>CM033346.1:8404003-9890537 GCA_019395295.1 Osmanthus fragrans | reverse complement strand
GAAAAAGAGTACATTACAGGTTTGTTTGGTATAGTAAATTGCAATTGTACTCAACAGTAGGCTTGCTAATGGAATTTTTTTATACTTACCTGAAGCATTACATAAAGTGGCACGTAATTTGCCAACTTACTGTTACCAGATTTTGAAGCCATTTCCTGGGAAAAGGATAAATGAAAAAGTATTACTTTCCTTTTATGAGCATGAAAGCGAAGATGCTATAAGTCAATGTAGATTGCGTCCTTTTTTGTTGTTGTAGATATATAAATGCAAAGGCGTGTCATATAATTTAATATTAGGATATAAACATTCTTAAAGAAGTGAGTAATTATTAAGTAGCTCAAAGAAACATCTTGCAGCCAGCCCCAGTAATGCGTAGGAGATTAAAGTAAAATGTATAAAATTGTCTCTTTCAACCGTTTAAGCTTTTAAATGAAGTGATTTTGACATGAATCCAAGTCATGTGCCACCTATTTGTGAATAGTTTTCTGCTTGAGGATAATGAGGTGTGTTGAGAAGCAACATGTACACACTACATAAACTCACCGACACATAATTTTTTCATGAAGTAGGACGCAAACACTTTTAGGACATCGATTTTAAATTCTTTAAATTTTACATTTATATATTATATCTTTATACTTTTTAACACATGACTACACGGCATTTTGGATACTTGGCATCCATCAAGAACCAGAAATTAAAAAAAAAAATGGCATGTGGCTTGTCCGGGACATCTTGAAGTATCTAAAGAGTGTTCGTGTCTAACGTGACATGATACATATTGGACATGGACTTGTTACCTAGGACTGTCTATGCTTGATAGGAAGCTTGTTATAGGAAAATAAACCAGAAGAAAAGAAGAAAATAATATTTAAATAAATACAAGTAATCAGCTTTGTCTTGTGCATTCTGGGTAGGGGTGACAATAAAGTTCGAAAACTCGGACGGTCCGGACTCAGTTCGGGCTCGATTGCACCGAGCCAAGGCTCAGGCCGAGCCACACGGGCCAAAAATGGCCCGTGTTTATTTAAAAGAAATTTAATTAATTTTTTTTGAAAAAAAGCTGCCTGCCGTGTGCAGGCAACTAACAGCTTGCGTGCATGATTTTTTTAAAAATCACGTCTGAATTGTCTTATAAAAAATTTGAATTTGAAAATCAAAACGGATATATTTTTGTCTATAAATACGAGAAAATTTTACAATTTCATATCAATCTATCTCTAATCTCTCTACGCAATATTCAGTATTCTACTCTCCAATTTCTTAACTTTGATTTTCAATTTAAACATTTGGTTGTGTTATTCAGTTTCTTTTATTATATTATTAAATATTCCTTACAATAAGTATAATACTTACACATGGATTTTACTAGCGATGAAATTAATCAGTTTAAAGGTAGTTCGAGCACTCCATTGACGTACGATGCATTTCAAAATGTTCCAATTAATTTGGAAGATATCGAAGAGGAGGAAGTAGTCGAGGTGAAAAGGTTGAAAAAAGATTCTGCGGAATGTTGGCAACATATGACTCGCAAAAAAGTTGGGGTTGAAAATGAAGTTGATATTTGGAAAGCATGTTGCAATTATTGTGGTAAAGAACTTAGTTAGAAGCTCAGTTCGAGCATATCGCATTTAAATAGACATATATTAAGAAGTTGCAAAGCGAAATCAACCGATCTTGACTCGAAGTAGACCGAACTAACATTTACCGGTTCCAATTCTACGCTTTCCACTTTTGTATATTCACAAGAAAGATTTCATGAAGGAATGACTGTATACGTGGCTGCAGCAGAGATGCCGCTAACGATGATCGAGTCACAACACTTTACTCGTCTTGTGCAGAATTATCTCCAACCCAGATATCGTTCTTATTGTAGAAATACTCTTCGTTCGGATACTATAAAATTATATAACAAACGAAAACAAACTGCTATTGAAAGTCTAAAAACTTTTAATTGTGTTATATAATTTACCTCTGATTTATGGACCGATATTAATAAAAAAGGTTATATTGCTGCTACAACTCATTACATTGATCATCTATGGATTATGCATAAAAAGATTATTGTATTCAGATGTGTAGATTATCCTCATAATGCGACTAACATATACATGGTTTTAAAAGATATTATACAAGAATATGGTATGCAAGAAATGGTTCGAAGTTTTACTTTTGATAATGCTAGTGTAAATAAAGTTGTTGTCGACAAATTTATTGATGATATGAACCCTATATTTGGAAGTTTATTTTTTCATCAACGTTGTGTATGTCACATTATCAATTTGATTGTAAAAGATGGATTGGCACATATAAAATCGCTTTTAGATAAAATTAGGCAAGCAATTAATTTTATCTCTATATCACCAGCAAGAAAACAAGCATTTAACAATTTATGTGCAGAATATGGATTAGAAGAGAAATCATTTGTCACTGATGTATCACATAGATGGAACTCTACATATCTTATGTTACACTCGTGTGAAAAATATGATAAAGTTATTTCAATGTATTATAATGGTAGGCATACATATGGATCCGAACATAATTTGGAAGATTGAGAATGGTCTCTCGCATTTCTCGTGAAACAATTCTTAAAACCTTTTTTCAATGCCACAAAGGAATGTAGCGGTGTTTATTACCCTATATTTTCACTTGTTTTACACCATTTTTTCTATATTTCACAAGCATTTCAAAAATATTTGAATTTGCCCATTTTTGTTGATGTAATTTATTCTATGGAGTTAAAATTTCGTAAATATTGGGAGGAGTTACCCTCTTTATTTTTATTAGTTTCAGTGATGGACCCTCGACTTAAATTAACTGACACACAAACTATTATAAAGGGAATTTCAAATTTCATGAATGTAGAATTATCACATGCACATAGAGAATCTATGATATGTAAAATGTATAACTATTACGCTAAAAAGATGGTCAGCGTAGTTCTACTTCCCAAAATTCTTTTTCAATAAATACTTCAACAAATGCAAGCAGTTTATGGAGTTTTTTAGAGACCAATATTAGTGTTCCCTCGTTTAGTTCTAATTCGTCAATATCTAGAGCAATAGATGTCAGTGGTAAAAATTTTGAAATTCCCTCTGAGTTAGCTAGATATATGCATGTGAACATTCGTAATATGTTACAATCACAAGAACTACAGGAATTTAGTCTTTTATCATGGTGGAGGTCTAACGAAAGGCAATATCCGATTGTATCAAAAATTGCTCACGATCTACTAACACCTCCGATGTCTACGGTAGCATCGGAAGCTGCATTTAATTTAGGTGGTCGAATTTTATGTGACGAACGATCAAAACTAAAAAAAGATATATTGGAGGCTTTAATATGTTTGAAGGACTGAGAATGTGCGGAATTACGTTTTCAAGAACAAGTTGACAGTATAATGGGCTAAAAGTTGCAGCAGATTCAAACATAAGATATTGTAAGTTTTTAAATTGATTAGTTTAAAAAAAATACGTTATTTTTAAATTTTTTTCAAGAAAAATTGTACACGTAATATTTTATTCGTGTACAATTTTAACTCCACTTACATAATTGTAGCCAGTCCCAAGCCCGGATAAATGAGGAGGGTTTTAACTTTTATAATTCATTTAATTTATAAATTTTTTAAGTAAAAAATGTAAATTTTACCAAAAAAAAAAAAAAAAATCGAGTCGAGCTTGGTTATTGTAATATTTAATTATAATTATAGTTAAGTATTTAATTTAAATGTTTATTTAGTGTTTAATTATTTATTGTAATTGGTTATATAATATTTAATTGTTTAATTATTATTTAATTATATATATGAATTGGTTAAGTAATATTTAATTAAAATAATTCATTTAGTATTTAATTATTTTTTTTATGAATTGGATATGTAATATTTAGTTATTTATGTATTATTTAATTATAATTAAGTATTTAATATTTAATTAAGTAAAAAAATGTATATTTTATTAAAAAAAAACAAAAAACAGGGGGAAAAAAATTCGAACCGAGCTCGAGCTTTTTTCTCCGATTCGATCCGGCTCGTTGCCATAGCTAGGGTTGGGCATATCTCCCGAACCGAACTGGACCGAACCGAGCGATTCTTCGTAACTGAAATACCCGAACGGGTATTTGAATCGAGAACCGACGGGTTCGGGTCAGTTCTCGGTTCTCTACCTAGAACCGAAGAACCGAATAAAAATCGAATTTTTTAAAATTTTTAAATTTTTATATATGAGAAACAGAGAAAGATTAAATTATTTTAACTTTTTCAAAATAAATTAGCTAAGATAGAGTTTGCATTGAAGATACTGAGGTCGTTCTATGAGAGCATTGAGACAGGTAATAAAATATATATTATATTTTTTCTTGTTAAATCTTATTAGTTCAACAATTTTTAGTTTATTTATGTTAGTTAATTGTGATTTTTCAAATTTTCTTTTAGAGTTTTTTAGTATCTAGTATGACAAGTCAATCAATTGATGGTTAAATCAACTAGTCGGTACGTACTACTATATTAGCAATATTTTATCTGTACGAGTCTATGACTCCTAATTTATATGGATCACCGATATTTTAGTATAACTAATTTACTATCTACTTTTTTTATTTGTATACATTGGTAAATTAATTTTATTGGACAACTTGTTATTTATATGTTATTAAATTGGAATACGTTAATTTGTAAAAGTTAAAATTAAACATGTAAGATTGTAGTGTTGTTATAAATGTTAAAAAAATTAATTATAATAAGGAATCGAATAGACCCGAACCGAACCGAACTGAACCGAACGGAACCGAACCCGAACGGTTTCAAAATTATATTTAGACCCGACGGTTCCGTTTACTCACTACCCTAAAATTTTCGGTTCGATTCGATTCGATTATTTTCAGAACCGAATCGAATCGGACCGTGTCTAGACCTAGCCATAGCTAATTCTGGGTGGACCACTAAGTCGGAAATTTGAGAGGAGATATTGATGGTGAAAGATTTTTGGTGTATTCTAGACAATGATATAATAATTACGTGCAAGTACAAATAGAGCCTGATCTGCCATGCAAGATATATGGACTTGATTTCATTTCCATTAAGGTTTCTCTGCCACATTCTTGTTGCTGGAGGAGATCATGACACCAAGGATCATCAATATCCAAAAAATAAAAAAAATAAAAAATATGCGGACTTGCGGAGTGCAGTCGTGTTCACTACTGCGTACTCATGAACAATATACAATGATAAGGGAGAAAAGGAAGACGAAGGTTTTCAATTACTCACCTCTGTAGGAGCATCAGTTGTGACAGCTTGAGGGCCTTTAACTAATCTGCGTGAACTGAATTGAATATTTTGTTTGAATCCTCCATTCCCACTTGTCTGCTCGGTGTTAATGGGCGTCGTACCCGGTAATTCTGCAGGTTTGTGGAATGACATTTGCTTTGGCGAACTACTGAATTTAAAGGTTACAATGCTTGCCATAGTAATTAACGAGGATTTCCTTATATTATTCTGAAGGAAATTTATTAGTTATTGATGAAATGAGTTGAGATACTGCATGAATTTATAGTGCTGGGAAAGAAGGGATCCCAAAAAATCTAGAGGGAAGACACGCAGAATACAAAAATAAAAAAAATTATCTATGGCTGTCTTTTCCTTTTATGGTTGACTTAAGCAAGCAATGGTGCTTTTGTAGTGGCTGTCTTTTCCTTTTGGTAAATTTACATAGCTGTGGTGTTGGGTTCGATTCTTAGGAGGAGAATTTGGTAACACAGTGGAAACGCATGCTACCCTGGTCAATTTCAGGCATAACCCTCGATTTATCCCTCCACCAAGGCCTAGGGGCTGGTAGGTGGGGGCGCCAGTAATAGGACGTCGTCAAAAAAAAAATACTAGCGCAGGGCAGATCCAGGTGGGGGCAGATTGGCCCCAAGCCCATCCCAGCTCTTAAAAAATGAAATTGGAGAAAGTTTACAATTGCCATATTTCACCAAGTTACTTGGGTCAATTTTGAATTACAATTTTCGAACGGTAGGAAATATTCTTGATACATTTTGAAGTACATTTCAATTTGTAAAATCACTAAACGATGAAGTCGCAATAACGACATAAAAATGGTAGAACTAAATGAGTTTAATAAATCTAATTCGTGGCAATCATCACTTTTGGCTTATTTTCTACCTATATTCCTCGGTCATCAAGATCAGATCCTGGTATAGCTTTGAAGAACTCGTGATCAACTATGCAACACATATTGACATGAAAACAATTTGGAATAAGCTATTTGTACCCTTTCCCTTACCCGATCTCACTTGCCCCTCTCACATGGAGGGCAAAAATATTAAATTTAATGAAGTGGGACCCGACCCCATGTGAGTGTTCGGGTAGGACCGTGTCAACTAAAGGGTAAGGGAAAGGGTACACATAGCAAAACCTAAACAATTTAGCAATTGACTTAAAGTGGCTATTCAAATATGACTACTGAAATGAATTTAATAATTTTATAACTCTGATATCAACTTAAATAAAATTATATTTGACACTAATTGACACTCGTTTGTCAAAGTCCTCTTTCAAAAAAATTGCAACCCCCAGCTCATTAAGATGATAATGCCCAATATAGGTACTACTTACCATGACACTCGTCTTTAAAAATATAACAACCACGTCTTGTGATAGGAGAACTCCAAATTATTAAGACTAACGAACATAATAATGTTTAGAACTCTCTTTATGTATGATAACAGGACTCAAAATAGATGTAGAAAATATTTTCAAGTGAATATGTAGACATAAGTCTAGGGATCAAATGACAGATTATGCAAATAAGTGGGCCTAGAAATAATAGTGAAAAAGTTTAGGGACGGGAAAAAAATTCGTTTAAACCAATATCCGTGGGTGTTGCCCTAAATGGGACGGAGATTACCCACCTAATCAAGTAAACAGGGGTGAGGGCAGGACATGGGCCGTTGCCCCGAAGCGGGTACGGAAAACATGGTCATCGCCCCACTATCCACTCCGTTTAAATTATTTTCAAATTTAAGTTTTTAATCAAACAAGAAGAAAAAATATTATCATTTTTAAAGTGAACATCAGTAATTCTTAACAAACTGGAAAAAAAAAAAGTAATAATATTCACTCATTAAATATATTAAAAAATATAAAAATATAAAATAAAATAAATGGGCATGATAAATAGGGTAGGTGACTTGCCCCACCCTCGCTGCCCTGATCCCCCTCTCCATGTCCCACTTTAACTGGATATGGAACGGGATAAGGTAGCAAAAATATTCAATGGAACGAGAGACGGGAATGATCGGCTCATCCTATATCCGTTCCGTTGACATCCCTAGAAAAGTTGTGTGTCAAAAGACACAAATATTGAAATAGGACAGGTTTCAAAAGACACATCTCCTTCAAAAAGACATGTTTGTGCAGAGGAGGAGGGAGGAGTTGCATGTGGTGATGGGGGGTTTGTGTTTGAGGAAGAGGTGGTGGCGTAATGGGTAACTAAGTATGTTAAAATTGTGTTATACTTGTAAGTTGTAACATGGTGTATAACAATTGATGGCGGCGATGGTGAATGGTCGTGATGGTTGTGTGACATTGTGTTACAAGTAATGATGATAGAAATGATAGAATGTGCATAACAAAGTTTGTTACACGTATTACATCATTTGTTACACATATTACAAGTATTACGCGAAATATAACACTTTCAGTTTCTTGTTGTTCAAAAAAGAACTGAACATTATTTTGATAAATAAAGAAGGTTGGACAATTATGTGGAAAATAATTAGTTTTTTAGGTTGACCTTGAAACTTTTCATTAATTACAGCCCATGTAGACAATTTGTTAAATCTTATATTTGCCATTTTATCAATTTCTCATTTCGATCTTCCAACTTTCGTCGTTATGCGTGACCCATTAGGTTCTAATCCATAATGGCAATAATATATTATTATCTTGATCTAATCAATATATTCATTAATGCACTAACTAATTAATTCGTATTAAACGTCCTTGCTTGGCATCTAAGAATAAGTCATGTGGTATGACAGGTCTTTTTGTGACCTGCTAACGTGAAATAAAATCCCTTTATTTACTATATCTCAATTGGTTACGAAATAAGTAATGTGTCAATAACAGTTGACCAATTATATTATTTGTCAACTTCAAAGTAATCGACTCAAATCACATCTCTACATTGACCAAGGATTTAGTGTATATAAAAAGTCTATGAATGACATGATATAATCTCTTACTATCAATCTACATATGATTCACATCACATCTAGTATTCTAGTTAATGTCGTATTGCTAACCCTTGAGTAGAGTGGCATCTAACACCGTCAAAGTGTGACGATCCTCTCATATTCCATGATGATCCAAAGTCGAAAGATTAGTTCCACAAACATAATTGTGAGATGGTTAATTGACACTAAGATTCCTATGATAATGGAGTGCAATATGTGCTATCCTATCCGTGCTAAGGATGTTCGTGTCTCATTAGTGCATACTGTCATACCACGATATATATCTCACTATCACAACTCTTTCTAATTACTATGTCGCTATTACTTATTCTTCTACCTCTATTATTTATTCATTAAAAGCAACAAATAAATAACAGATATTCTAACAAATAATAATAAATGCATTTATAATAATGTAGACATGAAAAAATAAAAATCAATAGATACTCGATTATATTACTACTATAATTGTACAATAAATAGACACTAGATTAGTGTATAAAATACATGTGACATTTGATAATATTAATAATAAAGTCATTCACCTTCATAACTATTTAACTAAGGCACAACTAACATGTTGTAGTTGGAACCTCCCATTTCTAGAACTATACAGACATGACCATACATATAACGGTGGACACTAAGGACACTGTTAGAGTGCCAGTGCTAAGACAATATAGATTTGTTTCTTGCTCGATTGGTTTCATATACATGGATTGACACAACTTTTCAACTACTGTTTCTCGGCTTAGGAATGTGATCAAACCAAAAACACCACAACTGTGTGGTGATATTGTCAAGTGGGATGGTTGGATTTTTCAATACATTAAAGATTAATAGTACAATTTTACTCTTCTCATGAGCACGCTGAATTGGTTTTTTTCCATTAAAGATCTGATATATGTACAATTTCATATATTAGTGGCGGTGAGAGTTGAACATGCATGACATTTATCTACTATATTAAAGTATTTACATTGTTACAAAACTTATTGAAGATGGCAAATTTATTTATTTAAACTTCTTATTCTACACAAACGCCAGACCAAATTTCCCTGTACAAATGGAGGTCGGAAACTTGGATCCTTTTATTCAGAAATTACACTCCTCAGCACTCAAAGTACTTATTGCTTCATATTACCATTCGAAAGATCTTTATTACATCAGCTACCCAACACTCATGTCCGTTTCTTCATCCCATGGGAATGGCTTGATTGGTTTAGTTGCTTCCAAAAGTTCATCAATTGGAATCTTTGGTTTTGATTGCTGCAGAGGAGCTACATAAGTGACATCTGGATTGTAATCCTGTGTAAAGCAATAAGAATACGCAAATAGGATTAGCTCTAGCTATATTAGTTTTTGTTATTATGTCATGTACAGTGCAGTGATCTGCACAAGTTAATTGATGGATTTGGTTTCCTTAATCATGTTCAATTTTGTCTAGTTGTACATGACATGACATTGAAATTTATGCATTTTTGTTTCACGATTTATGCCCTAAAAGCATCGGTATAAGGATGCTTACTTGATCAGCATGCATTTTCTTCACAAATGTTGTAAATATGCTGAAGTTCTTCTCTTCTAGTAGCTCGTCTGATAGACGAAGGTAGGTCACTCCAGCCATTTTCAGTTTTGGAGGACCATTTTTGTTGACACCATTTGGCCTTGCATTCAGAAGGATTTGATTGTAACCTGCAGGATCGTATCTTGAAAGTGCATTTTCGCCAGCCACGTCAAGATTTTCCGTCCATCCATCACTCAAAACCTGCGAAAAATATGGTGCAAAAATTGCCACATTTTACATCTTTTTGTGATAAAGAAAATCGTGCGTGACATGACTCAACTGGAGACAAGACACGTTATTACTTACACAGCCGATGTTGGATTTATATGACTCGGGCACAATATGAAGTATAGATCTATATGATAGACGATACACTATGACACGACATATTTTTGCATATCTACAGTCTAGGGAGTTATGTCACAAGTTGTAACTACTACCAAAGGTACCAATAACATCTTAAAATGTAGCTATTTTTATGTTTTCAAGAACTAGTGATGGAAAATTGGACAGTGCAACCTGTTGTACAAGTTCTTGAGGTCCACTTTTAGCTTCTGCCGGCTGTTCGGTGTCTCTCATTTCAAGACATGTGAAATTTAAGATTCCATAATGTCTGGACAACATCCTTGCTATTGGCCGGTAACCATCCCTGCCAGATAGGTTATAGTATCCTGATGTTAGCTCACAAGCATGACTCTCATCTTTGTACCACCAGTGAATTCCAGAAACCTGTTTGTGCAGACAAATCGAAGTTTTGTGAAACACGGCATGAAATATGACCAGAAGTTCGTCCATAACGAATACCGAGCCCTAAAAGGTGACCACAACGTTCATAGAGACTGTGTTACTAATAGTACTTTTCTATGACTACAGATATGACTCTCATTGAACTTTATATTCCAGAATATCATAAGTACTTCCACGTCCATTCATATTAATCTTATGCTAATAACACGTGCCTTAGCAGCGAGCTTGACTTTGCATCCCAAGAAGGCTTTGTTGGCTTCCTCAATTATCTGATCCCCATGGTCTAATAGCTTGTTGGAGTACCATGTTAAGAAAAACTTCCCCTTTTCTGTCTGGTAAGTCCCATTTGATCCAAAAAATCCTGTTTTCTCAGGGGTGTCATTATATGTTCCTGCATCATCTGGGAGGTCCCATTCTGGGTGCCCTGCCTTGCTTGCAGCCTCCTTAAAATGTTGTCTTAAATTCTTGTCATAGCACTGAAATCGTAATATCAATTTTCCTGTTAGAATGGGACTCGGTTGGTTTACTTGAGAGAAGGGGGTAACATACTAGTCTTTATCTCACCTGAAATTCTCCAATGCCTGGGAACTTCCATCCTTGAGTCTCAGGATATGATGGATATCTGAGCTCTCCTGCAGGGCCTAGTCCTACCTCAATGTCTACAATGGTGCCAGCTACCAAAATATCTGACATGTTTTCTCTAAAGCTCTTCATGTAATCCCTGTACATCTACACGTGCATTTGTATGTGTCAAAAACATATAAAGCAGAAGAGTGCATATTACTAACAAAATACGAGTTATAACAAATCATACCTCGACAGCAGTTCGACCTCCAAAGAAAGGCAAGTTATCCACACCAATTGAGAGGTACTCGTTGTTCCTAGTACCTGATCGGTTAGTGTAGAAAATATCAGGATCTTCTTCTCCGACAGCAAGTACCCAATCTGGTAAAGGAATGTAGACAGCGTCTCCTACATTGCCACCACACTGGTGGAATGACATTATAGCCTGTATTTTCAATCCACATTTTTGAACAAGTTGGAACAGTTTCCTGTAGGAAGACCAATCATACTGTTTGGGACCTTTGGCCTCTATAACTCCCCACCAGACATCTACCATTACACCATCAACTCCAACAGCTTTTAGCTCTTTGAGCTGCTTCTCCAGCTTTTCTTGGTCCGGGAATTTGTTCTCTCTGGTAACAACTCCCAACTGTCGTGAATGAACATAGGAAAAAGAGTACATTAGAGTTTTGTTTGGTAAGATGAATTGCATCGTACTAGACACTATGTTAGTAATGGAACTTTTCTGAGGCTTACCTGAAGCATAACATAAAGTGGCACATAATTTGCTAACTTGCTTTCGCCAGATTTTGAAGCCATTCTCTGGATAAGGAGAAGGGGAAAGTTTTAGCTTCCTTTTTGAAGGTTAGAATGAAGATGTTAATGTTCAGTCCAGATTGCATCCTTTATATAGAAGGTTGGAGACCCCAAAAATATCGAGCAGTATGACTAAAAATCAATGGCATCTTTTCCCTTTGTGATCGATTTAATCAAGCAATGGCGTTTTCTGGTTAATAGTGAAGGAAGGGGACAATGATAGAAAAACCGACGGTGTTGCTTGTATTTCCTGTTCAAAGGTGCAATAAGGGCCATAAACACGATCTGGTTTTTCTATGATTTCTTTTTATAGAATAATTTGAAATCTGTCAAATTCATATCAATTATTTCGTATTACCAAATGTGAAGACGCCAACGTCTTCCCATTTCCTATATAAAAATGCATTGATTGAAGGGATAGTTTAGTGGAGAGCAATTTCGAGACAGCACATCTCAATATCTCATTTAAAAATTAAGTGTGACAGCACACCTAAATACAGCAACTGATTCACTGCTTTTAAAAAGCATTGTGTCAAATGAATGTCCCCATGCACTCAGGCATGCATAATTTATTGATATCTACTACGAATTATTTCTTCCTTCTGTAAGAAATCTTCGTAGAAGAGAAGAATATATTAATATGATTAAAATTATAAAGTTTTATGCTTAATATGAAAATGGGGAAAAATCATGTAATTGATGCCATGAGAAAACTCAATTAAATGTTAATTTATACATTAAGAGTTTCCGTTGATTAGTATCACTTGTAAACTATGAGGATGAAAAGACTCCATTAAAGATGTGATTTTATGTTTGAATGGAACAATCATCAGCTTTAATTTGTATATATATTTTTTAATTTATATGTTTGGATCAAACAGCAATTATTAAGAAGAGTTGGAAATGACTAGAAAGAAACAAAACACGTGGTTTGTTAGTTTTTCAATGGTTCTCCATCATATGGACGAATCCAGGATTGAATCTGAAATCGGGCTACAAAATTTTTGATCAGGTTAATACGTGAATTTTTTTATTTTTTTTGGACTGGGGGAGGGATTGGGTTACAGCCCTGCCCAGTCCCACTTCCATCCGTCCCTATCCATCACATAATTTTTCTATTTTGGTGAAATAATTGAGTACTCTTTTTAATTTCACAAAGTATCCATGCAAAATGTCCATACTCTTCATTTTTTGACATTTTCACTCTCATTTTTACCTTTTATTGTGAAAATCATCATTTTCATCAAATTTCTTAATAAAAAGGTAAAATAACAAATATATCCTCATATTTAAATAAAATAAAATCAAATGTATCTATTTTAAGAAAAAGTTCTTCAAAATGACAAATCAACCGCCTTTTTGATAATCTTAAAATAGACCCTCAAAACAGAAAATAGAAAATAATCTCAAAACTAAAAACTAAAAACGCAAACACAAACCAAACGGGCCCTAAACTTCTCAAAGTGACGCTGGGATGATATGATACATATATTTTGTTTATTTTTGTGTATAATAATATTGTGTTATTATCCTTCCTTTCCTTATCCTAATAACATAAAAGAGTGTGTTTTGCTTTTTACCACGTGTCGTCATTTTGTATCGTTTTCTTCCTTCTTTTTTTTCTTTTCTTGTTATTTATATATATATATATATATATATATATATATATATTATACTAATTCTAAAAATATATAATAAATATATAATTTGACAAAAAAAATATCAAATATTTTTTAAATATTCAATTATAACAACACCAAAAATTAAATTAAAATAATTTTAAAATTTAAAATCTTCACACTAATAAAATATTTAATATATAATAAATATATTATTCGTAAAAAAAAATAATACGACATCGTTTTGAGATAATTTCTTGCGTGAGTTTTTTTTGCCACGTATCGACAATTTGTATGAAAAAAAACAAGTGTCAAAAAATAAAAAAAAATTTAACGTAAAAAAAAATTTTAACGTCAAATTTTTTTTTATACAAAGATTAGTTATATGTTTTTTACACACGTTTGACGTTCGTTTAACTATTTTCGATATTTATTTAGGTCGTTCGATATATCTATAATATAGTTCTCGAAATGAGTTTCGAGAGGATATAGAAGATTTATGGATTCGGCTAGCGTACGATCGTCGAAAAAATTTTAAAGTTAGTTTGTTATCGAAATTTTCAAAATATTAGTTTGGAATGACCTACTTTGACGCACCGTAACTTTTGCTACAATTGGCCGTTTCGCACACCATTAACGTCGTGAAATATTAGGGCGTGAGTACTTCAAAATGATATTAAGAATGTAATATTTCGATTTCGTTTAATATCCCGAATTGAGCCCGAAAATTGAGACAAAAAGCAAGTAATTTCAATAAAAAGACGAGTTATACGTCTTTTTTAACACACGCGTTTGACATCCGTTTGACTATTTTCGATATTCATTTAGATCATTCAATATATTTACGATATAGTTCTCGAAATGAGCTTCGAAATGATATAGAAGATTTATGGATTCGGGTAGCGTACAATCGTCGAAGAATTTTTAAAGTTAGCTTATTATCGAAATTTTCGAAATATTGGTTTGAAACCGCGTACTTTGACGTAATGTAACTTTCGCTACGATTGGCCGTTACACACACCATTAATGTCGTGAAATATTAGGCATTGAGTTCTTCAAAATAATATTAAGAATGTAATATTTCGACTTCGTTTGATATCCCGAATTAAGCCCGTAAATCAAGTCGAAAACATAAGTTTAAAAAAAAAAAAAAAAAAGGGGGAGGAACCGTTTCACGGAGATGGCCTGTATATATATATATATATATATATATATATATATATATATATATTATCCTAATTCTAAAAATATATAATAAATATAGAATTTGACAAAAAAAATATATCAAATATTTTTTAAATATTCAATCATAACAACACCAAAAATTAAATTAAAATAATTTAAAATTTTAAAATTTTCACACTAATAAAAATATTTAATATATAATAAATATAACATTCGTAAAAAAAAATAATACGACGTCGTTTTGAGATAATTTCTTGCGTTAGTTTTTTTTTTGTCACGTATCGACAGTTTGTATAAAAAAAAAAAAAACTATAAGTGTCAAAAAATAAAAAAAAATTTAACGTCAAATTTTTTTTTATACAAAGATTAGTTATATGTTTTTTACAAACGTTTGACGTTCGTTTAACTATTTTCGATATTTATTTAGGTCGTTCGATATATCTATAATATAGTTCTCGAAATGAGTTTCGAGAGGATATAGAAGATTTATGGATTCGGCTAGCGTACGATCGTCGAAAAAATTTTAAAGTTAGTTTGTTATCGAAATTTTCAAAATATTAGTTTGGAATGACCTACTTTGACGCACCGTAACTTTTGCTACAATTGGCCGTTTCGCACACCATTAACGTCGTGAAATATTAGGGCGTGAGTACTTCAAAATGATATTAAGAATGTAATATTTCGATTTCGTTTAATATCCCGAATTGAGCCCGAAAATTGAGACAAAAAACAAGTAATTTCAATAAAAAGACGAGTTATACGTCTTTTTTAACACACGCGTTTGACGTCCGTTTAACTATTTTCGATATTCATTTAGATCATTCGATATATTTACGATATAGTTCTCGAAATGAGTTTCGAGATGATATAGAAGATTTATGGATTCGGATAGCGTACAATCGTCGAAGAATTTTTAAAGTTAGCTTATTATCGAAATTTTCGAAATATTTGTTTGAAACTGCGTACTTTGACGTAACGTAACTTTCGCTACAATTAGCCGTTTCAAACACCATCAACGTCGTAAAATATTAGGCCGTGAGTTCTTCAAAATGATATTAAGAATGTAATATTTCGACTTCGTTTGATATCCCGATTTAAGGTTCAAATAAAGGCGAAAACGAAAAAAAAAAAAAATTTGAAAAGGATTGCATGTCTCGCACTGTGACCGTGACTCTATTTTTTTTTCTTTTCTTGTTATTATATATATATATATATATATATATATATATATATATATATATATATATATTATCCTAATTCTAAAAAATATATAATAAATATATAATTTGACAAAAAAAAAAAATATCAATATATTTTTTAAATATTCAATTATAACAACACCAAAAATTAAATTAAAATAATTTTAAAATTTAAAATCTTCACACTAATAAAAATATTTAATATATAATAAATATACCATTCGTAAAAAAAAAATATCAGATATTTCCTAAATATTCAATTATAAAAATACCGAAAACTAAATTAAAAAATTTAAAAAAAATTAAAATCTTCACGCTAATATAAATATTTTTTGCGTCTCACAATTACTGTTAAACCGACTATATATATCGTATCATAATCCTAAAAATATCTAATATATAATAAGTATACAATTCGACAAACCAAATATCAAATATTTCCTAAATATTTAATTATAAAAACACCGAAAACTAAATTATTTCTAAAAATTATTTCTCTCAGCTTTTGTGACTAATACACAAAAAAAATTTCTACAGTAAAAAATTAATTTGTGTAAAATAACGCAAAATTACCCACGTTAATATATAGCCAACTACACTACAGCACGTGCCTTGCACGTGCCTTCCACTAGTGTGTTTAGAAAATTCATTTTAGGCTTGACATTTTATTGAGTTATTTCATTTATGGAATATAATACGGAACACAATCAAATCAAATTTGATCATCACTCCTTACTGGTATTTTATTTAAACAACTATAATTTGATTTGATTTCAATTAAGATAACTATGTCCAGACATAATTATTTGAAATGTTACGTCTTTTTCAAATATCTTATTTTATCTGTTTATTGGCACAATACCCCCAATGTATGGATCTATTGTCAAATACCCCCCCCCCCTTTTCAAATTAATGAAAAATCCCCTTTACGAACTTTTAAACGCGAAACACCCCATTTTCTCAATAAATCCTTATGAATGACGAATATATCCTCATATTTAAATAAAATAAAAAATTTAAGTAAAAAGAGAAGAAAAAATAAAGAACTAATTTCACCTATAGTCCCAAAATTTTCAAAAAAAAGTACAAATGGGTCTCAAATAAATAATTGAAATAAATTCCCTTTCATAGCAAATATGTATATATATATATATATATATCCTCGACCCTAGATCTCCCCACCCCACCCCACCCCACCCCACCCCACCCCACCCCATCTTCTTCTCCTTCTTTCCCTTCAAGAACCCAACAATTATTTATCCGCCTCCATTTTCAGAGTTAAATGTTTTATTGGCCACTTCCATCCTAGATAATAATAAGGTAGCAAATACCAAGGGCATAAAGGAGTTTCAACATATAACATATAATTACACTAGTTTCGCAAAATATACTTGAAAAGAAACAAGTGCCACACAAATTTCATTTTTTCCAAGTTAGAATGGTGCTGCCAATGTGATGACTGAGAACAACAGTCATGCTACCAGTTGTTGCTCTTCCTGATTTTTAGGAGTGGAATTTTAAGTTAGTTAGACACCTGGCATGCCAATTCTAGAATATTCCTTGTATGTATTTTGCTTGTATAGTTTATGTGTGTATTTAAGCATGGTAAACGATTTAGCTAAATAATTAATTGAAGAAGTTCATTTCAGCCATTTTCTCTTTTTTTTTCTAACTTGGTATCAGAGCCAAACATGGCTAACACTGGAAATCAATCCAATCCAACTGAGTTGAGCTCGACACCAGCCATCCAAGTTGCTTCAAGTCAGTACTCACCTTTTGGAATGAACCTCACTCAGACTACATCGGTAAAACTCGACAAGAACAACTTCCTACTATGGAAGAATATGGTTATGCCTATTATTAAAGGGCATAACCTGGAAGGATACCTGCTAGGGACAAAGGAGTGTCCAGCAGAGTTTCTGGCTACATAAACCTCTGCTGGCCAAGGAGAAACAGTGGAAATGGTCCAGAATCCATAACATAACAAGTGGATTTCAACTGACCAATTGCTAATCGGATAATTATACTCATCTATGACTCTAGAAATAGCAGTAAAAGTTATGGGTTGCACCAGCTCAAGCAAACTGTGGACGGCAGTGGAAGAGAGCTTTGGCATATTGAACAAGTCAAGGGTGATGTCCTCACTGGAGAACTGCAAAGGATAAAGAAATGATCTATGTCGATCGATCAATACCTCACTACTGTCAAACAATTGGTTGATAATTTAGAAATCGCTGGAAAGATTATCGACCAAAGTGATCTCATAACTTAAGTACTCTCAGGTTTGGATGAAGAGTACACTCCCATAGTAGTACAAATTAATGGCAGAGATAACATCTCTTGGTATGAGTTATCATCTGTGCTTATGACATTTGAAAGTAGGCTTGAATATCTCAATCAAGTCAGGAACAATTTTTCATCAATGAATGTTGGTCAATCAAGTGTACAACTGGTTCATAGAAATTATCCAAGCACTGGCAGAAGTTTCAGAGGAGCCAACAATGTGAGAACGGCAAGTTTCAGAGGCAGAACAAGAGGCAGAGATAGAACTGTAGCTGGCAGACAAAGTGAAAACAGAGGACCATGACAAATTTGTGGACTCCACAATCATTTTGCAAGTACGTGCTTCAACAGGTATGATGAAAGATATATGGGCAGCAAACCAAGTAATCAAGGACATCAGAGTAATAGCTTTACACCCTCAGCATATTTAGCTTCACCTAGAACTCTTGAAGATCCAGCATGGTTTGTGGACTCCGGTGCAAGCAATCATGTAACAGCTGATAGAGGTAATCTACATACTGTCAAAAAATATGAAGGTAAGGGAAAATTGTTAGTTGGTGGTGGAAACTCGTTACACATATTGGGAATAGTAATGTTCCTACACTAATTGATAAACCTCTTGCACTAAACAAATTATTACATGTGCCTTCAATAAAGAGGAATCTAGTTAGTGTTTCTCAACTCACCAATGATAACAAAGTATTTATGGAATTCTTCTCTGATTATTGTATTGTGAAGGATCTGCAAACGAGGAGGATCCTGCTGCAAGGGATACTTAAGGATGGGCTGTATCAGTTGAATTTACCAAGCCACAAACCAGAACATACTGCAATAGAGTCAAATCATCAAAATAAATATGTCTGCCTTACAGTAAGCCCCAGTTGTAAGGAGTCAGCCCAAGTTGTCAAAGTGTCTGAGTCTGAACTTGATGTTTGGCATAGGAGGTTAGGTCATCCTTTAAACCATGTGTTGAGTCAAGTTCTTGAGTCCTGTAATAAGTTCAATCAAGCTAATGAAACTCCTACTTTCTGTGAGTCATGCAAACTTGGTAAGTCTCATGCATTGCCTTTTAATATCTCCTCATCACGTGCTTCAAATCCTTTAGATCTTGTGCATACTGATGTATGGGGACCAGCACCTTTAAATTCTACCTCAGGGTTTAGGTATTACATAATTTTTGTGGATGATCATAGCAGGTTCACTTGGATCTATCCCATAAAACATAAGTCTGAGGTGTTGAATATCTTTACTCAGTTCAAAAAATTGGTTGAAAACAAATTGGAGAAAAAGATTAAATCACTTCAATCGGACTGGGGAGGAGAGTTTAGAAACTTTAGCAAAATTGCTCTAGAGTCTGGCATTGAGATTAGACATTCATGTCCTTACACCTCTAAACAAAACGATAGGGCGGAGAGGAAACACAGGCATATTACCGAAACAGGATTAACATTACTAGCTCAAGCCCAAATGCCCCTATTCTACTGGTGGGAATCATTCAAAACATCAACCTACTTGATAAATAAACTACCTACCTCTGTTCTTCAAAATAAATCACCATTTCAAATATTGTTTGGAAAAGATTTTGATTACAAATTATTGAAAACCTTTGGCTGTACATGTTATCCCTGCCTTAGACCCTATCAAAAGCACAAATTTAGCTTCCATTCTCAGAAGTGTGTCTTCCTTGGTTATGGTGATTCACAAAAGGATTACAAGTGCCTAAGTTCAACAGGTAGAATTTACATTTCAAGACATGTAGTATTCAATAAGTCAGAATTTCCATTTAAAACAGGTTTTACAAACAAACTGGTCCAGTCACAAGCTTCTGAAACAGCTGTGAGTTTCCTTCCTTTTGCTGAGTCAAATCATAAACCTATCCCTCTAAACACAACTGATACTACTCAGCCTGATGCATCACCTGTTGCAGGCCTCTCTAGCAGAGAGTTCATTAATGATGAGGAAAATCAAGAAGAATTTGCTAGTCATGAGGAATTTGAAATTCAACCTAGTGAAAATAGTACTGAAAATAATGCTGAGAATGTTGGAGATGATGTCATTGTACAAGATGAAAATGTTGCTCATAACACTGGTCATCAAATGGTTACTAGAAGCAAAGTTGGAATTTTTAAACCAAAAATCTATACAAGTCGGGTGCTGGATAAGTTAGCTGAAATTGAGCCACTAACTACTGATGAGGCACTGTTAAGTAGCAGCTGGAGGAAAGCAATGCAGGAAGAATACGATGCCTTAATGAGGAATGAAACATGGACACTTGTACCTCCTAAGACTGGAATGAAAGTAATTGGTAACAAGTGGGTATTCAAGCAAAAGTTCGACACTAAAGGAAGAGTGCAAAGGCAGAAAGCAAGGCTAGTTGCCAAGTGATTTCTTCAAACTCCTAGAATAGACTTCAGCGAAACATTTAGCCCTGTTGTTAAGGCATCAACCCTGAAAATTATCGTAACACTTGCTGTATCTAAAGAATGGGAAATCAGGCAGGTCGACATAAACAATGCCTTCTTGAATGGAAAGTTGAATGAGGTAGTATATATGAATCAGCCACAAGGATTTGTAGATGAGGAAAATCCTGGTTTCGTTTGTAAACTGAAAAAGGCTCTATATGGACTAAGGCGGGCTCCTAGAGCCTGGTATGAGAAGCTAAAAGGTACCTTGCTAGACTGGAACTTCAGACAGTCAAAGGCTGATAATTCTCTGTTCTTCCTGGAAAGTGAAAGAGATGTGCTATTTGCTTTGATATATGTTGATGATATAGTAATAACAGGTAACAACAAGCATCAGTTGCAAGACTTTATTGATAAGTTAAATACCTGTTTTGCACTTAAGGATATGGGAAGTCTAAGTCAATTTTTGGGGATTGAGGTTTACAGAGACGAAACGGGATTGTACTTAACTCAAACTAAGTATGCTCAAAATATACTCAAGAAGTTTGGTTTTGAAAACTTGAATCCAAGCTTGACACCTATGGCAACAGGCAAGCTAATCTCCAAGGCTGAGGGACAAGCCATAAAGAATCCGACCTTATTCAGAAGTGCTATTGGTGGCCTCTAGTATCTGGTTCATACAAGACCAGATATCAATTATTCTGTGAATAGGTTGAGCCAGTTTCTTCAAACACCTACTGATGTTCACTGGAAGCTGCTTAAATGAGTGTTCAGATACTCGAAGGGAACACTGAACCTTGGCATTGCAATTCAAAAAAGTGACAATCTTGATATAACAGCATTTGCAGATTCAAACTGGGCTTCGTGTCCAGATGACAGGAGATCTACTGCAGGTTACTGTGTGTACATTGGAGATAATCTGGTGTCTTGGAGCTCTAAAAAATAGCATGTTGTTGCCAAATCAAGTATAGAGGCTGAGTACCGGGCACTAGCTTACACTGCTTCAGAAATTACATGGATTCAGTCATTGATGAATGAGTTGAAAATACCACTGAAATCAGTACCTAACATCTGGTGTGACAACTTGAGTGCAAGTGCTTTGGCTTCAAATCCTGTTTATCATGCACGCACTAAACACATAGAGCTTGATGCTCACTTTGTAAGAGACAAGGTGCTGCAGGAAGAATTGAAGATACAATATGTACCATCTTCAGATCAAACGGCAGACTTGCTAACTAAACCACTAGCTCATCCAAGGTTTTTGTTTCTTAGAGACAAGCTTGGAGTGGTAGAAACTCACTCCACCTTGAAGGGGGGAGTTAGAATGGTGCTGCCAACGTGATAACTGAGAACAACAGTCATGCTACCAGCTGTTGCTCTTCCTGATTTTTAGGAGTGGAATGTTAAGTTAGTTAGACACCTGGCAGGCCAATTCTAGAATATTCCTTGTATGTATTTTGCTTGTATAGTTTATGTGTGTATTTAAGCATGGTAAACGATTGAGCTAAATAATTAATTGAAGAAGTTCATTTCAGCCATTTTCTCTCTTTTTTCTAACTTCCCATAATCCAGTGCAGTAATTCACAGATTCATATGATTTGCAACTTAATTATAGAACCTTTTATATAGTGGTACCGATATGTTAAAAGTTAACTTCCAACCTCTAATCACGATTAAGAGGTAAGTCCAGGCAATTCAAGAGGATCACCAAGCTTCACCTTCACAGGTAAGACCCTCGGATTGCAAAATGATACTCTCTCCATCGAGCAAAACCGAACTCTCCATGTACGTTTCTAAGTGAAAATGAGTCCTTAGCAGCACGAACTCCAACATGTGTGTATACTTCATATCATTAGGATCATTCAAGACCAGCCAACTGCTTATGAGTGGCTATTTCCACTAGTAAGTCTCTCCATTGTTAGTAAACCCCAGAAACTTCATATATTCTCCCATCATATCAACATTGTACATCTCCCACCAACATCCAACCATACCATACTCCTCCATCAACCACACTGAAAACATCTATTGCTTCCAGTTATGATATTGTATCGCTGCAAGCTTCCTCCCTAGCAGAGCCAAAGACAACTCTTGGTCAGCATCGTTCCAACTTCCAAATCAGCCGACAGATTCCACTCTTCGGACACATCATTGCTATAATAAAAGAAACAATCAGGAATTGCATGTTCTCCTTCAGTTTTTGGTATTATATCAAATCCAACGCACAGACCAGCTCAAATAAAGCATATGACAACCCCCAAATCTCATGAGGTGGTGGTCCAGCATTGAAATTCCTCCACGACCCCAATTTTGCGATGTATAACTCAACCTCAGGCGGTGTATTTCGCCCCTTTTACATACGCAATCCTAAGTACAATATAATCATTAGTTTTACAATGAAAACTGATAGCAAGTAGTAATTTAAAGTATCCATGTCAGGGTTACCAGGGTTTCAGGAGACTTCAAGTGTTTTTTTAATAGACAGGTTTCGCAGAATAATGCCATTAACAGGATGTGCTAAAGTTCTTACATTAGATAAACAAACAAAGCCATCGCACAAGCCCACTATTTGGAAATGGGGGTTAATTTTAGACTTGAAGGGGAAATCTAGTTCTTGCATATTGTCCATGTCATTTGGTAAAAGCAAGTAGTGTTCAATAAGTGGGATTTGGAAGTTGAAAATATAGTGATTAAAAGGCGAAATTCAATTCAATCACATGTAAATTTATGCCATTGCCACACCATCCTTTTTCTAAGATGAAATATACACAAAGCATATATGTAGTATGCAACGCTCAGTATCTAATTTCGCTCAGAAGTAAAAAACCATATTTTGTAATTGGAATTGATACGGACACACCAAAGTGACTTCTATCGTGACATTTTGTTATTTTAATTTACTTTAGATGTTCAAATCATACCTGAGGAAGAAAGTGTAGAAGAAACATGGGATGTGTTCCACAACAAATGCTTGTTCATCAAGGAAACACATCTAGTTTCTTGAACAAATGGAATTGCTTTAACAACTAAAACCCATTCACAAAACAAATCCTAGATATTATAATAGCAAATACCAAGAGCATGAAGGAGCTTCGGCAGATAACATGTACATTTCAACTGTTACAGTCTTAGTTTCACAAAATACTTAAAACTTAAAAGAAACAAGAGCCAGACAAATTTAAATTTCTCCCATAATCTAGTGCATAAAACCAAAATATGTTACTTAACTATAGGTATCAACATGTTAAAAGTTAGCCTGCAACCTCAAATGATGATCAAGCAGTATGTTTAAAATCACCAAGCTTCATCTTCACAGGTAATTGCCTTGGATTGCAAAATGGCACTCTCTCCGTCAAGCAAAACCAAACTCTCCATGTACATTTCCATGTGAAATGAGTCCTTAGCACCACGAACTCCAACATTTATATACCTCAAATCAGTATGATCATACAAGACCAGCTTACGACTGGCTATTTCCAATAATATGTCTCCATTGTTCGTAAAACCCACAAACTTCATATGTTCTCCCATCATATCAACATCGTACATCTCCCTCCAAGATTCAACCATACCATACCCCTCCATCACCCACACTGAAAACATCTGTTGCTTCCAGCTATGATACTGTACAGCTGCAAGCTTATTCCCTAGCACCCCCAAAGACAAATCCGCTCCCCATTCCTCCAAATCATCTGGCAGATTCACCTCTTTGAACACCTCGTTGCTCATATCAAAAGAAACAATCAGATTTCGACATTGTCTGCGATTCACCTCCTCAGTTCGGGGACTATATCCAGTCCAGTGCACAGCCCCATTAACATAAGCTGACGACCCCCAATTCCATATCCCAAAAGGTGCCTCACCAGCATTACAATTCCTCCAGGCCCCAGATTTCACTGTGTACAACTCAACCTCAGGTGGATTAGTATTCCCGTTAAAGTTAAAATATGCAATCCTCACCACCTTATAATCATCAGTTTTACAATCAAACCCGAAGCCAAGCACAAAGCTGTAAGCTCCATGGGATCTCAGGGTCACCCGGGGTTTAGGGAGAGTCAAGTATTTTTTAATAGATGGGTTCCACAGAATAATGCCATAAGCAGAATCCCCTTTACGAACATCAGATCCTTTACTGTCCGATAAACAAATCAACCCATTGCACGAGCCCACTATACGGAAATGTTTGAAAGATTTAGACTTGAAAGGGAAGTCTAGTTCTTGCAAATTGTCGATGTCATTAGGTAAAAGCTTAAGCAAGTAGTGTTCTTTTCTCTCTATCTTTTTTCTTCCTGTCAAGTATCTAACAAGGGGAATGCGAGTGCGCTTTGTACTGGTAATGTGATCTGAAATGAAAGATGGGTTGTCGATTATACGGTGGAAAAACTTGCAAACTGACCTGATTCGAAGAAGGCTTTTCACTTGGAGTCTTGTGAAAATGTCTATCCATACTTCTTCGGGCAAATAATCCGACATTTTTTCTGGGGTTTCAGAGTCTGATGAATGAGAAATGGCGGAATTGAAGAGGAATAGAGGAAATGTTTGGCTTGGGAGACAACATCTAGGGATCAATACTGATTAACCTTTTGCCGTGAAATCAATTATCGGAGTCGGACGCAATGGATCCGCCGGGTCCAAATCTTCGTGATTCTGACGGTGAGCCCAATAATCATGAAAGCATGGGAAAAAAATCACAAGTACCATACATAAATGAGCCATGCTCTTTGTACCGACCCATTTGCACAGGGTCGGTACCTCACATCTGTACCGACCCTGTGCAAATGGGTCAGTACAAACATCATTTTCCTACATAAATTTACAATTTCAAAAAGGATTAAATTCATCGATAACCATCCAATTTTATACTTAAAATGTATTTAATATTTTTTCACCTAACTTTCTACTTTTATTTTGTTTGATTGACAGATTTTTTCATAAAAAATATTTTCATACTTTTGATCACGTGGTCATATTTTCTTTATATTATTTTCTTTGAAAGTAAGGAAAATATTTTATTTAAGAAGATATGATTTTTTTTTTCCATATAATTCACTAGGCTAATTGGCAAAAAACGTCCCTACCCTTGAAGTGTATTGTGGAAAACGTCCATACTTTTCATTTCTTAGTATTTATGCAATTACCTTCAATATTTTGTGCGCTGAACGTCATTTTCACATATTTTTAACGATTTTACCACCCATTAAAATAAAACAAAAAGAAAAGAAAGAAAAACTAAAGAATTAATTGTAATATAACCTCAAATTTTAAATGTTGAACTTGTTGATCTGTTTTCTTGGATTTGTTGATGTGCTTTCCCTTAATGTTGTCCACACATGTGTCAAAATTAGTGAAATCAAGAGTACTAAGTACCCTATCATTTACTAATCTTTTAATTCTATCTATAGAAATATGTCATAATCTCAGACGCCACAACATAAAGGAGTCTTCGTTAATATTACATCGTTTAGTGTTAGTGTTAACATGCATTGAATTATAAGTGATATTGTTTTGTAAATTAATATGATAAAGACCATCAGACAAAATAATATTCTCAACACAATCAGAATTATATAATAAACTGAATGACATGTTTGAAAAATTAAAAGAATATCTCAATAGTACAAGTCTGGAAATTGAAATCAAGTTTCGTGAAAAAAATAATAATAATAATAAAAAAATAAAAAAAAATTGGAACATAAAAAGCCCTATTTAATTTTAAAACAAAGTTACTACTTAAAGTTAAATTGCATGTTCCTAAAGCCTCCACACGTAAGCCCATTTTGTTTCTAGATAAGATATTTTGCTCACTTTTCACTGGCTTCTTTAAATTTTGCATACCATGTAAGGAGTTTGCAATATGGATTGTAGATCCAGAGTCAATTCACTATGTGTTAATATTTACATTAACCATATTAGATTCCTAACAAACAAATGAGATTGGATTACATTTATCCTCAAGTCATTTCTTGAATTTAGCACAATCTTTCTTCATGTGTCCCTTCTTTTTACAAAAGTAACACTTACCATCTTTCTTGATATCAGCTTGAGGTGGTATTTTATCTTTCCTCTTTTGATTGGCTTAAGTCTTCCCCTTCCCACGAGTAGGAGTAAGCAATACACTTTCACCTTATTCCATTATTAGTCTCACTTCTTCTTGAACACACGTAGTCATTAATTCATTAATTGACCATTTATCCTTATATGTATTGTACGAGATTTTGAAAGGTTCGTACTCTTATGGGAGAGTATTCAAGATGTAGTACACAACGAAGGATTCAGACATCTCAACCTCGAGTTTTTTAAGTTGAACTGTAATGTCTCTCATCTGCATGATGTGCTCGCACACACCTTTTACACCGGTGAGCCTTAAAGTTGGGAACTTTATTATAAGGATGCTTGCTAATACTTCATCTGAAGTGACGAATTGATCATCAATTGCCTTTATCAAGTCCTAGACATTGTCATGCTGATTGACGGAACCATGTATATCAGCATAAATTTTAGTCTTTATGAACCTCACGCTGAAGCGATTAGATGTCACTTAAGCCAAAATATAGCTAAAGATATCGAGATTAATGCTTCTATCGTGGATATTGATTTGGATGCAAAACATGCTAATCATGAAAATATTTTTAGAAAATTAAAAGTTATATCAAACTTTAATTTTAATTACACAATCAAAATTATTATTCATTATTAACCATATTTTGTGATCGTATCACTGTTTCTCGTAAAAAGTTATTAATAAACTTTTTCGAACCCAAGCTTTAGTAACATGATCATAATTGCAACTTGTTTAGCGGTGAACAGACTGTGGGCGAAATTTATTTATTATAATTTACTCAATCGGTGATTCTTGATGACATATATTATAAAAATTTAAAAGCAAAAGAGAAAATAGTACAAGAGAGCTGGAGGAGATGAAATTACGCCTACATTTGGCTCATGTTCATTATAACTTGTTTATGAACACTCAACTCACTATTTATTTACATATTTTAAAGGATTCACAAATACTAAAAACTTACCATCACTCATTTTTTTTTATTTTTTTACAATTTTAATTATTTATAAAAACTTTTCAAAGATGCTTGAAAGCAATACCAATTGAGAGTCAAACGGTAGTCAGTAGGGAGAGAATTGAACTTCTATTTGGGTTGAATTTTTAATCAGTTTTGCTATACATAAATTATAGTTGACAGTTTTATTTACACTCTTTGACATGACATTCTATTTTACTATTGATTTTAACAACACAATCAAATCAATGACCTTGATTTTGACACCTCAAAGAGTGTCAAATTGGTTGTGGCTGTACAACTAACTTAATTTATTATTAATTTTGCTACTAGCTTGTTTATGGGTTTGTACTACATAATCAATTTGGTGGACATAGGGATACTAAATGGGTCGAAATATATCGTACGATTCATCTATTATTGAGCTCAGCTTGTCTCACGAGCTTGATCCTTAATGGTGCAAGCCACTCGTAATATTATTATTTTTTTCGTAATATTATTTAGGGATAATTGCAGCCGCGATCCCTAACCTTTGCGTTTTTACAGACTTTACCCTAACCTTCAATTTGTACTACCCGGAGTCCCAAACCTTTAATAAATTCGCATCCGAGATCCAAATGGACGAAAATCGTCCACTTTGACCGTTAGTTGACCAATAAAATTGACTCTAACTAATTTTGACCAATTTAAATGGGTAAAAGAGTAACTTTGCTATTTAACCCCATAAAATAATAACTAAAAGAAAAGAAATATTCATCTCCTTTCCCACCCCACCCCACCCCACCCCATCCCATCCCATCCCATCGTTCATCTTCTTTAACACCCCACCCGAAATCATTCATCTTTTTCAACACCCCCACCCCACTCAGCCACAAAACTCACCTCCGGCCACTGCCCAAATTCTTTACATACTTTAGTCCCCTTCCTCATTCTCCCCATTGTGCTCTTTCTTACAATTACAGATATAGATATAAACTAGTAGAAAGGATCTCGAAAACAAGAGTTAGAAAAGGAAGCCAAACCTTTTCCAACATATAAAACCCAGACGAAAACTGCAACGGAAAGAGACGAGTTGAAAGATCCCATTCAATTCAAAGTTGTTTCTCAACTGCTAGATCCGCCACCAGTTGAAGAACCACAGCCAATGGCAACCAACGATCTGGTAAAGCGCCAAAAGCGGGTAGATTCGTGGTGGAGCAACCCTTTCAAGCCACTAGAAAGAGGCGACGATTACAACATATTGCAAGCGATTTTCAGCATAGATATAATAATTCTATTTACTGTCACAACATTAGGAGTTGGGAGTACATTGTTGATGGTGATGGTAAAGAGATCGGTGGTGGTGGTGGATGGTTTTCTGGTTTGGGATAGGATGATGGGGATTTGGTGGGTGATGGGTGGCGACCGTGGCGGCGTGTTGGTGGTGGCCGTGATTTAGGTTTCATTTTTGGGTGTCAAACGTGATTTTCTTCATTTGTGATTTACAGCGGTGGTGATGGGAGGAGGCGGTATCGGCAATGTGGTGGTGGATTTACTGGAGTTAGGTGAGGCTTTTGGTTTGGATTCAGCCATGGAGATAGAGGTTTGGGAGCTGGTTTTGCGTGGGAGGAGGCGGTGTCGGTGGCGCAGAGGCTGAGAGAGAAAGAGACGGAGGTGCAGAGGAAGATGATTTTGGGAGGTGGTTTTGGGGTGGGGTGCGGTGGGATGGGATGAAGAAGAAGATGAATAGTTCTCTTTTTATTTTTATTTTATTTTAATTAATTGTTTATAGGGTTAAATAACAAAGTTACATTTTTACCCTTTAAAAATGGTCAAAATGTGGTCAAAATCAATTTTATTGGTCAACTAACGGTCAAAGTGGACAGTTTCCGTCCATTTGGACCTCGGTGCTAATTTATTAAAGATTTGGGACTCCGGGTGGTACAAATTGAAAGTTAGGGTAAAGTCTGCAAAAAACGCAAAGATTTGAGTCCGCGACTGCAATTATCCCTATTATTTAAAGAGTTAATTTCATTATTGAAGACTAACATAATTATTGATTGGAAAAATATTGTAAAACGCAGTGACTAATTAAAAATAAATTAAAGTTCAATGATCGATTTAAAACACACATAATAGTTTAGTGACGTAACGATTTTTTTACCCCCAACCCTAACCGGAGCTGTCTACGCCCAGCGGTGATGAACATAACATGGCCACTTTGGAGAAAGGGCATGGCATTATAGAATTTTTAATAGAATATTGTAGGCATTTTTGTAGAAGATGACAATTTAGAAACAAGACTGACATTGCCAGCTTCATAAAAAACAAGACATGACAGGAATACTATTGGGCTCGACTCCCAGAATATCCTCACCCTCCCTACGAAATTTAAAGGCCAATGAAAAGAGTTGATTTCCTAGGTTAACTTTGGAGAAAATTGCACAACAGTCTCTAATTTTTTCATTTTTATAAACTTTATCCTAATTTTTGATTTGTGTTAATAAAGGTCCCAAATTTTTCACAAATATGTAGCAGAGTTCCAAATGATTTGACCATTAGTTGACCTAAATGTAAAAATTGAATATTTTAATCATTTTAAGTAAGGGAATTTTAGTCAATCCTATATAAATTATAAAAAAAAAAAAACATATTCTTCCTCTCTTCTCCTCTCCCTCTCGCTCGCTCGCTCGCCCACCTAACCCCTACACCCCTCACACATCCCCAAAACAAATCTCTACCATTTTCCTTGCCATCTCCTTCATCCCACAAAACCCTCTGATGATTATCACCATATAAGTACCCACATATAGAGATTCATACGTTATAGTTGTTTGTAAAGATGTGTTCATATTATATTTGTACCCGATGTTTGTTCTTCTTTATCCACAGTCAAAGCCTCCGATTATGGGTTCTTTGCAAATTTCAAAATCTCCTCAGAATAAGCTGTGTTCCATACACTGCAATCTGTATTCAAATTTGGGATCGAGGATTTCTTTCCTGATGGAGAATTGGATTTGAAACAGGGCTTATTCAGATTAGAAAGTGATATGATCATTTTTTTATCAACCTCGAACAACAATGCCCGAGGTTGTTTCCAATCATCATAGGAGTTTTTCCAAGATATTCTCATCGGGCTATATTGTCGTACGTGATGATTCCACATCACCTCAAGTTTTTATCTATATCTCATTCTCTATCTTGAAAGACATAGTGTTATAGTCTATTAGGACTCTACTTTCATCTTTAAACTTATTCAACTTCGATAAGATTGAATCCTACTAGATCTCCTTTGTCTTATTCTAATAGAACTCTAACACATCATACAACTCTTAAAAGGATAAGGTACTTGATAATCTAACCCTACTAGAAGTATATCATCTACTCTATAAATATATGACCACAATTCATTATTCAGGTACGCTTTTACATACAATTTATAGCATTACGCTCATATTTTCCCCCTCGCTAACTTAAGCATCGGAGGGGCGACGAGATCACACCTTGTTACCTTTGTTTCAGGTATCAAAGATTCCGTTCGTGGTCATTCTCAATCGTCAAACTCGAGAATCAACATGTAGCGATTTTTGGTAACGTCAGAAAGCATTGAATCAAAATAGGAGAAATCATGACTGGGTTTTGCTGTGATAGAAAATGGGCTAATGATCATGTAAAAATAACGCAAAAATTTGAAAAAAAAGAGAAAATTGGCAACCTCGTGAGATTTTCGGTTCTTCTCGTCCGGCTTGTTCTTGAAGAAGCGACGATCCTTGCATTTCTGAATTTGAGGAGCAGACTATTGGGGCTTGCATTTCATTGATGGTGGTGCGCGGAAGAGGAGATGAAGAGGTGGAACGACAGAGCTTTGGGCAGGGCAGATGGTGGTTTTGAAGGTGTGAAAAAAATAGAAGATGTTCCGTATGGATGAAGCAGTCATAATTGGGGGTTGTATTCCAATTCTATTGGAATTTTTTTGGAGCTCTGAATCCTTCAAGATCATCGGAAAATTCTTTTACGGTGGCGGTGAGCGTTTTATTTTCTAGTTTCGATTTGGGGGATGGGTAGGGGCTAGGTGGGGAAAGTGGCGGAGGAGCGAGAGGAAGAACATGGTTTTTTTTTTTTTTTGTTGATTTCTTAATTTAATTTATATGGGATGAATTTTAATATATTGTTTTTTCCTTCATTCATTAATTCACTTTATATCTTTTTCATTGTTCATGTGTAAATTAGGACCAGTCAACACGGCTGCTTTTTATTTTGTCTGTCTTCTTTAGTCGTTAGAATATATTATCTGTACCCTCATTTATAATTCAACCAATAAAAATAAACCAAGAGAAAGAAAAGGAGAGAAGTTAGGATGGACACAAACTAATTACTACAACCCTGCGTATCGAACCCCAGTGTGGGCGACTTCTCCTTTCTTTTCCAATTCCACTATCTTTTCTACCACTCAATTCGGTAGCCTAAATGTTAAAAAAAAAAAAAAATTCTAATTACGAATTTTTACGAAAGAATTATGTTACATATACAAAGTTGATTTTGACAAAATAATATCTATACCAATCATTTTAAAAACAAAATTTTAAATTATTGAAAATTAATGGTTTGAATTTTGTCAACACTTATTTTGTCAACAAATTTTGTAAACACACTTTGTACAAATAACATAATACTTTACGGAAATCTACCTTGGTCAAGTATATCTTCAAAGGTAATTAAAAATGAAAATTGAATTTTCTCAAATAACAAAATTTATATCCTGTATTTCGACAGCGAGAATAGACAGTGCAACTTTTTCGTTGTCCTAAGGTGTAAAATATCTTAACATCTAGCCTAAAAAATAAAAGAGTAGCTTTTTAATATAAAAATTACAATTAAATAAATTACATAACAGTCCTAATTTAACAAAACAAAAAGCAGCCGTGTCGACTCATCACATGCAATTCAAATTTAGTCAAAAATTCTCCTCTGCAAAGTAAATATTCCTAAAATTAAAATGCCATTGGCTAATGAGTAATTAAGCAGACAAATACCTGTCATTTATTATTCCTTTTCCTCTACTTGGCTTCACGCGCCTTAGTTATTTACTTCCTAACTACCACCCCATCCCATGCCACTCACACCAGAAATATCAAAATCCAACTATACAAGTGCAAACTGATAGTCCCCGGGAAAATTTCTTTTAGAATCACTGAACTTTCAATTAGGTCATTGAACTTTAATTTATCTCAATTAAATCTCACTAAATTTCAGTTTTGTTTTAATTACGTAAACGAACTTCAATTAGAAGTCACATTTCACCACTTTCTCACATGTTGTTCCTAAATTGAATAAAATTGTTTAACTGACAACTATAAAGTTACAGATAATCTACACAATCATTGTGTGACATGTCAACTTACCACTACATCACGTCATATTATATAATATATGTTTTAAACTTTTAGTGTCGGGCCATTACCATACTCCCCCATTTTACCAGTTGCATTTCTAGGGTTTCTAGAAACAATTACGTGAAAGGTTATAACTGGGCAATTTCCATCAGCTATGGAGGCAATACGAAATGTGATAGAATTTGAAATTAAATTGAAGATTAATAACCAAAAGACAAATCAAAAAATTTAATGAAATTTACCCTATTTATTTCCCCCAACTGTTATCCCCACCCCACTGCAACCCTTTTCCAAAATCCAATAGCCCAAGTGCAAAACTCACTGTCCCTCATTGTCTTTTTCTCTCTGAAAATAACAAGAAATCGTAGAAAGGAGGAAAAAAATAACATAGTACTACGACAGTAAAATCCCACTCACCCCCTCAAAAAGTATTATCTGATTCATTTCATCAGTTCTAGGCCAGAGAAAAAAAAGGTTAGAAAAAAATGATGTGCTATGTGGGGAAGGCAACCAAGATCTTCATCTTCATTGTGACAGTGGTAGTAGTGACTGGTCTTGTCTTGGGATTTGGGTTACTCAAACATGCAATTCATCACAAGACCCACAAATGTACAGACGAATCTTGTCAACAATCCAACACCCCAGTAATCTTCCCTCCACCACCGCCGCAGCCATCTGGTGATAATCCTAGCCCAAATGGTCCCAATCCCATATCTCCACCACCACCTAGTGATAGTCCTAGCCAAAATGTTCCTAATCCATCTGTATCTCCTCCTCCTCCACTGCCTCCACCACCGCCGCCAGCAATGTCTTTGCCTCCGCCGCCGCCGCCATCAGTGGTGCCGCCACCAGCAGTCAGTTCTCCTGGCCCAGTGTCCCCGGGTCCTGTGAATTTTTAGTTGCATTTTTTTGTGGGTCTAATTTCTTTAATTTTTGGTCTTGATTTGGGTAATTCTTGGATGGATTTGTATATGTTTTATTTTCAAGTGGATTCCCAATTTTCTCAACTTTTCATTAATTTGTCAATTCACAGTATCAGAAACTGACTATAAAATTTATAATTCAATGTCGTTAACTTTTTGGTTCCGATTTCAATGCAAACTATACAATTGACTTATTTAACTAATTTGTCAATTCACAAATTATTATGCTGGATTAGTCCTCTAATAAATTCGAATTTATTTTTGTTATTAATACATTATATATATATATATATATATATATATATATATATATATATATATATATATTAAGAATAATGTTAGTCGCTCACTACAACAGTCGCTCAACGTGGTATACACATGACAATGATTATTTGATGCATTAGTCGATAAAAAATTGCCACGTTAATGCATCAAATAACTGTTGGGAAAAATGAGTGATTTATGTGTAAATTTTTATCAATTAACATAATAAAATAACAAATACAAATAAATAATAATATAAAACATAAGAAAAGATGAGTTAGAATTGCAAGTTAGGGAGTTACGTCAATGACATTATCCTAAAATCATGTTACCTCCCATTTGTGCGAGTCATTTCGACACTATACGATTCCAAAATAAAATTCCTGTGGCTCACAGCTACATAAGTGAAGAAACTTTTATCAAGTTGCCAAAACTATAGAAAATAATATACAATGTAAAGAGTATTATATGAAGTTATTTTTTTCATGTTATATTTAACCTCATGAAAATCACTCTCTTTTATAGGGACAAATTCAACTCCCCACATTCATGAAAAATAAATCATATTTAAGTATAAGTTACAATCTAAATTATGATATTTGATTTTGTATTAAAAAGTTAATATTAAAAATAAAAAATAAAAATTAATATTTGTTGTGGAAGTTTAAAACTCCTAAAAATGTTACAATAATAACCACCTACTATGTGTATGTTACATAGGGTACCTGTCGTAGTAAGCGACTACAAATAACATCTTTTTTTTTTTAATGTGGATTATGCATCTAGGGTCAGACCATACTCTTAAAAATTGTGGACTAGTCTCTAATAAATGCCCTTGTCCCTTGAATAAGGACAAATAATACTATTTAATTTCACTGTGATTGCAATTCAATTTAGGTAGCGTCAATGTGACATTAAATGCTAAGTGAAATTAAATTATCATTTAATTTCACATTTCATTTAACTTATCATCAAACTCCACCTAGACTGACACTACAATCCTAGTGGAGGCTAAATAGCATTACTCAGGGCTACAACTTTATTGATTGAAAGAGTTCTTTTTAGGAGTCATACTACATCACTCAAGTTGGGTTACAAAAGGAGGGGTGCCCAAGTGATGTGGCGCCCCTCCATTGGCCGAGGTGGTTGGCCTCGGCTGGCCCACCAGCCGCCTCTTCCAATGGGGGAGCATCACATCACTTGGACACCCCTCCTTTTGTAATTTAATTTGGGCAAAATAGCATAATTCTCTTTTTAATGGGGGATAAATAGCATTACTCAAGACTACAACTTGGTTGATTGAAAGATTTTTTTATTTGGTTCAACTGTTGTGAGCTTGTGTAAGAGCATGTTTATATTAGCTTATAAGTAAGTCAAATTTATTTGGCACGAGTTATGCTTTTACTTTAGTTTTTGATGCTGTAGAGTTTTGGAAGAAGTTATCTCTACTTTAGTTCGAACACTATTTTTAAAAATATTTTTCTATTTCGAATGTACTTTTAGAGTAAGCCACATAAAATCAGATTCTTCTAAAAACTCTTTTAACTAGCAAAAATACTTTCATAAAATTAGCCAAATGGATCAAAAAATATCTTTTGAGTCTCAAAATATCCTTCCAACTTTTCAAAAATCATGTCAAATAAACACTTATTTATAAGTAATTTTTTTTCTTTTAAACATGTTTGAATGGACTACGATCTTCATATTTACAAGTGAAAGAAAATTATTTATTTTGAAGTACAATACAAGTTACTGGTAAAGGTAACATATTATTTATTTTTTTAACCACGATCAGTAAAAATATTATTTATTTTTCCCATTGAATTGTGGTGCCAAGAGCAAGGTGATAAATGAGAGAATGATATAGCATTAGTGATGAGCGAATATGTTGCACCAAGACTGTCATACTGTAGCTTAGGAGCCCGAGAGACATAGGTGTAGATTTGGAAACATGTTACGAACCAACTGGTTGAGATAATGGTACAATACTCGATTTCTATAAAGGAGCGGGCTACAATCCTTTTCTCACCAAGAAAGAAAGTAAAGTTCTAGAGAGGGGTGTATTTATATCTATTGCTGACCATGATAACTTTTCAATCAATTTCAATTTATCAAATTCATAAAAGTTAGGCTAGGGTTGAGCAAAACTCTCGAACAGAATCCATCGAATTGAACTGAACTGAATCGAACAGTTCTTCTTAAATTAAATACCCAAACGAGTATTTGAATCAAGAACTGATGAATTCGATTCGGTTCGATTCTTGGTTCTTGGTTCTAGATCAAGATCAGAATAACGGAATAAAAATCGAATATCCCAAAAAATTTTAATTTATTTATTTTGAATGAGCCAAAAAAAAATTCTAAATAAATTTGCTAACTAGTTAATTTAGTTCAAACCAAAAAATATGTTTTTCCTATTTTTAATTTTCAGTCCAAACCCAACTTAATTAAATTGACTTAAGTTTTACCCAAATCTATTATTCTACTGTAGTGCCGTTTCCACCGTTCTAGAGAAATTGAATTGAAGTTCGACAGCGCTTCTCTTAACTATTGTGAGCTCGCTATCTTCATCTTTTTGTGATTTTAACAATCAAATCTATGAATAACTCAGTAAAGAGAGACACAAGACAGTAGACACATAAAATTGGATTACGTTGTTTTATAAGAGTTAAAATTGAACATGTCATTAGTTGAATTAATGTAACTTTGTAAATATTAAAAATTAATTAATTATAGTACAGAACCTATGAATCGAAACCAATCGAACCGAACCAATGGAACCAGACCCGAATGGCTCCATAATTAAATTTGGATCCAATGGTTCCATTTATTAAATACTCAAAAAGTTCGGATCCGATTCGATTTTAACTAAACCGAATCAGACCATGCCTAACTCTAAGTTAGGCAAAGAAACTTGCCTTCAAGTGCAATAAAAGTTTGTAGAGACTTAGATTTTTATGTATTTGATCGATTACATAATTATTTGTTAGCAATTTTGAGATGTTAGATTTTCATTCGGTACTATTTTTGGGTTATTTTTAGTTTCAAATGAAATTTTGTTGTATTTTAAGTTCCATGCCTTGTAATCTCTATTTATCATCGAGCTGAGAACTATAAATATTTTAATTTTTTTCATATTTAATTTTGATATATATATATATATATATATATATATTATAAAATTCAGCCTTTTTTTTAAAGAAAGTTTCATTAAAAAATAAATAAAAAATAAAATCCTCTTTTGATTGTATTTGTACCTTGAGATTTTTAAGGGATATTATTGTATCACTTCTACTATGTGAAGACTAATATTTTTCAAACCTCTGCAGTATTTCATTTTATTTTCCCAAAAAAAAGGTATTTTCATTTTATTTTTACAAATACTTCGGTTATTTCCTCAAAATTAGGATTTATGAATGAGTTTCGCTATTTTCATCCACACTTTTTATATATCCATCACTCTAAGCTCATTCTTATTAATTTTTAAATTTTTTTTTATTTACATCCACGTCATATTCCAATCTTGCCCTTATTAAATCCATTTATTTAACTCCTATATATCCAAATGAATTTTATATATTGATATCACTTTAAATACATTTCTAATATTATAGATCCATATATTCCTTAAAACCATAAACTCTTTTAAATCAGATGAACGAAATAAGAACAAAGTTGAACTAATTGAACATTTTATAAACATATGTTATTCGCTTTGTCTATTGAAGTTCTGAGTATTAGAATGTTTCAAACATATTCACGTAATTTTCTCCGATCTATTAGTTCTAGTTAAATAAAAATTCTAAAAGAATGTAAAAAGATTTATAGTAATTTAATGAAAATAAAAAATAAGTTAATGAATATAGAGTTATGTATTTTTATTTTATTTTATTTATGTCTATTTCAGTAAATTTACATAGGATTTAAAATATAATAAAATTTTATTTTTAAAAGTGGGTGTAAATATAAAAAGTATAGATGAAAATAACTGTAACATTTATGAATTAAATAAAAACATTTAAGTTAGTTGGGCTAAAAAATTCAGAAATGATCAAGACATGGTTTGACAGTTTAACATTTATGTTTTATTTTCTATTATATTTATATTTCAAAAACAAGGAAAATCCATAAAAATAATGATAAGTTAGAAAATCACTAAATATTATAGGAAATTACAATAAATTATTTTGACAGGTCAAGGCCATAAAGGCTTACATGAGATCCTAATAATGTCATGGCATGCTCAATTATCTCTTAACCTAGTTATCAAGGCCCTTCAACCATTGTTGTAGCTCACCATATGTATTACATGTAGGCTCGGGCATACTTCTGATTCGATTTGGTTGATTTTGAGTCCATTTGGAAATCGAAACCGACACTACACCAAAAATGAGCTTTTGCAACACATAAACGGCAACATTCGGTAGTTTAGTGTTGCGAAAGGGGTCTATTGCAACATTTTAATAAGTGAGTGTTGCAATTGGTTAGGAAAATTGAGTTTTAGCAACGTTTTGTAAATGAATGTTGCAAAAAGACACCTTTTGCAGCGTTCAAAAAACGTTGCAAAAGGTTCAGCCTTTTGCAGCGTTCAAAAAACGTTGCAAAAAGTCTCACCTTTTGCAGCGTTCAAAGAACGTTGCAAAAGGCTGAACCTTTTGCAGCGTTCAATGAACGTTGCAAAATGTGTTTTTTTGTAACGTTTTTTGAACGCTGCAAAAGGCTGAACCTTTTGCAACGTTCTTTAAACGCTGCAAAAGGTGAGACGGGTTAGTGGGCTACTATACTGGACTCATCAACTTAAAAAAATAGAAAATTATCTAGAAACCTATTTTTAAAGATTAATTTTCAGAAATAAGAGTGATTAAATTTTATTTCACAAATCAGGTGATAATTAAATTTTAATAATTATAATTAATAAAAATTTAATTAAATATAATCTACATATTCTCCTTATCCAAACCCCACCCTCCACACACCGATGCACCCATTGTTCATTTCAAAACCCTTAGAAATTTCTCTCACTACTCATTCTCACTCTCGTTTTGTAAAACCTAAATCATTCCTCTCCTCGACAGTCGACTCCTCTCATATGCGAGACTGCGATTCCGTGACTCCGCCTCCAGGAAGATCTGAAGAGGAAGATCTGCAGGAGACGACTCCATCTTGATGTCATTGGAGAAACCGATGTTTACAAGTGGGTCCTAGAAGATTTGCCTGGTAAATTTTCACTACCCACTTATTTCTTTTTTTTTTCAATGCTGATTTCAGTTACTGAGTTTGTGAATGCTGATTATATGGTTTTGTAGATGGGTTTGTGATTGTTGACTTTATTTTTTAATCTGCATCAATTAATTTTGTTTTGGTCCATTTTTATTTGATTATTTCTTTCGGATTTTGATCATGTTCAATGGGTTTTTCAACTTCATGATTTTTCCCGACAAGTTTTGTTCAGTAATATAACTTTATTCACGCTTCTCTCTTTTACTGATAATGTGACAGAGAAATGGGGAAATTAATTTCTGGGAAGCAGAATGCCTCAAGATTGATCAAGCAAACAAAAAGGTTTTCTGTCGGTCCACTATCGATGAAAATTTAGCAGGAAATAATGAATTCTCTCTACAATATGATTATTTAATCAAAGCAATTGGAGCACAAGTAAACACATTTAACACTTCTGGTGTTTTGGAGCATTGCCATTTTTTGAAGGTAAGTCCTAATTTTCTGAATGAATGTTTAATATTTTAATAAAGTACCTGATTCAATGGTAAAATAGCAATGATTAAGCTATTTGTGAGCTGATTTTTTTTCCTGATAAATTTCACTTGTAAGTGCTGAATTTTTCATTACAAACAAGCAATTATATTCCATGTAGGAAGTGGAGGATGCTCAAAAGATCCGTAGGACTGTAATAGATTGTTTCGAAAAAGCTGTCCTTCCAGGGCTGACTGATGAAGAGCGGAAAACTAAGCGCCACTTCGTAGTAGTTGGAGGGGGTCCAAGTTGATGCATGTCATAGTGCAACAGTTTTATTTTGTCTGTCAACTTTCAGCAACAGGCAACAGCCTTCCTTTATTTGAACTTGGGAACTTACTATGCGAAAAACATAAGCAAGTTAAAAAACCAAAATTTGGAAATAAATAAACAAAACAATGTCATCTAGTGCAATTCTTGCCAACTTGAACAAGCTTTGCTTCATATGTACTTAATCAGGAACTTGCTTCTGTTTCTAAGGCAAAACATCATTGTTAAGTGCTTTAGTTTGGTTTTGAAATCTTTAAAGATTTTGACTAATCTACTATGCTACTTGCGATTGTCATCATTTAGTTTTATCTATTACCTCTGACTTCATTTGGGGAATTCAAATGCTTTTAAACCTGTCACACTCAAGTTTTGAGATGCCACAGTTGTTTAGTTTGGTATTAGCTTTTGCATATTTTCATTAATTGAAAACATTTTTTATAGTTATTTTCCCAATGCTCCATATCTCCTGTCTATAATTTTCCAGTCTGCAGCAATGAAGGGTGGATCATCTTCTTTAAACCCCTATGCAACATCATACGTACCACTCTCAGAAAGAGGAGGAACTGATGACATCAATGATTTTAGACTTTTGTCAAATCAATTAGATAGTGGAAATCACTCTGTCTGGTTTGGACATCAACCAAATCTTATGTGCACACAAGGACAGCACCAATACCTTTCTCAAAGCTATGTCAATGGTGCTGATGCTGTTCAAGTTGCTCAGATTTCTAACCCTAAGGATCATTGTGGTGGTGAATTCTATTCCCCGTCATCATATAATCCATATGAGATGTCTGGAAAATCAAGATTCAGTGAAGAATCTGACATGGATCTGGCATATCTTCAGATGACATTTCCTGGTATATCAGAGGAGTCTCTTTCGGATGTCTATTTAACCAACAAATGTGACCTGGACTCAACAGTTGACATGCTGAATGAACTTGAGGTTATCTTCTGCTGTATTGAATTCAGACCATGTGAACTTGTCTATTTGCTTTCCAATATTAACGTATTCTCACTCGATGCTTTAACTAGATTTCCCCAGGGTGACACAACATAAACTTTTCAATCGGTTTTTTTCATTGCCCCCTTGCTAGCCATCTGACATAAGTGCAAGCTTTTTAACTGCTTTATGATTATGCTTAAATAAATCTTACACGATCTAGTTCCAGACATTTCCTTTTGAAGATTTGTTTTGCATTTTGGTTAGAGAAATCACTCGTAATGATCCTGTAGATGCATATGTTCTGTATATCTAATATCTAGCCTTTTATTGTTATAGGCACCAATACGGGCCTTTAGACACTTTCTCTCTTGATTTCTTAGTCCAATTCCAATATATGTAATAACTAAATTTAGTTATTTGATGCAGGTGCACATGTTGATGGCGGTGAGAGATGGGCTAGATTTCATGTCGGCACCAACGAGCTACTCATTTTTTGATGCTATAGAATGTCAATCCAAACTTGCTGAGCACTAGGAAAAAATCTAGTATAAATTATTGCACCTTTTGTACTCATCGAAATGATGGAAAAGCCTTTTTTTATCGCTGGGTTGATATTGTAAACTTGAAGTATAGTTAAATTATTTTGAATATTGCACAATCAATGTATAGCACTCGTATGGTTTTAATTATATGATTTCTTATATTTTTGATGTTTTCATAGCTTTATTATGCGAATTGTTAGTTTATTATTCGAATTATTTGATCAAAGAGTAGGACTAAAAATGCGAATTAATTTTTTTAAAAAAATTAAATTGACCAATGGCAACGTTTGTCAAAAATAAATGATGAGTCTTTTGCAGCGTTTTTTTAAACGCTGCAAATGTTGCAAAAGAACATTTAAAAAAAATTACAAAAGGTCCTTTTGCAACGTTCAAAAAACGCTGCAAAAGACTTTTTGCAACGTTCAAAAAACGCTGCAAAAGAACCTTTCGCAACGTTCAAAAAACGCTGCAAAAGGTCTTTTGCAACATCTTTTGCAACGTTCAAAAAACGCTGCAAAAGGCTTTTTGCAACGTTTTTTGAACGCTGCAAAAAGTCTGCCCTCAACGGCAACACCGACCTCCGCAACAGACACTAAAACGCTGCAAAAGGTCTTTTGCAGCGTTTTTTGACCGCTGCAAAAGGCTTTTTTTGGTGTAGTGCGACTTGATCTGTATGGGTAAAATTTAACCCAGTACAAATGTTGAAACCTCTCTCTCTCTCTCTCTCTCTGTATTTATTTATTTATTTAACTTGCATAGTGCGTATTAATAATATATATATATATAATATAAATGGTAAAATTGATTTTCCTAAAATCATCCTATGTACCCGATAGTTACCAACAAACAATTATACCCAAATGAAAAGTAAGGTTACAATCTAAATTTGGAGTTTACAACAATCAATTCTTCTCCTTACTTTACGTTACTTATCTTTTGGAATTTAGAGTTTTGGTAGAAGAAATGTATATGCTAAACCAATTATTTGAGAAATAATTATATTTGTGTTTTTATTATTTTATTTTTAAGGTTAAAAATATGATTTTTAAAATTTAAAAAAAAAATTATTAACAGGTTGTACCAGTTAATTGACAGGTTGATTGCTTAAACCGCAACCAACCCGATCTTTTTTATGGTTAAAATTAATCGAACCAAATCGATTTCTTGGTTCAAACCAACCCAACTCAATTTGGTTTGATCGATTTTTCGATTTTTTTGCCCACCCCAAATTATATGCCCCTATTTATCCATATTTAGCTACAGGACCTAACAGTCATTGTTTACACATCACATGTGAATTGGTGAACTTTCTCACAGTTGGTGTTGTTGTGCATGCAACCATTTGTGTGGTAAGAGATTGTGATCTAACTTCTAGATACAATGATCTATTAGATCATATCCTTGGACATCATGATGCAATCATATCAATCCCAACCAGGCATGTATCTTTCTAAGCTTTCGGTATGCTAATTCCTAACTTGCAAATCAACTATTTCAATATCTTATTTTCTCAATGACTAAGTAATTGCAAGAGTTAAATTCTGATATAAATTGAAAAGGCAAATAACAAAACCAGGCCAATAAAAATATGGATAGAACGTATATTCATATTTCTAAGATTTAACAGAAGGATTTGCCAATAAAAGTGCTAATCCTTCAATCAATCCATAAATTGTCAAAGCTTCCATAAAAGTTAGACTAAGCAATAAAATATGTGACAACTCGAGCCTCGTGCCCAACCCATTATATCATACATAGTGTTCGTTCTGGGAGGGCCATCTGACCCTCTTATCCCTTATGACTTTCTCTCGCTTTCCCTATAATTTGAACGCACGACCTCCCTTTAACAGAGACTTAGGGTGCGTTTGATTGCAAGGGTAAAATTTGGATGAAAAGAAAACGAATTACAGGGAATTGAATTACTTAGAATTTGTTTTAGATGAAATTCTTGTAATTAATGGTATTTGATTGGTATAATTTTTCACCTAATTCGTTTGGCTTTATTTTTCATGCAAATTGTTAATTTTTGGGATAATTTTTTTTACAGTATGTATTAAATTTGTTTGAATTGCAAAAAAGTAAAAAAAAAAAATTTTAAAAAGAATTTTTGAATTTTTTTTTTTTGTTCGTTTGACTTTATTTTTCATACAAATTTTCAATTAAATGGATAAATTTTTTTACCATTGGATTTAGAATATGTTTCCATTGCCAAAAAAAAAAAAGATGGAAAACAGTTTCTCATCAAAATCATGGGAAAATAAAAGGTGGAAAATATACTTTAAATGATTGTACATAAGAAATGGGTGAAAATGAATTCCATGGAAAAGTTATGCAATCAAACACCAAAATTAAGAATGGAAAATGAATTGATTTTCCTTTTCCACCCTTTTCCAATGGTGCCTTAAATTGAATTCTAGTACCAATTGGATAGTATATAAGATATACCAACTTGGGCACGATGCTCGAGTCATTACAAAGTACCTCATATTTTCCCTCCGTCCTGAGCTATCTCGCGATACCCTCAACAGCTTGACCCACAACAGTCACTTGATCAACTCCAGGTCAAATAAAAGCAAGCCATTCGACCAATCCAACATCAATAGTAGAAACGGCAACAATCAATAGATTCATTATAAGTTCCTCGTAACAATTAAAGGAGCGTTTTGGTTGAACGATATTATTCCTATTTCCTATGTTTTTCTACTAGTTCCTATAGAATATGAACTTGCATAAATGAAGAGGAATTAAAATTAAGTCCATATTTAGTTTGTATTAAACTCTAGTTTTTATCGAGTCAAAGCCAATAATAAATTTTAATCACATATTTAGAGCTTGTTTGAACCTCATTTTATTGTAAGAATGTATTTTGAAATAGTAAATTGATGGAGAATGTATGGTAAAAAAAAAAGATTTGCGTATAATATTATTTTATGAAAAATGTACGATTGAAAAGAAGAAATAGAAAAATGAATTTTGAAAATAATGAGAATCAAACAAGGGCTTAATAGAATCCACAACCTTTCAATCATAATTCATTAATTTTTATCAAAATTTATTAAAAATCTTATCCTAATTCCCATCAAACGGGTGCTAAAATCTCGATGGTTTGAACATTTTTAAATTAGGTGTTTTATATTAAAAATATTAATTTGTCAAATCAAACTTAGCTCAAGTGGTAAAATCCAAACCTTACCAAGTCAGTGACATGAGTCTGCGTCTCATTTAGGGGGAAAATGAAATTAAAAAAATGCATTAATTTGCTTTCATTATCATTATGTTTGAAAGATCAAGAAAATGTTATAAAGATAACCATAATTTTACATGTTTTGAAAAGTAAAAACTACATTTTTATGACAATAGTTTTTTTTTTTTTTCCTTTTCCATTTTATTAATTATGATGTATTACGCGCTGGCAAAAATAATTTTGTCCCGCTTAGTACGGATAGTCATAGCCCAAGTACTAAGTAGAAAATGACATGAACAAAATATCAATTTTGAAGAGTTTAGCCAATTGTAGGTCTTAGAAAATTTCCTAGATAATATTCCTAATTTACATCGTTGACTATGTCGTTGTTGCCCTTCACCCACTAGACACTACATATTTTTATGGGAAAATTGTAGCATTAGTCTTCAATCTATCCGCTTGGTAGCTAATGCATCTCAATTTTTTGTTTTTGTTTTGTTTTGGCATTTACATCCTGATGTAGAATTTTGTTGCACCGTCATCCAACTTGTTGATAACTTGTTTATGGAAGTCTTGCACCATGACCTCGTACTCCCTAGTGAGAGTATGTGAATTTGTAGGCGTTGTCGTACAAATTCAACTCATTTTGAATCCTAATGGATTAATTCATATAGTGGTCAAAAAGTTGGAGCTCAGATAGGAGGAGAACCTAAAGTGAATGAGCTTAAATAAAAATTTGTAGATTTAGGAAGGGGATAGCTAGAATGAGGGTACAATCAAACGAAATTATCACTAAATACAGATAAGCTAGATGAAACAAGAAGAGTACTGTTGGATCATCTGGACACTGAATCCATCCCAGCCTCTTTTTTTCCTTCATTCGAGATGTGTGCTTGTCCTTTTTCTTATGACGAATCTGGTTGAGTTTTTGGCCTGGATGATCTGGCACTATACTTGCTTCATCTGGCCAATTCAACTTAGTGATTATTTCATCTGGATGTACTCTCATTCCAGCCATCTCTTCCATATAAATACCTATTCTAAAAAAAATCTCATATTGCAATTTGTTCCATCATAATTTTGATCACTGCACCAATACAAATAAAAAACTGTTTTGAAGACCACCACCACCACCTCACTATTGTATACCAAAATATATGGAATAAAACTCGAATTGCGTTAAACAAGAGGAATCAGATAGTATTGTGTCCAATTAATGACATTTTGGCCATAAAAAAAAATGAAAAAAGAAAAGGGTTTCATTTGCAGATGACGGACTTTTTGATGGATTATGTAAGTTGAGGACGACAGTGCAACATAAATGATAGTTGGATACAAAAGTTGCAAATTTTCCTAGTTTTATCCAAAATAGTGCTTAGCACTCACATCCGACCAACGTTTACTTCTAGGAAAAACAAAAACAAAAATTGATGATGAAATATGCACTGTAGCATACTCAACGCTGCCATCACTTCAATGCCGTCCAAAAAACATCAACCAAACAAAAAACATTCTTAATTTTTCACGAACCCAGTTGATGATTTCAGTCTCACAAACCAATCATTGTTGAGTGACACAGTTCCAGAATGGAAATCAGTTCTACTGAGAATCCTAACGCCACCACTAACTGGTTGTGCGACTATGAGTTGATGGATGATATCTCCGTCGCAGCAGGCTTCCCCAGTCTTCCTCTGCCGCCACCACCGCCTTTGGCTTCTCCTTGGCCCCCAAAGCATTCATCTGTAGCTCTAATGTAAGGTGTGTCAATTCTTGAACCCATTTTTTCATTATATTGTGACAGCAGTTCTTGCTTGATTTATCCAACCTTGTAAAAAGAATTTAACCCTTTCAATTAGGTTTGTATTTTTCCTTGTAGGATCACGAAAATCTTTTGCAGAAATTTTGATTTGTTCTCCGTCTCCAAGTTATATATCCGCGTTCAATTCTGGTCATTGAATAAATAAAACTTTGACGAATAACTAACTGATTTCCATACTCTCAAATTTTTTTTTTTTTGGGGTCCTTTTCCAGGTCTATTAATAACCAAATGGATTTTGCCAATGTATAAAACAAAAGTTAGGCAAAAAATTAATTCTCAAAATCTTTGAAGGGTTCCAAATATGGCAATGGAAAAAAAAAATGGAATGCTCCTTAAATTATAAATTATGCTTGAATTTGTAAGAATTTGTATTTGTTAAGGGATAAAATCCCACATCGAATAAAGATGAAAATATAGACAAAATTATAAGGTTTTGGGCTACTCCTCTTAACAAGATTGACATTTTAAGATGGAAGGAACCACAAGTTTTAACATGGTATCAAAGCTCATTAAATTTCAACGAGCGACTCGATCCGATCAAAACTCAAAAAATGAGCATACGGATTTCAAGATTGGTCTGCTCAAACAAGCCACCATCTTACGAGGGTATATTAAGGGATAAAATCTCACATTGAATAAAAATGAAAATATAGACAAACTTACAAAATTTTGTGCTACTCATCTTAACAAGATTGACATTTTAAGATGAAATCATAAGTCTTAACAGTATTATATATTTTAGAGGCTTTGGCCCTCTTTGAGCGGCATTCTTTAAAATAATAATAATAATAATAAATAAATAATTTAAACTGTGATTTGACATCATTTCAACTACATATTTTTCAATAAAATAATATTACACACAAATCCAAAACTTTTTCTCATTTTAATCATACATTCTCCATAATCTACTGTTCCAAAATACATTATTTCAAAATAATGTGGCTCAAACACGCACTTAGTCACTCTTTAATTATCTTGTCTTTGCCCTCGAATATGTGATTTGTGGCACGCCACATTAGTACTTGCCTGTGTATATGTTGGTGCTTCATTGTTGGAAGGATATGATAGAAATCTTTTACCATAAATTTGAAGGCGTGCTTAAAAATTTTTCCTTGTGAAATTAGACAGTCCTGCATGATTTTAACATAGTCTTGATTCATGGAAAGGGCCATTTTGATCAAATTTGTTGCTATTTGTAAGACCGGAAAAAATGTTTTCCGAATAAGAGTAGTGGTTGCTGCCCCCACCTTCCCGGCGTGGTCAATTCGGATAGTCAACTTGGCAAGTTTATTCATAAATGCTCGCTGGAACAGGATTGATGTTTATTTATTCTAATCTGTGACAAAGAAACCCAACCCGCATGATGCTTTATTCTCCAAGCTGATTTGTTAAGTAACTGCTGGATGGAAAATGAAGAACAAGAACTGTATGAAAGATAATTAGGTCAAGTAGGGACTCACATGAAGTTTATGAATTTTATGAAGCTAATATTACTCGAAAAAATTACCCAAAAATAGTGAAAACTGGGGCTGGTTACCTCATGGATAGAGATGGAGCAGATTTGAATATGTATTTGGTTTCTTACAGCATACTGAAGTGCTTTTCCTGATTCTTTGGGCGCAAAGTTTGTAGGGGTGAACAAGACTTGGTTTGGGAAATTTTTTAACTTTTCAAAGCAACTTATTTTAAATGGTTTTAAAAAATTTCAAGTCATTTCATTTTCCAAACCAACCATCGCTTGCAGTTTGATTTGGTTTCAAGCCACGGTTTTAACGACATAAAAATAACATTTTTTAAATAAGTGGAAAATAATAAATATATTGGTATAAATTTCACTATAACACTTAGATTGAAATCATCCAAACATAAACACTAATATATTTGTCTCAAAACAAGCTTAAATCAATAATTTAATACAAGTTTAACCCTAAAGTTGAAACTTGCAATTTCATTCTTGAGATAAGAAAAATGTTATCATAATTAAATCATTATTTTCCTGAAGAGCCAATAGAAGCCAACTAGCAAGTACATTTGTTGAATTATATATAGATCTAAAAATAATGGATTATTCTACTTTGTCCTCATGCTTGACCTCATGTTTGATCTCGGCTAGTGATGGCAATTGAGCCGAGCCGCTCGTGAGCTTGTGGGCTCGGCTCGTCTAAAACGAGCCACGAGCCGCTCGGGCTCGTAAAAAACGAGCCCGAGCAACGAGCCGAACCAAAAAAAATTTGAACGAGCCGAGCCGAGCTCGACTCGTCAAATAGACGAGCGGCTCGTCGAGCCGCTCGTGGACGAGCTCATGAGCTTGGGCTCGTGGCTCGTCCAAATGCGAGCCACGAGCCGAGCCGGCTCGTGGGCTCGTCCACAAAAAAAAAAAAAAAAAAAAAATATTTTTTTTTGGCAGTGACTGTTTGGTCACTGATTTTTGACAAAATTTTTTTTTTTTTTTTTTTTTTTTTTTTTTTTTTTTTTTTTCAAATTTCATTTTTTTCCTATAAATACCCATCAATTACAACATTTTTTTCTCACCAAATTTACTATCAATCTCTTATTCTCTACTATACTCTCTACAAATCAATTATAATCAATATTATTTATTCATTCTTATTTCTATACTCTTCTACATTTTATATTCATATCATTAAATTATAATCTTGATTTTACAATATATTTTCTACACTACTACATAATATTCATTCATTCACTTCTCAATTCTACTTCACTTCTTCTTCTTCAATATTCAACTTCAATTATTCACAAATGGATCCACGCTCATTTATTGAAAACTTGTTTGATGTCGGAGTCGAGAATGTAGCACATGTGCCCCAAAATCAATTTGGGAATGAGTTCGTCGGTCTAGATGAAGTACCCATTCCAGAAAATATTGAAGATTACAATGTTCATGAAAGTAGTCATCCAATTGATTTGGATGACGTTGATCTCGATGCTCCAATTGATTTGGAACAGGATGATGAACCTGTTCTTGAAATTCCCGATGCAAGAGGGAAGAGAAAGGGGAAGAAGCAGGCAAAATGTTGGGATCATTTTAAATTGATTCAAACTGGTCGTGTGATCGATGGAATTCAAGAAACCAAAGCAGTATGTAAATACTGTCAACAACGATTGGCCCATCAAAAAGGCATTGGAACCACCCACCTCAACCGTCACTACAAATCATGTGCGGCCAAACATGGTCTTCTTCCTGCTGGTCAAACGCAACTACAATTTGGTAGTCCAGGCAACGGTGCTACTACTACGCCACTTAGTATGTGGATGTATTCGGCGGAAAGAACTCGAACAGGAATGGTGAAATACCTTGCCGGATCTGAGTTGCCACTAGCACAAACGGACAACCAACATTTCGTTACCTTTGTGCAAGAATGTCTTCAACCGAGGTACGTTGGGGTAAGTCGAAATACTGTTCGTTCTGATACAATAGAATATTTTGAAACTGCAAAGAAAACATTGATTGCCGATTTAGAAAAATATGGGGGTGTGATATCTTTTACTTCGGATTTATGGGAAGGGATTAATAAAAGAGGTTATATTGCTGCAACTGCACATTATATAGACCCACTTTGGATCATGCATAAAAGAATAATTGCTTTTAAAATTATTGAGTACCCGCACAATGCTCCCAATATATTTAGTGCTATTATGAACATTATCAGAGAATATAAATGCGAGAGTAAAATTCGTTCTTTTACGTTCGACAACGCTAGTATAAATAAGGTTGTTATCGAGAAATTGAAAAGAGTATTTCAACCCGAATTCGGTGGTTATTTATTTCATATTCGATGTGTATGCCATATTTTAAATTTAATAGTACAAGATGGTTTAAAATATGTTAAGGATGAAATTCAACGAATTAAGAATGCACTAACTTATATCACTATTACACCTAGTAGAAAACAAGCGTTTGAGGATTTTTGTGCCGAAAATGGGGTGTCGCATTCAAAAACTTTTACTAATGACGTAGCGCATAGATGGAACTCCACATATTTATTATTAAAATCATGTGAAGGTTTCGAACATTTAATTACTGAATTTTATAACAATAGGCATATGAGGGACGACGACGAAAATATTTTGAATGAATCCGATTGGGCTTGTTAGTTATTAAAATTAAAGCTTTTTTGAAATGTTTTTATGATTCTACAAATATTTTATCTGGTGTTTATTATCCTACTAGTTGTATGGTCCTTCAACGTCTTTATCTAATTTCTAGGGCTTTTGATAGATATAAAGATGACCCCGATTTTAATTCAGTTATAATTGCCATGGAATTAAAGTTTAGAAAATATTGGGAAGACTTGCCCATGTTATTTCCATTAGCATGCGTCATGGACCCCCAATATAATTTATCGGGTACTAAATTTATAATTGACCGAATGTCAAAATCTTTAACTTTTAACGTACCTATTACTTATAGGAATTTGGAAGTAACTTTATCTGAAATGTATGTAACATATGCTTCACGAATGGGTACACATGTTACTCGTGTACCATTCGGCTCTACAAGTACTCCTCCCACTAATTTAGGAGATGACGACGCTGAAATTTTAAATTTATTTGAAGGCATGAACTCATATAGATATGGTCAAACTGGATATGCATATGGTTCATCCAGTCATATTAGTTTGTCTTCCACTGCATGTACTCAAACATCGAGTAACAGTCCCAATGCAATGCCTGCTGAATTACTTGATTACTTTAATCATAATTGGCCTAGTAACAATGTACTAAGGAAAAATTCAGAAGAAGTAGTTGACTTCTGGCGAAAGTATGAACGTCGATGGCCAATAGTTTCTGCAATGGCAAAAGATCTACTAACACCTCCGGTTAGCACTGTAGCTTCGGAATCTGCTTTTAGTGCAGGGTTTAGGGTTCTCTCTGAAGTTAGGAATCGACTAAAAGAAGATATTTTAGAAGCATTAATGTGCGTGAAGGACTGGCAAGACGCTCATTTTCGACTGCAAGATAAATATGCCGAAATTGCATGTAATCAAGTAAGTGATATTTAGTTTAATCATATTTATGACGATTTTTTATTTTAATACTTTTATAATTTTTTTTAAAAAAATTGTATACGTAACAAGTTGTTCGTGTACAATTTTTAACTCCGCCTACTCGAAATTGAACTATTGAAGTAGCCGGTCCCAAGCCCGGATAAAGGAGGAGGGTTTATATTTTATTATTTTTAAAATGAAAAATATTTTGAAAAATTATTTGACAATTTCTCATATTTTTTTTAATTTTATCATTTATAAAATAATTATTTTCAATTAATATATTTTCTTCAAAACAAACTTGAAAATGAAAATATATTAATTAAAAATTATTTATAAGTAAAAAAATTAAATTGTAATTACAAAAAACTTATAAGTATTATTTATAAGATAAATTCATAAAAAAATATACTTTATTAAAATCTAAATAAATTGTTTACAAAATAAAAATACTTATAAAATAAAATTTTACCGAAAATCTATTTTTTTTAAACAAAATTTAGGAAAAAAACGTGTATTAAAAAAAAAAAAAAATAAATAAATAAAATTAGGCGAGCCCACGAGCCGAGCTCGTGGGCCGAGCCGAGCTCACCTTTTTTTTACGAGCTGAGCTCGGCTCGGCTCGTTGCCCACGAGCTCGTTGAGCAACGAGCTCGAGCTCGAGCACGAGCCGAGCTCGTAGGGTAACGAGCCGAGCCGAGCCGACTCGGCTCGACCCATTGCCATCTCTAATCTCGGCCCCACCACTCCCCTCACATGGGGGGCAAAAATATTAAATTTAATGAGGTGGGACTCGACCCCCATGTGAGGGGAGTGGTGGGGTCGAGGTCGAGCATGAGGACAAGGTAGCATGGTTGAAAAATAATATGTCTTGGATAAAATAAGTAATTTAAAAAAAAAAAGATATTGTGTGAATTGCTCGGTTTGGTTTCAAGCGGTTTTTGAAGTATTGAAACCTAAATTGAACCATTTCCAAATGGTTTGTTCAGATTGAAACGGTCAACCTTAACCATGTGAAGCCAAACCAAAGGGTTCAAAACTGCGATTTCAATTCGGTTTGGCAGATTGGCGATTTTTTGTTCACCCCTACAACAAAGGATGAAATGCTTTGTGTGGATAACATCAAAGTTAATTCTTGTTCTCACACACCAGTTGATATACTGATAGAACGTCCGATTTTATTATTAATAATTTATACTTAGGGATGAATTACGATGTTAAAATACATTGCGAAATGTGGAAGTGGCTGAGTGACGGAAATTTCCTATGTATGACAAATCTCTTCCTGAGTTTTACTTACATATGTATAGACAGTATAGTCGAAAGGCAAAACAAAGGAAAATTTGAGTTCTTTGTTCTCTCTTTATATTCTTTTTCTTGGGTGGGTAAGAGTGCAGATATGGCAATAAACATAACCATCCTTTCATCAATACAATAAGTGAGAGGACTCAGAATAGCAAGGAATGCTGTCTGATTAGGCAATTTCAGGCATGCTTTTCCTTGGTTCTTGTCTTCTACGTCGTTGAATGAATTCCAGTATGGCAGCGAAATTAGCATATTTGAAAAGTACTTACCACTTCCAAGCCTATGTTATATGACACACAGCGCCATATCAAGGCCCAAAACTGAAACAAATTTTCATTTAGGTTCAATCACTACTAATTCAAAGGATATAGAACTCATAAGTAACGTCCCAATGTTTAAATTCATTGTTTTAGAAGGGAGAATGAAGATTAATATAAAACAGAGGAGGTCAATGTCAACCATACGGTGGTCTCTTTTCTTAAGCTTTGTACCAAGAACTCGTTGGAAACAGTTGACTACAGTGGAAGCACAACTACGTCTATGTCACATTTTTTCCACATCTGATGACTTAGATTTCTATTTTTAGCTCGGAATTGGACTGCTCTTTTGAGGATTCTGAAGGTTTTAAGGAAGCAGGTCCTCCTAAACGGTACAAAACTTCCCCTTATTTTTTCTATGATGTCAATATCTTGGCTTTTTGGGAACCATAGATTCTTACGTCATGGATTTTTTCGGCCCGCTCAAATAAATGTGTTTACTGTTCATGAAATGATCGAATTACTCGTATTTGGTTTCTAGAAGCCAGAAAAATCTATCGAATTTGATTGGATTACCTAATTTCTAATGCGCGCATAGCTAGACAGAGCTGAATACTTGTAATGCATATAAGGAGTCAAGTATTGCTGATTCTTACTGAATTCTACACTAAATATTTTACGTATCCATGACTGATATTTTCTTCTTCACACTTACCGAAAACATAAGATATTCTGTTTCTTGATTAAGCGTTCCTCATTGATTAATAATGAAAATGTATATGCATGTTGCAGTAACTTATATGTTAAATTGCCTCGTCCATTCAGTCTCTACCCTGTCGCCTTGATTTTCCCATGTTGCATCTCTCCTGAGTCCTCTTTCTAAGTATGTGTTCATCATTATAAGTATGCCTGTACACTCATGGAAGATAAAATAGTAACCGAATAGTTCAGTTACCATACCTAAAATAGTCAATACGATAGCCATCTCGTTTAAAAGAAGTATACTGTTGATATGCTGGGCCATCAAAAGACTTCTATATTGAGTAAACTCTCAGCAAGAATCCAATATAAAATGCCAATACAAGCATGAACACCATTGAACTTTGCATAAATGTCAAAGCACAACGATACATTAATTTACAGCTTGAGATTAGAAAGCCGTATCACTCGAGTCACCCGATATCAATATAATGGAGGAGATCCTGAACCTAAGACCTTAAGGATTCGATTTAATCATGTGTTTAGTATCTTCTACAAATTGTCCATCCTTGAGGTGTCATCTTTTTGGTCCGTCTCCATAGCAAACACACACAAAAATTTCAAGCATTCTGGGTAAAGATTTTCAATTGTATTCTACAGCTTAAAGTCAGAGTCATGCAATACATCTGGATCTAAAGCATGTCGAGAGAAGTTTCGCAGAGACCGACTAAATGAGAGGTATTATTTTTCTTTCCTCAAGTTGCTCATAGAGTGTCATTTGAGTTTCATAGTTCACATACAATTTGGTGAAGGTTCCTGGAACTGAGGTCTATCCTTGAGCCAGGCAAGCCACGAAACAGACAAATGTGCTATTTTATGCGATGCTGTTCGAATGGTAACTCAGCTGCGTCTTGAAGCTCAGCAGCTGAACGAGTCAAACGAGGATTTGCTGGAAAAGATCAAAGAATTGAAGGTGAGAGTTTGATACTATCAATGTGTAAATGTATAACATAATTGATATCAAGTTTTAGTTTTGATTCTCTATTGTAATCGACTTCATAGGATAACTCTTTTAAGACTCCACTGCCTAGTCTATTTTGTTCTGCTTAATCTCTTTCATGGGCTTATATCTTTCTTAGGGAATCGGAAATATTTCTCCTATTACATGAATTCAATTTTCATCTCATCCTGAAAAAGCCATCTTTTTTCTTAATAATTTCTTTGTGGTTTGATCCAATAGCTCGTCGTTAGATAGGAAAAATATTTGATAAATACTGATAACTGTCTGATGGATAAATTTCTGCCACTGTTCTCTCTTCAGGTTGAGAAGAATGAGCTGCGAGATGAGAAATTGAGACTTAAGGCCAATAAGGAGAAGCTCGAACTACAAATTAAAGCTTTGGCTCCACAACCCGCGTTATTAGCCCATCACTCTGCATTGGGAGTTTCATTTGCAAAGGAAGCAGGGAACAAGTTAATACCTTTCATTGGCTATCCTGGTGTTGCCATGTGGCAGTTCATGCAACCTGCTGTGGTTGACACGTCCCAGGATCACGTGCTTCGCCCTCCTGTTGCATAAGCCGGAGAAGCCGATTGTGGCATGGCTCGGGAAAATGTTGATGTTTAGCAGCTGTATAAATCTCTTTTGAAAGGATGCGATGTGAATAAGAAAGTAAACTGGTATCTGCTCTTTTGCTTACTGTTTGAACTAAGCCAGGCGTATTCCTGCAGCAGAATTTGCCCTTCTTGTTTGAATGTCAAGAAATAATAAATCCTTTCGTAATAAAAGACAGTATTTTTCTTCAGAAGTTCAAATTGTTCTCCAGAAAGATCTAAAATGCTTGGAAGACCTGGCAAAAGAGCATTTGTTAGATCTTGTTGACAGAAGTCTTATTCTGGTGGACGAGCATAGCTCCTATGGTGAAATTAAAACATGCAAGATTCATGATCTCTTATGGGACCTGTGCTTGAGAGAAGCTCAAAGAACCAACTTCTTTCATGTCAAAGATAAGAGTCACCATGGTATTCCACGAGACATTAGTGTGTGCCGCCTAAGTACGAATAGAAAGACAAAGAATCTTCATTCTGTAAGCCTACAAATCTTGTGGTCTGTTCGGTCTTTGACATTTTTTGAACGTTATCTTCCAGTAAATGTCGTAAATTTTGGTTGCTCAGAATCTTTGGAGACAAAAGAAATTCAGTAACGGTGCCAAATAGTATAACAAAACTAGTTAACTTGCGGTGCCTCATAGGCAACTGTGATGATAATGGGCTTCTTTACTCAATACACAAACTTCGGCATATACGACCTTAATTCTTCATTCAAGTGTAGGCTCCTCATTTGATCTACCACCAGAAATTTGGGAGATGACAACTTTAAGGCATTTCAAGATGAGGAGTGTGAATTTACCTAATCCTACTCGTTCTGCTATTGTTCTAGAAAGCCTACAAACACTCCAATGTGAGAAATTTCAAATGTACAGAGGAGGTCCTCGAAAGGATTCCGAATCTTAGGAAACTGGGAATCTGTTATGAGAATGCACAAACAGATTGGGGGTACTATTGTCTCAATAATCTTGTTCATCTACAGAAACTTGAATCATTAAGATGCCTGTTTAATGTGTTGTCATTGTTGACCCAAAAAAATGTTGTCAACAGATGTCGATATCAGACTCTCGACACGTGGACAGAATCCGACAAGTTACGGCCGGAGACAAGGGTGGAGGCGATTAAACACGGTGAGTCGGAATACCAACGAGTGTTTATCGTGTCAAGAAGATAAAATAGTCGATGATATTTGTAAGAACGAGATGAAAGATCTCCAAATAAATGTATATAATTCGTATTTGTTAAGAGAATTCAAATACACGCGTTTTTAAAATCAAATTTGACATCCTTAGTTATGTTACAAGACTTGGTATTTATAGCAAGGAGTTGAGGTGTCCATCGTTGGATCATATTCACGTGGCAACATCCTATCTATCTAAACCTTGAATCACTTATTCACTATATTAATTATAATGACAATGGGTCAGCCGCCTTACATTCCTAGTGTGATGCTAATTAATACAGATGTTTCATCAGTCACTTTTGAAAATATCCTCCATATTTGTTTGCATTGGAGACCTCGGTGCATGAGGTGGGGCTTCGGATGTGAAGCAGTTCAATAGAAAGTTTCGGCAGTTACAACAGGCACTTCGGCGTGTTGTATGAAGGCAGCTCGACTCGATCATAGATGTATTCGCTCTTGAAGAGGAGGACTTCAGCTACTTCACTGGCACTTCGGCCAAGACAAATTTTAGCCTTGCTTGGCGTTGTTGCCAGGTGTCTTCACATGATGCTTCCAGGTGGCGGTCCCATTTTAATGGGATAACAGTCACCATCATTCCTACAAAACCTCAATTTCCTGCCTTCACTCAAAAAGATAACTATAACCGGCTGCTTTCTTCCTTGGAAAGATATGACGAGTATTGGTTCTTTACCAAATCTTGAAGTGCTCAGATTGAAACGTGTTGCCTTCCTAGGCCCAGAGTGGGAACCAATTGAAGGAGAATTTGTTCAACTGAAATTTTTGCTAACGCATGACATTAATTTGTAGCATTGGAGGGCGGACACTTTCCATTTCCTAAGCATTCGACAGCTCATCATTAAGAGCTGACATTGCCTGACGGAGATCCCTTATGGCATTGGAGAAATTCCAACTCTTGAATCAATCGAGTTGCATGACTGCAGCAGTTTGCTTGAAACATCAGCAAAAAAAATACTAGAGGAACAATTGAGTTTTGGAATCGAAGGTCTTCAAGTTCGTATAGTGAGACGGAATCGAGCTAGGTTGTTTGTATAGATTCAGAGTTTTTTCCCTCCTGGAGGTTTAGAATTCTTGCAAAATATTACCCTTGTAAATTTCATAAATCTTCAAGTCATTCAGCTGTAATGTATAAATAGTTATAAGGTGAACATTCCAACTGTGCAAGAATGACAGAATGCGAATGAGAATGAAAAACTGCATGGTCAAACTGCATATCACACCAATTTTTAGCTTTCCTTGCAGTGAATTTAATCTGTCCTTGCAGTATTGACATCAGGGTGCACTCGGAAAAAAAGTCGTTTCTTTTCTTTCAGCTACACCTTCATTCAAACAGCTACCACATTGCCATGAAAGGTAAGGATCGAAAGAGAAAAGTCTTTACTGTAAAATGATAAGTAAAGGCTTCTGTTCATTTACACAAGCAGGGACCTTTTTTGCAGCATTGGGAAATTGGGAGTGCCTATCGCCAGATGGTTTATGCTATCAACTCCAAGTGCAATCCTCTATGGTGCTAGAGTAATGAAAAGGCTGAGTTGTGGCTTCTTATGTGTAGCAGTAAGTAAGGCAAAGAGGTACAAACCGAATTCGGAGAAACCTCTCTGCTGGTGTGGTGGTGGCGAGGCAGCTTGCAGTAAACGCGCTGAGCCTCTCCATCAGATACCGCAGCACTAGCTACCAAAGACTACCGATTATTAATTGGATTAATTCTATACCATTTTAAAATATCTTCCACGATTTGCAGGGATCTCTGTTAATAAATTTCTATTTTGACTTTCAAAATACGAAGAGAATGTGTAGAGCATGTAATAAAAAGCAATAATAAATATTCAATTCATGAATTTCTCATTTTAAAGAATAATTTCCTAGAACTGTGTGATTATTTTACCTGCTTTTTCCAACTCCATGACCTATAGGAGTATTTTCCACAGCCCAAGTCCCAATTTTCCTGCGTGAATTTCTCTAACTTTCACCATGACGCACTTTTTTTATTAAGTAATTTACAGGAAATTAACCAGAGGCTGAGGGCTTGAGATTTCAAAATCAAATCGCTCTCTCCAACCCATTTCACTAGCTTGTGGGTCGTATTAGCCTAAATCGACAACCCATGATTTCCCACTCCAAATATGATGGTCTCAACCCGAGCCATAGGTGGCATTGAATATGACAGCATTAGATCTTTCTCAAGATCTTATCTCACAAATTCAAATGGCTCATGCAACCACAAAGTATACTTTTAGAGACTACATTGACATTGTTTTATTTTCTTAAAATAAGCATTCACCAAACACTCCTTCTTTGAATGTATTTCTAATCGAAGATTTGACACACGATTTTCACAAACAAGCGACTACTTTGAGTTACATCCGGTAAAATCTCAGAATGCTAATTGCAAATTATAAATATCAAAATTCCATAAAGCACCTCAAAAATGTTTCTTGCAGGATCAAATGTACATTATCTTAGAATACAATGACTACATAATTTATGAACTTCAACAGCTGATAATAATCAATGTAGTACATGTATTACACAATACCAAATGAAGAAATTCTTCCGTGAAATACTTTGAACAGTATATTATCAGTCATTGCAAAATCAGTAAATGCAGGTGATATATTGAATCCGCTGAACTTGAAACAAAGAGAAAAAATAGTCGACACTGTGTGTTTCAATACTACGACAAATTAGATGCATCCAAAGAATTGCTCCAAGGATGTAGACGTGTAAATGTTGGCAGCATTTCCCTCGGGCTTTATAGGAGAGATGTGAAGCTGGTACTTGATGAATCTCTGAAAAATATTAAAAATGGTAAACAAGATGTTGATGCAAACGAGCACGAAAACCCCAAAAAAAAATGTAGAGAATGCCGACAATTAAAGTAACAATTCTAAATGATGCATCTTTTAAGAGCTATTTCTGAACAGTTATATTAAAAATAACACGGCACAATTTCCGAATGGTGACAAATTGGAACCCTCTTCCCTTTGTGAAACCTAGTATCTTCTCAAACATTAATCAAAAGTGGCAACATCTTAGACAAAAGCGGAATACAAACAACGGGGCTAAGCTTCAATTATATGAGATTAAGTATTACAAGTTTGGACATTGAAAGAAATTACTTACAAAACCCAAACACCAATTCCTAAAATTCGAATAACAAAACGAGGAATGTGGATTACCCTGCCCAATTATATTGAACATTCCTATAGCCAATGTCAAAAGTTTTATGCATCACCATAGAACTGAAGGATCTAATTGTAGTAATGAGGAGTGTCGTTGGTTCAATTATTATGGATGGCACCACTGTTTTTCACCTGGATAACTATTATTTGAGGTATCACTTCAATGATAGCTTTTAGTAGCTGGAACTTGTGTCCATTGTTGTAGACTTGAATTTGTTGCCATGCAACGTAAAACAAAAGGTACGATCTCAATCCAGCTCACTTATTAGTTCCTCAACCAGTAATGAGACTTGAAGAAAAATGTTTTGCTAGCATGAACTTGGCCAAAAAAAAAAAAATCTTTATTAGTTTGAGAACCTGCACAACTAACACTTCAGTTCACTTGGCCTGAGTGACACCCCTAAAAATATGCTCATTTGAGTTGTCCATAGATGAAACTTATTTATTTTTAGACTCAAAAATTGTTCATCGAAGTCGGGAAAAAAATGGTATCCGCAAATAAAATTATTCAGAAACATGCAGTAGAAAGTGGAGAAAAGATTGCAATTTAAAATTGTCGCGGCGTGTAAAAAATAAAGGTGATTTTCTAAAACACTGCCAAGTAACAATTTGGTAGAGGGAATATCCTACATTAAGAGAGTCTTCATCAACTAAAAGCTAACCGTGAAAACATAAATTCCTGGCCAAATGTGTCTTCCCAGAGCATTTTAAATTTATCACATAGCCCTACATCTATGATGCTCGGACTCGAGTACGGGTACGTATCTAAGTGTCGGATCTTTTATTTTCTAAACTGTAGGATACGGGACATGGCTAAAAAGAATCAAAATTTTGGACGCGGGTACTTGGGTACACCTTTCAAACTTCAATTTTTTACTAATTCAAGATATCATTTTGAATATACCAAAATCAATTATTCACGAAAAATGAAATTAGTATTGAATAAAGGGTTAAGACGAATAAAATAGAATTTTGGAGCTTAATCTTCAATTATGAGAATTACTAAATGTTATATAAAATAGAAAATGAGGGATTGGATTGCAATTTGAACTTAGTGGAACTCATTTTTATTTTATACAAACAAAACCCTAAACTATCGATACATAGAGGGAAAGAAGGAAAAAAAAGAAGAAAATAGAAAGAAAAATGAAAGAAGAAGAAAAAAAAGGAAAAACTTAGAGTCGCCGCCTTTCTCTACCCTCTCGGCGGCAACGCTATGTTTATAGAGAGCAGAAATGGGAAAGAAGCAAAGGGAAAAAAAAGGAGGAAAAAAAGAAAGAAGAAGAAGAAGCAAAAATGGCGAAGTGTCCGATTGAAACTTGGAGGATCCGACACATATCCCATACCCATACCCGTGTCGTGTCCGACACGGGTACTCCTACTATTTCGAAGAGTCCGAGCATCAGAGCCCTACATCCATATTTAACCATTGATCTAATGGAAAATATAGAGTTTATAGATAAAATAAAATAAAAAATATTTAATCGAGAAATTTGAAATATACCGCTAATTGTGTAACAATTTCAGGATTTGTGTCTACATGCCAATCCGGTTCAAGTTGTCTCACAAAAGATGTCCGTCCAATCTCTGTGCTACAAAAAAGAACCTGCAAGTTCATTTGTTAGAAAATAAAAAACAAACAATAAGCAATTGAAGTATGTTGGAAAAAAAAAAATTTAAATAGGTAAGTTGAACAAAAGATTGACTCGTAGATGAATTTGAAACAAGTCAGAGACTACATAATCTTGAACCAGAAATCAAAATTAGGCACATTTTATTTGGGAGTTTTAGCCAGCGCTAAATGAAAATTTCTGATGAATTTTTGTGGATGTAGATTACTGTTAAAGACCAAATTTGCTAGATATCATACAAACAGGGGTGTAGATCTATGAATGTTAATGAGAAATACAAGTTTTCCTAAAAGAGAGGCCTGCAATAGGCTATGTATTAAGAATTAAGTACTCTTCCTCACATCATATTACTACTCAAGACCCCTTCAACCATAACTGAAAAGGGACCTTTCATTTCTTTCTTTCTGCATGGAAGTAAACGGGCAGGCTAGGCTTCAAAGGATGCTTCTCCACCCCATATTGAGCATTACTAAGTCACACAAGCGGAAATAGGAGCGACAGAAAGAGAAAAGCCAAGGGCACTGCAGCATCGAGTTATATTCTACCAAAGCCTGGGGGGCCTTTGAGCATGGATTAAAAATAGATAAAAATAATTATTAGGTGTATATATATATACTATTTGTTCATAAGAAGGATAACTGTGGTGTGTACCATAAATAGTAAGCTTTGTAATCCTTACAAAATTTGTCTGGCATCCTTTATATAAAGAAAAAAAGGTGAAATACTATAGAGCTCACAATAATACCTAATTGGTCAAACCATACTAGTCTTCTATGGCCACAAACATAAAGCATATCTGGGTGAGCTTAAAATGGTGCTTAAGAGTATTTCCGATATTGCAATTTATTTTAAAGAGCATCTTGAAGAATATTTATAGCAGAACTTTTTATAGAAGTCCGAAGCACTCTTTTATTAAATCACTATTTTGATTTTTTCCCATAAGCAATTATGACTCCTTTCTATTGATTTTTACCTAGCTACCCTCTTTTATTTGATCATTTTCCCTCTATTTTGAAAAGGTGGATGGAAATCGTGAAATAATAAATGAAATCACTAAATTAGTATATAGGGAGTGGGTTTGGCTTTTTAAACTTGGAGTCATTTTCAATCTTTATTTTAAATTACAAATACAGTGTTTGTTGGACTCCTAAAAAAGGGGTTTGACTCTATAAAATAAAGAGGTTCAACCTTGAAAAGAGGCTATTGGAGATGCTCATATAAGCACCATTTTAATTGAGAATTGCCAAGTGTACAGCACTTTTATACAGCAAGTTTCACAACCCTTTCACATGGGTGGGCCCCGCGATTAAATGTGAAACTTGCTATATAAAGTGTTGTACACCTAGCACTTCTCATTTTAATTTCACCCAACCATTAAATAATTGGTCATACCCTTCCCCTACTTTTTTCCTGTTTCCTAATTCTTCCACTTTTCTGCTAATCATTAAACCACTTGCATGCAAGCCATGTTGACTTTCCTCTTAGGCATCACGTCTATTAGTTCTAATTTCCTGTAACTTTCCCGGTATTATGAGTCTGTATCCTAATTCTACTGTCCTAGATAAATTCTTCATCACCCGTCCATTAGAGTGTCGCTTATGGGTTACAGCCTAGCTAACCCTAGACAACTTTACACCACACCTGATTTCAAATGCAGAGTGTAGAGCATGCCGTACTGAAATTTAAAGAAAGTTCATGTCACAAAATGTGATAAAATTTTGCATTTATTGTTAACATGCCACCACCCTCTATCTAGGCGTGGGTGCAACCAAACCCAAAACGAAGTGTTCTTAAGCAAGATTAGTACTAAATGAGCGAACCCCTTTGTTCAAGTTGTTCAAATTTCTATTCAAAATTGATAATTGAAAACAAAGATAGGCCTTGACATGTGAGAAAAAAAAATGACCCGTTTATTCCATAAATCTTATCGATTTTAAAGCAAAATGATAAAAATATTTATACATTTTCATGGAAAGCTAGTCTACAAGAAAGGGGCTCTCATTGACTTTACAGGAGTAACAACATTCAAGGAAAAAATAGCAGAAATCTGAATAGGTTTCATGAAAAGAGCAAAATTATTTTTAAATTATCATGTAGGAATAATTTTTTTCAGTCATCACCTTGTCTTTGACTAAGCCACCAGATGTAAAGACCCCAGCATCTTCCAAAGCTAGGAGAACTTTCTTCTGCAAAAGTTTATAAACTTGTTAGTGACAATGAAATCTAGGGTACACGTAAAAGCCTAAGAAACACCGATATTTGTATACTTGTTACGTACCCGTATCCGATACATATCAAGCTCTGATACTCTTCGATACCCTCGGATATGTACCAAACACTTGTTTTTTAAATTTTTTTTTTTTAATTTTTAAAATTTTCGATACGTATCTGATACATATTTATTAGTTATATTATATTTTTGTAGGATTTTCAATACGTATCAGATACTCCATGGTTCGCATGCACCTTTATTATAAAATATTACTTTGAAATTTCTTATGCAACTTTCTTCATCTTGTGCTAAAAGAAATTGGAGTACGTACTCTTTTGTGCACTTTACGAGAAGAAATAAAATAACTCTACAATGAGCTGAATAATTGGTTTTCATTCATAGCAATTTGTGTCTTTTATCAAGAAAATTAGATCTTTATTCAAAATGAGAATTTAAAATGTGATTGCGAGAGAATCTTTGATACCCTTGAAAGTGTTGAACTGCTTGAAGTTTTAAATCTATCATTAGATGAGCTAGATTTGGAGAGCGTTATTTTTAATAATGATGAAGAAATTGATGTCTAAGAAAATAAAGTTCAGACAATTAATAATTAAGATAAAGTACTTTAGTATTTTATTTTATATTTATTAGCATTCTTCTATATAATTTTTTTTTATATTAATAAAATTATTTTCAATTTTATAGCACATATAGACATATCCTAATTTTTTCAAAAAAATTGTATTGGCGTATCCGTATCGTATATTACCCGAATTATAAATCTGTATTTGTGCTTCTTAGCATAAAGCAATGATAGAGTTCATCATAATGGAACATATGAGATGTTGAAAGTAAAAATTAATTATTATACATGCTCATTATTAGAAAAGTACAGAGCAATTGCTTGAAAATAATTTTTTTTTTTTTTTTTTTTTTAAAAAATACCAAAAAACCACTTTATAATATATTTCCCCGCAAAATACGGCTGACATTGACAATGGAATACAATCAACCCACAACCTATCGTCTCTACTCATCGTAGCAAGAGAGATGAGTTTATAGGCCACTCCATTCCCCTCTCAAGGTATGAAGTGACAAGTCCCACAACCCACTTTGCTCAGAAAGCAATTTAATGTAAAGCAAATAAGCCAAAAAAATATGTCCCATATTGTTCAAGATGAATCAAATGCATTAGGCAGTGCAAGCTATGAAAACAAATCCATAAGCATAATTGACTTCAAGAGAAAGCTGTACACATTTAGTGATTTCTTATTTTTATTTTAAAGAAACCCTTCAGTGCATTAAAAATTCTGAAAACTTAATCAATTTTGTATTCTAGGTTTTATTTACATGCTGAGAGATATTCGACCTGATCATCTGAATACTTTGAGAGACATTCACAGAAAAGTTGAACAGATTGAAACAGACCTATACAATTATTTACCCTCCTCTGTTATTTTTTTTACCTACATTTAAACTTTAGAATATATTATACAAGTTCAGCACACATGCAAATTTAAATATGTACAAAAAATTACAGTGATAAGAGTTTTTTAGTTAAAGAACACATGACCTGCATGTATATAATCGTCTGAAAGAATGTGCAACAGGGTGTCAAACTCACTGATACTAACTATTCCATGTTGGTAGAGATGCAATTACCTTGTATTTATAACTACTATTTCTAAAAAAGAAAAATGCAAGAGTTTATAGGTGACTTTCAAAACCTTCCAAGAAGGCATAAACTTTATTATTCTGAATTTATATATTTCTATATTTTTTACGTATTGAGTAACATGATTAGTTTAAGTTGAACTCGTGACTAAATGTAACGATCCAGGCTTCGTGACAAGCCATTATATCATACATGCCGTAGAAACCCGAAAATTTAATTTAAGTAGGCTTATAATATTTTATGAAGAGTTTAGGCCCAGCCCACATAAGAAAAGGAAGCTCAATAAATGGTCCAATATGTTTTCAAGTCATGGAAGTTCAAATTTGCAATTATTTGACAAAAACCGTTTTTGGCACTCACAATACCCTTTTTTGGCATTTCGCCAAGGTTCGATCGACCGACTCCAGAGTCCGGTCGACCGGTTGGTCAGTTCGGTCGACCCTCCTTCAGCCGAAAGCTCCTGTAGCTAATTGGTTTCGAATCTGCAGAGGTTCGATCGACCAAAGATGCGATCCGGTCGACCGAAGTTACCTGAAAATGAAGAATTCTCGTGTTCTTTCTAGAATTTAGACTTTTACTCTCTTCAATTACCCTCTTAAATGTTCAGGGAGTGGCCACCCACGTTTTGGAGAATTAAACCCCACCAATTTGTGCATTTAACCACATAAATTACTTCTACACACATAACTCCAAGAAAGTGAAAATGCTCCACTTTTAAAAGTGCATTTAGTGACCTTAACCTACATTGTTCTATATAAGAGGGAGGCAATTTCGTGGTTCACTACACCATTTCACACAAGAAGAGCTTTCAAAAGAGAAAAGAAAGAAAGTATGGGAAAAGATAGAAAGAAAGGAAAAAGAGAGGGAGAAAAACTAGTTTTTCCTAAAAGGTTTGGTGCTATCAAGAAGTGTGTCCAAACTTAATTTGTCTACGATTTTCAAATATCAAAGGAGTACATTTTTCAACAAGTTTCAAAGTATCAATCAAGGTAGGTAGATGTGCAAAGTTGTTAATTCGTGTTAGGTTGTAAATTTCTTGCAAATGATGTTTCCATATCAAATGGTGCCTTCAGGTACGGCATGATCTATGTTAATATTTGTATGTCAAATGGTACCTTCGGTACGGCATACCCTTCCATGTCAAATGGTGCCTTCGGGTACGGCATGAATGTTCGGTCGAGACGTCATCTTAAGTCATGACTCTACGTGATTGGGATTCTACCGAAAATCCTACTATGAAAAGATTTTAAAGTTACAAGTTTTGAAATGTATAGCTTAATCACGAATGCATCAATGACATCTATTGAGTTTTCAACTCACGGGTTTAATCCCTTCTCTACAGATTGAAAATGAAGGAGAAGATGAAGAGTAATGCAACGAGCCCATGGAAACCGGTAAACAAGTTATTTCGATTTATTTTTATGAAACGTTTGTTATGTTATGTCTTTAAAACATTTGAATAACGCTAAATGCGAGGACACGGTCTATCTTCTTCAAATAAATTACATTTCGAAATTTTAGAAAATTATTGAGTGTGTTGTTTAAAGCAAATGAAGTATTGTTTTTAAAATTATTATTGTAAGATTTAAGCTTCTGCTAAGAAAACGTGTACACTTGTTACTGAACTACCGGTTGATGAAGTAAAGTAAGTAGCGTTCCGGTCCACTAGGGGTCGGGACGTTACACATGCTGTTCGCTTTGAGAGGGCCCTCTTACCCCCTCATGGATTTTTAATGCATCTCCTAGGATTCGAATCCCAAGTTTATAATTGGTATCAAGATTCAACTTAAATCTCTTATACGGCAGAGGTCTTGGGTTCGAATTTTAGGGACGCGATAGAAAGCCGTGAGAGGTAAGATAGACTTAGGCTCTCTCGTATCAGACAATACGTAAGATAACGGCTTCGACATAAAGGCCGGGTCATTACACTAAACTTGTGAAAAACATCTATAATTTGTTACTGTTACTTTACCACTAGAATTGGATACATCCAATAACAACTTAAACTAGAACTTTCTATCAATATTTTTACACCTAAGGCTAGAATTTTAAATAACTAAAATTTTGTGGCATGCAGATCAAGAATAATCAAATCTGGGGACAAAGCTATGCAAGACACTACATTTATTTTGACAAATAGTTATACATGATAGTAGAAAAAAATTCTGAAAACTGATAGCTACCAGCACTCTCACTGAATAGATTGCATATTTTGGCAAGGCCTCAATAATGTAAGCACTTAATCAAAAACTGATAAAGCACATTTATGTCACATAAACAAAGCAAATGCATTTTTGAAGATGCATATGCATGCATATGTTTGGTCTAAAATATATGATTATTATATAACAAAATATATGCATTGCTTTATTAATACAACTAATTTGCAGATACGCTCAAAGAGCTCTGCAGACCTTTTTTAGTGGTTGCAAAGATATGATGACATTGTGTGGGTTAGAGAGCCTATGGTAGAAGACAAAAGATAAGCTGAAACCCAACAATCTAGCAATAGTTGAAAGTAAAAGAAGCACTGAAAAGTGAAAACACGCCACCAAGAAAAGAACAAACATTTTTACTTTCACTACTCTGCACAGCTATTTCTAAACAACATGCAATGTATGTGTAACACAGAAATAAGAAAAGAAGAACGATGATAGCAACTAATAACGATTAACACTTGCCATGTTGGGCATACCTCACTTTCATCATCCAGAACCCTTTCCATGAGATAAAGATCACAAAATTTTGTGATCTCAAGCAACACCTCTAGCACAGATGATCTCACAGTGGCTTGTTTCTGCAAATAAATAAGTAAACATGAGATCAAATGGTTCCTTGACTGATGTTTCCAAAAACACGAAAGGAACAGAAGAGAGTAATAACCTGCAGCTCCTCTGGGCTGCTTTCCACAAGAATTATACCAAGTAACCTGCATGTTACCTGCACAACAAAATTTGTGAAAGTATCAAAAGAAATTGTCATGTAAATGATAATAAAGAAAATGATAAACTACAAAGACAAGATTGATATAGGTCTTAATATGATATCTAGGTTAATCCTAGATATCATATTAAGGACAACTGCCACGTCTAGTCTAAAGTGTCCCAAGCAATTTTAGAAGCTTGAATCAAGGTAAAGTTGAAATTTTCTTGGTCATACTTCCTTTCTATGTTTACCTCAATTAATAGATACATTCACACACATTCTATTGGAGACCCATATGTTTATTTGATCAAAAAGGTAAATCCTAAAATTATTCGCTAAAATTTTGCCCAAAACCTAAAACTATTGAAAGAGTTGCTTTTTTTGTTTTCTTTTTCTTTAGAGCGCCTCACATAGCTTAAGACATTGTAGTGCATGCAGAATTTTTAAATGACTGAAAGTTACATGGTTGTGATCATTTAATGCTTAAAAGAGAAATTATTTTGAAAATAACTTGTGCTGTATCTAAAACTAAGGGGTCTAGTCAACTATCATATAAATGTTCTCTAATTTTTCCCCCATTTCAAATTGCTATTGAGCTACTTCTCATTAACAAGAAGATACAACGTCTAAAATAATAGTTTAATAGTGTATTTTAGCCCATCCATTTTCAATGCTAAAATGAGAACTAAGTGGGATATTGTGAATTTTATCCACTTCTTTATCGACAATTTAGACGCCTATTATCATGATGTTTCTATTCATTATGCAACCTCGTTTCAATGGCAAACTCAGTTCGAAACCATTGACTTCATTACAATCTGCTAAAACTATATCAAGTAATTTAAAAATCATAATTGCAAGGCTTTTTAAAAGAATTGCAAGTAGGACAAATTACTTTTGAACTCTTAACTGTTCCATTAGTTGGGCATATTACCCATATATTCATTTTTATCGCTGCTAATAATATATTATATGTATGTTTTTAACTATTTATCGAGTAATGTGATATATTCATCTTAAATGTACCCAAAAGTAGTTAATGTGATAAATTCATCTTAAATGTACCCAGAAGTAGTTAACTTCAACTACATTACACTTGATTTATCAGAAGTGACGTTTTAGATATATGCAAAACTAAGATCTTCCATTGTCAGCATAACTGCTATATATGACCATTTTTCTATCATAAATACAAAGTAATATTTTCTTTGTCCGGTCAAAATTTTAAAAGAAATATATACTTTTTCTTTTGTACAACACCATTAGCTTGCCCCTGCGAGTAATAAACTTCTTCATCGATTTCATTGGCCATCTCTCTATTCTTCTTCAGTTAGGGCTAGATGGACTTCAACAAGAATCATCATTGAGGTAGTTGCAATATAACAGTTCAACCTCTTGGACATCAAAAAGAAGTTTTCATCGGAACAGCTTTCCACAAAAAGAGCTTGCACACAACCACAGACCACTACATTTAAACTGCCCCAACCCAGCAAATTCACAAAGTTACTTCTATAGCAATAAAATTAATGATAGCTTCCATGTATTAATTTTATGATCATCGTCATCTGCCTAATTAGGTCATACATCACTCAAACCAGGTATTAGAGGCCAGGAACTGCAAGAATTCATGACAAACAATGAACATGAATATCAGGTAACTAAGTATTCAAGGAAGTACCTTCCTCCCTTCGCTCAACCTCTGACGAACTATTTGACCAAGAGTTGGCTGCATTTGGAGAAAATAATATTGAGTAAACCATGAATCAGTTTTAGCACCATACAGTTTTTTGTAGAGAAGGATGAAAAACAATTCCCACATACCTTTACAGGCTGAAAGAACTCATCTATTACATTCTGAGTTCTTGAATCTTCTGAAGAATTGCTAATGCCTGAAGATGTAACATTTAAAGTGGCATTTGCATGATTATTAGCACTAGAACTACCAGTTGTAGGAGCCTGCCTTTTCGGTTGCCTTCTTTGCGATCCACTAGGTGTTCCCAATAATCTCCAAGTAAAAACTACAGCAAATGCTAGCCCAGCTATAGCCCCAATGGATCGTGAATCCTACAATTGATCCAACCAAATTTATAAATCAATTGGTATTAAAATAAAATAAAATACATATATGCATGTTAATCCATTGCACTATTAAACAGAAATAATCTAATTGTTAATTATTTCTGCACCTCAAATCTTTAAATATGTATCATTATGTTTCCTACAAAAGATTAAAAATAATGCTAGTGATTCCACCTCAAGAACTTAAAGTTAATATATTCCTTCTGATGGGTCATTGTGTAGGTTAGGACATGGGCGGTGAACTAATGATTCTAGCGTAATTCCAATACACGTCAAGCATCAATCAATCACAATTGTCCAGAATTTTGTTACTATTTTTTCCCTAAATTTCAACCATGTTCATCACATGTTACGACCATGCTTAGTACACTAAGAATATGTTTATCCAAAATCTGGTGCTCGCCTCAAGTGTAGGAAGTCTAAGATTGCCCCAATTCTTTTAAGGAAAGGCATATGGCCAAAGAAGCAAGGAAAACACAGTGTCAGATGACATAATGATACTCAAATCATACAATTCTAGAAGAGAGAAAGAAATCTACAGTGAAAGACAAAATATACACACATATAATTGTGTGTGTGCGCGCACGCGCGCGTGTGTAGTGTGCTCCGTTAAGATCTTAAACATTTCTTTTTATTCTTCATGTTAACTGATTTCATGCATGATGCATCAAAGAGCCATTAATATTAGATACCAGACAAATGGAGGAATACTATGCTAGTCGCCATTTATAATTAAAAAAATTATATTCATTTGTCCTAGAACTAAGTTAATGAGTCACATAATGAAGCAGGGAGGAGAGAATGACAGAGAGACAAATTAGGCTTGTAAAGACAAATTCAGAAAATCTATTTGGATTTGTGATCGGGAGTATATCAATTGGTTAAGGAGGCTAGTGGACCGACCCTACATAAGTATGGGATGATATAAGGCTTCGTTGATTTGAGTTTAAGAACCACTGATCGAATAATCAAGTTCTGTTAATTCTCCCTCGGTAGATGTCTATAATATTTTTTAACAGCTGTATATTTCCTATTTCCATTTTAGAGTAATTTCCTGGTTCAATTTTTTCGTAATTATCTGCCAAACCTCAGACATCACATGATGTTCAAACTGAGGAATGAGTTTCTTTAGGCGGTCTGGAAATCTTGCACTAGAGAATAATACATACGTACAGAAGCCAATACCTAAACAAAGGAGAAAAAGAGCAGATTTGATAAGCTGCGAGAGAAAGTACAAGTCACTTTAGATACAATTTTTGGGGATTGCAAGCTGTATTATTTGCCATCGAAATATTTTTTGTCACAATAATTCATTTATTGCACTCCCATTACCCTAAATCATTTATTATATTTGAATCTCAGAATGGCATTGGGTGAATGGTCAAAGTTACTAAATATTTATTAGAACTTAAGCATTTATGTTCTGGTTTACAGTTATACATATAGCTAGAATTGCTTCAAGCAAATTCAGCATAAGCTCTCAAGTCTCACCTCATCCTTATAATCATAGGGAAATGGAACTTCTTTATCTGCAATTTACGAGGAGCTCTTTAGCCTAAGAAGAATGAAACTTCTTTTATGTGCCTAGGAGTTCGCAAGAGTACTCTAGGCACATGCCTTGAGGGCCCACCTCAATATGAGGTGTTCATAAGGGTTCTCAAAGGTATGCCTTGAGAGCATGTTATCAAGGCTTGCCCCTTGACTACTGGTATTTTGAACACATTTCAACCCTAAAACTAAGAAACGAAAAATTGCATATTGAGAGGAGAATAAGTTAAAAAGCCTTGAATGCCCTAGCCTTATGTTCCTACAAGTCTACAACTGCAGTTTGACAACCCTCCATCAATAACATTATATCTTTTCAGCAACTAAAGACCGAGGAAAGACTACCGGTGATAGGAGATCTTATTTTCTTTCTTGTACACTATTTTTTGTTGTCTCAGTGTTTCCTATTCTTTTCTTCAGAAGTCAAATTATTTAAGATTCTTGCAAAGAACTGGTTAATTGGTGAATTAGTTTTAGACTTTCAGCTGTCGGTTAATTGTTTCTTTTACTTGCGCTTTCTGGTGTTTTATTGTGTTTTTGTTTTCCTTTAATTGCACTTGCTAGTTAGTGGTTAGTTGTCAGCTTCAGGATGTCATGTGTTTCAATATCTTATATTTTCTTCTACTTGTGCCTGGTTAATTATTTCCTTCAGTATTTTTCTTTTACTTGCTGACCGCTGGGTTAATTATCATTCACCCAAAACTAATATGTTAACATTATATTGCTTAATCGTACATTTCAGACCTAGTTTACTTTTTCTACTTTTGTACGTTGGAGTGTATTATGTAACTTATTGAAGCATTCAATTGGTTTGTGTAGAGGCTTATGTCTTAAAGGGCCTCAAGACTTGCACCTCGCCTGATGGAGACAGAAGGTGTTGTGACGGGATAGAGCCTTTTCAAACATTGGTATACATGCCTTAGTCCTTCCAACATGTCATGAGCTTCTCTGTGCCATGAATTATCTGCTACCGACTCTTTTTTCACAAATTTTGAAGCCTCATCAATGAGCAAACATCCCAGGAAATAATATAATCCAAATTCATTACACTGATAATGTCCATATCTATAGACACAATCAACCACTTGTTACAAAAAGAGGGTATATTTTATTATATACTCGCTAAGCTGCCTTTTCATTGAACATGTAACTGCTTTAACAAATAAAGAAATGGCAGATGATTTTGCCAAGAATGCAAAGTTTAAAGGCAGATTACTTTTAAGTAATAACTAGTCAATTTCAAATAATTATACATAACATAACTACTTAAGTGCTCATAGCTGTAGGTTAACATTCCATAAACCCTTTCACAGTTATTTTCACATAATAAATACTCGCCCAACCATATTCATCAAAGAATCTTCCTTTCTGGAACGTGTTAAAAACTGGAAACACATCTGCGAAGTAATTACTCAAAATTATGTTAATTGCTAACTCATACTTGCCGAAATACAAAAAAGTTCTAAATATTCAATTCAATTCAATGCAGTTGTTATTAAAATAAGGAGTCTTGACATTTAAGTAATGGAGTGACTCTCTGCAAAACAAATATTATGGACATAAGACTAATGCAATCAACTGCACTCATTCTCAGAAACATTTCAAATTTTAAGATGGTCAGCATGTTGCCAGTTCTATATTTCTAAACACACTTGAAACCTGTAAACATTTGCCTCTCAAACTAGTTTCTCTCTTAAATTACCAACAATTAAAGACAGCCCAGCATAAATTAGCTCATTTCTTGAAAAAAAAATAATAATAATAATAAGGCCATTTCTTATTACCAACAGCAAAGTGTTGGCTATCTAACACACTCGTAAGTAAAACTTTTTATCTTCTTCTGTAATCCATCCCAAAAAAATTAATAATCAACTTCTTCTTTTTTTTTGTAAGCCCATTATTTTATTACTGATTAATAAACCAAAATTTCATCCGCCATTAAAGATAAAAGAACCCATTAAAGTTCTAAACATTAGTTAATAAAATAAGAGAAGCCTATAATTAGAATCACTAAATTCACATAAAAATGGGGAAAACTCATTAGATATGAATAATTGCATATAGAAAAGAAATTGAACAGATAGAGAGAGAAATTGAACCAAATTAAGGAAAAGATTGGAAATCTTTATGGTGAAAAAAGCGCCAACACGCTTGATCAGCTGTAGGAAATCTTCCTTGGAATAATCAGCCATGCCCCCTCGAAATTTCTACTAATTAAAGAGTTAACGATGATTGAATTGGTGATTTTGATAGGCAATTTTCAATCTTGGGTTTTCGCAGTTGCCCACACTGTCGAAGATTTTTAGGCTTTTTGTTGTCGTGAAATCAGATTTTGGCTTTTTTTACCATAAAAGAGGTCGGGACGGGGACTCTGCAAAAGAAAAAAGAAAAAAAAAGTTGAAACCCAACCTTGACGTCTCCACGGCCCCACCCTAGAGCGAGAACGTAAATCGCGGGATATATCTCAACATATCAAAATATAAAAATTGTCATATTGATATCCACAAAGAGTCCGAGACGGGGACTCTGTCGGTGGGGCGGAGAGGGGTTAGAGGATTATCACTTTTTCTTTTTCTTTTTGAACAACGGGCATTTCAAAATGACATATATTACTTATCACTTGCTCGGTGAAATTCGTCTCCTACATCCAGTGGATTTAGAGAACGGTTGTTTTACCGCGTCAATAATAAGAAATTTTTACCATATTTACTGTGGACAAAAAGATCAAGCTTGCTTAGCACAAATGTATCTTGGGTGTTAAATAGACAAATTGGGTTACTCGACTTCTTTGTTGTTAGGTACGTTTTGATCAATTAACACTTGTAATGAGAAATAAATCCATTGAGTTTGAATTGATTCACTCGAACATTCGTAGTAAAATTATACAAATATGTAGACTACCTTATTCTTATTAAGAGAATAAATAGACAAGAACCTCGACATGCCTCATTACAAATAAAATAGAGGCCTTTGGATGCAAGAAGTGAACAACTTGGGGAGAGGGAATTTCTAGTTTGAGTTGTGGTTTATGTAGGAGTATCTGTTGCCAATTTTAATGCTTTATTAAGATGAAGATGCCACTTTAGAGAATAATGTTACTTGTATATAATAGAGTTTTATAATTGTTTATACATAAATAACATGTCAAAAAGAGAGTTTTGAAGTTTTTTTTATTATTTGATTGAAAAATTTTTATTCCAATCATATCTCACAATATCATATATTGGTAAATTATTATGTAAAATATCATGTAAATGTCTTGATACAGAAGGTGAAATGTCTTTCAACTTTCTTTTTTTTTTTTTTTTTTTTTTCAAATTTCTATTTACCTATTTGCACTTTTTTTGAGAACCATCTGGGAATACGTGTTAAATAAGACAAATCTGATGATACTTTCCATTTAATGAAATCTCATCTTTATATGAAATCTAATTTGTTGTAAAAAGTCAATTTAAGGGCTTGTTTAGTATAAATTCTTAAAATTAATTTTTATTTTTAATCACATATTTTTGAATAAAATAATATTTTTTATCACATTAATAATTTCTTTTTTTTTTTTCAATCACACATTTCCCATCATATCACTATTCAAAAATCAATTCTTTCTCCAAAAACCACTCTCAAACACCCTCTAAATGTCGGAAGCCCATGGTTAAAAGAGAGAAAATGAAGAAAATAGTAGAAAATTCTTTCTAGACTACAAAAATTTCAAAGAAGATCAAAATCTTGTAGAAATCAAAGGATGTCCAAGTCCAAGTTGTTTTTGAGGATTACGTTTTTAACAAATCAAACCTTCAAGTCTAATAATCAAGTCATATGGATCCTCGGCTTCCACGAGTACCACTAGTTAACTACAAATTAAATTTATAGCCTTAAGTGAATTATACCAATTGTTTCGAGAATTCGATATACTTGATAAAAAAAAAAAAAGGCTAAAAATATGTTGACAACTTTTGAGAAGTTTGGAATGTGAAAAAGGCCTTAGGACTTCCATTTCACCCACAATTATCCACTTTAAATCACATAATCACGTAATTGATAATATAAATTTACGTTCACGACGAGTGTCTCTAAATATCTAACAACCTCTCTTATGCAAAGTTAGAACTATTTTTGCTTATAAGTTTTCTATATATTTATGGAAGTTTGAATAAGTAAAATGCATTTAGACAAGCAAACATCAATTAAAGATCGTATAGATCATAGTTGTATATTTTATCCTCTAGAATCTATGTAACTTATTATTTGATCTAAAGGTGTATATCACTTCTTGGTATCAACACAATCAATAAATCATTTAACTATTGATCATATAATTGAAAGTGATAAAATCTATAATAATTAATAAAAGACAAACTTATAATTTGAAGTCAAAAACGGAAAATTGAATTAAAGTTTCGAAGGTGCAAGCTACAACGTCATTCTAGCCAATATAAAATCCAGCTACACATTCGAAGTATTCAAACAAATAAGATTTAAGATTGACATCACTTGGATAGAGAAAAGAGAATGAAATTCATAATTCCCAATTCTTTTTCTTCTTCAATTTACCAATCTCTAAGGGCCGTTTGATACGAGGAATTTGCCATGAAACTAGGAAATATTTTTCTAATTCCTACTTTTGACTGTTTGATTAGTCAAATTTGTCGTGAAAAATGTTTGTCACCAATTTCTAATGTACAATCTCTTGAAGCACAAAAATAGAAAAATATTTTCTTATGATTTTGGTGGGAAATTATTTTCCACCTTATTGGGTATTTTTTTCCTTTTTTTTTTTTTTTTTTTTTTTTTTTTTTTTACTTTTTGGCAATGAAAACATATTCTAAATTCAATGGTAAAAAATTTTATCCATTTAATTGACAATTTGCATGAAAAACGAAGTCAAGCGAACATAAAAATTTTATGAAAATATTTTTTTTTTATTTTACTTTTTGGCAATCCAAACAAATTTTAATACATATTGTAAAAAAATTATCTCAAAAAGTAACCATTTGCATGAAAAATAAAGCCAAACGGATTAGATGAAAAATTATACCAATCAAACACCATTAATTACAATTCCCTTTAAAACAAATTCTAGGCAAATCACTTCCGTGCCAACATTTTATTTGTCATCAATTTTCCATCTTTCTATCAAACGGACCCTAAGTGTAAAATTGTGTAATTTGATCTCCTCCAAGCTATCCCGAGAAATAGATGGTGGGTTTTAGTATGTAGGCAATAAATTAAAGTGTAAAATCATAGTTAAAGTGACATGGAAGAACCCAAGAATCCTTCCGTAATTAAAACAATGGGTACTAAAAATAGGCGTCTTGCTCGAGCAATGAAATTTACCGTTTGACTATTTGTCTCAGCCTGATTACTCCAACGAGAACATGGATAATTCATAATTTTTTGTACAGAACTTTGAATTCAAATATGTAAAATGTATTATGTTTTTAATTCAATAAGCTTTACAATAGTATATCATATGCTCCATGTTAGGATTAAAATTGTAATTGGCATGTTTGTGAACAAAATGGACTAAAATGTACATTTGTAAAAGTCAAGGACCTAGGTGCAATTATGTATAGTTGAGCTAGGGTTTGAATTCAAGTTTGAAACAAGGTTAAAGATCTACCACAATTTCGCTAGCTGCTCGCCAATGGATTGCTCGAGCAGTACATGCAGAGACCTCTTCGCTCGAGCGACATCCTCCCTCGCTCGAGCGACAGTCTTTTTCGGACAATGCGCGTTCGCGATTTTAGAAAGTTTTACTCGGCCCAAAAGACTGATTTTGCTATACATATAAATAGAGGCAAGGTATACGAATTAATTAGAGGTTGCTTCAGTATTCTTTGAGAGAAAAATATACTATATGATTTGAGAGATCCAAAAACATAATACACTAGAGAATTCATACATTCATTCTTGAGATCCAGCAACTCAATTTTGAAAAACATCAAATGTTTCATAATCCAAAACACCTGGCGTCCTTAATCTTTTAAAGAACGTACTCTTCCATTGGGATTTGGAAGAGGTGGACTACAAGCACAGGAATAGCACAAGAACAGGAGGTTCTTGGAACTCTACTTGGAAGAGACAATAAAAGGAGATAGGAAACTGGAAGGAGACAGCAAATCAGGAAGCTGCAGGAGATAGATCGGGAAGTCTAGCACGTTGGTTAGACAGTATCTACGGTGGCAGATCGTGAGACTGGAAGGAACAACAGATCTTGGAGATTGTAGGAATTACAACAGCTAGAACGAGTGAAGTTGCTAGTCTGGAATTACACTGTAATCCATATTGTCTATAGTGGAGGTAACTGGCTTGGTCCCGGAGTTTTTTCCTTGTTGGGTTTCTCCGTCAACATATTGGTGCTCTTTACTGCTTTCCTTATTAACTGTTTGTAGCATTCAAACATAGGATTAATTGGACTTGATTGATTAATCATCTAGAAACTAATTAAAGTGACTTGTTGTTTTGGTTAGATTAATTCTGCACATAAGGTCAAATTAAAAACGAGTAATTAGTAACGATCTAGCGCTATCCCGTAACTTTCAAGTGGTATCAGAGCCTAATTGCGTGTCTTGATCTTAATTTTGTCTAGATAAGTAGCTCTTTACATGTCCCGCCATATTTTGATAGCAGTAATTATGCTTACTGGAAAGTGAGGATGAGAGTTTTTTTAAAATCTATGGATGAGAGAATCTGGTTGAGTGTTGTGAAGGGTTGGAGTTCCCTTAGTACAAAAGTAGGTAATGTTGTCACTTTCACTCCCATAGAAAACTGGTTTAAGGCTGATTTAGATTAATGTAACTGGAATAGCAAAACCCTACATGCCCTATTTAGATCTGTTTCTCCTGATAAGTTTAGGAGAGTGCCTATGTGTAAGGTAGTCAAAGAAGTTTGGGATATTATAGAGATCACACATGAGGGAACGCAGGCTGTTAAAAATTCTAAGTTACAATTGTTGGCCACGAGGTTCGAGGAAATTAGAATGAGTGAAGATGAGTGCTTTGATTCCTTCCATGCGAGCTTAAATGATATTGTGAACTCGAACTTCACCCTAGGTGAGAGGATCTTTAAACCTAAAATAGTGAGAAAAATCCTTAGATCCTTACCTAAGCGTTTTAGGTCAAAAGTCATAGCCATTGAGGAAAATAAGGATATTGATTCTATTAAAGTTGAAGAGTTAGTTGGATCCCTGCAAACTTATGAGCTAACCTTAGAAAACTATGTTAAGAAGAAGTCTATAGCTTTGAAAACTACTAGGACCAACCAGAATGAGTCTTCTGATTCTGACTCACCAAATGATGAGGAGTTGACATACCTTGCTAAAAAATTCCAAACGATATTTAGGAATAAAAACAAACCTCAAGAGAAACACAGAGATGCCTCAAGTGAATCTAGGAGAAGATCTAGAGGTGTGAGATGTCATAAGTGCCAAGGGTATGGTCATATGAAGAATGAGTGTCCTAGTAGGAAGAGGCCTCGGGAGAAGGCTATGAATGCTACTCTTACTGATGACGAGTCTGACTCGGATAATCAGAGTGAGAAATCCACCCGTGAGGAGAGTGAAAAAATTGTTATCCTTGTTGCTAGAGTTAAGAGTGGATCTGATTAGGGAAGTAAAAATGATGAGGATATGAATAGATGTAAGGAATCTGGTGAAATGATGAGAGTAAGGTAGACATTTATGAGGCCTATGATAAAATGTATAAGGAGAGTCTTAAGATTCTTAGCAAGAACAATGCCTTGAGTACAAAAAATGAGGAACTTAATTTGAAAAATGAGAAGTTGAGAGCGCACTTTAAGGAATCCACCTCAATCCTGAGTGAAATGAAAACAATGAATGAAACTTTAGAGACTCAGGTTAAGAAACTCACCGGTGAGCTTGAGAGGTCCGCTAGGAAAGTAAGTGAGTAGACCATAGAGCGAGAGACTTTAGAGATCCAGGTTAAAAACCTTCTGAGTGATCTAGAATATTCTAAGTCTCGGTTGCTTTCCTTCTCTAACAGTTCTGAAAAGCTAGATAACATTCTTGGAATGAGCAATCCAGCTGGTAATAAGGGAGGTCTAGGTTTTAAGGAGAACACTGCTTACACTTCTAAGACCACATTTGTCCCTACAACTAATCAGCCTAAACATGTGTCTAACCTTGAGCCTAAGGATAAGAAATTTGTTAGACAGAAGCCTACTAGACAGCGTAGGATCCGTCGACCTAGGAATAGACGTCAGCGTCCCCATAACATTGTTCCTAGGTTTATCCCGACATGTTTTCACAGTGGTAAGTTAGGACACATACGCTCTAGATGTCATCAAGTCCTGAACAGTCACATGAGCTTTAGTAGGAATAAAAATCAGGAGGTTGTTGGTCAGATAGGATTCCTTACTACACAAGTGAGTCAGTTGACCAAGTTGGTGACACAATTGTCTGGAAATCATTCTATCACTAGACAAGTTTGGGTAAAGAAGAGCGATCTGAATAACTTTGATATAGATCACCGTGCTCTTAGAAGTAAGAACATTCCTATCCGATTAGGTATTTCTGATGCATGTCTCTGTTTGATGGTTATATGATGCTGACTTCTGCATGCATCACATGTTTTTTATTGTTTTTTAGGATATAGTTTTATGCATGTGCATTTTTCTTGTATTTGTTTTGGCACATGCATGCTTTGTTTTGTTAGTTTGTTTTTATTTGTGTGTGATGCGTTCTTGTTTGTTTGAAAAATGAAAAACAAAAAAAAAATTGATTGAAATATTGAAAAACAAAAATTGGGAATGGAAAGTTTAATGATGTATGAAGTGTAACATGTTTGAACATGTATGTTGTGATCATGTTTGGGTATAATTGATTAGCTATAGCATTGTTTCCATTACTTGCTTAGGTTGATTTAGAGTACTTAGTATATGTGTCTTCATGTACCATCTGCACTGCACACACTATGAGATTGTAAATTGGATTTAACCGCATGTATGAGATTTGGGATGACAGTCACTTGTTGATAAGTTGACTTTAAACATGAATTGACCATCATTAGTCGACATAAGCTTAAGTATGCTCCCTTATGATAAAAAAAATTCATATCTTAATGTTCTTTTTCGAGGCTATTTGACTCGAGCAATTAAGTTTTAAGGGTATTTCAAAACCTGGTGCCTATGGTCATTTGACTTAGGTTAACCGACCTAAAACTCACTACAGGGGTCATATTAGTTGGTCAATGAATTAGAACTTGCACTTAAGATGAAAAAAAAATTATGACCTTTTGAAAAGAAAAGAAAAATATGTTGAGCTAAGTACAAAATTGAAAATATGAAAAACATTTATGCTCAAAGTAAGGGGGAGTAAAAGAAAAATTTGAAAGATATATACAAAATGAGCTTCCTGTGAAAGGTCCTACTATTCTTTAAGGTTTGACTTTCAGTAGTAGGAGAATACACTTTTTAGCAGTAATGTTTCGCATGTCCCTTCTCACAAAATCAAGGTTTGGAGTCCTATTTACCTTGGATTAGTGACACTTTACACACATGAATCATTTATATTATTTACTTCATTCTGACTTATTCTGAGTATGTGGGGAGGTCTATTACTTGTTAATTCTGCACTTGCATGTGATCAACTACATATTTGATTAGTTATTATGCTGTTATCTCCCATTGCGTTGCCATGGTTATCTTTTTCCTTCAACATTTGTGACAAAAAGGGGGAAAGATTTGATAGTGAGGGGGAGATTTTGATTTGAGTTTGACTTTCTATTTGAGTGCATCTACATTGTCATTTGCATACTTATCTTTTGGGGTCGATGGGGGTGAGACGTAGATAATTGGTTACTTATTCATATGCATGCTTTTGATATATGTTTGTTGGGGTCGTTGGGGAGAGACATAGATACTGTGTTTAAGACATTACTGTGCTTTCATTATATATATATATATATATATATATATATATATATATATATATATATATATATATTGTACATGTCTTTTGGGATCATTGGGGGAGAGACAGATACATTTGCCTATTGCATAAAATCATAGAGAGTTTGCAGTCAGGAGGAGTATGTGCATTGCATCTGCATTGCATATTGTGCATAGCTGTTTGAGTTTTGATGTTTTGTGGTATTAATGTTTCGGTTGGTGTTTTGATTGACATTAATATCACATCTCAAACTGGCATGCTTCGTGAAGTTTTGATTTCTTGTATTAAGTGCTTTTACACTGGGTATTTGAGTTTTGATTTCAGGAAACAGGTACAACATAAATTGCAAGACACAGAAGTACTTTGATAGATTAGTATATGTTTAGTGTTTTTGTTTGTAGAGAGCTTTGACTTCATTTATTTAGTTTTGTCACAAAATGCCAAAGGGAGAGTTTGTTAGGGTTAAAATTGTAATTGGCATGTTTGTAAACAAAAGGGACTAAAATGTACACTTGTAAAAGTCAAGGACCTAGGTGCAATTGTGTATAGTTGAGTTATGGTTTGAATTCAAGTTTGAAACAAGGTTAAACATCTGCCACAATTTCGCTAGCTGCTCGCCAATGGATCGCTCAAGCAGTACATGCAGAGACCTCTTCGCTCGACCCTCGCTCGAGCGAAAGTCTTTTTCGGGCAATGCGCGTTCGCGATTTTGGAAAGTTTTACTCGGCCCAAAAGACTGTTTTGCTATACATATAAATAGATGTAAGGTATACGAATTAATTAAAGGTTGCTTCAGTATTCTTTGAGAGAAAAACATACTATATGATTTGAGAGATCCAAGAACATAATACACTAGAGAATTCATACGTTCATTCTTGAGATCCAGTAACTCAGTTTTGAACAACATCAAATGTTCCATAATCCAAAACACCTGGCGTCCTTAATCTTTTAAGGAACGTACTCTTCCATTGGGATTTGGAAGAGGTGGACTACAAGCACAGGAATAGCACAAGAACGGGAGGTTCTTGGAACTCTACTTGGAAGAGACAATAAAAAGAGATAGGAAACTGGAAGGAGACGGCAAATCAGGAAGCTGCAGGAGGTAGATCGGGAAGTCTAGCAGGTTGGTTAGACAGTATGTACGGTGGCAGATTGTGAGATTGGAAGGAACAATAGATCTTGGAGATTGCAGGAATTACAATAGCTAGAACGAGTGAAGTTGCTAGTCTGGAATCACACTGTAATCCATATTGTCTATAGTGGATGGAACTGGCTTGGTCCCGGAGTTTTTCCCTTATTGGGTTTCTCGGTCAACATATTGGTGTTCTTTACTGCTTTCCTTATTAACTGTTTGTGGCATTCAAACATAGGATTAATTGGACTTGATTGATTAATTATCTAGAAACTAATTAAAGTGACTTATTGCTTTGGTTAGATTAATTCTGCACATAAGGTCAAATTAAAAAGGATAATTAGTAACGATCTAGCGTTATCCCGTAACTTTCACTCTAGATCTTTATATCAAACTCAGTACTCTATTTAATTTCCTCAAATGCTCCATGCTTATGACCTTCTTCTTTTATGTGTTACCTTCAGGTGTTTAACCCTTCACTTCTACTCTTCATTATCACTTAACCCCCATTTGATTCCCATTTTTCTCAAAATTCATTTTTCTTTCTCTTCTTTTTAACCACACATTTTTCAATAAAATAATATTATACTCAAATCCAAAACTTTTTCTCAATTTTAACCACACATTCTCCATCAATTAACTATTCAAAATACATTTTTTCTCCAAAATGGGAATCAAACTGGCTAATACTACATTGTTTCTTCTTGATTTTCTTTTCTTTCTCGTCCTCCAATGCTCAGCTCAAAACAAAACTAAATTATGATAAAAGCAAAGGCAAAAATAGTCTGCAATCTGATTTGACTTATGTTCAAAATAGTATTCAAGTATTTAACTCAAGAACTGCAGTTAATTATTGCAATCACAAAATTTTAACTCATTCCATATTCGACTTTCCATGCGTATTTGAATAGCCAATTTCAATCACTGCTGGAATTAGGCTTATAAAACGTTGATTTAGTCTCGATTTACATACTTCATTATTCTTCCTCATTTTTCTACATTTGTGTTTGTCATTAAAAGTAAGTTGTTACTTTGTTTTGTTTTATTGAAGTTAATCAAATTGTAATTCACCAACAATCATTACTTATCACTTAGATAAGAATATGTAGTTAAGTGAACTCTGCTAATGATATTTACCGTTAGTCACATCTAGAATTAAATTATAATTCAGGTTTTATGGATCCTTCAAATTTTTAACTCAAAAGCAAAAAGTTGCCTCAATCATATGAATACAACGTAAACATATTTAGGCCCCGTTTGATACACATTTTTTGTAAAATAAGAATGAAAAATATAACCGTTATCGTCCCACACAAGAGATATAAAGTCAAATATAATGGCTGGATGTGATAGATAACGGTCATATTTTTCATTTTTATGGTGAAAAAATGAGAACCAAACGGGGGCTTAATAAACTCCTCCCATATGATGTCCGTAGATGAAGCCTCGAGTCAACCACAAACTAAATATCAATCTACTCCTACATAGCAAATGATCCATCCCCATCCCACCAAAAGAAAAGGATGGGCATTGCGGAGCTTGCAACCTCAGTGTGAAGAGTTCGATTCCTGATTGGAGCAGTTGAGTGATGTTATAACCATTTATTGATTGGAGCAGTTTAGTGATGTAATAATCATGAAGGAGACTCCTTTGGGGCCAAGAGTATAAAGGGTGCACAGACTCTGGTCAACTTGGACATAACCCGCGATTTACTTCCGCCAGTTACTGAGGGGCCGGTGGTTGGTGGTCCAGGATATAGTCTGGCGTAAGTTGGGAAACCTTGGTATCAAAAAAAAAAAAAAAAAAAAAAAAAAAAAAAAAAAAATTAATTAGGTAAAATTTTAAAATCAATAGTTCCAAATAGATTAGTTAAGCCACGTGTCAAGCCCTCATTAGACTATAGAAGATAACGTGAATCAGTGAATGTTAACCAGCTAGCAGAATGCCTGAGGTGACAAAGAATTTGTCCAAACTGTTCTCGTCCACCAGAAGACAATGGTGTAGATGTCATCCGGCGGCGATAACCACCACCACCACCTGCGGGCCGAGCCAACAACACCTAGAGTTCTTACCATCTTGTCTTGTGTACTAGAGAAGCTAGTGGCACGTAATGACCAGCTAGTTCTTGGCTCGGCTCAGCTTGGGAAGAGCTTGAACTCCTTCCATGGCGTGAGAGCCCCAAGCATTACGATTCCGAATTATATAGAGAGAATATACAAGTACACGAATTGTAGCCCGTCGTGTTTTGTGGTAGGCTATGTGTATATAGACAGGTTGGTGCATAAGTATCCCGACTCGCTTGTGGTGTCACTCAATGTTCATAGATTGCTGGTTACAAGTGTTATGGTGGCTTCCAAGATTCTCGATGATGTGTGAGCTCTCTCTCTCTCTCTCTCTCTCTCTCTCCATACGAAAATTTCATACGCGAGACATCAGTAAAAAAAGTAAATCTAGTATGCACGTCTTAAGTCGTGTTGAAGATAAATAATTGTGCTGATTGATGACACATATACTTCGATAGAATTTTTAGTTCAAGATAAAAACCAAAAAAAAAAAAAAAGAAGAATCATCGATGTCACTTATTTTCAAAAAAATTGGGTGTTAGAGATGAACCTGGTATGCACAAGATGATCAGTAGTGTTGAATCCATCTTATATCATGCTTTCGGCTTTTTTGATTACTGAATTCATGGATTCGTCCTTTCTAATTGGAAGCTTTCTACTTAAATTTGAAGAATTGTTTTATTAGTATTTAGATAGGGTATTCTCCCCAATTCAATTTAATTTTATATCTGAAACCTAGTAATAAAAAAGGAATGTACATAATAATTTAAATAATGATTTAACAACAAATGATGTGACGAGATTTAATTGAATCAAAATCTCATCAATCAAATATTTTTTCCACTTACATTTTGAAACTTCATCATTATGTAAAATATTATATACAAATAGTATTTTCCTCTATTTTTTACTTCGTGGTATACTACAGGTATTTTTGGTATGTTATTCTTGATAAAAGTATGCATAAAACAACTGACAAAGTTTAGTAAGAAAATTCTATTCCTTAATCTTGTTCAGTTTAGTGTACTAAACTTGTCCAGTATGTCCAAAGTGATGAGGATATATTGAAATATCATGCACTACAACGATGTGTTCCATGGCCTAGTGGAGTGAGTAATTCAGAATTCAGTGTACTAAACATGTCTTGTATGTCTTATCAGGCACTATAACAATGCATTTTATGCCCGTGTTGGTGGAGTGACAAATACAGAACTAAACAAGCTCGAAATCGAGATGCTTTTCCTTTTAGATTTCGGAGTAACAGTAAGCTCTCGAGTATTTGAAAGCTATTGCCAGCATTTGGAGAAAGAAATGCAGTGTAATGATGCGACACGGATGATTGAGAGGATAGCAATTTCCAATTCTGTTGATGATCTTACTGAAATATCTGTCGAAGATACGCAAACATCTTCACCTTCGCAGATTGTAGATTGATCTCTTAATTAATTACACTATTGTATTTAATTTTATCTTATAGTGTAGTCCGGAAATGAATACTGCCTACTACTGTTCTTGAATGAAGGAGACACTTGAATCTTGAAAGCAATAATTGAATCGATACTTGGTAATATTCTTTTATTGAAATTAAGCAAATTTAAACATTCGTTTTACGAAAAAACTATATATATATTTTTTTTCGTTTTGTTTCATTCAAACTAGATATGACATGAATCTACATTTTGCAAAGAGGTAATTATTTTTCCAAAAATATATTATTTGATTTTTAAAAATATTATTTAATCAATGCAGATCTTCAAAACCGTCCAGCCATTTGAGGGAAGTAGAGAGCGAGTCCCAAGGTTAAGCGATGCAGATCTTCAAAACCGTAGTAACATTTTCCACATCAGCAAGATTATCAACTTTTGTAGCCCACAATGTGCCACGTGGCGCTCACCCAAGCCCTCAAAATCACATCAAATAAATATGAAGTAATCTCTTATTATTTCTTCCTCTACTGTGAATTATGAATTAATCAAATTCTGTGATTTTCTTCCATTAGTGGTATATCAGTTCTTTAGAGTTTTTGCTTTACTTTTTGCTTTGAAATAAAAGGTGGCGGGATTAATCGACTATTTTCATTTTTCTTGGATATTACTATTGATGATTATGATCAGTTTACTATTGATTTATTGGATCCATGACTTCTGTTTAATCCAATAAAAGTCAAAATCCTGCCACAGAATTTACAGATTCTTGATCGAAAACGTCAAAAAAATACGAAAAATACTAGTTTAGAGAAAGTTTAAGGAGGCAAGAAATGGAGCCTCTTTGTGAGTTTTGTAGGGAGGTGAGTGCAGTGGTTTATTGTAAATCGGATTCTGCTAAGCTTTGTTTGCAATGCGATGGCCGTGTTCACTCAGCGAATTCTCTGTCGAGTCGCCATCCTCGTTCGCTAATTTGTGACAAATGTAGTTCACGTGCGGCCACGGTGAGGTGCATTGAGGATAAGTTATCACTTTGCGAAGATTGTGATTGGAATGGAAACGGTTGTTCGGGCGTCAGCCATCATCGTTTAAAGTTGAATTTCTACACTGGATGTCCTTCTCCGGCTGAATTCTCCAAAATCTGGTCTTCAATTCTTGAAGTGCCTCAGCAAACTACAAATAGTTTCGGGAGTGCAATGGCTACAAATGAGAATTCTAATATGACTGCTCCCTGCCTGAATGACTTAGCATCATGTGTTAAGTTTGGACCATGGGCTGTTCCACCACCTCCTCTTCCGTCTACTAATAATTCTGACTATTTAACAGTATGCAATAGAGATCAGAATCCCTTTTTCTCTGAAGGATCCGGCCTGCAAAAGGTGATTTAATTTGTTTTTATCTCTAGACATAATTTTAAATGCATTGTGTTTCACCATAATAGTTTGATCGTGTAATTATTATTAATTATTAGTTTTTACAATTGTTTCTATTGTGTTTTGTTTCAACAGGATTGTGCTAATCTAACGGATCTCAGGCTTCCTGAAACTGATGACCTCTGTAATAGTCTTGACATCGATGATATTGGTTTGAGCTTCGAGAGTAGTTATGAAATGTTTGGCAATTCACAAGGTCAGCAGAGATGCAACTACGAGGATGGAGGAATTACTAGCCTATTAATGGAGAAAAACTTATCGGTCACTCAATCAAATAGCAGTTATATTGAAAGTGCTTTCGGGGTTCAATTCCACAACTCGACTTTCTATAGATTTTCATGCCCCATTACTATTATGTCTCCATAAAATTTTCTTTCTATTCTTTTCTGAGTACCCTAAAAGCATTTAATTATTTGTGAATAATGTACTTGTGTTTGCTTGGAAAAGTAATATTTCTTCAACTTTTCGTTTAGGCTTCCTCATCAGGGCAGAAAGATTGCAGGGTTTTTCATCAGCCATCATCACATGTGGCTGCTGGTTCCAGAAATTTAATGCAGACTAATTGCATGCTTATGAACCCAGCAGCTGCATGCAACAGATCAAGTATTGGATTAGGCTTTCCAAATTGCCAACTTCCTTCAACCATATCCCTATCACTCTCCAATATCACTGGAGAAAGCAGTGCTGCTGATTATCAGGATTGTGGACTGTCGCCGGTGTTCCTTACGGGCGATAATTCCCGGTGGGATTCGAATTTAGAAGCGAGTTGTCCAAGGGCTAGGGATAAAGCTAAGATGAGATACAACGAAAAGAAGAAGACACGAATGTATGTATTTACTCTGCTCTTTCCTTATGTGTTAATTTCTCGTTTTCCCTTTTGCCGAATAATGCGATGAGGTTTTCTTGTATTGTATGTCTATATCGTTTACTATTAATGTTTCGACTCTGATATCGTGTTAAGAACTATGAAATCATCGTAATTGAAATAAAAATGCTAAAGAAATATGAGTATTAAACCCTAAACCTTAATTAAACATTAATAGTAGTTTTATGAAAATCATTAGTTTTGATGCCACCAAGGGATGGAAAGCCATTGATATTGTACATATCAGCTTTGAAGATTCAATTGTACCATTCTTGGAGAGAATTTATGACTCATTTAAAAAAAATATAAATAATGAAGTTTGAACACGAAAATAGAATATAGACGTGACACCTGGACCAAATTTTATATGGTCCAATGTACGAATATAACGTGACTCTCATACTCTTATTGGTTTCAAGTCCAAACTCCACTTAATGATTATGATCGAACATTTTTTATGTGACTATGTAGGTTTGGTAAACAAATAAGATATGCATCTCGTAAAGCCAGAGCTGATACAAGAAAGCGCGTGAAAGGTAGATTTGTGAAGGCTGGAGAAGCTTATGACTTTGATCCACTTATGACAAAGGACTTCTAATTTAATTAAGCAATGGATTTCGCCTCTACCATTACAATATATTCCCCTGTGGAAAGGTACATCCATTTGCTCTGCTCACATTCTCATTTCGTGCTTTTTAGTTTGACTAATGATGGATTGGAAGTTGCAAATAACTAGATTGTTACATCACCAAACTAATGTAAATGAAAGGAGTAACTTCATTGTAAAAGTATTTTAAGTTAGCTATCAATGAGACAACAAGACGGGACCGTAGGTCTGGGCTCATTCGAGATTAAGTTGTGCTTGATCTTATCTAATAGTTTATCACATTCGTCTTTAATCTTGACTCATATTAGCACCTCAAATTGAATATAACTTCACGTAGAAACTAAGTATCTTTTGTTGTTTTTATTATCGAACGTTATATATGTATATAGTACTAGAGACAAGTCATGTGAAGTGGGTGTGCTTAGAATCGACTTGGCCCAATTGATAGTTCTAATTATGTCAATTCGTTTGTACGTACATGTGAGTTATTTCACTTTTCTATCATTAATTTAATTTCTTATTATGTTATCGTTATTTTGTAGGAGATCGAAGCCTAGACCAAAATTCGGTCAATGGAACTTATATCAACTATCGAATTCTGTATGTCAAAGATACACCAGTAGAAGCATGTCGTCTTACAATAATTGTTAATTTGTATGTTTCGAATTTACATTCTCTTCGCCATTTGTCACAAGTGCTGCCAGGAGCAAGTTCACCCAATTTTGATTGAAGGTATTATTATAAAATATATATTTTATGTAATAAGCTTCCAAAATACTGGTTTTATGAGTGATATTTGTCCTTTCATTTTCATGTTTAACACTTTATTTATTTTTATTTTTATTTTTTGCTATGAATGTTCACGGTTTATTACTCAAATTAGAGGCCTAGATAAAATTCAAGTATGCACAAAAGTCTCGTTTTAGTTCCCATCACGATTTTTATTAACTACACCATGTTATAATTTCAAATTCTAAATTTAGCTCATTCTCGCACACGTTTGTAACTTTTTCCAACAAAATTTATATTTAACTTTTAATTAACTAACATCTTGACTTTAATAATGCTTTCCGTTAACGTGGGAAAAATCTTTTGTCGGACTTTTATATTTATTGTTTATTTTTCTTAGTTAAAAATATGAGACAAATAAATCTTCTTACTCAATCCTTACAGTTTTTAGCATCATTGGGACAAGATATGCTAATTAATAGAAGATTGAAGATAAAAAAATATTATTAAAAAAAATGTTGAGGAAATAAGTACGAAAATGAACAAAAGTTAATCACCCTCATTGTAATAAATTTGTTGCATAATTAACAAAAATTGACCAATAACGTTGTTTACTTGCAATGCATCGATTTTACGTCATTTTCCTACCACTTTACGGCAATGTTTTGAATTGGTTTTCATGGATTACTGAGAAACACAAAACTGTTATTGTACGGGATGGATATCAGTCGAGCAAAACTGTTGCACCAACAATACCTTAGCAAGAACACAAAAAGTATAGAAATAAAAGCAAAACTTCTCCACCAACGGAATTATTAAAAATAAATAACAGCAAGGTTAAGCGTAGTCTCAACTCAAATCAATTCCGGTCATCGTCTCCTTCCTACATAGCCTTCACGGGAAGCACTGTTATAAGTCTCTCCAACCCTTTTGGCTACAGAACAATCCTCCCTCACATTCAAACATGCATTTCCCTCTACTTCATTTTACTTCCCCCTTTTCCCTTTCCCTTTCCCTTTTCCTTCCCCTTTCCTGGTCCCTTTGCCGATCCTTTACCTTTCTGCTTTCCCTTTGTTTCTTTCCTCCGCTTGTTCATTCCCTGCTTCCTGGCGTCCTTTTTCATTCGTCTATCAACAAGAACTTTCCCCTTGCCAGCCTTCACTTGGACACCCTTCTTTGCTACCACAAATTCCTTCTTAGGTTTTTTAGGTGTTGCCTTCTTATAAAGCTGTTCAATCATTTTGCTCTTCGAACGATCTGATATTTCTGTCTGATCTGATATAGAGTTCGCCTTCTTGCGTACCTTTTCTAGCTGCCTATGGGCCGCTCGTTTCTTTCTAGCTTTGGCTTGTGCCACCTTCTTAGCAGGCCGAGCATTAATTTCTTTGAATTGTGCTTTCATTGCAGCAACCTCCTCTTTCGTCACAGGCTTGATTGGCTGGTAATGCCTCTTTTCCTCATCCACAAACCACTTCGGTAATCCCTCATCATGGAACATATATTTGTTGTACGCATCATCAAGAATCTGTTCCCTCTGCTTTTTTGTCAGCATCTTTTTTGCACAAGCCAATATCTCTGCTTTTGAACCAATGTCATCTTCATCTGAGTCGTCTGATGAAGAATCACTAGAATCTGTATGCGAAGCAGGAACTATCTCAAAATCATTATCTATCTTGGAAATTTTTACTGTCAGTAATTTACTCGTCTTTCTTGAACCCTTGAGTTTTTCTGGTGAATCTTCAATTGTCTTCTCCTGAATTGTGGGATGTTCAACTGGCATATCCATCTGCATTTCATTTTCACCATCATCATTCCCCAACTCCTCTCTTTCATCGGCATCCATGAAGACGTCTTGACTGAACCATTTTGCTGCAATCTCCTCCTGACTCGGTGCATTCTCTAAGAGTGGTACCACAAGCGGATTCACCTCACGATCTCCATCATTATCTGAGTCTCGATCAGAATGAACCATGTTATTGTCATCGTCGCCCTGTCCAAACCATAAAAAAATATACCTATTTAGCCAAGAAGTGCATTTTCTGAAAACAAAATTGAGCTCATCCATTATTTTTTAGTGCATATTTGATGGGAGGAGAAAGACGTAGCTTACCTCCAAGAGTTGATCACCCTCAGAGTAGGCTTGCTTTGTACGCTTTCTCTGCTTTGTACTTCCTTCCTGTTTAGCCACAAATCTTTCGTAGGCTTCGTCAAGTAACTCCTGCAGTTGCTCACCATACCTGAAAGCAGAATACTGTTAGCTTATAAAAGCATCCAAAACAGACCACACTTTACAAGCTTACATCCAAGTTGAGAGGAAACAACTACCTCTGGTGTTCTTCATCAGTGTCTGCATCACTAGATGTGTCCCCTTGGGGTTCCACGTGGCCTCCTTCGCTGTCACTACTTCCAATTTCATCATTTTCACCATCATATTCATCATTATCGACAGCCACAAGTTCTTTCTTCCCCTGAATGAAGCATTCCAAAGAGATAATAATATTACAAGAGTAGACCAAGCAAATACTAGATTTCGTGTAAAACTGACAAAGAGTACACAAGTAGATGCCTACACAATATACTAAATGACATTCCTATATTCAAAAGAGAACCAAATCCAATATGGATTAGAAGAATTCCCATCAGTCTACATAAGTAACAAGGGAAAGTTATTGAAAAGGGGGAAACTCTCAACATCACCAATTCAACAAAATTTAGTAAAACTTGTTACACGTAAATAAGAAAATAAAACCATTTTTGGTTTTCCATTTGATTTCTTCCATGAAAGATAACAGTTATAAAATGTCCCAAAAGTAAGAAGAAAACCACAAGACTTCATACCTGAACAGAAACACAGGCCAATTAATATAGGCTAAAAATGACTAAACTTTCAAACTGGTAATGTGATAATAAATGAAGGAGAAATATACCTTGATAGAAGTTAGAGAGAACAATTCATGATCAGTGTAGCCATCCTCTGTCGCGTCTATTTGCTTGCCTAATGCTTTCCTAGCTTTGTCCTGAAGAAAAGATGAAAGGATTTTTTTAGACAAAGCAGGATATATTGCACTTATACAAGTAAAAATGAGGATTAGTCAAGTCTTGAAAGAGCATCAAAATATCGAAAGCAAAAACAGAGATTAAATGCAAATGCAACAACCCCAGAGCAAAAGATAGAGTGATGATATACAAGACAACATAACAAGACTTAGGAACAAGTTTCTCATATAGCATAGGTAGAAATGTTCAAAGGAGATGGGAATTGAACCGTAGAAAAATTCATCAAAGCCTGATGGGTAGACATACATGCTAGGAGGCAATGTAACAATCTGATATCATCCAACAACCAACTCAGACTTAAAAGTCTTAAATAATACATCAAGAATGTAAAGTTTTACAATAGAGCTAATCTAGGAACGGACCCCAAGTCTCAAAACCCCCGTGGATACTTATCCAACATTGTGGTTAAAATCCCAGCCTTAATACACATTTCCAAGTCTTATATTATTAGTTGCAAATTTGTTACTAGATCAGCTGTTACATCTAAATTTTAGAAGCTTTGTTCCACACAGCACTGACTATATTTCAGTAGCACCCAGCTTTCGCTATGCTATGCCCTCTTAACCTGCAAAGAATCTACCATGGTAGAAAGCCTACAGAGATAAAACAAGTATGATGGCTATTCCCCACCACTCGATACAAAATCAGATAAAAAAGGCATTGTAGTATCATCAACTGATTCACCTGCCTTCTTAGCCCTTGTTTGAGCCCCATTATAAAGAGAAATTTTGGTAAAATGTATTATGGAATAGTATTTTTTGGGAGAATGTGTGGTTAAAAAAGAAGGAATTTTTTTTTGATTTACGTATAATATTATTTTATTAAAAAATGTGTGGTTGAAAAAAAGGGAGAAATGCATTAAAATTTTAAAGAGTGTCAAACAAGGGCTTAATTACATGTTAAATGACAATAGCTTCAAGAACGGAGACAATAGCTGAAACTAATCCATGTTTGCTTATCTTAACTGTTGAATATGTATCTTAAGAAAAGAACTTAATAAAGCAGAAAGGGATTCATGAACATGGGCAATAACCTTGGCTTGTCTCTTTGCTAGCAGTTTTTTTGCCCTTTTCTTCTTCTGCTCCATGGCATTCGTCAGCTCCTCCATTTCATTAAGTATCCTTTCATCTTCATCTTCATCTTCTTCTTCCTTACCCTCCCGTTCCACAGCTGTCATAGTAGAAGTAGCCTTCTCTGTAGGAGACAGTGCCTTCCTTATTTGCACACGCCATCTACCACAACACAAACATCAAGGCACAAGATCATTCAAGAGAAACACGGAATCACCAAATATGGGAAACATTATTCCATGCATGGTTCATTGTATGTTACAATAGGCACAAGCTTACTTTAAAAGATGCTTGAAGTCTTGCTTCCCCAAAACACGAAGATCGTCACATAGAGATATAACCTGTCCCACATTTGAAGGAAAACGCGGTTTAATTGGTCAGAGAACAAGATAGTGAAACTGGCAGATTATCTATGTTTACTAACAATGATGATGATTATGACTTCGCTCGCATATGAATTAAAAAATGAAAAAGAAAAGAGTATAATCACACCTCTTCGGTTGTCAAGGTATGATCCTTGATTGGCAAACATGCAGGATCTTCAAATGTTATAGAAGTAACTGAACCAAGGATATCAAGAGGAGATCCAGACCAAACAAAGTCTGCTGCAGAGCAGACCTTCCGCAATGTTGTGTCTCCATCTTCATACCTGCAAAGCGAACCTAATCAATACAATAAATAAACCTAGGCGTATATTATATATGAACCTACTTCAGAGATTTGTGAAAAAGTACAAAGAAGAGAAAAAAGACTGCACATGGGTTTTACTGATTTAGAGAGACCCTATTATAGGGTGCCAGGGAAGTAAAATGGTGGGTGCTGTAGACAAAAGGAATTATCCATATCATTAAGGACATGCGATGGTGCAGTCTTGAGATGTAGTGAAAGTGGAAGGTTTGCATGAAGGATCTGTACTGGGTATTATCTGTTTGATTTAGCAGTGGATAAGCTTAACAAACACATCCAAGATTAGAATTATTGGTGCTAGGTATTCAATTATGACATCGATAAAACTAGGAAAGGGAAGAAAGTGGAAAAGACAACAATAGTACAATTGTCTCTGCAGTCCTAACTTTACATGTCATGATCACCTTGCCAGTTCTCCAATATGTGAAGAGAGAACATGCATACTGAAGCATAAATATAAAACTGGCTCCCACCCATTCACTTATATGGCAATCACACAACATTGCTTTTCAGCAAATGATTGTGGATGAGAGTCGCAGATTCCATGTATTAGTGAGAAGAAAATATACCCATCACGGTGTCGCTTTTGCTTTGTTCCTCTAAGTACATCCACCACCTGAATATGTCAAATCCATACAGTTAATTATCTCAATTACAACACGAAGTAGAAAGATAAAATGCAGATAAGGTGGGAGTGATTGGATTACCTTTGGGGGCTCTTTACCTCCTTGGAAGAGGTGCTTTATATCAAGAAGTTGCGAATCGATTTTAGCTGGTGCCTTATACTTGAAACCCACAATATAAATTTCTGCTGATGCTGAACGACTAGCTTGTGGTTTATCCACTTCAACCTTCTCAAAGAGCTGTACAAGACATTCATATGTGAGAAAAGGGCTTACATTAGACAGAAATTCTTGGTCACATTCATTGGAAAGAATATTACCTGTCTAAGACAGAAAAGGACAGCGGTATAATCTTGGGATCTGAAAACCTACAGGACAACAATAGATATAACATCATTCATTCATTACATCCCCATTATAAGGTTGACTACACTAGTGACTGAGGCTAAATAGAGTACAAAACATATCAGGCAAGATGCATTATAGTATACCATTACAAACTGTAAAACGCAATAAAGCATTGAGTTACCAATACATTATAGTATACCATAACCTGGGGCGGACCCAATTCAGGCTGAACTTTGGGGCACTCCAACCACATTTTTTGAACATGTATTGTTATAAATCCATGTACTCATGGCTGGCTATGGTTTCTTCTTGAGGACATCCTGGGAGCCTTCATTTGAGAGATTTTTCCAGAGCCGATTTATTTCGAAGCAATAATGTCTTATGATTCAGAGGCAGAAGCTGAGGTGGCGGAAAAGGAAGCAAAGGAAGCGAAAGCTGAGGCAAAAGCTGCTTGGTGTTTTGCTGATGTAGCTACAAAGGCATTGAAATGCAATACTATCCGATGCTGGTAAAATCAATCCTTGAGTTCCAACAACCTACAGATGGTACCCATTATTGCTCCAGTGCAAAACCATTACGTGCAAGACTTTTGGATCTATCTTGCTTCCAGTCCAGATTGCAGATGGGCAAATTTTAACCAGATCTTGACCCAGCTTGTATTCTATAATGTTTTTCCAGCTCTTGCTCTTTGATAAATACTGATTTTACTTTTCCTATTATCTAGCAATAGCATTTTTAAGAACTTTTTGGGGCTCTAGAGAGGTGGCCATTTTGGGAAATTTTTCCAACCAAATTCTTTCTGGATTTGAAATTACCTTGTTTCTTTGATAATGTCATTTTACATGTATATAGACATGCAGACGACACCACCACTCATTACATCGCTGGATCTTGGCATTGAACTACCTATCTTTTGCAAGAGAGTCTTTATGGTGTAAATATGTATAGGGACATAAATATGGAATTTTGTCCATAGAAGTCTGAATTTTATTGGTTTTTATGTTGAACTGAACTCATAAAGAGAGTAGCTTGACTTTCATAAAGAACCTTGAGAGTTAAATTGCATTATTGATGGTTTTCATTTGCTGCATCCTACACTAATTTGTTGGGTCCAATTTAGTCTAAAAGAAATTACGTTCTATTTCATTTTCCTTTTCTAAAAGTTCCACCCAACCTAAAGGTTTTCTTACTGACAATATTGATGTATTAGTACCCTTTTATATGTACAATATTTCTCCGCGGAGCCTACTCTTCTTTATCCATGCACACTATTTCTTTGCACGAAGCATATTCTTCTTTGGAGTTGGAGGGAATATTTTGTTTCAGCTCTCTATCAGTCTCTTAAGCTGAACTTTAGACCTTTACAAATATCGCCCGCACTGAAAAAATTTCCTGGGTCCGCCCCTGACCATAACATCAGAACTTGATGTCTTAAAACCATTCTAGGAACCAAAATGATACTAAATTATCATGAAAAAGAAATTCATGTGTAGCTCTACCTAGGCACCCAAAATTTATTTGTGGAAAATGACACTGAACCCAAAATTATAAGCAACTACGTGAATAGAATGAAATAGAATCAGATGAAGTTCTGCCTAGGCACCCCAAAATTTATTAGTGGAAAAATGATACTGAGCCTAAAAATATTAGCAATTATGTACATATTATGCAATGGAAGCCACTTGTTTATTCCTGCGATTAGAGTACCATCCCCATTTTTGGTGCACAGAATAAAGTTTAAAAGCCACTAAAATCAAATTTCTTCAACTTCAGCATTTGCAAAATTGCTTGAATAATGTCAACCAATTTCCAAGTATCACCTTTCAAGTATAGAATACTTGTGACTGTTATTGTGTCATATGCATAATTAAATTTCAGTTATATTAGAATTCGGCGTGCTGCCCCATAAGAGCATGTTTATTTTGCTAAAAAAAAAATCAAAGCTAAGTAATTATATACCGATAATAAATATTTAAAAATATAGATATAACACGTACCTTGGTGATAAAAGTTCCTTTGGGAGCCAAAAGCTCCGTAGCAAGCTTAACCGAATCAATCACCAGAGCATTCTGACTGGTAGCCTCCCTAGCCCACGCACCACCAACATTAGGCGAGCCGTCATGCAGCACCAAGTCGAAAGCTCTGCATCCATTCTCTGCCATGAGTTTCTTAACCACCACCCTACACTTAGGCTGGGTAATATCCTCCTGTACGGAGATGGCGCCACGGATGGGTCGAATCGGATCGAGGTCGACGCCGATTACTAAACTTCCGACGGGCATCTTCTCGACAGCCACTTGCATCCATCCACCCGGCGCGGCGCATAGGTCGAGCACGGAATTAGCAGAACGGAGAAAGCCAAACTTGGAATCAAGTTGAACCAGCTTCCATGCGGCTCGAGATCTGTAGCCATGCTCTTTGGCTAAGTGGTAGTACTTATCCAAACGATGTTTTCCCTTTACCTTCCCCATTAGTGTGAAATTGGAGAGGAAAAGGAATATACCTAGGGTTTAGTGAAATTGGAGAGGAAAACGATTATATACTTAGGGTTTAACAGGGCTGATGGGTATACAATGCAGCGGGTTGGGTAGCTTTTAGTAGGTCGACGTCGAACCAGGAAAAAAGGAATTCCTGAATATATGTATATAAATTATAATCCTGCCATTGACGACTCGGGTGTGCTGGAGCCTGGATGTTTCTTTAATGTTTCTTTTGATGGCCCTAAATTTGGATGACAAACAGTGGCTCAGTGTAAGTTTCTTCGCAACAGTGTAAGGTTTTATTTTAAGATTAATAATATTCTTCTAGATAGTCACTGTTTGGTAGAATTAAAATTCAAATATATAAGTTAACAATTAAGAATTAATTTTAACAAATATTTCATTAAAACAACAACTTTTCAATCATACATTTCATTTACAAAAAATCTCCCCACGAAACAAGAGTAGAAAAATCATTTAAACCTTTCGAAAATATAAATAGTCATCCATTGTTAATTTGTTATTTATTATTTTATATCACTCCCTCATTGACTATTTATCAATGTTTTAAAAATTGGTAAAGAAGGTCAAAGATCAAAGGGTTGAACCATGATCGACCTATATGACAAATTAAATAAATAAATACACAAATAAACAATATTGTATCATAACTATAATAATTTTTTAATTTTAGTTTACCAATTCAAAAAACTATATATATATATATATATATATATATATATATATATAATCCATATTTATTTATTAGATTTACTATAGTGATTTGTTTTATAACATCAAATACCAACAATTAATATGTCCAAAATAATTCAATTTGTTCAAATTGATATTGTTTGTTATTATAATTTTGTTGAGGCTATGATTTTTAATGAAAATAATAAAGTAAACTGGCAAACACTTAGAATTGACAATTGACAAGTATCCCACATTGAAAAATCACTAAAACATTGGAAGAGGAGTATCCTTTAAAAATTTACTACCCCACATTGAAATATCAGTAAAATATTCCAAGATGAATCTCTTTTAACAATGAGCTAAATAAGCATAACTTAGATTTTTAAAAAAAAAAAAAAAAATTATCTGATTTGGGCCTCTAGTATAATAGGTGAGCCCATCAAGATAATTAAAATATTTTTTAAAAAAATCATATTACCCGAAAAATTGTAACCGATTTTCGGGTTCAAGGTTGAATCGACTGAGTTAATAATTTTTTGGCCGATTTTCTATCATTAGGTTAATATATGAAGATCGGATTTGATATGAAAATCGGCCGATCCGGTCCGATTTTTAAAACATTGCTATTTATAAAATAATTAGTAATTACCTTGTTAAAAATTTAGTCCGACAAAATACCAAATAAAGAAAAAAAAAAATAGTACAATTAAATATAAAAACTGAAGTAATAAATGTTGTTTCGTGAAACACTCGTTACGAGAATTTCAGTGAAAAAAAACTTGAGCGAAAACTAAAAAAAAAATACTAGTACTTTCCCTGATTTCTTTCTTTTAATAAAAGACCTAATGAGTCATTCAAACATCATGCGACAATGTTTTTGATGCATCATCTTCCAAAAAAATTGTATAAAACAAAGCTGGTGAATTATGTTCCATTTCGTCTTACCATAACCCCCAAACAATACCGTCTTTAAACAATATATTCATCTATCCTTATTTGACTTTTAGTCAACATTACGATTCGATAAAAAAACGAAATTTTGTTATTGCTCTCTTTAAAAATCTCATATACAATCTATAACATACAAAAGTAAAATAATAAAATTATATTAAAATAAATGTCATGTAAGTTATGAATAACATTCATTACAGAAGAATGTCTGGTTAGAAAAATAATTTATAAACACCCTAATGAAGGGGGGAAATTACATTATTTCTAAAATACGCTACGGAGTTGCCTTGTTAAAAACTGTCATGAAAATTCAATTGTATAAAACTTCAGTTAAGGAAAAAAGTATAAAACATATATTAACTCCTATAATATCACTTCAAATAAATGTTTTCGCAGACATTGCAGGTGAGTTGGTTTTGCAAACACATTTATTATGAGCACATCAAATTTTAAGCATGTTCAGGCTAACAAAATAGACTTGAGAGGAATTATCTCAAGGCTACCGTCGAATCCTTAGTCCTTGTTTGATCTCAATTTTTTTACAATCATTCTTAACCATGTGACATGAAACCCACAACTTTAATCAACTTTTTAACCACAACACATCAGCTTTTATCAAAATCTACTAAAAATCTAACTTTTAGCCAAACAAACAAGAGCTTAATTGACATGATTTTCCGGGTCAACCACGATCAGCCACTGATCATGTTGGACTACTTAAAAGCCTTGGCACAGTTAAGACTGAATCGATAACCATTTTTGTGGTCAGTGTGCATCTCTCTCACAGATTGAGTTCATTGCCACCTGGTCCTATCCGGTAATCCTGTACAAATCTTTCTCCCGAAGTGCCTCTGCCCACATCATAAGCTAATATGTAAAGTGTAATTTCAGTTGAATACAAACCAGTACGATATATAAATGACATAATAAACGACAAAATGCAACTTGACGTACTGACGTAACAAGATATAAGAGTCCTCGTAATTCCTTATATCGACTGGAAATCCATAGCTATACTAATTAGCAAAAATTGCTGCACAAATACATTTACCATCATATAGTAATGCATAACAATGAACATCAAACAATGTCCACTTCTACCATCTCCTCATCAGGCCCATTGATATCTACGTTCTCATCATCTCCCATGTACTGCAAGTGAAACAAGTTTGCTAATCCCAGATCAAAATTTACAGCAGGTTAAGAATGCAATAATCTTCAAAGAGAGAACATATCAAGCATCAATATTCCACATAGATTCATCCAATATCTTTTGCTCGTGAAGTGTTTTTTTAAGGTATATCCATGATTAATAGTCGTGCATACATTTCCATTGACATTATCAACCAAATGAAACACCGCAAGAATTTGAACGACATTTTTCAAGATTGATTTTAGTCAGATCTTCAACAAGAATGTACTGGAAAATGTGTACACAAAAGGGTCAAAAATCACTGTTGGACACCTAACGTATAACAAAGTTTCATTTGTCACCCATCTTAATTTTGTGCCAATTTAGTTATCAATTTGTTTCAGTTACATCCGCCATCGCTACCCTTTGTCATCTTAACAGCCAATCTTACAAAAATTATGGTTTTAATGACATGGCAGCCCCTTAACGTTGAATTCACATGCTCGCAAGCCAAATACAATAGCAATTTACTTGTGAAAGTTACATTTCCACCAAACGTTTTAGGATTGAAAACACTACTTTCCACTACAAAGGGTCAACAGCATTTCTAAAACATGTTTATCAATTTGTTTTTGTTGTCACTTGCAGATGTATGAATTTAATGTGGCTGCAACGCCATCAAGCCTCTGCGTAGGATCCACTATTAAAAATAACAATGGGGAATAATGTAGGTGGTGTAACTAGAAAAAGTGGTAGCTCTGGTGACCAAATTGAAACAACGTAAAAATGGGGGTGACTGAAACGAATCTTCACTATAAGTTAGGTGACCAACAGCATTTTTACTCGTATAAGAAGTGTAGGTATGATGTGTATCATGTTACACATTTACGTTTTGAATTAAAAGTAACCTGTATATAAACATTCTGTGGGATCAGAGGCAGCGGTGGCAGCAGAAACAGTAAGCGCGGGATCTTTACTGTAACTTCTGGCTCGGCTCCAGCAGAAGCCACTGCAACCACGTGGGCCTTTTCCTCCATTTCAACAACTTCCACATCTTCGTCAACAGCATGAGCAGCCATGCCTGTTGGCGGCAATGGAAGGCATGATTCAGATACCTTGGACTGCACATTTTTAGCATTTCAGAACAAATTATACAGTTAGTGACATACATCTCGCGATTAAACAATATATTAGCTTACACGTTATCAATATGGTTATACCACTGACGCAATAAATTACTGGTTTCACAAAATAACATGACAGAGATGGAAATAAGAATTTACATGTCCTAAAAGGGCATATAGCCTTACTCAGTTGAATGCCTATTAATAAGATTTGCATACTTAGAGACTTTTTTCTGAAAAGGAGATTTAAATGTCCGGCCCTTTCTCTATAAGCCATGCAAAGTAACATGCAGGCTTTTGCTTGAGATCACGTCTACAGGACCTGTTATACAGTTCTTTCTTATCAAAATAAAGTTTGCAATCTCCTGCCAATGATATTGCCACTTGCCAGTTCAGTAGATTTACTTTTTCAGTCAAGCTTCTGACCTAACTTCTTTGTCCAATGGGTCTAGAACTTTCTCTTTCTTCGAGAGTCCTGAATAACAAACACTGAGAATGCTGGCAATTACTGCCCCACATCCCTATATTTCTTCAGAAACCCAGATCCCGGATGCTCAATTCCCTAATGTTCTTTGCCAGCATCAGACCATAAGATGTATCATAATACAGAGAAAGCACTTGATTAATCAAACACCATGTATGGTCTTTTATCAGTTCTCTCATTAGGTCAAAGAATAACTCTCTCTTCACTCTTTCTCCCCTTTTGGCCCTACAGTTTCAGTTGTAGTAGTAGGCCTAGCATTATATCCATGTTTCCACCATTTTGAGTCGCAATGCATTTCTTCAATTTCTCAAATAACATCAACTCACTTAAAACTAACGTGTTATAAAATGATAGTACTTAATAACCGATAAAACTTAACGAACTAACTCCATTCCATGTTACAAAGTTAATATTTCTTACACCTAGAAACTAATTGTTTTGACAAAAAAACTGAATATATATTAATTCTATGAGGAAATTTTCTAATAGATGTATACATACATTTTTTTTAGTTATAGAGGATATAAAGATAGGTCTAAATTTCAATCCACGTAATATATCGAAAACATTATGTAAAAGTTTCCGTCCCACTTCAACCATTTTGGTACAACTCTCAGCATCAGCCACAAAAATTATTCTACCTAAATATGAAAGCTAGCCACTTCAACCATGTAACAGCATGTTTGGCTAAGTTTTAAAAAACAACCATGTAAAAGAATGTTACTAAATCCAAATCGACCTAAGCCCCTGTTTGACCCCATTTATGAGGGAAAATGTGTTTTGGAATAGTTATTTTTTGGAAAATGTGTGGTTAGAAAAGAAGGAAAAATTTTGGGTTTATGGGTAAATTTATTTTATTGAAGATTATGTGGTTGAAAATGAGTTTATGAAAAAATGGAGTCAAACGGGGACTAAATATGAAAAAATAGCCATTGTATATCAAACAATATGTACTACAATTTTACTAAATTAAAAATTAACCCAAAATGAAATACAATAACAAAACAAGCCTAAATGGCAGAGAAAGAAACTTGTGCCCGTTTAGCCTCTAACGATGGAGTCAGCCAAAATCCTACCGTCTCGAAAGAATTGCTTCAAGCTTTGCTCAGAAAATTGTCTACAATCGAAAAAGTAGAATTATTCATCTACATATATATAGATATCTTCCACAAAACCGGTCAAATTCAACCTAGGGTATGCAAAAGTCATCGACGGGCCTTTTGGGCCTTGGGATGATCCTAAGATCAATGAATTCCACTCCTAACACAGGTACTAAAAACCAAATGACTTTTTAGGGAGAAAAAAAAAAAGAAGGGAAAAATGCTGACGGCACCTTTTCAGGTAAGGAAGTATCAGAAGGAACATTTACTTCCTTCCTTGGCTGTTCTCCGTATGCTAACGGCTTATGCCCATTATTTGCATCACCGTATGCCTTGGGTTCCTTGCTATTGCTTGATTGCAGATGATGCACTTGACATTGAGAAAGTTTTTCCAATTTATCTCCTTTAGTTGAATTTTCTGGGGAAAGAATATTTGTTAGCTAATACATGCAGGTAGAATGATCATAAAATTGCAGTTACACCAGGTCAATCCCAAAGCAATACTAAAAAAAATTAATAAAAGAACCATCAAAGTCCTGAAACTCTCAGTTAGTCAAATTGTAGCATGCATGTCAAAAATAAAAAGACACCTGCTACTATAAAGAACTAAGTTTAATGTATACAAGTGCCAAGAGTATCGAGTAAAATGAGGCCAATTTAACTTCTGGGCAGCTGCTCACTGATAGCACATGCAAAACCGAAGAAGCTTCCCCCTACCCACCACTTGCAAAACCAAAGAAGCTTCCCCCTACCCATCAAAAGAACAGAAAAAGGAAAAAGAAAGAAATTACCATTTATTCAAAAATAAACTTGCAGAGAAACAGAAATATATGGCTTAAACAGAACCAGTTCACTTTTAAGACCTGAAACAACAAAGTCAGTTTGGTACAAACTGTCTTTTTGTTGAATCTTGCCCATGCAATATTAATCAGCAATACCCTCAAAATCTGTGTTACAGATTAACAAATGGTTCTTGCAAAAAGGAGCTAATCAGACGTCAGCTTCAAGGTAAGTTAGCAATCAAACAATTCCACCAAAAAATATGAAATCCTCAAGTTCACAGTGCTGCAATAGCCACCCCACCCCCAACAATCACAAATAACCTGGTAATTTTTTTACTATTTACTTTTCTGTGCAGAATAATTATTTGAATAAAATTCTCTCTTCATAACACGAGTTTTGGTGTCTTGGTGTCTCTGTCAGCATTTGACTCTGGTTTTGCAAATGCACAAATCGATATAATAAACTTCACTGCTAAACCTTCGTGAAAAATAAAACCTCCCAGTTAAGGTAAAAAAACCCGGGTAAAGAACTATTGTTTAACCCTGAGTATTTTTACATCATAACCTGAAATTTGGTAATGAGTAAGGATATCCTTTTTTCCTTCTAAAATTATGTTTTGTACTTTGAATACTTACTTGAAGATGCTATTTTCAGCATACAAAACACTTAGGCATAAAGAAGATAGGCAACTGTTTCCACTTCTTTCTGGTATTAATTACCATTCATCAGAGATTTATTTATTCACAAAACAAAGAACCATCAATTAATAGAACAGTACAAATATATGACAATATATAATCTTGCCTTAGAAAGTTGAAAATTTTGTAAGTAATTTAGCATGTATATTCTGCTTAAAGAACGCTTGTGAATAAAGAAAATAGGCTTTTGATTCCACTTCTTTCTGGTAACAAATAAATTCATCAAAGTTTCATTTTATTCGCAACCAGAAAACCATCAATTAACAGATCAATACAAATACAAGACATGAAGATCTTTCCTTACAAGGTTGAACAATTTTGAGCACTCACTAATCTTAAGTAGTTAGGTCTTGTGAGAGACTAAACAAGATGCGTGATTGGATAGTACTGGACTAAATGATATTTTGAAAACATAAAGGAGAACATTTGCATTAACTGCCTCTAAGTATGTTAACTGCTCAAAATGTGATAGTCTCATAAAATTTTATCTAGGTATGTATTTATCAATAAATGAGCATCAACGAGCTTTATTTATCATTTCAGGTTTCTGTACTACCTCGATTTGAGATATCACGAGGTTCCAAGTGAAATCTTGTTCTTTTCTTGCGTGATGAAACATCTGTTTGAGGCTCATCGTCACTCATGGTGTTAATATTTAAATCATCTTCATTAGCACTAGGTCCCGCAGCATCTGAACCAAGCAGCTCAACCAGCTTCTTAAGCTGAGCCTGTGACCTGCAAAGTCAAATCCTTTAGGCTGGTTAACATTATGGAACCTAATCAAGGAAAATCAGAAAATTAACGTAATGCAAATAGAGGAGAAACAATATCCAAAAAACATGCCTCTTCAATTCCTCTTGTAGCCGCAAGTGTCGTCTGTGTGCTTTGATGAACTTCTTTATTTTCAAAGTAGTCCTAGAAAATAAATAAAAGAGAGGTCAAAGTCATTGAAATTCTTAATATGAGCCATATAGAATATGAGAAGAGCAGAAAAACCCAGTTAAGAGTGGCACCTTTTGCACTCCACTTTTTCTTTGGATAACTGCATTTCAAGCTCCTGAATTTCCAAATTTAGGCTATCTGCTTCTTGAACTTTCTCTTCTAGGAAGATCTTTGCCACAATCACAAAGATATGCTCCAAATGTAAGTGTAAGATGTAAGGAATATGAACTCTAAAATATACCTCAAGAAAGAAACCAAACTTCCAAGCAGAGAAAGATGAGCCGGAAGAAACAAAAGAATAAATAGTTTTCAAATTCTAAATTCCAAAATATCCAACCAATAATAAAAATAATTAGAAAAAACAGAAGTATACAAAGCCACAAGAAACATCCTCAGTGCAGTTTACGGTCTATTGCAGCCACAGGATCTCAGAATCATTTGGATATGCATATTTTAAATGGAAACACAAAGGCCCCTGAAAGAATAATTGGTGTTGAGTTTACTGAACTTGGAATGATTAGTGTCGAGGTGACTGAACTCGGAGGTAAGTGGGAGGGAGGAGAGTAAAATAGAAGATGAAGATGAAGTAAACATGTATCCTTGACACCCCGAAAAGACACAGCATCTTCCGTATCTTTTTTTTCTATTAGTCTTCATGGACTCAAAATGACAGGTGTAAGAGCATCTCCAACAGACTCTTTAAAAATGGAATGCTCTCTATTTTAAAGAGTCAATCTTTAAAATTTTACTCCAAGAGATTCTTTAATTTAATATTTCAAAATAGAGAGTGAGTTTGACTCTCCAAATTTGGAGAGTCAAACCCATCTCTCTATAATTTAATGTTTCAAATATTTCAACTTCCAATGCATAGTTTATCGACTTAATTAAATAAATATACTTGAAAAATGATATAATTATTAGAGGGAAGATGGTAAAAATAAAATGAAAAAATAATAATAAATACATATTAGGAATGATAAAATTAAATGTTAAAAATAAAAAGGCTACTGGAGCATTTTAAAATTTTTGCTCTTTAAATTTATAGATACTCTTTAAATTGTAGAATATGCTCTTTAAAAATAAAGAGTCTCTTGGAGATGCTCTAAGACACTAACTTTCAAAAAGATTGCATACGAAATCCAGAAACTAATATGGCAAAAAAGAGATTTACATTTCGATTCATAACAAAAATAAATAAATAGAAGCATATTACTTATGCCCCCAAAGAAGGGGGGAAATGGATGTTAGAATATCCAAATAGGCAAAAATCATAAACAGCAAGAAAAAGTAAAAACAAACACAGAATATAGCATAAAACAACTAATATACTGCTGCAATTGGAAAGAAAGAAAACTAACCTCCAGCTGCTGTTTTTTATTATCCAGCTTTTTAATATCAGATTGCATTTGCCTCAGCTGCATATCATCCAAAAAAAGACAAAATGACATTGATGGGACCACCACAAGAAAAGGAAGAGTCCATGCAAATGTAATACGGTATTTCTATGACTGCAATAGACTCAAACCTGGTCATCTAGAAGATTTTTGGAATCAGAGGATGTCTGCCTTTTATCTCTGGTTTGATCTTCAGTTCCATCTGGCATTTTGAAGCCTCCAGAGTGATCACTATGGCCATCTACCTCCTGTCTCTCCATTTGCTCTCTGTCACTGCAACATGGCATATATTTGCAGATGATAGCAGAGAATCAGAGTAGGTATAATGTTTTAATCATCATCATACTTCATGATCTTCTTTCTCCCATTAAATGTTTTATTTTAGCGATTATCCGAGTTCAAATTTTTAAATAAAATAACAAAAAGGTCTAGAAACTGAAAAGGAACCAAAAAAAAAAAAAAAAAGTAAATGACAGCCTATCTGTGTCCAGTGTTTGTGTTTCATAGAATACACTGTATACGAATAATGGATTATCGACTATCATCAAAAAAACAAAGAGAGGGATGTAGAAGTTCTGTTGACAAACTTACCTCCTTTTCCCAAGAGAGCAAGGACTGTCTCCTATAAATTAAATTAGAACAAGCATCCATAGGAAACCAATATGAGATGATGACCGTTAAGGGAACAACAAAACAGAAGAAAATCAAATATAAAGATCAACATCTTACCGTGAGATTCATGTCTTTCTCTTGTATCTCTCTCTGGTGAGTATCTACGCAGTGGAGAATGCCTTCTGTCAAGCCTTTCTCTCAGGTCTCTACCCCGAAAGTCCTGCCTCCCTGCAATTTGAAACAGAAATATACATGGGATGGGCAGAGTCATTACTTGAAAATGAAAACAGTAAAAAGCAGGGAACCGTCACCCAACAATCAACTTGAAGTTAGCTTACCATATCAAGGAACATGTAAGATAATTATGAACAATTAGACAGACATCTTTTGAATTCCATTAGAGCCATAGAAATTACAGCTCTCATTTATTGAATAGATAAAGATATACCAGTGTTGAGCTTTTATTGATAGAGAGTACCCTTCAAGAATCACGGAAGCACTTATAAAAGATAGCAGACATCCTTCGCCACTTCTGCAATAAGAATATAAGGCTATAGTGCAGATTGCTTCTCGAACCCATATCAAATTAATAACTATCCATTCCACATGGGATATATAGCTTTCCGGAATACAATACCCAGCCAAGAGGTCCCTTTCCAGTATCAGTCATAGAGAAATCACACGAAGATAAATATCACATTCTTTATGGATATACATACTGCAGAATTTAGAAGGATAAGTCATTTAGATAGTTCATCAAATCAGCCAGTGAACTATGTAAATAGATGAGATTGCATCCGCAGAAACCTAATTATGATCCTCATATAATACTGCTGTTTCAAGATGCAATAGGATAAACCAAGAAGCTGAGAAACAATACCACAAGCAGCAGAAAGATAAATCAACCAGCATAATCCATTCTGATAAGAGATACTCAGTCAGTCAATATGCACTTGATATTGGTCCAAAAAACCCAAACCAGTAGCAACTTTTGCAATGTTTCAATGCTGTATGAGATGAAAATATCCAGCCAAGCTTTAGCTAGGAGCATTATCAAGCACGATCCACAATTCTCCATGACAATAAGTAAAATCATCATTGACTAGGAGTGATGTTCACTTGAATAAAAAGTTTGATTAAGCAACCCAGTGTAGAAGCCAATAGATACAAACTCATCATAATTCTGAGAATTATGCTATGCTCTAAGATCTACATAGTTTCTCAATTAAGAGTGCCTGGGTTTAAGCTGGGTGAGCACATTCCACCAAATAAAAGACGGTGATGGCAGGTTCAAGCATGCATAACTCCAAAAAACTGAAGATGTTCAGCCATGTTTAGCCAGAAATCTGCACGAGCTTGGGCTTAAATTGGGCTGGTCAATCATCAATATAGTGCATGCTCATATCTAATCGAAAAATAATTTATATCTTAATTACGTTGAGCATGGAAATACTTTGTTTTGCCTGCCCAAACTCTGCCCAATTTCAAATTTGCATCCACCGTTGGATGGAAATTTAAGTTGATAAGCAGTAAGTTGCTGACTGAAGTAAGACAATGAAATACACCAACAATTTATGGTACTCAAAATGACTTATCCAATATATATATCTAAGAAATCAGAATTTAAGAACCAAGAAAACGATATCCGCTAGCATACAAACTAGTAAGCAACAAACAAAACTAAGCAAAAAATAAACATGAATTACAAGTCAACTCTATCTCAAATACATAGAAATTTCATAGCATGTTTTCTCTGTAGTAACTATTGAATTGATATAATTTCAAAAATTTACACATGTTATCGGCTTCTATAACACGGTCACAAATTTCATAAATTTGCTGGAAATAACAGGAAATGACCATAAAACTAAATGTATTAATTAAATCCTAACCAAATAAAAGGAATATTACATTTTTACTATATATCGATTTTCCTCAATTCACCTGTCACTTGGATTTCGAAAATATGACTGATGTAGCAAGATTAAAGAATAAACATGAATTACAAGCCAACCCTATATAATTTGTAGAAATTTCATATCAAAAGATAGCATGCTTCTCTATGACAATAAACTACTAAAATGACACAACATCAAAAATTTACCCACATGCTCCCCGGTTTTTGAAAGGCACACAAATTTCACAAATTCAGTGGAAATCACAGGAAAAAAGGCATACAAATAAATGTATTAATTAAATCCTGACCAATTAAAAGCAATATAACTGTCCTTATTCATTAGTTTTCTATCCATTTATTTTCCTTGATTCACATGTCACTTAAATTTCTCCAAAATAATTAAAAGTATGAAATCAAATAATAAATTTATGAGCTTGCAGGGAAGAGGCAAAAGAAGCATAAAACATTAATTAAAAGGAATCGAATCCTATCGAATAAATGAACTGTTATACAGATGATAAATGAGTCTATTTTAAAGAAAAAAATATATAAAAATTTACCATTGAAGGAGCGGCGGAGCTCCGCGTAGCCGTGAGCATAGTTACAATAGTGGCGATTGCAGCGACCTTTCTGGTACTGCAGACATAGCTTCGTCTTGAAATGCTTCTTTTCCACCATTTTTCTTCAAGATTATTTGAAATTGATGCTCCTAAACGACTCAAGAAAATTTTTTGCAGAATAAATGGAAGAACCCTCGATTCGTCGCAGGAAACCCACTTTGAGGGCCTGTTTCATTGGCCGTAGTTTTCGGTGAAAGTTGAAAAACTTTTCCTAATTTTTACTATTCATCAGTTTGATTGTATTAATTTTTCAAGAAAAACGTTTTCTAAGATACAAGCGATTGATGCACAAAAGCTAGAAAACGTTTTTTCATCATAGTGGTGGGAAAACATTTTCTAACTTTTTGACAATTTTTTTTTTTTTTTAACAATTGGAACACATTTCAAAGTCAATAATAAAAAAATTTATTCATTTAATTGACAATTTGCATAAAAAATAAAGTCAAATAAAAAATTTGTCAGGTGAAAATTATACCAATCAAACATCATTAATTACAATTCCCTGTAAAACGTTTTCTAGATAATTCAATTTTTTGTCATTCATTTTTTTTCCATTTGTTTTCCACCCTTGTAATCAAATAGGCGCTAACAGTTACTATTGGATATCAGCTGGAGCCTGGAATTGAGTAATGTACAGTTTCCAAGCATGCGGTACAATACGTTTAATGTTGAGAGGTTTTGCTATGTGTACGGCAATTGCCTTTCACATGGGTTGGTGTCGCATTTATTTTAATCGTAAGCCCCGTTTATGCGAGAGAGCTGTCAAAATTAGTGTACATATTTAAATTTTATTTTTATCAAATTAGTTTTTAATTCTATATTCTTTTAATAAAATAAATTTTCACTTTATTTCGAGGAAAAAAATATTCTACTTTTAACCAGGTATTATTCTTCAACCGCAAAATTTGTAACCACATATTATCAAAATTTGGGATTCGAAGAGGGATTTTAATCATATGAATGCAAGAGTTAAGCCAGAAGGTTCAAGTTACAAATAGTTTATTACTTGCCTAGCATAGTTATTTGAGCGGACTGATAAATGATTCACCAATGTAGATATTAAGTCGTTGATTGAATCGATCGATCATTAGTTCTACAAAAGAAGTATTATGAGACTTAAAATCAACGAACAAATTTAAATCAAAGATAACATCGTGTGAGCATGTGTGGTTTTCTTATTATAACAAGAGAAGTAATTGGTCGTCCGACTCGTCCCACAAAATATGGAGAGTCAGTGAGATCTTAATAATTGTGAATATGTAATTAAAATTAAACTTTAACTAATAATTATTAGTAATTTATAATATGCAATCAAAAATTCAAAGAAAATTAATATTACCACAAGACTGCCAAAATAACAATGTTATCTCGTTCCAAAAACTAAAAAGTTCAATTGCAAGACTAACATAACAGTTTTTTGGATGGTTTAAAAACCACAAATAATTGGCGTAGTATAATTTTGACCGGTACTCTCAACCCACCGACTCGACGGGTTTTGATCATTTATCATATTTTCTTCTAATTTTACCTCTTATAAATAATTATTTCCTATCAACACATTTCTTCAAAACTAACTTGTAAATAAGTAAAGAATTATTTATAAGCAAAAAAATTACATTATTGTTAAAATTTTACTATTAAGTAAAAAATCACTTTTATGTAAAAATAATAATAATAATTGTTTATAAAATAAAAATACTACTGATAAGACAAAAAATCACTTATAAAATATAAAAAGTTACTTATAAATAAAAAATTCACATAAAATTATTTGAAAGTATAAAAACATTAACTTCAAATTTTAAGTAAATATTTAACTTTATTTAATTTTTAAAGTAAGATATTAACTTATATGTAAAAATATGTGTGTGTAATTTTATTCTTTGCAAAAACTTTCAAATTCATTAGTAATAAACTCTCAAACATAGGTTGAACGATTTTAAAAAGCGCTACTAAAATCACTCAAAATCAATTAACTCATAAACGCTCAAAATCGATACTTTAAAAAATGAGGATGAGTTCAAACCGGGATTGGACCGGCGAGTTCAATTGGAAAAAAAAAAACCAAAATCAGATCGAAATCGGATTCGATCACAACATGAAAATCGGATATAAAGAAATTATTACAAAACTCAAAAAATCTTCTAGTTCATCCGAAAATCGGTGAACTAGTCGCGGTTTCTCCGTGTTTCAAAAAAAAATATATATAGTATGAAGAAAAGAATATTTTATTGTCATTTCTGGCTACCTAGTAGCCATCGGAGCTCCAATATATCTTTGTTGAAGCCCTTGTACAAGATTTCAGTCAAAACATTAAAAACCAAATTCAAAGCTAACATTAAACAATACAATTATTTAAATAGATACAACAAATTGTGGGCCCATTTGATTCTCATTTTGGTGGAAAGAATGTATTCTGAATAGTTGATTGATAGAGAATGTGTGATTAAAAATTAAGAATTTTTTTCGAGTTTGCGTGTAATATTTTTTTATTGAAAATGTGTGATTAAAAAGAGAGAGAAAAAATGGGAATCAAACAGAAGTTGTATGTGTGACAGAAAAGATAACTAGAAGATGAAGTAGCCGACAGAGGAGAGTAGGAGACGAGGACAGTCAATAGACAGGAGAAGTAGAATAACAAATTATAATTAGGATTAAACCATTTGTACAGTGCACTGTTCTACAGAGGGCTTACAAGCTCCTGTGCAGACCCCACATGTTTTTTAAAAAAAAAAATGCACCGAGCTCATCGTGTGAGTGTCTGGCAGGGTCCCTGTATACCAAGCACGATTCTTATAATTAATTCATTCTTGAACTTTAGTTAGCAATTCATTTTGGATTAATCTGCACGTACTGGCCATGTATGTACAGAGCCTGTACGTGAAGCACAAGTTATTCATTTTGGGGTTTGGTTAATGGGAAATAGAATGTTTTGGCCCATTTATGTCACCACTTAAAGTTATTTTGATATGTACATTAATAAAATGTTAAAAATCAATTTTAAAATGCTATTTAAATAAATAGTTTTGTTTTCATATAATATATTAATCTATTTATTTATTTATTATTTTAACTCCGGGTCAACCCCAGTTCAACCGTTTGACCTTAACTCCTTTGAGTTGAGATAATCAGGTCAAATTTCAAAACACTGAGAAACGTTCATAACATGTATGTCAAAACTCCCAAGCAAACCCTAAGTTACTAAGTTAAGCATACGTTTGACAAGTATTTATATATAGACGGAATAAATTGAGATAAATGAATAGTATTTAATTTCACGAAATATATGAATAAAAACTAATTTGACTATGAATACTTGACAAACATACTATTAGGGTGTTTTGATTGCGAACATGAAATTAACATAAAATGAAAATAAACTCTAAACAATTGAATTGTCTATAAATTATTTGCACAAAAAATTTCAATTAAATGTAGAGATGGCAAAAAAATTCGTCCCACCCCAAACCCGCCTCGTGAAAAAAAAATATATATATATTGATGAATGGTTAATTTTAAAATATTGTTGAATGTATTTACAATTTTATAACATTTTTCTCATCCAACAATTATATTATACAATTATCAATTTTAAAATTTATCTGATTAACAATTGTTTTATATAATTTATAAATTTGATCATCCAATCTTTTTATTATAATTAAATTATATAATCTTAAGTTCTGAATCATAATAGTTAAATAAATATTCTTTGTTTTGAAATATTTATACAAATTAATCAAAGCAAGTTTATATTATCTTTGTTGAAAAAAACTATAAAAAAATTTAAAATATATAAAATGATGTTTAGGTTTTGGTTTAAGGGTTGAATTTTAAATAATCGCTGATCGGGCCAAATACGATTGTCGCAAGCGTACGGATCAAGTAGTATAATAGAGCTTTTAAAGCCCAAGTCGATCCCACGAGGAGTGTTTTTCCAATTACAAGTTAAAGTATTTCAAATCAACGATGTCGACACACACATTTAAAACTTGATTTTAAAAACTAGAAAATAAAACAAAAGACTTTATTTAAATTTTAAAAAGACAAAATAAATGATGAAAAGGGTTTTTGATTTGAAAAATGTTGGAATTTATGCTTTCACTTAACCATTGTTTCATTAGTGTTAAAATCGATAAAATAAAGATGCTAGTGTTACCAAAGTGTCAGATTAGACCCGATTCTCCAATTTTAGTTAACAACCTCTTCCGAGCGAAATTAACCCTAATTGATTAACCTATCCACTATATCTCTATGTTGATACAATTTAACCAATTGCATTAAATTGTTGTCAGAATATTCTAAGGGTCACCTAGGGTAGATGTATATTCCTATAACACCTAAACGAGTATAGTCGAAACTATACAAACCTAGGGTTTTAATTATCTTGATCTAGCTAGTACAACAATTTCTCAATAATTGCACCAACCATTTAACCATATCACATATTGATCAAGTACATGATAGTCAATAAAACATAACAATTAAAACATCTAGAACTTGATAACACATGCATCTTGCCAAACAAAACAACATACTAATGAACTTTTGGTTAAGTTACTACATAAATTCCAACATAAAACTATTTAGCTCGTAATAAAAGTAGTGTAACAAAGGGATTTGTGTTCCATTACAATACAAACAAGGAAAATAAAGGAAGAAATTCAAAAGGATAGATAAAACCCTTGTAGAATAGATTTGAACTCTTCCATTTGTTCTACAAGTTCTTCTTTGATCACTTCCCTTTGTTCACTACCTTCAACCCTTCAATTTACCTAAGAAACAAAACAAAAATAAATTAAAACAAGAAAAATAGATGAAGAACAGAGAGTTTACGGAGAGAAGAGGGGAAGAGGTTCAAGAGAAGTGATAATCCTCCCAAAATGAATGAATTCTCTCCTCCTTATCTCTATCCCATAATTTTCCACTAACTTCCTCCACTAATGCTATGAAAATAGTTTTATAATAGTAATAATATATAATATTAGGCTTTAGATAAGGTTTGAGTATTAAACAATGCAAAAAGAAATAAGCACTTTCGACCAAAATTCGAGAAAAATGCAAAATCCATCGCCTCTGAAAATTCCTTCTATGCGACCGCATAGGTTATTTCTATGCGGCCGCATAGAAGAATCTTAAAACGGTGCTAAGTGTTCTGTGACCACTTCGCGACCGCACAGGCGAAATGCATGCGGTCGCATGGTTCAAGCAAAAATTGCTGCTCAGGTCCTTGATCATTCTGGCCGTCTTGCACTTTGATCCCTCATCTTTGAATTAGTCCATTTCAGCCCCCAAATTTTGAACTTCATATCATTTAAGCCCTTTCTAAATTGCAGTCAAAGTCCTCCATCTTTTGGTCAAGTGCAATTCAGTCCTCAACTTCATAAAATTGTACACTTTTAGTCATTTTTCTCCTCTTTAACTCGTTTCTTCGTCTGGTCAGGGTTTTTGCCTATAAAATCAAATATTACACAATTATGCATAGAATATGCTCAATCATCAATAATTTTAAGCCAAAAAATGTCCCATAAGTGTGTAAACGCACACTTATCAATCGCATAACTCGAAATTTTGAATTTGTATTTTATTATTTAATAATAGCATAACTCGTTTGAAAAAAAAAAGAATAAAAAAGAAGGGGGTAGCAAATGGGGCGAACTCCCGCCTCGAGCCTCTTCTAAGGCTGGACGTGGCGAAATCCCCAACCCCGACCCACCGCCATCCCTAATTAAAAGTGTTTGATTGATTTTATTTTTAATAACATATAAAATTTTATACCTGTCCTTTTTTTTTTATCGGTAATATATATTTGTCCATTTTTTTATTGATAGATAGATGGGAGAAAGAGGGGTGGATGAGAGAGAAAGAGAGAGTGAATTACCTGAAAAATAAAAATTCCTTCTCCCGAATAAAATATTTTCCTTATTTTCAAGAAAAATATGGTCACGTAATTAAAAGTAAGAAAATATTTTTTATGAAAAATATCAATCAAATAACACAAAAATTGAAATTTGGTTGAAAAATGATATTTTTTTCATAGAAAATATTGACTATCAAACGCACTATTAATTGTTTGAATTTCCCCCATTTCTTAGAATTACATCCTACAAAAATAAAAGAGGCAAAAACTTGGTTGGACACGTGTTGCGATTTCCCATCGTCATAATTCTTTTTTTTTATTTTTTTTTGGCCATAAACTTCTCCCGACACTTTCTCCATTTTTTCACTCAACCAACTAACCAACCATACCTCTTTACCATCGTAATTCAATTTTTTTTCCGCCACCTCGACATGAACTTTCTCCATTTTTTCACTCAACCAACCATAGCTCTTTACTCCTCCATTCCATTCCCACATTGACTGTAAGATTCTTCTTCTTCTATTTTTTGAATTTTTTTTCTCTCTACGAATTTTGTCAACCAACCTTGTTTTTGCAGGATTCGTAATTTTCTTTGTCTGACATTTGAGATTGAGAAAGAGATTGCTCAAATTGAAATAAGGTATTTTCGTAGCTAATGTCAATTTTTTTTTTAATTTTTTTTTGCTGTGAAGGTATTTTCTATTACCATCAATGATGTCATACCTCTCTTCCATTCCAAGAAAGAAACCCTAGCCATTTGACCCTAGCCATTTGACCCTCTCTTCCAAAGAAATCTTTGTTTCATTGGTTTTGTATACACCCATTGCTGGTCTCGACGTTGAATTCATATTTTCCCTCCATATGAATTCAACGTCGAGACCAGCAATGGGTGTATACAAAATATTTTACATATAGTTTCGTGTAAAGAGATATCAAATTGTGTACATGATTGAATTCGATTTTTTTAATTGTAATTTTTATTCTGTTTGGAGAGTCAGAAGGATGTCGAGGGCTCTCTATTTGTGGTGAAAAGGTTTGATCTTTTTGGATTTTTTGGACCAAATTCTAGGGTTGTAATGAATTTTATTGTTTGGGGTAAAGTAGTTGATGTGGATTTTGCAATTCTTGTATTTATTTATTTATTTTGTATTTTGAATTCTGAGGGCTCCAGGAATACCCAACCGATGTTCCAGTTTATAGGGATTAATAGTCGGAACACAGTAAGTAACTCTTTTCTATTGCATTTGTTTATGAGTGTTCACATTTTGTTGAATGGAAAATATTATAGCTTGGAATTCGGGTGATGATTAGATGTTCTTTTCAATGAGAATCAGTTAAGCTGATTAACTGATTATATGTGTTAGTACCAATATGAATTTTTGGATGGGCATTCCTTTTGACAAGCTTGTGCAGCATTTCCTTGATCCCTGATTATCAAGAATGATAATTGAATATCCATGCTTTGTATTTCATGTTATCATACAACATATCCGCAAAAAATGAACGTGCTTTTTACATGATCAAGTACTTTGTAAGTATTTTTTTGTTTATAATGGATCCAATTTTATTATAGATTTAGTTATATAATTCTACTCTTTTTTATTTTGTAACGTGTTACTCTTTATACCCCTGTATTGCCTATCTTAAATGATAAAAAATGTCATATATTCTATTTATTAAGACCTGGGATATTAAAAAAGGGTAGGAAAATTTAAAAAAAAAAAAAAAACAATAGACGAAGTCTTACATCAAAATCTCGCTAAGATTCCATCTGAAAAGGTATTTTTATTTTCTGGGATTTTGTTTATTTTCATGAAGCTGCATTTACTACACTCTTAATTCGAGTTTTGAATGAGAAATGGAGTTATAAATTCACTAGGTTAAGCAGTGGCAGAAGATGAGATTCCTGCAGTATGTATAAAAATGGAAACAGATGCAAAAACAGAGATGGAGGCTAAAAGTGATAATGATAAAGTGTATTTTTACACACTTAGTAGGCACTTTTGGTACTTATTATTGTTAAAATTGAGTAAAATTCTATGCATAATTATGTATTATTTGATTTTATAGGCTAAAACCCCGAAAAGACGGAGAACGAAGCAAAATGGAGTGAAAAAGGACTTCAATTGCACAAAAATGTGAAGTTGAGGACTGAAATGCACTTGACCAAAAGATGGAGGGCTTTGACTGCAATTTGGTAGGGGATTAAATGAAAGAAAGTTCAAAGTATGAGGACCAAATTGTACTAATTTAAAGATGAGGGATGAAAACGCGCAAGGACGGAACGTTCAAGGACCTGCGCCGCAAATATGGAAAAGTCCATGCGACCGCATGGACGTGAAATGAATATTTTGTTTCTTCCATGCGACCGCATGGAATTACACCATGCGGCCGCATAGAGATAAAATACTAAGGCGGTCTATTTTTCTTTCCACGCGTTTTTGGTCAACTTTGGCATTATTTTAGGACTTGTTTAATGAAGATATTTTGGTGTGTCTCGCAATGCATTAATATATCCTATCTCTCTCTCATTTTCAAGGCATTAGGAGTTAGAACATTAGTTAGTTTAGTTTAGGTTTTAGAAGTTTTCTCTCTAGATTTTCTTCTTCTTTCTTTGTTTTCTTTTCTCTTCTTCTTTTAGTTAGTTGTTCTTTGGTTATTTAACTCATTTTGGATGCTTGATCAATGGAGCAAGGAGATTAACATCAAAGAATTTGGTGGAAAGATTGGAGAATTCAAGCCATACTACAAGGGTTTTATCTTTAACTTTGTTTTCTCTTATTTATTTTGCCAAGAATGATATGTATTGTTTAAAAGAATCTCTTTGTTATTATTTATTTATGATGAGTTAAATATATTTGTGTTGGAATTTATGTTAAATCTTAACTTTAATTTCATTAATATCGATATATATTGTTAGAAATGCATTTGTTATCAAAATAATGGTGTATTGATTATTAGTTTAAAATTGCTTCATTTATTTGATCAATAGATGTTGTGGTTAGGTATTTGGTGTAATTATTGAAAAATAGTTGTACTGATTAGGCCGAAATAATTGATACCATAGGTTTGTATGGTTCCGACTATACGCGTTTAGATGATCTAGAAATAGACATCTACCTTATGTGACCCATTGAGTATTTTCACAGCAATCTAATGCAATTGGTTAATTTTGTATCGACATAGAAATATGTGGTATAATTTAATTAATTAGGGTTAATATCGCTCGAAAGAGGATATTAATTTAAAATTGGAGAATCGGGTCTAACTATGTATTTTGGTAATTTGCATGTACGTTATTGAATTGATGTTAATGAAATAAAGGTTAAGTGAAATCATAAATTCCAACCGTTTTTCAAACCAAAGATGCAACTACGTCTTTTTAGTTTGTTAGTTTAGTTTTATAGTTATTAGTTTATAATTTACTTTCAATATTAATTGTGTTTGTGTGTCCGTCGTTGTTAGAACTAAAATCGATTAGAGTGCGTAATTGAAAGTAACATTCCTCGTGGGATCGATATTCGGACTCAAAAAGTCCACTGTATTACTTGTTCACGATCCGTGCGCTTGCGGTACACTTTTCAGCGAACAAGTTTTTGGCGCCGTTGTCGGGGAATGTTTTCACTTTGATTACTGCTTTAGTTAATTTTAGTTTTAGCAACTTGTAATTATTTGTTTTTATTTGTATTTACTGTTTGTATATTTTGGCTAACCCCGTATTACTAATCTTTCTTGTATCTGTAGTCTTTTTTCTGCTCTCTGCACTTGTCTGATATTTGCAGGTGTCTAACATTGGTAAAGTAACAAGATGTTTGCACTATCTCGTCTCTACGGTGACTATACAAATATTCTTGGAGGTTCAAGATGTGATATTTGTTTAGCGGAGCATTGTACAGGGATGTGTTTGTATTCGTGTACCGAAACTGCAATGTTGAAACTTCTAAAGTTTCGATATTATTTGAAATGCCGGAGACAAGCACTGGATAATTTAGATGAAAGTTACATGCTCCCGGGAGACTATGTACCTGATGATTGGGATGAGGACATCAAATTCCTAGGAGATGGTCCTCCATGTTTGAATGAGAAGGTACTTGCAAAGTATTACAATGAGCTTGCCAGGTTGGATGAAGAAGATATGCTAGTGGGAGATTACAAATATTGGGATGGATTTAAGCAGTGGGGTTATTATCCACTCGAGAGAGTCATTGAGACCGACTTCTCACCGCCTGTGGATTTGAATTGCGGACCAATACTTCCATCCGATGAAAATTCGACAGTTGAAGAAGAGTCTACAATGTATGAAGGTGTAATCACAATGGAGTTAAACGAGGAGATGGTGATCAATGAGAATGAGAGTAGCATGCACTCTTTAGATTTCATAGATTGCTTAGAAATAGACTTTGTGATTAGGCCCAATGAAGTGGTAAAAGTCTTCATAGTTGAGTTTGATTTGGATAGAATGAGATGGTTCTATGTTGATAAGGGCAAAGATGAGTTTTGGCGATCAAACGAGGAGTGGATGAAAGCCAAAAGAATAAAGATGGGCCGAGCATCCAGAGCTTACTTTTTGGGCCCATAATATTTTGCATAGTCGAGCTAAGACTATAAAACAGCGCTTGTTGGGAGGCAACCCAACTTTTCTAAACCTTTTGTGTTTTTATTTACTTTTCTGTCTTTTATGCTTTTAGTTATATTTCTGTTTAATAGTTTAACTTCTTGTAGGTAATGCTTTTTGGAAGTCCAAAGTTGCATGATTCCTCACGAGTCTGGAGCTGAATTGGAGTACAATGAGGTCTGTTGCCCGGGCTACTAAATTGCATTCCGAGTCCAATTCATGCATTAGTTCTTCTTCACAATGGATTCAGGGAAGTTTCCTTTATTCCTCTTTGCTTTATATTGGAATTTACACATTAAGGACAATGTGTGAGTTAAGTTTGGGGGTATTGAGCCTTGCCGGCTATTGTGTGCTTTAATTTGATGTTACAGCCTTGCCGGCTGTTTTGAGCTTACATTGGTGATTATGATTGGTATGTTAGATAGCCTTGCCGGCTCAGGATTGCATGAGTTGAAATTGTTATTGATTCATGAGCTATGCATGCGCAAATCCAAATATGCTATTGGTGCGAATTTTTTTTCAAAAATGGCTTATTCATTGTGAGATCATACGTTACATTGAGTACATAGTCACGATTGATTATCATTTAGATGCGGAAATAGGTGTTAGATGTAAAAATTTTGAATTGGTAGAACTTAGGTTGTGAGTTGCTTTGAAAATTTTTATCAACCTATACTTTTATTCTCTTTCACTTTACCATAGTCTGAGAAATTTTAGATCAGCTAGTTAGTTATTTTCATTGAAGATTTTAGTAACTGAATAGTGTGAACACAAAAAACTGGTGAGACTTTGAGCTTATGGACTGACAATTATTACAGTCTCATTTCTTTCATGTGTGATTATTCCATGATTGTGTTTCTCTAGAACTTGCGTTGCTTCTTGTCAAGATCACATTGACACATGTTTGCATGAACATGATTAAGGCCATCTTTGACTTACCACATTATCCAAATAGCTTACCCTGAAGTTAATCTTTCATTTTGATAACCCTTTGTGCCTTATTAGCCTTTTCTTTGGTTACCTACATTACAAGCTTTCATATATACTGAAAAACAATATTCTTAACCAGCCTTCTATGCTAGTGGAGTATTGTTAGACATCAGAATGTTGGGTGGCGATAGAAAAGAAGTTTGGGGGTATCAATTGTTTTTGAGGTACTCTATTTGATGTAGTGGTTGAAAAAAATGAGAAAAAAATGAATGAATGAAAAAGAAAAAAATGAAAAAAATGAGTGACAGGGAAGAGATGTGTTGAGGAGATTGACTTGTAATGTCTGAATATATAAGTTCTCCTGTTAAAAATAAAAAATAAAAACAAAACAAAGGTGATTGAGTTGATTTGATACTGATTGAGAAGTTATTGTTTTGGAGTAATAGGATTGTGTGCAGATCCTATCTCAGCTGAGCTGATTTGAATATATGTTACTCGGCTGATTTATTTGAGGCTTCTTAGTCACTTATCCATATATTTCCACACCTTTACCTTAAACCACATATAAACCCTGCAAAGTCCTTATGATTTATGTAACGCATGTGATCTAAGTGGTGACGATAGAGAAAATATGCAAGCTTATGGTAGAACATTTTCATTGGAATGATATTGAGCGAAACAGTACCTGATCTTATACACTTGAGAGTGAGTGTTCATACTACATTATTCTGTGAGGTTCTACTTGTTCAGTTACTCTATTTTCACTTGAAAATGCATGCTAGCTGATTATATTTTTGAGCTTTTAAAAGAAAAGAGCGATTGAGAACAACCTTGAGATTTACACTTGGGGATAGAAATGAAATATTTATTTTAGTGTGTGAATATCACGAGCGGGAAAAGACATATTTGACCACACAGAGTCGGGTTGGTACCAATTTAAAGATTTTCTTCAGTTTTGACAGTATTTTCCTAGTTTAGATGATAATTAAAAATGACTATGCGCACACACATTGATCGGGCGTTGGATAAGCTTCATTTGTTTGTGATAGCATTATTTGGAGGCATGGCTGTAAATTGATATACAATTTTGAACTCACTTATATTTTTGGCAAGGTATCTAGTATGTTGACCATTATCGCATTTGCATGACTATGTTAAAAGTTAATCTTGCTCGAGACGAGCAAGATCTCAAGTTTGGGGGTGAATCATGACTATGTGCTCTAGGTAAATCAGAATCTCCTTTTGACAAGCAACTTTTCGAAAAATTTTAGGCATAAATAGCATATTTGGATTTGCGCATGCATAGCTCATGAATCAATAACAACTTGGCCGAGAGGATTTCATCCAAGGACACAATATTGGTAATAGAGAGTGAAATGGAGATTGAAAAAAAAATGATGATGTTGGCGTTTGGTGAGGAGTTGGTTGATTCACTGGCTGCCTTACAAGATGAAGAAGATGAGGGAATGATTGCCATGGAGGAGATTGGGACTCAAGACACTGGAATTAATGTGGCTGGCTCTAGGAAAGTTTCTGGAGGGAAACAGAAGATAGGAAAAAAATCAAAGACTCTATCAAGTTTTAAAACTGCAGCAAAAGCTTTAGGAAGAAAGCTCGTGGGAGATGGGAGATGATGTTTGTTTCACGTGGGGACCTCGTCTTGTGTGATCACAGGTGAGTTCTTGTATAGTGACATACAATATTAAGAATGTAACCAGAAAAAAATGTGTTCCCATGTTTCTGAATTTTTTTTGTTCAATATGTATTTTATGGGTCTTTTCAATAATTTTTCCCTATGAATTCACAAGGTTGCCCAAAAGCATATCATCCATCTTGTGCTAATAGAGATGAGGCATTTTTCAAAGCCAAGGGGATCTGGAATTTTGGTAAGTGTCTCTTTCTATTTCCGCGTGTGTTCACATGCATAATTGGAGATAAATAGTGAATGTTATATTTGATAAGTTTATTTGATTAGAAAAATATTATGTAAAAACTCTTGCAAATTTTCTCTGAGTTTTGTAAATGAAGTTTCAATGCATATAATGGATTTCAAAAATTATAATGTGTATGTGAACGAGTCAGATTATTAGTCCTCATATTTAGCTTTTTTTGATATCCCGTTCACATGATGGGTAATTTGAATTCCCATTGGCTATATAGCGTCATTTTGTTTTGTTGCCTTTTTTCACGTGTTTTTGCAGTTGCAGCGTTTATTAATCTTGATTCATCAGAATCAAATGAAGTTTGTAACAGGGGAGAGAGGAAAACAATTGCAATAGAACATACTCAAGGCTATACAGGATTCTAACCATAATTCTATATTTCTCCTTTGATTCCCTTATCTACTTCATGTCCATTTTGTTGAATATAGTAAATAAAAAATTCCAAGTTGTGAAATGATAATGAGTTATGGACAACTTCTGGAAGTTTTTGTTCCTTAATCCCTTTTTTTTTGGCTAATTAATTACTCTTTACAGGCACCTATTACATTATAAATCATTGTAGAAAATTGATACATCCACTGGTAGTCTTCGTGCCCAATCCCTTTTTTGTGCCTAATTAATTACTCTTACAGGCATCTATTACATTATAAATCATTGCCCTAATATTATGAAATTTAAAAGTAATTGTCATTTAAAATTTCTTGGTGAGCTTAACTGTTGGATTCCATTATGAAATGACACATGATGTCATGTCGTACTAGATTTTTGTTTAGACTAGACTCCTGGTTGAGAAATATGTCTCATCCCCATTAGAAATATGGATTAATCTATTTTACCACTTGAATGACCTCGATCCTATCACTTTCCTCACATGAAGGTCGGGTCCCACCTCATTTAATTTAATATTTTTGCCCTCCATGTGAGAGGAGTGGTAAGGTCGAGGTCATCCAAATAGTCAAGCAAAGTGGTAAGATAGCATGGTGGTTAGAAATATATGCTCCAGTCCTACCCACCTCCTATCTCCAAGGAAAAATTTGTATGCATGAATCTATTTATCACCAGGTTAATTGCTCTAATAGCCTAGGTAAACTGTTGAAAACATTATTTACATCTAGGTACTGTAACCGAATAATATGTGGTCAAGTTGGACAGTTGAATGTAACATGAAGTTTTATGGTGAGTGGTATTTTCTTTTCTTTCTATCTTTGTTTGTTGGATGTTATTTCACCTCAATATTTGTATTATGACTGTTAGAGCAAAATTATGGTAGTTTCTTTGACTCTGCAAAGATGGTTAATAATTTTTCTTTCTATAATCTTGTTTTGTAATAGCGACTATCCTTCTCATCTTACTAGACTCAATATTGAATAGAGAGGAAGCATTTAATGATCTCTTGCATGATTCACTTTCTCTATAACTTCATCTTAAGAATTTTACTTTAGCAAAATTAATTGTATTGACCTTGTTAAATCGTATGTTAAAAAAAAAATCCGATTTGCTAATATACACATTGTCAAGTTTGAACATGCAAGTTGAGTACTAAGCCCCTGGTTGAGCCCTTTTTTTAGAATTGATTTTGTAAGGCGTGAAAGTATGAAAAATTTTGTGTTTACGTGCAAAATTCTTTCATTTGGAGAATGTGGGGTTGGAAATGACTTTGGGAAAAATGAGTTTTAGAGAATAGGGATCAAAAAGGACTACAAATTTTCTTATTGGTCATGTGTACTGCATTCATTTATACATTAAATTTTTTTTTTTTAAACTAATCTTTCAGGATGTTGAATTTGAGGAGTATAATGAAGTTTTCTCTGCATATGAACAACACAAACTTGAGACTACGACAAGTGCTCTTTCTTTAACACGAGACTTGGTGAGGAACAATAGCTTTATTTTAGCCATGTCTGGTTTTCACTAAATTGTTTACATTTCCCTTTTTCTTTTTCCAATTCCATGTTGTTTTTGATGTCTTACATGGTTTTAATTTTAATTTTAATTTGTGGGTCGAACATTTTAACTGCTAAGGATTTTAGAATATGTATTTTATCGGGACTATAGTACATGAGACTACATTTAACATTTTAAGCTATAATTTAGGATTCTGCATGGCGTATGTGGACATGGAAAACCGATTCTAATGCAGTAGAGTGCAAATATTGTTATTTTGTATATCTTGGTGATATTTAGTTATTATGATTATAGAATGAATTATAGGGTTGAGCTAGAAAATTATGTTGATGTGGACTAAATCATATTTTGGGCTGGACATATATATATTCCGCATATAAAAAAGTTACCACAAACTTTTGCAAAGGCAAATGCTTGGATGGGCAAATCCAAATCCTCAAATTTCGTACATAGAATAAAAAATAGATGAAAAAAAGTAAGTCAGTTTCAATCAATTTATGAATACATTTTACATTTACAATGAATTTTTCTAAAATTTACATATTTGTTTTTAATATTATCCAACTAACGTGCTTTCACGTTCATTCCACTAGTTTCAAAAAAGTCAGTTTTTGATCTTTTTTTACAATAAAATCTGTAAAAAGTTGGTATGGTTGGTGTCATTTTAGATATTTCAATGAAAGGGGGAAAAAGTATGACTAATGCTACTTTTTCATAAGAGAGTTATAAAATTATTTACATACGGATGATATGTTAATAAGAAAGTAATTATTATTATTATTTAGTTGAAAATTGGATCAAATCATATCTCACAACATTTATGTCTATGTAAATTATTATATACATATAGTACAACTGAAAAGTATAATTTCATAATGATCGAAAAAAAAAGGTGGTCATGTCTAGGCTTGAGCACGATCCAATCTGGTTCGATTTTGAAGATAATCAAATCAAACCGAAAAATTTCGGGTATTTAGTAAACGGAATCGTCGAGTCTAAATAGAAGTATGGAACTGTTCGGGTTCGATTTCATTCGATTTTGTTCGATTCGGTTCCGTATTATAATTAAATTTTTTAACATTTATAACAACATTAGATAAATACAATTACTGACACGTTCAATATTAACTTTTACAAATTGACGTTATATAATTTAATAATATATAAATAACAAGTTGTTCAATAAAATTAATTTACCAATATATACAAATACCGAAAAGTAGATATTAATACTAAAATATCGATGATTCATAGTAATAATTCATTTGCTTCAAACCTTCAAGTCTACATAGAAAAACGAAATATAAATTAGAAGTCAGAGATAAAATATTTTTAAGTATTGCTAATACTTACCAACTATTTGATTTAACCATCAATTGTTTGACTTGTCAAACTAACTATTAACTAATACTAAAAAAACAAATTAACAAATTAATTAAACTCGAATCAAACTCGTCGATTTTTTATTCAGATATCCATTCGGGTATTTAATTTACGAAGAATCGCTCAATTTAGTTCGGATACGATTTGAGAGATATGCCCAACCCTAGTCATGTTTTTTTAATTTTGCTAAAATGAATGTATGGGTTGACGTTAAAAAAATTCAGTTGTGTTATACATAAATCCATGCATGTTTAGTAAGTAGAAATAAATTTTATAAGATTGTGAACGGTCAAATATTAAGCGTACTATTTTACCCCCAATTTGGCGAAAATTAAAATTAACTTTTTTCTGAATTATGCCTCCTATTTGATAGTCATTTTTAGAGAGAAAATAAATTTTTTTAATGTGATAAATGGTGCAGATATGATTAAAAAAGAAGAAAAAGTTATTGATGTGATGAAAAATTTATTAAAAAATGTGTGGTTAAAAATGAATTGAAGAATGAGAATGAAAAAAAATGAAGATACCAAACAGGCGCTATAATAAAAATTAAAAAAATGTATAATTAAAATTAAATGATAACTTAGACTTAGAATAAAATTTAAATTTTAATTGCTGCCAAACAAGAGCTTAATTTGTTGCTTTTAATATTTTTTTTTTATGACTCTAAATCATCTTACCAAAAATGAGCGTCATATTTCACTTAATTCAACACATTACTCGATGCAATTATTGTTTGTCGCAGTCATGCAAAAGGCTCCATTAACTTGACAGCCTACGTAATGCCGTTTCGATCATCTTTAGTTCCCTCTCTTTGGCGAATTGTATTCGCAAGTGTTGGAATCAAAGTTGAACATTGTCACTTGCCTAGATCAATCCCATAATTAAGAATAACAAATCAACCCTTTTTATAGGCCCCAAAATTAATATATTTTTTTTTCTCTTCATCTATCACTTTATAAAATAATATTCAGTAGCATTCCCTCACTACATCATTTACTTTTCTTTTCTTTTTTCTCATTTTTATTTTTCACGCAAAATTATATATTTTTACGTTACAATAATATTTTCTCTTCCATGTACCTTCTGATGAAAAGAAAAAGCAATTATCCACAATAAATACCAATGAAATTTTCATGTGCGTTGTTTACAAATTTTAAATTACAAAATTACCCCATATTTTAAATGAATAAAAAAAATTAATGTTTTGATATGAAATAACAACCAATGTTAACTGACAGACAAGTTTAGTTGGATATCATTTTAACCAGAAATAAAAATGTAGCAGCAGACAGGTAGCACAATGCCACAGATTAAAGAACATCGAGCTGTTTAAAACTGTCAATTTCATCTATGCTTCGGGAAACTTGAACTCCCCCGTTCCAATCAAGAAAGAGTTCACCATTAAGAAGCAACTGCCCATTTTAAAGCTTCGACACATAATTCAAATGTATATATAAATGGCTATTAATTAGTAAATGTCACATTCCAAATAATTGAACAAATTGCAATTGAAATGCAGTTTGATACTGAAATTATAATTTTTAATTGGATATGACTTTTAATTTATGCTTTCATTGACACGTTTACTGGGATACCAGTTAACGCAACGCCTCAGAAAGCAATAACTCGTAAACCCTAATTGATAAATTAAATTTCAAATTGGTGATGAAAAATATACGAGGTGTTTCCAGGATCAAATGGCATTGAATCGCCATTGATCAGGATAGCCACAATTACTATTGCGTCCGAGCCATTATGCCAAGAGGAACCAATTATCCCCCAGAATTGGTAATGGACGCTAATCTATTGATTTTATATAAATATAAATCAAGCAGAATTTAAGCAAAAAACTTCAAATTAAGAATCATATGCTCAGATGAAGGAGAAGTCGTTAATTAATTAGGCTCACGGAGAAGAGCTCATAAGCTCTTCTTGATCCACTGCCCAAAAACACCGTTTTGTGCTTTATCTCTTCATAGCACGAATCATGCACAAAAATAAAAGAGAAAAAAAAAAAATTAATAATTGACTTCAGTGTGTGTAACAATCAGATCACTGATTTATAAAATCTCACTGAAATCCGCTAAGATATTTATAATTTATCATCATAAGCCAATAGATAATCATTAAAAACCTAAGTGAAAAATCTTCAAATGGGATATAATCATACAAAAATCGATACTTTTAAAAGATAATACACTAAAAGGTTAAGGAATTGATAATACGTATTTATGCTCAGACAGCCAAGGGTTAGTCTTCAACTTCTGGGGCTTGAGACCCAGATCGGAAACTCTAGTCCATAAATTTGCATCATCACAGCAGCGAAACACGCATAATAGATAAAATAAAAATGAAATTTGAGAAAAAAAAAGAGATCAAAATTCACATGAAACTCAAAAAGAAACTGGAAAAATTACGAGGTAAGGAGCTCGATGTGAGGTTAGATAGAGGGATGAAGTGTGTAGGTGGACCGAGGGCTATATATACGAAGTGTGTGTATGTATTCTTAAGCTTCTAGGGTTTCAGCAAGCAGTTCGCTTTTGCTAGGGTTTTACTGGATTTATAATAATGGGCCTCAGTGTTCGTGGGCTGTCCACACAAATTGGAAACAAACCCTTTAGAGTCAAAGAAATTATCTAGAAACCTACAATTATAGACTAATTTTTAAAAAATAACAGTGATTAATTTTTATTTCACAAATCGGGTGATAATTAGATTTTAATAATTTTAATTGATAAAAATTTAATTAAACGTAATTTACACACATACCACCCACCCTACCCCATTTCGTTCCCAAATCCAGACCCTAAATATTTTTCCACATCTCTCTATCTCTCTCTCACCACCCACCTCCCTTTCTCGGTGCGATGAAGTATCATCGATCATTGCTTACGACGCTACGAAGGAAGCAACATACTGATTGCAGCGAATATGCTTGTCGAGCCGTTGCTTGCAGAAGCAGTGGCAAGTGCTGCTTGCAACGACGACGACTCATCGCTTGTCACTACTTCTATAACTACTGGCCATCCTACCCTGCCTTCGAGGCCAAACTCGAACTAGTGATGACTTGGGCCTTTTCATCGAAGATTTATTCTCTACTCTATTCGGATGGTGGAGATTTACTTGAGCATTTTTTGTTACTTTTGAATTTGAAAATTGGTGAATTTAGAGTAGCTGAGTTGGTGGTGATGCTAACACGACAAGCCATTAGGATCGAAACGTGCAACTTTTGCCCCCAATCGGAGATATTGCAGTGGAGCACGAGATTTAAATTGGGTCGCAAGTGAGTCGCTGCTGTAGCCATAATTATGCTTAGCAATGCCTTTCGGTCGAGCATTAAGCATTACAAGGATATACATAATTATGCGTTTTCTAATTTTTAATCTTATTTTAGATATTATAAACTAATAAATAAATAAAATAATGCATTATTTGAACGTTATACATATTCTTCAAATAAAAAAAGAATTATATTGCTCAAAATTTTAAGTACTACAATTACTTGAATTTTATACATATTTTTCAAATTTTCGACAAAAATATATTGCTCAAAATTATAAATACTATAACTATTTGGTAATCAATTCATACAATTATATTAGACATCACCGACTTAAAAAATCATATATTGTCTAACCTTTATTGCATTCCAATTTAATCTATCTTCTTTGTCCAAGTTATCTTCCATGTCATCCAATGCCAAATTAACTTTATTGGGTTTCCTTATATCAACTCAAGAATTTTTATTATCTCTTGTAGATGGTAAGATATTATTGTCAACCTCCTCCTTCACATAACCATCAACCATTCAAAATTATGCATTACTAGTACCAATAAAATTAGAGGAAGATCGAAAAAGGAGGTTTTGACTCACGTAGATAGTTTGCAATTCTCTGGAAATTTATTTTGATTTTTGATTTTCTAAATGTCAAAAATCCTATAAATTCCTATATATAATTCATCGACTTAGGTGATTTGGGTCAATTTGATGTTTATTGAGCTCAATTTCCCTTTTTTTTTTAGTTATAAAAATGACCTAAATTTTGCTAGAATAATTTTGACACAATTTTTAATACAAATACGTGCGCATTTTAGCCAACAAGCGTGCATATGTGTCAACAAAATGGGTTGATCATATTATCAAATGCATATCACATATGTGAGGAATTTCGAAAATGCTTGCATTTTAGTGCACTTCTTAAAAGTGTTGGAATTTGATTCAAATTAATTTTTTAATTTTGTTTAAAGAAATAGAAAGTGAGAAATAAAGAGAAGGACCTATTACAATGAGAGAGAATAATTGATAAATAAAATAAGTGTCAAAAGGAAAAAGGAACAAAACAAAGAGAAAAAGAGAAAAAGGGCATATATACTGTGGTGTGGTCCGTAAAGTAACGAATAAAATGTTGTAATACTGACAAATGTACAACGCACAGTATACACAATAATTCCCAATAATTTATTCAATTATTCCCACAGCTAAAAGCAACAAAAAAGAAAGATTAAATAATTAAATAAAAACTTACAACAAAAGCAAAAGCAAGACATAATTAGCTATTCACAAAAGCACATTGCTTTCGAATTTCGCCAGTAGATCCAGTCTTAACATCAATACTATTCATTTTCTCCATTGATTTGGCAAACTCAGTATAGAAATTACCTAGGGACCCTTCAACAATTTGTGTAATGAACGATCTAGTTGTTGAACTTGTTAGCAAGGCTGCATCAGAATGGAAGAGACCCCTTCTCTTTAGAACGAGTTTGTAGTAACTAAGATCAAATGTTCTGAAACTCCCGGGATCCATCTCAACCTGTGTAGTCGCGTTAATCGACTTGCATTTTTTGGCTTTTAGATTCGCTGCATACTCACTATCGAGAGACGGATCTTGATCGCCCACGCCCGTGAAATTGTAGAGTCGAGTTGTAAATGACGGACAATGAGCAATACCGATTGTATGGGCACCTAAAACAGTCGACCAAAAAGTTTTTAATATTGATGCATTTCGCCGACAATAGTATACATTTTTTGGGTACGTAAAATTTTCATAAATGGATAATGTCACCTGATAGGACGACGAGGTCCTTCAAATCAAGACCCTTATTAGCGAAAAGCGTTTGGAGGTTGGTGAAGTTACTAGATGGAGGTGGGATTTGCGCTAAGGCTTCCGACGCATTTGATATTACTCCATCTCTACGACCAGTGGGTACCCTCCAAAACGGACCACCCTGTCCAACGTAAGAAGTTACTCATTTTGACAGGAAATAATGAGTCGATTTTAAAATAAGTTACTGTATATATATTTTTAACTTTTACTAAAGACAAACACGAGTATGGAAGTTGGAAAAGTTATAATCTTATACGTTGTTTGGTATTATAAGTACTGCATATCAAATATGACTATAACTTACCGTGACCACGATGGCGTCTCTCGCTATCAAACTGATGATATCTGCACAAGAAACAACACCTGGGCATTCAGATTCAAGCAGGCTCTTCACCCTGTCAATGAAATCAAAGCCCCTGAGTGTTTGATTTGGGGCTGAAACCTTTTCAGTTTGGTTTCCTGTGCTTGATGTGAAATTCAGAAGAACAGATGCATCACACCCCTGTTGAAGCAATAGAATTTCAAATCACGAGTCGAGAAGTTTTCATCGTTAAAAGTGAAATTTTAAGAGAAGCCAATTACGTTACCCGGACGAAGCAGTCGTGGAAATGCATCCTTATGAGGGTAGCAGCAAGAGATGGAGCATTTGGGATGTGCTTACTGACATAGTCCTGCACAATTCTCTCCGCTTTTGGACATGTCTTGGCATAGAAATTCATCTTCAATTCAGCATCAGAAGAACCTAGTACGACTGCCAGAATCAACATTAAAATCGCATAGTTTCTGAATCCACCCATTGTTTTGTCCTAAAGTCTCTATCTTCTTTTATTTGCTTTGACTGTCATGTACAAATCCAACATGCATGAATTTATATGGATTGTAATTAGTTTAATTTGCGAAATGAGTTGTTATATTCTAATCTTGTGTGGAACAGCTGTATATAATAAGGAATAGAAAAATAGTGCAAACTGTACAATTCACTCTATGAGTCTATTATGAATCTAATAACGGTCTACTAAACATTATCCTTGATGTATGATGACGAAAAGTATCATAAGTTCACATGACATATAATTTTTGTTTACCGTTAAGCTTTATGCTTTTGCAAAGGGTTAAACTTGCATATTACTTTTACTTTTTTTTCTTACGAAAATTCACAGCCGCTACCCTTTAGGTACACACTGAATAAACCTTCGAACTGACGCAATAACCTGTAAATCACGTCAATCAAGTTAACCACACTAGACAAGTCGATGTGACAGACTCGACCGAACATATTACTTTTTATTAGTTGAAGATAAGCTCGTATGTGCCTCATAAATTTGTATTTTTAATATTTACTTCTTACAATATGAATAATTACTAAGGGACAAGGGTAGTTTGAATTTAAAATGAAAAAAAATGTTACCACATTAATAAATTCTAGCATGCATGATGCAAATATCATTAGGAGACTGTTTGAATCCTATTTTTGGATAAAAATGCATGTTGAAATAATAGATTGATGGAGAATATGTGATTAAAAAATAAGAAATTTTTTTAAGTTTACGTGTAATATTGTTTTGTTGAAGAGTATGTAATTGAAAATAAGAAAAAAAAAATAATGGGAATCAAGGACCGACACTTTCAATTATTGTACCAATTGCCGACGCTCATGTGTGATGTCCTTGCAATTATCGTCTCCAAATTTTAAAATTCGAAGTCTTGACAATGATGCTGTCACAAGTCAAATGCATAGTTTCACAAATCACAATATGTAGCGAAAAAGTAAAAAATTACCTCATATATGATTGGTGGGTACCATCCAAAACGGATCATCCTGTCCAACAATGAGAAATTATTCATTTTGATAGTAAAATATAATTATTTTAAAAATAAATAATCCTGTATATCTTAACTTTGACTAAAAATAAACATGAGTGTCCTGAAAGATTTTACTTTGGTTAAAATTTGTTATTGAATCAAGTTTTACGAAATTTTTACAAAGGTTATAACTTTTGTGTAAAGATATAGAATTTCATGGGACAATTGTCGTGAAAATTTAAACACGGTTAAAAGTCATTTTTAACATATTGCGTACATAAGATAGACGGAAACTTTTATATATTTGAGCGCCTCATTTAAGTCTTGCACAAAATCATATTGTTTTGGAAGTAAGGTGTATGTCCTCCTCAATTATACAAATACTTCTTATTATAAAATTATTTTCAACATACTATGAGACATGTGACACATGTTTGACTTCTCGAGAAGAGATGAGCTGTAGTTGTTCTCTTTGATCGTTCGAATTCTATGAATACATTGAATTTTCAGTCTGATTCGTTTCATTGATTTGAAACACGGATTCAAAAAGATAATTAAAAATAAAAAATTAAACATGAGGAAATGTAATGACAACGATGAACAAAGAACTTGGTGTCATGTGGAGGTTGACATAATTATTAAAATAAAGTGGAGCAGGTTACCTGCTCTCCCGCCCTTCAAATATGAAATTCCTTAATAACCAAGTATCTACTTCAATAATGGGTGCCTAAGCAGCCACCTCAATCTTGATGTGCATGAATCATGATGATGCATCTTTATGAGATTACATAACATGACCAATGATAATTGACTCGTGTTTGTTCAACGAATACATTTGAAAATAGATTTATCAATTTGAATGATGGTATATTTTAAGAGGACCCAGTTCTTCTTTGAGATTTAGACAGATTGGATCACTCGTCGTTTAAATTTGCGAAGTTTTGATAACTTATTGCGAGTGAGAAAGAGAGTCGCTAGTCTTCTACATTGGTTATTGATTTAGCACCTGTTTAGTTTGGATTAAAATATAATTAAAATATTTAAGTCAAAATCAATAATTAATTTTAACCACACATTTTTTAAAATTCACAACTTTTTAATCATACATCTCTTCAACTTTTATCAAAATCTATTAAAAATATGATTTTAAGTTACACCAAACAGGGGCTAATCTCAAATTGGTGTGGGTTCATCTCTTAGGTTACTTCCATAGGATGGTGGCTAATTTGAAGTATAAATCGAAGACTCGAATGCTCGTTTGGGCTTTTAGGGCTCGAATATCATTTTGAGTTTTATATTAAAAGATCAATCTTTGTTTGAAGAGTTTAAGAAACTCTTACATGTTGATTAATATTTTAATGAGGTTTTACCCTAAACAATTTACTCGAGTCTTTAATTATTGTTTTATTTATATCAATTTAACTATATTGGATTATTTTTGGTAATTCCATCACAAACCAATATTAAATACATAAAATATTCAATTTGCTTCTAAATTTTTTAGCAGACAGAATCTTGAAAATAACCAAAGGAATAACATAAAGGGGCATCAAACTTTACTAAATATTAGAATTAATAAGGGAAAAGTATATATTCTTGACCTCTTTTCAAAAAGGAATTTGACTCTTTGCTTCGATAAACTACATATTTATGTTGCTTACTTTGTTATGGTATAACGAATGAACTAATGCTATAATAAATTTAAAAAGAAGTTAAAAAATATGTTTTCTATCGATATTGGTATCCATACGTTAAAAGTACCCACAAGAAGTATGGTGCCCATTGTAGCTTCCTTAAAATCAAAATACAATATCCAGAAAGAACCATTACCAGCCTAAGCTTGTATCAGTACTAGTTTACTGTGAAGCTAAAAACGAGAGAAATCCTATATGTTAACGAGTAATTTTACATTATTTTCAGAATAATGCTTCTTGTACATAATTATGTGTCCATAGAGGTGTCCACACCCTCACATGGGGTGGATCCCACTTGAATAAAACCTATGGACACTTAATTATGTACCCATAACATGGTCCTTATTTTCAGGATAGTCAAGCACAAGTGTAATGATCTTGAGTGAAGCATGATTAATTGTGGGAATGTTGTCGACTATATGTTGATGAAGATTTTACTACGTTTTATATTTGATTAAAGTATGTATAGCATGTCATATGTACTTCTTACATATAAAGTTATGATATTTCAAAGTTATTGAGTATCTATGAAAGAAGTAAAGAATACCTAGTCAAAATTAAAACTTTTACGGCCCTTCGATCATGTGGACCATATGGGCCCAACTAAGTAATTTTTGTTAGTTCAAGAGTTGACAAATTACTGAATGTGATAGAGAGGTGAAATTTTGAAAGCAACTTGAAGTTCAATGATCTAATCGAGATAAATTAATATTTAGTGATCGAATTGAATTTTTTCTGAATGTACATGATCACGGGTGTAATTTATCCGGTTAATAACCTGCATTACAAGCAGCAAATAAATGTGGGTTTTGAGATCAGGGCTGGACCTGTAGGAACAAGGCCAGCTGTGGTTAGTGAAAAAAAGGAACACTACACAAACCCTACATATAAGAATTACTTTTCAAAATTAAGAAACTTGTTAAATTATTTTAAAAATCAGGTGGTAAATAAATTTATTAAATATTAAATTATAATATAATATACATAAATTATTTTCACTTCATGCCACCTCATCCACCCCATCCTATCACCCCACTACACCACATTCCCTTTACCTCTCCATTGGCTCCGGCTTCGATGATGTGACCGCTCCAGCAGAAACTCTAGCAACGATGATTTTTTTTTTACCGATGACTCGTGATTAGTTTTATTACATTTCAAAACTAACAAATTTGTCGAATTATTTCAAAATTCAAGTGTTAATTCCAATTAATAATATATATAATATACAATTAATCAGAATTAATTAACCGCACCCACTCCCACCAAATTAATAATATCTCACACTTACCGTTCCAATCCCGTGGATCCCACCCAAAAAAAATTTAGAAATTAATAATTGAAAATTGCATCCCAGTTTATGGAGCCATCTCACCCTACGCTACCCCAAAACCTACCCACGGAACCCAGAAAATGTCAAGTCACCGTATGTAATCGAGTCGTTATCTGTGAGTAATTGAAACCAATTTTGTATTTAATGTTACTAACTGTGACCAAATTTGCGTTCAATGTGACTGTATGTGACCAATTCAATCTTGACTGTGACCGTATGCGATCAAGTCACAATTGATCACAATTGGCACAAAATTGGTCACAATCAGTTACAACTAACTCAATTTTGATTACAGAAGATTATCATAAACAAATCTGCACACACCAGATACCAGCACCACAATTCACCATAATAACCTCCAATGCACCACCATTACCATCTTCAACTCAAATCCACGACCATAAATACTAGGGTAATTAGCATAAATAGTTACTATCGTTTGCGTTCATTACTAAAATGGTCCCTATCGTTTTAATTTTGGTATTTACATCATCATTTCACACCTTCCTTGCAATAATAGTTCTTTCCGTCAACCACGTTAATTCCACCGTTAAAAACATTAATAAATTCAATAATTCACTTACGTTTTGGTCTTAATTTTTGGGCTCAATTCGAAATATCAAACGAAGTCAAAATATTATATTCTTAATATCATTTTGAATTACTCACGGTCTAGTATTTCACGACGTTAATGGTGTGTGAAACGGTCAATCGTAGCAAAAGTTACGACGCGTCAAAGTAGGGTGTTCCAAACTAATATTTCGAAAATTTCGATAACAAGCTAACTTTATAATTTCTTCGACGATTGTACGCTAGCCAAATCCATAAATCTTCTATATCCTCTCGAAACTCATTTCGAGAACTATATATCATAGATATATCGAATGATCTAAATAAATATCGAAAATAGTTAAACGGACGTCAAACGCGTGTGTTAAAAAATACGTACAACTCGTCTTTTTGAATATATTGTTTATGTTTTTGTCTTCATTTTCGGACTCACTACAGAATATCAAATGAAGTCGAAATATTACATTATTAATATTATTTTGAAGTACTCACGGCCTAATATTTCATGACGTTAATGGTGTGCGAAACGGTCAATCGTAGCAAAAGTTACGGCGCATCAAAGTAGGCTGTTTCAAACTAATATTTCGAAAATTTCTATAACAAGCTAACTTTAAAAAAATTTCGACGATTGTACGCTAGCCGAATCCATGAATCTTATATATCCTCTCGAAACTCATTTCGAGAACTATATCATAGGTATATCGAATGATCTAAATGAATATCGAAAATAGATAAACGGACGTCAAATGCGCATGTTAAAAAAGACGTCAAAATTTTTTTTGAATTTTTTTGAATTTATAAAAAAAATTAAAAATTTTAACGTCAATTTTTTTTTTTAATGTTTGACGTTAATTTTTTTTTTATATAAATTAAAAAAATAAAATAAAAATTTGACGTCTTTTTTAACACACGTGTTTGATGTCCGTTTAACTATTTTCGATATTCATTTAGATCATTCGATATATCTATGATATAGTTCTCGAAATGAGTTTCAAGAAGATTTAGAAGATTTATGTATTCGGCTAACATATAATTGTCGGAGAATTTTTAAAGTTAACTTGTTATAGAAAATTTTGAAATATTAGTTTGAAACAGCCTATTTTGACGTGCTGTAACTTTTACTACGATTGACCGTTTCGCACACCATTAACGTCATAAAATATTAGGTCGTGAGTAGTTCAAAATGATATTAAGAATATATTATTTTGACTTCGTTTGATATCCCGAATTGAGCCCAAAAATTAAGACGAAAACATAAGTGAATTATTGAATTTATTAATGTTTTTAACGATGGAATTAACGTGGTTGACGGAAATGACCATTATCGCAAGGAAGTTGTGAAATGAGGATGTAAATGTCAAAATTAAAACGATAGGGACCATTTTAGCAATGAACGCAAACGATATAGACCATTTCTGCTAATTATCCTAAATACTATCATCACTGATTTGTATTATATGTGACTAATTGTGACCAAATTTATCTTCAGTGTGACAGTCCGTGACCAAGTCAGTCTAATTTGTGACTCACTGTTAATCTGGTCACAAGGAATACAATGTTGGTCACACGCAAACACAATAAATACATACTTGATCACATAAGATCACCACAAACAAATCTACATACACCAAGGACCAACACCACAATCCACCACCATTAATACCTTTAACAAATCCTAATCACTACCACCGCACCATCGCCATCATTGCAACCACCTCTATAAATCCCGACCAACATTCAGGCCTAATACATTCCCAAACGCACCAAAAATAAGACAAAACACCGATAGCTACATACTGTCTTTTGACCAACACCACCTCCGACGATGCCCATGTCGATACCACCACCTGCACCTAAACCCACCACCATCTCCTCCAATCCTCCAACTCGCCACCATAACCACCACCACAACCCAAGTACACCACACCACAAATCACAGCTACGCATAGCCACTACAAATTTTCACCACCACATCCTCAATGTCACAGCTCTGGGAAAAGGCAATATACCAGGTAGAATCACACACAAAAATCTCTGTGCACCACACCGCTGTCTATTTCGGTGGCTTCGCCTGGCTGTTACTTCCACTATTGTTCGTCATCATTTTCTTAAATTCCTCAAAGCTAACGTAACCATCTCCATCAGAATCAACAGATTTAATCATCCCAACGCAGTCATGTTCGGTGCACCACTCACTGAGGAGCGTGAGGATCTTGTGGAGCTCGATGGATGAGATCAGTCTATTAGGATCCTTGTCGTAGAGCTTGAACGCCTCCTTAAGCTCCTTCTCGCCGCCGGAGGAGGGGTAGGGATCTATCTCGACCTTGAAGAAGGCGGCGAACTCCTAGACATTGATGAAACCGTCCTTGTCGGTGTCGTTCTCCTCCATCAAGCGGGCGACCTTCTCGTTAGAGGTGTTGGATCCCAAAGCCTTAAGCACGCCGGCTAGCTCATCGTCGGATATCTTGCCATCGAGTAGCTACTCATTGGAGCCTTCTCAAGGTCCGACGATTCGGTATGAGAGAGAGAGATGAAATTTGGAGAATTTGTGGGTGATTGAAATTTGGGGGTGGGTGAGTTTGTTATAATAAATCTATAATTATTAAATTAATAATTCTTAATTAGCACCTGACTTATGAAATTAAATTTAATATTTTTTATTTATGAAAATCAATTTTTAAATCTAGGTTTGTATGTAATTTTCCCGTGAAAAAATGTGGGTAGAAGGTCCATTATGCGAGTATAATGAGTAACTACATCGACCGAATATTAATATACATATATTTAAAATCCACGAAATATCGTGTTTTCATCACGGGACAGTAAATAGTGTCCATTTGTGATGCATTCTCATAGTTTGTTCCATTGGACTCTATTTATATAATGTTCGTGAAATAAATAAAGGAAATATTCTCATTAATAAAGTGTTAAAAGTTTTTTCTCTTTATCGTGTCCCTATAACAATGCATGGATCAGAAGGAACACAAATTAATACATCACGAGAAAGAAAAAGATGTAGTTTTTGGAGAAACACTTTAATATCAAATCAATTCACATTATTCTTGAAGGTACCTAAAAGTGGATGTTTTCATATTTTTTTTTGTCAAAATTAGAGCTTCAATTAATTTAATCAAGATGAGCATTGCAATGAGTGACTAAACATTGAATTATAGACGTGATGCTGGGAAAAACCTATACAAAACCTTTTGCATACTTTTTGTGAAGAAATATAAATTGTATTATTATGATCATGTAAATATTATAATGTAAAAAATTTTATTTATAGAGTTACAAATAATTGTACAAGGAAATAAATATAAAAGAAAAAATTACACAATCAATTACTAAAAAAAATAATCCTACAATAAAAGGAAATATTACAATGGAAAATACTTCATATTATATTTCTATATTTAACACCCTTCCCTCAAACTCAATATGGGGTAGAATATTGAGTTTGAAGAATCGATCCAATCAAATTTTTCAAATTGAATAACTCCGAGCACTTGATGTCTTTGTCATTGTTGATGGGGATAATTGACTTCTTGTTTGTTGGAAGAAAATATTTGATAGATTTTTTTTTTGTTTTGTTTTTTTTAATATAGGAAAATCCTGAATTTTTCAAGGGGCAGGCATTGGCGGACCCGGGGGGTCCCGCAGGGTCCTAGGACCCACCAGTTTTTTTTTTTTTTTTTTTGTGAAATTGCAGTCCAAGTTTTTTTTTTCTAAAAAAAAAAATTAAAACCCAACCCAAAACAGTAAAAACTTACGTCAAAAAATCATCTGCGCAATCGAATCGAAGATCAATGGTTGAATGATAGTTTGACTGCATATATTAAGAAAGATGTTTTTGCCAAGATCGAAAATGATGTAATTCTATAATGTTATCAAAGTATGAGAATACGTAGAGAACAATTGTAATAAAATATCTCTTACTTTAATTTTTTGGCAAGTTTGAGACATTCATATATTGAGTTCTCTTACTATTTCCATTATTATCTTTGAGTTGCACTGAGTTTATTTATACTGCATTACATCATCAAGATTAAGGCTTATAGATTGTGCCAGATTGATTTTGTAAAAATATTTTCTTGCATCTATCTGTGTAATTTTTTTGAATGTTTTGTAGTGCTTATGAAATGCACAAATTGTACCGATTTTTTAATCATTATGAACGTTTGTGCTATACGTTTTGTAGGGAGAATCGAACTCGTAATCAAAGATTTTCGCGTTCACCTACATGACCAACTCGACCACCCCATGAGGGATACCAATGACATTATTATTAAACAATAGAAAAGCTCAAGGTTAGTATCTAAACAACCTAAAAAAATGTTGGCAAGACGATGACAATTTTGTGTAAATTAAATGGATCGACTTGGTGTGAAGACCAATAATAAATGTCACTCTTGTACAACAATAACTTTAGAAACCTTTGAAGTTAGACATGTTGTATATGTACTAATCAAATTAGTCGTCATTGTGTAACAAATGTGTTATTAATTATTAAATAAAAAATATTTTTTTTAACCCTTTTAATTTTGATTGAAATTGTTTAATATAACATGAGAGTAGATAATTGTTTTGATCCATATTCATCACTCATTTATAAACAAATTACATGTCAAGCATTTGATCAAAACTAAATTAATTGAACCTGCACTTGAGAAATCGTGTTAAATTTATATTAGATAAATAAATTTCATCATTCCTTGGCATCTTAAAATTTTAGACCAAAGTTTCTCCATTTAAATAGGAAGTTCCTTTACCAAGAAAAAGTCGTCAACGAAATCCGGTAGCTATTTATTCAAAGTGGGACTCTTGTTCCCACTTTGATTTTATGGGAAGACTAAAATGTCATGGAATAATTCTCAGGGAAAACGTGGTTGTACTGCACGGTACTGTACAGTATCGTGCACAGCACCCTAATAGGGGGTGGGACCCACGATAACCCCACCCCCTATCGTGAGAGGGTTGTACACGGTGCTACAACTCTAATTCTCAACTCACTGTGACGAATAGGGTCTACATGGCCCAATTGACGTAGCAGTTCTATATGTCATTGTTATGAGACTAATCAAATTGAACCAATTCCTATAACAGCTATGCTACAAAAACAGGGATAGGATACAGGTTTTCAATCCAAACACCACGTGTCATGCAACAATTGAAAACTTGAAAACGAAAAAAGAAAAAGGGCAAAACAGGTGCTGCCATGCAACACCTGTTTTATAACCCTGACTCCCATCCCTGTTGGAGCAGCTTTATTCATTCCTCTAAAGAATAGGTCAATTATGAGACATTGCACCCATAATCACTAATTCTAGTCCAGTTTCGGTGCTGATTTTAGAGTCGAATCTTAATTCAATTCTCCCAAAATTTTCTTTCTTTTAATTTTATTTATTTTTGGTAAAAATACACATCCTGTATTTTCGTAATTTTTTTAATATAAAACATGTGATACAACATGGCATAGCATAGTATTTTTTTTTTTGTCCGTAAAAAGACTATAAATTATAGTCAAGTTAATTACCTAATCGGTTCAATTTCCTTTCAAATCAGATTGAATTAGATTGTACTCACTCATATTCTGTGGTCATTATAGAGGTGCATTTAAGTAGGCTAACAAAGTTGGCACTTTAACCTTTTATTATTATTATTTAGAATTAAAATAATATCTCTCACATTGATATATGTTTATTGAAGCGCAATGAGCTCCCACATAATGCCAAATCGTTTTGGCATATGAACATTGAGGGCCAGATAACTTAGGTGATATATCTACTTCATATATTGAATAGCAAGACTAGGACAGCTTTCCAGCATGCATTATTGAGGGTATGTTTTTTGTCTATAAATTAAATACTGATTAGCCTAATCAATCTGAACATGCATATTGTAAAGAAAAATCATGGTTACTCGTTATGATTTGCTCCATATGTTCTTCTTGCTTTCACCGGCAGTGTCACCACCTTCAAACGCTACCACCACTACCAAACCTGGCTGCCAAAGCAGTTGTGGTAACGTAGAAATTCCATACCCCGTTTGGTATCGGTCTAAATTGTTCCAAGACCTGGTACTTTAACCTAAGAGCCCAACCAAAAACAGTAAAAATTTATGTCAAGAAATTGTCTGCGCAATCAAATCGGAGATCAATGGTTGAATGATAGTTTGATTGCATATATTGAGAAATATGTTTTTGCCAAGATAGAAAATGATGTAATTCTAAAACGTTATCAAAGTATGAGAACACGTAGAGAACGATTATAATTAAATATCTCTTACTTTAATTTTTTTGGCAAGTCTGAGACATTCATATATTGAGTTTTCTTACTGTTTCCATTCTTATCTTTGAGTTGCACTGAATTTATTTATGCTGCATTATATCATCAAGATTAAGGCTTATAGATTGTGCCAGATTGATTTTGTAAAAATATTTTCCTGCACCTATCTATTTAATTTTTTTGAATGTTTTATAGTGCTTATGAAATGTACAAATTGTACAGGTTCTTTAATCATTATGAACGTTTGTGTTATACCTCAGCTCCAAAAAAAAATTCGTCATTCACCTCAATATCTTCCATTTTAGAATCTCCCAACTCAAACATTCTAATTCCGCCACTGAGAGCAGGAGAAGTGCCGATAAAGTTCAAGGTACCGACCTTTCATTTTTTTTTTTTAACATAAAAAACCTCTAATTTGTTTAAGAGGTAGGGGGAGTGCCGGTAAAGTTCAAGGTACCGACCCTCAAATTTTATTTTATTTTTAACATAAAAAGCATCTAATTTGTTTAAAAGGCAGGGAGAGTGTCGATAAAGTTCAAGATACCGATCCTCTAAATAAAATAGAATTAAATTCCCAAAAAAATGAAAAAAATAATTTATTATTATTATTATTATTTTTGTAGTTCATGTTTCTAAAAAAAGGATAGAAATATTGAAAAGTTAGGAAATATGACCACTCATTATTTGAGAACTTCTTTGCCGAGAACTTCGAGAAGAAGTTACAAAGTGATGACCCGACATTGTTGAAGTAGCTGTAGAAGACTTTTGAGACATCTCTTTCAAGTTACTGCCATTGTGCTTTTGAATTTTTTTTTTTTTTTTTTTTTGTGTTGCAAGTTTAACCCAAGATCAAGTTAAACATGCTCTGATACCATGTAAAGAAATATAAATTGTATTATTATGATTTTTTAAATATTACAATGTAAAAGACCATATTTATAGGGTTACAAATAATTGTACAAGGAAATAAATATAAAAGGCAAGATTATACAATCAACTACTAAAAAAAATAATTCTACACTAAAAGAAAATATTACAATGAAAAATATTTCATATTATATTTCTATATTTAACACTTTTAATCACACATTTTACAAAAAATACTATACAAAACAATATTTCTTAAATTTCAAGGATGTGAAATGTTGAGAAATTGTTTGTTCAAAACCAACAAGGAAGAAAGTGAAAAATTGCACGGTTGACAACTTCGGTCGACCGACAGTTTGCACGGTTTCAAAACAGGAAGCTGTAGGAAGTTTCGGTTGACCAAAAGTTGTATTTCGATCAATCACTCGATCAACCGAAATAGCAAAAGTTCAGTGACCGTTGGGTGGTTTTCTACGGTTGATAATTCAATTTTGGAGACTTTTCACTTGATTTTTGGCACCATTTCGTGCATATGAACAATGTCTATATATAGTGAAATCATGTTCGATGAGAATTCACTTTGAAATCAACACAATCTCTACAAACAAGATCAAATCATTTCTTACTCATATTCTTACAAATTCATTGTTGTTCTCAAGTTTTGGTAGAAATATTCTATACTTTAATATTTCTGCTACAAAGCTAGACAAATCTTTCAAACTATTTGTCGGAAAATCTTTAAGCATCTCGAATTTATCGGAGAATGGACAAATATTGTTTGAGGACAGCAATTACGTATTTGATCCTTTGCATCGAAGTTTTGTTCCAAAATTTTTGTTGTTGTTTTGATTTATTTCTTCTTTTACTCCAAGTTATTTTATACAACATGAAACAGGGTCTAAAATGACAATTTTTAGAAGTTCAGTGACTACACAAATCTTCAAATCTCCAATTTTAAACGTCCTTTTTGGCTGGCCGCTGGCATGATTGGACAAGGTGGGCTTTACTAAGTTAGTCAATGCCCGCGTGAACTAAACTTGCATTTGAACTTTACTCAGTTGGACTTTTTGAACCTTTTTTATGCCACTTCGTTTACTAATTTACCTCGTCTTAGTTAATTAATAATAATTATTTTCGTAATTGAAGATATTGTTTGTAATTGAAACTAGAGCCTTATTACACGAACATCACGATTAACACTCTGAATGATCGTATGTAAGTATGTGAAAAAATATTATTTTATTCACGTGGAACCTACACACTCACATACGATCACCCATGTGATCAACCAAGGTAATTGAGTAGTATTTTTCTTGAAACTAGGTCCCTGCTTGATGAAAAATCCTACTCGACAACCTTGGTTGAGTTTATGGGTGACCGTATGTGAGTGTGCGGGAAGGGGTGTCAATGAACCGAATCGAACCGAACCGAGTTGGCTCGTGGGTCGAAATTTGATGCTCTGACTTGAAGTGCGAATTTTTTTGCAAGCCGAGTCGATCTCCTTATATATTTTGGAGGCTCACGTTTTAGCCTTTCCACACTTATATATATTTCCACTCCAACTGATTTGATCGTCGGAGTGCGAGCGGCCGATTTTCCTCTCTTTGGAGAAAATCACGTACAACTGACAGTTTTTCCTAGTGTATAAGTCAAAAAATGTATTTATGAGCTCTCAACAATAACGATACTTAATTCACATACTTTATTACTTCTTATGATATCACACATCTACAATTACTACACGAACAACATTCATTGGCTTTCATAAATACTAACTAGTGTTATGTTTTGGGTATTAGCTGGGATCGATGGTCTGGAAGGCATTTAAATGAAAATCATTTGAAATAAAATTAAGCCCTTGGACACACATTTTAATAAGAAATTTTGGTAAAATATATTATGAAATAATATTTTTTGAGGGAATGTGTGGTTAATTTTTTTTTTTTTTTATGTGTAATATTATTTTATTGAAGAATGTGTTTAAAAAGAAGAGAGAAATATATCAAAAATTTAAAGGGTGTCAAACAAGGGCTAAATTTGAGACAATATACCTGAAGAATAATGCTATATGTACACTTGAGAGCGGACATAGGGGGTTCTATAGAATCAAGTGAGCTCCACTTTTTTTTAAAAAAATAAAAATTTTGTTTAGTTTTTATTTATTAGAAGATAACTATAAATTTTGATTGTGATTTTCTAATTCAAATCGCTTGAGTCCGCACCTGTGTGCATCTCAATGTGTATACATAGAATTACACTTTTTCATATGAAAGAGGTCTACAAATATTTTATTGTATATGAATCTCCTTTAATATAAGGAGATATAAATTAGTGTTTACATTATTACGTATACGTGGCATTTTTCATATCTAAACTCGATGGCATGGTTTTTAACATTTTTTAGATATAATAATGCAAACCGCAAAATGAGTAGTTGAGATATGATATCCTCGAAAGACTAAAATAGCTAAACGACAAGATGAGTTTCAAATTTCAATCTTTTACATTACCTTGATGGACGAGCCAAATTGTTTAAAGTGATATTTGTGATCCCAAGAATAGAGGAAACTTCCACTTTTTTTGTTTGACTATTGATGTGCATGGATTGGACTGCCTTATCCATCCCGTTTTGATTGAATAATATCACGCCATGAATGATGAACCTTTATCTTTCGTAAAATGTTAATGTGCCAAAATAATATTGATATTTTGAATGATATATTATTACATGTACACAAAATTCACGTGAATAAAAAATAAAAATAAAAAGCTCCCATTCATCCCTATTATGAGTGTATATTAACTAGGACTATGTTACATATACATATAATTCCCTACACAATCCCTTACACCCCCCTCACATGAAGGAGGGCCCACAAATATTTTATTATGTGTGGACCCCCTTTCATGTGAGGGGGGTGTAAAAGATTGTGTGGAGGATTGTGTACAAATAGCTTTATTCATATTAACTAAGATGTAAAAAAAAATTTGGCAAGTGCCGTCCATGTCCAATTCCAAACATGACAACAAATTCATAAAAAATCATATTTTCCAAAATAATGCGTATCAAACAAGGACTAAGTATAAAATTAAGACGGATAATGTTAAATGCATATTATTATAGTGGATTAAAGTAAATTATTATGATTTATGATAAAAGTGTCAAATGGATGAGGTAGATCGATCATCCAAACCCAACTTAGATCTGTATGGACTTGAACTGGTTTGTCATTCAAATATAAGGACCGGACCAACACGCAAACACCGCAATAAGTGGGCTCAATCGGTCCAACATGTCGTGTTTTATTTTTTAACAAATTTAATACGATTTAGCCGCCCCCATTAATCTCATTTTTTCTTCTTTTTTAACCATACTTTAAAAAAAAAAAAAAAAATTAATATTATTCCAACCATTAATATTTAAAATAATTGGGACCAAATACGAGGGCTAACTAAAAAATATATATTCCCGTTGGTGTGTGTGAATTTTATCTTTAAATTGCTTGTGAGATATAAAAAAAATTTACGTGTAAAATTATAAACAATAAGAAAAGACTATATTCTCTATGCTATTTTCTCAATTGTGTGAAATTATTTTTCTTATTAGTTGATTGTGCGATTATCTAAAGATGTCAATAGGACGGGGTGGGTGGGGGCGAGGTTGGGGCAACCTCACATGTCCTGTTACCCGTTTAAGACGGGGAGAGGCCCTTTCCCTGTTTATTACTCGTTTCATTTTTTTTTTTTGTTTTACAGGGAATTGTAATTAATGGTGTTTGATTGGTATAGTTTTCACCTAATCCGTTTGACTTTATTTTTCATGTAAATTGTTACTTTTTAGGATAAATTTTTTTACAATCTGTATTAAAATTTGTTTGGATTGCAAAAAATAAAAAAAAAATTGTTTGAAATTTTTTTTTTGTTCGTTTGGCTTTATTTTTTTTTACTCAAATTGTCAATTAAATGGATAAATTTTTTTACCATTGATTTTGGAATGTGTTCCAATTGCTTAAAAAAAAGGGTCAAAAAAGTGCAAAATATTATCCCACCAATATGGTGGAAAAACGTTTTCTAGTTTTTGTGCATTAACAACTTATACCTTGGAAAACGTTTTCCCTAAAAAATTAGTGCTATCAAACATGTGAATAGTAAAAAGAAGGAAAATGTTTTTCACCTTCCACGAAAAACTTGGCCAATCAAACAAGCCTTTAGTTCTCTAACGAGCAATCTCGTGTCACTTGTCCGGTCAAACTTTCTTGTTATATCTTTATATTATCGTCTAGTCAAATTCTTTTTCTCCTAGGGTGTTTTTGATTGGTATGAAAAATATTTTCTAGAAAAGAATTTATTTTCCTTGTTTTGAAGAAAACAAAAACCTACTTCACCTAAAAAAAAATTGTTTTCCTCGAAAATAAGGGAAATTAGTCATATTTTCAAAAGTTGGAAAATATTCTTATTGTAAAAAAATGACAATCAAATATTTCAAAAGTTGAAATTCAGATGGAAAAAACCCATTTTCAATCAGACACACATCTATTCTATTCAACCAAGTATTTTTTTTTTTTTTTTTTTTTGTTCTTGATTAATTTGGATTTAAGATTAATTCAAATCTTGTTGGACATTGATTGTTCATTTGCCAAACTTCTCTACTTATCTTACTCAGTTCGGGATTGCTCGAAATTCACCCAAGCCTCTGGGGATCTTATATTGTTCCATTTTGACAATAGATTAATTTAATCGATTTTTACAGCCAGTTGTAGTGTATTTGTTGATGCTAGAATTATTCTAAAGAAAATATTTTAGCCCCTTTTTATAGTCATTTTTTGGGGAAAAAATGAAATTTTTATGTGATGAATGGTGATTATGTGGCTGAAAAAGAAGGAAAAGTTATTGATGTAATGAAAACTATTATTTTATTGAAGAATGTGTGGTTGAAAATGAGTAGAAGAATGAGAATGAAAAAAAAAAATGTACCAAATAGGGGCTTATTTTTCCATCAAATTTATTTTCATTACACTATTTTAACCTTCTCGTGTGCCAATGTTCTTGTTTGATTAGTATTTTTCTACTTCATCTTTGAGTGAAATACTGATATAATCCATTGATTTTCAAAACCCTATTGTTAAACATGGTCTATCTTTTGGTCTTAATATTATACTTATTTGATATTCTTGTTTCGATCTTATTTGTTATATTTGTTGGTGTGTCCTTCAAATCTTGATGATGTTTTGTTAGATTGATGGATGATATTTTTCTTTTGTACCAGTTTCGAGTTATTTGTTTGGTTTGATTGATATGCAAACAATTTTGAAGTATCCTTTGATCCTTGGAAGATGACCGTTTGATTAGAGCAATTTAATTTTCAAACTCAATTTGGTTGTAACTATACCATATTGAATTTGAGGGAATAATTTTGAAGATATGGAAATATATAAAACTTATTTTTCATGATATTTTTTCAATTGCGTGAGATTATTTTCTTTAATAGATTGTAGCCTAATAAATAAAAACTTTTACTTTGTAATAGGTGCACAAGATAATTGTATACAATTTGTAAAATTATAACAAAAGTTTATTATAAATAATAGATACATAATTATAGTTTTTTTTTTTTTTTTTGTTAGTAAATCGAGTTACTCAAATAGTTCTCATGGTTCTTCTTGCTAGATAATAAAGTTTGTTATGACCATTTCATTAGGATGGAACTAATCCATGAACGGACCTACCCAAATCGAGTCAGGCTGGTTTTAACCGTTGTGTAACAAGTTACGTTGATTTCAACTAATCTTAAATAAGAGGATAAAAATAAATTAGAACAAAGTTTAAGTAGAATCCATTCTTGTAAAAATCCCTATTGGTAATAGGAAAACCCGTTTTGGGCTTTGGCCACAATTATTGACACTTGACACCTTTTACGTGTCGAAAACCAAATTGGTCACTTGGTGGAAGCGGTTATGAGAGGATTTCATGCGCAGACATTCATGTTTTGGCTATTTATTGACAGTAATTAAATCCCACCTTTAATTTATATAAATTAAATCTTCCTTGCGAATCGAACTTTGATTTTACTTATAACAGAATGATTATTGTAAATTGAAGTTCAAAGATTAAGCCCCATTTGAAACTCATTTTATGTACAAAATCTCATTAATCTACGGTGACAAATCGATAAAAAAAAATAATAATTTTGCTACTGGTACATCAAGATGTACATAAGGGTGTACACCCTCCTCACATGAGAGGAGGGCCCACTCAAATAAAATAATCGAGTGAATCCCCTATGTGAGAGGGGGGATATCATTATGTACAAATCTTGATGTACAAGTAGCATTTTTGTAAAAAAAATAAAATGCAAAAGTTGAACCTGTTTTGTCAGAATTTAATTTTCTTTGATTGAACCGTTGACCATGGTTGGACACATTTAAGATTTGTTTCCCACATCAAAATTGAAATTAATACCAACTGTTTTGTATGCATCATTTGTTATCTTGGAAAACATTTATTTGAATTACATGATCACTCTGAATTCTTAGTTACCAAAATTGAATTATTATAATATTATGGCTTTAACAATTTGTAATGCATGATGCCAATTGCTTATCGACTATTTCCACGACCCGTTAATCCAATTTGGCCATTGGTTAGAATTAATTACCCGAAAAAATTGAGTAAACACTTGATAAGTCCATCCAATATCGTAAGATAGGTCATATCATCATGGCGGCCGATAACAGCCAAGCCCTATATTAGTCAAACTTCAACATCGAGCACGATGATCATTCCATTTACTCTCAATGTTAGTCGCCCTGTTAGGCTTGTAAGCTACTAAATTTAACGTTAATATTAAAAATTGATAGCAATCTGATGATTTCTGGTGAATATGCCATGTAATCACGTCGTAGTCGTAAAAATTGAAAATAAATTATGTATAACTATCAATATTATTTCATCCTACGAAGTATACTCACAACTCTATTCATCCGCTATTTCAAAATTTTGTAGCCACAACATAATTAGATGGTAAATTTACATAGAAACATCTGCAGATGAAGGTTTGAGAAAATAAGTTTAGTAACAAGATAACACGGTGACTAATATTGAAAATAAATTAAAGTTCAGTGATACAACAAATTCAAATGGAGTGACGATTTTATTGAAATTTCATCAAGCAAAATTGAAACTAACACCACTTTTTGAAATAAAATAAAATAAAATTATAATGATGTCACCTAGGAGGAACTAGACAAAACTTGTTATGAAATAAGCATCTGATGTTCGAAGAACCGCCATTCCCTACGTGCCTGCCTGCAGTTACAGGTCCAATTTTTCCAAGTTCTATCTCGATGATAATAAATAGATAAGATTAAATTAAAGGATGAATTGGAATTTTCTTGGGTTTTGTTTTTTCTTATCTTTTTCTGGGAACCCATTTTCTTAATCCCTTCAACTGTTATAAATTGAGCTACTTGGCATCAAGATTTTCATAAGACAATTTTATAGAAAAAATATTGCATGCACAATCGAGTTCAAGCCATGGCTGCATCTTTCTCAGTACCTTCAATGGTAAGATTATGCAGCTAGTTTCTGTTTTTGTTTTTGTTAATTATACTAAAATATTTCAAATTTTGGCTGGTTTAGTAAGAAAATTACCTTAGATCTTTGTCTATTAACCCGAATATTTTCGAGAGGGAAATGGAGCTCGAATCAATATCATCTCCACTCATCCACCATTGGTTTAATTCTGTAGCATTTTTAGTATGGAGGATAATATTATGGGAGAAAAATAAGTTAAAATCTGGTATATTGTCATGTCCAGTGTTGTGTACCGGACATGCAACGTGAATTCTAAAATTTGGATAATAAATTGGTGAAATTTTGGTTCTGCATTTGCATAATAATCAATTGAATTTGACTGAACAGATTATGGAAGAAGAAGGAAAATTTGAAGCAGAAGTAGCAGAGGTGCAAGCATGGTGGAACTCAGAGAGATTCAAGTTCACCCGAAGGCCGTATTCAGCAAGAGACGTCGTTGCACTGCGCGGTAATCTCAAACAGAACTACGGATCGAATGAATTGGCCAAGAAACTCTGGAGGACTCTCAAAACTCACCAAGCCAATGGCACAGCATCAAGAACCTTTGGTTCACTTGATCCTGTGCAAGTTACTATGATGGCTAAGCATTTGGATACAATCTACGTCTCCGGTTGGCAATGCTCGTCCACTCACACGACCAGCAATGAACCAGGCCCTGATCTTGCTGATTATCCCTACGATACTGTCCCCAACAAAGTCGAGCATCTTTTCTTCGCACAGCAATATCATGATCGGAAGCAAAGAGAAGCAAGGATGAACGTGAGCAGGGAAGAGAGGGCAAGGACTCCGTATATCGACTACTTGAAGCCAATTATTGCTGATGGTGATACCGGATTTGGTGGCGCTACTGCTACTGTCAAGCTCTGCAAGTTGTTTGTCGAGCGTGGTGCAGCTGGGGTCCACATCGAGGATCAGTCCTCTATGACGAAAAAATGTGGGCACATGGCTGGCAAGGTGCTCGTGGCGATCAGTGAACACATCAATAGGCTAGTGGCTGCGAGGTTGCAGTTTGATATTATGGGCGTTGAAACTGTTTTGGTGGCTCGTACTGATGCTGTTGCTGCGACGTTAATCCAAACCAATGTCGATACACGGGATCATCAGTTCATTTTGGGTGTAACGAACCCTAACCTTAAAGGGAAGCCTTTAGCTACTCTGCTAGCAGAGGCAATGGCAGCTGGTAAAACAGGGTCAGAACTTCAAACGATAGAGGATAACTGGCTGGCAATGGCACAATTGAAGACTTTTTCAGAATATGTTGTTGATGCTATCAGGAATTTGAATATTGGAGAAGCTGAGAAGCAGAGGAGATTGAATGAGTGGATGAACCATTCGAGTTACGACAAATGTCTCTCGAATGAGCAAGGGCGAGAGAATGCTGAGAGATTAGGCCTAACCAATCTCTTCTGGGACTGGGATTTGCCAAGAACCAGAGAAGGGTTCTATAGGTTCAATGGCTCTGTAATAGCAGCAATTGTCCGTGGCTGGGCTTTCTCCCCTCATGCCGACTTAATCTGGATGGAAACCTCAAGCCCTGACTTGGTCGAATGCACCAAATTCGCCGAGGGCGTCAAGTCTATGCACCCACAGATAATGCTGGCTTACAATCTATCCCCTTCTTTCAACTGGGACGCGTCTGGAATGAACGATCAGCAGATGATAGATTTCATTCCGAGGATCGCCAAACTAGGCTATTGTTGGCAGTTCATTACAGTAGCCGGATTCCACGCTGACGCCCTCATTATCGATACTTTTGCTAAAGATTTTGCACGACGGGGAATGTTGGCATATGTCGAGAAAATCCAGAGGGAGGAGAGGAAACATGGAGTTGACACATTGGCTCATCAGAAATGGTCTGGTGCAAATTACTATGACAGAGTCTTGAGGACTGTGCAGGGGGGAATCACTTCAACTGCTGCTATGGGCAAAGGCAAATTACGTTCTCTCCTTATTTCTCTCAAGATTTTTTAACCAAATTTTCTTGTTATATAATGTAAATTTTGATATTTTTTGGCTTTGCAGGGGTGACTGAAGAACAATTTCAAGAGACATGGACGAGGCCTGGAACGATACCTATGGCAACCAATGGCAGCGTCGTAATTGCGAAAGCCAGAATGTGAATCACATCCTGAATATGGTTTCTGGGAGGTTGAGACGTTTCTGTAGTTTCATTTTGTGAAATCAAGTACAATAAATTTGTTTCATGGTAGAATAATACCACTGTTGATTGTGTAATTCTGGGCATGATTTGGCCTGCAATCTTCATGTTTTCTATTCTTGTTTCTTGCTATGTGGAGCTTTTTCATAAAAGAAAGACGTATGTTGGTTCATGTTTGTAATTGTGTTCACAAACAGAACATTAACAGTGTTTAATCACGTCGTCTGAGTTAATTTCCCATCAACTGTTCGAGGCCTATAGAGTTTTATGAATAAGTGACGATAAGATTTAAATCCAAAATACTTGTTTCGTCTCAGGTTAAAATTCTAGTTCATCTCCGAATGCTTGCAAATGGTCCCTAAGCTTTAGAATGTGTATATTTAGTCATTGAACTTTATAATGTTTCCCGCTAGTCCCTAAAATCTATTCCCTCTATAGAAACTAACAGCGAAACTGATTTGTTTAGATTAAGAAATCAATTTAAGACTAGATGGAAGATGAGTCATGAGTTCAACAGGCTTGCGTCTGCTTGTTGGGTTTTGGAGGATCGAGAATGGGACACGATATATAGGCCATACCTAAAATCTCAAGGAACAGGGTATTTTCTCAGGCCCCTCATCGTAGCAGTGGGGCGCACATGCATTAAAAAAAAATTGTGTGGGACCCGCCTTTGTGTGTTATCTCGCCCTGTAAGTGTAGCACTGCTCAAATCTCAATTGCTTTTTGCAAAGAGTTGTTGGGCTCTCGGCAAAATTTGAAAGTTGTCGCCTTGTGGGTTTTCTGCAAAGTGAGACTGACAACCCGCCTTGGCAACCTACCTTTATTGGAATGTCGGCCTAGATCATGTTGGCTTAACAATGAGAAGATGGTATGCAAATCATGCTATGCTTATTAATATTTTATACTATCAGAATATGCCAATAAGCGAAATTAAAATTTAGATTTTAATTTAAGTTAAAGACAACGATTAATTTTAATCATATAAGACCCACTAACTTTTTAACTACACATTTCATCAACTTTTATTAAAATATATTAAAAATCTTGTTTTAATCTCCACCCTCAACTGCATTAATCTCCTTGCAACTCAAAAATCATCTACTAGGATTATCATCAAGCTAGTAAGTTACAAAATGAGTCTCTTCTCTAATACTTGGCAATACATGTGGTCATTTGACACATGAAATCGAACATTAATTTTGAAAATGAGACTAATATAGTGACCAATGTGAAACACAACTTCATTTGGAACAAATCATAGTAAAAGTGATCAATATGAAACAAATCTCAAGGTTGGATGACTAATTTAGAACAAATTGAAGTTGAATGACCAAATTGAAACCTACCTATAAGTACAGTTACCAATTGAGTTTTTTTACCGTTTGAGAAGTATATAGAATTTGACACATAATAACACAAGTAATTTCATTAGGAAGACAAAGAATATAATTAAATTAGACGAATAATAGTGTGTGTGTGGCAATTTGACGGATGCTTAATGCATGATGATAAATATAATACCTATTGCTTTATGTTCATTGGATCAAAAATTGTGTTAAAAAAAATAAAATTTGGAGGCATACCCTGCGATTTACCTCATTCACCAAAGTCCAGGGCAGGGCAGGTGAGGGCGTCAGTAATGGACGTAATAAAAAAAAAAATTGTGTTAAAAATTATAGGTTTTTTAAAAAAAAAAAAAACCCCCCGATTTATTTAGCCTTCCATATTTGCATAACAAGACCTGGCGGGCACATATATTTAAGGGGAGGGCACTGTTGAAGTGATAGGCTACTCCATTTAGGCATGGGGAATTAGGCACACTATCCTGAAAAAAATAAAATATTAGAAGGGTGTTTTATTGAGATTAAAATTAGGTTTTTTTTTAGTAGATTGTTATAGAAGATTTTAAAATGTGTGGTTGAAAAGTAGTGAGATCCATGAAAAATGTGGTTAATATTAATTGTTTTACTTTGACTTAAATTAAAATCAAATTTTAGTTCGAACCAAACATGATATAGATTAATACATTTAAAATTGATTAGAATTACAAATTTCCGTATTAATTATGTCCAAACTGATTTTGTCACTTTTTTTGAATTTTTGTTACCTTTTCGAATATTAGTCACTTTTCGTTTAATAGTCTATATTTTCTCTCTTTATAAGATTAAAAGTTAGTCATACCACATGAATATTGATTTAAAGGGCTTTTTTTTTTTATGAAAAATTGACACGATACTTATATGCTATGATATATATTAGTTATTTCAAAAATGTAACATGGTATGTCACTTTTTTACACTTTAAACTTCATAAAATTGTATGTAAATATAAGGGCACACCAATTGTTTTATTGATGAAATTACATATCAATGACAATAATGAAAACTTACTCTTTTTTTTTTAACAGTGTTAAAACCTAGATTTTTCAAAAAAGTGACATTTATGTTTTAACAAGGGTGGTTGTTTGTGTATACTAGGACAACGATTTTAGTCATTGTCACTTTTTTATTTGTTATCTCGTTCTCATTTGTTTCAATAAAAAATAAAGACGTTAATTTTATCTATATTTACAAAAAGATTACAAATAAAATAGTGTGAGGTTATTTTTAAAAAAGTGATAGAGTATGTTACTTTTTAAATTCTATCACATTAATTCATAGACAAAAATACAAATTAAGTGTTACACCATATCACTTAATAATATATAGCAAAGTTTGAATTCATATATTCATATTCAAATTTTCACAAACACGTGTAAGTATCTTTTAAATTGATCCTAAAGAATTCAAAGGAGATAGATTGTGACCTTTTTAGAAAAAAATGATAGAAAATGTCACTTTAAAGTTTTAACATCTTAATTCATAAATACAAATAAAGTGTTATATCATATAAATTTTTAATGTAAAGCACAACTTGAACTCAATTAAATCTTCACAGACACACATGTATGCATATATTTAATTGATCCAAATAAAATTCAAATTAGATAGATTGTGACATTTTAAGAAAAGAAGTGACACAAAATGTCATTTTTTTTTCATTTTCATTTTCACAAATACCTTGCATACATTATTTGAATTGATCCAAAGATGATTTTTCATATATACTAACTTAGTTCAATCAATACTGATATGGCCATTTTTTGATCAAGCTCGAACAACAATGCCCGAGGTTGTTCTGATTATCTTAGGGGATTTCCCAAGGTGTCCTTCTTGGGTTCCCTCGTTGGGTTTAATTGTCGCACCTGACGATTCCACATTACCTCGAATTTTTACCTTTATAGTTTATCCCCTTTGTTATCTCAAAAGACACACTCTAGTAGGACTCTACCTCCATCTTCAAATTTATCCAACTCCGATAAGATTGACGTCTAACTAACTTACAACTCCTACCCATATTGAAATTCTCAGGTCTTTTACATCTCTTAAATAGATAAAGCTTCAAGTATTCTAATCCTATCAAGAGTGTGCTACTTATCTCTATAAATAGAAGTTCTAATTCATTTATTTCCCATCTCTCGTTGTTCTTCCTGAATTTGCTTATCAGATTCTTAGACTGCTTACTCAGACCCTCTGCCAGAGATGATTCTTAGATTACTTATAGTATTTATATTTTATGCCCATGCTTATAATGATTTTTCAAAAGGATCGTGAAATAAAGGGTATTTTTTAAGCATCCATAGGTAATCCCCTCCTTCAAGTCCGTTTTGGGCCCCCTTAATCGGTGCGTTAATTAATTATTTAAAATTTATTTCAATTTTTAAAAAAATTTGAGAGTATAGTTGTAGTCATTAAAAATTTAGGGGTGAAATATTTTGTCTTCATTTTATTCATTCTAGTTGTTCCGATAACATAAAAATTATTATCCAATATTAATTCAAAGTTTAATCACTTGTTAATTTTTTTGGGTATAAGAATTAAAGCCTGAAACTAATATAATATTTTAATGGAAATTTAAATTTTGTTTAAACCCACAAAAAGTTCATAATAATTTTGGTCAATGTGCAAATTCTTGAGCCAAAATTGGTCAAGACTTTCTTAGAATTTCATGAAGTTTCTGTCGAAGCAATGTCAGAGACTACTATTAATGTGATGGATTTTTCCATATGTATAGAAAAAAAAAACATATAGAAGTTGTGCAGAATACTAATATGGATGGTGGGCCTCATGTGAATTATATATTGCCAAAAAATTCGAGTCCCACCTGTTTGTGTGTGTTCTGTAAAACATCTGGCCCCTTCTGTAAGTGTAGCAAAGCCCGTGATGTGATTTCATGGAGACGGTCTTATTGATAATTCTTGTATCGTATTGCACCTCACTGATGAATGTACTGGTTTCATTATGTAAAATGCTTAGAAGTTTATCTATGTAAGTCACAAATATCCGTATAATTCTAAAATATTGGTACTGTCATTTACTAAATTTAAATAGGATTATTGTAATTTTTGATCTTACTACACGAACTTTTAATGTCGTTTGTTTCTTCCTACTCTCTCTCAATTAATATATTCTTTAACGAGTTCACCTATGTTATTCCAAATTTGTTGTTCATTCATTACATTTTTGACACATCGACATATAATATCTCATAAAAGAAACGGGGAGATGACTACCAGATGAACGAGAGATACTATCCATTGAAATCAACAAGGGATATTTGAAAGCACGGTCTGACGCTGCTATTGACATAACAACTAGTAGACCATCCTCTTGTACTAGGGTTGGTAATTATTTAGAAGTGGGACAACATTATATCTCTCAATAGCCCCATGTCTTAGATATTCCACCTAGTTAAATAAGGAACATCGTATAAGATAGAGGATTGGGCAATGAGTCGAGTTCTCTGCCCCGCTAGACCAGAGTTAGAATAGCCTTCGTACAAGTATGTCAATTGGAGTCATAAAAATTAGCCAGATTCAAAAGTGACCTTAATACATACTTTATTCGTTGATGGGCAACCCCTGTAGAGGCTCTCAAACTTTCTGTTATTACTTTACGATGATTGTGAAATTGGGATTTTGAGATGATTTGCAGATTGATCCGACTCGTAATTCACTTCTGACCCTGTGTTTGATAGCTCGACTGTAGTGATGAAAAAAATAAACATATTTTTTTGAAAACTTCAACACTATATAATCTTCCCATTTGTTAAGAAAAGTTGATGCGTCAAAAATACATCAAGAGAATAGGGAATGGGACAGCATCTCCGAGACATTAGGTTTGTGCTCATCTTCAACATGCCTTAACCACGCGTATTATATTTATTTTCTTAAATCCAATGGTACTCAGTTACACCATCTCATCTAATAAATTAAGTTTTTAGAGAGTTAAATCTTCAACAAGAGTCAAGAGCCCATCACAAAATGGCATTTACATATTATTCACCGAAAGGGTAGATAAGAGTACACTCTTGCAAACAACATATTTATTAATAACAATCTCAATCAGCAAACAACCATTTGTGACAGTGAAGTAATTTCTTATGGTTAATTAGAAAAGAAAAAAGAACTCAATTTTTAGACCTTTTTTTACTAGTCAATATCGAAACCAAAAAAAATAGCCAATTGCATATGAGGAAGAGAACTCCTTCAAGAATTAGTAACAACACAAAACTCTTAGCAGATCACTGCAGAACAGTATGATTTCAAGCTCTCTTTTTTCTATTTAGCACGGGTCTTTTTCCGATCGTCATGGTCTTTCCAGAATGAGATGTCAGACCGCGTAAGAATGCTAAAATAGCAAACCCGAGAAATGGGAAGTACATGGTTAACAGCATTTCAGATGCTCTTTTAGACAACGTAAGTTCAGAAAGTACCGCAACCTGAAAAAAGAACAAGAGTAAGATGTAAAAAGGTCGATAGAATAAGAAAGATGTTATTTTGTTGTCATGCAAGAAATTCTATTCCCTATTATGAATTCAGAAAAAAATAGTTTTCAGAAAAAAATAGAGGAGAAGAATGAACTATTCTCAGCAACACGGACTAGTAGTGTCAAATGGCACTAGGCTGTCCAGGCCTGGGGTGGCCCACAGTGGAGAAAACCTAGCCCCGTGATGCGTTGTGGGCTAACACTTCTTTTTGAAGCTTGGCCATGCCGGGTTCATAGTCTGAGGTTCCATTGAGCATAACCATGCCAAATCAATGCACTGATTGCTAGAGTGTCCATCTCTCAGGCTGGAACATGGCATGAAGTTGCTAGTGATCCTAAGTTTCAAAAACGGGGATTGCACATTTGCACTTGTTTTTTACGTTGTGAGATTGCCACAAATTTAAGCTTGTTGGGTTTTGATACCCAATAAATTCGGACGATGATGAAAAATAGTTGACGGATAATATCGACATCGTACACTTGACTCGACTCGAAAATAACCTACACTTGTGCATGGACGAATTCAGCGTCAAAGTTCAGCTAGGTCGGAGTTTGACTGTTGACCTTTGATCATTGACTGTCGACAGTTCACAATCGTAATAGCCCGATCGTTTATTAGATTTTGATTAAAGAAAGGCGTTCAAAAAACTTGCATCTATTGTTTCATTATGAATTCCTCGGATAACATGCCATCAAAATTAGCACAAGGAACACATGTTTTACCAACTAGCAGGTTCTGTTTGTTGTTTCTGTCTCATAAACAATAGGGACCCATTGAAACTTCCATTAAGGACAACTCAATTCTATTGTATCTATGCCAATAAATCAAATACCCAAATGTGCTGTGAGCCATAGATGCCACACAAAATTATCATTAGTTTTGTTCTCATTCTCCTACTATGCAGTAACAACGACAAAAATGACTTTCTAGAAAATGTATTGCAGTAAATTCAAATGATAATATTTGTTGAATGATGATAAGGAAGCAGACCAGCTGGCAAGTGAGGTGTCATCACAGTCAGGTAAATAACAGCAAAATACCGGATAGATATTGAGATAGTGGTTCCTGCCATCACATGGAGTTTGTTATGTTTGTAACCATTTTTTATTCTCTGTGATTATTCCTTTTTGCACTAGCTTTGTGAATCTATAAGTACCGTGTATAATTATTCATAGAATATAGAGAAAGATAGAAGAATTTTAATTAAGCAAACTTATTTGCAATTCATTGTTCAGTTTTTCTTTTTCTATCTTCATCTTCATCTTCATCTCTATTTCATTTTATTTTATGGTATCAGAGCCAAATCATGGCTGAGCAAAACATTGAAATACAACAAAATGTTGAAGCCCAAGGTAATTCATCAAATGGATCTAATTCCAAAACTCTCGACCCAACACATCCAAGCAGCCCCTATTTTATTGGAAGCAATGACGGTAATGGAGGTGTCTTGGTGACTCACGTACTGGAAGCAAACAATTATCATCCCTGGGCTAGGTCTATAAAGCGAGCCCTCAGAATCAAGAACAAGCTGGGGTTCATAGATGGAACACTCTGCGAGCCAGCTGACCAAAACGATCCTCTAATGGAGCACTGGCTTAGATGCAACGATATTGTTATCATCTGGCTCCAGAACTCCATGGCAGTGGACATCAAGTGCAGCACTGTATATGCTGAGACTGCACATCAGCTATGGCTGGAGCTCGAACAGCGTTTTGCACAGCAGAATGCACCTAGGATTTATAAAGTTAAACAGGCCATCATGATCTTAGTTCAAAGGCAAGATGATGTAAGTGTTTATTTCTCCAAGTTTAAAACTCTTCTGGATGAGCTTCTGAATTATGAGTCCATCCCCAATTGCACTTGTGGAGGTCTGAAAATAGTAGTTCAGAACCAACAACAAGATTGGGTGATGAAATTTTTAATGGGATTAAATGAATCATACAAAGACATTAAGGCACAGATCCTACTAATGAAGCCCTTTTCTACTTTGAATGAGGTCTATGCTACCATCCAACAGGAAGAGAAAAGAAGACAGATATCAGTAGAAGGACCTGTGAATGAGCACCTGTCCTTCATGGCCAAGGGAAATTGGAGAGAAAGTGGAAAACAAAACTCCTCACTGCAGAAGAAAGACTATTACTGCACCCACTGTAAGATTGCAGGACACTCCCTTGAGAGGTGTTTTAAGGCCAACCCAAATAGGCCTATATGCTCCCATTGCCAAATGCCTGGTCACAAAATTGATAAGTTCTACAAGATCCATGGATATCCCTCAAACCCCAGATATGATGGAAAGAACAGATACAAGCCAGCAGCAAACCAAGCCACCGTTATGTCTCTAAGTCAGGAACAGAACAACAAAGCTCAAATGCCAATGACTCAGGAGCAATACTCTCACCTCATGGCTATTCTCAAACCACCAACAAACCAGGGTCAAAACATCGAATCAAACTCTGAGAACATTGTTCCAAAAATTTGTGGTACATCATATTGCTTGTCATCTATTAAGACTAAGTATATTGACAAACACAATACTCCCTGGATTTTGGACACTGGTGCAACAGATCATATGATTTGTTCACCATCACATTTCTCTTCCACTAAATCACAAATTCACTGTTTTGTTGCTCTGCCAAATGGGAACAATGTACCTGTTACACAGATTGGGACAACCCAAATCACAAAATCTTTAACTCTTTATAATGTGTTGTGTGTTCCCTCTTTTGATTTTAACTTGATATCTGTTAGAAAATTGACATTGGAATCACAATGCTGTGTTATATTTCTTTCTGACTATTGTTACATACAGGACCTTTCGACTTGGACCACGACTGGAATGGGTAAATTGAAGTCAGGCCTTTACCATATGATGAAGACACCAGTATCTCCTACAGTCCTTCAGCAAATTTTGAACCAACTAATACAAATTCCTTCCATTGCAGCACCTGTGATCAGCTCTCCTAGAGTTTTTGATGTCTGGCATTACAAATTAGGACATCCATCATTTTCTATTTTTTCTTCCAACAAAACCATTCCCAAATTAGATAGTTCAAAGCCATGTTATGTTTGCCATTTAGCTAAGATGCACAAGCTTCCATTTCCTGTAAGTCAACACAAATCAGAGGCATGTTTTGATTTAATACACGTTGATCTCTGGGGACCTTGCAATGAAATAAGTTATGATGGAACTCGTTACTTTCTCACAATAGTTGATGATTTCAGCAGGTGCACTTGGGCATACATGCTGAAATTAAAATCTGAAACATCTAAGGCACTACATGCTTTTTATCTCATGTAGAAACACAATTTAAAACTAAAATAAAGGTCATTCGATCTGATAATGGGGGGGAATTTAACATGAAAGAATTTTACCTTGAAAAGGGAATCTTACACCAAAGATCATGTGTTGAGACCCCCCAACAAAATGCAATAGTTGAGAGGAAGCTCAACACATTTTAAACATTGCAAGGGCCCTGAGATTTCAAAGTGAAATGTCATTAAAATATTGGAGTGATTGTGTTATGACTGCAGTATATCTTATCAATAGAACACCCTCAGCTATTATAAATCATAAAAGCCCTTTTGAAATTCTATTCCAAAAGGAACCAGGATACTCTCATCTCAAGGTTTTTGGCTGTCTCGCCTTTGCCACCACCCTCACACAGGGCAGGCATAAATTCGATTCTAGAGCCAAGAAGTGTGTATTCCTTGGATATCCATTTGGGATTAAGGGATATAAGCTTATTGATTTACAAACTAAAAGAGTTTTTGTGTCCAGAAATGTAGTTTTCTATGAAACTATTTTTCCTTTCAAAGAAGCCAAAACTGCAGAACTTAACCCTACTGATCTGTATCTCTCTCAAAATACACTAATTTATACTCCACAAAATCACACACTCTTAGAGCCTGCAGAGCCAAATGACCAGCTTGCCTCAATTCCTAGCCATGAAGGTCACACTGAACACTATGATACAGTTCAAACCCAAACAGACCAAATCATACAACAGACAGACTTACAAACTACAAACATTGAACCAATGAGCTCCCATTTACCAAGAAAATCCACCAGGATCAAAAGAGCTCCCCAATATTTGCAGGATTTCATATGCCAACAGGTGACTTCATTCACTCCATTGCAGGACTTGGCCAAGACAAAGGAGCCTGTGACTTCAGGTAACCCTTATCCCCTTAGTAATCATGTGTCTTATAAAAGGCTAACCATTCCTCATAAAGCCTTTGTCAGCTCTATAACTTCTCAGATCGAGCCAAAATATTACCAAGAAGCTATCAAACACCCTGAATGGTGTGAAGCAATGAGGACAGAAATTGAAGCTCTTGAGTCAAATGACACATGGGTGATAGTTGATCTGCCACCTGATAAAGAGGCAATAGGGTGCAAATGGGTATATAAAATCAAGTATAAGGCAGATGGAAGCATTGAAAGGTACAAGGCTAGGCTGGTTGCAAAGGGATATACGCAACAAGAAGGTTTAGATTATCATGAAACCTTTTCCCCTGTGGCAAAAGTCGTCACCATTCGAAGTTTACTAGCTCTTGCAGCCATAAAGGGGTGGTTCTTATATCAATTAGACGTCAATAATGCGTTCTTGCATGGTGATTTGAACGAGGATGTGTATATGCAATTGCCCCCTGGATATGTCATTAGTAACAAATCAAAAGTGTGCAAATTGGATAAAAGTTTATACGGCCTAAAGCAAGCTTCAAGACAGTGGTATGCCAAGTTATCTGCCTTCATCACTCAACATGGTTTCATCCAATCGAAGGCAGATTATAGCTTATTTACTAAGGTCACGCAGAGTCCTTTTACGGTAATCCTGGTGTATGTCGATGATGTTATACTAGCAGGGAACTGTATGGATAGTATCAATGAGCTTAAGGCTGCACTGAATGCAAATTTTAAAATCAAAGACTTGGGGAAATTGAAGTATTTTCTGGGAATCGAAGTAGCAAGGACAGAGCAAGGGATATACATATGTCAAAGAAAGTATGCCATGGACATCTTGGGAGATTCAGGAACCATAAGGTCAGCACCTTCTAAGATACCCCTTGATCAGAATCTCAAATTGAGAAAAGATGAGGGTGATCCACTTCCTGATCCCTCTATCTACAGGAGGTTAATAGGGCGACTATTATACCTAACTATAACGAGACCAGACCTCTCATATTCAGTTCAGCTGCTGAGCCAATACATGGACAAACCCAGAATACCACATCTCCATGCAGCACATAAAGTGTTGAAGTATATCAAGAGGGCACCGGGACAAGGATTATTCTATTCTACCACTTCTGATGTGCAGCTAAAAGGGTATTCAGATTCAGATTGGGCTGCATGTCCAGAAACTAGGAGGTCAGTGACAGGCTACTGCGTGTTCGTTGGCTCATCACTTGTTTCGTGGAAATCGAAGAAGCAAAATGTGGTCTCAAGGTCCTCTTCAGAGGCAGAGTATAGGGCAATGGCACAGGTGTGTTGTGAAATAACATGGATGAAGTATTTATTGGAAGACCTGCAGATTGAACATAATCAGTCGGCAAAATTGTATTGTGACAACAAGTCAGCAATATACATTGCCACCAATCCCCTTTTTCACGAAAGAACAAAGCATATAGAAATTGATTGTCACCTTGTGAGAGATAAAATTCAAAGTGGAAGTATAACTACTGAATATGTTCATACTGGATCCCAACTAGCTGACATGTTGACAAAGGCTTTGAATTCTTCAAGCCTTTACTCACATATGATCAAGATGGGAGTGATCGCTATCTACTCTCCATCTTGCGGGGGGATGTTGAATGATGATAAGGAAGCAGACCAGCTGGCAAGTGAGGTGTCATCACAGTCAGGTAAATAACAGCAAAATACCGGATAGATATTGAGATAGTGGTTCCTGCCATCACATGGAGTTTGTTATATTTGTAACCATTTTTTATTCTCTGTGATTATTCCTTTTTGCACTAGCTTTGTGAATCTATAAATACCGTGTATAATTATTCATAGAATATAGAGAAAGATAGAAGAATTTTAATTAAGCAAACTTATTTGCAATTCATTGTTCAGTTTTTCTTTTTCTATCTTCATCTTCATCTCTATTTCATTTTATTTTAATATTTGCGACCATTGAAGCACATGCATCATATACGAGTTCAGCAGCAAAAATTATCAGAATTGCAAAAATCATCAATTTACCTGCCAATATTTTGACACGCAACGGTCAATGCAACTATTTTCACCCATGTTTAACTCAGATTCCATGTACCTGAATACGCATGAAGTACAACCCCTTTAAGCACCCAAATTGAATACAAATAACTTTATTCAAATGGAGCAAATGTTCTAAACTGATCCAAATTGCAAGATTTATAGAAGTTAGTACTTCAATTTCATGTTTAAAATGAGTAATTTCAGTAAATGAGGTTTAGAATGCATACTTGTTCTCAATGCACTTGTTGAAACACATGTGCGTAAGCTTAGATTAAAATAAACTCATCATCAAATAAATTCTGGAGGAAAAGGTGCACAAAATTGCAGGCATCAATAATGTAACCAATATATAGTTGTAGTCAGCAATTGCCAAGCATTCTAAGTTTTCATCTTTCATCAAGTTAAGCTCATATGTCAGAAACTTTTAATTGGTCCATTAACAAGCAACTGTTAGATTTATGAATTAAACCATCCATGTTGAATCAATGAGAATAACAATAATAAGCGGAAGTGTGCCTTGAAACATGTGTTTGATTTCTTAAGTAAGTTAAGATCTTCCACAGCCAAATGTCCTTAGGGTCCGATTGATTTCTCTCTGAGATGGATGCAGTAGAGAATACAGGAACAATTGATAATTTGGTTTGGGGACCATAACCACATAATATTTCTTTAAATACTAGTCGATTAGGCTTCCATCTACCCTAATGGACTAGAGCCCGATCTCTACATATTGCAAAGCCCATACCGTTTAGATGTTTCTAGGGCCTAATAATTAGATCACTTGATTGACCCTAATAATATAAGATAGCCCAATACAATTGTATTTAACCATGTAGCCCACATATGAAATTAAATCCAACAATCTCCCACTTGGGCTACATGAGTAATCTGAAACAATTATATTATATAAATTTAAGTGCGCACCAAATGTTATCTTGCCTTGAAACATCCCCTTAGTTACAATCTGGTTCATCTACAATGTCAATATGAGATCAAAGCGGCCTTCGTTACACTTATATTGGTAACTAAACCCATCAATGGTCACCACACCAACATATTTGACAACATAGATCAAGTATGGATGTGTATCATGAAAATTACATATAATGTGATCTTAAACATGCCTATTTCCAACTGGTCCAACTTTATTTCTTTAGTGAGATCAATACTAAACTTAACGACAGAGTGAAATAAACTGAATACTTTATTTCTGTACAGAAAATTATCCAAATACACAAATGTGTCCAATACATAAAACAATAAAAATACAAACTCCCACTAAAATATGATATCCTCATGAAATAGAACACCCATATGAGCAGTGTGCTCATGAAAGACCTTGAGTGTCAATCTTTTAGTAAGCGGGTCCGCAATCATGAAGTTTGTCCCCATGTGCTCTATGAAAATCTGTCTACTCTGTACTCTTTCCTTCACAACCAGGAATTTAATGTCAATGTGTTTTGACTTAGATGAGCTCCTGTTGTTATTGGAATATAGAACTGCTGAGTTATTGTCACAATATAACTTTAGCGGTCTTTCTACGCCATTCAGAATGCGCAACCCAGTGACAAAATTTCGTAGCGATATTCCATGGTTAGATGTCTCATAACATGCTACAAACTCTGCTGCCATGGTAGAAAAAGCTATGAGTGTCTGCTTGGCACTCTTCTAAGAAATAGCTCCTCCATCTAGTAGATAGATATAGCCTGATGTGGATCTCCTACTGTCTTGACATCTAGTAAAATCAGAATCGGAGTACCCTATGATCTCCAACTGATCCGATCTGATGTATGCGAGCATGTAATCTTTTGTTCTCTTTAAATACCTCATAACCCTTTTGGCTGTTTTCCAATGATCTATCCCAGGGTTGCTCAAATATCTGCCCAGCATTCCAACAATGAATGCTATGTCTGGACGTGTACAAACTTGAGCATATATAAGACTCCCAACAGCTGATGCATAGAGAATCTTATGCATTTTCTTAACTTCAAGGTCATTTTGTGGGCATTGTGTGAGACTAAATTTGTCTCCCTTAGCGACAGGGGTGTCATCTGATTTACAATCTTGCATGTCAAACCTCTTAAAGTACTTTATCGATATAACTCTTTTGTGACAATCCAAGAATACCTTGAGAGCGATCCTGATGTATCTGAATTCCTAATACAAAAGAGGCGTCACCAAAATCTTTCATCTCAAAATTCCTTGATAAAAATCTCTTGGTATTGTGCAACATGCCTATATCATTAGTGGCAAGCAGTATATCAACATACAAAATCAGGAAAATATGTTTACTCCCACTGAACTTGTGATACACACAATCATCAACATCATTCATCTCGAAACCAAATGAGATAATAACTTGATGAAACTTGTAGTACCATTGACGGGAAACCTGCTTGAGCCCATAGATGGATTTCTTTAATTTGCAGACCATATTCTTCGAGTCTTTTGACATAAAGTTTTCTGATTGCACCATATAGATCGTCTCATCAATGTCGCCATTGAGGAACGCCGTCTTAACATCCATCTGATGTAGCTCAAGGTCAAAGTGCGCAACAAGTGCCATAATTGTCCTGAAAGAATCTTTCGTTGAAACTGGAGAGAAAGTCTCTTTGAAGTCGATGCCTTCCTTTTGGATAAAGCCTTTAACCACAAGACGAGCCTTATATCTTTTCACATTATCTTTCGAATCCCTCTTAATTTTAAAAATCCATTTACAACCAATGAGTTTCACACCCTTTGGTAATGGGACAAGATCTCAAACTTTATTGTCTTGCATAGACTTATACTCCTCATTCATGACATCAATCCACTTTTGAGAGTTAGAACCCTGCATGGCCTGATGGAAGTTGATTGGATCATCTTCCATCACTCCATTATTTTCCTCATGTTCTTGGAGAAATACTATAAAATCATCTGAAATAGCATTTTTCCTTTCTCTCGTGGATCTCCTTACAGGTATTGGTTCTTGAGGTTGTTAAGTTTGTACATCTGGAATAATTACTTCATTTTGGATGGGAGGTTCTTCAACATTGTCTTGTTGAGGTTCTGGAATTGCTTCTTGATCAATGACAGATATAGGAACCTGAACATTGTCAAAAGCAATAGTAGGAATCGAAACCGATCATTCCTTAACTTCTTCCTCAAAGACAATGTCTCTAACCTTATTTCTCCCCCCCAAACTCAACATCCTCAAAAAATGTTGCAATTCCCTTTTCAAAAATTGACTTAAGTGTGGGATCATAAAATTTATAGATCCTTGATCGCTCAGAGTAACCAATAAAGTAGTTGCTCACTGTTTTGGAGTCCAATTTCTTTTCATGTGGCCTATAAGGCCTAGTCTCAGTTGGACATCCCCAAATGTGAAAATGCTTTAGACTAGGCTTTCTGCATGTCCAAAGCTCATAATGTGTTTTTGCAACAACCTTAGTTAGTACTCTGTTCAGAATATAAGTTGCAGTCGTTAATGCTTCTCCAAGAGTGATTTTGGTAAGGTAGAATGACTAATCATACTTCTTACCATATCCTTAAGAGTTTTGTTTCGTCTTTCAGCAACACCATTCATGCTAGGAGATCCTGACATGGTGTACTATGGGACGATTCCACATTCCTCTAGATATTTAGTAAATGATCCTGGACGTTGTTCACCTGAACTGTCATATATGTCGTAGTACTCACCACCACGATCAGACCTAACGTTCTTTATCCTTTTGTTGAGTTGATTCTCAACTTCAGTTTTAAAAGTTTTGAACATGTCCAATGACTCAGATTTATCATGAATGAGATATAGATACCCATAACATGAGTAATCATCTATGAATGATATAAAATATTGTTGACCATTCCAAAAAGTCGTAGGGAATAGTCCACAAATATCCGTGTGTATCAATTCTAAGACATCCGAAGTTCTGTTAGCACCGAATCTCCTTGTTTTGGTCTGTTTTCCCTTGATACAATCAATACAGATATCAAAATCTGTGAAGTCAGGAGAATCCAAAATACCATCTGACACAAGTCGTTCAACTCTAGCTTTTGAGATGTGACCTAAGCACTTGTGCCATAATTTTGTTGAATTTTCTTTATTTAATTTGCGTTTAGTACCACGTGATTCCACATACGGGATTTCATTATATGATGCAACTGTATCGAGCAATTATAGGTTATCATATGCAGATAATAAACCAATACCAATCACATTGAAATTTAATGAAAGACTAAACTGATTGTTTCTAGATGAACAAGAATATCCTGATTTGTCCAACATGGAAACAGAAACCAAATTCAGTCTAAAAAACTGTACAACGAAAGTGTTTTTCAAATCTAATAATAACCTAAAAGTCCCTATTACATCAACTTCTACCGATTTGTCATCACCTACATAGATGTATCTTTCACCATCATTTGGCTTTCGATAGTTCAGACATCCCTGCATAGAAACACTTACGTGGGTAGTAGCACTAGAATCTAACCACCAAGTGTTTCTAGGTACTGAAACTAAATTAACCTCAGAACAGACCAAAGTGCGATTTGAGCGATCCCACTTCTCAAAGTTCCTCTTTTCATTAGAAGAACTTACTTTCGTAAGAGGAGTGAGTTGTTCAATCTAGAGCGCAAGATCTAGATTCATGCAGCCAAGAACAATTAATACATTATCTTTCAAATCCTTGAAATTTGTCCCATTGAGCATGGGAACAGAATTGATATTTACAGATATTGTAGTAGCAGATGGACTAGCTGTATAGAGAAAAGGGAAAAAAATATGCTCACATTAACATTAATATTCAATAATCAATAAATTCAAATAATGGTATGCCCCATCTCAAGATACCTAACATATCATTAATATCAAATTTTTGGACAGTAATATTAATTGTAAGTGGTACTCTTGGCGTAATGATCAAATATTGACAATAACTCTTGTTAAATAATAAATCCATCTTTGGATTGATTTATTATTCACATGAAAACCTTATAATTGTCACACGTTTACTACCATAGGTGTGCAAGCAATTCGGTCAAATATTAACCTTCATTTAGGCCAGCTAATATCCGCGTGAACAAGCATACACACAAATTTCTTCTAATATTCTAAGTTAATTAATTTTCACAACAGATGTTGCTTTGGCAACATATTACTTCAATGAATTGATTTTGGAATATTATATATCCAAATGAGTCATTTATACCAAAATTTGAAAAGTAGAATACTTAATTTTATTTATCTTGAATCTTTAGGGACCTTAGGGTTAATAATTCAGAATTTTGAAGATTTAAAATTAATTATTGAAAACTTTAGGAGTAAAAATTGATTATTAGAAACTTTAGGGGCCAATTTAATCAATTATGAACTTTCAAGGACTTATTGCAAAATTCAGAATTTTAATGGCCTAAATTAATTAATTTTCAAACTTTAGGGACTGAATTATTAAACCTGAAACTTTAAAAGGCCCAATTGGATGAATATGTACCTTAGGGGGTTGAATAACCAAAGTTTAAAAATCAAGGGACTGAATCTTTAAATTAGAAAACTTAACTCTAATTTTAAATTGCAAGCAAGGGCCAGAAATTATCTAATTTGTAGCCCAAGCCCCCGTTCCCAAAACTTCCAAAACCGTTCAACTGCTTTCTCGTGCAAACATGTTTAATAATCTCAAATCCAATTATGTCACCACTATATAAATTGCTAGACAAATGGAATTGAATTCAAATTCACAGCGTAATGTTTGACTAGATCTAATTACATATGGCATCCAATTTGAAACAAAAGCAGCCGTAACTTTTGACCGCAATTTCACGCACACAATAATTTTATTTTGTTTTTACAGTAATGCATAATTGGACAGGCGTGTGCCATATTATTTGATTTCAGATCCAGAATATTAAACAAAAACATAATCCTTAATTTTAAAATCCAAATTTTGGAAGAAAATCATAATCACAAAAGTCAGAATTTTAAAACCTCAATTTCTCAAAGATTCAACAATGGAGTGATTCTGATACCACTTGTTAGATTTATAAATTAAACCATCTATGTTGAATCAATAAGAATAACAATAATAAGCAGAAGCGTACATTGATCCATGTATTTGATTTCTTGAGTGGGTTAAGATCTTCCACAGCCAAATGTCTTTAGGGTCCGATTGATTTTTCTCTGAGATGGATGTAGTAAAGAATACAGGAACAATTAATAATTTGGCTTGAGGACCATAACCACATAATATTTTTTTAAGTACTAGTCGATTAGGTTTCCGTCAACCCTAATGGACTAGAGCCCGGTCTCTACACATTACAAAGTCCATACTGTTTAGATGTTTTTAGGCCCAATAATTAGATCACTTGATTAACCCTAATAATATAAGATAGCCCAATACAATTGTATTTAACCACATAGCCCACATATGAAATTAAATCCAACAGCAACATCCAGGTTAAAATAAGCCCAGGAAGAAATTCTAACGTAACTTTCTATTCGGCTCAGAAAAGACATAATTCTAGTGTGTCTAAATACCAAGTTGATTCAAGCTCTGCATTAACATTAAACCGCCAAAAAAATAAAATTTTCACCAGAAAGATGGAACATTAATGTTAATAAAAATTATGGAAAAAGGCAGGGTTCACCTATTTGTTGAACAAATCCACCATGTATTCCATCTCTTTCTCTGCCATCCTAAATATCTACTCAAAAGTAAATTATCTCAAAAATCACGAAAGCCATCGTCTAAATCCATGGACAACACTCCTCGTGGTCGTGGTGTCACCGCATCGGTAGCAACTAGCAGGCTAGCAGCAGCCAGCAGCTGGAGAGTGGAGAAGGGAGGAAAACTGGAAAAGGGTTTGGAATTGGCCTTTACGGTTTCGATTTCAATTTCAATTTCGAATGGCAATTGGGAAATGATCTGCTGGTCATTTGGCATTTTGGACAACTTGTTAATTCCTTCATATGGGCAAAACAAAAAAGAAGCCCAACTTCTTTAACTCACTTAAGCCCAATTACCCAAACCAAAAAAAAAAAAAAAAAAAATGCAGCAGCAGAAGCTCACCGCCAAAAGGTCATCTTCCACCTTCCAGAATCCATCGCCTCTGCAACAATAGCGCTCGCGCAACCCGGCGGACCTGAAAATTTCGATGGAGCTAGCACGCGCAATCGCGCCCCCTCGTCGGGTGCTGGCTGCCTGGCTCCGCTGCTGCATTGTGGATGGTCCAAATAGTAATTGAGTTATTAGATTGTAGGTTGTGGATTAATTGGTAGCCCATTTGTTTGGTTAGTTGGACTACTTGGTCTTGGCCTATTTGGAGAGAAAAAAAGTCTTTGGCCCAAGTTTTTTGTATCTAACCTATGGCTATATATCCTTACCTCTTCTCAGCCATTTTTTATGGTGGGTGTAATGCAAGAGAGGGGAGAGCCAGTGAAGAGAGGCAGCCGAGAAAGAGGACAGCCATGTGAGAAGTGTTGCGTGTCAACCTTTGTTCTCTTCTTCTTCCCTTGCCTTTGTGACGTGCAAAGTACCACCACCATCCATTCCGCTTTGTGAGTTTTGAAAGAAAACTTGGAGCAACCAAAGTGAAGGCGAAGTCTTGGGTCGAGCCTTGTAGATGTGGTGTTCGTTTGGTTGATTTCTAAATTCGAATCAAAAGTTTCTCGAGGGTTTTTCGCGACAAAGCTATTAGTTGGCATACAAGTCATTGGTTGTTCATATAAGATTCACTAAAGCTAAACAAGGATATAATTAGAACAATATAGAAAGCTAAATATTAAATAAAACAAAAAAAAAAAAAACTAAGCAGACTACGAGAACTGCTAACATTCACTGTAAAAAATGAAATTCTACCCATCCCTGTTGAGATTCTAGCCAAGCATGTTTGAGAGAACTGCCGTACAGGACCTAAAGAAAAATTACTAGTGACTTATTTGATGGAAAAGCGAATCTTGTTCTTGTGTGAACCTAATAGGTGACTATCCAACAGAGTAGATAGACAATATCAAACATACACAATCAACGAGCCAACTTTTAACGTTGAGAAATTCTCCAACGAGAGCAGTAGAAACCACAGCTGCATATTCCACCTAAAAACCTCCACAATTGATCACAATGGGGATACAAGTGATCATCCACTAGAGGCGTATAGCAATAGCAACAACCTCAAAGACAAAGATTATTGGAATACAAAAAATTCAAATAAGAAACAGCGAAGATCTCATCAAAACTAAGAGTATGTTTGAGAATTGTTTATAAACAGATAGAAATCAGTTGTGAAAAAAAAGATAGTATTTGTAAGTATTATGAAATGTGTGAGAAAAAAGAGATTTATCTAAAAGTATTTATAATTCAAAGTGTTTATAAACGGGTTAATTTCAGCCAGTCACTGAAGTCTCCTAAAAATTTCAAAACGGTCATTGAACTTTGTTTGTTACACCAAAGGTCACTCAACTTTTGGGACGGTTTCATAAATAGTCACTCACCTCACAAAGCTTGCTAATTTGCTGACGTGGCATCACTAATTGTCCACGTGGCATACATGTGTCCAATTTATTGATTTAATTACCTAATTAAATCAATTTTGGGTCAAAAAATAAAACATTAATAATTTGAGTCCTTCCATGATAAATATATGTGCCTTTTATACCCAACTTCACGTCCAATCACTAAATAATCCCCAAAAATTTTAGTGGCTAAATGTATAAAAGTGTTGATTATCAATAATTTTTTAATGATTGGTTTGCTCTTTAAACTTAATGCAAGCAGGTAGCAACATAAGTTCCGTAGAGGATCAATCATACATCTCCAACACTAGATGTCCAACTTCTAGGATCCAGGTTAGTTTACAAATAATATGTTTTACTTTTATGAAGTTTTAGCTTCTTGGATTCATGAATTACAGCCACTGTTGTTGGACTTCTTGGCTCATTTGAAAGACATTTTACAGAACCATGCATCGAATCCATTATCACAACTTGCAGCAGCTACTGGCCAAAATCAAGGACCGAATTCATTGTCACAACCTGGATATAATGCAGCTGATATGAATGCGGAGACACCGATTTTCTATTCACAAATTGGGACATCATTAAGAGTGGACATGCCTAGACCAAGAACAAGTTCAAACAGGAAAAGCTTTGCGCCACAACGGAAGGTTAAATCTACAGATACTTCATTTTCAACTAATAGTATCCAAGCTGCTTGGAATAATTTGATGGAAAATAATGCAAGTGGAAGTTCTTTCAAAAAATGAAGTACATGGATTTTTTTGGTTAGCTTGATCATGCTGAAAATGGTGTTTTTTGTTGTTTTGATTCCACATGTTAGGGTGGTTTTTTATCAAGATTTTAGGGTGATTTTGTGGGTTGATGCTGCAGGAAATCTATAAATGTGTAGAGTGTTTTTGAATTTTTTGCTCAAGATGCCAACTGTATTTTTTGGGGATTATTTAGTGGTTGGATGTGAATTTAGGTATAAAAGGAACCCTTATTTATCATGGAAGGACTCAAATTATTAATGTTTTATTTTTTTGACCCAAAATTGATTTAATTAGGTAATTAAATCAATAAATTGGACACATGTATGCCACATGGACAATTAGTGATGCCACGTTAGCAAATTAGCAAGCTTTGTGAGGTGAGTGACCATTTATGAGACTACCCCAAAAGTTGAGTGACCTTTGGTGTAACCAACAAAGTTCAATGACCGTTTTGAAATTTCTAGGAAACTTCAGTGACCGTGACTGAAATTAACCCGTTTATAAACACTTCCCAAACATATGCTAAGCTACAGTTCAAATGGAGAAAAACCCCGGGGAGGGGGGGGGGGATTCAAATCTTGATCTCCTCCGTGAAGATCGAGAAACAATACGCTTTGAACCTAGAGCTTGATTCTTAGCTCAATCGGACAAAGGATTCTAGAGATATCATAGTTTAACAAAGAGTGCACAACACCTCCTATCTCCGATGTTTAGACCTCTCACATTATTCACTCTGTTTTGGTCTCAAACCCTACTCACCGAAGTGGAGAGAAGACTCTTTAAGTCATTTAGACATTCTAAACAACTAAAATGCCCCTTCCGAAGTCTTGAAAAATCACCATTATTTTCCCTCCAATTTGTTTCAAGAAATCAGAAAGTGTTGGTTGTGGACCAAGACAACAGTGTTGGAGGACTTGATGATTTCTAACTTCGTATTCCCTCTATGAAAGTTGATGGAAACTTATTTCAATTAATCCCCGCTGGCCGGCCTGAAACTTCCATTTAGGTTTAGATATAGTTTTCTACAGGAAAAACAATTATGTTGAGAAGAATAAAATCAAATCAAGCATAAAAGATGAAGAAACCAAAAGCTGGTAAACCTAAAAGCTTTTCCTAGTTGAGATCCTTCAGAAGTTTCCACCAATGAATAAAAATTGCCAAGAAGATTCAAAATCATTTTTATTGATCAAAAAGGAATAGAGGATTAAGTAACTAACAAAGATTTTCTACCAATTTTTACCACTGACATTTTCCATGAAAACTGCCTATCTGATTATGCAACATACAAACTGAAATGTTCAAATCATATTCCAAATGAACTAATCATTTTTTTTTTTTTTTTTTTTAAGTCGGTGAACTGCCTTGCCCATCAGAAACACGATTGGGATGGTGCCTTTTGGACTCCATGCTCTTCCTTTTAAGTATTTCCTTGATTTCAGCTTCTTTCTTATCCACAAATTCAATCAGATCCTTGAAGCTTGTGCTTCCAATGGATCGTCTAACGGGACGTGCAGTTTCGGGTTCTTCGATATTGTGCTGCTCTCCCTCTGCACTATATCTGCTGTACTGCCAGCAAACTCTATAAAAGAAGAATACTAAAGCAAGGAAACAAGCAATGCCGCATATAAGAAACAGGCCCCAGAAACTCTTGAGAGAAAGCTGGTTCTCGTCCATTGGGTTGGTTTGTCCAGAACATCCAACACGGGAAAGCCATTTATCGTGGATTCTCTGAAGCTCCCCGTTTTCTGAAAGCTGAAGGATTGCCGTTGATAAATCAACTGCCAGTGGTGAATCCCTTGGAAATGCCTGGCCAACAAAGTTTAAAACTAGTTTAAGATGAGACTACACTGCCAATAAAGAATCAGAGGCAGAATGCAATAAAGAAACGGTCAGGGATATCTCCACCCCAAATACAAATCATTAGTCAAATTTGGCACGACCTAGGTCCAATGTACCATTGCAAGACCAGCCAAAGCTACACCAGCTTATTGGTCATGTGATAACCCACCCCTATATTGCTTCCTGACGAAAAAGGCCTTGATTGTAGTTTAGGGTTTATACAACAATGTTTCCTTCCCTAGGCGATGAGAAATTATATAATCTACCGATGGAGACCCACAATCATTCCATAAAGACACGCCAAAACTACCCGATATTAACAGGTTCTGGACCAGGTGTTGACCCACCCCCAATTGTGCTTCCACAAAGTAAGGCTTCAATAGTAGTTTGTACAAGTCTTAAATATACGTGGGATTCTAAAACTATGGGGCATATATGAATAAATTAGCACTTCCAAAGCGGGTGGGTCAATTTTAGCAATATAAATGAACACTTCACAATTGGACAAGAACAGATCAGAAAACTTGGTGCATGAGCTAAAAAAAAATTGCAACTATAATACTTACGAATCCCCATCCACTTTTTGTAAACTCCGGTCCAACGGTCCTGAATGTGCACTTTGTGCTGGAAAGGAATAGCTCGATATAAGGGAGCTCGTCTACAATGGCAGCAACCCCACCACCACTCGGACCTTTCTGAAGGGCAGTAATGTAATCATTTTGGGTTTTCATTATTCGAAGCCTCGACTCTGCAACATTTAACTCACCAATAAGATAATTATATGCAAATGAACCATCTTGGATCCCTATTGGATCAGTACTTGATATCAAACTGTCAATCCCTTGAATTCGCGAACTCAGCTGCTGTACAGTAAGGATTGATGTCAAACTAGCTGTATAGCTTGAATTTATAATTAAAACCACAAACAGCCACAAGATCAGCACCAAACGTCCAAGGGTGCTCACAGTGTTCTCTCCTAAAATTCCAAGCCAAAGAGAATCGAGTCTTAGACAAAATAAAAAAGTTCCAATAAAATCAATGGAGAAAGGAAAAAAAAAAATATGCAGGAGCTACTTACTGTGCGAAAAAAACATTGTTGAGAAACTAAACCTGAAAGATCAACATCCAACTTAGTAAGGACACTTCAAAATGAATTAGAATGAGATGAATGTATGCATTTAAGTACTATGCGTCACTATATGTGTACTTGTGTACGATGCTTGTGTCTATCTAAAGTTTAAAAGAGGACAATGGGTACCAGAAACTCAAATTTGGATCTGGACCAATTTCATCACTGATCATGAGATCAGAACCACACTAAAGAGATTGATGAAGATGCTACTTGAACAACTTTGAAATTTGAGTACGTACCTTTAATAAGTCATACATAGGGAATATTAAGGGGTTAGAAACCTGTTTGGACATTCAACTTGCATGTGTTCTATTTTTATCACACATCTGATTTTTTGCAGTAGATTTGGCACTCAATTTTCATTTACTTACACCGTCAGCCACTGCAGTCAATTCCTTCAATGTAAACTAACAGAACATGCACGTGGACGGCTGATTCCCTACGTGGCATAAACTCAAGCATCCAGCAGGGATAAGTATTAAATCCATCCTCCACGTGCATATTCTGTTAATAGTTTTTGACACAATTGATTGCAGTGACCAATGGAGTAAGTAAATGAGATTTTAATGATACATTTACGAAGAATAGATGAGTGACAAAAAAAAAAAGAAAAAAAAAGAACACCCCTTATCTGGGTGCCCATACAGGTTTTTTTAACCTGAATATTAACTACTAGGTGCATTAAATTTAAGAGTTGTAATTCAAGTTCTCATCCCATGATCTTCACATAAATATATTCCAAGTTTTACTTAGACTTGTATTCATTGGTTTTTAAACTAAATGTTCATGGATAACTAGTGCTAAATAAGGAACACAAGGGACAATCTCCCAATACAAAGGTGAATTATATATGCATATTGAAGGAGTTTGATAATTGGAAAGTAGAGATACTAACCAAAAGATCGTTATCAGTTGTTGCCTTGGAGAACCACGGAACTCGTGATTCATCCGATGCTCAAGAATCCAGACAACGGCTCCGACGAAGAGAAAAAACACCCCAGTTAAACCCCACATTTGCCAAGTAAATGGCTTGAGGAAAGCCCATGGACTAGATTTAATCTCTTTGACGGGAGCAACTACAACAAGCCCAGACTCCATGAAAGGTTGTGTAAAGTCCACAATTCTCGTCCTATTTGTGGTAATAGTAATATCCCCAACAGTTGCATCATATTTCTGTAAATTGAAGAAAACTAAACTAAGATTCCTGTTAATAAGAAAGTTTTGAATCAAAATGGTCAAGGTAGTTTAGTAAAAACTAATAAGCTCTTAGTAAAAGCACTAGTGCAACTGATAAAGACATTATGGACATGTTTGGTATGACTTAAAATCCAATTAAAATTGAAAATATAGCCGTTATTAGGTCTCACTCGTCTAATAAAAGTCAACAATAACGGCTAGTTTTTCAATTTTAATCCGATTTTAATTTCTACCGAACACACCCTATAATTATAAATAGCACAAGTAGAAATCTGAGAAACAACTTTAGAAACATAATATAAAGACACAGTTTTTGTCAGACTTAATCCTTAGTCAAATGGTGTCACAATTTTAGTTCTAAATTTATTATTGCTTTTCACTCTGCTGCTATCTTTATTTTCTTATATTACCAAGAGCATGGTGGCTTGTAACAAGAAGTGCATATAAAAAACAGGAAGGGAATACTAGTTATCTATCCAAAGTTCAATCCAGCATGATTTTACTTTCAGTATTTGTTATAGTATGCATAAATTCTAATTTTGAAAACAAAGGACAAGTTGTGTCACAGTATATAGTACAGGAAAATACTATACGAACATAACCGTTAACATAACGGTTGACATCCCCCTCACATGGGTGCGTAGATCTCACTTGAATAAAATAACATTTTCCCCTCCTATGTGAGGGGGGTATCAACCGCTATGTCAATGATTATATTTGTGTTGCATTTCCCATATAGTACATATAACCAGAAAAAGGGTGCTTACATTTTGCGCCACATCATAAACAAGGTTGCTAAATTCAGGGTTTCTTCGACCATCTCCATATAAGATATAATCATGAGGAACGGGGTAAGGCAGTAACCCTATTGCAGCTTCAAATATGTCAATGCAATATCCTTTGGCCCCTCCAGGTCCTTTGTCTTTAGTCACAAATTCTTTAAAAGTAACTCTATATGGCACAGCAATTTGCAACGGCTTCCCGTTGTTTGGGAACACCCATCCTCGAGGCTTTGTTGTAGTTTCCCCAGGCCATATTACATCGTAGAGATGTTGATTACTGGTAGAAGTGTTTCGTGGCCTCGTGTATAAAGTTTCTGGAGCAACAGTAGAGAGCCCTGAGTAATTTGACCAATAACCAAGCAACCTCGACGAAGTTCCACCAATGTTAAGAACATCATAAGCCGGAAGAATCAAATTTTTTTCAGAATCAAATTGTATTTGTCCAGTTAGTCCTGTGAAGTTTGTTTTAATAAGTTTCTGGAGTAACTTTGGGCCTTGGTCAAAAATTCGGAGGGCGTTTAGTTCCAGAAGGGTCCCATTGCTGTTTTGCAGTCTGGGATCATCAGAAAAAGTAACAGTTCCACCATCGTCAAAGAAAGCATCAAGAGCTCGAGCAAGTAACCACACAGAATCGTATGAATATAGAGCATAAGAATTGAACTTTGGGGTTTCTTTATCTTTTAAGTTTCTCCAACGAGCAGTAAATTTTTTTTTAAGATCAGAATCTGGTGTGTGATGGCGAAGTGCAATAACCCCTTGTATAAGATCCATAGTTTCAGGACTAACGGTATCTGAAGAATCCAAAACAGAAGGAAGCCAATCTGTAGCAATCCAAACATATCCATTGCCCATCATTGCAAGACGTTTTGCTATTGAAAAGATTGTCAAACCTGAATCAGGATTTACATGTATGACAAAAACCCGCGATTCCATAAGGTTCACTCCAACCAACAGGCTGTCTATTTCAGTGTTTGTGGCTCCAGGAGAAAAGGCAGCCTTATAAGAAATCTTAGCGCGTTTCTTTGCAAGTGCATCACCCAATATAGAAATTCCATTTCTACCATAATCATCATCAACAAAGATGGCAACTATCTCTCTCCATCCAAAGTATTCCACAAGATCAGCAACTGCATACATCTGGAAGTAATCACTTGTTGTAGTGCGAAGGAAGTACGGGTACTGCAGAGCAGAAAGAGTTGGGTCTGTAGCCCCAAATGACAAGAGTGGCACTTGAAGTTCATTCACAACGTGGGAAATAACATGAGCTATTCCTGACGATTGTGGACCAATTGCAGCAATAATATCTATACCCATAAGCTGCATAACTACACAAGTAAGGATGCCCTGTCAAAATTTTCTCATTTCCCTCATTTTCTTGTATCATTAACAAACTCACAAAACGTTGGGACCAAGGAAAAACAATCTAATATTTTGAGATTAAGAGTTAAAAGCATGGCCTGACACTTATTCTAAATTTACCCAATATCCACTAATTGCTGCACTTTTCATCTCTATGGAAAATGTAAACATATATCCAAGATCTTAAGCTTCAAATGTGCATCAAGTTGTTTATATTTCTGATTCAGGAAGCAGGAGAACGTTATAGACAAAGACAAAATATACAAAACTCATTTGTGGCACCTTTTCGATTCCTCCAAAGCTATGCTTTTATAAGAAATTGATAATGCAATCAACTTCTACAGAAGTGCTAGCCAAGAAAAATTAATAAAATAATTAAATTTCTACAGGAAGATATCGTCTTGGACAGATAGGGAAAAGAATACATGTAAATCTGGAATTTTGCACTTGGCACAGAGCTTTATTGAGCTGGTTGAATATTTATGCGCCATATTTTCTTAAATTAAATACTGTAGTATCCAAAATTAGTTCTAAACTATCAAACTTTATAAGGGAGAATATGTCCGTGGCTAACAAGGAGGCTAATCTGAAATTCTCCAGAATGAGCCAAACCAACAAAAATTAAACAAGTAAATCTCCATTAGATCAATAATTTCTCCTTCATCGGTAAGCTATCCAGAGAGTGGACAATATTAAAGAAGAAAACAAAGCCCAAACGAAGAAATATTGTTCTAGTAGAGGAGAATAAAATGATCTCTTCTACTTAATTACCTTCAATAGTTCCAAGAAAGCCACTGCAATTTGTATCCTGCAAGGTGAGGTTCAACTTTGTTCCCTTAAGAATGCTAGAATCAGAATTTATATCATCAACTGCAGCAATAATGGCCGGCTTGGCCGACCGTCCAATAGCTGAATTTAATGTAAATAAAGCTCCAATATTCACCACCCTTGGCCTAGTGGAAGGAGCAGTGGCATTTCCAGTTATGCCAATGACTTCCATGGGCATCCACAAACAACAAATCAATAACACAAATGTTCTCATTATATGCATATGGCCCTCCATTTCCAAGAACCCCAGGGTATGAACAATTGATTCTTCAAGTCAAATCAATCATATTTTCAAGAAATCAAGCACCTGCTAGCAGATTCAACAGGACAGAAAGGCTAAAAAAACCTAGAATTTGAATTCAAGAAATTTAAGATCTTCAACATATGGGCTATCCTATTAAAATGAAAACCATAAACCTCACAACCACAAATGAAAACAAGAAGACTGTGATTCTGGAAATGGGCTGTAAGCATTAATTATTACCTAGTAAGAAACAAAATTCAAACCGAATAGGGTAAATTGTTCATTACAGGTAAACTGATAAAAATACAATAATTTAAACCTGGAAAAAAGACAACCAACTTGCTACTTAGACATTGATTCCCATATGGATACAGAGAAAGGACCAACTCTCACGCTAAAAATAGTTATAAGAGTCCCAAAATCCAATTAGCTTGGTTTACTACTTTGAATAAATACACCCAGTCAATCACACATAAGCATTTATTCTCACAAAATTGATTACTATTCATACTAATTAATGTACTGAAAGCGTGGTAACTTGTAGGCATGAAATAAAGATAATTAATACCAGCAATTGGTTGGTGGCTACTGCCCAGAAATATTTACCTCAAGAACATCCAAGATTGCAGTTTTAGCAATTTCACAGTTAAGCCCATTTGCTTGTGTGTCAGTGTGTGTGCGCGCGCGTGTGTGTACAGCTATGAACAAGAGAACCAAGCAGAAAAATTAACAAGGTACACAGTCTTGCAGGTTAGGAAAAGAATAATTCTTTCTTGCCCATTTCTGCTCACTTCACAATTTAACTGTATAAATATGCATATTTCTCAGCAAAAGTGGGATTTGCTTTGAAGCGTATAAATTTGTGAAGTCGACTGAGAATAGTTTATACAGAGAAGTCGTGGCAGGGTAAATTGCAGCATTGGTCCTCAAGCTAGTCTTAGCAGCATACGGGGTCCCAATCTATTTGTTTTGGTAGTTGAATCCCCAACCTATCATTTATGTTTCACTGGGATTCCCAATTGACAAGACTGTTAATAAGTCAAAGTTTTTTATGTGTACATGTGTACCTCTACCTTATCTTGTCCAAGTCTTTTATATAAATTAATTAATATTTTTCTTGATTTTAAATTGATCGGTTGATTGGAACGAACATATAAGATAATGGTTTGAATAAATATTGGAGGAAGAACTCAAGAACAAATATGGTGTGAGGTTTTTGAGACATTAAAATAGTTGATAATCCAATAAATAATGGGAGTTGGTTGTGCAGGTGGTGGATAGGAATGGTGGTGTCAATTGTAGGTGGCTCTTGACCGGTGGTGCTGGATGTGATTTTTTTTTCTTCCAAATTATCTTTTTATTTATTTTGAAGTGAACACATTTGCCTTTACCCATTTTTGCTCCTTACAAATGCAACTTGTGAGACATGAATTTCAAAAAGGGTGGGCTGATTGGATCGATCCACTCGAAATCAGGCAAAGTTCAGATTCATTGAAGGCTTAAACCAAATCTAAAAATAAGATCCGAATTAATTCTAGAACATCTTTCAAATTTAAGGATCAGATAATCCTCAAACCTAACAGGATTGCAGGTCAAGCTAGTCCAAACTTTTTTTTTCCTAAGAAAAATAATAGGCCGGCACAAATGCCAAGAAAAATAGAGCGAGGACCTGTTTGCTACTAAAGCAATAGGGTAACAGCTGATGCTGCAATTTTTCCTTCAAATGAACGACCAATCACATTGTTAAGGGCAGCCAGACCTGTACATACGTGGGGCCCATACATTTCTTGGTGTGGAACATGTGGTATCTACATGTTCACAATTGTCACGAATGTTGTCAGTAAGATGTAAATAAATATTTGACTTTTCATCGTTAGGTTTTGCACTGTCAATATCATCAATCATGCTACATGTGCACTTCGATTTACCCTTTGATTGACACGATTCCACCCGAATACTCACATGGAGGTCGGGTCCCGCTCCATTAAATTTAATATTTTCACACCTCATGTGAGGGAACAGATGGGGTCAGATAAAAGAAAGAGTAAGTTCGAAGTGTACAAATAGCTGGAATAAGCATATATGTTTATATTATCAATTCTACCATGGGAACAGGCTCAATGATAATTTTTATACACAGATATATTTGACAAATTTCCATCAATAGATAAAAATAAGTTAAACCGTCAATCAAGACTGTCAAATTATTGAACACGTTCAAGCAGTATTATTCATATATTATACGGTATAATTCGATATAGTGTGAATATTATTTCTTGATTGGGACTTAATTGTAGGGACATCTCAAATGAATCTTCAACTTTTAGAATAAAACCTTATCTACAAGATATTTAAGAAAAGGTTGATAGATATTAGTTTTAAAAAACTGATTTATTTTTATATAATTCATTATTTTTTGAGATAATGGTTGATGTGAGAGAGGGAGTATGAAATACTAAAATATGAGTTCTAATTATTTGTTTTAGAATACGAGTGATATAGGCACGAACTCTCGTCGAATAATTCAAAATATTGAAATTATGAAACTATGATAAAATGATTTTATTCAAGAATATAGCATAAAGATTAAAATACAATAAACAATCAACAAAATCCATTGATTCTAAATGAATATTAAGAATTGAATCAAAGAAAATTGGAGATCACTCCAAACTCGTGTTTTATTATTCAAAATACAATGAGCCGCCAATCAACTCCAATGCTTCTATTTAATGCAAAACAAATCATCCAAAAGAAAATAAAATATTAAAGAACCTAATTTTGGCCCTTCCTTCTAGCCGTGCCTCTAAATTCATGCCTACCTTTGGGTGGTCCTCGAAAGCACAAACCATGCATGAATAGAAATGGCAATTTGACTCGTCGACTCGAACCTCCTGTGGCTCTGTTCGAAAAAAAGCCTTAGTCGAGCCCCATTTTAGGGCTTCGGACCAAGCCCGAGCCGGCCCGTTAGTTCGGGAGAAAAAAAAAGAAGGAAAAAAATGGCAGCAACTTGATGCTTCTTTAAGGCAGTAACAGCAAAGAAAGAAAAAAAAAAAAAAAAAGGCCGGCTCGGCTCGAAAAAAGCCCGCACCATCGAGTCCGAACCTCAAATTTCAGCTCGACTCGTTGACATCCCATACATGAATCATTCCATTTATGGTAGATAAAATTTCCCCTTCGATCTCCTTAATATAACATGACATAGTGCTTGACATTGAATATATATGATTATGAGTAGAAAACTTTAGTCTATTAATATTAAATTAAATTTCTCAATAATCTCCACACTGTTGATTTCCCACAAACCAACTTATTATGCTCATGCTCCGAATACTACTTCTTTTGATTCGTTGTTGTCACCTTAAACTTGTGAGTGTATATAATTAATGAGTCGCATGCAGTTGTTAGGTATGTGATATAGTTATTTATGCCCTGTTTGGTACCCATTCTCATTCTCATTCTCATTCTCATTTTCACTTTCAACCACACATTCTTCAATAAAATAATATTTTCCATCACATCAATAACTTTTCCTTCTTTTTCAACCACATATTCACCATCACATCAACCCAAAAAATTCATTTTCTCTAACAAAATGGCTACCAAACAAGCTATTAATGAGTTTCTCAGCCTTATCATAAACAGTGTCTTTGAATGGAAGAGTAAGCAATTTCACCAGCCCCAAACCAATCCGATACACCACTTGGAACGGACTCAAACTTATGTTACGGTTGGCCACGTGATTATGAGGAAAACTATACCCCACTGATATCGAGATTCTGTGATTTCAAGTTCTAGTGGACTATACATTAATAATGCGATGTCTAAATGCTCATTGATTAGTTAGAGTTTCAAGAAATTGTTGATATGATTATTTTAGATGAATGTACATACGAATGTACGAGTTCGACCGAATGATTACTCCTTTCCTTTTTATAGCAAAAGTGAATGAAATATATTAAATTTACACTTTAGTCATTGTCGGGTGGGCTTATCCCTTAACTTTATTGATTTAAGTTCAAACTCCGTTATCAAATTTTCAACGAATAATAACACTTTCATTATTAATTATTTCCCCTATTAAACAATTTTTTTACAATTTACAATTAAGTCCATAGAGAAATGAAAAAAATTCAATTAAGCCCTCTAACTTTCCACTCTTCTCGATAAGATCCTAACTGAATATACAGAAATTTTGGGGTTTATAAATAGAATCATGCTAATGGTACATCGGAGCGTACATCACGGTGTACACCATCCTCACACGGGTGGGGAGTCCACTCAAATATTTTATTTAAGTGGGTCCCTCCATGTGAGGGAATGTACACCTTAATATATATTTTATTATGTACCACTAGCATAATTCTTATAGATAACATCCTCCCAAGTCATTTTCAGGAATTAGGAACTGATAGTAAAAATTTCTCTTTCGTACATTAAAGTATTGTGATGGATCAAGATTGAGAAGTTGAGTTTAAGGATCAAAACGTAGCTGAGCCACTCGTTTTTTTTATGGTAAGAAGTTCTTTCCATCAACTGCTACGAATGTCCTCTTCAGAATCTGCAAACTAGCAGTAGGACTAGCTCCACGGAGTCGCCAATCTAGAGTCTCAACTATTAAACGGACTCAAATGCCAAAGCCAATTTATTTATGGAAAATGTTGTTTCCACAACATCCCCTAATAGGGGGTGGGGCTCGAGATTAAAATAATCGCGGGCTCTATTGTGAGTGGGATGTGCACGATGTTGTGCCCATAGCTCCTCTCTTTATTTATTTAGATTTTTTTTATAAATTTGCGTGACATGTTTTTCAACACTCAAAATAAATTAATTTTTTTTTTCGTTTTGTAGGTTAAAATTAGTCGGGGATATAATTATTTATTTCTATTTTTGAAGTCACTCAGTCCTTGTTTGAGCTCCATTTTTGGAGGAAATGTATTTTAAAATGGTACTTTTTTTTTAAGAATGTATGATTAAAAAATAAATAAAATTTTTGAATTTACGCAAAAATTTATTTTACGTCAGAATATGTAGTTGAAAATAAATTTCGAAAAAAAAAACTCAAACAAGGACTTAATTAGATTCTAAATAACTTGACTCATAGTTTGAGTTGGTTCAACCGGTGGGTTTGGTTGACGATAACTAATTGGAAGGACATGCCATGTCTTTTGGATATAGTTGTTAGATTTCGTAATATTTATAATATTGAAAATGGAAAAATAAAATTAAAATGGTTTCATTAGTTAGGTATAAATACAATACTCGTGTAATTGACATAGTTGTTTTAAAGAATGACTTGATTTTTCTTTCTAATTAGGTAAAAAAAAATCATTTTCTCATCAAGAAGAGAATTATTTAGTCGAAGATTATTCGATTTTTCGAGCAAGACAATTCACAGACAGCATATTTATAATTTCGAATTAGATAGAATTAGTTAAGATAACAAGTAAATACTTTGCATGCTTTTATGACATTTATTCTGTATAATTTATCATCCAAGCTTTCATTTGGCAAATTTATAAAATGATTTATAAAGAGAAATAATACGAAATTACACAAAATATATAAGTAATAATTATAAATGCGTAATTGAAATTAACATTTTTCGTGTAATTAAAAATTTCAGATGCTCCAGAATATTCACATGTTTTTTTTTTTTTCCAATTAGGTCCGAGATTCGCACAAGTGTCAAATCAACATCATCCTTACAAAATTTCTAGGAGTGATGTTACATGTACATGGGGAGTTTGACAATTTTTTTTAACCGATTGAACACTTGTCAATTTTTGATTGATTTTCATCAAAACATGGGAAACAATGCACCATATAGATGGTGATTGTGATATTCAATTGAGCAATGCTTGAAGTATTCACATGTCTTTGTCAGAGTGCACACAGTGACGAGGTCCACAATTTTTTATTTAAAGTACACTATAGGGTCCGTTCTACGGTCGGGAGCCGGGGTCCACACAGTAACGGGATCCACAATTTTTTATTTAAAATACACTATAGGGTCTGTTCTACAGTCGGGAGCCGATAAGACCTCTCTGAAATAATACCCAATACACATGACATTATTCTATTCAATTTTCAAATAGAAAACAGCACATACGGTGCCTGCGATATTCAATTTTCTGATGGAAAATAGGACTAAATGACAGCTAATGAAAAAGATATGCGACCAACCATCCTTGCTTTGTGGGGAATGAAATATTTACTGTGTGGAGATATTTTCTTCAAATAAGTTCCGTTTACTTTGACTTTTAGACATTTTGCAGAAATTGGAGAAAAATAAATTGAAAATCAATTATTTATTCTAATTAATAACTTGGAATATGTAAATTCTTGAAAGCCGATCACGAGATTGTTCAATAATAAAAAAGGAAAAATCTAAACGAACACCTCCGTTGACCACATGAATGACCGCATGTGAGTGGTGCGGGTCTGGGTGAATAAAATAATATTTCTTCCTACACTCACATGCGATCATTCATGCGATAGAGGGGGGTGTTCGTGTAGCAAGTTTCAATAAAGAAAGCTCAAACAGTATTGTTGCTGAATGACTCTATCTTTAGACGAATTGGTAGGTGTAGTTTTACGTGTGACAAAATAATAAAAAGCACTTGTTTTAAGTAGAAGAGGAAATTTGAACAAATGAATATTATTTTAACATTTCATTAATTAGCATATTTCTCTATTGATCATTATTTCTATCGAAATATTCTATTTGTATGCTTTGAAATGGAAATATGTATTTTGTAGTAGTTCTGTATTTTAGATCCCCATTTTGAAGTATGTAAGAAATAAAACTTAGGTGTTAGTTTTGATGAACTTGAATTTATTTTATTTTAAACTGTGAATAACATCATTTTCCATCAAATAATAGTATTAAGACAATGAGTAATGCTACAATGACCACTTGGATGACCACCTGGATGACCGCGTGTGAGTGTGGGAGGAAATATTATTTTATTCATGAGGGGTCCGCACACTCACAGGTGGTCATCCAAGTGGTCATCCGGGTGGGTAGAGTAGTATTTTTCTAAGACAATTCACTCATGACATGTTTACATCACCATAAATAGAGTTAACAAACAAAACAAAGTACTTCACAAACTATTTTAATCATATTAAAATTTCTCTAATTTATCGTACCAAACATATCAACGTCTTAAGGAAAAACATTTCCAAAAATATGATGAGATGCCTGCAAGGATAACTTGCAAGGCCCTAAAATATCTTCGGTATTATTTTTCATTCCAATTAGGTCAACCATCTATACAACTATTGACCAGTGTTCTAAATGGCGCACCTCGCACGGTCAAAGCTCGAGGCAAAAAAGTCACGCCTATGACCTAGGCGTTAATTTAGCGATTGACGCTTTATTATTTTCATTCCAATTAGGTCAACCATCTATACAACTATTGACCAATGTTCTAAATAACGCACCTCGCACGGCCAAAGCGCGAGGCAAAAAAGTCACGCTTATGAACTATGTGTTAATTTAGTGGTCAACGAAAGCGTTGACCGCTTTAAGGTGCACCTTGGATCACATCATCATCGTCGTCGTCATCATCATCATCATTTATTTATTTTACACTACATAAAGTTTTCAACTTTTAAGGTAATTGGATTAAAATGCCCAAAAAGTTGCTTACTCACTTATTGATCCACTAATTTATAAAGGGCATCTCCGAGGATTATATTGTAAACATTCGATGTGGAATAAGAATCCATTTGATTTAGCTGTAATGTATTGTACCTTTTGTTTGACTAAAGTGTATTGTATATTTGATTTAGATGTAGTGCATTGTGCTATTGTATAAATAATTATTTATATTTTATTAAATTAATTAATCAAATTTCTATCTCTCACTCATTAATAAAAATTAAAAATTCTCCAAATATTTCAATTAGCACTATTATAATATATTTTGTTTATTGTTCGAAAATATATTTATTTTGTTAAACTCTTAGAAGTCAAAATTGCATTTGGTACTGTAATTTGTATGTATTATTAAATGATTTCCAAATTGATTGAAAATTTAAAATAATATTAAAATAAGAAAACGCATTTTTACACTTAAGCTTCGCCTAAGCGTGCATCAACTGAAGCTTGACCTTCAAGCATTACGTTTTTTTAGAACACTACTGTTAACTATCAAATCTAGGGTGATTTCATTTTTGGTCACTCGGTATTCACCAAAATTTTAATTGAATTACCTCATTTTAAATAGGGATGATAGTAGGACGGGTTCATGCCGTGCAACACCTCGCCTTAAACGAGGCGGGGCGAGGAGACAGCTTGCCACGTCTGCTGCCTCGTTTATTTTTTTATTTTTTATTTTTTTACATTTTCAAATCTATGGTCACTCACTATTCACTGAAATTTTAATTGAATTACCTAATTTTAATTAGGAATGGCTGTAGGGAGGGGTTTGTGTCGCTCCCCACCTCGCCTTAAACGAGTTATGCTATTATTCAGAGTTCAACCCTTAAACCAAATCCTAAAGATCATTCCATATATGTTTTAAAAAAAAATTCTAATTTTTTCGATCAAGATATTATAAACTTGTTTGAATTATATAATTTAATTATAATAAAAAGATTGAATGGTAGGATTTATAAATTATATAAAATAATTGTTTGTTAGGTAAAATTTTAAATTGACAATTGTATATTATAATTGATCGATTATAAACATGTTATAAAATTTGAAATACATTCAATAATATTTTAAAACTAGTCATTCATTAAAATTCTATTTTAATTTATTATTATTATTATTTTCATGGGGCAGAGCATCCCTGCTTGGCCCCCACCAACTCGTAGGGACGAATTTTTTTGCTATCACTAATTTTAATTTACTTCAATCAAACTAAACTTTAATAGTGTTCACTCTATTAGCTCCATTTACTAAATTCAATGTGTTAAACCTCCATGGATGTTAAAAATTAATAGCAAATTGACACGCGGCATACGCCTTATATTTTTAAGTAAAGGTACTTAGCACATAACATCCTTACTTTTCATTATTATTGTGAAAAACGTCATTACCTTTCATTTTTTGACATTTTCACCCTTATTTTCATATTTCATTGCTCAAAATGTGATTTTCATCCATTTTTCCAATTAAAAGTTATGAAATGACGAATATACCATACTATTTAAATAAAACAAAAAGAAAAGAATGAATTATTGTAACAATAATCCCAAAATTTTTAAAATGTGTAACTAGCACATAAGGCCTCTACCTCTCACTATTATTGTGAAAAACGCTCATATCTTAATTTTTGTTGTATTTTCACCATTAATTACACATTTAATTGTGCAAACCATCGTTTCTATTTATTTTCATTCAATTTCTCAATAAAAACTGTAATAACGAATATATCCTCATATTTAAAAAAAAAATAAAGGATAAAAAAATATTATTTCTAATTTTTAATAATTTATTTGGCACTCGTTTGGAGTTTTCGATTTATTTGAAGAAAAATGAGATAGAACAAAGAGACAGTCAAAGAAAATGAGCATAACATTGAATTCACTCTTGGAAAGAGTGGACAATTAGTTAAAGCAGCTGGTGCTGTAGTAAAATTGACTACAAAAGAGGGGTACTATTTAAAAAAATTTAGGACTATAGTTGTAATTAGTTCTTTATATTTTCTTTATTTTTATTTTAAATATGAGGGTATATTCATCATTTTATATTTTTATTGAGAAAATGGATAAAAATGATGGTTTGCGCAATTAAATATCTAAATAAGGGTGATAGTGAAAGATAGGGACATTATGTGCAATTACCCTTTTATAAATTTATTTGGGACTCGTTTGCACTTTTAAAAAATTTGGGACTATGATTGAAATTAATTCTTTTTTTTTTTCTTTTTGTTTTATTTAGAGAAAATAATATATTCGTTATTTCAAAGCTTTTAATTGAGAACATGAATGAAAATGAACTTTGCGTAATGAAAGGTGGAAATAAGAGTAAAAATGTCAAAAAAAATAAAAAATAATGACATTTTCCCTAATAATAGTAAAGCGTAAGAATGTTACGTGATAATTATCCTTTTAAGTAAATATGTCATATAATTAAGTCGTGATTGCAAAATTTAAAAATAAATTATCGTATGTCAAATCGTAACTATCGTATGTCAACTCGTAATCATGTTACGTGAAAATGCCCTTGTTTGTTTCCAATTGTTTGAAAAAAATAATTTATTTATTTTTACCATTTTTGTCAGCATGTGGGACCCATTGTGAGAGAAGAAGTCAACAATCACGACTTGGGTGAAAAAATTGAAAACAAACAGGAGCTTAAATTTTTCTCATACCACTTAACTACGCGTATTGACTCGAAAATCAACCATCGTCCTTGCAAAATTTTCAAATAGGAATAAAAGACAGAAAATGAAGAAGACAAAGGTTGACCCACATTCTCTATTGACTGCATACTGAAACGATTGAAGGGAAAGATGGCTAAGATTATTAATTGCTACGTCTCTTATGGGCTACTTAATTTCAAATTTAACAGACTCGGGGAAAGCGACATCACTAGTAGCGTCAAAATGGATCCTACAGTCCAAGTCCAAGTCCAAGATGAATTATCCCGTTTAAAACTAGATTGAAATTGGCTTGACCCAATCCACTAGTTGCCCATCATAATAATCGGACCGTGTCGAGATTGATTGTCTAACCTAACAACCCATCTAACCCGATTTATTAAACAATTAAGACATGATATAAAATTATAAGAGTTATCGTGTCTATAAATAACTGAATACACATTTCTCTTACAATTTTTTTTTTTTTTTTTTTACGTAATCATTCACCAACTTAGTCAAAATATACTTATATTGTAATTATGCACCTATTTTACTAGTATTTCTACTTAAATTACTTTTTTTTTTTTTTTTTTTTTTTAAATATTTCACAAGATGGATGAGCTCAAAACACAACCAATTATTAGATGTGGAAATTACACTCACCCCTAATTTTAAACCATCCAATTCAAAATTAAGATTTAAAAGTTTTCTTTTAAAAAAATCAGATATAAATCAAATTTTAAATATTAATAATAATATTACAAAAAATAAATTATTCCACATATTTATCCCACCATTATCTATCATATCCAAACCCTAATTATTTTCCCCTCTCTCTATACCTATCTCTTCTCTTTCTCCCCCAACCTCGAGGAAATACGTGTGAATGGCCTGTTGAAATGGTAGTATTTCCACAATGGCCCTTGACCAAATAATAGATGAATAAAAATAAAGAAAAATGCTAAAATTTGAAAAAATCATCAAAAAGTCAAAAATACCCTCACAATTCACAGCCAACCGACTTCTCTCTCTAAATCGACCCTCTCTCTCTCTCTAAACCGACCCTCTCTAAACCGACCCCGATAGAGCCTAGCGACGAGAAGACCAAACGAATTCGCCGACGATGCCAGGGACCCAGATCGACTAGTGGACTGAACGCGTATAGGTTAGTTTTAAAAAATCAATGAAAATGGACCTTTTTTTATTGGTAGTAAGTTGAATTTTTGTACAAATACTTGGATTAATAGTTCATTATTAGGTTAGAAAGATGGAGTAGATAGATTGTGGACCATTTTTGGGATGAAAAAAATGAAATTTTGGCATGTTTTAAGGACCTCAGTCGTCGGAAATGACGATTTTCGACGACTAGAGGAGGAAGACGAAAATTGGTTGTAAACAGTCGGTTTGACCGGCTCCAAATAGCCGGTTTGACCGGCTGTTTGCAGCCTCAATTAGCCGGTCAAATCGGCTTTTGACTTATAATTACTTTTTTTTAATTTAAAATAACACTAAATAATTTAATTTTTCGAATTTAATTATTATTCTGTATATTATACATAAAAGAAATTTAATAAAATTTAATTTTTTGATATAATAAAAGAAATAACTTTAAATTTATAATTAGGAAAATGAAATAATATTATTTTTTTAATATAGTATATTCCAAATATAATTAAATAATACTTGTATTTTTCTTCAATAATTTCCTTTATTTTAAATTGCATATATAAAATAAAATAAATAATTTTTTTAATTTAATAATTTAATACCAAAAATCAAACGTAACGTAATTAAATAATATTTGTATTCTTTTGTTACTTTAATAAATTTATTTTGTTTTATTTGTATATATAAAATTAAATAAACAATTAATTAATTTTAAATATTATTTTTAAAAAAAATTAGCACATTCTTATTTTATTTCATTTGAATTTTTTAACAAATAATATAAAATTCTTGAATTTAATATTATTTGTTAATAAATATTTATGTTATTCAAAGTTAAATAAATAATAATAATTTATATATATATATATATATTGATAATTACCAAAAATCAAACGTAATTAAATGATATTTGAATTCTTTTTTACTTTCATAAATTTGTTTTATTTTAATTAAATGAAAAAAATGAAATTGATAATTACTAAAAACGAAATTCAAAGGGAAAATTTAAATTGATAATTATTTTGTCCATTTTTTTACTTGTAATATTTTATGTAAATCTGTTTTGCCTATAATTGTTAGAATTCGGTTCACTTAATTTTTAGAGAATATGTTGTATTCCAGTATCTATTGTTTCATGTGTTAATAATTTAAATTTTTGCAGCATGGAGTATCATTTAGATGCGACATTGAGACAAATGTCAGGTAAGACTACCTGGAACGGTAGCCTGAACAGTTACAAAGTAGTCCTGGATCAGTTGGATGCAGAGCATCAAGATATGCTTCAGCAGTCCTTTTTGTGGCCCCTGTATGAGTTGAGACACTTGCAGTTTTCGGGGCAGATCATCGATGCCCTACTATGTCGATTGCTGAGTCCAGTGGACGATGATACCCTCCATTTCGATCTCGGGGGAAAAGTCGCCAGTTTTTCGGTATTCGACTTTGCGATGATCACTGGATTGAAGATTACGGGCGTTGATGCGGGTCATGCCGGTACGCAGAGAGCCAGTAGGCTGCACGACACATACTTTCAGGGACAGTGAACAGTTTATTTGACGCAGTTGGCTGACGCGATTACCAGGTGTGACGACATGTTAGATAGACTGAAGCTCGGCCTGGTCTACATCCTGGAGAGCACATTACGATGTCACCACAGGAGGACTGCGATTGACCCCTTCCATCTGGAGATGGTCGATGATCTTGATGCTTTTAACACATATCCGTGGGGGCAGAGATGTTTTAAGGACACGGTGCACGTTTTCACAAGATTGCATTCGAGGCCGAAGGGGACCATGCGGAAGTATGATATATACGGATCGCCCCTGGCTGTGCAGGTATATGTTTCACGTAATTTAGTCTTAAAATATTGTTTATAATAGATATGAATGTAATAATTGTATTTGTTGCAGATTTGGGCGTACGAGACAGTCCCAATCATCGGTGACCGATATGCGACTCGACTAGAGACACGCGTCCCTCGGATGCATCATTGGCAAGCATCTCGAGCAGTCGAATATCCAACTAGCAAACAATTATCAGCCATCATCGACGACGCTCAGGTGAGATAATACGTTTTTCGATTTATGTTGTTTGTAGCTCAGATATCTGAACACATGATTATTAACTAGTCGAAATGTGGTTATGTCAGGTTGAAGTCATACTGAACACCGAGTTTTCACGAGCTATTGTCATAGAGTACGATTCGCTCCAGCGTTTGGGTAACACATACACGATCCCCGATTACATGATCGAGTGGGTACTCGGAGTGTGGCCGAGTGTCGGAGGGAAGGCTTGGGAGGAATGTACACATCTGTACATTCCAGTGATTGAGAACCTACACTGTTTTGCCGTAGAGATCATATTCGCGGACTCCACTATCTATGTGTATGACTCCGATCATTCGTGTCTGACACAAGGCCAGCTCGAACAGGTATTGGAGCCTCTAGCTGTGATCGTTCCTATGATGGCTAGATGAGCGGACGTGATTGTGCGAGATAGACTAGCCATCGTGCGCAACATGATGACGATGAGATAATCCGTATCGTAAGTGTTTATACTTCTGTTATTACCTAGAATATTTTGTTTTTTAACTGCACGATTTCTGATGTAAATTGTCTAACACATTATGATATTAATTGAAGGGGCGACTGCGGCATTTTTGCAATAAAATACATAGAATTTTTGAGTATAGGACATAAGGTTGATGGAATCAACCAATCATGGATTAACATTTGTCGTCGGAAATTAGCCTGTGACTTGTATTTTTTCAATTGTGATCCGTAAATATTCCGACAATTATTTATATAATTATAATTAATTGTAAATATATGCATATTTATAAATGTATATGAAAGTTTCTTTGGAGATCAATGATTGTAAATATAATATATATGAAATTTATAAATACTGACATGAATATAAATATTATTCATTTAACATCAATGATATTATACAGTCAACTAATTGTCACTCAGAGGAACCTGACTATTACAATTTAGACGAGTATGACCGACTTCTCTACATCTGTCGCACCTACGCGGTCGAGAAAATTCTCCAGTGGAGGGTATTCTAGAAGTACGTGGACGTTCAGGGCCACGCGGTTCAATTATCGGTGGTGACAAACTATTAAATGAGAGAATACGGTCAGGAACTTCCCAATCAACTTCGTTTGGTAGGGAAATATAGTGTCTGCATACGCTGCTCTCCAATAATCAGCCGTGTAATAATCAGAGCATAATGTACTCGGTGCAAAACCTTTGTGCATAGCTACTGCGATTGCATGCTCGCATGGAAAACTCTCCAGCTGAAATCGATTACAAGTGCATGTGTTGATTGTCAAGTCCACCATGTATGCCAGATGACGTGAACAATGTACAGAGAAGTGCGACCCATCCAACGGTTCCACAACCAACCTTATCCCGACCTCCGCAGCCTTGAATAATTTATCCTCTTGAGCCGGGGCTAGCATACTCGTGCAATTATGTGATTCCGCACGTCGGTCGTGAAACCACTGCTGCAGCTTGGTACAGATGTTCTCAATCATTGCAATGATTGGCAAGTCTCGATCCTTCTTGAACAATAAATTCAAAGACTCCACGTTGTTCGACGTCACCAAGTTGTACCGACGTCCTGGAAAATGTGATCGCGCCCAATGTTCCATCCCCATTTTGGTAAGATACTCTCATGCCGGGTACGACTTATTTCCTATCTCGACCATAAACATATTACAGTCCTCGACACTGTAAGCTTCCGCCGCACTCCTAAACAATCCAACTATGCCTTGGCCCCTATACCTAGTCTTTAGATTATCCTGTATATGGTACATGCAGTACTCGTGATGTGCTTCGGGGAAAACTTCAGCAATAGCATTTATCAGAGATTGACCCCGATCAGTTATAAAGGTAAGATCCTCGACATCCCCGATCACTTCCCTAAGCTTCGTAAAGAACCAATACATTGCCATATCATTCTCACTGTCGACTACGTCGAATGCAAGTGGGTAAATCTGGATGTTGGGATCTTGACATGTAGCAATAATCAGCTTGCCCCCGTACTTCGATTTCAGAGTTGTACCATCGACTAAAATTACGTGTCACATCGCATTTTTAAAGCCTCTGATGCATTGACCAAGAGCTATGAATAAATATTTAAAACAATTCTCACCCTCCGTCGCAATGAAATAAGGGGAACCATGATTAGTTGTCCTAAAATTATGGCAGTACCTAGCCAATTTCGCATAACTTTCCTCGGCCGAGCCCATTAATTGCTTCAACGCGCATTCTTTGGCCTTCCAGGCCTTCTGGTAACTTAGTTTCACTCCGTAGTTTCGTCGGACGTCGTTGACGATGTCTGAAGGTCTATAAATCGTCCGTGAGTCCTGATACTTGTCCATTATTTGTCGACCAATAAATCATAACCGAGCTTGTCTGTGATCGTTTATACGAGTCCCCAATCCGCAAGTATGTTCTCGGGTATACTTGCGAGAACATACTTGCGAACTACAAATGACTCATTCGTTTCCATCTCAGTCGCTCGCAACCGCCAATGACAATTATCGTTGACGCAAACAAGTGTCAACAAATGCTTGTTTGATTTCTTTACCTTGAACTCAAAGTTGAATTTCAATGTCAGCTCGTGCACAACTACCTGTAGATCCGTCTTCATGACAAACTGCTGCTGGACGTGCAGATCATCATCATCGGGAGCTATATGTGAATAATTAGATGACGGTCCACTTGTTCCAGCCTCTGTGTTCCCACTCCACTCACATCAACGCCGTGATAAAGCAACCAAATCCTCATTCGTAAATTCATTTGCATTCATGTCTCGCTGTCTAGAACTACCGACTGAACTCTGTGCGGCACAACGATATCACGATCAGGTAAAACTGTCTCGGAAATATTAGCCTCATCCTCGCAAGCTATCTGCACTGTATCCCAAAAACCTGTTGCTCCATCTGAGCCGGTATTTATACCTTCCGTGTCATCCTTCCTCACTAATGTCACGCAAATATGGGTCATTTGCGTTTAGTTCAACTCAAACAGATAATTCACATGAACATCAGTTGTAATCTTTGTAGGTGAAATGGAAAAAGGCAAATGCTCTCTGAATTGAAATCTTAATACCATATCGTATCGAGATGAATTGACGTTCATACTTTTCTGAATATCATCAAACAATTTCTCGTACGATGTACTCTCTGTTATATGTGTTGGAACACTATCTTGTATATCATTCGACCATTTTCATACCCATCGATTACTTTCATCCAATTCGAAATCACCAAAGTAACAAATTGGGAGTACAATCCTCATATCTGCATGGCAAAATTTATTCATTCAAAAATTGGGCTCACAGCGTCAATTAAAACAAGAAATAAATTTAACAGCCGACTGTTTACAGTCAAAACAGTCGAATATTCGGCTGTAAACAGCCGACTGTTCGGCTGTTTACAGCCGATTTATCAGCTGTTCGGATGTAAACAGTCGAACGTCGTTACAGCCGATAATCGGCTGTTTTTGTTGTGTGGTTTGACAATCGAAAAATTTAATTGAAGATAAATTTTTTTTTCCTATTCGTGCTAAAAAAAATTATATACAGATGCTAAAAAAATTATTTGCTACAATCCATAAATCTTAATGTTTTGATTTTTAATATACATTTAATGAAAACAAAATTAAACATACGTAAATATAATTACCGGTTCAAAGTTATTGGCAGAAAATAAATTTTTCCTTCAACTATCGATATTTTTGAGATTTTCAGATTGAAGAAAATGAGAGTTTTTATCTGTGTATGATCTAATTCTAAAATTTTCAGCAAGGATTGTTTGGTTTTTATTTGATAAGTAAAAGGATAGTATTGTATTTTACAAAAAATCATATTTGTAATTGTTTTATATACTTAAGGGTATTTTTGTCTTTTGATATTCTTTAGGCTAATGTGGAAATATGATAGAATAAAAAGTCAATTTGAAAATATGGGCCTTTGACCAGGCCAAACTTAAAAGAACCCCCCCCCAGCCTCTCTCATGCACTTCCCACGCTTTCTCTACCGAAGTCGAACCTTTGCGCAAAGAGATGTGCTGCTGTGGTGCTAATAGAGACATCACTCTGGGCTATTTGTAGTGCCGCACGAGATGTCGCGACGACAGTTCACTAGTGTTGCAACGACACAGAGATTATAGTGTTGCCTTCATGGAGGAGAATAGCCGAATGATAGATTAAAATATAGGTGTTTCTTGGTGGCATATAACATTGGAGAAACTGATGTGGAGATTATAGTGCCGTGGATTTGTTAAGGTTGCAATGGTGAGACAGTGGTGGTGATGGATACGATTGTGGATCGAATGCGATGGTGGTGGCGGTGTTGGTGGTCATGGTAGTGATTGTAATAATTTTGAATTTGATTTTTTAGTAATGTTTGGAAGGTGGTGATGGTGACGTTGGCCGCGATGTTTGAGATGATGGTTTTGTGTGGTGGTGGTTTCAGTTGCGATGTAGTTAGTGGTAGTGGTAAGGAGGTGATCACAAGTATTGGTGGTAATCACACATGATTTGGCTGATTGTGATCAATAAATAATGTGATTTGAATTTTTTTTAATTTGTGATCAATAATTTGATAATTTGTGATCTAAACATAGTCCTCGTTTGATTCTCATTTTTCCCAAAATTCATTTTTCTCTCTATTCTTTTCAACAACACATTTTTCAATAAATAATATTACACGCAAACCCAAAACTTTTACTTAATTTTTAACCACATATTTTTCATCAATCAACTATTCAAAAATGTATTTTTCCTCCAAAATGGGAATCAAACATGACCATAATTTGTGACCAATTAATTTGATATTTTGTGATTATGAATTAAGTTGTGACTTTTAAAATTTGTGATTTGTGATCAATGGATAATATGTGACTTATTAATTTGATAAATCCGTGACTGTAAAATAATTTGCGATCTGTAAAGTTTTTAAATGTAACTGAGAAATTATTTATTACCAATTAATTCGACAATTTGTGATCAAATTGTATATAATTGTGACTTTATATTTAAATAATTATTTCAGAAATAAAATTTAATAAATATATGATTTTTGAAATTTTAAACCTTTTATCTTAGTTTCGAAATGAGTTACTATAGTTAAACTCTGATTTTTGCCCTTATTATTTAGAAGAAAATTTGGGCTTGGTCTAGACCATATTTTCAGGCCGGGTAAGTTCAGGCCCACAAACGGAAATATTCTCCCAGTCTTTAACACGTAACTGGAACCAACTCACCAAGTACAATCTCTTATCGAAAGATTTCATTAGACACAACTGCTAAAATAACTAGATTCCACTGCATCGTCCCATTTGTACACTTTCAGCAACTAGTCAAGACTATATTTCCCTTCGTCCATTTACAGTAAACTGACTAATCCATAAACGCGCATCTGATTGTATTTCCTTTCGTCCGTTTAAGGAGGAATGGAAATTCAGCTTTATGAAGAAAATGGACAAAAATGTTGTATTCCGTAATGTTTGGATAATTTAGAGGGATTTTGCGCCAAAATAAAATGATAGGAGGTATTCCACAAAACAGGTAAACATTAGGGGGTATTGTGCCAATTACTAATAGAGTGATCTGATTGAAATTGTTAAGAAATTTTAGTGATTGATTGGAACAAAATTAATTTTAGGGACCAGCATAAATTTTCTATGCAATTTTAAGGACCAAATCTTTATTTATCTTGTGTAATTTATATTCAAATTTATAATTTTATTTTCAGTTGTGCTACATGTACATGAAAAATTATAGATTCGCTTACCAACATATGATGTGACGAGATATGATTGATGCAAAATTTCACCAACCAACTTGGTTGAGGTGTTAGGATTTTGATCCAAGCCGTCACAGACTCAGAAGACTAGCTAGTATGGCTAAGGGTTGGATTTTCTCTAATAGCCTTGAAAAGGAGAATTGACAAGTCTACACTAGAGTTTTGTTGCCTTGAAAGTTGTTATTGACAAGACATTCGGTTATGCTTTCAATACCTCATAAATAGAGGCGAACGAGACGATGGTATGTGGCCTCATCACATGGACATGAAGGTGAGACATGCAATTCTTAGGCTGTTACACACCTTGAAAAGTAAGTGCTTGCGTAGCATTTTGTTTCGCTGGCCATGTGGGCAAAAGTGCAACAATTTCCAACTTATCAACTTCTTCTTCCATACGTGTAAATTTTGCTAAATTTTAATTGTAAAATTCGATATCATTAGGTCCAAGTCTTTCAACCCTCAAGAACATCAATACAAAATTCACAAATTTCCAAGGGTTCGAATCCTGAAATATGAATGAGGTCTTTGGTAAATGAGAGTTAAAAGGCAACCTTCTATCCTACATCATTCAAGGCATAACCTGCGATTTACCTCTCCACCAAGGTCCAGGGCAGGACAGGTGGGGCGCCAGTAATGGGACGTAATCTAAAAAAAAAAAAAAAAAAAAATCAGAAATTTCCAGCCTTAAAAACATTACGAATAGGTGATTACACTAACGAATATTGAAGCAACTCATTACTTATTTTACAAAACAATAGTTTGCAGCTGATATTATAGCAATTATGGTTTTCGAGGATTCTTGCTCGAGGAGATGAAGTTTTAATTCTGTACATGCTAGATCAATGATGAAGGAAAGAAATTAACAACAAATTAATTAAGCAAGGATTCGAAGAACCATCAAGGAGGCGATCCACAGTGTAAAAGACACACCGTTAACATAAATTCCTGCCATGCAAACCATTTGAGTAGCAAATAAGAATATCAAAGAGACGGACTCATCCACAAAGTAAAATTTACAAGTACAACCATCAACAATGATAGAATAGATGTATTTCCACCATGTTCGCTAGGGAGTCTTGAACAACACTTAACTAAGGACACACTAGACTTTCAAATTGGCACGGGTTAAAAAAAGGTTTCAGGCTGAGATATCAACACTATTTAGGAAGAAAAATAAACTAAAATCTTGTTCATTATATCGTTAAAATTGTATCAGTTGTGTAGTGTATCAGACATGCATTTAAGGTCTTGTTAATTTTTTTATTTTTTTTATCAAATTACAAATTTTCAAAGCTATTACTACTTTAGTTCTCTTTGAATAAGATTTCAATGTCTAGTGATAGATTCATTAGATATCTTATAACTAGAATCCATCTTCTGTGCAATCTACACTCATAGTTATTGGAAGAACTACTTCCTTTCGGATTTAGGAAGCAACTCTCGGAGATCTTTGATGCAAAAAGTTAGTTGTCTACGTTGAATATCTAATTTTTATGCATACGACAAGTCAAATTGAAGGGAATAGAGTAAAAAATACAAATAAAAAAATAAAAAAAGGGTTTTCAAATCCAATTAAAAAAATTCCCAAAGAAAGAGCTTCTTAAACCTAAGAAATTAAAAATAACTAGTGTTCATACCACTTTGTGCCGATGTTGCTTTGGGGAGTTCTGGAAACTTGGTGGCTGCAAATCATTAGGTACAGAACAAATAAGTTAAGGCGTAAATGTTTTCAACCTCAATAAAGAATAGCTGAGGTAAGAAAGTACATGTCTACCCATACTTTTATTGCATGAAGAAGATGAATCAACAGAACCCAAGGGCCAAGGGGCTGCGACGTTATCATTAAGATCACAAATAAAATTGATTCCAGAAGCTTTGTCGTATGTTACATCAGAAGGCAAACTTGGAAAAAGACAACCAGATACTGGAAAGCTAGATTAAGTTAATCAGCAAGAATTGAGACATATAATGCTGATATTAATTCCACAATCCAGTCATTACCTTTCGAGTCCACTGGTCCATGCCATCAACAAACACCACCACGATCAACAGAAAGTCACAATGTAACCACCACTTGTTACTGATTAATATCACCAAATCTCAAGCATGATAAATTTAGGTAACGACGAGGAAACAGACCTTGAAGGGAAAAATCTTTGAGATTTATCAGGCAAAGTTTATAAATATTGCTCGAGATATTAGCTCTTTGCAACTTCAAGCCAAGTGAAGCCGCACAATTTAAAGCCTGCAAGTTAGTAACAAAGCTCTGCTCTTGCAACTGAGATAAGTAACTGTCCATGGCATTGCAGCAAGATGTCTGATTACTTGTTAAATTTCCACATTCCGTAGAAACATTTTTCACGTCAGGAAGAAGCAATGGACATGCTGAAAGTAGAAAGGGAGAACCAAAAAGGAACAAGATCAGTTAACACATTTTCATTCTTTTCCATATGAAAAGGTTTGTGGATCAGAATATTCAGTCTAAAACACTTGTTGATGCATATCCGAGTGTACCTTTTTTAACCTACCTTTGTTTATTTTGCAACTAGCAAGTACTCTGAGAACTCTATTTGCAGAAGCAGGATCGAGTTTACTAGCTAGCCACCGGAGCACAATATTCTTACAGTAATTTACAAGAGACGCCTGCTCAGAAACTACAGAAGTGCCTCTCAAACCAGTCCTAGTATAATTCCTTACAGCTAATTCTTCAGCAGCATCTGATATGGCATTTTGGCAAACTTGGTTGCAGCACTCATTAGCAGGATCAATTATCTCACAAGCAACCAGTAAAGCAGAGGAATCTATTTTTCCTTCAATCTCAGTAACATCAGTTACAGGGCAAGATAATTTTGTGAGATTCGATGGGTGAACTGAGCATATCTCGAGAAGACTCTCACTGGCGCCTTTACTTTCCATGATCTGCTGGAAATCCGAGATGCAGTGTCTTGCTTCAGTATCATTCAGCGCGAGCTTCTGAGTGTGAATACTGGTCTGGCCTATAAGAATCACTAGGCTGGAATCAACTTGAGGACAACATACTACATTTGCAAGGTATGGAGCGAGCGAAGCCCAGCAATCAGTTGCTGTCAGCCCCAGTATATGTTCAACAGCTGAAAAGTTAAATGAACAGAGCCCTGAAAATAAGAGGCAATGTTAGTCTACAGCATTTTAATGGCATTTCTTTAAATGTCACAGAAACCGTTACTGGGAAGTACTATATAAACAAGTGGTAATGGATTATTTGATTTTACATATAATAACTAATAGAACTTTAGAATTGCTATGATCATAATAAATTTTTTGATATTATTAAACCAAGGATCAGATAATATATTCATCCTGACAATAGACTTTGAGATAAATAATGCACTAATGCGAAAAGTACATTCAGATCTTCCGAATTTATGCACTGTAAATATCATCAAAATCAGTGAATATCCGTAGATGAACGAAAAGGATTTGGATACAGTTTGTTTATTCAAATAGTGTAACTTCTGCCTAATAACAGCCGAGAATAGTAAATAAGCATGAAAAAAAGGACCTGATAACTTTGGCACATTATTGTGTGTGAAAGGCATCAATGGAGTTGGAGCTTGGAATGGATAAAGGGGTTGAGGATCCACACTTGGAGATATATGTGGAGAAAAAGCAACATTCTTGTTAGGAATATGTAACACCACATATTCCACTTGTTATAAGCATGGACCCATACATATCTCCACATTGGTATGATATTGTCCACTTTGGGCCTGGACCCTCATGGATTTGCTTTTTGGGCTTTACCCCAAAAGGCCTCATACCAATGAAGATATATTTCCACACTTATAAATCCATGATCATCCCCATTTTTATCCGATGTGGGACTTTGGTCGCATACCCAACAATCCTCCCCTCGAACAAAGGACCACCGAGCCTCCCCTCAAACGATCATCTATCCGTCCATCTTCCTCACCAAGAGCTTGCTCTATCCAGATCAACTCCTCTCCACCGCGTTCTGGCACACGCCTTACGTGAAGCATCCGGAGCACACCGCCTGTCCAATAGAGCTCATCAACGGATCCCATCGCGAGCTAACCGAGGCACCACCTTCGTTCGGCATTTCAAGGATTCATCCACACGGCCAATTTTTGAGGCTTGGCTCTGATACCACTGTTAGGAATATGTAACACCACATATTCCACTTGTTATAAGCATGGACCCATACATATCTCCACATTGGTATGATATTGTCCACTTTGGGCCTGGACCCTCATGGATTTGCTTTTTGGGCTTTACCCCAAAAGGCCTCATACCAATGAAAATATATTTCCACACTTATAAATCCATGATCATCCCCATTTTTATCCGATGTGGGACTTTGGTCGCATACCCAACAATTCTTTATTTCGTGTAATTCGGAGTTGCCTAGATAATTCTCCCAGCTGCTTATTGACTCACATAAACCTGCACATATAACTTTTCTTTTTATCAGTAAATGTGTTGATGCAATTTTATCTATTCGCATCATAAAATACTATGGACAGATTTTCATCTGAATTTGATGCAAATTTCTTGCTAACATCGCTGTGAATGAGAAGTATCTTATACTTCGTTATCCTAATGCAACAATATGACCTTTTTTAGGATAATAATATGATCCCATCATTTTGCTTAAAATAAGGCATTACTATAAGAGTTGCATCACATTGCTCCAAGCATGGAAATACTAGGAAGTAAAATCAATACCATTTAAACAATAAGAACCTCAATCATCAGTAACACTTCAGCAAAACACGAAACAATTAAATTTACAAGTTAACCAAGTAATTCACAGTAAATTCTCAGACTATTCCAATATAATTCATTACAAATCCTAGTTTTCAAAACCCAGAAAACAAAACAAGTTACAAATTCAATAATGATCAATACAAGATTTAACAATTAGAGGATAACCCACTACGTTTCCATCAATAAAAATAAAGAACTGAATTAAAGAACTTCCAAATGTAAGACAGAAATTGAGAATACTCACATTGTAGTGGAAGTAATAGAATAAGTTGAAGAAGAAGCAAAGTTTGACGGACCGACATGAGTGGCACAATAATGAAACTGGACCTTGAGAGGAGACAAACCAATATGTGTAGGTTTGTGCAAGTGGGTTAGGTATTATATATGAAGATGAAGAGTTTTCCATTTGGACTTTTGGCAACAAAATTGATACCGATTTTCATTTTGTTCACACGATTGAGTGAGACTGCAAGCTATGTACCTGCTTTGAGGAGGAAAATTGTCACGTGAGGATGATTTGCGGGTGATCCGGGAGAATGCTTAGAGTGGTCGATTGCTTCCGTAGAAGAGAATGTGTTTCCTCCGTCTACAACACTACGCGGGGGATTTTGAAATCTAGCCCGAGGGAAGCGCATGTTCAGGGTGAAAGTGAAGAACCAGTGTATTTAAAGCAACGGTATTTTTAAACCCAAAAAATTGAAGAATAATTAAGTGGACGGTTATGAATGCTCAAATGATAGGATCCGTGTCTTTGAAAAAGTGCACAAGATTAGTATTCTAAAAAATTCGTCTAACATCACTAGGACGTGAGATGTTGATAAAACATTTTATTTTGACAATAAACGCGAATTAAGCGATCAATTGTTACTAAGCGATCAACTTAGCAGTTGATCGTTTTGATCGTTTAGTATGTGTCTAAACATGACGAGGCACTCTTTATTAATTTATTATTATTATTATTATTTTTTTTAAAATATTTTATTTGACTTTAGTTTATCAATTTTTTTAAAAGGCTTTTTTTTTTTAGTTTCAAAATCATAAATGACTTTATCTGTATAAAAGTCAAAAATGATTTTATTCGATAAAGATTTAAATAAAATTTGTGTTACGGTACTACCTATATTATATAATTATGATTTTAAAACTTATTGTTTTGTTGGAAATTTCAATAGTATTTATGAAGTTCTTATAAATCTGTTAAATAGGATTTGTCTAGTTGAAATCATGAAAAATGGTATAGATTTTGCATTTCGAAAATTTGAAAATTGTATAATTGACTAATTGTAGGAATTATTAAGTAAATATAGTATTTTATAATTTTAGATATTTTGTAGGTATTATTTTATTATTAAATGATTTTTAGAATGATTAAGTATTTAAAATAACAATAAAAATAAGTAACTTTTTTCTTAGGTTCGTAAAGTTTGAAACTTGACCTTTATGTCTAACAACGTTTTACGCTTTTGGAATATTGGATATGATTATATAAATGTATTTGGATACTTTGGATTTCGAGCTACCCATTGGACAAAACATTGGACGACGAGTGAGACTTCCACCTTTTCTTTTATCTACTTGTCTTTCAAGGTGTCTTGACTCTATTGATATAATTCAAAACGTTGTGATTTGAGTTAACAATCATGTTTCGAGCTACTCAAGGGACAAAACCTTAGATGTCGAGTGAGACTACTAGCTTTTATGATTTTCTCTTATTTACTTGACTTTCGGGGTGTCTTGACAATGTGAAATTCGAAATATCGTGATTTGAGTTAATGATGATTAGTATAAATTTAATAAACGTCTCCTTAAGTTTATGGAAAATTCATAGATAGCCCACCTCGTTTGAAAAATTCAGAAACTTTACCTATTATTATAAATTTCTCATTTTACCCTTTTTTTTTTTTTTTTCTTATTTGAATGTAAAATTATATTTTTTTTCTTATTATCTTTTCACAAATTATTATGTTTAATATATTTGTGAAAATTAATCCTTACATTTTTTCTTAGAAAGGAAAAAAATGGATAAATTCTTGATTGTGTTCTTGGTATTGTAATAAGAACATCTTAAACTTAATATAATATGGGATGACAAAATGTACAACGCATGTATTGCTCCCTTTCAAATACGTCCCCATTATTAATTGATATTAAATCATGGATACATATTTAAAATTTAAATAAATAAGTAAACAAGGATACATAGATTGTAACAGGGTTGGGTTGTCATCCATGTTCCTATCTCGGTCCCGTTGAGGACTTTAAGGAGGCGAGGCAAGCAAGGAACTAATGTTATTTTCATTTTAATTATAATATAATTTAAATGAAAAACATAAAATAAAATAGAGTAAAAAGATTCAAGTTGGGACAATGTGAGATGAGAAATTATATCATCGCTACAAAATATTATAATTCACATTCAATCTTGCCACGTTACAACCCAGTGCCCATAACCCTTGACCATGCATGGGACATCTAGTCCGCTTGCCTCATTGCTATCCCTATAATTGTTACAAGTAAAAAATAGAGATAATATATCTATTCATACATTATTGCATAAATTTAATATATTTTAGTTAAAAAGAATGTTAGTATTTAAAAAAAAAAAAAACTTAAGAAATGAGGATAAAAACAAGAATAATAAAATATTATTCAATAATAGATTCAAATTATATTATCAGTACATAATAGCTAATGGTAAAATATAAAATAAAAATTTACTTTTGACTAATTAGGGAAGATTGTGTTATTTAAAACATACATCGGGTGAGGTTTATGAAATTTTGAAAATCAGAAAGTGTCTCTAAAATTATCATAAACCTCGTGTGAGTATATACCTCTTTTTTAAGTTTTGTATATCTTTTATAATATAAAAGAATACCATCGATAGGATCATTGGCCGTCGTTTTTTATGAGCTTTGATTTCTTCTCCTATAAGTGTTTTCTGCTATATGATTAGGTTTTCATTCCCACTCCTCCTCGGATTCCCATCACTATTTGATCCTATTCCAGTAATTTTTCTTGACTTTTCTTCATGTGTTTTTGTTGTTGTGGTCTTGTTAATAATTCTCACAAATGGCGTCAAACAATTAACCTTTAAAAATCGATAATTTTTTTTAAAGCCGATTGTAGACAATTTTTCCCTAGATTTCGGCAGGGTTTTCACTCTGTTTGAGGATTTTGCTATGTTTAGAAGCCAATTTCGTGTACAAGAAAGATGTTGAGATTCCAACATTCTTTCGATTAGGATTTGTTTCTCGACGAGAGAGATTCTTTCAAGATCCAAACGTTCTTTCAAACCAATGCATTTTTTAGGAAATGTGTGATATTTCAATATTTAGATTTTTAGAGTGAAATCTTCGATCCCTTTTTTATTATACAATAGTCTTATATATATATGTGGTTTGAGGGGCATTTCATTTTTGAAAATTAACATTCTTTCAACATTATTTGCAAGCAAGGGCTTGGTGCACTAACTTCTAAGTTGATTTTGCTAGAATTTACACTAAAGTTCTGTCCATGTCTGAGACCTATCCGAAGATCTTATTCTTGTTTTTGGTTAAAGCCTCCAATAATGTTTTCGACCGAATTTCTTTGCTTAGGAGAGGTCGAGGCATTCTTTTAGTCCAACGGGACTCGACCACCTAAGCATATATACTCGTTCCATGACATATGTGCATGATATTTGACCATTTTCATGGCTAACGTGATATCTAGGTGGACCATGATTATTTCAGTATGTATCATATTGATGTAAGATTTATTATTTAACATACTATACTAGATGGTAGCTCTTATGTGAACATTAATATTGGAATTTGTGTACTATTTTTAAGTCTTATTTGAATTTGTTTGAATTCAACGGACTCTAATACTATATTAAAATTTTTAATTTCATCATAAAGGTCAACTTTGTTAAAAAGTATAGCTTATGTATAACCTTATATATTAATCCAATTTAGTTATTTAAGTGGAATATATCCATTGACAATTAGATCACGTTTGATTTCAAAATTTTCAAAATATATTTTATTTCTTTTATTTTCATCCACACATTTTTCACTAAAATAATATTACACTTATATCCAAAAAAATTCTTTATTTTTTAACTGCACATTCTCCATCAAATTATTATTTTCAAATGCATTTTTTTGCACAAAAAATCAGCATCAAACAAGCTCTAAATTGTGGGACAAACAAGTGGTATGGATTAACTATTTGAAACTTTTCAAGTAACTGCCAAAGTTAGCTCAGAGTCCTTGTACTACTAAAGACTTTTCGAGGCATTCCTTAAGTCCAAGGAAACAATGCAAAGGGGGTGTGAAGCTCCTTTTAATAAAGTTAAAATTGACATTTTATAGCAAACGAGGGTTAATTTGCATAAAATGTTAAAGTAGGACTTTAGTTAATTATGGCCATTAAAAGAACACTAGAATTTTATTTTTGGTTAAGTTTTCTTAATTTGGGGGTGGATTCATTAGTGACTTTTAAAGACTTTTGAGAATTTAAAAGTTTAGATGTATTCAATTAAAACTTTTAAAGATTCTTTAAAAGTTTATGTATACTCAATTGAAATTTCTATAGATTTTTGAAAAGTCTATAAAATTCACGAAATATTTAATCGAAACTTTTAGAAGTCTCTATAAGTCATGAAGTATTCAAATAGATAGTAACTTTTGATAATTCTCTATTTATTGGATTTCTGGAGATTTTTTGGTGAAAAATATAAATAGTAAATCTTTAAAAAAATAAAAAAAATCTCTAATATACTCTAAGATTCATGAAGATTTCAGAGCCCAAAACAAGGCCTTCTTCTTCTTCATTTTTTCTTTTCCCAATTCTAAGATTTTTTATTTTATTTTTTATATTTCTTCAGTTCATTTGCTGTAATCAATTTATGATTTTCCTATATGTACATAATTACTTTTGAATTGAAATTATATGCAATTGGTTCAAAATGTAGAATTTCACGTAATCGATATATATATATATTCTTTTTTGGATAAGAACAATTTGTGTTCTTAGAATTTATGTTAATTTCTTGAAATTTTTTTGCTTACATTATTAGAAATTGATGTAAAAGTTTTTATTATTATTTTATTTACGTCAAAATTGAATGACTGAGCCGTGACTAGTGACTTTACCCAAGAAAATTTTGTGAACATCACGGTTCTCGAAAATGTTAATTAAATAGTAAATAAAATTATAAATTTTCAAGTATACAAGATGAAAAATCTTTAAAAGTCCTTAAAAATCTTTATTAATCAAAGTCTACAAAGTCCATGTAAAACTTTTATTAATTCTTAACAAATCTATAGAAGTAACTTAAAAATTCATAAAAGTCACTCAAAAAAGTCTATAGAAGTCTTTAAAAATCTCAATTGAATACATTCTCAAGTTAATTACTGTTATTTTATTATATCTTTTGATTAACTCACTAATAAATATTATTGTTGATATTAGCCAATTATAAAAATTATTCATGCTTAAGTGGTTAATGATTTTATGAATTTAATCGTTTCTATCTCCTTGTTAGTACATGGTGAATATTTTTCTCTCTATTTTAATAAAATTTGGTTGCTGGAGTTGTTGCAACAAAATGAGGTCATTAATAGATAATTAAAATTACAATAATATTTTCATTAAAATACGGGATAAAAGAAAGGACGTTTGCATAAAGCAAAGATATTATGTAGTTTGTGTTTTTAAAAAATTGGGTTGTGATTGGGCATGTTTGAAGAAGTTATTAGCATATTTTAAGTGTTGATGAATTCCGGAGTTTTGGAAAGATGCGCTAGGAGTTCTAGGGTTCCATTGGAAGAATGATAAATTCTTCATTTCATTCACCGGAGATAAATGGATACCAGAGATCTGAAGCCGCTGCAGAAGTACAAATTTAGGAGGACTAAAGTGAGGTACCAGGAGTTGGGATCTAGCGTTAGGAGCACGCGGTCTAGGAAGGCTAAGGTATAAATCAAGAGTCAAAATTTGTTTTGAAGGAGCATACCTCCAGTAGGATCAAGGGAGACTGCAGAAATTGAAATCAGAAGTTCTACGGGGTATATGAGTCTGGTCCGTATTGTAAATTTGTTTCGATTTATAGTGGATTATTGACTAACAAAGTGAAAGGAGTTTTTACCCAGTTGGGATTTCTCCGCGATCATCTTTGTGTTCTTTATTGTTTTAATTATTGATTGTGACATTCAGACCATAGGATAATTGAACTTGATTGATTAATCACTTAGAAACAATTAAAAGTGACTTGTTACTTTTAATTGTGCAATTTCGCACATCAGGTCTAAATAAATTGTCTAATTAGAACATTCACATCCTTTAAAGTAACTATTAATATTTAAATAGTGCTCCATCAACATCACCTCCCTTACCTGAGGCGGATTAGTTTCAAGGCGTATATCCTCTCTCATTTCCATGTGCAAGGTGATAAAAGCCATAATTCCATCACGTCGTTTGCCCTTTTCTTTTGAGATGTTTAGAGCACGACCTAAAAGCATATTCACCTTTGAGGTGACACAACTTGTCACATCATCGTCACCCCGATGTACTAAGTAGTTTCTCGACATAGGCAGCCTAACTTGGCCTTTTGGGTCCGAGGCTATCAAAGTCCGACCCTTGATGTCTTGAGCAAGTTGCATTCTTTAACACTTTGTACGAAATGATTGGTGTCACATCTCTGCAAAGGTGGTTTGCAATCACATCTTTATTGATCCGTTTAGGACAAGGTGTGGAAGGTTAGAGGCTTACAATGGTTAGATTCTAAAATCATTAAGCTTGGCATGTAAGCCGTTGGGATGAAACCACGTAACTAACGTCCAAAAGGCCTCATCCATAGTCTATAAATACTCAAACTTCATTTTAAGGGTAATCTAATATTAGGTCTAAATCAGAGTTCTATATTCCTGTCTTTCTTGTTTCTCCTAAAATATTATCAGTTATTTGATTTAAGATATTGCACTCTCCTCATGGATCGATGATTTGAGCCTCTAACGTGTGTGTCCGAGTGTGTATAGCATAAGCATGTTTTCGAAGGTCAACAGTATGTAACTTTTAACCAGAAGCTTCTTGCCTTTTAAAATATTACAGTATAAACAAAGACAAATATACATTTCTTATTTTATGCTTTTCTTTCTCTTTTTGTTTTCATTTTCATTTTCATTTTTTTTTTCTGGGTTCTTATGCTGTACTTAAAATTATTAAACCATTTTTGAACTATCTTTGTTTAATTTATGAAGTACTAGTTTTCGGCCATGCAATGCAATGCATGACTTGACTTTTATTGAAGAACTTGACGAGCAATTATCCCGAGAACTTAGTTGCAATAAATGAAAAAAAAAAAAGTGTTTTGTAATAATTAGTTACCTCTCTCTTTCCCCACCGGGGGGGGGGGGGGGGGGGGGGGGAATAGTTACCTAAAAAGGTATTTTTCATGACATGTTCATAATTTTAAGGAGACCTCACTTTTAAAGAGAGAAAATGAAATGTGACCATCTCCTTTTGTTTTAAAAATAATGTAATTTCTTTTTTAAAATTGCCAATTCTTCCAAAAAAATAATTTTTGTATAAAAAAAAAAAAAGAAGTTAACAAATTCTTTCACTTCCTTTTGCACGAACTATTTAAGAATTCTAAAACAAATTAAGTACAATTGATGCGGGTTTTCACTCCATTTAAATACTTAATTCTATATCATCGAGAATCGTTTACAAGATTTATCTAGATAATATATTAATAAATGTCAGTATAACCATTTTGAATGATTGAATAAATATAAATAGACCGATATTACGTAAAAATAAAGAAACCATGCAAATGACTCAATTACCTAACCCATGTGAAAGTCACTGATTATCACACGGCAAATGCACGTTACACATATCAACTACCCTCCAATTACGGAATATAACACGCTGCATGTTATGAAAATATTAAGATAACTGGGGTTACCCCTCAAATGCAGGAAACTTTTTGCTTGCCTGTCCTTTATTTGTTTGTTTCGTTAAGAAGACGTCAATGTGTAGTGTATCAGAAGTCTGAACACAACATTGTTTATTTCAAATTTATCACGATTATACGGCGAAGTAACCGTTAAACTCATGTGCTCTCAACACCATCGTTTCTCTATATATTCTTCTTCTTCTTCTTTCATTCTTATATCCCCCACACCCAATATCTGTGACACACATAGCAAAACCATAATCCTGCTGCCTTGGGACGACTGCACGGTACATCACAGCAGCAACCTAATTGTATAAAACTTTCTTGTTTCCGTGTGCTAAAAAAATACTTGTTTTCCGAAATAAAATGGGAAATTGCGTGGCAAATCAAACCCTTATTGAAGAACATGAAAAGCCAGAGGCTCCAAAGAAAGCAAAAACAACATCCCGAGTTGTTAGTATAACTAATCCTTCGAAGCCCAATGCGCGTAATCAAGGCATAAGCGCTGTGGAAAATTGCAGTGAAATGAAAGGCAAAACAGTGAGGATCCGAGTTGTGTTGACTCAAAGAGAGTTGAGCCAGATTTTGAATGGAGAATTACAGAAATATTCTTCTTCTTCTTCTTCTTCTTGTTCCTCTTCGTCGTCATACCAATTGCTCAATGCACTGCTGCAAAAAAATAGAAGAATTGAAGAAGTTGGATTGCAGGATTGGAAGCCAGATTTGGAAACCATTTGTGAAGATTATTAATGCCTATTTTTCGCATTGGCACTAACTCACTGGTTTTTATTTTTACTAGTGATTCTTTAGTGTATTTTGTTGATCTTCTTTGATTATCAGATCAGGATAACCTTCTCATATGGTACTTAATTTTCTTTCCTCTATTTTGCCTTTTTTCCTCCATAAATTTCATGTCGATAAAATATGAAAGTTGTTACTCTTCATATATAAAGCTTTCAAAGGAAGGCACGTGGAGGCACTACGTGCATATATCTAACAGCCAACCAGGTCAAAATGATAAAAAAACAAAGTTACCTTGTGGCCGAGACTCTATCTCTATCAGGGTTCTTTTGCTGAGGTGATTCCTCTCCAAGCCAAACCTCTTCAAACCTGAAGCTCTATCTCTGATAGCCGAAGTGTTTGTTATCTTTAAGGCATGTCCGAGGAATATCTTTAACGTTTGTATTAATGGGTGTCAGACTTGTTAGCCTAGAAACGTAGGACGACTGACTTCCTGTCAATGTATGTTGTCAATGTAATTAATGTGTAACAAAGTGATGTAAGACTTCGGTTAACTAGATGGAGCCATGTGGACCTGATCCAACGGTGACTACATCGGCTTGAATGCTATAAATAGCAACTCTTGTAATATTGTATAGGATTGGCAAAACATATATGCATACTTTATATGCTCAATATCATAATAAAACTCCTCCCTTGTTCATTTGATACAAAAATTATTTAAGTTTGGATTATTCCTATTTCAGTGGAATTATTTGTGATCGTTTGTTTGTTTACAATCATCTTTCTTCTTTGTCGGTGTCCGAACGTTTTCGTCTCGTGTCAAAGAGCATCTCCTACGCCCATTGTCACCACAACCTTCCGACTAAATCTCTAGTCAAAGTGTGTTAGAATTTGCTCACATGTACACGAGTGGATCCCGACATCCGTTGACACATTTTTTTTGGATTAACAAAAGTTATAATATATAAAGGGATTGGACAAATCACCTTAGCGAGGGTAATCTTTTAAGATAGAACTTAGGATCCAATGTAGTATCACCGTCCAACAAACTCAAAAGAATAGACAAATTTCAATATCACTACCATAAAAATGACTTTTTACATGCAACATTCGTTAATTGGGTGTTGCTAAAGGGGTCTATGCAATATTCTAATAAGTATTTGTTGTCATTGGTTAACATAATTAAGATTTGACAATATTTTCTAAATGCATACATATTTCGCATTTTTTTGCAATATTCAATGAACATTGTTAAAACCTCATCCTATATCAACGTTCCTTGCCTGTTGCTAAACAATTAATATGTGACTATTTTGCAATATTCGTTGACTGTTGTGATAATATACTTTTTAGTCTTTACCAGGGTTCACTGCTCGTTGTTAAACCTTTTGTTATGATCATATTTAGCTACGTTCAGTTGCTAAAACTACTAATATATGACCTTTTTTTGCAATATTCACAGGCACTATAATTAATCCCAACCAATTTTTTCAGCGCATCTTAATTTAGCCCAATCACATGTGACCCAACCCAAAAGAAAAACACATAATCAAGTTTCAAGACATTAGCCCTAAAACCGTTGCTGCTTCAGTAAATTGTTAGAAAATCACATAATCCAATACTCTATTAGAAATTCTCGTCTTGAATTTGCCTTAAAGTAAATTTTTAGAAATTTACAAATAAAGAGTTAACGAATTTTAAATTTGTGTCCCCTTGAAGTTTCGCTCAGACAACGGGTAAGACAAAAATTCAGAGCAATTGAAACTCGATGCAATCAAGTTGCATACAATCCCAGTTGAGTCAAGTTGAACTTCTACTAGGGAGCTCGATTAACTGCATTAACTTGTAATTTTTGCTTTTGATCAGAACGACCTGATTCAATTCGGTTTTCACCAGTAATTCAGTTTTGGGTTGGGCCGAAAACCGATCCAGCCCAACTCATCGCACCTCTATAATTACACAAAAGTATTTGGAATTATTTCCTTTATTCATTCACATTATTTTTATTGTTGCAAACTGTATCCAAAATTGAGAATATAGTAACGGGCACGTAAGAAAAAACTTAACACGACTGAATGTTAGTTTCATATTCTTCATTTGTTACATTAATTGTACCTGGAATTGACCACAATTTCCACGGTACTGCCGATCATTTGATAACTAATAAATTAACCTCCATAAAGGGAACACTTTTATTACAAAAGAAGAATACGCTCTTCCGTGTGTAGGCAAACCAAAATTACTTGTTTTGTTCAAGAAAGCAATAATAATAATAATCTCCATCTTGTAGAAGGATACAAGAAATGCAACTTTTATTCTCTTCACAATTACAATTGAGGAAACTCTCGAATGGCTGGCAACTAAGAAATGTGAATCCTTATTGATTGGTCAGTTGTCGAATAACATATGGAAGTATGCCTCCGTGATTGAAATAAGCCAACTCCACCTGAAAATGCCATATTGTGTTAAATATATATCTTTTGAATCAGATTCACACGCAAAAAAAAAAAAACCTTATAGGAGATGTATAAAAAATTTCGACAGTATGATCAACACACATGCGCATGAGTATAGATAGATAAGATTTTGTGATCCATCAAATGCATAAAACATGTTTATGTTCATCACCTTGGCCCCCAAGGAGCAAATGCCAAATAAGGAAAACGGAGTTCAAACATTTTAATCAAAGAAAGAGATACAAAGATGAACAAGAAGCTTGTGTTTATCACTAAGAATCCTCATGTTACTGAATTTATATATTATGTATCTATATATATATATATATATATATATATATATATAGCGGGAAAAAGCATGAACTCCATTTCTTTGGTAGAATAGGAAAAAAATAGGAAGGCGAAGGGCAACACACCTCAGTATCAAAACGGACTGTGCATGTGAAACATTTCCCAGTGTCAGTCTGGATGGTAACATCTTGACCCGGGCGGATCTCATTAATGTTGCTGGGAAGATCAATGGTATAACGCTCATGACCCGTCAATCCTAGTGTGTCTGCATCCTCACCAGACTTGAAACATAGTGGTATAATGCCCATTCCAACAAGATTACTGCGATGGATCCTTTCAAAGCTTTTAGCAATCACTGCTTTAACACCCTGTTGTGAAATAAATATAAATACATCACTTTCAGAGAAATGTTTTTTTTCAATGATGAAGAAAAAGATGAATAACAGTTTCACAAACGCAAAAAGAAAGAAAAACTACTAAAAACCGTCATAACGGAGACTCACCAACAACATTGGGCCCTTCGCAGCCCAATCTCGCGAGCTTCCGCTTCCATACTCTGCTCCAGCCAAGACAACAGTGTCCACTCCAGCAGTTTTGTATCGCTAATAGTTGCATATTGGTGAAAAGTATTAGGATCAAACAGAAACTTGCAGTATTAGATCTAGAAATTAACAGAAACTGATACTAATGGAAACAAATACTTCAAAGAAGATGGCTTTGACCAAGAAATATAACATCAAACAAAAGCGCTCTCAAAAAGGCAGCAGAATGGAACCCCCCCCCTCACCCCCCCCCCCCCAAAAAAAAAAAAAAAAAAAAAAAGGGTTCATGAAAATCACCATTGCAGCATCAAACACAGAGAGCTTTTCTCCAGTGGGAATATGTAGCGTCTTTGGGCCAACTTCCCCATTCAATAATTTGTTCACAAGGCGAATATTGGCAAAAGTTCCCCTTGCCATTATTTCATCATTCCCACGTCGACTCCCATAAGAGTTGAAGTCCTTGCGATCAACCCCACGCTCAACAAGATACTTGGCAGCTGGACTATCCTTGTGAATGCTTCCGGCAGGTGAGATGTGATCTGTTGTGATACTATCACCAAAGTTCAGCAAGCAGTAGGCATCCTTCACTCCATGTGGTCCAGGGGGTTCCATAATCATATTTTTAAAATATGGTGGTTCGTGAATGTAAGTAGAATTTGGTTCCCATGTGTACAGCTTGGCAGTTGGTACTGATAACTGATTCCACATGGCATTACCCTTTGTGATAGCTTCATATGTACTTTTGAACATATCGGGCAATACACTGGATTGAACAACCTACAACACACAATTATCATATTGCTTGACCATTTAATATTACCTTTCTGCTAACGGGCATTCAGTGCAATGTACACGCATACCTCTGCAATTTCTTCAGTTGATGGCCAAATATCCTTGAAATAGACATCCTTACCATCTTTGCTGACACCAATTGGCTCTTTATTGAAGTCAATATCAACCTACATAAAAAGAACAGCTATACCTTAATCTGAGACTCGGTAAACAATTACTAATAAGTTATTAGTTATAAGACCAAGAAAACAGAGGCCAGTTCCCCTAGATTGAGATGGAATTTCAAACCCTATCTGCTCCCTCAGTCAATAAAAAAAATGGAACACTTTCAATTTCCAATTTTAACACACCTCTCTTCACATATAATTCTTACTCATCGAATCCCCACATTTTCTTATTTTTATTATAGAACATACGTCATAATATTTATAGCAAGTTATTTTGTGTGTCCTGCTTATACTTTACAATTTGGAATTTGCAACTTGAATTCATTTATGTAAATACGAGTTAGCCATTTATGTGTTAATGGATTCATCCGACTTTTTCCAATCAAGTGTTAAAAGCTTTCAAATGCCTGAAACTGTACTTCAAGTATCAAGATATTCCTTAGAACACATGGTTAGAAGTATTTACTAACCGTGCCAGCAAGGGCATATGCAACCACCAAAGGGGGTGAAGCAAGGTAGTTGGCTCTTGTCAAGGGATGGACACGGCCCTCAAAGTTTCGGTTCCCAGAAAGTACAGCAGCTGCAACAATGTCTGCAGAGCACCCCCTCGTTCATATTATAAAACAATCAATTTCACATTAACACAAATGATTGACATTGGCAGTGCCTCTACTGAATTCAATCAAGTAAAACTTCGTCAAGGTTTACCAGATCAACAAAAGAACCAAAGAACAAGATTATGGCATACCATTTTCAGTTATAGCAGCAGCAACTGATTCATCCAAATCCCCAGAATTTCCTATGCATGTTGTGCAACCATAGCCCACAATATGGAAGCCTTGTTCATTTAAATACTTTTGTAGTCCACTGCATTGCAAAACATCCATAATCGCACATGCATGTCAACACAAATGTCGGGTCACAAAACTAAAATTATGAGCTATACCTCTTCTGCAAGTACTTTGTAACAACTCCAGAGCCTGGAGCAAGGCTTGTTTTAATCCATGGTTTTACCTGACATATTTTATCTAAGAAGTAAGCATTAATAGAAACCAAATCAATTGACCACTCACCAGAACACGACCCACCTGTAAACCAAGCTCGCAAGCTTTTTTGGCAACAAGGGCTGCCCCAAGCATGACACTGGGGTTTGACGTATTTGTACAGCTTGTGATAGCAGCAATCACGACGCTGCCATGCTTAAGCTCAGCAGGTTGTCCATGGAATGAAAATTTGGCCACTTTTTCTTGTGCCTCCTTTGGCACAGCAAATCCCTGCATGTTAATTCAAGATGGGGCATAATCTACTGTTGATTTGTATTATAATAACAAACTGAGCTTTAAAGTCATTACCCTACACATTAAAATCATGCAATGATTTAAGCCACGGTATAAAAAGATTATATTAGAGAGTAATAGTAGTAAAAATCCTATAAATTCTCTTATCGCTTTAAAAATATCAACATCTGAAGTTTAAAGTAAAAACAACCAAAAGCATTATAACTTTAAAGTGGACAGAGTTGAATCCTCACCTTGAATCCAACTTTGTTATCCAGGCATGAGTGCCAATCAACCTTCATTTCTCTCAAAGGTACCCGATCATGAGGTCTATAAAGAATGATAAAACAATAGTTAGTGACCACTAATCATATGTGTAACTTTAAAATAGATGTAAAAGTATAAGCCACATCACACACCTCTTTGGCCCTGAAATACATGGCTCAACATCTGTCAGGTTTAGGTCCAAGTAAGATGTGTATACTCTTTCTTGTTGAGGCTGAATTGGTAGGAAAATAAAGCCATGAGTCCCGTGTCAAAACTATGATGAATTATAGTAAGAAGCGATGATAAAAATAATAACAATAATAATAATAATAACAACAACAGTAATAAGCCCTACCTCACTGTAGTCAACAAACATTTTGTTTGCACGTAGATATGCTTCTATCATTGCCACCTAATTAGCGTAGAGTTGAGAGTAATTAAGCTCAAAAGCATAGGGAAGCATAATGTGATAAATCATTTACATTCAATACAAAAGGTACTTACAGTCTCATCACTTCTCCCAGTTAATTTGAGATATTGCAGAGTGACACGATCTACGGGGAAAAATCCCATTGTAGCACCATACTCAGGGGACATGTTTGCAATGGTGGCTCTGTCAGCTAATGATATTTCACCCACACCATCACCTAGACACAAGGACACGGAATTCATTATCTCATTCCCCTGTGAAAATCCAGAATTTAAATGAACCAAAGTTGAGTAATCTTACCATAAAATTCAACAAACTTCCCAACAACACCGTGCTTCCTTAGTATTTGTGTGACTGTTAAAACCAAATCAGTAGCCGTGACACCATTTTTCAATTTGCCAGATAACTTGAATCCAACAACTCCTGGTAACACCATGCTCATTGGCTGTAAAAGAACGGTATCAACATTAAATTGAAGTGCAGAGAAAATGACTGTATGAATTACTAAGGATATTAAAGAGTTTATAAGAAGTCCAAGGATAAAATGGCGAGTCGTTGGAGTTTAGTGGATGGGGAGATATGGGTATTATGATTCCTCGACTGAAATAGTCTATTCCTTCACTTAGGTGTTTCTAGCGAAGTCTATTGTAAGGAAGGCATGTTACCACCTGGTCACCTTCAGGCACTAATCAAAAACAACCATAGAGGCCCTAGGGCACCAAGTCAAATCTAAGCTTCCAAAGGAGTTTATGAAGTACAACTACAGATTGGAATCTTAAGGGAGCTGTTGGGCTGAAGTGAAATAGTTGAGTATCTTTTAAAGCTGGAAACCACAACATAACAGTTTCTATGAGGAAACTCCTCCATGCAAAGGAGCGATCAAGGCAAACATTCCAAGAGCTAGATGTGCTCACACGTGTGGATTGGCTATGAATTTTAAACTTGCCACGGGGATCCATTGGCTTAAGAGATGTTGTCATGGGGAGATGCCAGATAATTGGTAAGTGGTGACAAAATGCTGACAAGTAAGAATTGTATCCAGTACGTAATATGAGATGATTACAGAATGATGTCACTCTGAGTAAACCATCAATTTATATTGCATCCACGTCCCAGAATTTATAGTTAATAGATACTATATAGTTAACCTACCTGTGTATATGTGCCCCCATGATTTCATTTCAACTCATTTTTATTTTTCCTAGACCCCAAAGAGAATGTAATTTTAACAAACAAATTATACTTCTAATTTCAGAACTTCATGGTAACAGCACTACATCTTATGAATCAGATATGAAAGTAAAAAGCCCCCTGTTCTGCATAAAATAAATACCTGACCAAGCATTGCTGCCTCGGCTTCAATTCCTCCAACTCCCCAACCAGCAACTCCTAACCCATCAATCATGGTTGTATGGGAATCTGTTCCAACTACACTGTCTGGGTAGAGCATACCACCAGTGTTGAAAACAACTCGTCCAAGATATTCAAGATTGACCTAAATAGTATCAAGTAAATTACTTAATTAAATCATTTGAATATTGGCATTGGGTGGAAAACAAAATATGAAATAAGAAACCACTAGATTTTTTTAATATAGAAATCACATAAACAAATGGATATATACCATCATGAAAATAACAATAAACCAGTGATATAAAGACAGCTTGAATGCACAAAAGTAGGAACAGCATTGATACTGAAATACTGTTAAATCTCAAGTTTCGATACCTGATGCACTATACCAGAACCTGGAGGAACAACAAGCATATTGTGAAAAGAATTAGACCCCCACTTAAGAAAAGCAAATCTCTCCTTGTTCCTCTGGAACTCAAGCTCCATATTTGCTTGGACAGAATTTTCTGATCCAGCAACATCGACTTGAACTGAGTGGTCAATGACCAGATCTACAGGAACCTGCAAGCCAACAACCAGATTACTGAAATTAGAAATAGAAAGATAACTCTTAATGATAACAGCAGGGCACCTGCATTAAGATGTTATCCAGCAAATTGGAAAACTAAAAACATGATGATCCAGAAGAAACTAAGTAGAAAGTTCCAGTTTCATCTGGTTTTTATAAAGCCGAAATAGGTTATTGAGTGTTTTGAACTCGTCAGAGGAGTCTTGAGGTGGCTTTAAGGCATAAGCTTCAATGTAAATCAATAAGAAAATAAAAAAAATACTTTTTCTGTCTACACACTTGAAAGCAGATTTCTGAAAGGTTAAAAATGCATAGCCTGGGGGAGGGAGTGGGATCTATTTAATTTGAATAAAACTACCTACTTGCTAATATTTCAAAACTTCAGGGAAAACAATAAAAAATGATAAAAGCAGGAAAATCATTTTCCATAAAACAAATCCAGACACAAACTTAATCTACAATTCAAGACATTTGGTTATGTTTATCTATTAACATAGAGAATGAATTAAATAAAATGCTGTTCATACCAATGGATTGATCTTATTAGAATCACTCCCAAGCTTGTTCATGGCATCCCGCATACAAGCAAGGTCAACCACAGCTGGTACACCAGTAAAGTCCTGGAAATTGGACAATCACATTCTTATGCAAACTGTTGATTCCTTATTATCATAGAAATCTGCATTGTTGAAAAAAGACTGGTACCTGCAAGAGGACACGAGCAGGCTTGAAGGAAATTTCAACTTGCTTTGGGGCAGAATTTTCCCAATCAATAATCTTTTCCACATCTTCCTTTGTCACTTGAAAGCCATCACAGTTACGAATTGCAGACTCAAGAAGGATTCTAATAGAATATGGCAGCTTATCTGTAAATTCAAGTGCAAATACAAGAAAATCATTCAATAATTCAAAAGAATCATTATTGCACAAATAGCTGTTATTTTCTAATACCAAACGGAATGTTGAAATCAAGCTTTCACATAACAATTAAAATGTGAAAATAAATATTCTTCCTGAACCAGGAATTTACCAATCCTCGGGTCATTGAGAGCAGGCAGGCTATAGAATTTGCCAAATTCACCACCGCTTGGCTTGGGAAGACTGGTAAGAATTCTCTTGAATGCGTTTTCAGAGGCTGGATTCATACAGGAAAATAATTAGAAATGCAAACAGATAACTATAGAATAAATTTAAAAATGAAAGCTCTTTACACCATTTTTCCATGAAAATCTGATCAGATCCCGTACCCAAAAAATTAATAGGATCCTTGGGCAAAATAAAATAGTAACAAAAATGCTAGCTAGGAGAACAATTTACATACAACTCAATTTATACAACGAGCATTGAAAATACTTTGAAGAACTTTTTCCCAAAATAAGCAAATTGTATCATGCAAAACTTTTTTTTTTTTTTTTAAAGTCAACTTGAACTTTTCTTCTTCATATATAATTTATATGAGTGAGAGACATCTACAGTCAGCTGTCACAAAAACATAAAAGATAAAAATATGCCAAACACACTCTTACAGAAAAATTAGTACTCCATATATCAGTTTCACATCAAGAATAAAGGACATCAGTAATCCAATCATCAGAAACACAAACCGCAGTTGATCTGAATATGTGAAAAAAAATAAAAGTACCCATCGTAGCGATGTTTCGCTGGAAAAGGGAAGCAGCAGACGAAGCAATCCTGATCTGAGCTCCGAGACTCGCCGGGGATTTCCAATCCACACCGTGGCTCCACCGCCGCGCAGACCTCAGAGCCGAATAAAAACTCAAAGATCGTTGATTGGTTTGATTGAAATTACTAGAAATCTGACTAGAAGCAGAATTAGAAACGGGTTTTTTGGATAGAGAAGAAATGAGCCTTTTACCAGTAGTACTACTATTGGAAGAACTGGAGGAGGCTCTTCTGAGAAGTGCGGTGGTTATATACATGATTGGGATCACATTCAAACAATAATGATTGAGATAAGGATAATCCCGCTGGGTGACGATGGAGAAATGGAGAGGAGAAGAGAGGGAGTGGGCGTGTGTTCTCTAGGGCTGTGTGCCGTTTGAGTTTTTGCTTTTATACAATTATACAGATCACCTCCCTCGTGGGGTCGCTGACTCACTGTGGTGGCTTTAGCTGGGAATTGGAATTTTCCACTCTGGCTAAAAAGCAAAAATTGAAATTTAGCCCTATTTTCCCTAAAATTCATTTTCTAATTATATATTTTACGAGATCTACAAATTTTTTAATCATATATTTTATTAATTTTTAATTACAAATTTCAAAAAAATTTATCAAAATTTACTAAAATTTTGATTTTTTTAACTAAATCAGACATGGACTTAGTGCTTGTTTAATAAAATTTTGATAAAATATTATTAATTTTTTAATTGATCAAATTTCAATTTTAACCACACATTTTATATGATCTACAACTTTTAAATCACACATTACATCGAATTTTATTAAAATTTATTAAAAAATATATCAATTTTTTTGTCAAACAACTCCTCAGCGTTGAAAGTGTACGAAAACATTTTTGAATTTTTAATGAAAATGGTAATAAAATTGTGACTTTTTAATGTTTTACAGTGATTTTCAAATTATGCTTTTATCTCTAATTTTTAAGTTAGATGCGTAAATATAAAATTTCCCATAAATAAATGAGAGCTTAGGACTCACTTTTTGGCTCTATAAAAAGTGGGAAACTAGGTATACAAAAGAAATAAGTTAATCTAATCAATGATCATTAAACTTTGTTAGAAGTTACTTTTTGGTCATTAAAATTTAAAATATTACTCGTTTGCTCACTAAATTTTACTATAAATTACTATTTGCTCACTAAAATTTAAAAAGTTACTCATCACTCATCCAAAATTGAAGATCATTACTCATTCATTACCCATATAATTTTCATCAATCCACCTAGACAAAAATCAATGTGATGGGCGAAGAATCTTACGTGGCATTGACAGAGCAAAAAAATTCACGTGGTGCACACCGAAAATTGCCCATGCGATCACACGGTGTTGTCCACTACGATTGCAAGAATAATTTTTATTTCTGAAATTTACCATTATTTTTTTATTTATAAGAAGGGGTGGTGAACAATGGTGAACTTTATCAATAAAAATTGTCTCGTGCGATCGTATTGGACAATAGCATGCAATTGTGTAAGCAATTTTCATCGTACGTCACACATTTTTTTGTCCATGATATTATTTTTTTAAACTCCATCACCAACAGTACCACCTTTAATTTTTCATCCGTCACATTGATTTTTGTCCATATGGACTAATGGAAATGATACGGGTGATGGAAGGATAATTTTTTTTGACAACTTATTAAGGGCCTGTTTGCATCTCGTTTTAATGAGAAATTTTTTCCCATATCTCATTTTTCTACAGTACCTTGCATAATATACTTGACAACTAGTTGGTCAAAGTTAGTAGGCGGGTGCAACATGAGAGGACAAAGATGAAAAATTATACCATTAAATTATTGGAGTAAATGTTTTTTTCCATGTGCAAAGGACTCATGTATCAGGAAGTCAAGTTTTTGTCTGACACACATAATCTCTGAATTTGAAAAAATTCTGACGAGAATGGAAAAGAATGGGGGGCAAACAGATCCTAAATTTTGATGAATAAGTAATAATTTATAATAAAGTTCAGTGATCATTGATTAAATTATCTCCATCTAAAAGAGCAGTGTTATAGATGGCTTTATTTGCACTATTGGGGCCATAATTTTGGCCATTCAATTATTCTTTAAATTGATTTTGTGTTTATATTGTATGCTTACTTTTCTACCCAGCATGTTTACCAACCTTGAAGAAGGAGAAGCTTCGAGGAAATGTTACTCTTGACTTGACGTAGAAAAGTAAACGTCATTTACGATAGATGACAATGTGACGGAAAGTTTTCGTCCCATTAAGAATTTTAATGTACTATATTCGTTCTAGCTAATCCTCACTTTGGAAAGTTTTCGTCCCATCAAGAATTTTAATGTACTATATTCGTTCTAGCTAATCCTCGCTTATAGAGGTATGACGAGCCAGATTTCTATCCTCACCACGGTTTTCAGTTTAATTAATTAATTATAAATATTATTTTATGCAATTATATAAATATTTAAAAGCTTCAGTTATATGAGTAAATATACTTGGGGGGGGGGGGGGGGGTTTCACCCCACTTCGATATCCTAACTCGAGAATCATTTTCCCATTCAAGATTAGAACATGGTGAAGATCTCTATTATTCTTAATTGTTGATTCTAGCTAATTTTCAATTTATGACTTTTCCAAGTAGAAAACAAATTGAGTTGCTCAATAGCTTCTAGGTTCAAACTTTGACCTCTTTGCAAAAATATTGACATTTCTAGAATATTTTCAATTTACGTCATACTTTCAAGTTATCACTGAATTTTCAAAATTAAGCAGCTAATCATTGAACTTTGAAATTCGTAATTTCAGCAGTCACTAAACAAACGATAATTAACAAATTGGACAAAATTCCCACGTGGTCAATGACGTGGCATGCCACTCAGATGGTGAATGCCAAATGGACACACCGTTGGCATTTTTAATAAGAAAAAAATAAAGAAAAAATTAAAAAGAAGCTGAAAGTTCAGTGAAGCCGGTGACCGTTCTATAAGCTAAATCCAAAATTGTTTCTTTTGATTGATGAAATGCAACAATTGAATCCTTACCCACAGTCGTTTTCTCATGAATTCCATGCTGGTTGGTCCAATTTATGGGTTTAAGTTGTGGAGAAGCATCAATTGAAATGATTAAGTCCGTTCGATTTCTAATGCGAATTCCCGACGAAACTACTTCTTCCATATTTCGGCCAAATTGGAGATGACTCATAGGTGCATTAGGTGTGCCTTGATGAGGCAGTCCTAGTGGAGGTGGTCTACGATCGTAAATCATCTCGTTGGCCCCAGAAGTCAAATTTGGTGGTCCGAGTTCGCTATTGGAGAAATTTGGCTGGGAATTTTTATTTTTTGTAGTATTTGATGGTATGAAGACATCTGTAGGAACTTATTTAGGAGATTGATCAATTTGGAGGTTGTGTAGGGCATGGGTGTCGCTAGAAATGAAGATTCTGACTACTTTTTGTTGTGTGGGGTGCCTATTTTGACTTGAATTTCCTGTCAAATCGGTTGGTGTTATGTCGAAGATTGGGTGGGTTGCGAAGAGAGAAGTGAGAATTTCAAGATGGTATGTTGGTCCGGTAGCCTAGGTGGCCGGATGGTGGAGTTTTGGTGGTCCAAAAGTGGTGGCAGAAGTGAAGATTCTAGCCACACGGCCTATTTTGGCTTGAATTTTCGGCCAAATCGGTTGGTGTTATGGTCGGAGAAATTTTTAGATGAAAGATATTGGTGACGCCTCTTTTGTATTAGGAATTCAGATATACCGGGATCGCTCTCGAGGTATTCTTAGATTGTCACAAAAGAGCTATATCAATAAAGTACTTAAGAGGTTTGACATGTAAGACTGTAAATCAGGTGACACCCCTGTCGCTAAGGGAGACAAATTTAGTCTCATGCAATGCTCGCAAAATGACCTTGAAGTTAAGGAAATGCAGAAAATTCCATATGCATCAGCTGTTGGGAGCCTTATGTATGTTCAAATTTGTACACGTCCAGACATAACATTCATTGTTGGAATGTTGAACAGTTATTTGAGCAACTTTGGGATGGATCATTGAAAAAACAGCCAAAAGGGTTATGAGGTATTTAAAGAGAACAAAAGATTACATGTTCACATACAACAAATCAGATTAGTGAGAGATCATAGGGTAATCGAGTAATCCGATTCCGATTTTGTTGGATGCCGATACGGTTGTAGATCCCTACTATGACAGTAGAATTTGTAGCATGCTATGAAACATCTAATCATGGAATATGACTGCGAAATTTTGTCACCGAATTGCGCATTCTGAATGACCTAGAAAGACCGCTAAAGTTCTATTGTGACAATAACTCAACAATTTTATATTCCAATAACAACGGGAGCTCATATAAGTCAAAACACATTGACATTAAGTTCCTGATTATGAAGGAAAGAGTACAGAGTGAACATATTTCCATAAAGTACATTGGAACAAACTCCATGATTGCGGATCCGTTTACTAAGGGATTAACACCCAAGATTTTTCATGAGCACACAGCTCGTATGAATATTGTATATCATGAGGATATCATATTTTAGTGGGAGTTTGTATTTTCATTGCTTTATGTATTGGACACATTTGTGTATTTGGATATTTTTCTGTGCATAAATAAAGTATTCAATTCATTTCACTCTGTTGTTAAATTCAGTATTGATCTCACTTAAGAAATAAGGTTGTACCAGTTGGAAATGGACATGTTTGGATCACATAACATGTATTTTCCATACTACACTCTTATGATTGATCTATGTCATTTGGTTGTATGGGTATACGTGACAATTGATGGATTTAGTTACGCTGAATGTGACGAAAATCGCTTTGATCGTATATCAATATAACTGATGGACGAGATTGTTTGGAAATACCCTTAATAGCGATAATAAAATTTTGAACTCATAAGGTTATGCATATTTGTAATATTACATATATGGGTCAGTGGGAGATTGTTGAAAAAATTCCAGCATATGGGGCCACACGTGTATATATTCAAATGTATGATGCTATCTTTAAAGTCTAGCCAATAAAGTGATATACTAAAATTGATTTTAGACTAATGGGTATTAGGATTAAAGTGTAGAGACCAGAACGGTTATTTAAATTGATGAGAATCCAATTTATAAAAATCGAAAGATAATAACTGTACATTTAGTTATTATATATTAAGGGGTCATGGTCCCTGATTGATGATGATTTTTCATATCTCTGCATCCCCATCAACAGAGAGAAAATTTAAAAGGAGACCATATATCAATTGGAAGATCATAACCCATTCAAAAAATCAAACAATGGATCAAGGTACGCTCCGCTTATTATTATTCTTATTGATTTCAACATAGATGGTTTAATAAATCTAACAATTCAACATCACATGGATTAGATTCCCTTCATACATTTTTATTTATAATGATCGTATACCATAAATAGATATATGAATACATACACCTAGATTTACACATAATTTACTTAGCATAGTGCAAGTTTGTAGCATTGAACTGGGTTGAACAAGCTTGGATGAAGCTTTAACATCAAATATGGTGATATGAACAATCAATCTCTCCACTGAGATACATTCAGTTTTGGAAGATTTTCATAGTGGGTAATATCTATTTTATGGTAAATATCTTGATCTTATTCGTTGAGGATTTCACATTCAAAGTTAAAGGTAATTCAAGAGTTATAGGTGAACCAAGATAGGTAAATGCTACTGTTGAAATTATTATTTGTTTCATTTCAATTCTTGTTCTTGTTAATATATGCAAACAAGTTCAAGACAGGAGACGGTAAGGCGCCACCTTCCTACCACTTGAATTCAAAATGGAGTCTAATAATCCAATTACCCCATTATTTTCTCTTGAATATTTGTGTGGTTTTCTAGAGCCATATTTGATGAGAAAATCAACACATAGTTGAGCATAATGGCTTATGACTGTTGAAAACACCCTTTTGCTCATTTATTTAAGGGAGGAGATGGTCTGGAAACTAAAGAATCGGACAATTAAGTATAGACATGCAAAACCTTTTCTCTGCCAAGGTTGCGATGAAATACAAGTCGTATTGATTCTTGAATCTTGCATAGAAAGGATCGAAACGATCACTGAATTTTTTCAATTTTTTTTGCGAGCGCAAATTACACGAGACTCGTGGGCTCATCGACGAGTTGCTCGCCGAGCAACTCATCTAGTGAGCGGACCTGCTCGGCTCGTGCTCATACTCGTCTTTTTTATGAGTCCGAGCCGTTCGTAGCTTGTTTTTTACAAGCTGAGCAATCGAGTCGACGAGCCGTTCGATTCGACTGCCACCGCTAACCTAAATCAAGAAAACACGATTACAATTAAAATCTTGTCAATGAGTTCTTACACTATACATGATATTATCTTTTTTCTTAGCACCTGATTGTTTCCCATTTAGGCTGTGCATTTTAATTGATTTTTTTACTGTTGCCAATCACACGGTCTTTTTTTGTATTCCCCTATCTCACACTTGGACCCACTTGCAGGAATACAACGATCCAAAAATGCATTCTCAAATTGAAAAAATGGTAAACAAAAAGTTACTTAGCTCCTGTTTGGTATACATTTTTTTTTTCATTTTCATTTTTCTATTCATTTTCAACCACACATTTTTCAATAAAATAATATTTTTCATCACATCAATAACTTTTCATTCTTTTTCAACCGTATATTCACCATTCATCACATCAATTTTTTTTTTCCAAGAATATGTATCGAACAATGGCTTAATAATATCTAATGTCATCTACAAAACAACCTTAAGAAACATATCACGTTGTCTTAAAAAGATAAAAACATAAGAAATCACATATCTTACATTTGACAGGAGCAGCTATATTCATCATAGCTTACATAAAGGATTTTCGCTCACGTTATTACATCGCTTCTTTTGTTGGATAATGTTATATATATTCTTTTATTTTATTATAAATAATTTATTTTTGGTTAAATAATGTGGATATATAGTATTTAAATGAATGAATTTAATAAGAATAATGTTGAAAATAATGAGTAAGAATATAGTACTTTTTTAAAAAATTTAAAATTGTAATAGGGATAAATTTAGAGTGAGATAGATATATAAAATGTGATATGGATTATATAAATGAATTTAATAAAGATAATGTTCAAATGTAATGTGGATGAGTATATAATTAAAAAAAATAAAATTGGAAAGAATATACTCCCTTCGTCTAATTTATATAAGCTGACTTTTCTTATTTTTTTAATCCCAATTATATAGTCTTGTTTCTTTATTGAGAATGTTTTGCTTTGTTTGTTTACTAATATATCGTTATTTTATTTGCTTAGTTATAACTAATTTTTTCCACTTAATCTTGAAATTGTAAAAAAATAAATAAGGGTAAATTAAGAAAGTTTTTGACAAAAATGTCATTTTCAATAATATTAAATACGATTTTTTAATCTGTGTGAAAAAAATCAACATATATAAATGGGATAGAAGAAATATTTATTATGGGATAGATATATAAGAATGATAGGTGTAAATAACAGCTCCCATAATATTTTTACTTCTAAGCATGTTCGCTAAGTTTCATAATATATTATTTTTACTGATGATAGTTAAAAATAAGTTATTTATTTCAATGATAAGATAAAAATTACTATTAAAATAAGTATTTTTTTTTCATTTAAAAGTAGTGGGGGGAAAACATAAAATCTATCAAATTAATTTTGTTAAAAAAAAAAAAAAATTACTTAAAAGTTACTTTTATCTATCTTTAAGCTATCCAAACGAAGCACAAGTACTTATCCTAACTTCCATAAAAAATGATCGAAAATTTGTAGCATCCCGCGCCTCTCCCATATATTTTGAAACTCCATTTTTCTCGCTTAATCCTGTCTTCCCTCCACTATCATCCCGCCACTTACCCCTACGCATACCCTATTAAACCTCATCCCCACCTCTACTCTCACTCCCCTAATCTCTTTCCCTCTCTGCACGTAAAGTTGTATCTACATGACAATGGAGCGCCGCCTCAGGAGACACTCATCTCCTAACAACAAGGAGGCGTACCTCCGCTACTTGAAGCCCGGCGCTTTGGCTCAACTCAGGGACTCGCGAATCAGTGCCTCCAGATCTCACCGAGTCACTAAATCGCTGTTCCAGGTTCAGATCTGTGCTTCTCCGCTTCGGTCTTCTGCAGCTACTTCCCCTGGCTCACCTACACAGATTAATGGGCCTCCGTCCTCTCCCTCTTTCTTCTCGGACCGGATCTACGGCCCTCGTTGCCCTCAGAGGAAGAGGCTTATGGCTGCTAGAGCTGTTTTCGTCTCTGGCCAGAACTTCCCAGGTACCGGCCCGGATTCACCCGGACGGGGTATTGATTTGTTCGGTGGGGGTGAAAATAGTGCCAATAATAACGTTCTAGTGGCACATTGAATGAAGTGTGGAATTGCTTCGTCTGTTAGTAGATGCTATAGATTGGTTATTAATTCTAGAGATCCTTATGTGGATTATGCGAAAAAAAAAATATTAGAAACAGAAAATTAGTTTATCTTTTCCTTAGATTTCTTCTGTATTTTAAGCCATAAAAACCATTTATGATGAATGATTCAAACTTGGTGTCCATTGAATACTGTTGTTAAATAGCTGCAATTATATTATTATTCACTCTTTTTTTCTGGTGTAAGGGTTATGATTTATAATTCCATTGAACTAATTAGAGTTAAATGTTTGAACCGCTGTTGAACTTTACAACATGTCACGGTTTACTCACCGTACTTAATAAAACATTCCATAAGCCACTGAACTTTGCTCCGTCATTGTCCATTACTCATCGGATGGATATCGTTTCAATTTATGCTTATGTGGATGGTGGAAATATGATGTGGCCAGTTAACTCGGTTAAATCCTTCACCAACTCAGCGCTATGTCATCAATACAAAATACAAGTCACACCCCAAACCCTAAACCACTTCGCCAGGCTCCACTGTCGTAGCAACTGCTCTAGCCGGCAGCCTCATCGTCGGCACTGCAAGACCAATTACTCCTCTAACCCTAAACCAACCCGCTGTCTGTAACCACCACCACCATACACAAACTTCGACGCCGCCACCATGGTCATCCTCTACCAAAATCATCAACATACCTAAACCAACATTGATCGATGCCCAACTACACTATACCTCCAGTAAACTCAACTTGCCGCCAGCCTCCCTCGTCGACTGCCCACCTACACAAGTAACACCACACCACCACACCATATATTCATCGTCGTCGTCTGTCCAAGAGTCAACCGCCCAAACCCAGAAAATTCAAACCACAATCCACAACCACTGCCGTTTGCCGCTACAATAAACCACAATCCAAACCCAAGAAAATTCATCCACTTGCTTCATCTGTCTTGTTGGTCACAAACACATTACAATCCACCACTATTTTGCTGCTATTACAAATGGAATCAACCTCTCGATTGTCGCCTACCTCTGCCATCCACCATTCTCCTATTTTTCAATTCAACTCTTCTCCAATTTCAAAAGAACAAGGCAATAATTTTTTTCATTTTACTTGATTGAGTAGATCTTTTGTTTACAAGTGAATTTCCAAGTTGATTTTCATGTTTTCCAGGAGGTGGTGAATGTGGGTTCTGTTGTTCTTGGAGAAAGAGACGGCAGAGGAGGAGGGAGGTGGAATGGGCCTTATGTATTTGTAAAATGTCATCGCAAGTTAGAGACACTATCTTTGATTTTGAAGGGCTTGGGAAGAGGTGGGGGAATTTAGAGTTGGAGGTGATTGGAGACGCTTTTCGATGGGTTTAGTTGAGGAAGACGGTGGGGAGATGGTGAAGTTGAAGCTGAGGCGTGTTTGGCTGATGTGAAGGATTCGTCTAAGCATTTAACGATCCATGTAGATTTACCGTCTGCCACATAGATGGAGTTAAAGATGGAATTCCTTCAGTGAGTGACGAGAAGCAACAGACCTAAGTTCAATGGCCAGTGGCACGATTCTTGAAATTGGGTGAGTAAGTCGTGACGAAGTGTAAAGTTCGATGGCCAATGAAACATTTAACTCAACTAATTACCATATAATATGTTATTATGTTAATATTCATATACTGTTTCCTAATATTATTCCACATTGTTATATTAACTGGTTATTCTGGATTTTCCTTTATTGAGCCCACATCCATTAAATCAATTTTTTTTTCTCTAAAACTCTTTCAAGTTTCAACCATACATTGACACTATAAAATATTTTGTAATTTGCTCGAAAATTCAAAAAAAAATCGTATTTTTCAATCACATACTCTTTAAAAAATTATTATTTCCAAACTTATTGTTCCCTTAATTAAAAAAAAAAAAAAAAAAAAAATCATTAAAATGGAGGTCAAATAGGGACTGAATTGATAAATGCTCATTTATTTAGGGTCGGGTCTAGTCTCACTTTTACAGCGGATTTACCTTGATTAACATGTGTGTCATGATTAATTAAGCTTATCTGCTTAATTTCTCGACTAGTTTAAATTGTTGTGTCGACATGTAACATTGAGAGATAGTATGTGATTGAAATATTGACACTCAGCCATTTTTTTTATAATCAAAATAAATTATTTCACGGTGATTTGACCTCACTTCAACTACACATTCTTCAATAGAATAACATCACACGCAAATTTCATTTTTATTTTTAAATCACATATTTTCTTTCAATACACTATTCAAAAATTCAGACAAGAATGAGGCTCAAACAAGGGCTTAATGTTGATTGTTGTCTTCACAGCTGATTTCCTTAAGTACATACAGATATTATTTGGGAATAAGGGCAATTAGAATAAAATAATATTCAAGTTGTTGCATCATTTTAACCTTGCCTTATCTTAAAACTTGGTTAAATTGTCCTGTTTCTGAGGGGAAAAAAAGGGTCTAGAATGAGATGTCTATCATCCCATATCATTTTAATCTTACTGGCATTACCTAGTTTTTAGCCAACTAAAGGTTGTTTTTGCTTCCGGTGCATAATTTTACTATGCTAAAGAAAAGTTAGGAGGCGTTCTTTTTACTGTTTTCGGGCCGTTTTCTGTTTTCGATTTTTCGAAACATTGAAAACGCATTATCTTTCCTATTTTCGAAAACAAGTTTTTGAAAACGGCTGAAAATTTTGTGAAGAAAACAGAAAATAACTTTTTTACGTTTTGACTGTTTTCTTCACAAATCTGTCAAAACTCAAAAAACACGGGTTGAGAAATATTTTTTCAAAACAACAAAAAGAACGAGTTTTCAACAATATCAAAATGGACACTCAAAACACAAAACACAAAACGAATTCAAAACTCAAAACTCAAAACACAAAACTGAAATACAAAGAGAACGCCCCCTTATATCCTGAAGCACCCGAGCTGAAGCTTGAGGGCATATATATTCTTCAATTTACTATTCTGAATTAGACTATAGCCATGTTGAGGTTGGTTTTTGTTTTGATTATTCTCTATGCTACAAATATCTAATGATCCTCTTCCAGGTTTGATAATCGATGGTCTAAGGTATGCTAGGAAGTACTGGTTTGCACTTTGCACCCTTTGCATATTGAAGTACCATTTGTGCAGTGTTTTGATTTCTTGCTGTTTACGAGCAAAGAAAAGAGTTTGTCACTTCAAAATGTTTCAGTCTTTCACAAAATCTCACACTGGCCAGTTTATGTGTTAGAGAAACTATTGGCTCCAGCTCCTAGCTTGAACATTTGTTTGCACCTACTAAACTGGCTGATTGTCTTCATATAATCTCTGTTTGAGAGAATATGGTGACTACAATTGTCTATTTTTTGATCAACCATGGCAAGTAGATCTGTATATATCTAAGAAGTTGCATATGTAGTTCTATTTCCAAACCAAAATATTATTGCTTTTTTTGGGATCAATGAAGAAGAAACTCTATGAATGTTTAGTTAGATATGCACGGTTTTACATGATTGTCGAGTAGATCGTCGTGGTATATTTAGAATCTCAAAATCAATTCCGGATGAATGAGATATCGCGGTCCAAAATTGAGAGAAAAATAGAGGAAAACTAGCCTGAAAATTACCTAACTCCGACGCTCAAGCGACAGTCTAGCGAAAGGCAGATGAAAGGTTTCTGTAAATATTTTCCACACTCTCGCCCAAGCGAGAGGCCAACAAGCTAGTGATAGCCAAGTGTTGCCTCTGTTCATAAGGTTTCGAAGTTTGGCTTACAACACTTCACCCAAAACCCTTATTCTCTATAAGACATTTTGGATGTCCATAATGAATCTCATCTCATACTTGCATTGGGAATTACATAAATCTCTTGCAAATACTCTACAAAATCATTCCAAAAGACTTTTTCTTCTTGTAGAGAGAAACTCCGTCGAAAGTTCACCATAACTTGTGGCTTGAAGTGCTTCTACCACAAGTTGAATCCGTTGTATTTTGGAAGACAAGTATCGTGAACCGTGAGCACCGTTGTGGAGAGAATTTGTTTTAAGGAAAGAGTGAAATTCACTTGTCTCAAATTACTCTTTCTTATTCTTCATTTCTTGTTTTATTCTACTTTTTGTTGTAGTTTTACATTACATTTTCAACACATATCTGTTGTGTTTAGTCACACGCCCGCAGATTAAACTTAGTCTCATTTGTTTTATATTTAAACAACCATTTCACTGTAAATCTAAAACCCGGAACAACATCTGATATCGGGATTTAGATTCTATCTAGTCGTGTTAACTCTTTAGTAGTTCCTAGTCGGTTCATTCTTTTGCTTTTTTACCAATTTGTACTAGGTTCAAAAAAGGACTTTATAACTTATAATTTATTTGACTATAGGTATCCAAAATGTACATTTTTTCTTAAATTGCATTTTGGTTCCTGAGCTTCTCAATTAAAAAACTATTTACTTTGCCAGAATTAACACTTTTTCTACATACATTTTTATCACAATAGCCGATTTGAAGGATTTCTAATGTGATACACAACGGGTATAAACATTGTTGGGCATCGAACTTTTAACTAAAATTTTATAATTGTTACTGAAGTTTAGATCTCATCTGAAAATCAATTGTTATCCAGTAATCAAGTTAAACATTTTACGACGTTCTATCACCATCATTTGAGTGACCAAAGTCACGAGTTTAATAGCACAATTGTTGCTTTACAATAACTACGCTCTCAAAATGATGTTTTGGTGGCTCGAATTTTGACCATAACTCTGGTATTACTTGTAGAATCGTATTTTAACAATCTAATATGAAATCAGTTAATCTTCCTTATGAGAGCTAAAAAATTTATAACATTTGACTACCATCATTTGGGTAACCAAAATTATCAATTTAGGAGCGATAAAATTCCACCCCAATATTAAAATTTGATGTTGGCATTTTGTTTCAATTACACAACTCTATTAACCTCCTCCTAATCTACTAAAGCAAAATCCAACGTGGCTAACCCAAAATCTAATAAAATAATGTTATTAACTTTAACTGGTGCTAGAATATGAGTTTATGTGATAATATATTAGTTATGACAGATCCAATTAAATGGACAATATTTTCTTGCATTTAAATGAATAAGTTATTTAATGCTATATACATTGCCACCTAAATTGTTATTAAACACCAATGTAGCTAGGTATCATTACTCAATCTAATGTGAACTATTGTTGTTGTGGAGTTGAGATAGGCTATTCAACTTGTGTCCACCCAATTAATTATTGACACATCATTGTCAAAGGGAGAGAAATTATTTAACAGTGTTAAATAGTTGTTAAAGTGAAAAATTGATAATATGTTAATTTAAAATGATGTGTCAATAATTAATTCGATGGACAATAAATTGGACATTAAAAGTTGGATAGCAAATCTCAACTCGTAGTTGTGAACATGTTTTTATGCCAATTGTGCTAATGTAAATATTGACGGTCACAAAACTTCAAGCAAAATTTCTAATTAATCGTTAATTTTATTTTGTTTCAAATTGATCTTCTAATTACACCAACTATGCAAAAGCACATGGGTGTAAAAAAAGGAGAAGGAAAATATGTCAAACAATTAAGGGTTTTGCTTGGTGTATAGAGGAGGGGTTCACATAACCCCTCTATATCACACACAATAGGGATGAGTGGGTATTTTTTACAATATTTTACTCACATTAGCCCCATGTGAGTATTCTGGAGGGGTTCACAGTACCCCTCCTCTATACACCAAGCAAAATCCAATAATCAATCCAACGGTCCAACCACATTTATATCCCTGGCCCCTTCGATTATTTACTTAATTGAGGTCACAACTCTTAAAAGAACATATTGAATTTGGATTTTGCAGTTTTACTAGGGTACAGAACTCCTATCGACACTCACATTAGATGAGTCGCATGCTGGACTCACCAGTATAAAAATACCCCAAAACCCACCCACCTTTCCTAGTTGTGAGTATTCGTTAGGGGTTACCAGTATCCCAATCATCTCTCTTTGAATTTTGATACTTTGCTTTCAATCAATAAATGACAAACCAAGATTTTTTCATCTATTCCTTTTTCTTCTGAAAGTAACGTAACAGGTGTCCTTGTATCAACTTTTAAACACATTAAAATTGTTAATATTTTGGTTTTACTATTAAATTCTCGTTTGATTCTCATTATTTATAGAATGGGAATGAAAAATATAGTCGTTATGAGCCTCACATAAGAGATGAAAAGTAAAAAATGATGATTGGATGTGATTGATAACGATTATATTTTTTATTTTTATGATTGAAAAATGGAAAACAAACGAACTCTAAATTAATTATAATAATAAAACTTAAGAATAGATAGAGATCATAAATAAATATATATCCTCTCCTTGTCCAATAAATTTATTGTGAATATGGGGTTATCAACCTTGCACGCACGAGATGTTATTTTTAAAAAGATAATATATAAAAAGGGAAATTGTAGCATTAGTGTCCAATCTTTAGTGCTTGTAACAAGTTGGTCCTCAACCTCTTTTTCTTATTCATGTTGACATGGTAAGGTGGATGAGGACGCCCTGCACATTATGGCATATGGCAAGGGGCCTATTGGGCCTGTGGTCCCATCATTCTTCTAGCTGTTCAAACCCCTCAGTTTCCACCACTTCTGGTGCAAAATGGTCTTCCTCTAAGGTAAGTTGTAGGCGTTTATCCTCTCTTCTCACTAGTGCTTCTTCAATTTTTTGGTTCACGAGTTCCTCAAGTGTTTAGCTGATCGACCCACTGTGTGCTTCTTCAATTGTCGACAAGTGTTTAGTCGAATTGTCGCACACAGTGGGTTGATCGACTGACTAACCTCTTTTTTGGCTTGTCCAACCTTGTTTATAGTCAGTCGGCCTTGATCGAGACTTCTATTTAGCTGGTCGAGCATCCTTCTTGGTGGTGTTTGATTTTCAATGCATTTTTCTCGTTCAAAATATTTATTTTTCAGATGATTTTTTGCTATTATTTAACTGAAGTTATCTAAGACTCGACAAACTTTTGACTTGTGAAGAAAAGTGCGAAAGCACATTTTTCTATATGCTCACACACTTCGATGAATTGATAGATGAAAATTCGATTTTGCTATTTGTACGTTCGAAATTCACCACCCCGAATGACATCCCCTAACAATAAATCAAATGTACAAATAGCATAACCCTTTATTTACAGTATCTCGATTGGTCTTTTCCTTCAATTTTTTGGATTTTTTGAAGTAAGTTCCAATTGATATCCCTATTGAATTTATTATAAAGATAAAACTCGAGAATAGCGATAGTTAATAGATCGATATGCCTGTCCTTATCCAAGACAATTATTGGTCTGACTATATTTTATGTAGCTCAATTGGATCGCTAGATTTCATTTCTCACAATTTGGTCACTAAACTTTTACTCTTTTTTTTTCAATAGGATCATTGAATATCAACGTGATTTCAAATTTCGCCAGTGTCACTAGTCGTATCCCAAATTAATGAAGCTTTATTGTTGTGTGACATGACATCTTATAACTATATCAATTGTCACGTCATAAAAATATTAAAATGAAAATACGTATTTTAATCAATTAAATCATGTTTGATTTTGTTAAAATTCAGATTTTTAAATAAATTTTGATAAAAAATAAAATAAAATTTATGATTAAACTATTTATAAATATTGTGAATTCCATGAAATGTATGATTAAAAATAATTGTTAATTTTGACTTAAATTTTTATCAATATTTTTAACTTAATCAATCAAGAGCTTATTCTAAAGACATTATTAAAACCTCTATTTTATCATTTTCGTGTCTGGATTGTCACGTACTGATCATGTAGAAGATCAGTTACTGTAATGTTGGCAACTAAGTAATTTATGTCGATTTCAAGGAACAATATATTTTAGCCCCTCATTAATTTTGATTATAATGGGGGAATAGTATTTTTTTGAAAAATGGATGGTTGTAAAAGAATGAATTTTTTTTTTATTTACGTGTAATATTATTTTATTGAAGATTGTGTGGTTGAAAATAGGAGAGAGAAAAAGTTAATTTAATTTGATGAGATTTAATGGGGGCCAAACAAAGGCTTAATGTGTGAAGGAATGTTGAAATTTGAAACTAAGGGTCCGTTTGATATGCATGAATTCTATGAAAATGTCACATTCGAAACAAACGAATTCCACTTTAGCCGGTTGATACGAATGTGGAAATGAAATTCGAATTTCAAGGTACAATCATTTTAAGCTGCATTTTCTTTATTTTTATGAAAAACGAATTCATATGGGTTTGATGAATTTTTATTTTTCAACTAAAATGAAATTGTAATTTCTATCCACCTTTGCTTATCAAACACAATCTAAATTTAAATCCAATAATCCAATCGATACAGATTAAATTTTACCGACGCTATTGAGATTCTGCTGAAAGTTCTGTTACAGCTCCAATAATTGAACATTAGGAACTTTCACCAATTTTATCTTCTGTACACTGTAGACTGTAGTTTGGCCTTTCTGCCAATTAATATCTCAGAAGTGCAAGAAATTGCCCGTTCCACTGGGCACGAGAAACACGTTTTCAAACTCCGACCTCGTAAGATACACGCACTCACACTGTTATATATACAATTAAAATGATTGCTTTATTCAACACACAAACATCAAACATGTCTGTAACGATGGCAAGAATGATGAGTTCGCCCTCCGTGACTCCGTTGTCGCCGCCATCGCCATCGCCATCGTCCCCATCGTCTCTGCCCCTCCGCGCCATTCCCGGGGGCTACGGGTGGCCGGTGGTGGGTCCAATTCTCGACCGATTGAATTATTTTTGGTTTCAGGGTCCTCCAACGTTCTTCAAGAAGAGAATGGAAAAGCACAAGAGTACAGTTTTCAGAACAAATGTGCCTCCAACGTTCCCTTGGTTTCTGGGTGTTAATCCTAATGTAATTGCTGTTCTTGATGTCAAGTCTTTTTCTCATCTCTTTGATATGGAGATTGTTGAAAAGACAAACGTGCTCGTCGGAGATTTCATGCCGAGTGTTAAATATACAGGGAATTTACGTGTTTGTGCATATCTCGATACTTCGGAGGCTAAACATACTCAAGTACGTATATTTTTCTACATATAATTCTTCTCCTTTTGTATACGAGTGCTCGAAACCGATAATCTTCGTGTCTGTATAAATGTCTCAACTAATACTCAGCTAGCTAACGGATCAATTAGGATTGTAAAAATTAGAATTGCTCAGTCGGAATCTAAACAACTTAAATTGATCAGTTGATGTGCTTACAGGAAGGGAAAAAATGGTTTGAATTTAATCAACCGTGCTAGCGGTACATCGGGGTGTACCGAATGGTGTACACCCCTCTTACATGGGCGGAGGACCACGCGAATAAAAGAATAAAGCTATTTGTACACAATCTCCTACACAATCCCTTACACCCCCCTCACATGGAGGGGGACCCACACATAATAAAATATTTGTGGGCCCCCCTCCATGTGAGGGAGGTGTAGGGGATTGTGTGTACATGTAGCATAGTCCCGAATAAAATACAATTAATTCGAGTGAACCCCTCACCCATATGAAGGGAATGTACACCATTCGTTACAACCCATTATGTACAATTAGCATTTTTAGTATTTTCCATTATACGTAAAGGGAAATTTCATATGTACAGGTGAAAAATTCACAGAATACTTACAAGAAATGTGGCCCCACATAAATTAAATATTGAAAAAAAAGGGGCCCATCTATTGTGTGTATTCTGTAAATATAATGTGATTTTTTTTCCTGTAAGACTAGCATGATCCGTGTGTAAATTAGTCACATGGGTCAGGTTATGTGTAATGTGACCCACTACACGTGAATATCTTGAATTCTGATTAGTTCGCATGTGTGATGTGTTGGAAACTCAATTATTGTTTGACTCGATCTTATATGGATTTTTGCTAGTTGTACAATTGAAAATGACAATTTCGCTTGACAATGTTCTCACAGGAGGAGAGCTCACGATTTTTTTTATTCATCGTGGACTCCTCTCCTATGTGTGATTGTTAATCAAAATTGTCATCCCCGGTTATACGTGTAGCATGATCCATCTTATTTTCTGATGGGTCAATTTAATTACAATTGTCAAAATTGTGAACGATTTCGAGGTTTTATGAAAGTTGCTTATTCTAACAGAAACACACTCTCTATAGGAGATCAATAGTTCCTGTGTCTGGAAATAGTTATAGAATTTAGAAAACATCAAAGATGCGTGTGGAGAATAATTGAGAGTCAAGGGCCTAATGATTTTAGGGTTTTGTTAAGTATACACGAGGTTGACACGTACAGTCCCCTCACAAGGAAGGGATCCACAATTTTTTATGAATAATGTTATGTAACTTTACTGGAGTTGCAATCTCAATTTAAGTGGTGCTAAATGTTGATTGATAGGTATAATTAAATAATTCATTTCATTTAGCTTATTATCCAATGTCTCATAAAATGAGATTGCAACTCCTTAAGAGGCTAAATAACATGAGAGATGCTATATGTCCCGAACTTGGGACAAATTTTGGGACTATTGAAGTGGGGGCATGTGTGACCGCCCCCCCCTAAATGGTGCCCTCTGTCCCAAGCCCGGAATAGAGAGCTTTATGTAAATAACATTACTTTTTTATTGGATGTGGATCCCCATCTGAGGGACTGTACACCCGTGGACGGTGTACAAGAAGCAAAACTCAACCTATTCCAGCCCTTGTGGAGCCCCTTTCATCCATAACTTTATCACGTAATTTCATTGGCCAATCAATTAAAGTACTTTGGATTCCCCAATTTTAATTATTTGGTCCACTTTCAATGCGCAATGTCGGGTTTGAATAGACTTGAAATCATTAATCTTTTAATTAAGTGATTCTCATTTTTATCAAATTTTTTTTTTTTTTATCACACATTATTCAATATAATAATATGATACACAAATTCAAAAATTTTACTTAATTTTTAATTACATATTTTTCATTAATCAACTATTTAAAATGCATTCTTTTCCCTCAAAATGGGAATCAAACGAGGCATAAATTTCATTGTTAACGTAAAATTTGTTACAATATGATCACACCTTCCACGTATGTTAGTCCGATTGAAGAAAAAAGGACGATGTGATAGTCTTGTTATTGATCAAAAAAATTATTTAAATTTATTCGTCTATATCTAATTTTTGTACAATATTTCTATGTACTCGTATATTCACGCGTATTTTCTACTTTCTCGTTAGAATACTAGCTAGCTGATAGGATCATTGGATACCAACACGATATTTCCCTAGCCGTATCATCACAACCTAATGTAGGAGGTGGTCGTGGAGGGGACCTAGCAACTCAAGTTTGGAATTTATTGAAAAGCCAAAACACGTGATTTTCCATCCGATAAGGACATGCTAACATTATTTTTGTACTTGTTTGCAATCTGACCATTTATTATCTTGATTCTTATTTCACATGTCGTCAAGTGTAAGTGTTTCATTTATTTATTTTTTGGACGTATGGACTCTATTAGACTCGTCAAAAAATTTGGACCACGTTGAGTTTCTACTAAAGTGGCCCGAAGTCCCTATTTTTGTACCCGTGTCTCTACGTAATAAACGAAATGATATATTTTAGTCAAAATCAATAATAATGGTGTGTGTTAGAATTCGTTTCGCAGGTCTTTTACTCTTTAGGTTCTAATCTTTTGAAGTAGTTTAGTTTTTATTCATGTAAGACGTTCGTATTTTATTTTTATTTCAGTAGAATGATATTCTACCCTGATTTGACTTAAAGTGCATTTAGATGAAGGGGTTGAAATGTTTGATTGAACGTTACAGATTAAGAACTTTTCACTCGATATCTTGAAACGAAGCTCGACCATTTGGGTACCGTCACTCATAAGTTCACTAGACTCCTTGTGGGACAAAATTGACGCTGAGGTTGCCAAGTCCGGCTCAGCCAGTTCCTTCCTCCCCATGCAGCAATTCCTTTTTAGCTTCCTCACTCGCTGCATTGTCGGAGCAGACCCCTCGACCTCGCCTGAGATCGCCAGCTCTGGCCATATTATGCTCGACAAGTGGCTCGGTATTCAGCTCCTGCCGACTATCAACATAGGCATTCTACAACCTCTCGAAGAACTCTTCCTCCATTCTTTCTCATACCCTTTCTGGCTTGTTAAAGGAGACTACAACAAGCTTTTGCAGTTCGTGGAAAAAGAAGGCAAAGAAGTGATACAAAGAGCTCAAACTGAATTCAATCTGACTGAACAAGAAGCAGTTCACAATCTTCTTTTCATCTTAGGATTCAATGCATTTGGTGGGTTTACGATATTCTTTCTGGCGCTCTTGAGCGCGCTCGGGGATCAGAAAAGTACTGGTCTACACGAAAAACTCCGGGATGAAGTAAGACGAAAATCTGGTTCCAATTCAAGTACTCTCAGTTTCGAAAGTGTAAAGAATATGGAATTAGTACAATCATTTGTATACGAAACTCTTCGACTGAACCCACCAGTTCCATCGCAATTCGCCCGAGCTAGAAAGGATTTCAAGCTGACTTCGCATGATGCTGTTTACGAAATCAAGAAAGGAGAGCTTCTCTGTGGGTATCAGCCATTGGTAATGAAAGATGCCAAAGTCTTCGAAGAGAGTCCTGAGACATTTTTATACGACAGATTTACGAGAGAGAAAGGCGGGACAGAGTTGCTGAATTATCTATACTGGTCGAATGGGCCGCAAACTGGAACGGCCACGGCAGCCAACAAGCAGTGTTCAGCTAAAGAGATTGTGCCTTTAACTGCAGCGTTATTTGTGGCTTATTTGTTTCAGAGATATGATGACATTACAATTTCTTCTGGTTCAATCACTGCAGTTGAGAAGGCTAAGTGAGACAATTAATTACTTGTGATGAAAGGATGTAACGCTACTCTTTTAATCTCAATTTTTATATGCCATCTCTTTGCGCAAACTGTTTCAAGTTCAAGCATGTAGGCCGCAGGCCTAGCTGCTTGAATTTTGTGCACATAATAATCGAAAGGAGCGTAACATTCTTTACTTTCTAATCTCACCGTTTTATAAACGATAAATAATATATAATATGATATCAAGTAATGCCTACTATATCAATTTTTTTTCCTTTTTGGCCCTCAGCCTGGGTAAATTTCACCGCAGATTGTAGCATGGCTCGATTCTAATGAGAACTGGATTAAAAAGAGTGATAACGGGAACATATGGACTAGCCAAACATTTATACGTGCAATCTCTGTGTGTGTCAAACCGGTTGGGCTGGGTTGCTTAGATAAGAAAAAGGACATTGAAAAAAATTGTGTTATTATCTTATGATCAACTGAACTCATTAACCTCTAAAACTATCTTTATATTTATCAAGTAATCCATATATATAAGCAGACTGTCTGTCTAATGAACTTCCAGTTCCTGATGTGCATGTGGAAGGTTACTTCAAACAAATAAATATATTCGGTAAATGTTGAGATGGCACCTTATAGCACAAAAGATGCTTTGTTGGAGAAGAAGAAATGACCCTCTATACGAAACTGAATCACATGATCCAAATTCGGATGGTACTAAAGCCTCGTGCCCCCTTTCAAGCCAAGACAAGAAATTGAGAACTTGTTCCTATGCAGATGCTGCATCCCGTGTTAATTTGATAGAGCGCACTGGGAAGTTATATAGCCTGTACATTTGCACGAGACTTGGCAACTCCCTCTTTCCATCCTCTTTGGCGTGCCCTAAGCTCCCATACAGCAGTCAGTCTCTTCTGTGCCAATAAAGCATCTTCAGCTTTTTCCCTTGCCTCCTCACATGTTTCCATCCCGGAATTGCATTTGTCTGCCTCTTTCTGATACTGTGATGTCATCTTCTTGGCCTCGAGCAGTGCCACGTCGGACCGCTGCTGTTTTTCCAATGCTTCGGATTCTCGCAGCTTCAGTTCCTCGGACAATAGCTCTGCAAAGTTCTTCTGTGTGTCTTCACTCACATCTGGATCGTGCTTTGCACAATCTGCAAACATGAGAGAAGGACATTATACCAATATAACAAAAGAGCCTTACGCTTATAACATCATGACTTTGTGCGCATTGGATTACCATCAAGGAAAAAAGGTTAGTCTCAGGAGGAAAGATATTATCTCCAGTTTCACATCTAATATTAAGATTCTTCGGGTTTCTGACAATCATATGCATTGTGTGGATCCTGATATGATTATGATTTGTGAATAAGGAGAAGCACTCTTAAGTTAATTTTGGAGAGAATTAATCATCCAAAACTAGTTAAATCAAAGCATGAAATTTTTTATATAAAAATATTTCTCTCTCTAAAATCTAATGAAAGAAGTTAAATACAAGAATGAAATATTATAATATCAATATGAGCACGTAAAAAGGTAAATCTAGACGCTCCATATATACTATTACTATCAACCTAGTTTCTGTAGAAAGCAATCCTATTGAAATCACTCTCACTTACACTATGAACATTATCAAATGCCACCAATAAAAACGGAACATGACCAACATAGTCAAAAGCACAGGCACAAAAGACGCTGCTTAGCATGAATCTGAAACCTATTTCTCAAAAGCAAATGATTCACAAATTTCTGACTTAGCCAGCCTGATATGTTTTCAATTAACTGCTCATTTTAATAATGGGATCAAATGATAATGTTGAAGAGACTTCAAAAACTTGTGGATTGGAGGTCCATGATGTCTGTAACTGATATATTACGATCAGAATAGAGAAAGAAAGTGACATGGAGAGGGAAAGGCTAAAAGAAAAGGGGCATGCAGTGAAGCGGAGAATGGAATAATAGATTCCTGTGAGCCTAAGAAAAGGCTAACAACTACAAATTTACCCTCCAACTGTGCCACTATATGTATCAATTAGTGTGCTTTCACAGCAAAACTTCAGCATAATGCCGTTGGAGTAGGTAAACAGAACCATTTCTATACATGCAGGCAAACACTCAAGCATTGTAACAATCCCAGGGAAGATATCCTGGTTCAGCACTACTTACCTCCTGGGGTCTCACCAGCTTAAAGGATATGCCAACCTCATGATATTTTTAGTCCTAACCCCCTAACATTTACTTTTTTTCCACTAAACCTAGGAGCAGAGACGCAGAAAATCAAGATGTCCTGCTCACAGAAACCTTCTTCTTGGGTGAGCATTTACAAACCTTTATTACTGTAAATAAAGCTTAATGTTGGCATCTGAAAAAGAAACATGTGCAAGCACAAACCATAATTAAATGGAAGGCAAGAAAGTGGCATACTAACCTGCAAAGGATATATTACTCAGTCCTGCAACAATAAAAAAACATATAATCAGTACAAGAGATTCGTTGACTAGAAGAATGACAAAAGATGACAGAAGGAAGTTAATAGCAAGAGTCTTAATTCCAACAACTAATAGCATACACCAAGGAACGTCATCTTGGATATGTTTCATAAGCTCATCCATGACTCTTATAAAGAGTAAGGACTTAAGTCAGAATTTGGACTTAAACTCTTTAGTAATAGGACATTCTCTACTACTATCATGACTACATCTCACACTCATGAATACTACACTGTATATATCTTCAATAATATTGATGTATCCAATAGAATTTTCTTCTCTCTTTAAAACTCACCATATCACTTTCGTAGATTCCCTAGAATACATGCTTTTCCAAAACCAGAAAACATAATTGAAGATCTTGTTTATTTCCTCTATACTTCTCCATTCATCTTTTACGCAGGACTTGTATACAAGATCATCCTAGTATAAAAACAAACTGACTCTCTAAGACGTTCAAATTACAAATTTAATCAACGCTCACACTCTTTTCTCTTATATAGAGGGTGTTTGGGAGTGATTTTTGGGGTAAGAAATGATTTTTGAATAGTAATATGATGGGAAATGTGTGGTTAAAAAAGGAGGAAAAGTTATTGATGTGATGGAAAATATTATTTTATTGAAGAATGTGTGATTGAAAATGAGAATTGATTCTAAAAATCAATACCAAACTGGCTCATAGTATGACTTATGAGCACATTCGTAAGTAGTACAATTTTGAATATGTCCTTTACACTCATAAATTGGCACCGCTCTTTTTCCATCCATGTTGCATCTTCTACTCTTTCAAGATATCATTGAACAAGTTTGTGAGTCGTGTTACAAAAGTTTGCATGCAATCCAACTGTTTTTCTCATCTTCATCCTCTTTGTAGCCTCCCTCACTTCTAAGGCACATTTCGATGTGCGTATCACACTATTAGCAACAGAATTATATCTCCATCAAACAGTAGCAACTTCTTTGAGAGATATACACACCCAAACTACCCCAATTTTTTATACATTTCCATATAATGTCGAAATTCACATGTGGGCATTAAGCACAAACCGTAAAAGAATAAGTCTTTATCAAAGTGAAATAAGATTTATTACAAAAATCCAGCCAGTTGATCACAGACGAAAATCAAACTTCCCAGTAAGAGATCTAAGCAGATCTAGACATATACATCGCAACACACACATATGTATATATAAATATGCATGTATCTTGTACATACCTAGGGGGATGGAAGGAAGGGACTCAGAATCACAGTCACAGATACATGGAGCACAAGAGGAGGAAGAGCGGTTTACAGCAGCTAATCCTTCCACGAAGTGCCAATACAGAGGCGGGCCAATTATGTATGCTGCCAAGCACACTGCCATTATCCCCAGCCCTAACTTCAAAACCCTAGGATTCACTGCCATTTCTTGATTAATTGCCTCTCGTGAATCTGTCTCTGTTTTGCTACAATTATATTTTATCTATACGTAAGTTTAGAAATTACGCGTCAATTGAGACTTGTAACCAGTGGAATGAGAAGAAAATCAGATCGGAGTCTGAGGACGTAAAATCATAATCTAAGGTAAATTTCAGTAGGGGTCCAATATTTTGCAAGTGTGGCGCCAATGTCCTCAACTTACTATTTGTTGCACTTTTGTAATAGTGTTGTGATGAACAATGTGGTAAAAAAAAAAATTGGATTTAAATTTAATATTAGTTTATTGAAGAATGTGTAAGTTGAAAATGGGTCAAATCCCTGTTCAAGAAATACATTTTGATGGGGAAAAAAAAAGGGTTCAAACAAGGGCTTAATTTCTCATTTACAATTTAAACAAATATTTACAATTGTAATTTTAATAACAATTTTGAGGGATTCAAATGAAGCTAAACATATAAAATTGATTGTTAGTTGCTTTATAGTTCTCAAAGACATAATCGAGTAGAGTGACTAAAAGGGTAACATTTCTACTAATATTTGAGTGTATTTTTTTTTTTATAAATATTATTGGTTCATGTCACGTGCATTGCACGAATTTTGTATTTATTCAGTTTTTATTACCGTATGAATTTTAGATTTTTTAGAATTTTAGTGAAGAAATTGGGGCTGTCAGCATTTAGGAATTTTGTAATTAATACAAATTATATACGAATAAAAAATGAATGAGTTTACATAGAATGATTTGCTAAACCTTCAAAAGACACCTAAACCACAACCATCCAAAAGGACACTTTCAAAAGACTAAACCATCAATCAAATTACTTAAAAAAACCCCAAATTTCAAGCCTCATCCATTGAACAAAGAAAATAAATCAAGCATTACAACACAGAATTTGAGTGTTCTGTATAGCAATCCTTAGATTGTCCAGAGTCTCCTGATGGTACTCATGGGTCCCATGTGAAAAGTTGAACCTGGCGACATTCATTCCGGCTCTAAGAAGTTTCTCTACCATTGGCACTAACTTGGACACTGGCCCCAAAGTGCACACAATTTTTGTCTTGGGGACACGGCCATCATTTGGAATACCCTTCAAAATTCCCTCAATGTCTATGTTTGCCATTTTCAATTCCCAATCTTTCTAAAGGCACACGGAATTCAGTCCAGTACACTACCTATCAGTAAAAGGGCAACCCCATATAAGCAACATAAATATTAAAACAACTAAATACAACTAAAACCAACATAACAAAAAGCAAACTAGAAAAGAAAATGGAGATTCAAAGAAAATTATAAAGTCATGCATGAATCCTGCTAAAATCTATATATTCATTCACGTTCTCTTTTCATTTTTGGGCCATCCTATAAAGTATAAGATTTAATAAAAGTTTAAATCCTTTTACATAATGTAATTATCATGCCCAAATCTTTAAAAGGGGATGGCTTACAGATATTGCATACGAGTGAGGTCACCTATGGATGGAGGCAAGGGACCTGTCAAATAATTTTGGGCCAAATTTCTGCAATAAAGGCAATATTAGTGATAAAAAAAAAACAATAGGATATATGCGACGAAATTAACCATACACATCGGTGAGGAAGGTTAAATTCCAGAGCTCATCCGATAGTTGACTCACAACATTCAATGCATATACTCTCTTGTAGTTCAAAATTAAATGATACGAATCCAAATCAATATGGTATATTAAAATAACGTAGCATTAAGAAAATATATTACTTACTTAGCAATGATGTGGCAAGTGGTGGCATTATTGTAAGAGCGGTCGCATTTGATCCTCGAATTGAAGTTCTCGATGGCGACATTGTCATCAATTGCTACGCCGCTGCATTATTCACCGCTAATGTTCCATAAACAAACTTCCCTTTAAACTCCGATTATCATAAATCTCCCCATCCTAAAGTGCAATTTATCTTCTTCTTTCTTATACCATTTCAACATTTCTATGATTTCTAAGCTGCCACTAAACAGCACTAAAGTTACAATATATTTCTCCTCACAGTTTTTCAAAATTAACCACTAATTACAGTCATTAATATAAAATAAATTAAGTAATTAACATAAGTTCAAAGAAGATAATCAAATATATGAACAAATCATTACTATATGTGCATCTGATCAACAACCCAATCCTCCAAAATTGAATCAACGTCGTCAAATAGACTTGATCATCTCACTTTCACAGTCTACATCAATCAACAAATTTTTCTTAAAAAATGCATCTACATAATCAAACAGCAATTCAAGTGTACAAGTAAAATCAAGGTTCTTTTGCACTTCATCAAGGAACAAGAGGGACCCATAAAAAATGTACCTTAATGACTAAACAGAAAGTGAAGTGTACAAGGAAAATCAAGATTTTTGACACACTTGATCAAAGAAAAATGAAGTGGTTGCATTTAATTCTTTAATTAACATGTCACATCACATGCAAATCAAATTACCTTTGATCAAAGACCTAACATATGCACAATTTTCATTAATTGTTCTTGGTAAGGCTTGAATAATGTACTTTACTCATCTTGATACCATATTAAACCATCACCTTTTCTAATTCCTAAAGTATAAAAAAAGTGACACATACATAATTTTATTGTTCAACACACCCCTTCGAGTGCAACCAGATTCATTTCCCATCATTCCTCTTTCAACTTCTTGAACTTTCACCCCACAGATCTACATATTTATCCAAATTGGTGTTTTTGATATATGTCCAAACCCAAGAACTCGAGTCTAGTATAATTTAACATATACTAAACCAAGAAGACATAACACCATCTTCAATCTTCAGCCATCAAAATCTTAATTTCTTTAAGGAAATATGGCAATCACCTTAATTAACAGAGATTAAAATTTACTCAAGTGTGAAAGAGTATTAACTTGGTAATTTAGAAAGAAAAACAAACTAAGGGTGTATTCAATTGAGACTTTTGAAAATTTTGGTGGACTTTTTTTAAGTGATGACTTTCATGAATTTCGTGGATTTTTCATAAATTTGCATAGAATTAGTGGAAGTCTTTCATAAACTTCTGTAAACTTTCATTTTAAAACTTTTGTAGAATTCAAAAGACTTTCATTTGAAATAGAATTCACATGGATCCAATACAATAATGTGAAATTATCACATATGAGATTGTAGTTCCCACAATTTTTCTTTCACTTCCCCATATCATATAATTAAAAAATATTTTAAAAAGATAAAAATTTAAGATCTTAATTAAATAAACAATAATCAAAAGTATACATATATATGATAAAAAAATAAATTTAATATCAAATATTATTAATATAATATACTTTTAAAAATAAATAAAAATAAATATTTTTACATTTAATTATAAATTTGTCATATAAAAATTTATAATTTAATAAAAAAATAGATATTTTTCACAAAAAAAAAATGAATAAAAAAAATTACAAGAATCAATTTAAATATTTTTTTTATTATAGAAAATGGAGATAAACGATAAGAGAAAGAGAGTCAATAAAAAAATTAATTTTAATCATACATTAATATTCGTAGAAGGAAAAATGAAAGAAATATTGAAAAAAAAACTTTTTTTTTAAAAGTCTTCCAAAATCTCATGATTAATGAAAAACAAATTTTGAGATTTTATATGAGTATTTTCTGTTTAAAAGTTAGTGCTCCAAAAACTTTTATAAAAGTCTCCATAAGTTATTAAAATTTGAATACCCCAAAACTTATAGAGATTTCTAAAAAGTTTTAATTGAATATATCTAGACTTTTAGAGACTTTTTAAAAGTCTATAAAAGTCTCAATTGAATACACCATAACTTGAGAGTCTCTAAAAATATACATTGAATACACCTAAACTTTTTAAATCCCAAAAAGTCATTAAAAGTTTCAATTGAATACACCCTCCTAAAAATCAAAAGATGAGTTCAGCCAAATAAAGGACTACCTGTTAAACTGTTCAGTTTATAAATCACACAACAAGCATAGAACCAAGCCGTTCTCTAGTCTCTTGTAACGTATTTGCCTTTGGATCCCTCCATCATTACAAATCTACCTGAAAAAAACAAAAACCTAAAAAAGAATTAATATTCAATAAATGAACTCTGATATGTTGTATTAGGGTTTTGAAGCAACAAGAAATACCCACACAAAGAGGTCACTTCTATGTACTTCTGTGCGTGATTCCTAGTTTCCACGTCTTTATATATATATATATATATATATATATATATATATAAGGTCCGTTTGATACACATTTTTTGTAAAATGAGAATAAAAAATATAGTCGTTATGGACCTCACACAAGAGATGTAAAGTCAAATATGGTGGTTGAATGTGATGAATAACGGACATATTTTTTATTTTTATGGTGAAAAAATGAGAACCAAATGGAGGCATATATATATATAATATAATATAATATGAGAGAAATCTGTGTGCAGCTGTTCGTGTGGTGGTGGCGGCGATTGATAGCGATGGAGAGGAGAGAGATGGATGGGTTTTTATTTAAGCTTTGAGAGATTTTTTTTTTCCACTCTCCGTGCAGCACAGAGCAATCTCTCCGTGTTGTATGAAGTTTTTTTTCTTCACTCTCGGTGCACGGAGCCATCATGGAGTTTTTTTTTTTTTGTTTTGTTTTTTTAAATTCTGAGAAATTAGTGCACTCCAACTTTTAAAAGTGACTTTTTAATTCTCTAACTTTACTTCATTTGCATAGAATATTTTTTTACATAATTTTATCAGCTCCATCATGTTGTGAAAGGCAAAGTAGACAAAATACTATATTTAACAATTAACTTAATCATTTTAGACCTAATATTCCCTTCATTTTCAATTCCAAAATCTAGAAAAAAAATTATTTGAAGCCTGAACGAGCGGCTAATAAAAATGAAACCAAAAATTAGTCGGTGACAGTAAAAGGGATATGCGGTGTTGAAACTGTGATAATTCAAAAGGAAATGCCGCGCAGGGAAGGTAGGAGAGAAGTAGCGTAAAGTTGTAGAAATGCCGTCAGGGAAGATAGCGTAAAGTAGTAGATGAGTAAATAGAGAATACACTGTGCATAAGCAGTAAAATGAGCTATATGATTTACGGTATTCCCAAACTGCCTAAGGTTAAAACTATTGGCAGGTAGAATATGTGGATGGGGTATTCTGATAATTGTGTGATAAAGTTGTATAATTAGATAGCTTGTTTCTAGTATTTATCTCTTTATGATACACATACAGATTCTTAGGAATTTGTGATGAGGGAAGACTCTGCATCCCTTGCTCTATATAATGTACAATAAAGTTACTTGTACAGGCAGCTTTGATAAGGAGACTTACAGGCTCCTCATTGTAGCACGGGCCCCATCTATATTAAAAATAAATAAAAATCTGCGAGTCCTGCCGTTGTGAGTTGTCTGGCGGGACCTGTCAACCAAATTCCTAAGCTCTGTTGGAATTTTGTTGGAATTCTTAATTAGTGAATAGAAATTAATCAAAGAATGGTTACTTTCCAATATTTATGTCTCTTTATGTAGAGGTATAAAGTCTTTTGGAATGGTTACTTTCCAATATTTATGTCTCTTTATGTAGAGGTATAAAGTCTTTTGGAATGGTTACTTTTCAATATTTATGTCTCTTTATGTAGAGATATAAAGTCTAAGAGATGTGTCTCTTGGTATGGTTCCAACTACTATAAATTGATCCCATATGTTTGAATTTTATATCTCATCTCACAATTCCATATCATTTCTTTCATATCATGTTGCATAAAATACTTTGTAGAAGTGACTATTTCTTGCATAAAAATCATGGTTATAGTAGAGAGGGAATCCGTTCGAGTTCGTTGGTCTAAGCCATGTGGAGTGCTTCTATGGCTAGACGTGGTCGTTGTATCTTGGGAGATGATTGTCAAGAAACCGTTAGCACCGATGCGGGACAAATTCATCTTAAGGACAAAGTGTCAAACACTTGCCTCGACCGAATCGCATCATCTACATCTCATTTTTTTTTATATTTGATTTCTTTTTCCATTTACATATGTGATTTCAGAATCTGATTTCATTTATTTATATGTTTATGTTGCAAGGAGAAATTCTAAAGAAAGAAAGGTTTGGAACGTGACAAATCCATATTCTTATATATGATTTCTTCTCAAATCCAGATTTGGTAAATCGATATTACGTTTCGATTCCACGGTACGTTTTGCTATGAATATAATATGCACATTATCGGTGTATTTTTCCCAACAATCTTAAGATGAATTTTGTATCTGTTGTGCATAAGAATTTGGAATTATATGTCAAGAAAAAAAATTGCATATTATATTCCAATAATTGGCACATGTACGCATAATTTCAGCTTGGAATTGAGTTTAGAAATTTTGTCATTGCATGAGATTGAGTTTTTAAAATAAGAATCATGATAATTTATTTATGCATAAATGGATGCATGTGTGAGATATGGGAAAAGGTAGAAACAATTCAAACGATCGAGTAGGCTTTATGTTTGGTGCCTTTCCATTTACAGTCAATTTATTCTGACAGTTATGCATGTCGAGTTCTCGGTTATAATTGTGTGATTTTATTCCAATTAACACTGTCATGCATGATAATTAAATTCTACATTGAAGGCAGTTAGTGGGTGATGCCTAAAATTAATTTACTACTTTAAAGTAGTTTCTTCATGTCTTTTCGGTTTCGACAAATGAGCGGGCACGAGTTCATTGTCTTCATGTTTAATTAAGATACATGTTTTAGTGGCATCAATTTCCTTTCTAAGGGGAATTATGTGACCAGCCTATTAACGGGTCTAAAAGGACATGTATAAATGTTGGAAGAATGTCAACTAGTTGTTGAAAGTAATGAACTTTCATGACTATTCCTTTTTATTGGAATATGAAAAATTAGTTGGAGACGTGCACTGGTAGTGTAAAATGGAAATTGGTGTCTCTTGAATTCCGAAAGAAATTTGTTATTTGGTTTCTATTTAATTCAAGATACATGCCTTTTTAAATTATGCATGTTCATTTCATAACTGCCGTGAAAAATTATTGTTAATGTGCATATTGAAGTTTGTGCACAATTAATCTAAATGATTATTACATTGTGCATTAATGTGATACATAAACCATGTATGAAATGACTTAAGAAAGTTCTTGATAATGGCCTTTGATATGGAAGAATAATTTTGAATTTATGCAAATTATTATACAACAATTTAAGTGTGAAAAGTTGTGTACTTTCACAAATTGCAAATATTGTCATTTAATATGACCATTTATTTAGTTCTAAAATTGTGTGATCCTTTTGGAATGGTATAGCATTGATTTATTTGTCTTGGTATATGAAATGACATCAATATGCTATATGTTTTATACATATTGAAGTGAATAGAAAGGATTGACCTTTTACTGTAAGTTGCATATACAGTATGTATAGAACCGGTATGTGCAAATATGGTATCTAAGTTTATCGCAAATTCGGTAAGTTGCATATACGATATACGCAAATTCGGTAGGTTGCATATACAGTATGCACCAATCCGGTAAGTTGTAAATTCGGTATTCAATCACAAATAATTGAAAAGTTTGTGGGCTTTTGAACAAGCCTGGAACATTAAACATGTTTTATGATATGTGACATTGAATTGTCATCTGTATAATTGGAGATATCAACGGTCATATGCAACGTGAACTCCAAATAAGTGAATTTATTTGGTGTATATTCAATTGAAATCACTTGATGGAAATTTGGTAGTCATGACACTGTGGTGATTAGTAGTAGCATATTTGTCACATGGACATGCTAAAATACACGAGATAATCAATTGTAAATTTATTTGTGTAAGCAAATGATCATTCTATTTTGACAAGTGCACGTACATGGAGAGAAATATATATTCCTTCATTTGGAGAATATTTGAAATATTACTCGTACTTGCTCACATGAGGATGCATATTTTGGCGTCGACCCATATGGTTAAATGGGGTTTCTTTCCACAATGTATTAAAAAAAAAATGTTTGAATTTTGAACAGATGCTTTGGTCAAAATAGCCAAGTTTGTCGAACTAAGTCTGTAAATAAATTTAATGGCAAATAAATTTGAAGCCTAAATCAAGTGAAAATTGATTGCCCAATTATTGGGATACGAAAATATTTTATAGAGCACAGATGATGCTTATAGTTGGCAATGACGCTAGATATCCTTGATGATAATGATTGTTAATGACATTTATTTGTAAAGGATAAAAACTATGGTCTGTAAAGATTGCGTATTCTTCTTAGAAAATGAAATTGTTCTTACAAGAGAATGCAAATTGAGACATAGTTGAACGTTGTTCAATACTTAAAACAGTTTATTGAGTTAATATGACTAGTTCAAAGTTTGTACCAAATCATGGTTGACCATTTGGTTTTGGTTAATTTAATTGATGGATTTGTGCAGGCCACCATGTGAAATTGGTCAAGTAAAGTTATTGGACCTAGTGTCATATTTATCTCAAAGAGAGATGGCCATATTTCGGTCAAAAGCCAAAATTATTATATCGATCACATTGTGATCTAGGAGCACATGTAAGGGTGTCTCGATAAAGACCAATTCCTTAATGTGGAATCACCTTTTGTCCAGATTATGGAACCATAACAACAACATCATTGGCAAGTGTAGTGTCAATATAAAGATTGTTTGACTAATGGTTGTGTGTTTCGTTCTTCTGACTTGGGTAATTGAATAACCAAGGAAAGTTGAATGAAAGAGAAGTTCTTTTGTATATTTTGAGATGACAACATAATATGGAAATACAAAGACTTCCATGAGACATTGACATGTCTCGATTATAGATGGAATAAACTTGAATGTATAAATATTTGGTAGGATGCCAACCATATTGGAAGACGTGTGGGGGTTGCACTACTACTATCTTGTGAAATATCACAAATGTGATAAATTGCTTATATTTGGAGAAGTTGCAATTCTTGTGAATCAAGATGCTTAGTCTTCTTTAATGTTGAATTTGACTTCAATTATGGAACCAATTAAATTGGTATATGTTTTGAAAGCATTGTTGGTCTATGTGATGACCTTGATTTAATTTGGATGATCAAATTAATATAGTTAATTGAAGTACAATTTCAAATGAAAAAATGATTTTTCATTTGTATTGACGACCACTATTTCGAAAGTACTTAAACTTTCACGAAGCATTCGATATGGATATTATCCAAGTGATAAATGAATTGAACTATGAAAGAGTTGATGAACTCTAAGTTCAAGTATAACCCAAAAATGTGGGGGGTAACATTAATGTTTACGAACTTATATGAAAAGTTCAAAACGTGTGGATGCAACATTACTAGTTGTACATTAATTCCTAATTGAGGAATTGTGTGGGTAACATTTCCTATACCTTATAATCATAGAAAGATATCTATGAAGGGAAAATGTAGAAAATCCTTATACTATTTGTAAGGATGACGTACATTAAGTGGATGAAATGGGTTGAAAGCCGATTATGACGCTTGTTTGGACATGCAAGAAAAATTGAAATATTTGAAGAATATTCATAAAGTTCAAATGCACTGTAATGTTTCAGTGATGATATTGAATACCCCCATGATTATGAAATCCACTAGAAAAAGTGATTGACTAGTCTAGTGTTTGACAGAAATCCTCCAACAATGTTGTTTGGAATTGATAAAGCTTTAGATAAAGCTAATGAGAAGCATGTAACTTCATGAGAGGATTTATTGGTGGTGACAATTTGTATCTATCAAAAGAATCGATCTTTGGCTAGCTATAAGATACTAAGTCACATGTAACTAGACGTGTAAGTCATAGACATAATATTGTTAAGCAGTTGATCTTAATGGTGTAAACTCGTGGTACCTTTAAGAGATTTACAGAGAGATCAAAAATACTGCATATCGAGGGGAATGAGTTTAAAGCCTACTGTGTACAAGTTTTTATAATGGTAACCCTACCTTGTTGACTGGAGATCCCAAGATCTTGGTTCGAAGGGACAACTAAGTTATAAGGATTCCGTGAAGCACTTAGGAAATTATATTCCTAACTCATTCCTATGATACGAAAGTGCTTTCTGCAGAGTGGATAGAGGTTAAGATCATCTTTTAATGATTCCTATATCTTGATTAAGTCAAGTGGAGTATGGCAGAATACTCTTGATAGGAAGTCACCTATGTAAGTGTGAAGTGGGGCCGCTTCAATGAGAATTAGTCGAGGCTTAAATTCTCTAAACACTTGCAGAACCAAGAAGGGTTCAAGGCCAAAATGAACCAAATCATGAGAACCATGAACGATTTAGGGAAGACATTGTGTGAGTACTATTGTCTTGGCTTACACCAAAGGCTGAATGGTTCAAGACATCACGTTCACCAGTTAGCCGAGTAAGTCCGATAGTATTTCACTAAGGAAGGTTCAAAGTCACAAGCTACCTCGTCCGATGCAGTGTTTTTCCGCTCTCTCTACTAGTGTCTGCATAGTCATTTGCATTAATTTTCATTCATGTGGGGGATTGTTGGAATTTTGTTGGAATTCTTAATTAGTGAATAGAAATTAATCAAAGAATGGTTACTTTCCAATATTTATGTCTCTTTATGTAGAGGTATAAAGTCTTTTGGAATGGTTACTTTCCAATATTTATGTCTCTTTATGTAGAGGTATAAAGTCTTTTGGAATGGTTACTTTTCAATATTTATGTCTCTTTATGTAGAGATATAAAGTCCAAGAGATGTGTCTCTTGGTATGGTTCCAACTACTATAAATTGATCCCATATGTTTGAATTTTATATCTCATCTCACAATTCCATATCATTTCTTTCATATCATGTTGCATAAAATACTTTGTAGAAGTGACTATTTCTTGCATAAAAATCATGGTTATAGTAGAGAGGGAATCCGTTCGAGTTCGTTGGTCTAAGCCATGTGGAGTGCTCCTATGGCTAGACGTGGTCGTTGTATCTTGGGAGATGATTGTCAAGAAACCGTTAGCACCGATGCGGGACAAATTCATCTTAAGGACAAAGTGTCAAACACTTGCCTCGACCGAATCGCATCATCTACATCTCATTTTTTTTTTTATATTTGATTTCTTTTTCCATTTACATATGTGATTTCAGAATCTGATTTCATTTATTTATATGTTTATGTTGCAATGAGAAATTCTAAAGAAAGAAAGGTTTGGAACGTGACAAATCCATATTCTTATATATGATTTCTTCTCAAATCCAGATTTGGTAAATCGATATTACGTTTCGATTCCACGGTACGTTTTGCTATGAATATAATATGCACATTATCGGTGTATTTTTCCCAACAAGCTCTGCTCATATAATGTAACACTCCCTATCATATTATTTTATTTATTCGCTTAAGACTTAATACAAAAGACTTCCCGTTTTTATTTCTTTGTCATTTCCTTTCTTTGTGACCTATAGTGGACCAATTTGCATGTTAGTAAGCTAAGAAAGCAAATGGTTAATATGGCTTTTGTGCGACATTTTAGATCAATTTAATCCCCACAGTGCATGCATGCACCTTGTTTGTGGGTACCCCTTAGCACCTCTAGAAATTACATTTTGATTCTAGCAAGTTGAGAAAATCATACCTTCACGCACCAAAGCGAGTAAATGCAACGAATAAAGATTATTCCACTTGTACAGAGCAATTAGTAATTAATATGGTTCAACGATCTCGTCGTGATCGTGCATTGTCCTCCCATCTCAAATGAAATACAGAATTTTTTTTTGCCCCATCAGGAATCTAAAAGGGAAGTGGACATGGTCCTCACCTTGATTCTTTTTTTTATGTTTATAAGTTTAAAGCGTAATGAATAAATGGATAAGTAGGCGAGATAAAAAAATAAAGATGTTTTAGCTTCGATCCAACTTCAAAATCTCCAATAAGGCAGGGATGGAAATGGAACAGGGGAGACGGACACATAAAATCGATATTCGGCCTTCTTTTGTTTTAAATTTCTTGTAAAAGAATATTACTCTTTTTTAATTATTGGCAGCTGGCATACGCTCATTTCTTCATACGTCTCTCTCAATCACTCTAAATGTATTAATTTATTTATTATTATTATATGCGTTGAAGAAGGGAATAACTAAAACTTTTCATATAACTGTTGAAGATATATTGATATTCCATTTTACTGTTCACAGTAAACAGTAACATCGTGTAACTGTTCACCGTTAATTTGCAAAATATAAATTATTTTTGGTTACGAGACGGATCCTATTACTCATAAATTTGACATATTTATTTGACAAATAATCATGACCTTTAATTTAAGTCAATCTAACGCTCAATATCTTATGAATCTCAAGTGGTTATAATCAACTCTTCCATGATCTTATGGTCCGTTTGATAGAAATATGAAATTTAGGTGGAAAGAAAATGAATTACAGGGAATTGAATTGTCTAGAATTTGTTTTATTGAGAATTGTAATTATAGATGTTTAATTAGTATAATTTTTCACATGAAAAATATAATACGTTTGACTTTATTTTTCTTGAAAATTGTCAATTAAAAAAATCGTTGTATGTTTGGTTTTGTTTTACATCGAATTTGTCAATTAAAGGAATAATTTTTTTACACTTCATTTTAGAATTTATTTCTATTGTTTAAAAAAAAAAAAAGTGGAATTTCAATTCCCACCATATAGGTGGGAATTGAAATTCAAGGAAAATAAGGAAAATATGAAAAGTTGAAATTCGAATTCCATAAAAAATTTGGTCAATCAAACAAGTCAAAAGTGAAAGTTGGAATTCGAATTCTAACTTTCTGGAAAAATAATATCGTATCAAATGGTCCCTTAGTGAAATACCTATTGAGTATTAAATTGACTTAAATTAAAAGTTACGATTATTTATTAAATAAGTGTGTCAAATTTATGAGTACGATGATTTTTTTTTCTTTTAAATATAAGGGCGTGTTTGATACACGGAATTTGCCATGGAACTAGGAAAATATTTTCCTAGTTTCTACTTTTGGCTGTTTGATTAGCCAAATTTGCCCTGGAAAATGTTTGCCACCAATTTCTAACGTACAATCCCTTGAAGCACAAAAGTAGGAAAATATTTTCTTATGATTTTAGTTGGAAATTATTTTCCACCTTGTTGGGTGTTTTTTTTTCTTTTTTTTTATTTTATTTTTATTTTTTGGCAATGGAAACATATTCTAAATTCAATGGTAAAATTTTTTATCTATTTAATTGACAATTTGCATGAAAAACGAAGTCAAACGAACATAAAAATTTTATGAAAATATTTTATTTTTATTTTTTACTTTTTGGCAATCTAAACAAATTTTAATATAGATTGTAAAAAAATTATCCCCAAAAGTAATCATTTAAATGAAAAATAAAGTCAAAGGATTAGGTGGAAAATTATACCAATCAAACACCATTAATTACAATTTCCTCTAAAATAAATTTTAGACAAATTACTTTCTTGTCAAATATTTTATTTACCATTTATTTTTCATCTTTCTATAAAACGAACCCTAATAGTTCTCCAATTGTGAAAACAAAAGACGAGCGCTTAAGGAAGAAGGATAGAAGAAAAGTCAAAACTTTGTCGGTTACTCTCGTAAAAGAAGGAACATTATTGTAAATACGACAACAGAACAAGGGCAATATAGGGAAGTTAGTAATTACTCCGTACTCTAAACGAAGCACATGGTACTATACAAGAATCGTGTGCTAATCTATAATTCCCGCGGCATTGGTTATGCCTTTTGGCCCTTCTCTCTCTCACACACATACACACACAGTTGAATAGTTGATCACTACTTGATGAACAGAAAAATGATATCATTACCTGTTTGACAAATCGTAGTGCCAGTGCACACTGCACATATGCATGGTCGTGAGGTTCAATTGGAACATAAAGCTTGGAATGAAGCGGAACTTGATCAATTGTTTCTTAAGAGATAAATTAACGTTTGAATTATCTGAGTAGAAAAGGAAGAAGCTGAACCTGAGATGAGATGAGAATTTTATTCATGAAGAAGATGTGGAAATCAAATCACGGAGTATGAAGTTTTATATACGACTAGATTAAAGAGAGTATTTCGGGTGCCGTTCCTGCTGGAGGCAGCGGGGGTTGAATTTTTTTGTCAGGTGATGATGAAGGGTAAGAGTTCACCGCCTACGGCGGTTAATCGCCGAATTTTTCATCAGACGGTAGTTATGCCGGCGATCTTGTTGCTTGGATTACTTTTGCCTTTTCTCTTCGTTCGAATTGCTTTTCTTGTTATTGGATCCGCCACCGTTTGCTCTTCCTCCGTAGGTAATTTCGAGCGTCTGGCTTAACTGTTTTGCTTATTTTTTTGGTAATGTTGTAGTTGGGTATAATTGTAAATTTCGCGTATTTACTTGATTCTGCAGAGTGCATGAAATGGAAGTTTTGGGGCGGGAGCAATGCAACTCTGGTAAGTAATTTATTTACTGAATGCCGAAATTATCGTATCCAATTCTTTCGCAATATAGAGACTCTTCACTCCAGTTCTTTCGGGGCATCATTGGTATTCTGATAAAAAAAAACAAAAAAAACCTAAGGGCCACATTTAAATTCTGAGTTAAAATATAAAAATTTGTCATATCATACATCAGTGGATTTTCACATTTCTCGGGATTGTTGTTGATTAACATTCAGTGCATGCAAGTTGTATATTTTCCTACTCCCAAAATGTAAAAATGAAATTCCCTATGGTGTTAATTTTGTTATTATGCCAATATAATATAATTTGTGGAATGTCGGTAACCAAAGAAAGAAAGAAAAAATTGATAGGTTGGAGATACAGGATATCTTGCCTCTCCCTAAGGGCAGGATTTCAGTCTTGGTTGAAGAGAATGCTTTCAACTGTGTCTCCCACTCGTGGGCTTTTATTAACGGTTGTGCTATATTTATATAATTATTTATATATTGGTTTATATATATATATATAGGGCCCGTTTGATCTATATTTTCATTTTTATTTTCATTTTTCTACTCATTTTTAATCACACAATTTTTAATAAAATAATATTTTTCATCACATTAATAACTTTTTCTTCTTTTTCAATCACACATTTCCCATTATATTACTATTTCAAAATTCAGTCTTTTCCAATAATCTCTATCAAACACACTCATAATGTGGTGAGATATGATTAAGTCGGAATTTTTTCAAAAAAAATAAAATAAAATAAAAAATCTTCACTCTCTTTTTGACATCTGTATGGAAATCATTACGTAAGTGCTTATGTAGAAATAACATGATTTTTTTTTATCAATTCTATTTTTGTCATATGTCAACACGGTTTTCAGAAATTCAACGTTGTAGATAAATGTCTATTATGACACAACTTGTATTTTTGTCTGATGCTGATGATGTATTTGGGTGCTGTGAAAAAGCTCAGAGAAGAGTTGACAAGGGCCTTGCTGGAAGCAACCAATTCTGTTGATGATAAGAGTGGAATTGAAACAGTAGAGGGCTCAAATTCACTATTGTCATTCGAGGATCTTGCGAGGGACATGATGTCAAACAGATGGGACGTTAAAAACTTCGCTTTCAAGACAAAAGCCATTGTAAGTGAATATGTACTACGTAGTACCAAATATAATAGCGTGGTTCAATGTATTATTCTACCCTCCTAGAGTTAGGTTCTTGGGAATTTATTTGGCTTTGCTCATGTAATTAAACAATGCTCAAGATATACGAAAGAAGTTGAGACCTTGAAATGAGAGGTAGATTCTGGTTCTAACTTCTACCAAATAGCAACACAATTAAAAATGATATACTTTCTGTAAATACATAAAGCCAAATGATGGGCTAGTTGATTAAATGAAATATTACCATTACTCTAGTTAACAGCGTACATGTTGACCAGCTTACTGATATGGTAGTTTACATATACGTGGAAGGCCAACCTTGAGGAATCTTGGGGATATATCAAATTTATTATCATATTGCAGGTCTGGGAATTTCATGAACTATTAGAAAATTTATATTGCAAGTCTGAGAATTAAGCGATAGTTTTGGAAATGGTTTTTCAATTACTTTCGAAACACCTTTTTCTTTATGTTTAAGAATACTGAAGAACCTTTCTTATTCACGTGCTAAATTTGTGGCTGCTTTTTCGGGACTATCTTTTGACATTCATCATTGTTAGATCACATAGATTGAAGCTCTGAGACTTGAGTCGTGCCAATTTCACAAGTGTCGATTGCTTGCCTTGTCAGCCACGTGTCCCTAACAAGACTTAATGTATGTGCTATGAGAAACGTTGCTGGCCGAGTGCTACTTCTCCAGAAGTGTTCCCACAATGATACTGAAATATATGTCTGAATTAATTTTAACCACTCTTTATTTTCTAATAGTTCAGGAAATTAGTTTTTGCCTGATAGGATAATAAGGTGGAAAATGTTATTTGTACACCTCATTGTATACCAAATGCATTACACCCCCCTCACATGAAGGGGGGCCACGAATATTTTATTGTGTGTGGGCCCCCCTTCATGTGAGGGGGATGTAATGCATTTAGTACATCATTATGTACATGTAGCACTTCCGTAATAAGGTTTGCCTCAGTAATTTTCTTCAATCAAACTGTAACAGCTTATTCCTTTTTTCCCCTTTTGGAATTCAACTGCTGATCACAATGGACATTAAAGTAAACTTCTTTATTCTCTATGCAGATCTTGAAGATGGAACGGATGGTTCAAATGTCTAAACGTCGTGAGTCAATTTACTGGCATTTAGCTTCCCATGGTGTAACCAAATGCGCGCATTGCCTTTCCCTCAAGTTGGCTGAAGAATATGCCATAAATGCTGTAGCTCGTTCTCGCTTACCTCCACCTGAATTTGTTTACCGCCTTACTGACCCTTCGTTTCACCATGTTGTTATTCTAACTGACAATGTCCTAGCTGCCTCAGTTGTCATATCTTCTACTATAAACACCTCTCTCAATCCTGAAAAATTGGTATTTCATGTGGTCACTGATAGGAAAACATACACTTCGATGCATGCATGGTTTGCAGTAAACACAATTGACTTTGCAGTTGTTGAAGTCAAGGGATTGCATCAATATGATTGGTCTCGTGAAATAAAAGTTGGAGTTAAGGAGATGTTAGAGATTCATCACCAGATTCGGAATAACATGTACAGAAATTTGAAGGAGGAAGAACACAATAAAAAATTAGAAGTTCTAAGCCCCAGCTGCACTTCCCTTCTGAATCACCTCCGCATTTATCTCCCTGAGGTAATTGTTCAACTAAGATTTTTCTGGACTGGTTGTGAGTGGGATATTCAATTTGAAGTAGAGTTAAAATATTTATTTTTTTTATCTTATTTCTATGGATTGAACAGCTGTTTCCAGATCTGAACAAAGTTGTGTTCTTAGACGATGATATTGTAGTACAACGTGACTTATCTTCTCTATGGGACTTGGATCTCAAAGAGAAAGTTGTTGGTGCAGTTTTTGACTCATGGTGTGGACATGACTGTTGCCCGGGAAGAAAATACAAAGATTACTTTAATTTCTCAAATCCAGTCATATCGTCTAACTTGGATTATGATCGTTGTGGGTGGCTTTATGGCATGAATGTTTTTGATCTCCACATGTGGAGGAAAACTAACATCACTTCAGTATATCACCAGTGGCTTAAACTTGTGAGTGTTATTTTTTCTAATTTAGAACGTTCTCAAAATGGTAGTTTTATTTAACTTGATGCTGCATGGAATTCTATATCGTAATTTTGTGCTTGCTGAAGCTAAGATATCTCCATTTTTGCATGTATCGTGTTAAAATCGTGTATGAAATCATTTCTAACTGCACAATTGTTCTTTCCGATCACATGGGATAGTAATATCTCAAGAATTGTCCTTTCTGAACACTTGAGATAGTAATATGTCCTTTCCCAACTTTTTACTTTTCAGAACCTCAATTCGGGTTTTATATTATGGCATCCCGGAGCACTTCCACCGGCCTTAATTGCATTTGAGGGTTATGTAAATCACTTTGATCCTTCGTGGCATGTGGCGGGGTTGGGGTATCAGTATCAGTATCAGTATCCAAAAGTTGACAAATATACAATGGAAGCTGCAGCTGTCATACATTTCAGTGGGCCGGCTAAGCCATGGCTCGAGATAGGGGACCCTGAGGTAAAAGGCTTATGGAATCGTCACGTAAATTTCTCAAATGAATTTATTAGAAAATGTTGTGTCATGGGCTGAGGGAACAAATTTATCTCGATTTTCGTATATTATTTTGTGAGAAAGCTGGAGTTGTAGTTTGAGATGGAGGGAAGAAGGTAAAGCTTCAGTCTCTGCTCAGATTATATACTCAGTTGTGGATAAATAGCAAATAGACGTACGGTAGCATGCCATACATTACACAGTCTAGATATCAGACCTTCACCATTTATTAAAAAGCGGGATATAAGTTTATCTTATTGTAAATTCATGTTAAATAGGTATCAAGTATTGTCTCATTCATTATTCTGTTACTTCAATATTCCTCTTTTGCAGCTCATTCATTTACTTTGATTTGGTCATGGTATATGTTTTACTTGTTTCCAATGCCCATTACATCCGGTGGATGCTCATATTCGAGCCCCAGGTTTCTTACTACATATTTCTTGACCCCTTTTTCTATGTGCTCTTTCACATTTTTCTTCAGTCGAATGTATTTATTTACCAGTGTTACAAGCATATTAGATAAAACTAAACCAGTTAGTATTTTCTTCTAGTAAACACTTGATTTGGCATTTTGCTCTTCATGCGATCAATAGTGGAATATTATGGATTATAGCATGCATATCCCAGACTGCTGTTATTGGTATATTTTGCTGTTTTTTGATTATTTTTCTTTTAAATCTAATTTTTTTCTCACCTAATGTGGTGTTATTGAAACTTGTGTTATAAGCAATGTTCTAAAAAGAGCTTCTAGGATACGTTTGGCATGAGACATGAACAAAATATTATGCCTTAACAGTAAAGGGCGAATTAAGCGGCCAACTTAGCAGTTGACCGCTTAATGCTTGACTAGGCATGTCCTGCCTAGGCTCGCTTTATTATTATTTTTCTTTTAAAAAAAAATCCTTTATTTGACTTTAGTTTTTTTTTTTTTTTTTTTTTTTTTTTTTTTTTTTTTTTTTTTTTTTTTTTTTAGGCTTATATTTGATTTTAGTTTCAAAATTTTAAATGACTTTGTGTACAAAAGTCAAAAAATGACTTTATTCGATGAAGATTAAGATAAGATTTAAACTACGATATCTATAACATGTAATTATGATTTTGAGGCTTATCGTTTTGTTGGAAACTTCAAAAGAATGTGTGGAGTTTCTACATATATATTAAATAAGATTTGTCTAGTTAAAAGTTGAAACTATGAAAAATAGTTTAACTTTGCATTTCGAAAATTTGAAAATTGTATAATTGACTAATTATAGTAAATATTAGGTAAATATAGTATTTTATAATTTTAAATATTTGGTATATATTAGTTTCATTATTAAATAATTTTTAGAATGATTAAGTATTTAAAATAATAATAAAATAAGTAATATTTTTTTTTATTTTTTACGCTTAGATCTCGTATTTGAAGTTTAATCTACACATTTAACCACATTTTACACTTTTTAGAACATTGATTATAAGTGCTAAAGTTGCTCGAAATTTCATCATGACATGTGGAAACAAGTTTTATGTAGTAGAAGTGGTCTTTGAAAGGATTTAGTCCCCATTTGGCCCCATTAATTTTGATCATTAGTGGGAAATAGTTTTTTTTTTTAAATGGATGGTTGTAAAAGAATGAAAAAGTTTTCAAATTACGTCTAATATTATTTTATTGAAAATTGTGTGTTTGAAAATAGAAGAGAAAAAAAATTTAGTTTAATTTAATGATATTTAATGGGCCAAACGGGGCTTAAATTGCTAGAATTCTTTTCTTCATCTTTTCGGTCCAAGAAGTCTAAATCCTTGCTCAGGATATTCTTTACTTTTTTGAGTTGAATTGTTTAGGGCCCATTTGACATAATTTTTAAGATATTAAAATAAGATTTTGAGATTCAAAAATTATTTTGAACTCGTTTGATTAATTTTATGAAAGTTCTTCTTCTTTTGAGAATATTTTTTACAGAAAATTGTTTCAATGTGACTTCTTTTAATAGCACTTTCGGAATAGAAAACTCATTTAGTAATTAGTTTTCAAATAAAAATTAAGATATCTTTCTACAAAAAGCAAAAGCAAAAGCAAAAGCTACATCAAACGGACCCTTATTGTAAAAAATAAAAAAAATAAAAAAATAAAAGTATGACCAAAATCATTACAGGAGGTATAACATGAAGGCTTCAATTCAAAAGAAATGTTAAAGATTTTCCCATTCTTCTTTAAACTGATTAGGGAAAATGGGTGAAATTATACTTATTAGGGTATGACACCATTTAGAAAGAAAGGTATAAATTCAATCCTCAAAAGTATTAGAAAGAAAACTCTACTGGTTCGCCTTTGCAAATCACCTTTTGATTTTCTCTCTTTCTTGCCGTCTCATTCTCGTACTTGCTTTTTCTTCTTGTCCAAGGAAACAAAACTCTGTCTTGTCATGAAAGAAATTCTTTACTTCATAATGCATTCGATGAAAAACTAAGAAAAAATATATAAAAACCCTAAACATACAGTAATTTGAATCACTTCACCAATATTTTCTGTAACTTCGAAATACCAGAGAGAAAAAAGAAGAAGCGTTTTCCGGCCTAGAAAAGTGTTATATCAAGATGGGTATGCTTGGAGCCGTTGCAAGAAATTTGGATGCTCTTGTTGGGTACTTTCAATCCAATGGATAAGAACCCATTTTTCCAAATTTTTAATTTTTTTTTTCCAGATTTAATTTTTAATGATTCCATACATTCGGATAATATTTTATAAAGTTAATAATTCAAGAATATTTATTTCCTGTAAGTCCATATATATCTAATTGTTTGCTATTTTTTTTGACTGAGAAATATACAGACATGGAGCGATGCTTCTATATCCTCTGTAAGTCCAAAATATTTTTGTGTCTTTTCTCCTACAGAAAAATCTTCAATTTTTTTGATAAATTGTGAATAGTTTAATGAATAAATGAACAGGTATGCATCACTGAGAGCAATTGAGAGTCCTTCAACACTGGATGATCAGCAGTGGTTAACATATTGGATTTTATACTCATTGATAACCCTTTTCGAGCTTTCTTGTTGGAAAGTCCTTAAATGGTAATTACTGAATTCTATGTTGAACCAAGCTACATGTACATTAATGTTGATATCATGTATGACATTCCTCTCACATAGGAGGGGCCCATGTTGAATAAAAAATTTGGTAGGACCCTCTCATGTGAGGGGGCTGTCAACATTAACGTACAAACATTAATGTACAAATAGCTTTTTCCTTCTATGTTATATATCAATATTATGAGGACATGCCAGGCATGAGAACCGGTCTCGCCTGGCTAGTTCAACCGGTAAAACCGATGACAGGCTCCAAAACTGGGTAGGTTAGCCTCTGAAAATGTTCGATAACAAACTGGCTTCAAACAACAGAACCAGACAGATCGATTGGAAGACATTGAACCGGTGGCCGTTGTCAATGCTGATTCGCTGAAGCCACTCAAGAAATCATACAAGAACACACATCAAGTATCGTATATATATAAGCACACCTTCACATTGATCTAACTCATCTAAAAACTTAACCTCCTAGAGCAGAAAAGAAGTTTATTTATTTAAATTTTCGTCTTCAACAAATTCATACATAAGATATTATGTTTATTTTCCAAAATTCCAACAGGTTCCCAATCTGGCCATATATCAAGTTGACATTCTGTATGTGGCTAGTGCTGCCAGTTTTCAATGGAGCTGCTTACATTTATGAGAATTTTGTGAGGAAATATGTCAAAGTTGGAAGCTATGTGAACCCAAATTATCCTGAAGGTCAGAGAAGGTTACTTCAGATGATGAGCCTTGACGCCAGGAAATCAGTCGAGAGATACATCGAGAAATATGGTCCCCAAGCCTTCGACAGAGTTATCAAAGCGGTAAGAAGCTGGTCGAGGCAGAGCAAGACATTGATATATGTATTAAACACATAGTGACTCATAAAATTGTTCTTGCAGGCTGAGAAAGAGGCAAAGAAACACTGAGAAATTATTTCAAGGGCCTGAAAGTCCCATTTATCAGCTTTTCATCCCGTTAATTATGATTTGTTGAAGCCGGAAGCAAGATTATAGAGCAGACATGTAACAGTGAATATGGGGGAAAGATTAAACTATTTATTGATTTTTTGTATGTGGATTATTAACTAGCAGCGATAATATTTCCACCATTGTGTTCAAAAAAGTTGCAGTTCATCAATGGAAATAATTTCTGATTGATTTTCCATGGATTCTGTAACAGAGATATTCTGGAAGACATCACAATAAGTTTAGACAGATTATATTAATCCCCATCTTCAAATAAAATACCCAAGGCATCATGTACAAGATTGTGCAGGCTCCATTAATTCCAAAATACATTTTTTCATCTGTTCTTTTCGATTACATTCTATAATAAAATAATATTACACATAAATCCAAAAAATTTCTTCTTTTTCAACCACATAAATCCAAAAAAAAATCACTATTACAAAATACATTTTTTCCCCCTAAAATCTAATTATAATTGAGCTCAAACATGGGCTAACTAAAAAGTGCACCAAAGTTGAATTAAGGGAAGAATTCACATTTAAGGCATTAAGTATGCACAATTCAATTTTTATGTGTTAAAATTTCAAAATGCAAAAATCAGGTTTTTATTTTTTAATTAAAAATATTTTATTAATTAATTATAATAAAATCAAAATTACATAATTATAAGTCACAGATTATTTCAAGATCACTAATAAAAAATTTATAGATCACAGATTATGTTGAGATCACAAATCAAAAAATTTATACGTTGATTTATTTCATTGGTCACAAATCAAAAAAATTATAGATCACGATTTATCTATCGGTCATATATTTTCAAATTTATTGGTTACGTATTATTTTTGTAGTCATAGATTATCGAATTTTATGGTTACAGTTTATTAGTTAGTCATAGCAAAATAATTGGTCACGTCCACCAAACTCTAACCCCGATCCAATAATTGGCCGCCACCACCACCACCACCACCACCGCCACCACCACCACCACCACCAACTCCACAAAATCCTCAACACCGCACCGCTATCATAGACACTACACACCGGCAGAGCCACCACCACCGCATGCAACATCATCGCTACAACCCAACTACAACATCGATCAGCCACTACCACCACACATACCACAGATCGGCCAAACAAATCAGCACACATCACATGAATCAACACACATACTACGGAGCAGCCACCACCACCACCTGTCAGGGCTCAAATCGATGTTGTGATGACTTCACAACAATCGCAACGAAGAGAGCGACGCTCAAATTTCGACAGGCCAAACGACTCGAAAACCACTCCAAAACCAAAACCACAAGCAGCATCAACACCACCACTACACCCCATCGTCGTCGCTGCTGAAAACCTCTGATCTTCGAGCACGAGATGACACCTTCGCCGATCACTTCGTCCGTGTTTTGAGCCGGCTTTTCAGGACGGCAAATGGGTCGAACAATACAGTAAAGCAAGTAGCACAGCGACATTGGTGCACCACTACCATCGCCACCTCCGCCATCACATCAGTGCACCACCGTCATCGCTACAACCTGTCGTTCTCACCATACCACACAGCATCGCTACCTAAATCCACCGCACAGGGCTCATCGCTACCACATCGTTGGCAAATCTGCAGTGGCGCCTGCAATCAAGAGGGAGATGTGAGAGAGAGAGAGAATCAAAGAGAAAGTGAATAGAGAGAGAGAGGTTTAGGTTTTGATTAATTGTAATATTATTATTAATATTAAAATATATAATTATTACCTGATTTGTGATTAATTAAAGTTTGTAGCTGATTTTTGTAATGTAATCTTCAAGTGCCGACTATGGTGTAATTTCTACTTGAATTAATCTCCAAGTCTTGTTAGTCTAGTCAGACCAGTTCGGCCCACCAAGACATGCAATTTGGGCCATACAGTATGCTATTAAGAGGAGTAGCACAAACCATTAATGTTAATTTATATTTGAGTCGATCAATCTTGAAATTCGTGTGCTTATGTTTTAGTTTTAGCATATCGAATTACTCATTGAAATTTAATGAGCTCTAATACCATATTAAGACTTAAGATTCTATTTTAAAAAATCAACTTTGTTATGGGAGTAGTTCAAGTCTTTATACGTTAATCTATATTTTGATATTTAATCGATATGAGATTTATCCTTTAACACACGCAACATCGTTATAGTATCCAATGCTCGTCCATTTCTGCATAGTGGGTGTATAATCAGCATAGATGGGATTGGGAACCTTGTCCAGGATCCCACATTAATGGGGCCTGCCTTTAGGTTTCCTAGATCTTAGTCGAACTTTAAAATTTGGGTCCTTAAATTGTATTATGCATCACGACTGAACCGAGTATGGACATAAAGAAATTGCAATCCTTACATAATAGTCCATTAAAATTGTGCTAATATGTTTTATTTATAGAATTGACTGTCTATTAGGAGTCACAATTATAAGGAAAAATAAACCTGTATATACAGACAAGTAACGAGAATTTATCAACGTAAACAACATAAAATTCACAATCGTGGACATAAAGGAATATTTTCGAATTAAGCTATACAATCATTGTAGGACAGGAAAAGAATGTGTATAAACTGTGTCCGAATCATGATATCTTTAAGATGAGTAAACATTTCTATTTCCACACCTTTATCCATGAATCGTTGCTCGCTGAGGCAATCCTATGATTCACAGGCATATTTGTCAATGCAGAAACTATACCCTCATGCGCACGATGGGTCCAAATTTTGCTGCCATCCATTGGATTCCAGATTTGAAGTGACTGCAAATAAAGCACTTACTAAATTCGAAATGACGATGCCAAGACTAGTGAATACACGGTATGAACAATCAGAATACTGTAAAAGGAAACATTTCATACCTGGTAAGAACCAATGGCCAGGACTAGTGAATACCCGGGATGGAACGTGCAGGACACAAATTTATTATCGCTGGACTGCAACTGATGCACAGATTTTCCGCCTGCTTCAATCGACCATATGCGTGCACAATCTTCACTTACAGAAGCCATGTATCTGCCACTGGTATCCCAACATATCGAGCGAACATCTTTGGCATGTCCCTAGAAATTAAAGGGATAAACTTGCATCATATCTAATATAATGCATGTAGGAACAAGAATGACACATATAGCATCTTTGGTATGGAGGATTGGATCGAACTGGACCGTACCAAGAATGTGAAAGAAACTAAAATCTTGTTTGTCTAGTCTAGTACTTTATAACAAACACGTATTTAGATCGATTCAACAAATTATATCGTACCTCTAACCGGTACTGGATGGTGCTAGTCTCAACATCAATCATATTGATAACATTTCCTGTAGCAGCTGCCAAAAGATTCCCAGATTGAGGTTGGAATCTAACTTGTCTATTTGCTCCCTACAGTTGCACCATGGAAAAAATCAGAAGTTAGAGCCATCTTAAAGAATATAATGGGGAATTTAGATATCTTGTATTCAGCAGTTATCATTTCTTCCATCAAGTTACTTTCATACATGTAATAAACACTATACCATTTTCACTCTAATTTACACAGTGATTCTTTGCCATGTGTGAAAACTCACAAATTTAAAATGGAGATTGAAATTTCTCTTAAAACCATTTATCAACATATAAACGAAGTTCATATCGGAAGACTACTATGCGCCTATTTGGTATAGCTAAAAATCAGATTTTTAGTAGATTTTGATAAAAGTTGATGAAGTGTGTAGTTAAAATTAATTATTGACTTTGATTTAGATTTTTATTAACTTTTTAACACCAAACCCGGAAGATAATTACATCAGAGTAAATTAACTAAAACATTGAATGGGTAATTTAAGAACAAATGCTCTTCCACAAAACTAAATAACTAACCTTAAAAGTGCAAATGCAAGCAGATTCATTGACATTCCACAATCGAATCTCGTCGTTGCTATCGCAAGAGCAGAGGATATTGACCCTTGTTGGGTGGAAATCCAATGACATCACAGGTTTAGGATGCCCAACAAGCCTAGATTTTGATTTTGTCGGCTAAAACATCACAGACATGAAATATGTAAGTATTCCATTCTGGATAGCATTATGTCATTTGGTCTATTTTAATGTTTTTAGACCATGTCAAACAATGTTCTTTGAAATATTTATGGCAATGCTTTCAGACACCTATTTGCACTAAGGAATAGGAAAAGATTTGTCACCTTGACAGCATCACATATTTGCACGGCTCCATCAACCGAAGATGTTGCAAAAATGGTTGAATTTGGTTTGAAACGGATGTCTGTGATGAGATGTGAATATCCTTTTATTATATTCATTAAAAGAGATTCCAGATTCCAAATCAGTACCTGTTACATAATTGTGCAAGATTTGTTAGCTCATGATAATAATTTTGACAAAATCTTTGTTTGCTAAATGTAAATCTTCAACATAAATTCAGAAGGGTGAAGGGTTGAGGAGCACTGTATCAACCTTACTATCATGCCCAGCAGCAGCTAATAACTTTCCCGATGCTGAAAAATGGCAACATCTAAGCTTAGTTTTAGTCTGGAAACTTTCAACTTCTTCAAAAGAGAGGCCTGAAATATAGAGAAATCACGATCTTTTTAATCAACACAATCTATCCCTGTTTGGCCCCCATTATTTTAAATTTTTATGGTTGGAACATTTTTTTTTTTGAGGAATGTGTAGTTAAAAAAGAAGAAAAGGTTTTGGGATTACGTGTAATATTATTTTACTGGAAAATTTATGATTGATAAGAATATGAAGAAATGAATTATAATTTTAAGAGAGGTCAAACACCTGGTGAAATTGTTCAGAACTTTAATTGGCTTTTGTATGTCTTTTCCCTTATCCTCGGTTATGTATAGAACTTTAGAACTCAATACACAATAGTAGGGAACTAGATCAACAAGATGACTCTTTGAGTCTTCAACTTTCCCAGTTTAGGAGTCACTTCACCAAATTCTTACCTTGTTAATGAAATAAAGAAATGGAACATACATTGTCCCTTTTCTTCATCATCCTTTAATATATCCATTCCAATTATTAAAGAGTCTTTCCAAGGTTAAAATTATTGAATAATTTAAACACAAAATTAAACTATACAACTTGCCTTTTTGTTCAGTTTTTTCAGGTGCTGGAGAACTATGTGGCAAAGTGCTCATGTCATCTGGATTATCATTGAAAAAGCAGTCGACGTCGAAGGGTTCTTCCTCCACGACATTCTTTCCACTCTACAGCTCAGAGAAAAAAGCATGGAGTAAGTGAAAATATCTGCACCAAAATAATATGTATCCAGAGAAAGATCCGGAAATCTGTTGATACAATTCGAAGAACATTTATATACATATCCAAGCAACCCCAATGTGTGACATGTGTCAACTTATATAACACCATCATGCTTGCTTGAATCCCATTGTTCTAGAAAAGAGAAGAGCATAGTATCACAAAAATATGAACATCAAGGCACACAGAGCTTGACAATTATAGATTGTTTCTCTATCCTGGACTCAAACAAGGTACACTCCTTTATACTACTTGTATAAGAATTGAAGATTACATCTTAAGAATTATCCATTGTCAAATCAGATAAATGAGATCAAATGGCGATTATAGGGAACATATTAATGCAGGCACGACATTTTGATATGTTAAAATCATATCAATAAATTGAAAAAGTTTTTCTTTCAACTAAAATACCCTCTGGCATATTTGAAATTTGAATGAATAAATGCTTCTTGAGCTTATCTATCTTGTTAAGAATTGTGAACTAAAGGTAGTTAAGACAGAATTATTGAACGCAATATGAGAAAAATTGTATAATGTTTGTGTCTAAGAATTACAAAAGGACGACACTATTTATAGGGTTAAAAACAGCTAAAAAGGGAAAGATCCTATACTATAACACAATCATATTGCTAAGGAAATAACATAATAATAATCGTTATGATATTACACATTATTACTATATTACGAATAAGTTTGTAAACTGATTGGTAAAAGATATTAAAACTTAGAAAAAATAAGGTCATATAAGAACTGGTAGATGACAAAATATTTGAAAAGAACGTGAATAACCAGAACTTCGGCATAATTAATAAATTGATTGTGCAAAGACGATGACTGTGGCCAAACTTCAGCAATTCGTGCAGTATTAACTGGAAATAAATGGGACGGAGGTGGCAGCACCACCACCACCACAGAAAAGGAACAAAAAGGCCGGACAACTGGCACAAGCCACAAGGATGCTAGCCATAGAACAGAAGTGAAGATGTTTATCCCAAGACAAGATAGTCTGATACCATATTAAGATATATGAACCAAATGTAATGAGACAGAAATAATGAAGGCATATATTACAAAGGAAACAACCCCATTTATAGGGTTATGAATAGCTATAAGAGGAAGGATTCTACACTATAACACAATCATATAGCTAAGGAAATAACATAATGATAAACTGGAAGACATTAATAAAATATGGAAATGCTTCCATATCTTTAACATATCTGGCAGTTCAACTCAAGCATTTAGGTACCTGGAATACATTAACGAGATATAGAAAAAGGAAATAAAAACCAACCAAAAACTAGCCTCTTAAAAGTTTGTGAGACCACCCTCGTTACCAGGTAGACAGACTGTTATGACTTTCTAGAGTACACAGTCATTGCTTCAACTTACTTGTAAATGTTTCCCATTTAAACTGTCAGCAATGAGGATAGGATCGCCCAGATTGGTTGAATTTCGAGATTCTGACAATTCCAGTTTTCCTGATGTTTTTACTCCCAAGTAAGGCATAAAATCTTGTTGGAGGTGGGCTTCAATAGTTGCAAATTGCTGCCAGTGATTTGAGAATATTAAAATTAGAAATGAAAAACTTTGAGGGAAAAAAAAAAGGCTACCGCTGAAATTTCTTGAGATGTGAAAATTGATGCACTTACAATTGAAGGCAATTCTCGTGATGGATTTTGTTTGACTTTGTTACTTTCTGAAATGAAAGACAAAATAAACATAAAATCAATTATAAGAAGCTAGCTACATGAACCATAAAATGGATATAAATTCGAAAGACAGAAAAGGTTGCATGTCCACTTTGATGAAGTTATTGAGGAAAAAAAAATTACTATTAAAACGCCCGTGCAGCATATGACCAAAATCCGGCCTTGGTATTGTAGGAGGATTATGCCTTGGCACATTTCCTGTTGTCTGAGTATCCTGGTCATTAAACGAGACAAACTTGAAATTTAAGGGTTATATGAAAAGATTAAAATGTATAAATATATTTTATTAGCGGAATATAAATTCATGCATTAATTTATCGAACGCACAAATCTTGAATGCACAATCTCTTGTACAGAAAAGTGATATGACTTAAAAGAAATGCACGATGGATGACACCTTAGATGAGGACGCTCCTCGAGTCTGAGAATGCCTCGCAACTTCATCTTTAGCATTGTATACCTCCAAAAATAAGGACCACCAGTCACTTAAAAGTTCTTTCCGAAGATTGATTTCTGAGAAAAACCAAATAAAACCATTCAAAATTATGACAGGATAAAACCATAAAAGTCTACACATCAGTTGAAGAAACGTTACCCAAAAAAAAAAAATGTTAACTCAAATCAAGAGGGCAAGAGAATATATTTTTGGAGTGAGAAAACAAAATTCAATTAAATTACAAGAGTGCAGAAAAATGGCCAAGAGAGTTTATATGTATACCATGAGCATTTGGAATAACTTCAGCCTCCCTAGCGAAAATGTCAGCAGTTGTGTGCATGTTGTTCCTGACCATGTAATCATGAATATACCAGTCAAGCCTGCAAACTCAAAAAAAAAAAAATTTAAATAAATAAATAACAAAAAAGGATGAATAAGCCCAAAAATTAATGTATCTTTAGACAGAAATTGAAGATAAAAAACCTTGAAGACATTCAAGATTTTCTTCAAAAAAAACATGATCAAACCATCAAGAATTTCCGCAAGAAAACATCAACAAACTATTAATGAATTCACAAAATTCTTCAAGAAAAATTAAACAAACCCTCAAGAAATTCAAGAATTTCTTTAAAAGAAAAATAATGGCATACATCGCGTGTATAGACTCACGTCTTTTGGGCATCCCGGTTATCCATGATACGATAAACCGACTCTTCACTTCAACAACGACAAGAAAATGGAAAACTCAAGAACAATATTTGATTTCAATAGTGAAAAAATCTTGCTTCTTGATAACCAAAGAGAAACTCTATTCGGTTGATGGCAAGAAAAAAAGGGCACTGTGAGTCTGTGAAAGATTGTTTAGATAGAGAACGTAAGTGCATGAGTTGGGTGGTGGAAGAGAGTTAGGGGAAGGACGTTAGTGCCATAATAGTTCAACACGGGACTGAAGGTAAAAACACCCGAATTACAGAGTATGTAAGAGAGGTGTTTGAGCAAAACCATTAGCCAAGTTCGCAATTTTATTTTATTTTTTTCTACTGAGAGAATTTATCACGCATCAGGATAAAAATCTGGGTGTGGTAGTGGGGTTTGACACCTAATTTTAAACGGATTCTGTACGTAATAAACTATTATTGACAACATATTGATTTGGGATGACAATTCAAATCGTTAAAATCGAAAATTGCGATTAATCAAATTGAATGGGACAAAAATAATCGAATCGATGGTGCAATGGGGTGGTTATGATTTTAATTTTAATGAACTGATTCGTGATGGGGCGGGTATGGTATTTGGCGACGGTAAACCGCTCCGAACCGATTATCCGTTAAAAAAATTAATTGGGCTTTTTATTATTCTTTTCCAAAATTAATTGGACTTTTCATTATTCTTTTTCAAAAATTAATTGACTTTATTCCCTCAAATTTCACACTTAATTGTACTTTGTTCTCTATATAAATTGTACTATACTTAAATATGACTCATAGTTTGCTTTTCATAAATTTTAATTTTGATCAAGAGAAAGGTAATCATCTGTCTTCATTGTGGATTTTTCATGTAATCAATCAGATGTTTTACCATGGGTCGCCGTCTTCTGTTCCGACTCCTTCCGCTTCACTTGAAAGTGCTTCAGTTGAAGTTGGAGATACAGCTATTGGCATTCGAAAGGATATGTCAATTACACCGGGTATTTCACAAACTCCAAGTGAGGTAAATGCAAATCCTATTCATATAGATGTAGGTGATGATGATGATGATGATGAGCCGACTAAAGAAATTAGAAAAAGAAAATTGATATCTACAGTGTGGCAACATTTCAAGCTACAAAGAATTAATAATGTACCCAAAACAATTTGTAAACAATGCAATAAACAGTTAGATGGTGAGTCGAGAAATGGGACAAGTCATTTACGTGCTCATTTGGATAGATGTCCTCTTCGAGGACTTTTTAAAAATTTTCAGTGAAGACCATTTTTTATTATGTAGTATGATTGTATTATTACTCTAATTATTTTTCTTATTTACTATATAGGAATCAATGGTTGAGTCTTGAGTCTTGACTTATACTAGTAAGAGTTGCAGGGAAGAATGAAGATTGACTTATGGCCTATGCTAGTAAGAATTTTGACTTATGTTGATAATATTGTTTGTTAAATTCGAATTTTGCATTTAGAAGTTTGGATATTGTTTGCTCTTTTTTTTTTGGAATATTGTTTACTAAATTGATATTAAGTAAATTGTGTTTTTGTTTTTATTGACTTTTTTTCATAATTTTTTTTTCCAATTTGACGATTGGATTTTGAACTTAAAAAATAATTTATTTTCGTGGTTATTAATCGACCGAACCAAACCGAGATACAAACCGAGCCGAACCGAACCGACTTTCGTGATTATGGTGTGGTTATGGTATGACAAAAAATTTGGTGGTGCGATTATGATTTTGGCCGAACCGTCCCCGAACCGATCCGTTGTCATCCCTATTATTGACCTTTACCTTAATTAGGATTTGACTCCTTTTAGTATTCTAAATCTGATTCATGTTTTCTGTTAATCTATTGTTTAATTTGTTTATTGAAATTATTTCAAATTTGTAAAATATATATATATATATATATATATATATATATATATATAAACATTTCTGGAAAATAGAAAATTCAGGGTCGAAATTCGATTTTTATAACCTTTTCCTCTTAAAATGAGTAGGTTATTAATGGATAATTAATTTGGTGTTTAAGATGAGCACTATTGCATAGGATTCTAAGTTCTAAAAAAGGACGACTAAAACTGATTTTCTCACTACTTGAATTTTGTTAAAAAGGAACAGAGATTTTTCTTTAAAAATTAATAAACAGAAATTAAAAAGTATAAACTCAGAAGTCACAATCCATACTTTAACAAATATAATATTAAAAATACACGTCTAGTCGTACTTATGCATCTCACAATGTCTATGAACAAAATGGGATTATAACTTCAACAATTATTATTTATATTATGACCTCCATTGTCAATACCAGTATGTGACATGATATTTTTATGTTTATGACTTCATTTTTTGTAGATAGTTGTGACGAATAAGTACAAAATCGATCATGCTTCTCATATATTCTATCCTAAAATATGTGTGAAATGTGGTCAATATTTTGTGAGTAATTAAAGATATATTAGATGTGACATCTATCTCTTCTTCATTAACACAATTGTGAAATTGTGCCGTGACTGTAAATGCGAACGAAAGTGAATTAATTTTAGAGCTAAAACTTATGTGTGAAATCCCAAGGAGTAAAATTCAGAAATTGTGATACGTGATTTGTGTAATGTGTAATATCTATTCCACACACATGCGACCAATGTGGAACTATGTGACAACTATGACGTAACATGTATTAAAACTCTTGGGTGAAGAAATTCTAAACTAGAAGGATCATCTTTCCCTCTCCGTCCAATAAAGAAAGTAAAGTTTATTGAAATTTCTAAAATCAAAGTTCAGATAATATTAATCAGTTATATGGATTTATTAAAATAAAAAAGTAAATACTAATAATATATTTAAATGAATTGTTTATAATAAATACATGATATGCGAAAGATTAATTGACACAAAACATCCTCAAAACAAGCAAACGTTGTGTAAGCATCCATATTCTTTCAATTCGGTGCATTTTACCCAAAAACTCAAGTAAACGTCGTGCATGCCGTCGGAAAAATGATGAATTTACCCTTCCTTTAAATTAAAAAATAAAAAATAATTGAAAATATAATTCCAAAATTTTCAAAGGTGCTAAAAAAAAAAAAACACCGCTTTCTTTTCCAACCAACTCCAACTACCCTTGTTCAACCCCCTCGGCCCCTCCCTACCACCAACGCCAAAATACCGTGTGCATGCATCTGTCAAAGGCATTATTACACCAAACCATTACACCATTTCTCCTACTGCTTTTCGCATGAAGCAGGAAGTTTAGCAACACGATGTAGATAGTGCCTATCTACATGTTGATGCTGCCACAGAATTTTACACTCCCCCTCATCAGATGAATCATTTCAAGCATCAAAGCTCTCTCAAGACCCAGAAAACCTTTGTTTCTGATCTGATGGATACTGATCTCGACCGATCTCAACACAGTTCTTCGGAACGCAGTATGATGCAAAATTTCATCCATCAGATTCGTAGGCCGATTGTCCATCTCAATCGAATAAAGTTGTCCAGAGTTGCTGCAAATAACCCAATTCTTCAATACCCAAATCTTAAGCTGAAATGAGTTGACAGCCTCTCCCAAACTTGCACTTTTTTTCTGGGTTCACCTAAAATGCTAATTAACAAGATTCTTTTTACTCCATTTGAATGCATATTCTATCAACAAAAAGGGGTTAAAGAATAACGCAAGAGAAGGAATAGAGAGCAGGAAAATACGACATCTCATTTCCTTGTACCTAAAATCTTACACCCATGTAAACATATATATAGTAAGCCTGCCAAACTTGGATGACTTTCAATTGGTAGTCGAAACAAATTCAAACAAACGATAAACCTGAATACATTTTTACAAGGAGCTATCGGCTTCCTCATCGGATGAGGCTGGAGAATCAGTGGCTTCAGCAAGAGACTCGAGCATGGTTATAACCTGAGATGAGTCATCCAAATAATATTTGGCTTTGCTTGGTTTTTGCCCGACTGTGCAGGCAAACACTTCAGTATTGTAAGAAAGAATGCCTCTCGACACTGCAGTACCAATGATTTCAAACATGTCCTCATCCGATCTGTCATCGCCAATGCAGAGCACAAAATCAGCCTGTTTCCTTTTCTGTGTCATAGATGTGAAAATCTTTTCTACAACTAGGCCTTTGCTGATTCCCTGGAGAAACAAAAGAAGTCAAAATACTGAATATCTCATTTTGCTAATGGAGTATATTGTGCTGATGTGGCATATTATAAGGCAATCAAGATCAAATATTATCCACCAAACCACAACATTTATAAAAAATAAAAGCAATATACACTGAAAGTTAATGTTTTACATTATAAGAAGTGGAAACTAATTTAAGGGACAAAAGTTAGTCGAAACTGATTAGTGAGGAAACAAAAGAAATGAAGCAAACAGCACTCATATTAGGAATACATTGAATACACGCTCATGTCTAGTAACACATCCACTGCAAGAGAAACAACTGATGTGAAATAGAAGCATAGTTAGGAAGTAGCAAAACTGAGAATAGAAATCGCAATACATGCCTGAGGCTTGACTTCTACGATGAACTGGCCACTCTTCACGGAAGCAGGTTCATTGGATAAAACACTCTCTAAATGATCCAACATCTCCTTTGCCTGAGAAAAACCAAAACCAGGGTCTGAATCCTGATAATGCCAGACTAAAGCACTTTCTTTTCTTTCTATGCAGGATCCATCAGTAGCCTCAGTATATGATTTCATAACAGGTTCTGCCATTTGCATCCATCCAAATTCTGAACTCTGGCCACATGTTTCCCACTCTTCATGTTGCGGCCACCTGTGAAATTCCATGATCAAAATTTGGCAAACCTTTGCAATTACATATGACAGAAAGAGATTGAGAGGGTAGGGAGGAAGGAAGGCACGAAGAAGCAAAACAGGGCCATCTGACCTTCATATAAAATATTTATTGTTTAAATCTTCATAACCTTTCCCCAAACAAAGCAAATAAAAAATTATGTGCATGTTTGTCAAAGCTTATAACTAATTATAAGTTGTGGGACCCGTCCTACGAAATGCCTCGATAATAAGTGGCTAGAAGTTGTGGATCTTGTGGATAATAACAGAGTTTTTGACCGGTCTATAAACAATTACAAGCTTTGCCAAACATGCTATAAATAAGTCATCGAGTATGTTAGGATCCTGGCTGATATGGTTGATAAACTGCAGATTCTGGCTGCTGATGCAGAGGATTAGTTGCTGGAACTGGTTGCTGCTAGAGAATAAACTGACGTTGCTGTGGTTTCTAAGCTTCTGGTTGCTGCTACTGCTACTGGAAGGAAACGGCTAGACCAACAGAGAAGTGTTATGCACTAATTTGTGGGATAGAACACTGAAATTGTAATGTGACTGCAAGATGATATCTATGGAGTTACTGGAATTGTATTGATATTAACTGGAATGAAAGGCGTGATATTAAACATATTCCAAGGCATTCGAGAGGGCTTGATCTCTCCCCACTTTTCTAAACAATTACCTGAATGAATGATCCCCCTGTTCTCCCTATCACATTTATAGACATTTTATTATATTCCTACGACCCTTTTGCCTCTTTGCTAACTCACGAAGTGGAACATTCTAGAATATTAGATGTCTTGGCAGCCTTCATATTGGTTGTATCCTTGCAAACCGATTGGAGATCTATCAGAGTAGCACCAAATCAATGTTACCAATCGATTAAATCAGTAGCAAGAATAAGAGATTCAAAAAGGAAAAAGATAAATTTGCTGCACTGGAATTCAGCACTATAACACTAATTTAGATATAGCTTCTGCTTGTTCAGCTGAAGCCTGAAGCCCAGAATAATAGCTTATGCCAGATTTAGTCCTGCAGAAGAGTAAATGACTATCTGGAACTTTAACTCAAATTAACCCACTGCAGCAACTTTACCTACCAGGGAAAGGACAAAATAAATAAAATGATAAATTGACGAAGGAAAATGGTAGAGAACACACCTCAAAAAATAGCCATGTTCTGCAGCAAGTCCCAGCTTCTTGCAAGGACAGAACCACCCGCTTAAGCTGTCCCTCCCTCTTCCACTCACCATGAAGACTGTATTCTTTTGATCTCCACCAAGTCTGCTCAAGATAGAGATAACTTCTGCACTTGGACTCTTACTAATTGAATTTTGAGGCATCAAAGTGCCATCATAGTCCAACAATATAGCCCTGTTTTTAGCTCTGCAGTAAGCTGCCACGATATGATCAATTGAAAGCTTTCTAAAATTAGGATCTAATGCCACTACTCGAAATCCAAAGCCTAGACCAATGCCCCAGCATCTTTTCCTGAAATGGTCAGCACAGGTTCTCTCCATGTCTTGCAAGAAACTCCTAGACCAAAATGCTACATCATGGGAACTGACATAACGATAATGCTTCTCATGTCGCAACTGCTGTTCAGATTCAGCCATTGATATGGCCTCATTCATTGCCTCAGCAGTTGATTCAACATTCCAAGGATTAACACGAATAGCACCACTTAGAGAAGGAGAACAACCAATGAATTCCGATATAACTAGCATGCTCTTCTTGGGTCCACTCAAGTTCAAAGCTGTCTCTGCACCAGGTATGCCTTGTCTACAGACAATGTATTCATAAGGAGTAAGGTTCATCCCATCCCTTACCGCGGTGACCACAACGCATTCAGCGATGCTGTAATAAGCCATCCTTTCACTGCTTGATACAGGCCTGTTGATAAGAACAACAGGTTCATACCCAGGCTTCCCCAATTCCTCGTTAATTCTCTTGCAGCTGTCCTCTATTTCAGCCTTTATTTCCTCCGAGTCTATTCCTTTCCCTCTTGCAGGATTTGCAATCTGGACCAGAACAGCCCTTCCTTGCCATTTAGGATGCTGCTTGAGCATGTGTTCCATAGCTAAAAGTTTCAAGTTTATACCTTTGAAAATATCCATATCATCAACTCCCAACAACACTGTTTTACCTTCAAACTGCCGCTTTAGCTCCGCAAACCTCATCTCTTTATCTGCAAGTCTCATTGCTGATTCAATGTGGCCCATATGTATTCCAACTGGCATAATCTTTATACCAACTGTTCTTCCATAATAATCCAACTCTATATAACCTCTTTTTGATTGATATTCCAAGCCCAGCATCCGACTGCAACAAGAGAGGAAATGTCGAGCATAATCAAATGTGTGGAAACCAATAAGATCAGAGTTGAGTAGAGCCTTGAGAATTTCCTGTCTAACAGGGAGCGTCCTATACAACTCGGATGACGGAAAAGGGCTGTGAAGAAAAAATCCCATTCTCAATCGGAGGAAGTGCCTTCTCAAGAATGTAGGCAACACCATCAAATGATAATCATGAATCCAAACAAAATCATCCTCAGGATTTAACACCTCAATCACTTTCTGTGAAAAGATCTTATTGACCGCCACATAAGCCTCCCACATGGAACGATCAAACCGGCCTCCATGATCAGCTGAAAATGGCAACATATAGTGAAAAAGGGGCCACAACTGCTTCTTACAAAAGCCATCATAATATTTTTCCAGAAGATTCGGCGGAAGGAAAGCAGGTACACATTTATATTTTTCCAGAAGATAATTGGAAACATCATCCTCTTCCAATGGATCTACATCAACGCACAGTGACCCAACATAAAGGACCTCCATGTCTTCTGGCAAGCTATCCTTCACAAGCAAAGCATCCTCATTCCAACTAAAATTCCATCCTTTATTGTCTGGCCTTCGTTTTGCTTTTAAAGGCAAATGATTTGCTACAATAATAATTCTATCACTAGGAACTAAAGATGGGGTTTCAGATGTGCCGCTATTAGCCGCATCATCATCAAGCTCCGCAATACTACCAGGGACTGTCATTACCCTCCGGAACCGCTTCCGCTCCTTCTCCCTGCCCATTACTGGGAAATTCCCAGATGCTAGATCCAAAAGGTTGGTATAAGATCTTGACATCATTTTCACAAACGCCTCCTGTCTCGCTACTCAAAAATAAATATATTCTTCCTCAAATTCTCAGAGCCACACCCAAAACTCAGAAATCTCTTACTTTGTTTTCTCCACAAATTGATATATTTCAAATTACCTGCAGCAATCCAAAACATTTTTTCGCATGCATAACCGTAAAAAATCCAAACCCATACCCTATATCAACATCATATTAAAAAAAAGTATTTTTAATCAATTGCTGTAAAATTAAAACAAATCAAGAAATTAACTTAATCAAACAGAAACCGTGTGCAGTAACTCCACAAACAACTTATACGAAACAATACCCAGAACAAGCAATATAGAAAAACAAAAAGATCAATTTAGAAACCCTAGTTTCACACAATTTCAATCGCTCTAGGCGAAAAAAAGTCAGAAATTGAGAATTAAGACTGACCGCTGCAATTGAACTGTGAAATTTAGAATCTTTACATGCTGAAGAGTCAATCTTCAAAGTCGAATTGAGATGAAATTCTAGGGTTTGATACGAAGAAATGAAAATCATGGGTTTGCAATACACCTCGTGTATATACGAGTTATCAAGGGGGAATCTCATGTACAGTAACTTTACTCTATATCGTCACCATTTTCTAATATTTAATAAATAATAATATAATGATTATTTTTATACATGAGCTTGATTTCTCTATCGCGGTCGTTTAGACCATTTCGTCTGCACCAAAATTACTGTAAATTTTATTTTGAATTATTTAATTACAAATTATATTAATGCAAAAATCATTAAATTAGAAATTATATTTAATTAACTAAAATATTGGATTTATTAATAAATTTAAAAATATATATATATTAAACATAATACCACAAATTATAAAAATTACATTGAAAGAACAAAGAAAAGTAAAGTAAAAAATGGTGGCTGAATATGATAGATAACGATCATATTTTTTATTTTTATGAATGAAAAATGAAAAACAGACGGGGTGTAAATGAATAGTGCTATCCCAAATTTGGTGTAACACTATTCATTACACTATATTTTGCATTATATTTGACCCTTCATTGGAGAGGCTTTTACACCAAATTTGGTGTTTGACCCCTCGTTGGAAATGCCCTTAGTTAAAAGGTAACATTTATGTGCCGTGCCTCGATGACATGAAATATTTATTTTGCCAATTTCATTTGATGGATTGAAACCTTTTGTCCTAAGAGAATTTAAAGAATACTTATTAAATAGCATAATTTTATCTCATCTAAGCCACTAATATGGTGTTGCAGAAACTAGAAATGAAGATCTCTTGGATATTCTAAGAATTATGTTCTGTTTTAATCTATGTCCATCTCAAAATGGGGTTATGCCTAGATACGAAAATGCATCAATCGAATCTAATTCCTACCAAGTTTGTAGCGAATAGACCTTTAAGTTATTGAGTGGTCATAAACATAGCTTGTGACATTCTTATTACAAGTTGTCCAACACGTCGGTAAAAATTACTATATAGTAATTGCTTTTAGAGATTTGCTTATAGTAAACTACGTTGAAAATACAAAAAGGTTTCATCTACAATCTTTAAGATAAGAAGGTTTTAATTAGCACTAGAATAACTTTTTATAGGAAAACAATTAAAGATTTTCTCCAAATGATCTATTTGTCACAGTATATTGAATGTAGAACTTGTTGATATTTAGGCCTTGGTCTATTGAGTATTGATTCACATCTCGTCGACAAGCATCTTGAATAGGGCCGGTCTCAGGATTTTGAGGCCCTAGACGACTAATTTTTCTGAGACTATTAAACACAATTTATTTAGGAATAAATGCAGTCGCGGTCCCTAACCTTTGCGTTTTTTGCAGACTTTACCCTAATATTCAATTTGTACCATCCGGAGTCCCAAACCTTTAATAAATTCGTACCCGAGATTCAAATGGACGGAAACCATCCACTTTGACTGTTAGTTGACTAATAAAATTGACTCTGACCAATTTAAATAGGTAAAAGAGTAACTTTGCTATTTAAGCACTTCAAAGAATTAAAAAATAAATAACTAAAACAAAATATAAAAATAAATAAAAGAAAAATATTATTCACCTCCCACCCCACCCTACCCTACCCTAAACTCAAAAACCCAAGCTACTGCTAATCTTCTTCCCCCCTCCATTCCCCCACCAACACCCCAATCATCTTCTACACCCACCCCCACTGCTACCTCATAGAATTAAGCAATAAATTTGAATTACAATACCTGTTGTTGAGCAAATTTTTTACAGCAACTCTAGTGTTATCCTCCATGAGACCATGATAAACAATGCCATAGCCACCTTCACCAATCACATTGTCATTAGCAAATCCATCAATGGCCTCTTCAAGCTCCCTCAGAGTGTACCAATGACCCCATCCCAAATGCGACACCTCCGACACAACCATTACAGCCCCAGACTCTGTAAGGGCCCAGCCCCCCTACTCCCATTGCCCGATCCAGAGCCCGGCCCGACCTTTTCCGGGAATGCAATACGGTGACCCTTGCGAATCTCAACATGAGTTCTCTGGTTCTCAACGGGATCGGGTTCAGGAAGCGGCAAGGTTCCCGGGGCAGGGAGTAGCTTGAGGTTGGTTTTCAGGTTTCGGGAAGGGTCGATCCAAATTTCTTGGATTTCTCTAGAGACTTTTGGGATATTGGAATTTTTGTGGGTCAATAGCAACGTTTTCTTCCTGCTGTTGCGCCTTGAGGTGATCCACAGAGAGATGAGAAAGAGAAAAATGATTGGGGGTGGGTGTAGAAGATGATTGGGGTGTTGGTGGGGGAAGGGAGGGGGGGGGAAGAAGATGAATAGTAGCTTGGAGTTTTGAGTTTGGGGTGGGGTGGGGTGGGGTGGGGTGGAGGTAAATAGTATTTTTCTTTTATTTATTTTTATATTTTGTTTTAGTTATTTATTTTTTAATTCTTTTAAGTGCTTAAATAGCAAAGTTACTCTTTTACCCATTTAAATTGGTCAAAATTGGTCAGAGTCAATTTTATTGGTCAATTAAAGGTCAAAGTGGATGGTTTCCGTTCATTTGGACCTCGGGTACGAATTTATTAAAGGTTTGGGACTCAGAATGGTACAAATTGAAGGTTAAGGTAAAGTCTCCAAAAAACACAAAGGTTATGGACCGCGGTTGCAATTATCCCTATTTTAAAAGGTCAAATATTTATTTATTGGTCACTTACCCAATTAACCGATACAATCAGCCTTCAATCCATCCCATCTAACCCCCACCATCATAGGCACCATCTCAACCACCTAAAATCTACAACCGTGGACCACCATCTTCACCTCAAATCTACCTCTACCACCTCCTGCACCTCTACCACCTGCACCTTGAATCCACAATCATTGCCTCTTCTAGCAACCAAACTACCGTCATTACCACCTCAAAACCTCTTTCTCTTACTGCTCACGAGAGTTGAGCTCATTAATCTATTTGGTTCCCTAATTCTATCTCTCATTTTTGTTACTTAATACAATGTTTACTTGGTTGGATACTTTAATTTTATTGTCAGCAGTTTTGGTATGTCTATTGGTTGTTAATTATCTGTATGATATTAAATTAGTGCTTTTTAATCTGTCTATGATTATCTTATTTTAAGTTATTTTATCTTAACTTCTCAAAGACAAAAAAAAAACTTTAAATTGTTTGCATTTTCATTTGAGATATTGTTTGCTAAATTGGCTTAATATCGTGCTTTTATTTTTATTGATTTTTGTTCATAATTTTTTTTTTTTTTTCAATTTGACAGTTTGACTTATAAAAAATAATTTATTTTCGTGGTTATTAATCGAACCGAACCGATTTATGTTTATGGTGCGATTATGGTATGACAAAATTTGATGATGCGACTATAATTTTGATCGAATCGACCCGTTGTCATCCCTAAACACACCTCAAATCCTCCACCACATCCACAATCAAACCTCATCACCAGCACCACCTTCATAGTCAAACCACTATCACATTCAATATACCTCAAATCCACCACTGGATTGATAAATCACCCAGAATTACTGATGCACCATAAATGCAAAAAGTACAAATGCAAGCAAATTCTGGTCCAATTGATGAAGATCCATTAGTGGTGGAATGGGATGGAGACGTCATTGGTCTCAACGAAGGGTCTCATCAACGATGGTCAAATTCAAGGTTTTTGGTTGGCGTCTATTCACGACTTTGGAAGCTTTTTTTGCAAAATTTTGGGGCCCACGTGGTTGTGGGGCCAATTGAAGGTGGTAGTTGTGTTTGGGAGGTGATTTCACCAACGGTAGGTAGTTGTGTTTGGGAGGTGATTTCACCAACGGTAGGTAGTAGGAAATGATGGTGGCAATGGCAGTGGAGGTGGAGGTGGAGGTGGAGGTGGAGGTGGCGGTGGCGGTGGTGGAGGTCGATGGTGGTGGCCGAGGTGTTCAGAGAGGAGAATGAGGGTTACGGTTGGTGAAAATGGGAATGGTATCGAGTATGGAATGAGGTGGATGGGTTGGCACTTGATTTTTGAAATAGAATTCATCTGACATGATTATTGAAATGAAAACTAAAACTTTTTTGTGCAATTTTTCATATATCTATGGGCTTGATTTTTATTTTTAGATTTTTAAAAATATTGAATTTATTAAAATTAAAAAATTTGAATGGCTATCTTGGCTATCCCAGGCCATAATGGGATCGACTTGGTACCAGGCCACGATGGGCTGGACCTGTGACCAACTTGAAGTCAAGCTCAACTCGTGGCTGAACATGCTAGCTCTGTCTATTACCACGTGCAAGTAGGACATACTAAAATTAGAAAGATCATGATAGATATTTTTCATTATATATTATAATAAAAAGTTAAAAGTGATGGTACGCCCATCGACAAACAAAATTTTAGAGTGAGAGGAAGGAAGTGAATTGTTCTAAAAGTTACTGTATTTTGAACATGTCGTGGAGGAAACGTTGAATTTCAAAACACTTCCGACTTCTCAATCATCAATCAACTTTCAAAAGTTGATCTCCATCCATTACTTGTTAGAATTCTGTTGGTTGCTTAAACGAAATTGATTGTGTTGATAAACTGAATTCACACGACATTATGTGAAGTTCACATGATGAGATCCAAAATTTAGTTACTATTGAAAAATTAACCCCAGAAGAAATATTAAAAAGATAAAAATAAATTGAAGAAAGAGTAAATGATTCTTCCTCGGCAATCAGCGATCGAAGTACCATCGGTGATGATCAATGACATCACTAACAATATTGTTATCGGTAATTGCTTACATGTGTGCACCAATAGTTTAGAATTGTTTTACATATATTAGTCCACTCTGACTCTATCGTTGAATACACATACAAATTTTTCATATATTAGGTAAACCCATGATTAAAGAAAAAATATATAATAGAATTAAATTCTACGAGTTCAACTTATTTATTTTCAAAAAATGCATCCAAGATGAGACGGTGATGTTACGTCTCATCCAATGAAGTTTCAAGAAATGACAAAATGACAGTTACATAACAAACGAACTCAATCCCGCATTGCACTTTAATATCCTATATGGCCTATCCAAGACCCTCAATGGTTGATGTGATGCATTATGTCGAACTCCCATGTAGAGGTCAAACCCTTTGTGGACTAGGTAAGGTAAAGTGATACCATGCAGTACCAATTTGAAGTGAATAGCCATTAGGGGTTTAAGGCACTTTTCGTAAAAGATCCTTCATACAACATCTTCTATGATTGATTGATGTCACCTCTCTACAGTAGCCACTCTTTCAAGTCAACTTATCAGTATACTCCTTACATGTCATGCCAGGTCTTAGGGTAGTTACTTTTCAGAAACATTAAATGTCCCTAAGTCTAGATCTGATGTAATGACGCCAATGATAAGACACTTCGATTGTCAAGATGAGGTCACTTGTCTTTTCATTCAACAGTAACCATTCCACATTCCTTACTATAAAAGCTCAAATTTAGTGTTATTTGAAAATAATAAAATTTTATACACTCATAGTAATATTACTCTCTCTCTCTCTCTCTCTCTCTCATATCGATTATGTCATTAATCGCTAGTTTCCAAACACTTTTGTGGTTCATGTATACTGTATGTCCCATACCCAAGGACACTTTTGTGGTTCATGTATACCGTATGTCACATACCCAAATAACTTGACTGACTTGATCTTCAATTAGTGATTGTCTCCCTACCATCAAAGAAGGCAACATGCTTCTAATAATTTGTCCAATGTGCAATAGAAAGGCTACGTGGACATGAGTGAAGTCGAGATCTGTTGGTCACGTCACTCATACAAAAATCGAGATCAATAAATGATTCTCTTGTTCATTTTGCCTTCCCCGTGTATAGGATCATATATGGTAAGGGCCATATATTCATTTTTGCCTTCCTATATAATATTGTCTAGTTAAGTACTAACTAGACAATATGCACTTTTATCTTGAAATTATAACTTATGCCTCACATCAATGCATAACTTGTGCTTAGCCCTTTTCTTATGCACAGTTCTCAATCTTGACTCGCGACATTATGCTTACCAATATCAATTTAGTTAATTTAAAAACTCAAATATCATTCACTAAAACATCTTTAATATAGAAAATAAAATTCTTCCAAATAAAAAATTTCAAACGTGGATCATTTATGGTAAATTCAATAAAACTCAGGTTAATTCTACAAAAAGTAATTGAACTTTAGGTCGCATCACATGGACCCATTGGACTATATAATGTTAATTAAATATCACTGAAAATTGTTAACATGCTCTCCATCCATCACTTGTTGAGAGAAATTTGAATTTTTTGAATGGAGCAATTTTGCCATATCATCACAATTTTTGACACATCAGAGAATCACGTCAAAGTTGGTAGAAATTGACGGAAAGCATGGTCTAGAGGCAATTCTGTCACCAAGTAAGCATAATTCGTCCCAGACTCTCAGGCAACGAACGGAAGTGAGGAGTGGTGAAGGAAAGTAACTTATAAAAGTGACATTTGAAAAGTATTTTGAAGTTCAATTATACTCCAATGACACAATTTAAAATACATTGATCTTTTAAACAAACAATTAAGTTGACAAAAAGGTAAACTATTACAAAATCCATCACTTGATGATTAAAAATTAAACAATATATATATATATATATATATATATATATATATATATATAAAGTTGTTCTAAAAAGCGCAAAACGTGGTTAGACGTGAAGATTAAGTTTCAAGCTTTAAGACTTTAAGCGAGTCTAAGCAAGATTTAGGAGTAAAAAAAGTTATTATTATTATTATTAAAATTTTAATCATTCTAAAAATTATATTAATAATTAAAATAATACAAATCAAACATCTAAAATTGCAAAATAATATATTTACTTAGCCCTGTTTGATGGAGGTTAAAATTAGATTTTTAGTAAATTAAAAATAAATGAAATATGTGATTAAAACGGTCATGGACCACATGAAATATGTTGTTGAAATTAATTTTTGACTTTAATTTAAATTAAAATCTAAATTTTAATGTTTACAAAACAAGGGTTTAATAATTCTTACAATCAGTCAATTATACAATTTTCAAATTTTCGAAATTCAAAAAGCTAGACCATCACTTTAAGCAGAAGTCATGATTAAACACTCATTATGTTTCCACACTTCTTCTTGCTTATTTAGATCTTCTTTCATCATCTCCATCCCTTCTTTCAAAAGTGACTTCCTTAGTTGGTATTGGAAATGAGGAGTTTCCACAAATAGTTTAAAATTGTCATTGCTTAATGCCATTAAAAGGAATTTCGACTTCATAAATCCATATAGCCAAATATCCATGAACCTTAAATAAAAGGCTTTTAAAAAATGAAAAAGAATTAATAAAATGCGTCTAGGCGCATCAAGTTGATCGTTTAATTTCACGCTTACTATCATGGCATGTCATTTCGTCATTGTCTCGTGCCTAAGTTCACTTTTTAGAAGATTAATGGAATGTAAAGTTGGACAAAAGAATGAGAATAAGAAATGGTAATACTGTTATCGAGGACATTTAGCTCATGTTTGACCCAATTTACTATGAAAATGAGTTTTGTAATGGTAATTTTTAAAATAATATGTGATTAAAAAGTAACAAAAAATTTTAAGTTTACGTGTGATTTATTTTATTGGGAGAATGTGTGATTGAAAATAAATTTGAGTAACAATTTACTTTTAAAAAAATGGAGCTTAGAGGCTTAAGTAATTATCTTTGGTTTTTTTCTTATCAAATTTTCAATTAAGCCTAGTACATCAAATTGTACATTAACATCATCCAAGTTGGACATAATTTAATTGGAGAAAATTGTTTATTTTTTAAAAAAAAATCATGCTACAGTGTCAGATTCTTTAATATAAAGTTTGACATAATGTCACATGACGTTGCGTTATTGAATTGATTTAAACACATTCAACTTTCCTATCAAATCATCTTCTGCCACCTCAAATTATGTTAAATCATCTGTTAAAATTTTCTCTCAAAATAGCAAAACATGTTTTTAAACTATCCAATAACATGTTAGCACATGACACAATGTAAAAAGTGATGCGCGTGATTGTTTTACAACGATGCTATACAAACAAGCCCTGGATCAAACTTAAAAATGGGGGACACGTGTTCACATGGGATTGGACAGTTTGAAAAAATAGAAAAACAAACATCCAACAACCTGGTGCCAAGTCAGTTGGCTTCCAACGAATCTAGCCAGCCCCAACTCCACCAGACAGCAGTCTCCACATTTCATAATCTCCCAATATAAAATTTCTTTGAGCCCATCAGCCAAAAGCAACTCGAAGCTTGTACATACGCATAGAAAAGCAGATGGCTGGGTACAGGGCAGAAGATGAATATGATTACTTGTTCAAATTGGTGCTGATAGGCGATTCAGGAGTGGGAAAATCCAATCTTCTATCAAGATTCACCAAAAACGAGTTCAATCTTGAGTCCAAATCCACTATTGGAGTTGAGTTTGCCACCAGGAGTCTTAATATTGATGGTAAAGTTATCAAAGCTCAGATTTGGGACACTGCTGGCCAAGAAAGGTCTCCTCCCCTTTTTCTCTTTTTCCCAAGATTCAATTTTTTTTTTATTACAAGTCTTTTTCTCTGTTTTTATGGGTACCCAAATGTTGTTAAGTTGGAATTTCTCTTTAGTTTTTACATTTTATATGACTTGTTTTTATCTTATTTGGAGATTGCTGTTGCATCTTTTGAGATTCAATTTTTAATAAAGGGTTATTGTCAATATGTGTGTCTTGAGATTGTTAATATTAGTCTTAACATATGCTGATTGTTACAAAAATACTGACTAATTTGAATGATGAAATTTCATCTGTCAAGATAATATATATGGGGGTCTATGAGAATTAATAAGTCTGACCCCAGATAACGATGTATATGGTTCTTATTTCATTGCTATATTGCTCGGAGAGGAGACTGAGATGTTATGACATGAATCATATTGCTGTTAGGGTTCATGAGGGTCTAGTGGTTTGTTATACTGATTAGTAATTTGGTTTACTGAATGAGATTTGATGCATAATTGTGGAACCTGTATGCTGAATTTCAAGTGACATTTTTGCTTAATTTGTAATGTGAACTGTATTTTATGTTCTATTGAGTTGCATCTTAGGTAAAGGAGTGAAGAAATAAACTTTTTCATCACCAGACTTCTGTTTGACTGCTGTATGCGTTCTTAATTGGTCTCTTAATACCTAGTTTGGATCATGTATAAGATCAGGGAAGGTAGTATCTGGAACCAATCTCTACTCTCAAGTGCTTACTCTGCACCTGCTGATGCAATTATGCCTGGAATAAAGCTTCAAAGCTTTTACCAATCGATCTGTTCAACTTTCTTGTTTTCACTTATTTGAATTCATTTACTTATTTCATTTGAATTGCTATATTATGGTGATATATTTTGCCCCCCTCATAAATGTGGTGTTTGTTAAATCCAGTTAAGCTCACTTTAGTAGTCATTTGTCTTAAACACGACCACGTTAGTAATGTGCCGATTGAGTTTCCGTCCCAGGTTCCTTCTTTCTTGATCACTTCTCTTCTCCAGTTCTGTTTTCAAGAGAAAACTAGGGTGGTGACTCCCTTTTTCCCCTTTTTATCTCTTTGATGATTCATCATCTTTTTCTTCTTACTGTTCTCTTATGGGTTTGCTATGTCAACCCCGGTGTACAACCCCCTCACAATAGGAGGGTCGCGCCCCCCTATTGTGAGGGGGCTGTACCCGGTGTACACATAGTAAAACCCTTCTCTAATATGCTTCATCATCTTGTCCATATACTAGCATGATACCTAGACATGGGGAATTGGAAGCCTCAAAGTTCCTCAATTGAGAGCTTAAACGAATCTTTCTATTTGTCTGTATGGCGTTGAGTTAATAATTTGGTGATTGTGTACTCCTTTCTCCCATATGAGCCCTCAAATTTTTGCTTAGCTTTTCTTTTGGGCTGCTATGTTGTTAATTACAAGTCAGATGTTCAACTTCCGTCTCTCTGTTTTTTAGTGAACAATTCATTAAAATTTAGCAATAATCTACTATTCTTTTATGCATCTGTTGTCGTTAATGTAGAGAGTTAATTGTTTCATGTTATATGTACAAGAAGGATAATCCTATTTGTCCTTATGACTAGGATGAAGAATCAAAGAATGGAAAGGTTAAGGAAATTGGCTTATCATATATTTCCCAGTTTTTAAGTTGACTGCTGTGGTTAAAGTTTGCATGAACAATTTGGTAAAAGATGAGAACAAGCAGGTTATTTTTAGTTACTCCGAGGATGTATTTACTATCTTGATTTGTGAAAATGGGTCGACGTGTTTCTATTTATTGTAGATAGTGTAAATGGGGAATTGTTTTATAAGGGTAGCTTGGGAAAAATAATTGCAATTTTCTTTTAGGAAAGTTGACACCAAGTTTTGATATCTTGAAAAGGAGGTGAAGAAATTGAATTTAGAATTAGGACACATGTTGTGCCATAGCTAGTGGGTAGGAATAAGTCATCGGAAGTCATTCCTGTATGTGATACAAGAAACCTGGAATGAGATTCGTTATTCATTGCTCATATTCAATGCATCCTTTTTTTACATATGTCGCATTTGCCCATCAGTTTTAGATTGTAGATGATTCAGGCTTATGGAATTCAAAGAATCTACAAATCATGAGTTTCTATTACCTAATCATTTCTTCAGAGTCAGTGGTGGTGAGTTAGGACATCACTAGATATTGTAGTCTATGAACCTTTACGAGATGTGGTGACTTATCTCAGCCATCAAAATGGGATTTTGGTATAGCCATACTAATGCGTTCCAAGAGATGTAAACATTAATCATGAGCTAGTGAGAGAAAAACCTTCTATTAATACTTTCATCAGCCAGATTTTATTCTAAATTACTTATCCACATGCACTGTGTTGCAATGTAATGCACCTCACTGAGATCAAAACTTGACCAAAAAGTTGAAGCTTTTGGGCTTCGGTAAGTTTCTTAAAACCAAGTAAACAAAAAACAAATTGATTAGAAGAGAAGGAAGAGTGGCCACCTGATAAAGTAAAACTGATTAGAGAAAAGTTAAAAGCAGAACATTGAGAAAACCTTTTTATATGGTCACAAAAGGCATCTCAAGTTTTTAGAGACCATTTTCATCGAAGGGAAATTTGAGATCTGGCAAAAAAGGGGGAACTGGTCTAACATGTGATTTTCCGCTGAACATAAAGGAAAATTCTTGCTGTCTATATAGGACATGTAATGCCCAACACTGAGCCTAAGGATTATTAAGTCATGGGTGGTGAGCTGGCCTCCCATATAGACAAGTTTTAACAGATATGCTGTTGTTGGATAGATTTATTTGTTCTATTTTACTTTCACCTTGTTTCATTCTTTTGTAATTATAAAGACATTTTATCTTTAATTCTTCCTTTTCTTTTACAATTTACAAGTTTCTGTTCTATTAACCATAAACTTCTCTGTGCATGATAGACAACTTGTCCATCTATTGAAAATATTGATGTCCCTGGTAATTTTTTGGAATTTATATTATTTTGTCGCAATAATTTGATTTTTAAAAATGGTGGAAGAAAACAGGTTTTAACATAGTCTTTGTTACATGCACACGTCTCTTCATATAAAATTATCTTCTTGATGTATATTCCTGCTATATGTTTTTTCCTTAATATAATGAACAAAGTACATTATAAAGAATCTGCTGTAGCTGTAAACTAAAATAATCACTTATTTTCCTGAATAAATCATTCTGCTACTAGTGCGGAAATGTTACCAGTTTACCCATTGTCCTGCCATGTATGTGGTCACTGGAGCCGATATCTCTCTGCAGCCAAAGTGAACTACGGAAAAAGTGGTAGGAATAAGGAATGTTGAGCTTTCCAAGTCTAACTCACACTCTTTTATTATATGGTGTGGTACTTTTGCTATCTTTCTAATGATTGAATCAATGGCCCCAAGACATTCTTAAGCCATGCCTATTGGGTGAGGCTTGCATGTCTGAAGGCATTCAGTTAATAAGGTGTATGCAAATGTTTTCAGTGTCATTGGACTCTGGATACGAGGCTTCATAAGGTGTATGCACATGTTTTCAGTGTCATATGCCTCTGGATACTAGGCAGGCTGAGTTATATAAGTCACACTTTTTCATGTCTCTATCATGAGGTAAATACCTCATGGTTCCCAGTTTATATGAGCATGATGAATAACATAGTTTCCTTGTGGTTGCTTTTGGACATATTAGGTTAATAAATTTTAGAACATGTCACAAATGTCTATAAGATCTCCCTGTATCTTCAGTATTTTCGCCCTTTTTTCTTTAATATAGACTCTATTGGATGCTCCTCTCTGTGGTCACTCGATTGAGCTTCTCCATTTTTTCTATCTCCATTTTCTCTTTAAAGCTGTAAAACAGTAAACTGCAAGTATTTTCCTTAGAAAGATCAGTTTTCTGGTATCTTCCTTCAAATTATTTTTTTGATTCATCGAGCTTCTGTCTTTCTTCCTACTTTTCTGGAAGCTATCCTCTTCCACAAGATCCGAATTTCAGTCTGAAGTTTGTGTCAATCATCTGCATTCTTACACTTTCAAGTCCAAGGGTCAATGAAGCTTTTGAAACTAGTTCAAACTTCTAATAGTCGTCACCATATTCGCGCCCAAAGAAATAGCTTAGAAGCGTCGTTAGCAGTGATTGGGATGGTCTCCATAGGTCTTGGAGGGTTGGTTTTATACACGCAGAGGTGACTGCAGTGAGCAGAAAACTCAATCATGGGCCTTCTAAAGCAGTTACCGTAAGTTCACTTTGGGAATCAAAACAATAAGACCTCAAAGTGTCCATCAATAAAGTGACAGCTTTCTCTATCTTCTCCATCTCCCTTTTAAATGGTATACTATAGGGCTAGACTAGAATTATTTACTATTACTTCTGCCTTTGTTTTATCACTTCCAATTGCAACTCACTGGCCCTTTACTAAAAAGTAGATCCACCTAATCAATGAAGACTCAAACCAAACTCGTCAATCCTTTGGGGAAAGGGATGCGGGACTTCTCATCCTTCAACTCATCAGAGTTCGATAGCGACCTTTTCTATTTCTCTTATGTTCTTAACGTGTTCTCTCTCTAGTCTTCGGCTAGTCAGTTCCTTTTATTTTTCTTGCAGTGCTAGACTGCTTATCAAAAACCTGTTCTTTCAGAAGATATCCATCTTTTTGTCCTGTATCATACACAGTTATGCATATAACATAACAGTGACAGTCTAAATCTTATCCCAATAAAATTGGGTTGTTTCTTTTTGCAAATCTGTTTACTAGTGCTGTGAATGAGAGCTCTTTTACACAGACGCAATACTTGCCCTACTTAAGTGTTCTTTTTGTTAATTTAGCCTCAATGTGCTACTTGTATATATCTTTATTTCACATTTTTATCCCATTCTAATTTGGTCAATATCCATCTGGATGTCCTTATTTACCTAGTTGTCATTTTGCTTCATAATGCAATTAAAGTTGCTACCATTATGTGGAACTTGTCTTTCAACTTGACAGTTGTTTCCGATTAAGTAAAATTCATGTTGCACTACTCGATATATCTAACCCACTCCAATTTTATACGTGATATCTTTTTCACGTATTTTTGTTAATAATCGAATCTAAATATCTAAAATAATCAATTTTTGGGACAGGATGATTTCTATAATGGTTCTACTATGTTCTTTGGGACACGACATCTTTGTAAAAAAAAAAATGATTATTTTTGTGTGTACAGGAAATCTTACCCATATCATGTTATTGGCAGTCTGTAATTTAGTTAAACAAGCAGTAACTCATATTGTGTAGAAGTTAATGTACTTCTGTAAAATTTTCACATTGACGGTGCAAAGAATATTTGCTCTTTTCTTACTGCATCCTTCATACTTCATAACTTTGTCCAAATATTTTCTTATTGCTGATTTACTCTTGTAGTAGTTGTTTTGTTTCATATTGGAAGATTAAAGCGGTTGAAACGAAAAAGAAAAAGAACTAATATGTATTCCAGTTTTTACCAGAAAAAAAATTCTAAAGTGGAAAGTAGGCTTCCTTGCTGTATTATATTTTTCGTCATGTGAGCATTTTCTTGTTTCCTCTTCTCAGATATCGTGCCATAACTAGTGCTTATTATCGAGGGGCTGTTGGTGCTTTGCTTGTATATGACGTGACTCGACGTCCTACCTTTGAGAGTGCTGTGAGATGGCTGAAAGAGCTGAGAGATCTTACAGACCCGAATATGGTAGTAATGCTCATCGGCAACAAATCAGACCTACGACATCTCGTGGCCGTTTCAACTGAGGATGGTAAACATTTTGCAGAGAGGGAGAGCCTCTACTTCATGGAAACTTCTGCATTGGAAGCAACCAACGTCGATAATGCATTTACTGAAGTCCTTTCTCAGATATACCGGATCATGAGAAAGAAGGCTGTCGAGGCTGGTGATGAGACTGCTACTTCGTCGGTTCCTTCTAAAGTAGAGACGATTAATGTCAAAGACGACACTTCTGCTTGGAAGAGGCTAGGATGTTGTTCGAGCTAGGACATAATTGCTCGTGCTGCGTCGTTTCTTGTATATTTTCTTCACATCATCTTTCTCCTTTACTGGTCTGTTTGTTTAGTGTATTCTGTTGAAATATTGTTGAGTACAATAGCCACAAAAAGAGAGGACGGGATACTTCGTGGCTGAAATTGATGATATAGTTTGATTGGTTGACTCGTAGAATGTTAAGGCAATGTCTTCTATAATTTGATCTGGACCATGGTTAGGGAAAACTTGATTTTCAATAAATGTTCTCAGTAATTTACACGAGATTTCGACTAATGTTGAGTACCTTTACATGATACACCTCAACTGAAAATTTAGAAGTAATAATGTTATACAATATGGTTTTGGGGGGAGATTAAAACCTCTTCAATTTGATGTCAAACAGATGCTCTTAGAATGCAAAAAAATTCTAACTTCATAAATAAGACGGTAGTGAGAACTTTAATAACTAAAGTAATATCATTTAGCATCATTAAATTACATGTTCAATTAAATATAAAGATTTACGGACTAGTTAATAAAACCTATTATATTTTGATATCTAAATTTAGGGCTGGATATATCTTTCAAATCGAACTGGACCCGAATCGAATCGAACCGAGCGGTTCTTCGTAACTGAAATATCCGAACGGGCATTTGAATCGAGAATCGACGGGTTCGGTTCGGTTCTTGGTTCTAGACCCAGAACCGAACAAGAACCGAATTTTTTTAAATTTTTTAATTTTTATATATAAGAAAAATTAAATTATTTTAACTTTTTAAAAATAAATTAGCAAATATAGAGTTTACATTGAAAACACTGAGTTCTATGAGGACATTGAGACATGTAATAAAATATATATTATATTTTTTATTATTAAATATTATTAATTGAACAATTTTTAGTTTATTTATGTGTTAATTGTGATTTTTCTTTTAGAGTTTCCTAGTATCTAGTATGACAAGTCAAGCAATTGATGGTTAAATCAAATAGCTGGTAAATATCACTGTATTAGCAATATTTTAAAATATTTTATCTGTACGAGTCTATGACTTCTAATTTATATGGATCACCGATATTTTAGTATTACTAATTTACTATCTATTTTTTGTTATTTGTATACATTAGTAAATTAATTTTATTGGACAACTTGTTATTTCTATGTTATTAAATTGAAATACGTTAATTTGTAAAACCTAAGATTAAACTTGTCAGACTGTAATATTGTTATAAATGTTAAAAAAATTAATTAAAGTATGGAACCAAGCAGATCCGAACCGAATCGAACCCGAACGATTCCAAAATTATATTTAAACACGACGATTCCGTTTACTCACTACCCGAAATTTTTTGGTTCGATTCGATTCTCTTCTGAACCGAATCGGATCGGACCGGACCGTGTCCAGGCTTACCTAAACTAGTATTTAACACTAAATAACATTATTCGATAAATAAAAATTTAAATATGCATCAATCAACTTCATAATTTTCAGATGATATCAATTGATAATGCCGGCCAATTTCTGATTAAGCTTTTGAGTCAAACGGCGTAGTATAGAAAAACAGCCTGATTGTGATGCAAATGAAGAGTTGGAAATTTTGTATTCTGGTCAATTATGTGTTATGTTTAATGGGACCACTCGATGAGACAATACATATGTATCTGCCCCACTCGATATCACAAACATACTTTCGAGAAGAATATATAAATTTGGTCAGTTAGAATTAACATTTGAACAAATTATTTCACCATGAAACTTATTCTTGTGACATGTTTCTTAGTTATATTCCAGAATCTTAATGAATTATATGAAGGAAAAGGGTAAACAGATAACTCGATAAATTTGTTAACCAGCTAAAAAGGTTAAACCAAATTTACTTGATTAAAAAAAGTAATAGAGTGAGATAAAATAAACTTGCCTGCAACACACATTAATGTAAATATCCAAAGCTTTGAGCTCAAAAGTAACAGATGATGGTCTACAAAATGCATAGATCTCGAGCATGTCTAATACTGCTTTCAAACTAATTTGTAATGTTGGACGACTTATTGAGGATAACTCCTTCATATTTAACCTGGAACCACTTCATTGCATCCTCCTTTGTGACCCTGTGCTGAATTCCAACACGAGATTTGCATCTACGACGACGGCCCACACGGTAACCAGGGCGCTCCAAAACGACGAAGAAATCCATACCATAAATTCCAGTTGATGGGTCATACCTGGAAAATTCATTGACAACAATAACTTGTTTAATGATGATCTCTTTAAGAAATGTGTTTCAATAGATGCAGCATAATTATAACATGAAATTTCACAACCTCAGACCTAGAAAATATGAGTGTCAACCCAATGCTTTTCAAGTTTACAATAAAGCCAAATATCAAATCTCAACCAGTTGCAAGTTATCTGCCACATTTTCTTCATGCACAATACCTTTTCTTCCTTCCCCATTTTTTAATCAAACTACAACAATGATAGAGAATTTATTAAAGCTAAAAGGTTCAGAAAGTACAAATTAGGAGGGGAACTACGCCCAACTAACGAAGCCAATACGATAAAACTTGCCTAATCGAAATGACCAGGTGTAAAAGAAAATCTAATGAAAGGGGCTTCAAGGCCCATGTGCTAGAGATATCCAACCCTAGACCAACTTCTATTAGTAATATCGTGGTGAGGTGCAAAATTTCGTGGGCAGTACAGTGTTGGTGTTGGGGGGATGGTAACGGGTCGAAAGAACATATTTATGCACTGACACAAGATTTCAACCCATTTCAAGACCATGTACTCACAGTGAAGTATTCACAGACCATCAAACTGAACAACAAATGGTTTGCATGAAGGTCATGTGACATCCATAACATTTTAATCCAACAAAAGATCAAGTATTACTAATATCATCTAGAAACAGTCCAACTCTTAATAAGAAAAAAGTGGTCGGGTCCTCACAATCATTGATAGATACATTTTTCAGGGTGCATATAAAACATAACTATCACCAACTCCATCTGAAATTTTAACAAAGATTACAAAAAATTTTAAACACCGAGAAACAGTCTCCAAACCTGACTGATAGCAATATGATAATGTTGACTTACTTGATTCCAAGATCAATGTGCTCCTGAATGCCAAAGCCAAAACAACCGGTGTCGCTGAAATTTCTTCTCAACAACTCATATTCCTTGACCTTCAACCCACTCTCAAGAAGCTGCATTGCTTTGTCACCTCTGACTGTTACATAGCACGCAATCTTTTCATTACGCCTGATCCCAAAGGACCTCACAGTGTATCTTGCTGCGGAAGAAACCAAATGAATCCATTAAATGAAATACGTAGAGGAGAAAACAAAAAATCAGTTCCTTTCATCATTATATATTTTGATTTCAAAAGATGAAATTAGGTATAGCAGACGCATAAACCAATGTTCAATCCTCAGATTATCAAAATTCAACTGATCAAACTTTAAATCATCAAATAGCCACAGCTAGTTTCATTTTTCATTTATCGACTTCGAAAGAATAAATACATAGTTTTGGATAAACATGCTTTTGCATCTAATTACCAATCTCACCAAAGTATTAACTCTCATTAGAAAGAACGTTGAGTCATAGACCAAAGTTGCTCTACACAATTGAGAAAACTTCTAGCCAAATTTCATTTTCAGAGCTACCGCTTAAGAAAACTTACATAGTTACAGTATAGTAATCTACCATCGAACAGAACAGTACTTTATTAGTTACTAATATACCCATTAGCTTATGACTTTCATAATATGGTAAATAAGAATAGTACTTTGCAGACTGTAAAGCTACAAATTGCATCATGTTAAAGCAAAATTTTAAAAATTATACCCATTTACAATAAAAGAGTGCTCTATATTTCTAAATTAAGCGAGATCCAACACAATTGAGAAAACTAGAAGCCCTGTTTCAATTTTTGAGCTACCATTAACGAAAATTTGCGAAGTTAACAATGTCATAATCTATCATCGAGTCATTAAGCAGAGCAGTATTTTATCAATTACTAACATAAATCATTCCCATACGACTTACAAAACATGGTAAACAAGAATAGTACATTGCAGACCGTAAAGCTACTACAGAATAGAATTTCATTTCGGTAACCCCTACAAAATTTGAGAAACTTACCCTTTGAGAAAACAGGAGATTGGCCACTGAGTTGCTCTAACACCTGAAAAAATAAAAATAATAACAAATTGAACTCAAATTCCAAAATACTCAATAAAATAAAAATTGTTGTGGCGATGGTATTATACCTTAGCGGCTCTAGTGAGACGATCTCCACTCTCGCCGACGGAGATGTTGAGGACAAGCTTCTGTACTTTGATCTCTCTCATTGGATTCGACAGCTTTTTCTCTGACGCCTGCTTTCGCACATTTAAACACAGAGAGAGAATCAGTGATGCGCATAGATTCATATATTTATGTTTGAAGCAAACGTAGAGAGAGTATGAGAGCAGTGAATAGAGACCATGGCGGAGCAGTGGTGGTGATGAGGTTCTCGGCCGCCTATGATGAAGTGATAAAACCCCCAAGTAATATAAAGTAGATAGGAGTGGAAGCTAGGGTTTCTTGTGTGTTTGGCTCGGATGTTCAAATGTCAATTTTATCCCTATGAATTGGGGAAAATTAGACCGAAGACCCTCCAAAAACAATTAGGTCTGTTTGATACAGCCATTTTTCATGAAATTGACAATTGAGTTCCAGCTTTTTCTAAATTTTTGGTGTTTGATGCACCAAAGTTTTCATGTAATTGAATTCCAACAGTTTTCTAGGTACAACCCATCAATACACATTTTGCTTGGAAATAGTTTTCCATCTATTAGGTGGTTTTTGTTTTCCATTTTTTTTTTTTGTAATGAGAAAAAATTATAGACTCAATGGTAATAAAAAAAAATCATTTAATTGACAATTTACATGAAAAACGAAGCTAAACGAACACAAAAAAATTCAAAAAATATATATATATTTTTTAACTTTTTCGCAATTCAAACAAATTTTAATACAAATTGTAAAAAAATTATCTCAAAAAATAACAATTTGTATGAAAAATAAAGTCAAACGTATTAGGTGAAAATTATACTAATCAAACACAATTAATTGATAATTCCCGGTAAAACAATTTTAGACAATTCAATTCCCTAGAATTCATTTCATTTCCACCCAAATTTCACTCTTGCAATCAAACGGACTCTTAGAATAATACCATGAAAATAATTAAAAAATTTACTTCCGTAATTAATAAATTCAAATTTTCCCCACTTCATCACCAGCAAGTCCTAAATCATCTTCTCCAAAACTACACCATTAAGTTCCAGCCATTTTTTTTACTACGAAGAGATTAATATGTTAGATTTTATCATGATTAAAAGTGAGATTTTCACCTTGAAGAAATTGAAGATGAAAATAAATCCAAGAACATGTAGCACTGTAAGTCCGAAATGTGATAACAGGTATTCCAAGCTCATTAGCGACATCAATTGCAAATGACATAATCTCATATGTTAAGTTAATTATCCAAATAGTCATTGAACTTTACATCATACTTTCACAAGGGTCACATAAATTTAAAAATCACTCAACTCATCACTGAACTTTCCAAAAGGTTTCCACGAGGTCACTGAATTTTAAACATCATCTAATTCATCACTAAACTTTGCAAAAAAAATTCACGGGATCACTGATTTAGTGATCCCCTCGCAATTTTTTTGCAAAATTTAGTGATGAATTAGATGATGTTTAAAGTTCAGTGACCTCATGGAAACCTTTTAGAAAGTTCAGTGATGAGTTGAGTGATTTTTAAATTTATGTGACCCTTGTGGAAGTATGGTGTAAAGTTCAATAACTATTTGGACAATTCACCCCCATATGCTATAATACACATCGGTTCCTGGCTAAGAAAAACAATCAGATTCCTGAATTCCGACTTGCTCACTGAATTAGTAGAAAAGAACAAGTTAACGGCGGAGGGGCCAGCCCTCGAATGCTCCGGTGAAAACCCATCTGGAATGGACACGAACTGGAGTGTCGGAAAGAGGTAGCTGAAGGCTGGTTGATCTATGAGCTTGAGAAGTTATCGGTAGTTGTGTTCAGTGTTGACGAAGGTGATGTTGAAGCTGCCGCCGTGACAGAGAAGTTGAGCTAATATGAGCCTAGGTTTGATGTGGCCTTGTGCAGGGAAGGACAAAAGCACCACATGAGGAGCATGCATGGCTAACTTCTTCTCAATTAGCCTCAATTTTGTTACGTACAATTTGTATTCAAAGTTTATTTCATGTACTAAAATATTTACAAGGAATAGTTCAAGGATGAAGAGATGCCGGATGAAGTTTTAGATATCAGAAAACTTTATCTCAAAATGGATGATATTATTTTGGTGTTTGTTACTTTTTTTAATTTTGTCACTTTGAGTGTAACTTTTTTTTTTTGTCACTTTTTTTTTTAATTGTGTTAAAAAAAAAGTGACAATTTTTATTTAAAAAATGATATTGTGTCACTTTTAAATTTACATAGTATTTTTACTTCCAAAATTTTATTTTATTTTTAGTTTTTGTCACCTTTTTTCACTTTTTTTTTATTTGTCACTTTTTTATCTTCTTAAAAATATGACATAATATGTGATATTTTCTAACATAATCAGCATGTGAATTGTCCTGATACTGATTATGTTAAGAACATGATTACTGATGTTGCCTAAATGGATGATGTGATTTTGATGTTTGTCACTTTTTTTTTTTGAATTTTGCCACTTGTTGAGTGTTTGTCACTTTTTTTGAGTTGTGTTAAAAAAAGTGACAATTTTTATAAAAAAAAAAGGTGACATTTGTCACTTTTTAATTTTACACAGTATTTTTACTTCCAAATTTTTTTTCATATGATTTTCAAAACAACTCTAATTTTAGGGTATTTTTGTAAGTTGTCTGGTAAATTATTGTGTTAATGTGCCCCACTGGTTCCGATCCATAGATATGGCCAAAATTTCCATAAAAAATATTTTTCAACTTTTAAAATTTTCCTTGATTTCAAGGAATTCATTTTCTCACCACTTTGGTGGGAATTGAAATTCCACATTTTTTTTTTAATTTTTTAATTTTTAGCAATAGAAACAAATTCTCAGATGAAGTGTAAAAAAAATTATCACTTTAATTGACAAATTTCATATAAAATAAAGTCAAACGAAAATCAAAATTTTTTAAAATTTAAATTTTTTATTTTTTGGCAATCTAAACAAATTTTGTCCCCAATGATAAAAAAATTTATTCATTTAATTGACAATTTTCATGAAAAATAAAGTCAAACGGACATCAAAAGTATTATATTTTTCAAGTGAAAAATTATACCAATCAAACACATTTAATTATAATTCTCAATAAAATAAATTATAGGCAATTCAATTCCCTGTAATTCATTTTCTTTCCACCTAAATTTTATCTTTCTATCTAACGGATCCTTAAATAAAAGATTCCCACGAAAATGCAGAGTCTTTAATTTATTATTTGATAGTTATTACCTATTCTTTGAGTAAATACTAAACTTTTATGGGTGACCAATGAAATAGCATTTTTATCGGTTCAGTATCAACTCTAAACTTTTAATGTTCATCAACAACTCGAAAACATTTTAGAAGTTCGATTTTGAGAAAGTTTAGTTGCAACAGAAATTTCCATATACGAACTATTAAAGTTTAATGTGAGATTTCTACAGTTAATAGAAGGAACCAAAAAAGATGAGTAAATTTTGAATTGGCGTTCTGTAGGTAACATATTAGCACAAACATAATGATAACACAAGCGAAGTCACAAACTATGCTGAGCCCTCCTGCAGCTGTTCCGTTCAGAAATCTTCCTAACTAGACAAGAATAATATGATCAGTTGGACTCCTACATTTGATTACAACAATGTACAAAAGCATCTAAAATTTGTTTAGCTAACACAACAACGTCAAAGATTCCACTGACTTTCAGGTTAAGCCCGGTAGCCACCATGAAACATTTCAAGTCGTAATATTAGTTAGAGGGCCTTCCTGCTGCTACACATCCACCAACAAATTAGATTGCACCAACGTAATCACGTCCCTGCTGGATGGAGAAAGTTCACACCAGCTTGCTGACGAACATGCTCAGGTATCAACCGGTTTATCAACTCGGGCGATGTTCCAGCTAACTGCAATGCGAAGATTTTGGTGTTAACATAACAGATAAATAAATGCTAGAGTGGGTTGCAAGTCATAAATTTGTTTTCCAATATCCTGCCATCATGGAAGGATATGCTTTGACTAACAATTGAAGACATAAAAGAAGAAATAGCCAGGGTTCTAGACTCCAGTTATAGACCACAAAATTGGAAGCAGCAGGCAGGAAACAATCAAGGCTCTAGGTTATGAAGAACATCTCTGTAAGTCCATCAGATAATCCAATGCAACCCAATTCTACTGTTAAAGCAACCTTTGGATCCCTGCTTTCATTGCCGTAAAAGCCAATATTTATACGCTTCAGATTATATCAAATTAAAATGGAAATTCTGCATATTTAAGCAAATTATCAACAAGGACGATTTGATAACCACAGCCAAGTGGAATTATTAAACAAGATAAAAATGTCAAATGCAGTGTTGTCAAGGATGCATCACAAGTTCATCTGCAAATAAATGAAAAATGTACTGGCAAATGCAGTCTTTGACCAGGAAGCATCACAAGTACATATATGGGCAGTGCATAGGCAAATGATAAACATGATATAAAATTTACATATATTTGCCAAATATTGGGCGATCTCGAGTAAGTTGCTAATTGTGGCGAAACTTCTGTGATCATCTAATGCCAGTAGTTAGAAATTTAAAATTATATGAATCGATTCAAATTTCAAATCTTAATCATAGATGGAAAACAAAGTTTTACCAAACAACACAAACTCTAACCTTAATGTTGTGTTTACCCTATTTCTCTAAAATTTAGAAACAGAAAGATAATCCTATTCAAGTTAGTTCAGAAATAAGGAAAGCGAAAAAAAATAAAAATAAAAACAAAAACAGCTATTTACATAAAAAAAAACCTAAAGTCTTCTGTTGAGGTCATCTTTTCAATTTATATATTTGTGCTGTACAGTTCATGTGAATATAAGATGTTTATGGTTCGTAAAAAAAAAAAGCATCGTATCATATTAATGTTCCTATAAGACCTAATAATCTTAATCTAAAGTCCTTTATTACTAGGTGAACATAAATGAAAGATGAAGGGAACATAAAGGAAAGATAGAATCATACTTCCTGTTTAAAGTTGAAAAGTGGAGGGAAAGGGCGACCATTTGGCAGGCGGGCATTAGGCTCCCGAAGCTCATCAAAGAAAGGATGGGCACATCCTTCTAGCTGCAGAGAGCAAAACAGCAATTGAAATAAAATTCATGACCTATTCTCGAAGAATATTTATAGGCAAAACTGGTTACGATCGCAATGCTAATAAAACAACATTCGTTGTCGCAATGGCCATAGGAAAAATTTGAGGTCTATGAGTGTACAAATACAAACTTCACTAGAAATTTATAACATGATTCTATAGAGAAAAAAGAAGGGGGGCTGGCAGCCGTGAACCATTCGGAGACAAGGCGGAGATGCAGGTTTCCATTTTCATTTCTTTTTCTTTATATTATCCTTTTTCCTTTTTCCCCAATCTTCGCTTCTCCTATATTTTTAGAAAATAATTTTTTGTATTCACCTATTTTCCACATGCATTGCTACAAGGCTACATTTGCCTTGTTAAAAGCAAAGTGAACAGTTTTTGTCTAATTGGGACTAGTTAGGTATGACATTGGGGACAGCGATGCCAAAGAAAATGTTGGGGACAAACTTGTTACACAGTATAGGTTGGAGACAAATGGTGCAATTCCCAATTTGTAAAGGAAGAGCAAGTCAAACTCACTGCTGTGCAGCGAAGACTCGGTGAATACTGAAGAAGTCGTGAAGCGAGATCAATTGCTTCAGGAGGCATCCGCTTGTGAAAAACCTGACAAGAGAGCTTCTTATGTGTTTCTGAACAGAAATTGCATTGTATATTATAGACTGTTGAGAAAATTAACATTTTATGGGTGGATAATAACTGGCATACCTTGTGCCAGGGATGAGCTTTGATCTGAGGAAACCTAAAATCAGTATAATTTGGATTCATACATCGAATTTCCTCTCGAGTCGGAGTACCAAGAACCTATCTTAGAAAAATTTAAAAAATAATAAATGATTTTATCGTTACTGGTTTTAATGACCTATAAAAATGTAGAGTAACATGAAAGGCGCACCTTGATAATTTCCACAAGTTGGTCAACTACATTTTCTCCAGGAAACAGTGGCTGTGAAGAAGTTATTTAGTCTAATAAATTGAAGAATACCATTCTGAAATTTCATGAATGTTTATCACAAACCTGCCCCAACAGAAGCTCAGCAAGGACACAACCGGCTGACCAAATATCGATTGACATCGTATATTCTGTTGCACCAAATATGAGTTCTGGGGCCCGGTAGTAACGGGAGCAAATGTATGATATATTTGCTTCACCTTTCACCTGATTAAAATAATTATGTATGAATAATGAATATGCACAGAGAATCAAACAATTAGCATAAATAACACCACCAGATGATTTCATCAGTGTGTGACTGCAGCTATAAGGAAATAAGAAAGAAAGAGTGATAAAAAATGACCATACCAGAACTTTTGCACTACCCAAGTCACAAAGCTTGACCTGGTGGGTAAGAGGATCAACCTGCAGACAAACAAGTAGTAATGATTTGCAAGAACCTACCAAACAGTCCAATTCAATCCAGCAGGACATACAGGAAAGGGAGGTGCCAGATAGAGGTGGTGCTGAAATGGCTTACCAAAATATTCTGAGGTTTTATATCCCTATGACAAACCCCTGGAACTGTGTGCATATAAGCAAGCCCTCTAAATAACTGATAAAGATGTGTAATTTTATTAGAGTTAAGATTATACAAACTTAGAGAAGTTACAAAGGAAAAACAAAGTCCAATGAATAAAACCTGATATGTGTAGAGTTTGACATAGACGAGCGGCATACTTTGATTTGAATTAATATAGTGCTTTAAGACCTTGTACATTGTCTCAGGGACATAATCCATGACCAAATTAAGGAAAAGCTCATCTCTGGTTGTAGTAGAAAAGAAACAATGCTTCAGAGCTATCACATTTGGATGATCCATCAAACGCATTAACTGCAGCTCACGATTTTTGTATCGCTTATCCTGCAAAACTTTCTTTATGGCCACAGCTTCTCCAGTTTCCAAGCATCTTGCCTAGTTAATAGAAACTGCAAATCATTAATTTTATGATATGTTGTGAATCAACAAAATTACTACTAAATCAGAAAACACACCTGAAAAACTATTCCAAATGAACCTGTACCCACAACACGCTCTGCCATGTAACTAATGGTCTGCAAACATAAAAAAAAACAAACCTCTTAGAGCAGACAGCCTAGAGAAGCAATCAATTATTCATATTCCCAGGAGTAAAAAGGAACTAGATCTCAATATATCAACTTTCAAGATTATCATCTCAACAATTCTAAAATATCTTTTAGGAACTAAGATCTTCAGAACATGCAACTAGTGTTACTAAAATGGAAATGATGAAGTCCAGGAACTAACCCTCTTGGGCTCGCCATTTTTCCCTCCAATTGTAGTGGAAATAATGTGACCACCAACTGGATCATTTCTATCAACTAGAGAATCTGGCATATCCTGTAAAAATTCAAGCCACAGTGTCAGTGATAAAACAAAATGATTCCACTTATAATAATCCAACTGGCAACAACAGCCTCACTCGAGTAAACCATATCAATCAGAGAATCATCAACCTAATATCCATAACACATGCCTTCGGCAATGTAAAAATTCAGGAAACCCAAAAAGCCCTAGAATCAAATATATGCTATGCTTAGAACAATAAGGAAATGTTAGACGCAAACTACAACTTTTAAGAAAGCATTTAATGACGGAAAACTTGTAATAGAAACAGTACTGCAATTATAACGAGAATCAACCATCAGGCGACTGCATGAAGCAAACCCTCCATTCAACAGATTCAAGCACAATTTACCTAAAGTTGAAGAAAAGCAGCTAAACTTCACCTAAGAAAAGTAAACAAGTTGAAAGGACAAATAAGAATATCAAAACTTATGCAAGAGACAAACAGAGCTCTAAAGATCTCACGGTAGCTGCAAAAAATATTCATAAAAAAATAAGGCTTGCCTGTAACTGTTACACAAAACACGAGAAGAAAATGCAAGAAGTACGAAAAAAGAAGAAGGGTGAAAAATACAAATATTTAGACCTAAAGAAAGATAACAGGTCGAAAATATATTCCTTCGCTGCATTAAGAAAGATCCTAGAAAATAAAAGGGGGAAAAAAAGAGAGCATACAGTAATAATAGTAACAAACACGCTATTTCTCAAATTCAAAGAGAACTTCAAATCAAGTAGTAGTAAAGCTTTATAAAATGCAACAAAGACTTAGATCGCGCAAACAATGAATCTTTTATGCTAGATCAAGGTAAAATAAGAGAAACCCAGCCCAAAATTTCATCAAAAAACACAGAAAAGGACAATAAATCTATAGAGAGAATGATAGCGAAATGGTACCTTGTCGGTTTCCATGTTGGCAGACAGTTTCACGGCGGCGGTTGGTGGTAGTTGTAGTCGTGGTGGTAGAGCTGAAGCTTGGTCAAAAACATGATTAGGATCGTAATGATGATATTGATGGTCGGTAGTGGATTTTGCTATTGCAGCCCTGTCCCATCGCCAACGAAGCAATGTGATCTTTTGATTTATGGGGAAAAAAAGGATTTCTAATTTTATTTTTTAGCCATATATTCAATTTTAAAAAATAATAATAATTTTCAAGGACTCATTTCTCAAAAATTTACATCAAGGGCACAACAAATGTTCGTAAAAATTAGAAAGCGGCCACATAAGAGATGGTACTCAAAGTACTTGCACCAATTTAGGTGTTGCTTGAAATATAGGTCCCATTTGATTCTTATTCTTTGTAAAATGAGAATGAAAAATATAGTCGTTATGGGTTTCGTACAAAAGATAGAAGGTAAAAAATAGTGACTGAATGTGATGGATAACGGTCATATTTTTTTATTTTTATGGAGAAAAATGGCTACCAAATGATTTACACCTCTTTAGAATTGTCCATTTCCTTATCTTGAAATTGATTTTATACCGAAAATAGCTTGTTTGAAAGGGTTGGTTTGATAATTCAAAATTGGTTTATTTGCACTTTTTGTTTGATCTCGAGTGGGTTGGATTAGGAGGGTAATTGAGCTGGTTGAGAAAGACAAATTTTTTTAAAAATATTTTTTATGTATCAACATGTATTTAATTGTTTTAAGTGATATTTATTTGTATAATTTGTAGGACTATTGAACTTCATCCAACAAATTCTTGAAATCATAACACAATCGTATTGAATTTGAATCTATTTAAAGAGAATGAAATACCCACTACTCAATTCAATTACTCGGGCATTATCTTTTTGAATATTATTGTATTACATTGTTATCTAAATTCATTATGAGCCCGTTTGATGCACATTATTTTGAAGAAAATGCATTTTTTATGTAATGATGGTGAATATGTGGTTGAAAAGTTATTGATGTGATGGAAAATATTATTTTATTGAAGATGTGTGGTTGAAAATGAGTAGAAGAATGAGAATGAGAATTAAAATGGGAATCAAACAGGGCCTATATCTTTTTTTAAAATGACATGCTAACTAAATCAACCTTTAATATTAAATTCTTGCCTATATCTATCAATTAAATTCAGACTATGCGACTAAAGTGTTTTGAATTTATAAGCTATTTTCCGTTTTACAAAATTGCAACAGCAGTTTGTAGAATTAAAAGTGTTGTGTTGAATTGGTCAGGTGTGTTCTGTCAATTTCTTGAATTTGCTATTATTAAATAATTTACAAAACAATGCAAGGTTACTTTTTTTTTTTTTACGGAGAACTCACAATCGCTACCCTTTGGGTGCGCACTGATTAAATTCTCGGGCTGACGCAATAGCCTACAAACCACGCCAGCCAGGTTAACCGTACTAGGCAAGCCCGGTGCGACATACTCAACCGAAAAAGCGTTGGCAGGAAAAATCAAACTCGTGATCAAATATCTTCGCGCTTACCTGCTCCACCAATTTGACCACCCCATGAGGGGCGCATTGCATCGGAGATCAAGTGGTGTTAGTCGATTGCATTTCAACAATCAAACTTTTATGGTCAAGCTGAAGGATATGAAATGGACTTGGATAATCTAGGATATCAATTAGTGGTTAGACTAAATCACGTCGAATGTTTTTTTTCCTTTGTGAATGAAAACTATTTTACGTAGTAAAATCGTACTAATTAATGAGTAATATAAAAGCGTAGCATATTCTAGTTCTAGATCATTGGTAGATGGATATCAATTTGTAGTTAAGTTGGAGCTTGAGATTGCCTTGAAGAATTGCATTTGGGTGAACATAATATGAAAAATTGATCGAGGTCGTCTCGATTACCAAGCTATAAGTCTATAGCCCTCTTAGAGTGGGTCAAGAGTCTCCATGAGCATAAGGGTCAGAACAGGACAAGTGGATGCGTCAGTAATGTGACGTAATCCAAAAAAAAAGAGTCTCCATGAACATAGTCAAGATTTGCTTTTGAGTGATTCAGACTTACAATAATATTAATTGAAAGAGTAATTGACATAAAACGTTCTTACCTTTCAATGTTATTGTGCAAAACGTCGTACCTTTACATTTTTTGGAATTCCTTCCACCTTTCAATGTTATTGTGCATCATTTTTGTTTGGCCAGTATTTTAAATGCTGGGTACATTTCACGGAGAACATAAGACTGTAAACATTCATATTTAGGTCTCCCTGTTTGCACTTCAAACCTTGGTTAAGATTGCTCCTATTTCACTCTTGAAATGCTTTATATAGAATGCTGGGGAAATATACTTTATCTTCTCCCGCTTCCATTCAAGTTTTATCAACGTCAGATGCCACTTTAGAAAAATATTATGGTGAGTTTGAGGGCAATTGCTTTTTACAAGGCTGAGATCAAAATAGCAGGTGAAGTCCATAGAATTTTTTTTTTCCATATTACAATCTGCGAAATTCCTTTTGAGCAAGCTAGCCTCTCAAAATTACTAGACTCTTGTCATTAATAAGCCCTACTGCATTTCCTTCTTTGCTGACACTGATTTCTGCAATTCATGGAGACAACACGTGACCAATACTTTTGGTAGAAGTTCCTGTTCTTAATAGTTAAGTCGATGAGGATGTCAGGTAGTGCATACATGTAATCCCCTGATACTTCAAGTTGCTTCCGGTTAAATTTTCTTCCCTGCTATTTTACCTGGGTAGGAACATGTTATTGATTATTAACATGAGATTATTGTCTGAACTATATGTACCAACGCAAATACATGTCAATGTCATTGCACGACATACTGTTTCTGAATTACTTCTATGTTTAACAGTAGAAAATATATCAGTTACTGTTTTTGAGCCATTTTCTTTAGGAGCACGAAAATTTTGGTTTTATAAGTTTAATCTGTTAAAAAATTATTTTGGATCCGAAAACTTCAACCTAGACAAATTTGTGCAGGATGAAGCTATGATAGAATTTGTATCACATAATGATGATGTATAATTCTGTTAATATTTTTTGTAAATCATGTAATGGAGAAACATGAGAAGTCTACCTTGTCTAAAATGAGAAGTAACTGGAAGTTGAAGATTGAATCCGACTTAAAATAAAGAACTTCCTCTTTTTCACATGATTGTTTAGTACTCATGACAATTGAGGTTGTTTCTTTGTCTAACAGATTTTGCCCACATCTGAGATCTTTTAGGAATTCGTTAGATGTTATGTTGGCTCCACCCCACCTTCCCAACCACGAAAGAGCTTTTGCTTCTCTTATCATGATAAAGCCCTATGTTTGGATAAAATGTGATTACCAATTCGACATGCCATTAATTTTCTGTTCAGCAGCTATTTGTTTCTAGAGTTGTTAAATGACTCGAGCTGCTTTAGCTTAGCTTCAGAGTAAGTGAACCAAGCTTCAGCTCATTTATAAGCTTGTAAAAAGCATAAGGATGGTTTGAGCTTGGATACTAGATAAACAAATTGGCTTTCGGATGCTCGATAAACAATCGAACGTTATGAGAAGCTTGGCTCATTATACCCCTATTTATTTATAGATTTCAAGAAGTTTTAACCTGTCCATGTACAACTCTGCAGCTTGTTGTTTTCTTTTCTCCCTATTGATTCATAAGATTATTGTGAACTACATTAGGGCTGTTCGGGCAATGAATGAAACATTGAAGCAAAATCGCCTTGTAAGAGAACAAGATGACACTAGTTTGTATTGCTTCGATTCAAATGACCAACAAAGTGCAGATTCTCATGAATTTGAGAGTCAGGTTCCAGAAAGAAGTAGGACGCACAGGGTAAATGAAGAAGTGGTCTCAACATGGAACAGAATTCTGGAACTACCTATGTTCCAGAACAGGCCTCTGCTTCCATTCGAGGAATGGAATATTGCTTTCTCGGAATTGACTGTGGGCACTCGTGTTGGGATTGGTAGGAAATTTTTTCCTTTATGATATCTGCAGGGACTTTCCTTTGAAATCTGTTTGCTTGATTGCTATCACGGCTCGCTGAAGCTTCGATATTTGAAGCATATATCAAGATGCAGTAAGTGTTTGTAACCTTCCCATTTCCGATAGGATCGGTGTATTAATGCTAGAACTCACAAATAACTATTTATTGAAGAGATTTTTATTTAGCAAAGTGTAATTTTCTTCCAGCTAGGGTATTAATGCACTTTTATGTTTTTGTGATGATTGATAATTTCTCTACTTCTTGAAGCGTGAAGACGAAGTTTTCCTTAGAGTTAATGATATTAATCTCGGGATTAAGTAACGGTTGCATAGTCAGCCTGAATTTATGAAATTTATCTTATACTTCATATACTGATAAAAGAATGTGTCTCATTGATGTTTAGTTATCTGTTTACTTTTTACCGATTTTCATCTCTTGTTGCTGTCTACTCCATGGAGTGATATCTTCAGGGTTCTTCGGTGAAGTTTTTTGTGGAGTCTGGAATGGAACCGAAGTTGCTATTAAAGTTTTCTTGGAGCAAGATCTCACTGCTGAAAACATGGAGGATTTTTGCAATGAAATATCCATCCTCAGGTATCATTCTTTTTGGTACATGATGGTTTCTATTTATTTTTGGTATTCCACTCTTAACTTTCTAATTTTTTGATTCAACTTTTTCCTCCAGTCGCCTTCGCCTTCGGCACCCAAATGGTACGACCTTTCTTCTGCTTTTATTCAAGTTGTTCTTTCTTTATCCGTAACTAGATTTTATGTGCATTTGTGACTATAAATGAACTCAAAAGTATTGTTAGACAAAGGTCAAAAGGGGTGTGGTCATATGGAAATTGATAGTTTCAACTACCTTTTTGGGTTATGACGATCAATTAGATATTTGAAGTAAAAAAGAGAGAACCTTGTGAGTAATGGTACAGATCTAGGTTTTTAACATCCTTGTTGATTTCTATGGATAAGGATTCAAGGGTGTTCCTTTCTCTTTAATCATCCTTAGTTGGAAAAGTTTTTTTCATTCTTTACTTCACTTAATTAATTACGAGGATTTGATGAATTTTTATCATCTTAACAGTTGTAGCTATGCTTCTATAATTAATAAAATTATGTTACAAAAGTGAAAGATGATATGCATGAATCCACAGATGACAAAGTTACATAGTACTCAGAGAATAATGTCGAGGACTTCTGTTGCTAACAAGCTAGTCAATAGGATTCTTGAAATTTCAAGTGTAGTTTCAAATGTAGAATAGGTAAGAATTTGATAAAAAAATCATGGCTATCTTGAATTTCGAAGAACAAGTTAACTTGAAGGCTCCACCTTTTGATAAAATATCCAAATTTGTAGGAATGTAGCTGGAATATAACAGTGTTAAACATACTAATAAAATAGGAAAGTTGCAAATTCAAGATCCTTTGATACTTTTGTATGTTGCCTGGATGTATATTTGCCTGTTCTGAAGATTGCTGCATATGATTGAAATAAAAGAATGAAACATTAGTTCGGCCATTTATATGCCTGCGGGAGGGAAAGCTTACAATTTTTCAGTTTCCTTACTAGCCAATTATTTTGTTGGTGAAACTCATAGCTGCCCTATATGGCTATAACTAAACATATGTACATATGCATTAAATGCATAAAAACATTTAAATATGCAGTGATATCAAATCTTGCGAACTTCCTGCAGTTATATTGTTTCTTGATGCATGCACGAAGCCTCCACGACTGTCAATGGTCACTGAATACATGGAAATGGGATCATTATATAATTGGATCCAGTTAAGCGGTCAGAAGAAGAAACTCAGCTGGCGGAGGAGAATTAAAATTCTGCGTGACATCTGTAGGTTAGTTGAAAATCCTTCTGATACATTATAAATATATTCCATCATTTTCTCCCCTAATTGAAATTCTAATTTGTGAATCTTACAATTTTACCTAGTTAAAGTCACGATTATTGACCGCTCAACCATGTATTTGACTGATCGGATGGCACACCATTATTTTTCTTGTGGTTATAGAGGTTTAAATGATTTTTTCTTCATGATATCATCGTTGGAAGCACCACCGAGATAACCTCATGTTCATGACATTGAGAATTGCCCCTTAAATGTCTCTATAACCATGGTTTAAGGAAATTAGTCTATTTAGTTTTATCTTGCTATTTTTAACATTCTTTTATGTCAAATTGATTGTCCATGTACCCATCCTTAGACAATTTTATTGGCTGCTATAGGTATCATAAACCGTGACTGGTATAGGGTATACTTTGTTCTATTGTCAAGAGAATGATGTCCAAAATGCTTAACAACTATTATATGTGGTAGTCCCTTGAATTACTTGATAAGTAAAAGTCAAACAAAGCTCTCTTATCTAAGATAAGTGTGTATCCTAATTTATGAAGGATGAATTCTCTCTCAAGGTCAAATCCAATGTGCAAGGTGGGAAGCTGCATCGAATATGTCATAAAATATACTTTTGAGCCTTACTCGATTATATGGAGGGTGTGATTAGACAACACTGGAAAAACTATAATTATACATGGAATAATGAAAGCTTACAGACTTGAAAATAGTGGAATTTTCTATATTCTCATGCTAAATAGTGCAACCAAGTGTCCTCTTAAATAGTGTGGAATGAGAGAGTAAATTGTAAGTAAAATAATTCTCATTCATTTACCCATTATTACATTCTAGTCTCTATTTATACAGAGAAGAAAATATATAAAGAAAGTAAAATAAGAAAGGAAAAAAAAAAGATTTACATGCTAACATCTAAGGAAACTAAATCTTCTAAAATATTTAAACGTTTAAAACTAGATTTGGAGACTTTTCAACACTCCCGCTCAAGCTGGTTTAAAAATGTCTTCCATGGCCAGCTTGCTGATTAAGTTTTCAAACTGTTTCTTTGGCAAACCCTTTATAAGTATGCCTACTACTTGCTTGACTGTAGAAATATAGGGCATACAAATTACCCCACTATTTATTTTCTCCGTGATAAAATATTTGTCCACCTCCACATGTTTTGTTCTGTCATGATGAACTGGATTGTGGGCAATAACTATTGCAGCCTTATTATCACAATATAATTTCATTGGTAATGAATTAGTAACTTTCAACTCTTCCAACAATCCTTTAATCCATAATGCTTCACAAATTCCACGAGCAATTGCCCTAAACTCAGCCTCTGCACTACTCTTTGCCACCACATTCTGTTTCTTACTGCGCCATGTTACTAAATTTCCTGCAACAAATGTACAATAACCAGAAGTTGATCTTCTATCAGTGACACTTCCAGTTCCAGCCCAATCTGCATCAATGTATATTTCAACTTGTAAATTTTCCTGACCTCCAAACAATAAGCCTTTACCTGGAGTCCCCTTTAGGTACCTCAAGATTCTGTAAACAACATCAAAATGTTCAGGTCCTGGTGAGTGCATGAATTGGCTTACCACACTTGTTGCAAAAGCTATGTCAAGCCGTGTATGAGAGATATATAGGAGTTTTCCTATTAATCTTTGGTATTGTTCTCTATTAATTACTTCTTCAGGTTTAGCTGGTTGGAATCTTAGATTCGGCTCTATGGGTGTCTCTGCAGCTTTACACCCTAATAGACCTGTTTCTCCAAGTAAATCAAGAATATATTTTCGTTGGGAAACAAATATACCTTTCTTTAATCACAAATTCTTTAGCAAGAATCTTCTTTAATCTCTCAATTTCATTACTATCGTCTCCTGTCACAATAATATCATCAACATAGACAATAAGTATAGTTACCTTGTCTCCGCCAGTATGTCTATAAAACATAGTGTGGTCAGCTTGACCTTGGCTGTAGCCATGACTCTTTATCACGTTTCCAAAGCGTTCAAACCAAGCTCTAGGAGATTGCTTGAGTCTATACAAAGACTTCCTCAACCTGCACACCTTTCCTTTGCCTACTTTGTCTTCAAATCCTGGTGGTAGATCCATAAAAACTTTCTCCTCTAGGTCTCCATTTAAGAAGGCATTCTTCACATCTAATTGATATAAGGGCCAGTTGGAATGGACTGCCCAAGAGAGTAACACACGGATTGAATTCATCTTGGCTACAGGAGCAAAAGTTTCCTGGTAGTCGATTCCATATGTTTGAGTGAACCCCTTTGTCACAAGTCTTGCTTTGTACCTTTCCACACTACCATCAGCCTTGCATTAGACTGTAAACAACCATTTGCAGCCCACAGTCTTCTTTCCCTCTGGTAGATTACCAATTTCCCAAGTACCATTAGCAATTAGTGCATTCATCTCTTCTTGACCAGCCAATCTCCACTCCGGATGGTCCAGCGCTTCCTGAATGGTTCTTGGAATAAACAAATGAGAAATATTTGATGTGAAGGCGTTATGAGTATTAGAGAGTCTATGATAGGATAGATATTTGGCAATAGGATGTGTGGTTCAAGTTCTAACTCTTTTCCTAAGGGCTATAGGTAAATCTAGATCAATAGAATTGTTAACAAAAGGAGCAGGAGTGGATAAGTTACCTGGTGTATTGGACGGACCAACTTGTAGAGGTGGTGATGAGTGGCTTTGCTCCGGATTGGAAGACAGATTTGTATTATTTTGATGATCTCTTCTTCTAGTATAAACACGAAGTTCAGATGATGTAATATCTGGTAGTACTTCTCCCCCTGATTGTAAATCACTTGTGTCTTGTATAGGTGGACTTGGATTTCCATCACTTTCATTAGATAAATTTTCTTTGTCGATGTCAGGAAAAACGTTAGGAAGAAGATTAAAATTAGAAGTTTGCTAGAACTCATCTTCACTTTTCTCATTCTCCCCCTGAAGATAGTTATGGCTAAAAAAAAGTTGTTTTTCAAGGAAAGAAACATCCATACTAATATGATTTTTTTGTAACAGAGTTAAAACATTTGTACCCTCTCTTATTAGGAGCATAGCCAAGGAAAACACATTTTCTGTCCTAGGGTCAAGCTTGGATCGAAGATGAGTAGGTATGTGAACAAAAAAGTACACCCAAAAACCTTTAGTTGTAAATCCGATACTGTACGACAAGTAGGGAAAATTTATTTTAGACAGGCTAATGGAGTAATGTATTTTAAAATACGAGTAGGCATTTTATTAATAAGATAACAAGCAGTTAAAATGGCATCACCCCATAAATATTCAGGAACGTGCATAGAAAACATTAGGGCTCGTGCAGCAACCTCCAATAAATGATGATTTTTCCTCTCGGCAATACCATTTTGTTGTGGGGTGTCACAACAAGTAGACTGGTGTTGAATACATTTTGCTGACAAAAAAGTTCCCAAACATTTGTTAAAATATTCAGTGCCATTATCAGTTCGAAAAATACTGATTTGTGTTTGGAACTAATTTTCTATCATGTTATAAAAATTCTTGAATATTGTTTCAACATCAGATTTATCACTCATCAGATACACCTAACTCAACCGCGTATGATCGTCAATAAATGTCACAAACCATTTTTTTTCCAGATTCAGTAGTGATTTTTGAGGGACCCCAAACATCACTATGAATTAAATAAAAGGGTTTTGAAGTATGATAACCTACTGGTCCATAAGTGTTTCGATGACTCTTGGCTAAGTGACAAGTATCACAATGAAGGGAGTTACAATCAACAGTTTTAAATAAGTTAGGGAACAAATATTTTAAATAGAGAAAATTAGGATGTCATAATCTAAGATGCCAAAGCATAATTTGTTCACGCATAGGTGTTGAACTATTACCACTACTACTTAGCCTCTGAACTTGTCTGTTGTTGAATAGGGTCTCATCAAAATAATAGAGGCCATCAATCATCCTAGCACTGCCAATCATCCTCCCCGAGAATTGGTCCTGAAATTCATAATGAGAATCAAAGAATATGACACGACAATTAGAATCATGTGAGGGTTTACTAATAGACAACAAATTACAAGCAAGTTTAGGAACATGAAGGACGGATTTTAATTTATTTTTCTCAGAGATTTGGACAGAACCTGTTCCTGCAATGGATGAGAAACTTCCATCTGCAATTCTAACATTTTTATTATCTGGACAAGGGTAATAAGATTGAAACAATTGTGAAGTGCTAGTCATATGGTCGGAAGCACTAGAATCAATAATCCATGGTGCGAGAGTTAAACCACAAAAGTATGTACTAGGGAGATAGCCTGTTTGGGCCAAAGAACCAGTAGGAGGACTGCATATAGGAGTGAATTTCAGCAATTGAAGAAGGTGATTCACCTGCTCATTACATAGAAAATTAGCGTTTACTTCAGTAACATCTGTGTTATTTTTCAACCCATTTGTCATAGTTCCAAATCTCCCATCAGAATACACAGGTGGGTCCACAGGTTCTGGGTTCAAATTAAGATCCGCCAAATTATAATTTTCCATAGACATGATGAAATAATTAATCACACTTGAACACAAGCCCAAATAAAAGAAACTTCTGCAGTTAATAAATCCAGCCCAAAAAAAACACATAAGCTCACTACTGTAGCAAGAGTGCAAGACCAAATCAGTGAGAGTTTACCCACTGTGAGAGAAGCTCAAAGACAGAGTGAGACGCTGGAATACCGTGAGAGACGCCGATAGAGAACCAGAACCAATTCAACCGACCTGCGTCGAAAATACGACTAGTTCGACCCTCAGACCAAAACCTAGTCGTAGATGAGTCGGAAACGAGAGAGATGCACCTCCGATGGTGCGACGAGAAATAGTGCAGGAACAAAAAATTCGAGAAGAGCCCACCGAAGACTCTGACGTCGAGGAACAGTAGCTCGATTGCAGTCATCGACTACAATGAACAAGGTACCAATTACCGATGGCGCTGTAACAGCAGGACTATGCTGGAAACACGGGAACGACCACAGGTTCGAGAAATTAGTCTTCGTTCTTTGCTAATTTTTGGCCCGATTTTCTACTTTCCTATGCTCTGATACCATGTGAAATGAGAGAGTAAATTGTAAGTAAAATAATTCTCATTCATTTACCCATTATTACAATCCAGTCTCTATTAATACAGAGAAGAAAACATAGAAAGAAAGTAAAATAAGAAAGGAAGAAAAAAGATTTATATGCTAACTTCTAAGGAAACTAAATTTTCTGAAATATTTAAACGTTTAAAAGTAGATTTGTAAACTATTCAACAAATAGTTCACGAGAAGAGTTAAAATAAGGAAAGAAAAATATTCCTAAATCCTGAATTGGCCTAATAATCTCCAAGAATCATTGGTAGCGCGAGCAGTCGGCCGGGCTTGCCCATTCTTCTTTTGTGCTCAAATCCAATTCCTGCCACAAAGCCACCATCTCCATTTAGTAATCAATTATTTCCCTATCTCCTTTCTTGATTAGCTACTGTTTAGTTTTGATTTCAAAAATTTGGAAAGCATTCTCTGAATCGGAGTAGGCGTTTCTCACTGCATCCCAAACATCATTTGCGGTTGGCAAGAATAGATAGGATTTTTTGATGTAAGGGATCATAGAGTTCACAAGCCATGCAGTCACTAAGGAATTTTCTGAGTTCCACCTTTGTAAGCAGGCAACTTCGGTTGAGGCTGGCTTTTTCACGTCTACGGTTAGGTATCTCAATTTTTCACGTCTACGTCGATTATTAGTTTGATGGATCTGGCCCATTCTCTGGAATTTTTTCCATTTAAATTTTTCTATCGTGAGTTAGAAGGATGATCCTGAACCCACAGAGGGATGGTTTTGTTTCGCCATCGTGTGACTCGGAGGTCATTGACCCCTTACTGGTGTTAACAATTTCTGCCATTAGGTTGAGCCATGACCTGGCTTTGATACCATGAAAGCTTAGAGACTTGAAAATAGATGAAATTTTCTATATTCTCATGGTAAATAGTACAACCGAATGTCCTTTTTAATAGTACACGAGAAGAGTTAAAATAAGGAAAGAAAAATATTCCTAAATCCTAAATTGGCCTAATAATCTCCAAGAATCATTTCTAATTACAATAATTAAATACAACTGTTAATTATGGAAGTGAAGATATCGTCATATCTTTGAGATTTCAACAAATAAGGTATGAGTCTAATATTGAAGCTTATCAGGGCTTGCGAAAAGATAAAGATGATGATATTTTTTATTGAAGTTAATCTTTATACACACACACACATACGTGTGTATAGAAGATGAAGATGAAATAATGAACAGGGAAATCTTTATTTTTCACGTTAAGTTTGTACAATAATTGAGGCCTCTGTGAGCTAGCGAACGTGAAGGGTTGTGTTTGGAGGTCTGACTTGATGACTGGAGGCTAGAAAATACCTTGTAGAGTTGTTCCATTTGCTCGGAGTTAAAGGTCTTACTAGGCTCTGTCACCTTTTCCATTGAAGAATCAATAGATGCTTGATATCCACGATTTTTATTACTTTGCCTTGGCTTCCAATCTGGTGGCTTTCCATGTAGGTCCCAACACGTGTCCTCCTCGTGTCCCTTTTTTGGTAGTGTTCACATCAGAGCCGACCTTTTTGTTGTTTTGAGCTTGGCCCACGGGCCCTTTTGAATATAGGCTCACTCCACCAGGCCCAATACTAGAGTAATTGGGCCCAACATTAATTGCTGCCTCATTGTGAATATATGTTGGCCCGTTTTTATTGTTTGGAGGCCCAACTCCCTTCACATTAAGGCCAAAGCTTTTAATACCAAGCCCAGATACACTGTTTGTCTCGTTCATTATCACCCTGCGCCGACTCTCTTCTCTTCTCACTTCAGCGAAGACTTCTTGCAGCGACGGTAAAGGTTGCCGGCCGAGTATCCTGCCTCGAACATCCTCCAAGTCCCCGTGAAGCCCAGCTAAGAACTCGAAAACCCTTTCATTCTCCAATTTTTTCCGGTAGTAGACGCTGTCTTTTGGCCACTTCCATTTTTCTTCATAACTCAAGTCGAGTTCTTGCCACAACGCCGTCATCTCAAGGTAATAATCTATCACCTCACGATCTCCCTGTTTGGTTTGCCATAACTTGGATTTAATTTCGAAATTTTTGGAGGAATTTTAAGAGTCTGAGTACATCTCTCTCATGGCTTCCCAGACGTCCTTCACGGTGGGCAAGAATAGATAAGTTTTTCCAATTGAGGGTTTCATAGAATTGACGAGCCACGCAGTCACCATGGAGTTCTCCGATCGCCATTTTTGTAGGAGAACCGTGTCGGTTGAGGCTGGTTGTTTTGTTTCTCCGGTGAGGTACCCAAGTTTTCCTTTTCCATCCACTATTAGCTTGATAGACTGCGCCCACTCCTTGTAATTCTTTCCTTCCAATTTTTCTACCGTGAGATGGAATGAAGAATTTTCAATTCCTCCACTCACGGCAGAGGTGGCTTCTGTGTCACCGTTAAATGATTCGGAGGTCATCGAACCCCGGTTATTTGCTGCAGTATCTGTCATCTTCCAAGCTCTGATACCATGTAGACGATGAAGATGAAATAATGAACAGAGAAATCTTTATTTTCCACGTTAAGTTTGTACAGTAATTGAGGCCTATTTATAGTACAAGAAGAATACATAAAAAAGGAAAAATAAATCTCCTATAATCTCTGACAAAATATTCTATTTATGGTAACTCGAATCAACAACAATATTCTCTTAATCAATTAGGAATTTCGACAGTGTGTGTATATTTTGGCAGCGGCCATGGTCCTCCATGCATAATATTGAGGTGGGGTCAAGTTGTTTCAGTGACCGTGAGTTGTCAAATGTGATCTGCAGTGGGCCTGGAGATTTTCGTTTGCTTGGGACTTGCTTCTACTTTTATTAGAGCAAACACTCTGGCACTCTGCAACTCCTCTCCAGTACAAATGAAGTCTTGTTTTATCTAAAAATTCAAAGATACAATTAAAAAATGACAGAAGAATAACTAAAAATACTTTTCATTAAAATTATGCGTGTGCGTGTGTGTGTGTGTTGGGAAGTTTTGGGATAAGTTTATACTGTAAATTCAAATATGTAAAGATGATGCTCTTCTTCTGACTTGAACCTCGTGTTCCCAAGTTACTCTGTGCCTTACATGTTTAAGGTTTCATTTTTCGAATAAATCAAAATTCAATTAGAAAACAAAACTGAGCTATGCAGAGATAAGTGTTGACCCATTATATCAATGTACCCATGAACTAGAGCAGTCGGGGTGGACTGGACAGTACCTCCTGATCACCCATAGCAGATTATGCATAGTATCAAAAGAGATTCTGTTCCTCTGACTCCAAAACACCCTGTCAAAGGGCGGTGGTGCCAAACTCCAAGCATTTTCAGTTCTCATAATTTCCTATAGATTTTAGGATGCAGTACTGATAGCTCTCATACCGAAATGTTGCAGAATGTACCACAGAAAGAGAAGTAGAGAGTAGAGGAAGGATTGAGGAGGAAGAACTCTGAATACGTTGAAATCATACGTCCTATTTATAGGGTAAAATAAGTTGAAGTCAGAAACTTCTAGTAAACTGGAACTTTATCGATATAGTAAAACTAATAATACAATCTAAACAAGGATATGTAAATCAACCTCTACTTTAAAATTCTACCTAAACCATATCTTTGTTTCTATCTTCAGTTCCCCGTCATTTAACTATGCATTTACAGAGAAGAAAGCTCCTTTCCCTCTCCCCTTCTTTCTTAGGCGTGGTTCAAGAACCATGTCGTAGGTGGGGTCTTATTAGAACACACCATATGTGTTTAGCTCCAATCCCCATTTCAGCTGGATCTTCACTTGGTAGAAATCGTTTGCTGTGTGAAATTATAGAAGCGTGGGAAGTAATTCTATATCATTAATGAAAGTACAGTAACAAATAGCGACCAATTTAAAATTCAACAATGATGGTGTGCGCATGTTTGCATCCTCCGACAGTCCTATGTGTGTAATTAGTGTTGGAAACTACAACTCAATAATTAGTTGGCTAATGTGATGGGGCTGCCAACAATTCTAAGCCAGAAATCAAACCTGCAAGGTTGATTAGTGTGGTTGGAAAAGCCTTTTCTTCTTCTTTTGGTCTGACCTCAATTTTGTTTTGAATATTTAATGATGTTAGTCTCTGTCTCTCTTAACAATAGCCATCTCTCCACCCCCCACCCCACAAAAAAAGAAGAAAAAGAAAGAAAAGAAATCCTTCCCCTTTGCAATAGTCAATTGAACATAGACAATATTTTGTGAATGCAAAATGAAAGTCTTCCATGACTATGATCTCACTCATCATTTTTCTGTTGGCAATGAAGGGGGCTTATGTGCATACATCGCATGAAGGTAGTCCACGGTGATCTTAAAAGTGCAAATTGCCTTGTCAACAAGCACTGGACAGTTAAGATATGCGACTTTGGGCTTTCAAGAACCATGACAGATGCACCCATAAGGGACTCCTCATCAGCAGGGACTCCAGAATGGATGGCTCCGGAGCTTATTTGTAATGAACCCTTCACAGAGAAATGTGATATTTTCAGCCTTGGGGTTATAATGTGGGAGCTCTGCACTCTAAGCAAACCATGGGATGGCATACCACTTGAGCAAGTATGCTACACCCTTTTAGCTCGTCGTCGTAATTATTTTAGCTTTTCTACAAGTTCACTTCCTTTTTGACATTTGTATTACTAACCATCACAATGCTTTATATTTCCCCGTCTCTTATGTAGGTAGTTCATACTGTTGCTAATGAAGGGTCACGGTTGGAGATACCTGAAGGGCCCCTGGGCAGGCTTATTGCAGGTTGCATTTTTAATATTTCAATGACATTGAGAGCTCAAGTAATTTTCATATTCTCATAATCACGTGACCATTTGTTGCAGATTGTTGTGCAGAGCCCCAAAGACGACCAAGTTGTGAGGACATTCTCGCCCGCTTGCTAGACTGTGAATACTCGCTTTGATAGGGCACTTAATACATTGTATTAAAGAACAACAAAGTAGAGGCTTATAATGTACTTGGATTGCAAACCTAAATTGTCGAAAGTGTCCTATGATAACATTTTTAGTACATTCTTTCTTTTAAAGTTTAGACAGTTTGACTATCTTGATCTGTTGATTTATTTTAAGTTAGTATTCATGTATGCCCTTACTACCTGTACGCACTCTAGGTCAAATAGATCATAAAGATTTTTCATTTTTTTGTTTGTACAATGACTAATTTTGTTCTAAATAATGCTATTCATCATCATTGGTATTAAAAGTCAATATAGGTGGCAATTACATGACATTAAATGATGGATTTATTAAGCCCTTGTTTGAGCCCCATTTTTTAATAGTATTTTGTTGGAGATTGTGTGGTTAAAAAGTAAGAATTTTTTTTTCGATTTGCGTGTAACATTATTTTATAAGAGAATGTGTGATTGAAAATGAGTTTTAAAAAAATGAATTTTTGAAAGAATGGGAGCCAAACATATGCTAAATGTAAATCATATGACTCATTTAATTGAACATATAAAACGTAGTTACCTAAACTGGTGCTCTAACATCATTGGTGTTAGATATTATTATTATTTTAGAATTAATCCTTGAGTAGATCAAGCTAGGTGTTTAGGTATCTAGGTTCGACGCTGTATACTTTTTGGTCAAGCTAGTTGGATGTTAGATGTTTTACAAATCGAGCCTACTTAAACATAGACGACGTGACCTAATTTGATGGTGCCACTTCGAATTGATGTATACATTTTTTTTTCTCTTGCAAGAAACTATTTTATAGCATTTAAAAGTATTTTTAAACTATTTTTATTCCAGGAATCTACACAAATAAAAAGTCAAATCCATAGGTCCAAAATATCATCTTTTTAGTTGTAAAGAAAACCATAATCAATGATAAATCATGTTAATGAATTGAATTATATTAAAGATAATATTTTTTTCTCCATAGAGTCATTTAGAGTGTGTTTGATAGGCATTATTTGAAAAAAAAAATGAATTTTGAAATAGTGATATGATGGGAAATGTGTGGTTGAAAAAGAAGAAAAAATTATTGATGTGATGGAAAATATTATTTTATTGAAGAATGTGTGGTTGAAAATGAGTAGAAAAATGAGAATGAGAATTAAAATGGGAATCAAACAGGACCTTAATTTACATCATCCCCATTTTCTCATTTTCTCTCTTTACTCTTTCATGCAAAACCCTTCACTTATTGTTACAATGTGAAATGCGAAGGGGGACTTCAAATCCACACTCTCTCCATCTCCCCCTTCTATTAAAAATGAATTCCTAAATTTCCCCATTTTCCTTTTAATTGCCCAAAAATTTAAACTAGATATATTAAACCCTCAATGTAATGAGATAATTGCTTTTTCGCCCCCCAAGTATACAATACATGTACATTTAGTGAGGCGTGGCATGACAATCTTGAAAAATGGCTGCATTAATCTTCACATATTGCCTTAGAACGGGTCCCAAATTGATATTTTTGGCATTTAAATCCCCAACCGATCATTTTCATAGCACCTTGGTCCCTCGTTGACCGAATTTGTTCAAAATACCGCAAAAGATGCATGTGAATATCACGTCACATTTCTTGAGGAACACAAATAATTAAAACAAACGAGTTTCTAAAATTAAACAAAACGTATATGGAAAGCAATGAAAGAAAAAAAGAGAAGCAATTGTGCCACACAATGATAGGTCAATTCCAATAACCATCACACATCATTTTCTGTTGATCGTGCCATTTTCCTTGCAATGAGACTCCCAATCTCTAGGTGCTACCTACAACCACCTTAGCCCAATAATCCTTAGCTATCCATACCCGACTCCAAATCTCATTCAATTGGAATTTTTGAAGATTTTGATGAATTTTTTAAGTGACGATTTCTGTGAATTTCGTGAATTTTATTTATTTATTTTTATTTTATAGATTTGTATATAATTAGTGAGAGTCTTTCGTACAACCTTTATAGACTTTTATAAAATTAAAAAAAAAATTTAAAAACTTTTATTTAAAGTAAAATTCATGTGAATTCAGTACAATAATGTAAAATTCTCACATACGAGATTATAGTTCCCACAATTTCTTTTCTCCTTTCCCTCCTCATATAAAAAAAATTATTTTAAAAAACATAAAAATTTAAGACCTTAATTAAATAAATAATAATCAAAATTATACATATATATGATAAAAAATAAATTTAATATTCAATATATATATATATATATAAAAATTTAATTATAAATTTGTCATATAAAATTTTATAATTTAATAAAAAAATAGATTTTCACAAAAAAAATGTTACAAAAATTCAATTTAATTTTTTTCATAGAAAATAGATATAAACGATAAGAGAGAAAGAGAGAGATATGGGAGATAAATGGAAATATCAAAAAGGAAAGAAATATTGAATTTTTTTTTTTTTTTTTAAAGTCTCCCAAAATCGCGTGATTAATGAGAGACAAATTTTAAAATTTTATATTAGTACTTTTCGTTTAAAAATTAGTACTCTAGATACTTTTATAAAAGTTTTTAGAAGTCATTAAAATTTGAATATCCCAAAATTTATAGAAACTTTTACAAAGTTTTAACTGAATACACCGTAACTTTTAGAGATTTTATAAAAGTCTCAATTAAATACATAAATACTTTTAGAGAGTCTCAAAAGGTCTATATAGAATGCTCTTAAACTTTTTAAATTTCAAAAAGTCATTAAAAGTTTCAATTAAATACATACTAATATATGGTTTTTTTTTTTTTTCAATTTCAAAATGTTCCTAAATTTTTACTTTCGTCAATTGGTTTTCAAAAAGAAGAAAATAAAATAAAATAAAGACTTTCATAAAAAAAATAAAATATTATTTTAAAATTTAGATAAGAGTATATTTTGCTAAAGTTTATAAACGCATACTGACTAAATCAATATATACTCACACAATACATGAATTACAAAATAGGTTATTCATTCTCACAATTTTTGCAAACTCTACGTGAATTAAAAAATATCGATTGTGTGATCCCATTTTTATTGTATGTAGTGAATAAATCATTTTGTAAATGTGTGAGTAAGTATTGCATCATCCTAAAAGAAAAAATAGTTGAGAGACCTATTTCACTTATTCATTAATCACTTTCATCTGTTCAAAGTAAAATCTTTTAAGCTTAGCCAAACGTGCTCTGGTTCACAATCCACTCCGCCCCGCCCAATTTCTCGGTTCGGATACCCATACCCGCAACAGCAACTAGGGTTTCTGCTTCTCTCTCTACACTCCAGTAAGTTCCATTGTACTCGAAGAAGCATATACCATCTGTACATACATAGACAATATTAGAATGCTGTTCACATAATTTCATTTAGATTAATCGAAGGGAAGAAGAAGTAAAGAATAGAGTGGAAACTAATATATGGCGAAGACAAAACCAGGCAAGAAGGACCTCGATTCTTACGCTATAAAAGGCACCAACAAAATTGTCAGACGTATGAAGTACTCTCTCTCAATTTTACTCTTCTTATTGTTCATATTTAAATCACTTCACAGTCATGTGAATTCAGTCTTAATTTTCTTTACTTTCTTTTTACTTCATTGAGAGAGAGAGAGAGAGAGAGAGAGAGAGAGAGACCTATCATGATACTGCCTGCCGTGAGATGAGTACTTTCTTTTTGCCGCGTATGGGGAGTATGGTGTTTGCGGTGGTGTGTAACAACCACTTAAAACTGAGCTTGTAAGGGGAGGTGCCCAAAGTGCCTGTAAACCAACAAGGCAGCCGTTCAGGAGCGACGTGGTACTATTATATAGTTAAATGGGGTGGTCTGAGTAGGTTGCATTAATATTGGAGTTTTCGAAAAAATGCAGCCTAAAGTGCATATATACCCACAAGTCAGGCATTTGACAAGTGATGTGGGATACAATTATATCGTTACATGGTGGTTTGAGTAGGTTGCATTAATATTGAGTTCACGAAAGAAAATGCCTGGATAGACATTCCCAAAGTGCTAATAAACGCAAAAACATGACTTTGACGAGAAATGTGGTATACAATTAGATTGTTACTTGGGGGATTTTGAGTAGGTTGCATTAATATTGGAGTTCCTGAAAGTAATGTCCCAACAAAACATTACTGAATAATAAATTGTGTGTTGATAATCTGATAAATTGTATGTAAAAAATGCATTGTTCATTCGCCTTCTGTTTGGTTTTGCTAAAATTAGATTTTTAGTTTATTTTAATAGAAGTTAATAAAATGTGTAATTGAAAAGTTGGTAAAAGTTGTGGGTTCCATGAAATATGTGGTTAATACTAATTGTTGATTTTACTTGGATTTTTATCAAGGTAAACCAAACAGGGGCTCAGTAAACTTTCTGATTTAGTGCTTGCAATCAAGAATCGTGTAATGGTTCTCATTTGTCACGTGATCTCTATACTATAAATTCATATTCAGAATTTCTATATCGTAATGCCAACAAAAAAAGTGCTTTCTGCTCCAGCAGCGTACACATGTTTAGGTGTAATCAGATCACCATAGATGGTAGCCAGAACAACTTTACGAGTGGCTTTTTTGTATCATATTGATGTCAAATGAAACTCAATCGAGTATCCTCATCCCTTGCAATGTCCAAGCTTGATTTTGTTCCCATTCCGGTTTCTAGATTTTCCAGAACGTTTCAGTGTGTGAGCATTACATACAACTTATCGTTACATTTGCAAGAGGCATCAACAATGCTACAAATGGAACTAAAGGTTGGAAACATTATGTAGTGGAGTAACTTAGCCCCTGTTTGATGCACATTTTTTTTTTTCATTCTCATTCTTCTACTCATTTTCAACCACACATTCTTCAATAAAATAATATTTTTCATCACATCAATAACTTTTTCTTCTTTTTCATCCACATATTCACCGTCCATCACATCAACAAAATGTATTTTTCCCTAAATAATGTGTATCAAACAAGGGCTTAGTTATGATTGTGCAACTACTGCTAGTTGCAATCAGTGAGCGGCAGTGTAAATAATGAACATTTGTCAAATGGTAATCATGTAAAAATAAAGCTCACGAACCATTCCATCCACCTCTCATATTCCTTATTTCCTTTTCAAGATTCGAAGTAGATGGGTTTTTGACATCACAAGGCTCGACTGTCAAATCTTAATACCAATGCAATTTGCGCTCTCTAGAATTTCCTCAGGCTTCATTAACGGTGATACAGAATTTCAAATTATAATTTTCTTTGCATGTGATTTTGTAGAATTTGCAGAAACCTCAGCGGCTTCCACGTTATAGTTCTCAATTGCCTTCATGAACCTAGAAAATTACCTTGATTTTATGAATCGTAACTGTCGTTTCATAAGTTAGCCCCTGAGCATTATTATTTTAGACTTGTAATAGTTATTGATTGTTCACAACTTCCGCTTGATGTAACTTTTCCTTCAGTTTGTCACTGGTTCATTAGAGCGTCGCAATACTTAACAATACTATAATGAGGTGAGCATGGATCCTTGTCTAAATGATTTAGAAAAACACGATTCTCCCTATTGTTAACCTTTTCAAGCTATGAAATTTTTCAACAGCTAATGCATTAGATACACAGCATCTTGTTAGTTTGCTTCTAAAACAGAAACGTGACAATAAATAAGCAACATCCTTAAAAAAGTTGAATTTTCCAACCAACAATTATTGAACTACGGTGGTTGAATGCAGCTAGGGTGATTCAGGTTCTGACTCAGCACTTTGGGAGGTCAAAGTCATCTTGACCAGCATCTATATAGGTGCACCAGATTCATCTTATTGATTGATAGAATGCTTGCTTATTTGTTGATATTATCCTGGATAACTCAACTACTGGAGTTTGTTAGTGAGGATGTTCTTCACAGACACAAGTATCAACATTTGATCTTGATGGAGGCATATTCGTGTTACATACATCCTTTTTCTTGAAAATGCATTGGTGTTTTTTGGCTTGACATTAAATATTTAAGAATCTTGTACATCTGAAAAAAAAAAAAAAATGAAATCAGAGTAAATTAGAAAATATAAATAACTAGTGACTTAATTTCCTTTTTACCTGAAATAGGAGGGATAAACATGGGATCAGTGTATACTTGTTAGGAGAATTAAAATAATTCTAAACTAAAATTTAAAAATTTAACATGTATGTTTAATCTATGGAATTTAAATTTCAAATTTTAATTAACTGAAAATTACAGTGGAATCCTCAAAATCAAGAGAAGAGTAGCATGGAAGCAGGACTTAGATTTTGTTGCGTAGTTCACCTTTTTGTTGAAATATTAGTAGCAAGAATTTTCAGATTCTTCCCAGCATCCCTTCGAGTTCTAAACTTGTGCTATACACAAATTAAAGAATTTTTATGTGGAAGTTGACTGCTGGATTATATGAGAACATTATTAGCTTGCTTTTGGGTTTCAAGTTGAAAAGGACTTTTTTCCCTGAAACGTATTTATACTCGTATGTATACATTCATGCAAATATACATGCTCGCACACTTGTGGAGATAATTTGACTCCCTTTAAGCTCATCAGACTCTCTCTCTCTCTCTCTCTCTCTCTCTCACACACACACACACACACACATTCACATATACATGCGCACTGGCCCAATTACATGAAGTGACTCTCAACGGGGATGGAACTTTGGACTTCGGAGTTTTTTGGATCATGGTGTCTTCCCTTGATATGGTTTGTCCGTGTTTATTTTTCATGATTTCTTTCAAATACATATTTTACTGGTACATATGCATATCTATGATGGTACACATGCCTAAGTGTTTGTTTTACACGTTTGGTTGATTGGCTTCCTTTGACTTCATTGATATTTATATGCTCACCCACGTGCTCATATATTGGCATCCAAAATATATCCTATCATGGAGATTCTATATCAACGACATGTCTAACTAGTGTAATAAAGTTCTCCATTTTTCATAGTTTGCTAGAGTTAGATTTTTGAAGAATGTAGAAATTGGGTGTTTATGTAGCCGGAGATTGTGTATTGATGAGACCATCGGACTCGGACAAGCCTCCTTATGTGGCAAGAGTGGAGAAGATTGAGGCTGATCATCGAAACAATATTAAAGTACGAGTGAGGTGGTACTACCGCCCCGAGGAGTCCATTGGGGGTCGAAGGCAGTTCCATGGTGCCAAGGAACTCTTCTTGTCAGACCACTACGATATGCAAAGTGCTCACACTATTGAAGGCAAGTGCATTGTGCACACTTTCAAGAGCTACACCAAGCTAGAGAATGTGGGGGCTGAGGATTACTTTTGTAGATTTGAATACAAGGCTGCTACTGGAGGGTTCTCTCCAGATCGCGTTGCAGTGTGAGTTTGCAGAATTTGGTCAACTCGTATTGAAGTGTGGAAAATTATATTATTTTTTCTATCTATTGCCATGATACTCTGTGATTTTATGTTTCTATAGGTATTGCAAGTGTGAGATGCCTTATAATCCAGATGATCTCATGGTGCAGTGTGAAGGGTGCAAGGACTGGTATGTACACTTAATTTATATGTTTCATATGCATATAATATGTGTTCTACCTCTAAATAAAATGGGCTGTGATGTACTTCTACCCACTCATTTAAACCTAAGCAGGAATTTATGCTGAAGTGAAATTTCTTTTGTAATTATGTATCTTAAGGTACCCATTTATTGTGTACATGTTGCTGGATCTGTAATTGGAAGAGTTAAAGTCAGTAAATTGGTGTCATGATGTTTGGAATAAGACTTATCTAGTTTATGAAATTCTTTTTTTCTTATCCTTATGCACATGTTTGATGCATGAAATCAGTTTTAGGGAACTAAATCATGTAGTGATCATTGAATGCAGATAGAAAAATCTGTAGCTTAAAACATACTTATTTTGTTTACTTTTGTAACCATAAATCTAAGCTTAAATGTTAATAAACACGAAACTTTGAAAAGAGGAAGAAAGAAAAACATCATATGTAGATAGTGAACCTGATGTGATTAGAGAAGATAACAATTTCCACATTGCTGAACTATTCGACAAACACAATTTTAATGTCAATTCATCAAATATGTCCCCATTTTTAGAATGAATTTATATCGGACTTTAGGATGTCTTATGATTTGGTTTCGGTGAATACGTACTTTAAAAAGTTCTTACCGACTTATAGGAATGGATAGAAGTTTAGTCAAAGTGATTTCATCCTTGTCAGGAAGGTAGATAGGTCACTTTGTGAGATTGTAAGATAATTCCTTGTCTAACTACATACCAGTGATAGCGATTGATGTAATATTAAGAAATAGAAAAGTATCAAAGAGGTTTGAGTTCACAGAAACAAGACAGTAAAACTTGTAAGGTGAAAAATAAGTGACTTTCGAGGATAGAGTTTCTAAGGAATGAGATGGGATATAGATGGATGTGGTAACAAGATGTGGAATGAAGTGCCAAGACCTAATAAATCACTCAATCTAAATTTTAAGTATATTTTAAATGTTTTTTAAAAATTTATTTGGCACTTTCTGCTGTCCTCCTTTGGTTGTTGTTGCCTTGGATAAGAACTTCATGTGCTGACCAGAAAATTGGTTTGAGATTTCTGGCTCAGTGGTAGTTTATATTTTATATAATTTTAAGGATCCAAGATTGATGTGTTGGGTATGTGGGCAGGTGTGAAATAGTCCATGTCGATGCTTTTGCTTATATTGGTTTTGATTCTAGGAATTATATTCTACAACTTATTTTGCATTTTGGTTCTGGGGGTAACTCAAAATACTTATATTATTACAGTACGTTGTTACCAAACTGTATTTAATATGCCTGTGCACATTGATATTGATAGCGGGCTTTAATGCATATGTTTCTGTTACAGGTTTCATCCTTCTTGCATGGGTATGGCCATTGAAGAAGCAAAGAAATTGGAGCATTTCTTGTGTTCTGAATGTTCATCCGAAGATGATGCCAAACGGTCTTTGAACTCATTCCCTGTATCACCAACTGTCGAGGCCAAGGTAAAAGTGCATTTTTCTGTTCTGATGCTGTTGGACGTGAAAACAACTTATCTATTATATGGTTGGAACTTTTTTTCTTTATTTGTAAACTTGGTGGTCACCGCATTTCGATGCCTACATATTACGTTATTTAAAAGCCTTATGTATCAACTGTAACTTCAGGAGCTTTACTAATAAGAACTATTAGAGCCATCATTAAGCTAGAAGAATCATTAGTTCAACAAAAGCCGGACCATAGAAACACCATCTATTTAAGTTGCAGCAATATACAGTAAAAAAGATGTTACTAGGAGATAAACTTGCGCAAGTACATTTTTGTAGGCAATCCCAGTATCCCAACAGTTTCAATCCCACCAAGGAGATGTCCGTAGGCACCAAGTTATTCGGACCCAAGCCATGCTTAGCTTTAACCTCAGTGATCAACTCAATCTATTATTATCCTTCCCGTCCTTGTCCATGCCCTTCCGAAGAAAATCCTGCACTACATGTTCGATTCTCTTTCCCTCACTGAATTTTAGACGAAGAAAAATAATACAAGGGGATACTATAGACAAGACTGAGTGAAGGTAATTCAACCCTTTGATTGGAAAAGTCCCTCTATATATATGATCCTTTCGACTATGGATTCCAGGAGTAAACTTTTGGATTACTTCCTGAAGGTACATATATACAAGTCACAGGATACTCTTGCACTTTTGCACCTTGCTGTTGACACAAAGTGGATGGATACATCTTCAAATTTCTCTTCTCCATATTTATTTTCAAACTGGCACCAGTTCAAAAATCCTTGGGCTCGTGATGTAGTTGAGTTGAAGAATTTCAGCAAGAAACTAAAACCACAGAAAAGAAAGCAACCGAAGAGGAGAAGGAGGATGCAGAACTTGGGAAGAAAAGGGAAAATGGAGAGAGAAGAAAGAAAACGTGTAGAACACTCATAATTCAATTCATTCATCTATTCTTGTCCCCCACTAAGCATTACAAAGCTTCTAAATATAGAAAGAAGAAAACACAACACAAAAACTGGGTTTGGGCCAGCCCATGATAATACAAGCCCAAACAAAAAAGTAGATGCCCTCATCAGCTTGCCATTATTATAACCAGAAAGATAAGAAGTCTTGAAACGGCCTATTAACGCAAAATGCCTGATGATGCACTCTCCATCTTTCCCGTACCCTTTTTCTTCCATGACCATATTCAAAATCTTCCCATTCTTCAGGTCATATACCGTCTCAAAATTTCAATGTCTTAAACCACATGCTCCACCACTTCTGCGTGGCGCCATCAATTCCTTTAAGTCCACTCCCCACCCCTTTATGCTTCACATCAGTTGTCACACTGTGCAATTAGAGCTGCATCATGAATTTGCCTGCCTGCAATGAAAAACTCTACAACAAATTAAGATTTTTTTCTTATTAAATTTAGAGTAAACTACATGAATCCTATTGTCATTCCTGTCATTCATTGGTAGATATAGTAGAAGATCCTTAACGACAACAAGAAGTCATTTTAGTTTTGGTCGACTCCTCCCCCTCTTAACATGTTCTACTAAGATTGCAGCAGACTTATGAACATGAACATCTTTAGGTCTATATAAAATATGTCCCAAATGGTGATAACTTCCACTTGTGCTGTATATTCTCATTTCTTATATTATCATTAGCATAAACACATCGCTTGAAGCATCATCATTTCCTTTATGTTATCTTATGGACATTTTCTCCTTCTATCATCATAATAGTTGCATCATAAATCAGGTAATTGTTCTGTAGAACTGGCCTTTCAGCCTCATAGAGATCTTATCACACAAAACTCCTGTATCATTTCTCGACTTCATCCAATCTACTCTGATCCTATGCATCACATCCTCTTCAATTGCTCCACCCTTGTTAATAATCGTAACTAAATACTTGAAACAATCACTTTTGGAGACAGTAACTATTATTATCCTTATTCCTACTGTTACTGAAGTGGCATTGCATGTATTCTGTCTTAATTTAATTCAATCTAGAACCTTTAGATTCCAAGTATTAATTCTAACTTATGTTTTTCCCCTTTTAGTGTTATCAACTATAACTATATCATTTATGATTAACAAATACAAAGGAACTTCATCTTGAATTTGTGCTGTAAGTTAGTCCATGACCAAGGTGAAAAGATTAAAATTTAAGACAGAATCTTGGTGCAAGTGTATATTAGAGAATTCTCAACTGCTGCCACTACATCTTTGCTTGTGAGTGCACCACCTTACACATTCTTGATAATATATTTGATAGGACAACACTTCTCTAGGCATCCTATTACAGGGTTTCTCTCTCTCTCTCTCTCTCTCAAAATAAAAACTTCATGCAGATCTAAGATTTGACAAAGTTTCATGTTGGCTGTCTGACGCAGAAGCGTAGTAGTTTGACAACGAACAGGAAAATGAACTAGAAAAGAAAGGAGATCAAATAATGGAAGTAATTAGGGCAAAAAGGAAATCAATTTGTTCATATATTCAAGTGGTGCCACTACGATGAATAATCCCTATTATAGAGCAACTAATCAAAAATCAATAGAATTTGTAATAAACTAGAATTTTATCAAAATATTAAGACTAATCTAATCTAATTTAAACAAAATAATTTATATAAACTCTATTTTTAAAATCCTATGTAACTTCTATTTTTATTTTATCCCTATAACTGTCAACCTACCTATCATAACCATCCTCCTTATCTAGGCTTTGGACTGGGTACAGACAACAAGGTTAGAGTTCCACAAATAGCACTTTGATAATGATCAACGGTATCTTAAAGCTCTGTACTCGACATATTAGCCAGAACTTTCTCTTTATCTTTTGCATTCTCGTCATGACTCTAGCACATAGAAAGTCCTTTATTTTCAAAAGTGGCTCTTGGATGCAAGTGTAACAAAATAGAATTATAGCAAGCTTCCCCACAATCAAATTGGCATAAAATTCTGCAAAATCTTTAGATAGAATGGCCATCACCATATTTCCACAAGATCGAAAGAAAGTCATGTTGACTTATCCTTGTACAGCTTTTTCATCCTCAAAAGGCATTAAAATTCAACTATCATCGATATATTCTTGTAATTAAGCTGAATGCTTGGCAGCATTGACGAGAGATGATCATAGAATAAAATGTGTTGGACTTCTTGATGATATGAAATATGCAAGTAAACTGATCGTTTAGTGTTTAAGTTGTCTTGCTACATGATTTGGGCTGCTAAAATGTCAAAACAAGTAGCAGTTGCGATCCTTGGTTGTAGGGGATTTGAAATTGGTGCTCCCACTTTTGTGGACAATTGCTTGGTGGACTTAGTGGAACTGCAAACAACAAAATTATCTTATCATAGATTTACATGTATTAACTATGTACTCATTTGTGCAGAGATTGTGTTAGTGAAATTTATTGATTTCCATTCTTTATGGTATTAAATGGAACTCCCATTCAGGAGCTGATCGAAGATTTCTGACTTTTTTCATGGGGAAGCAAGTTGAGTATATATGTTCAAATATATATACTGTGATTGCCAAATATTCAGCGGCTTTTCTCAGTTGAATGTTGAGGCAACTAAGAGAAAATTCTTGATGCTTTTGTTCCATTCCTCAACTTACATTAGGGGCTAGCTTATCATTTTCAAAAAGAAATTGTAGACGGAAACCTTGAATTTTTAGTTTTGAAGCTGGTTTATCTTCGAAATATCAGGTTCTTAAATCACCTTTGCTTTTAGTTGCCATGTACAATGGCTTTTTTTTGGATGGAATACAGTGTCATTATTTTTTTCTTCCTTTTTTTACTAACAATTGTTTTTACTGTCTAGAGGGCTAACATGTGAAATAATTTTGGGAAAATTCAACTAGTGTATTGTCTTTTAATGCTTGCATATTTTAGTATAATCTTAACGAGACCTTGTATTGGTTTCATTGATAGGTGGAGCCGAAGCGCAGAAAGAGATGACAGAGAGATCTTAATGCATTATGGGTACCCAATTTCTTTCATATTAGCTCCAGTCTTGCTGTTGTGATGTGGAACTGTACAGTACCAAGAAAATACTGTGATTGCCAAATATTCAGCGGCTTTTCTCAGTTGACTGATAATTTTGTTATCAATTGATGTATGTATGCCTAGACTATAAGATGATTGCTCGTCTTTGTTGTCTGCAGGAATGCACTACTTGAGACCCAATTCTCTAAATATGAACATTGTGTGTTACCTATGCACACAAGTTAAACCTATCAACCCAAATTTAAAAAAAAAAAAAAAAAAAAAAAAGGAATTAACATATTTTGATGTATCATAAATTCTTCTAGTTCTTTGATGTAATTGTCAGTTTTTTCTTGAACTTTCTCGTTTTCTATTGAGAAGCAAAGAGGTGCAAGGACAGGCGAGATGAAACTGGATGACTTGTTACCTATGGGCTTCTTGAGTTAATGGGGAATCAGATGTAAAATGAATTATCATCTGAAAGACGAGGATTGTAGTTTTTCTAGAAAGGAATTCTTATTACTGTCTTTTAGAGGTGGAGCTTCATTTATTGTTGGTTCCTTGGCAATGGCGGGTGTATGTTGCCAATTTGATCAATCGAAAAACGAATATTTAGTTTTCTAGGCACATGATTCCCAATTCAAGTTTCATAGTAGGAACCAATATTCGGCTTTTTCTGTCCTTTGTTAAGTTAGTGAGCAATGGTTTTGTTCACTTTCTTGTCTGATGCATCTTGTACTTTTCCGGATCTTATCTCGAATTTTGGGGCCAGGTTACTTCAGGTTGGTCTTCATCTACGAAATCTCGAGCTTGCTCGTGGATATGTTACTGTAATCTACTTCAAAAGAACGAGTCTACTTGTAACGACCTTATTTTGTTTATTTTTACAATCTATTAGTCTATATTTATCTGAGTCCAGGTGATCTAAGGTCTCTCTGTACCTTTCTATGAGAGCTACACCCGACATCGAACGACAAAAGATAAAATGTCTTTCAGAATCCTTGCATTCGGTGCAAATTGAAAATCCTTCGAACTACTTGGAGAGAGTTACATTTCAACGTGCTCCAAAATGAAATTATTACTTGTGCCTTCCAATTAACTATCACTAATTTGTTTTCAGAAAAATGAAAAATGATTTAAAGTGTGAAAACTATTTTAATTGAGAAATTATAAGTTGCAGAAAATGAGTGGTGAATAAATGGATAATAATTGTGGTATTTACGAAATGTGTAGTTGAAATTAAAGTATAATTTTAGTCTTTAACTTATAAATAGAATTATAATTATAATTTAAATCAAAGAAGCACTTGTTCCGATATTACTATTAGAAATGGTAGGTATGTGAGTTTGACATGTCAACTTTTGAGTTAAGTTGATAGAAAAAGTTAGTGAGACTACTTGATTAAAATCTGTGACTCGAATGTCCAGATTAAGATATTTGGCATCAACTGGCGAAAAAATTCACGAGTTGAGGACCAGTACGGCAAATCGCATATAAATATTTAGTTACTTGATTGAAACTTCTTAAGGTTGAGTGACCCAATTGAGACTTTTCTCAAAGTTGCGTGACTTTCAGTGAAATTTATCCACGCCTCTTTCTGTTTTTGGCGTTTGTCCGTTTCTCGCTGACTTCTGCATCCCAGTCATATATGCCAATGCCTTCAGTGTCTTTCGGACAGTGTCTTTTCTTTATTTTTATTTTATTTAATTAATTCAGTTCGGCTTCATCAATTTTTATTATTCTTGAAATGGTATTTATTTGATTTGATGGAGCAGTGCAGTAGTCGGTGGGATAAACTTGAGAGAATTAAAATGTGAATTTTGCCATTGATTTGATGGGGAACGATGACAATGATCGCTTTGTATTTCCCATAACAAGTTTTCAGATTGGGTAATTGTTCTCTGCCTCTCTCAATTTCTCGACCTATATGTGTTTATGAATGAATTTGCAATTGATTCAATACTTAGATGTAATGTTCTTTGGTATTCTAATTAATCAGATGCCTGTGAATGTAAAAGTTGTTTGCCTTTTTGCAAAACTGATTTATAATTTGATGAACAATATTCAATTTTGTTGGTATTAAGGTGGGAAGAACAGAACACGAGGGATACAGATTGTTTGATAAATAGAATTTTTTGATGGGAAGGAATTGGGTCGCCAAAATTGGAATTGGAATAGTTTTCACTTGAATTTGAATTAATTTTTCATATTCGAAATTCTAGGCCTTATTCCGTGTTCCAAAGAGACATGTTAATTGTTTGAAATTGATGTGGAACTAATAGTTTCTCATGTTTTTTTTTATTTTAAAGAGAATTCAAAATGGAATTAACTATAAATAATTTTTTTTACGTACAACTGTAGGAGTTGACATCGATGACAAATGAGTTGCGAACACGCAATCATATTTTCCATATTTTTGATTGATATCGAGAATTTGTATATCATTTTCTGAACTTCAAGCTCGTGGGATTGATTATTCTATGCTATATTTTTAATATTAATACTTATATTATAGCATTATGTCGTGCAGGGATTTGCAGTCTTACCTTTCACATCTTAGCCTATTTCTGGCCCCCGAAAGCAAAAAATTCTATATCTTGGTCGACAATCAGCCATGGGTGAAAGATCTTGTTTCACGGCCTACACATTTCTGGCAATTGATGGTCACTAAGGTTGCTGAAAGACATTTCTCTCCTTTGGAATGAATTATAATGCTTTTTAAGTTAACCACAACTAAATGCTATAAGATTAACTTTCCTGATTATACAACAGTCCAGGTTGTCCCCCTTTGCAAATACTAAAGTGAAGAAGGAGAGGAGGGAGGCAGGAGAACTTAATGAGCTACAGGATAGTTCTGAATCAAACACAAGTCAGTCGGAAAAGTTCAGAAAGTGGTTCTTATTGCTTGATGTTGCAACATCATCCAGGAAGAGGGCTTTGCTACCTGTGACGAAGCTCAGGAATTCTTTGATTACTAATAGCAAGTTGCATAGAACCTTGTATGGCTTTATAGTTTTTGAGGTTGCATGGAGTGATGTACGTGGTATTAACTATTTTAACGAGCTTCAGGTAGGTAATATCATAGCGATCCATTTGTGTCATACTTTGCACTCTGGTGCTCAAATTCTGTCTCTATTTGCTTATGCCATGTGCAGACTGATACATCACTTGTAACAGAGGCTAAATTTATGAGAAGATGGGAGTTCGATAGTGTAGCACAGTCTGCTAGATGCTTATCTTCATGGTTCCCCGGGACATGCAATGAGCAGATTCTATTGAAAGATTATTTAGATGCTACAACAGGTATTCTTTCTCAAATACGATTTGGCATGAAAAGGACCAAAGTACTCATTGTCAAATGGTATCAGTACTTGAATATAGGCATGTGTTGATTGAACTGACATGAAATGTCCACATACATATTCTAGTAATTCAAACTACTCGTGACAAAGAAAACTGAGCTATCTGCATCTATTTGATTCCGGCAAATATTTTTGTATGTGTACATGCATCTGTATTTACTTGTTTGAATCTATCTGTATACATCAGAGAAGGTGAAAAACTGGAGGTACAGTTTCTTCCTGTCTGCGACTATAAGGCAATGCATAAGAAGCAACTTTGCTCTCTAGTTTTATTGAAATTCTAAAAAATGTGAACAATCTTAATTTTATGTTTCTAAATAAACTCTGATGAGCTTAAGTTAGGACAATACACTAGTAACTGACTCTTGTAGTCTATAGTCTTAAACTGTAGCCTGGTGATTTCTAACAATTATATTTTTCATATTTATTAATAGAACTTAGACAAAGTGATGGGAGCAATGGTTAATGTCGGGTTCTGCATTCATGTGCTCTAAAATTTTGTGCTTTACCTTGTGAATGCCATAGCTATTACCAGCGCACTACAATCATTAAGGCACATTGGACATGGCTCAAGCATGATCATATTTTTGAGGCTGTTCATCGCTCATGTAAACATAAGCATAAATCTAATTCATAAAAAGGCAAGGTGTACTGAATGTGTTGTAAGCATCTTATATACAGGCACAGTGTTTATACTCTCAGACATTCAGCTCTCCTTTTGTGACTTGAATCTCAGAGCCCATGCTCGTAATGACTTGTTTAACTTTAATATTAGATGCACATACATCCAAGCTTCAGAAAACAAAATAGGTTTAGGAGAATCCATGTCCCACGAGGATGATCTTTTGTTTTAGTTTTGCCTTTTTCATTTCCAACTAAACTTTTGGTTTGACTTTGGATAGGAATTAAGAGAACACAGAAAAGAATTCCTCCTGCTCTTAATTACCCAAACACTGCATGAGATGTGCCTTTGATTTTGACAAAATGATATTGGCCCCCTGTTTGGCTTTGCTAAAAATAAGATTTTTAATAGATTTTGATATAAGTTGATGAAATGTGTGGTTGAAAAGGAGTTTGAGGAAAAATTAGTTTCAAAAAATGGGGGCCAAACAAGGGCCGGATAACTTGGATATTTTTATTTTTTTGGTTTTCATTAAGTTGTTTTGAAATATTTAGGAAATGAAGTAGTATTTAGTCAGGCAAGATCATTAGGAATTTAAGTTGATATAAAGGTATTTGCGCAAAGAAGTTGTTTGCATATAAAGGTATTTGCACGAAGAGGTTGTTTGCTTGACTTCTGTGTTCCTTCTGAAAATGGTGATATTTCTAATTATTTTGAATAATTTTTTTATATCTGTGCATTTATTACCCTCTCTCTGTGTGTGTGTGTGTGTGTGTGTGTTTATTAAGTTTTAGCAACGTACATATTAATTTCCACAAAATATATTTGATTTCTGAACAGTACAAGGGCAGTCCCGTGATTTAATTGAAATGAAATTGGATGGGCCTGGTTCACCCTTGGGAATAGATTCACTACAACTCACTGGTGGACTTGGGATTTCTTTGATGCTGGACGGGAAATTACACTGACTTTATAGCCATAAGACTCTTTGTCTGATGTTCTGATGGCCTGCAAAATCTGCAAGATAACTAACACATGAAACTGTATGCACACAATCTTCTTGTTTCATGTTCCCTCTGATAAATTTTCATCAAAATGCAATTTCTTTCTCTAATAACTTACTGTTGTCATGTGGTAAGTTCTTTTTGTGTGCATTTATGTGCATGCCAACTCCTTCTATTTTGTTTTTTGTTTTTCTCTTGGTTTCATTTTGAATTACTTGGATCAGATTCTTAGGTGATGAATTGATTATTTCCTTCTTTACCCTTCAAATGTCTTTATTTGAGCCTCAGAGTTTTAGTTAGAGAAAATAGGTGGAAGTGGACTAGGAACAATCGTAATTATGGATTATTAAGAAACATCTTAAGAAGTAAATGATACAATTCAAATTTAAAAGAGACGGTAAAATATAGCTACGTGTTATCTGTCATTTCCTTCGTCACGATTTAATTGACTGACTCGTTAAGCCTGATACCTTACCAATTCCAATAGCTATTTTCTAAAACATCTCGTGCATGTATTTTAACATACTCTAGAAGCAATCATTGGCCGGTTACACGTGTATTCTGTCAACTGTTAGCTAATATGCCATAGTTCTCCTAGGGAAAACTGTTGTGCAGGTTATGCTTCCTGTAGCATAATTTATATCAAGAACTTTATTTTCTTGTAGTCATTTGACATATGAAACTGCTCCTCTCTTCTATTCTATGTGGGCAATTCTGTACAACATTCAATTTAATTGTTTATCAAGACCCAGAGACCCATACTGAGTTTTATTTCATAGGTGAAGTTTTCCATGATGCTCAAGAAAATTTTCTGAGGATTGGCAATACTGATGTTGACGGTATTATTAGTGATGATTTGTTGGTTGGGAGTGAATATCCTTGCTGTCTTAGTAACAGTTTCAGAGTATATCCAGCAACCATAGAAAATGGAACAAGCAGACTACATACGCCTCCTCCTCCTCCTCCTCATGGCCCTTATAAGAGAAGGAGAATGTCTATCAATGGTGATGTTGAAGTTGACGCTTATTCTGAAGAAGCAGACCATGAAACTATTGCATCGCCGATACATTCTCAGACCTCTTACGCAAGTGACTGTGTGAACTTAGTTAAAGCTACCCATTACAGAGATGTTTTGATCTCGTTTCGGTTCAGTGATCCGAACCTTCCTTTCAAATTAAAGGAAATTATTATGTCTGATTTGCGGCTACTTACTTTACTTGAGTCTGGGCTTCCGTCTTGGGTTATCTTCCTTCAATCTTACCCAGGATTTTGCCATATTTACCGTCCATGGATGTGCCCTCTGGCAAGAGCTTTATATGTTATCATTTCTATTGTCACTGTCCTCATTGGATTTTATGACTTGTATAAAAACGTACCTCTTCTTACAGCAACAGCATCTCATTTGTTTGGACCCCTTTTTGATTGGATTGAAAGTTGGGAAATGATATCAAGAATTGAGTACTTGGGGACTATGTTATTTCTTCAAAATTTTCAGAAAGCCTTTAAGTGGTTTATCATGATCACACGACCTATTAGGTCATTTCTTTCAATCTTAACCCAGCCAATGGCAGGGCCTTTTGTGGAGTTCTTGGATTTCTTTCTTCCTTTTTGGAATATGTGTATACAATTTTTGGAAGGTTTCTTTACAGTAATTTGGATGATGGTTGAGTCCTTTTGCACTCTAGTAGGGGAGCTTGTTGAAATTCTACTGCTGCCACTTTGGTATATCCTGTCATTTACGTGGAATGTTGGTAAGTTAACAGTCAGGTTTATAGAATGCATGTTATAGTTTCACTTATTGCTCTATAGGATTAATAAGATCATTTGATATTGTGATTCCTTCCACACATTATGTTGGTGTGCAGTGACATCCTTAATGTTCCCTATATTCTGGATTCTGGTGGAAATACTCTATGCTCCAATCCGATTTGGGCTTGGATTGTGTGACCTTGTGGCTTTCGTATGTAGATGCATGTACGATTTGATTGGAGATACATATTTGATTGTGAGTGACACCTTTCAGTTCACGACAAATGTTGAATCAACGGTGAGCTCGTATGGGATTTCCATGTGGCGTTCTCTTTGGAATGATATTTTCTCCCAGGTAATCTTGTTATGAAATTTTTTCCTAACAAGAGTTTAATGTATGTTCTTATACCTGGATTCTATTCTATCAGGTTTTCCGCGCACTCCGAAGCATTCTTAATGGTTTAGTAGCCTTCTTTGTTGCCTGCAACAGACACCGTCTAAGGTATGATTTAAGTGTTCTTGATTTCTTCTTTAAACCTCAGTTATTTGGTTGATTAGTTAAATCGATTGATTGTTCTTTTTTAAATTAACACCTTCAATTTATAGTCCAGTCAACTGGTTGATTCCGTTTCTTGAAGATGCATCTGTTGAAGAGCTGATTCATTCAGATATAATGGGTTTTATTTTTATTTTTTATTTCTTGCTAATTTTTATGTGGGCTTTTTGATGCATGCCAGGTAAAACTTATGGAAAAAGACGAGTATGACATCTAATGAAGGTCACCGAATATATTGAAACCACTAAGGAGGTTAATAATAGTGAAACATATATTTTGAGAGATTTGGAGGGATATACCAATAGGTGCATGTTTAATTCTGTCTGTGTTATATTCAAGTAATATTCACCCTCATCTTTAGATCACTGGGAGAAAAACTGTAAATTCATCTACAATCAGCAAAGGAAAAAGTGTACCCCTTAATCTGTAACTAATCTAGGGAATATTGTACAATAATGTGTGTTAACCAGTTGCTTGGAGATGTCTTTGAGGTGTTCTTGAACCTAGTTGAAACACTTAGCTGAATTGCACTTTTATGTAAATATTTTTAAAGTTGAACTGCAAATCATTTTCAATGTGTTAAAGCTGAACTGCAATCTTAAGCACCATTGGATGATAACTTCCAGTTTCCCTAATTCGTGTATTGACATTCAGAAGTCAGGTAGCCAGTCTTAACTGTATTTTTCTTAAATACATTTCGTGGCAGCATCTATAATCATGTGAAGGAATTCATTCAAAAACTATCTGCAAAGAGAACGCGAGCTGTAGAGAATATTCATGATTGATAGGCAGCTGGATCTAAAAAACTGTGAGTTAATTGCACAGGAAGGGGCAACTCTCACTATTTATACACATCTGCTTACATATTTATGCATGCATGCATGCGCGTGTGTGTATATAAGGCTCCGTTTGACCCACATTTTCATTTTCATTCTCATTCTTCTATTCATTTTCAACCACACATTCTTCAATAAAATAATATTTTCCATCACATCAATAACTTTTCCTTCTTTTTCAACCACATATTTCCCATCATATCACTATTTCAAAATTCATTTTTCCCAAATAATCTCTATCAAACACACTCTAAATTTAAATTATAAATAATATGATGTCCGTCACTTTGATAGTTTTCTTGAATATGATCCACTGGCTCATGTTCGGTCAAGTCTTCAAATCTTCGGGGCTGTTTTTTTCTTGAACCTGCTTACAAGTTCATCAGATTGAGATTCAATTCCACCTATCCAAAGAATGACTACTTGAACATGTATGCTATGTTTGTAAGCGTGATGTTCCCCATATTAAAGTTACTTATGTGTCAACGTGGTTAAATTTATTGATTGCTAAGAGCAGAGAGCGCTCTACCTTACATTTATGTATCTGTAGAATAACCAAGTAAAATACATAGTAATCTCTAACTTTGTTTTGACTTTTGCTGGCAATTAGTTTGGAAGAAATCCAGCAGCCGATGAATTCCAGGAAGTTTAGATGACACATCCATATAGGCGAGTGAGGTCAACTTCCAATGGAAAATAGCTCTTTGTATATATGAGAGACACCGGAGATTGACGAGTATAGAATGGAGAGTGACGCCATTACAACAGAAAACATTGCTCTGTACATACGAGAAGATTAAGGAGACTGGCCAGCATAGAATAGCGAGGCCCATTTCCATCAGAAAACCTCATCTGTACATATCAGAAAATTCCATAGGCCGACGAGTATAGAATTGTATGAACTTGTAGCATATATACTCTAGATCAATCCCTAAGAAAATCATGATTTTTCTTGTGTAAATGTACATTACTTATTTCATGTATGAGTGGAAATGTTTGGTCTCAGATTTACATGTAACATTTACTCCTTTTGATTGTAAAGTTTTGATAATTGAATATGAAAATTTACAAAATACACGCTGTTACTGCTTTTCTGTAATTGTAAATTCCATAAATGGGAGACAATTTTGGAAATCTTTCTTGCTTCAGCTTGCCTTACAATCACGAGATGGGTTTTAGGGGGTAAAAATTCCCAGCATTGGCGCTTCACTTTTGCTGCTTGATAATGATCTTCTGGAATTATCAAGACGTTATCCATTATTTCTCGTGGAATAGTTGTGATATTTTTTATCCAAACTGGAATCTTGCACAGGATATGCAGGCACAAGACAGGTATAAGATATTGCTGTTTCTGGGAAAATGGAAAAAGGATATTTTGAAGGGGTCGAGGTTCAGAAACCTACTTCTCCTTCTCATCATTATATGTTGTTCTTAATGTCACTCTGTTCAATTCACCTGCTCTTTTTTCAGGATTATAAGAAGTTCAAAGGAGAGCTGTTAATCAGCAATCTCTCTGACAAACTTTTCACAAGTGAGATCATCGAGTTGCATGAAAGCAAGGAAATGAATATGAAGTTATGAACACAATTATGGGGAGAAGCTTGATTTTCCTTGATTTGAAGATGGATCTTGTTCCTAAGAAAGAAACAGCTAAAAATTTGGGTGGATGATGATAGAGAGACTACAGGCGAACCAATTCTTGGAGATCTTGGTGTGTTTACTTATTTGTCTTGTTTTAACAAGTCTAATACAATGCCATTAAAACTTGTAGGTGGTGAATTGAATTGACCTTAAAATTTAAGGGAGCCATGTGGGTTTTCAGGTATTGTATATGCTCATGGCAATGAGGATATTGTCGACTTTGGAGCTGGGAACCGGGAAAAGGGGAAACTAAGCACGGGTTTAAAGGACACTTTGACGACTCAACCATACCACCTTACTCTGTGGACAAGAAGATCAGACGTGGAAGGAGAAAAGGAGAATGTGAAACTTGTTGCTTCAACCAGTCGACAGAAAAGAAGCCATTATAGCTTCCTCGCTCAAACGATGGGTATGGAAGAGGTTGAGTTTAACAAGTGATTGCCATCGGCAACTCCTGCAAACTGTGAAAAAGTGCTTTGAAACTAAAAGAGCAAGGAAAAGAATTCTTACTTGTTGAAAGTTTGTGATTCCTTTTCTAGGCACATAAATATGTAATTCGACATGTGACATTTTGTTTATAGAGATCTTACTTTAATTGGTATGGAAAAATTTGTATCTGAAAGTTACGAAAATACTTTGAAAAATTGCTATTACAGGCTACATTTATTGATGCTATATTTCAGAGCTTTTAATTCATTATATCAAACATGCCACATCTGTCAAAGATGAAATTAAGGTGACTGGTGCTAGCCTATAATGGACCCAGTACAGGCCATGCAGTTCCAACAGGCCATACCTGGTCTAAGGATTTTACGAAGGGCAATTTTACAAAATAAAAGGGGGGGGGGGGGGGGGGGGGGGGATAGGAGGGTTAATTGAAAAATATGATTTTTTTTTTTTAAATATTATACAATTTTAACATAAGCTAATGATGTTTACAGAAAAATATGACATTAAATTTTTTAACGTACATAATGTTTTTACAATGATTTTAGTACACGGTGTTAATCTTGTTACAAGTGTGTAATTTTTTTTAAATTGTACTTACACTAAGTTAACCGTTGATAAAAATAAAAATAAAAATAATTTATTTCTTCTTTTCGTGCATATATGAACTCCATTAATGTGTATTAAGGATCATAACGTCATCCCAATCAAATACGCTGCCAAGGAGGTAGAAATCAACTAAGCAAGATCCAAGAGTTACATGGGAGTACTTCAATTTATAAGGATCAAAGCACAAACACTTGAGCACATGTGCCCAATTACAAAATTCTAGAATCAAAAACAAGAAAATTAACAAGGGATTTGGAAAGTAAACCACTCCATCACACGACCAACCGTCATGCACAGACAACAATCTACACTTGAAAAAATTAATCAAGAACTATCACTGTAAAATGTTCTTTTCATTCTTATCTGTATCCTCATGAATTATGCAGGGGATGAAGAATTTCTCAGGGCTAAAAGCCACTGGATCATCTAGCTATAAGAAAACACAAAATTCAATTAGCAGCAGCACATGACGAAAAGTGAGTGAAACTTCATTGGGAACAAGTCAAGAACTCAACTTAATTAAAACAGAGAACGATTATTTATTTTTCTTGTATCAAATCTGCGTATATTACCAAGATAGAAGTAGAGAAGTCGTGTCCCAAGAAATGTTTAGCTAATAAATAAGTAGTAGTTAAGAATGTACGGTTTGACTTTTACAAGCACAAGAAAAAGAGAGGATTATGGTGTAAGAAAACTTAGAAAAGAGACCGCGCAGGCAAAACAAGTACAGTTGGTTGCTATCACCGATTAAAGAAGATGGAATGAAGATGCAGCAACCGTGTTATTGCAATATTTATACGAAAAACCGTATTTTTCTTTACTTTTGCTGGGCTTAATTAACCCTTTTACAAATTGGGTTGAGGGCGGACCACCCCAATACTGAGGCATGAAAATCCAGCACGACATGATTGACATCTCTTCGTGGCTGACCAATTAAAAATCGAAGAACACTTTCAATTGAAAATATTGCATAATACTGGTTTTATATTATACGACCAAAAACTAAAAATGATGACCAGCTTATCAAAATCAAATAAAATAACATAAACACCATCAAGAGCAGCCCGAAATTAAGCGCGAGGTTCTTAACCCAGAGCGAACGAACAAAACAATCAGATAACACTTACATTCCTAAATTCGACCTCAGCAATCGAATATAATCTCAAGTAAGGACTCCTACGGCCAAGAATACAATAATACACCATGGCAAAGGAAAATATTAATTCCAAAAAAAAATAATAATAATAGAAGCATTTAACTAAGACCCTTACTCTAGAGAGTTGGCTTGACGGGGACAAATTTTTGGATGCCAATTAACTAAAACTTTAATGGCGAAATGAACCATGCCGTTGATGTAAACCCGACGATACCCCCACAACTGCGTCTGCTTGTCACTTTTTGGTCTCGACTAAGCAGAGCAGCAACCACCTGTCTTTACAGCTGAAACATCATCCTTAGACCCGACATTAATGGTCTGCCCTTTGGGTAAGGCAGCTGGATCATCACTAGCCTCAAGAGCTTTCCTGCTGACAACTTGATGTATCTGAGTAAGCACTTCTGTGAAGGCATTTTCTACGTTCATAGACTCCAAAGCTGAGGTTTCCATGAAAAATGCATTTTCTCTTTCAGCAAATGTCTTTGCATCTTCGGTTTGAACAGCGCGCAAGTGACGCAAGTCTGCCTTATTTCCAACAAGCATGATTACAATGTTAGAATCTGTATGATCCCTGAGTTCCCTCAACCATCTCTCAACATTTTCAAATGTAACATGACGAGTGACATCATATACAAGCAATGCACCAACAGCTCCTCGGTAGTAGGCACTTGTGATTGCACGATATCTTCAGCAAAAGCAAAAATTCCCATGAGAATTTACACACCAGGACATAACGAAGCAGCATAAAAGCACTTAAATGGAGTTTCATGAAAATTAACTAGGTAAGGTAAATTGCTATAAAATATCAACTATGCAAGAACCAAGAGACAAACAGTGCACAAAATGTGAGTCGGAAAGTTTTATCATATATCTTGAGAGCAAGACGAAGACTTGCAATTAGTTCAAGGTAGAAAGTTAATATGCAAATGTAGAACAAGTCAAGAGAGGTAAGGATAAGCCAAAACAGATACAACTAGTTGTAGTTGCTATTTGCTAAGGATCTAGATGCTTTAGATGTCACCATGGATCTAGAAAAGAACCGAAAGAAGTGGCAAAAGAAGATCCCATAAATTTACTGAGAATGCTTAGTTTGTTGTTGTTGGTAGCGTTCTGGCACAACGGAAAAATCAAGTCATGCAAACTTGAACATTCACCAAGGTAACAAATCATATCATGACAACGAGAAGGCACATAGGAGGAAAAATATAATTGTTCTAGTTCAAAAAAAAAAAAAAATATATATATATATATATATATATATATATATTAACTATTAAGACCGTTACCAAAATTTCATTTTTACACCACTGTAGGCCTTCATATCTGAAGCCATAAGTAGTTCATTTTCTCTTTAGCAGAATGTTGGGAATAGCACACATGACTGAATTGACATCCAGATTTAATTATTTCTTCTCATCAAAACTTCACTAGGATTAAATCCTGCTAGCAGATTTAAAAAGAAAAAAACATTAGTTACTGGCATTAAACCTCTACTAGACCAGAATTACATTTCATTTTCATTAGTGATCATACCAACTTCAGTTGATTATTTGAAACACGAGTCTCATGACCAAAACCATACAAAAAGAGAGAAATTTACTTAAAGCAAATAAATCTCAGGACTAATTCGATATAGATCAGTCCAACTATATTTTTACCACAAATTGACACAAGATTTATTCTAAAGATTCTCCGGGAGAGAAAGGAGAGAGGGTAATAGAGATGTCTCCTACTAACCCATAATTTGTGGAAGTATCGACGTATTTCAGAGTCATTCGGTAAATCTCTGGACTATATTGATATAGATCAGTCCAACTTTAATTTTACAACAAATTGACACGGGATTTAAACTCAAAAGATCAACAAATCTACGATTGTAACTAGTACTAGATCTAATTCCCCAACAAAACACTCTTAAAACTATACCAGTAACATAAAGTATAAGAAGAAAAGGTGATTTTAATTCTAAATACCAGATCTGAAATCCCCATAAGTAAACCCAGAAAGGCATTGACATTTCACTAATAAAAAAACCCAGATATTAATTCAAATAAAATATTAAAAAAATAAAATAAAAATTCATCATAATGTCAGCTACCCAGATCTAAAAACTAAATAATAACCCATTTCAAAAAAAGCATACATTTCATTTTACTAAATAAACCATACATATATGTGTGTATATATACCGTTCTTGGCCTGCAGTGTCCCAAATCTGAGCCTTGACTACTTTATCATCGACCCGGATGCTTCGAGTGGCGAACTCAACACCAATGGTCGACTTGGATTCGAGACTGAACTCATTTCGAGTGAATCTCGACAATAAATTCGATTTTCCGACACCCGAATCGCCGATCAGCACCACCTTGAACAAGTAATCGTAGTCGTCGTCCGCTCTATATGCACCCATTATTACTTCCCCACTTCAATTTAGCGATATGTATGCATGTAGATATGTAAGTGAACTTGTGTGTATGTGTTTTCTTTCTGTTTGGGGATCAAGTGTAGATGGGTGCACCGACTCCAAAGAGCCAACATAGAAAGATGTTGCCCCAATTTGACAACTAGACCGAACAAAACTCCGAAACCGATCGGACCGAATGGAACAGTTCTTTTTATGTTAAATATTCGAACGAATATATGAATCGAGAATCGATGGGTTCGATTCGATTCAATACTCAATTCCAGATTAAGAATCGAAAAATCAAATAAGAATTAAATTTCCCCGACTTTTTAAAATTTATTTATTTTAGATAAATCAAATTATTTTTTCTAAATAAATTTGCTAACTAATTAATTTAACCAAAACACAAAATACGATTTTCTTATTTCTAATTTTTAGCTCAAGTCTAACTTAATCAAATTGACCAAAACTTTACCAAAAATTATTGTTCTACCGTAGTGTCGTTTCTACAATTCGAGAGAAATCGAATTGAGAGCTCGACTATGTGACTCTTCATTATTGTGAGATCACTGCATTTATCTTCCTATGATTTTAACAATCAAATATATGAAGAATTCAACAAAGAAAGACACAAAAGATACATAAAATTGGACTACGTTATTTTGTAAAAGTTAAAATTGAATATATCATTAGTTGAATTATTATTGTATTATTGTAAATATTAAAAATAAATTAATCATTGTATGGAACTCAGGTATCGAACTGAATCGAATGGAATTGAATCCGGACGATTCCATGATTAAATTTGGACCCGATGGATCCATTTACTAAGTACTCGAAAATTCTGGTTCGATTCGGTTATCTTTAGAACTGGACCACGTCCAGCCCTATTGACAATATTATTTTCTCACTCTTTTTTCTATTTATTCATTTTCATCCACATATTTACACAATAAAATATGGGTGAATATCGTTATTTACATCAACGGTTTATATATATATTAACTTAAGAATTTAATTTTTTGAAATTTGTTATGTTTTTTAGAGCAAATAAATTGGTAAGAAGAATGTATCACATTATTAAGCCCCCATTCTTTCAAAAAATTATTTTTTTTAAAATTTATTTTCAACCAAACATTCTCCTATAAAATAATATTATATGTAAATCGAAAAAATTTCTTTACTTTTTAACCACACAATCTCCAACAAACAACTATTTAAAAATATCTTTTTTTGTCCAAAAATGAGGCGCAAACAAGGGCTTAGTTAGAAAAACTACAATAAATACATCTGTAGAATTAATTTGTATACATTTATTTATGTTATATGTATTATTTTAACAAAATGAGAATGTTTAGTGTATGGATGTCAACGAGTCAAGTCGAGTCAACTCGCGAATCGAAACTTGAGGTTTGGGCTCGGCTCAAGTAAAAATGATTCGGGCAAGCAAAAAATCTAGATTCGATCCAAACTTTCAGCTCGGGCCTTATCGAGCCGAACCGACTCTATATATATATATATATATATATATATATATGTATGTATGTATTTTAATAAAGTGCTGCCCCTGGCTGCCTTCGAAGGCAACACTTTGTTGCCTTTAAAAAAAAATTCCGGCCCGTGAGCTCGAGCTGCAAGGGCTGGCTCGGGCTCGGGTCGACACCTCAAGAAATAGATGCATTTGTGATCAATACATAGCCACAATTAGAAGCTCAACAAACTAACTTCGTGTTTCGTTAGCCCACTTCAAAGCCTCCAAGTTGAGTGTTTAAGAATTATCAGGACCATCGTAATTAACCTATAAGTTCACCATTGTCTATGTAAGACCACTTGGAAACAAATATTATAGCAATGGTTAGTCATGCATTAAAAATCACATATCAACATTTCACTCATAAACGAATTGTCAAATAATAAGTCAAAAGTATTTGATTGCACTTTAGATTTCAACTTTTCCCTAAACTAAGAGTTTGCTAATTAAAATTCTTTTGAACCTTTTTATATTATTTTAGAATTTGTGTTTAACTAAAATCCTAATAATCATAAAATATCATTTTCAACTAAAATCATAAAACCCTAATAATTATAAAATATCCTCTTCAATTGAAATTAAAACAACAATGGAAGGATTATCATTAGAGGAAATACGTAGAGACGTAACAATATATAAAGCAGAATTTGAAAAAATAAGGATTACGTTTTATTATGAATTTGATGAATTTAGATTTTGAGTTTCTAGTGCAAACAAAATAGGTTTAAAACATTGAGCAGTGGACATGAAAAGTCTGCTTTCCCTTTCTCTTAGTGCTAGTTAGTACCTAGATAACATTTTTTAAACCTTGTAGCATAGAGTAATTGTATCCTACTAACTACAAAAAATGACAATAGTCACTACTAACTTGCACTCAACCCAAAAACTTATTAATATCAACCAAACTCAGTGCCTTGGAACATATGACAAAAAAATACAGTTGATATGCCAAAAATTATGGACAACTGATAGATCAACCCTTAAAGATCATTGTATTTCACATTGTGATTTGGATCAATAGGCCGTCTTCCACTATCAATTTCAAGCATCGGAACCCCAAAATTATAAACATTAGTCTTTTTTTGTAGTTCTTCCACTCTGCATATTTAAATGACATGCGTTGTTACCATACCTTCTTGTTGCCGAGCAGAAAAGAAAATAACCACAACAGTATTCTGGTTATGATAATTGGTGCTTTTAAGTACTTATAAGTTAGTCAACATTATTTTTCAACCGCGCATTTCTTAATATTCACCGCTTTTACTGACTTTTTAACCACATTCACAGCACCCATTACCTATAAACACTTCAAAAGTTTTGCCAAGCAAGCACTCGATGTTATTTCCTCATTTATAAAGCTCACCGGCTCAACACAATATTTTGTCATGAAGTAGTTTGTCTAATAAAATCTTCACCGAGATTTCATATCACGATGGATAACTTGAGGGAACAATCATGATGTCAGATAGGCGAGTTTTTTCGCAGCTCCCACGATAATATTAAACAAAAATTCCAGTCTAGCGCTGCTCGCCCCTCTCTACATAGAAGAGGAAACAAACATGTAATGATAAGAGTTGAATACTAGAACATCATGTTCATGTAAAGACTATGAGTTCAGTACTTGCTAAAACTATGGACAAAAATTTGACAGGTTAAAAGGGACATATATAGATATCAAATCATCATTGTAAAACATGACGGAGATTGATTGTTATACTGTGGGTGGTCACCAGGTAGTAATAAAATTGAGTCTTCTAGGCGTAATATGAAAGTATGTAACTCTATGTGCATACTTCATTAATCTCATGTTTGGTTCAACTAAAAAAATTAATTAGAATTAAAGTCAAAGTCAAATATGAATTTTAACTACATGTTTTATAGAACCCACAATTTTTCAATCACACATTCTATATATTTTTATTTAATAAATCTAATGGGGACTAAATTTCACAATTTTTTAATTAAATTTTAACGCAACTGACTTACCTACAAGCATTTATCTTTGTTTTGCCTTACAAAATGGAAAAAAGGAAAATCACATGGAATAATAGAGCATGAGACTTACATTGGATTTTAAGGATTCTTCATATTCACTTGAAATAATTCTCCCTTTATCCCGTCTAAAGTTCAAGATTCCTCCTTTATATCTAAATAGAGGATGTCTTATATTCTTATATTCTACTCTCTACAGCAAGAAGAAAATGAAGGTGGGATTATTCAAGAATCTCGCTGCAGCCGGCGTTCATTAACGTGTGGATCATTGGACTTTAATTAGTAATTAATTTATCTATATGCAAGCAACTCATGGACTTTTTAATAGCCTAATAATTTCTTCACCAATCATTTCTCAATAGTTTATTTAAAACCATATGAATATGCAAAGCTGTACAGCCTCTCTCTCTCTCTCTCTCTCTCTCTCTCTCTCTCTCTCTCTCTCTATATATATATATATATATATATATATATATATATATATTGGAGCAAATTGAATAACTAAAGGGCATCATTTGGATGACTCCTAATCAATGGCTAGTTTTGTAGTTGGTACCATTTTTCTGCTGCTGCTTCTTTCTGTTTTGAAGCACGCACATGGAATAATAGAAACACAAGGGTGTGAGATTTTTGAAGGGAGTTGGGTTTACGATCCTTCATATCCTCTGTATAATTCAACACAGTGTCCATTTATTGAGAAACCATTTGATTGCCAAGGAAATGGTCGACCTGATAAAGAGTACCTCAAATACAGATGGCAGCCCAATGAATGCAAATTACCCAGGTATGTACTCCTGTAGTTTTTGTTTTATGATAGAAGTGAACAACCATTTCATTTGAATCTTTATGATAAAATTGATTTTGGGAAAATACTTTTTGTTGTAGTAGCTTCACAGAAGATCACTATGAAATAATTATATTACTTATGTTAGATAATCTTACTATAATTATTATTAGGATACAGAATGATAATATACATGTGACCGCATCCGGATTTACTCGAGTGGTGAACCAGATGAGAAAGCCACCACTCCTCAGGATTATTCGGGCGAAATTCGGACACCTGAGTGCTGAGTTACCCAAAACAGAATATATTTTATGTAAATATGATTACTCGAAGAATTTTCATATATGTAGGATGTACAAGAATCTACCCGTGGTATAATAGTTATTCTCATTAAGAATTTTTTGGTAAATTTGTAACTTAAATTCCATTATAAGTGATTTGGATAAAACTCCTATCTCTGTTTTAACTTCAATTCAAACAATATAATTTTAAAAGTATAACCGCTTAAAAAATTAAAAATATTTTAGTACTTCATGCCATTTAACATTATATACATTCTGACTTCATTAAAAAAAACATTATGTACTTTTTTGTATATTATTTTATTAAGGAAATTATATTCAAACCCCATTTTAATTGCATTAAAATTTTAATTTAACATATTGTCTCATTTATATCTTCAACTTTTTTATCACATTTTTATCATCAACCTTCCATTAATTAGAACATAAAGTCTGAAATTACAGTTTTCGACTTTTCATCCAAAAATTCTATAAGCGTGCTTTTAAAAAAGGGTGCAAATAATTCGTCGTACTTTTGTGTTTGTTATTTTGCTTATTTATAATTACGATGGGCAAAATAAGTCTTTTATGCTCTCTTAACAATTTTTTTTTTGTATAGAAACCATCATCAAGGATAAGATGTATTCATCAACGAAATGTTGAAAAAAAATGTGATAAAAAGAAAGTCGTGATCGTAAATATGACAATAAAAAATATTAAGAATCTTTAATAAAATTAAAATATTGTTCACTGATGAGAAAATTTGGTATCAACATATTCACCATTTTACTAAGGCTCCATTTGACAGCTTCTTATTTTTTTTGAAAGTTGGAATTCGAATTCAAACTTTCACTTTTGGCTTGTTTGATTGGTCAAATTTTTCAAGAAAATGTTTCTTACCTTTTAAAATTTTCTTTGATTTCAATGAATTCATTTTTCCACCACTTTGGTGGGAATTGAAATTCCATTTTCTTTTTTTTAGTAATAGAAACAAATTTTAAGATGAAGTGTAAAAAATTTATCCCGACAAATTTCATGTAAAACAAAACCAAACGAATACCAAAAAAATTTCAATTTTTTTTCTATTTTTTGCAATTTAAATAAATTTTGTCCCCAATGGTAAGAATTTTTTTTTTTTAATTGACAATTTTCATGAAAAATAAAGTCAAACAGACACAAAAAGTATTATATTTTTTAGGTGAAAAATTATACCAATCAAACACTTTTAATTACAATTTCTAATAAAACAAATTTTAGACAATTCAATTCCTTGTAATTCATTTTCTTTCTATCTAAATTTCATCTTGGATCCTAATAGTATAATTGTTTATTTGTACAATTACTATAACACATTCAAAACATCAAACAGCCTGACATTATCAATAAAACAAAAGAATATGGAAGGTGCAACCTACGAAATATGGTATAAGTAGCTGTCACTGGCATTACTCAGAAAAGTTCACATAAAATATAAAAATAGAATAATACAAATACAAATCATCAATGAATGTTTTAAAAAAAAAAAAAAAAGGCAAAGTCCCACATATCTGTTTTCTAATTTTATCTCTTTCCTAATTAAAATCAACACTCAACAACATTAACCAATCAAATGTCTTTTACTAGAGATAAGTTTCATGGTCCCCTTGTTTCTTCTTGCAACTTGTTTATAAAGATTGATCAATAATACCAGATTGACTCAATGCTTCTGCATAAGATACGAGTAAACATATTGTCTTGAAAATATTGAAAAAAAACTCTGAGCGGTAGCTCAGTTGGTCAAACCTTGAATTTGCTCCCCAATGATCACCAGTTCGAGTTTCTTCAAAACCACTAGGTGAGTATGTGGTTGTAAATTTCAGGGTTCCATAAGATTAGTCGAGGTACCTGCAAACTGGCCCGAACATTCACGATCATAAAATAAATATTGAAAAATGAAATAAAAATAAAATCATATTCCTTACTAGCTCATTTAACTAATACTGAGGAAAATTCTAAATTAACATTTTGCAAATAGAGGAAAACGATGGGATTTATGTTATTTATTTATGCAAATGATATGTTATAGTACAAATAAGTAAAGTTACCTTGGTTAATTATGTACAAGTACAGTAGTAAAAATTGTTACTGCAATGGATTTAAATTTATTATTATTATTATTTTTTATTTACTTTTGTAGGTTTAATGGTGTTGAGTTTTTGACAAAATTCAAGGGGAAACAGCTGATGTTTGTAGGGGATTCCATTAGCCTTGACCAATGGCAATCACTCACATGCATGCTTCATGTGGCAGTCCCAGAAACCAACTACACCTTGAGAAGGATAAACAACCTTTCTATATTCAGGTTTCCGGTAAAGATTTATCCTCCGTTTGATCTAGATAAAAATTAGATTTTCAGTAAAGTTTTATAAATGTTGATTTAATGTCTTCTTGAAAACTTGTGATTCCTATGAAATATGTGATTAAAATTAGTTGTTGAATTTTATTTAAATTTTAATCAACTTTTTAAACTGAACCACACAAGAATGTATTGTATTTGTCGTATATCATAGTTGCAAGAAGTAACATTAAAAAATATAAAAACATACTTTCGGCTGTCGTATCTCTAAGTCAATGCGGAAGCTAGTGATAACTTTGCCTCGTATATCTGTGATCACACTTGAATGGATATATAAGATAAAAAATGAGAATATTCACCGACGTGAAATTAATGTTGTTGATTGAGTATAAATTGAGGGAGACAAGACTTAAAGTGGTTTTGCCCTATTTTACATAGAGTACCTAAGGAGATTCACATTCATGAGAATATATTAATCTCAGTAGAACAAGACAAATTAAAGATGGAGTGTAGATCAAAACAAACAGGATTTATTGTACTTCGAAAGGAATATATTGCTCTGAACTTCAAGTAGATTTAGTAATGAGCCACAGTGCGAAAAGTTTCCTATAGTCGATTTGCACAAATATGTGGGGAATTAGACTTAGATTATTGTTGTTGTTGCAAAAATTAGGACTGTCATGAATTTTCTCTGTGCTCACTACTCAAAAAATTACATTCAACGTGTAAATGCAGACGTATAATGCTACATTCATGTTCTTTCGGAATGCATTTCTAGTGGATATCACGAATGAGACAAGTGGGAGGGTTTTGAAGCTTGACTCCATCAGTACTAGTAGAATATGGGATGGCATGGACGTGGTGATCTTCAACTCATGGCATTGGTGGCTTCACACTGGAAGAGAACAACCGTATGTACACCTTTTCTTACTTTAACCCCACTATAATGGACTCCAAACGAGGGCTAAGCCTTCATTTGACAAATTTATAAATGGTTTATAAAGATAAATAGTAATGAATCCTACGATGAATAGTAGTTATAATTATGTAGTTGAAAATTATATTTGACTGATTTTATAAATCATTTATAAATTTATATTCAAATGGATGCTTAAATAAAGGAATTGAGCTGACCCTTTCAAATTCATTATATTCACTCACCTATTAATCTAGATGCATTTAAAATATTTTCAGTACATTACAAGTTATTATTAAGAACAAAACAACAAAGGCAAACAAGCTATAAGTTATGGAAAAAGCCGTATGTACAGTAATTTTGTTCAGAGAATTTTTACTGCAGCACCTGATTCAAACTGTTTCCCCCCCCCCCCCCCCCCCCCCCCCCCCCCCAAAACTTCCAATGAATTTTTGTCAAGTGCTATCCGTGAACCAATTTTGTAAGTGTAGCATTGTCCTATAAGTTATATGTCTAGTCTAACAGGTCAAGTACATTATTAGGTTTTTTGTTCGGAATAAGTTCTGAGTTGATTAATTTTTCTAATTGCTCAGATGGGACATGATTCAGTATGGGAATACTACGTTCAAAGACATGGATCGTTTGTCTCTTTATGAGATAGCACTGAATACATGGGCGAAATGGGTAGACTCTAATGTAGATCCAACAAAGACAAAAGTGTTCTTTCAAGGGGTTTCTCCAGATCATGCCAAGTAAAATGTCTTCTTAAACAATCTTATTTGTACTCCATTTATTCTACCAATTTTTTAATTTAACGAATATTTTCTTCCTGCACTTGCTCATACTTGTTTTGTTTTTAATTTACTAATTCAGCATGCCGTACGTAAATGCCACGAACTGCCAGAACCAAACGCAACCACTACAAAATCCAGGGGATCATCATCCGGCAGAATTAGTACTGGAGAAAGTATTAAAAGCAGTGTCCAAACCAGTCTATTTGCTCAACATTACTACCTTGTCACAGCTAAGAATAGATGGGCACCCGGCCTCGGCTGGTCGTGGAGTAGATTGCACCCACTGGTGTCTAGCAGGAGTCCCGGATATGTGGAATGAACTTCTTTACACAACTCTCTTCTCATTAGTTAAATAATTGTGCGTCTGTTATGTATTAAATTTTTAAAACTCATAATTTTACGGGTGTTTTTGGCAATCATATTTTTATATATTTATTTTTATTTTGAAATGTTAACTTCTGCAACCACTATTTTTATATATTTATTTTTATTATGAACTAATAATAGATATCTTCTGAAAACAAAAGGAATAATATATCAATTCCTAGGGACATTGATTTGATCATCAAATGGTCCAACACAACATCTCCTACTACAACATGTATCTTATACATGTTATATCTATAAATTATATGGTATGCACATGACGGAGGGAGTCTCACATATGTCGATTCGGTAAATAATTATGTTAATTGGAGGCCTGGGCTCATTCCATTCGCTCCAATTGGCCCCATTCCTATTGCTCTCTATATATGTGAGATTATTTACACACAAGGTATATGATTTTAACCCTAGCCAAATCATTTATCCCTTCTCTTACACAAATTTATCTCTCGTCCGACCGTTAATTTGATCGTTGAAGTGTATACGATCGCAGAACCCTTTTCTTAATCAGCGGCTGGATGTTTAATTGCTTACTAAACTAATGTCATGCATACCTACATATTTTTTCCAAAATTAAATCATGTCAATCCAATTTAAGTTTGTAGTGCAAATCGATTTTTTTTTTAAACAATTAAAAAAGTGGAATGCTAGGCAATATAATCAAATCTCTTTAGAATCTAATTAATTAACCTGTTTGATTATCAAGTATTATTTTATTTTTTCAAATCAAATAGTAAACTAAAACTTATAAATTAGAATCTAACCCTGCTTTTCAATTTGGTTGGGTTATTAATTCAAGGGATAATTGAAGCTACAATCCCGAACCTTTCTCTTTTTTGCAGACTTTACCTCAATCTTCACTTTGTGTCACCCACATTCTTAAACTTTTTTATTTTGTTGCAGCACAATGACAAACAGTCGTTAGTTGACTAAGAAATTTGATTTTGACCAAATCTAGAAGGGTAAAATGGTAATTTTCTTATTTTTCCACATTAAATAAGCTAGAAATTAAATTAAGAAAACCAAATAACAAATATATATATATATACACCCACTTTCTTCACCACCCCAACCCACTCCACTCCACTCCAATCAAAACCAGAAAATAATCCAGCCACCGCCACCGTCCCACACCATCACCACCACCTACCACGAATGGCAGCAACTACCAATACAGGTAGATCCAGAAAAAGGTCTTTGCCCATACAATTTTCAATGTTTTATAGTATTCATTCTACACAACCTTCTCCAATTTCTTCCCCGATAACACATACTCAATGAAAAACATTATAGTTATTGAGCCTCCATTTTAGCTTATGCATCGACCTAAATAATTCTTGCTTGGCGAAAAAAGGGTATTTTGCGAGCACCAATTGTGTATGAAGTGACTGTAAAACCAACCCCTAGTTAAGTAAGTATTGACCTCGTTTTTGGTTAGAGTCACGTGGACAATGAATGCTAGATTCACTCGCACATGCGTGAATTAATTTCAACACACAAAGACAACTAAAGTCTAGTAAGCTCCATGATAAGGTGTGGGAGTAGCTCAACAATGCGAGCCGATCACATTCGAATTTCGACAATATTTAAGAACGATTGTACTATAAATACCAAGTGTTCAGGATAAAACATGTATTAAATGTTCTCAAACATCAATATTTTCATGTATAAATCTCGTTAAGGACTTCAATATATCATTTTTAGTGTTCAAAATGACATTATTTCCTTCTCGTTGCATGAGGGGACTATTTATAGTATTACAAATTAGATGGAGGCCCTTGGATCATAATACACGTGGTCTCATCTCCTCCACTGAAACATCATATCTTAGCCATCACTTTGACTTCCTAGCTGGTGGCGCATTTAATGTTATTACAAGTTGCAGCCACTTTATAGACATGAAAATACATTTGAACTCATTACAAAAGTCACATTAATCATTTCACAAAGATCTCATTCATAACTGTGCATCATACAGCTGTCAGTCGTCAATGAGTGAGGCCCTAGGACTTGATTCTGTGAAGCTTCTCGAATCCACTCTATGAAGCTTTGTGAACCTCCTTGGATCTGGGCCGTTGTTCGTTTTGATTAAGTGAACGTAAGTGGGCCTCGATGATTTGGCTTATGGGCAGTGGCAGACCCACCAGTGAACCTGGTGGGTCCTAGGACCAACTAGATTTCCAGTTTTTTTTATATTTTAGTTTTCATTTTTTTTTATTTAAAATATTTTACAATTTTGGGATATAATATGTTAGATGTTAGATATAAGTACATATTTTGGGATATAACATCTATAGAATATACTGTAATTTTTCATTATAACATATTAGATATAAGTACAGATTTAGATGAAAAATCGAAAATCTGGCTTTGGAAATGAATATTAGTTAATTAAGATTTGAATTCAGAGAGTTGTTGAAGGTTGTGATTTGTTTTGATATTAAGGTGTTGTTCCTTTGTCCGTTTTGCTGGTTTAGTTGTATATTTGGTTCTTCCTAAAGTTGTTAATTGTTGAAGAAACTGTTTAGTAGTATTGGTTATGACCTCAAAATTGGATACAAATTCTTGTCTACATATTTGAATTTGATTTCGAGCAATCTAACACAATTAAAAAATAGTTCCGATATCAATTTGTCAGCCTATTGCTGTAATTGGTCGGATGAGCGTTTCCGAGTTAATAATTTTTTTTATTTTTGCAGCAATTTAAAAATGGAAAATAATATGTATTTCAAACTTCTATCATTTTAATTGTACAGGTTCTTTAATCATTATGAATGTTTGTGCTACCCTCAACTCCAAAAAAAATTTCGACAATATCTTTCATTTTAGGACCCACCAGCTCTAATATCCTGGTTCCGTCACTACTTATGGGCCTCTATATGCGGGTACTGCGCTTCGTAGGACGGGATCCATAATAACAGTGGATCAACCAAGTGGAGCCACGTGTGGCGAGGTGTAATAGTAAGCATTATTTTTATGGATCTATTTTGTAGAGGTTGGAGGGATAGAATTTGGCGAGGGGCTCTGGACAGAGGTAAAACAAGTGACTGCTTATGCTGCAACTTATGAATTTTTGTTTGGTGCCGATCGTTGTGGGAAAAACAAATTATGACCTTGGAGGTGGCAGGAAAGGTTTCTGACGGCGTATGTGAGAGAGAGAAGCGACGGGCGACTAAAATGAGATGGATTTATTGGCGAGTTGAGGGGTGGATGACAGACTTGGTTGTTGAAAGCAGTGAAAAAGATGGATTTGTTCAGTGGTTCCGTGGGAGAGATGGTATGGAGGAGACAATGGTGGGAGCAGAAGGCTGAATCGAGGAGGATCGAGACGATGGAGGAGGAAGGTGGTTGTGGTTATGATGGAGATGAGCGTCAGAGACTGGAATGTTGGTGGCGTGGATGGGTTCTTAATAGGGGCGACAATTTGGCTCGTCGGCTTGATCCACCCGTGACACTACTCGAAAAAAGCCTAAGGCGGCCCAGCTTGAAGCTCGGGTCGAGCCCCATTTTTGGTCAAAGTTCTAATTCTGATCAAATTTGCAACCTTATTAATAAATTTTATTTAACCTTATTAATAAATTTTCAAGTCAAATTTGGTCAAAGTTCTAATTCTAACCGAACCGAGGAATTATACAAAATTCAAAATCAGGTCAAAACATAGTCTGTATTTAGTTCAAATTAAAAAGTTGATTAATTTTTTAGACAAAGTCAACAATTAATAATAATCTCACATTTCATGGGATCTATAAATTTTCTATCACATATTCTGATTTTTAATAAATCAACTAAATATCTTGTTTTTTTTTCTAAACCAAACTGAGGCATAATTTTAAACTCTATTTTGAAAATCAAGGAAATACCAATTTTGTGTATTCTGCCAAAACGAAAATTGCACCTTTAGTCTGAAATTGCAAAGTAGGTCATAAAGTCAAAATTTACATTTTATGATCTAAAACAGAAATTGCATCCAAGCCCTTCAAACTCCAAATTTGCCGAGGGGGGCAGAGAGAGAGAGAGAGGGGGACCCATCTTCGAGCCCATTTGACATGATTTATGTTTTTTACTTTTTGTAGAAAAGTCGAAAATGTTTTCAGATGAAATCATATTGGACCAACTTCTTCTAAAATCTCTTTTAACTAGAAGAAATACTTTCATAAAATTAACCAAACGATCCAAAAACAGTTTTTGAATCTCAAAAGTCATGTCAAACGAGGACTTCATATAAGACAAAAAACTTACACTCGTCATCGTCGGACCTTTCGGTGACCTCCATCCAGGGTAGCATAGGTGAGATCAGCACTATACTCAACAGAGCCTAGGTCATCGAATCAAACTCAAATCTCTATAGATTTGTGTTGATTTTGCACTAACATTGGTCGTGCGATCTAAAAGCATGTCCCAGTCTGTGTATCTAGCGCTACAACCATCGGTGCCTGGTTGTGCAGTGGATACTACAAGGTGCAATGCTTGGCTTCGATTTCTAGTGATGTTCGCATCCCAGCACGACACCACACCACACCACGGGTGGTGAAAATATCCGACAATTAAGATGCAATTTCAATTTCAAATAATCATTTGAGAAACAATACAAAATATTTTACACAAATTAAATCTTTTATGTAGATTTAATACTACAAACAATTAGACTAAATTCCAAGAATTCTTGTGCCAAAACAATACAAAGTTCCAATAAACAACAAAGTCAACTCTGATACAAATAACAAAGTCAACTCTGATACAACTATTGGTTATAATTTACCTAAACATGCATAGTGGAAAACTAGTTTCAATATCCAAAAGTGGGGTAACCTTTGATGAATTCCATAAGTTGTGACGATTTTGAATATGTTTTAACACAGTCTCAACATATCACAATTATCCAAATGTCCAGTTTCTAATAAAATTTCACTTGACGAGAACAATCGGAACTCTGACCAACACTGCGATGGATGAGCAGGGCCGGTGACACTAGGCAGCGACATGAGGCTTTTAGAAGATTAGGTTTAGGGTTTTTGACTCTCTCTCTCTCTCGTGCCCACAAGAATGTAATGACAAAGTCTCATAAAATCCTAAATCTAGATCTGCAAACCCTAATCCTATTAGGATTAATAAATCCAAACTCTATAGTCACAAAGTCAGTTAATCCAATTAATTCACTTCGGTCCACAATGCTTAAACCAGCCTAATAATTGGGCCTAGTACATTAATCCAACAGCTTGGTCGTCAAAGAAACGACCAATTGTTGCGCGCTCTTATACAGAACCCGAATATAGAGCCTTAGCTCAAACTGCAGCTGAAACAGCTTGGCTACGACTGTTGTTCAAAGAACTAAACTTACATCAACATCAATACCAATTATATGGTACGATTGCTCGAGTGTGAGTGCTTTTGGTAGCTATATATCCTGTTTACCAAGCTTAGGCCAAATACAGAGAATTGGAAATTCATTTTGTTGGAGTTAAATTGTTGAATAAAGAACTGGAAGTTAAGTAGATTCCATTCTACGATCGGGTTGCCAATATAAGAACCAAATCCCTGTCCCAGTAAAGATTCAATTTTCGAAAGATGAACTCATTGTATTAGTCAAGTGATACCTCTCGCTTGAAGGGAGGTGCTGAAATGAGATTAAGTTGCTGCAGCAATGGGATTTCATTGATGAGGTATTTGGTCTTGTTCGGTGCAGACTGCAGACAAGTTGGAGATTGGACATTTTTTAGTGCGAAAAAGCACAAACAAATTGGAGCAAAGAAGGGATGGTGAAGATTCCCGATGAGCGGCTAAACAACGTTTCACTTATTGAAGCAACGCACGTCTATTTCGCATAAGTTTTGTGTATTAAAGAGCACAATTTCGCGACATACTATGTAAGTTGTTGTCCTATGCTTGGTCGAGCTAATCAACCTAATACCTTACAATATGTAATGACATTCTTAAGGCACTTGAGCATGTTTATTAAGGTTTCACGTGTGCTACCTTACATATTTTTGACGTGTAGATAAGAGTTTCTAAACCATTTTATGTAGAATAATGCTATTTATCATCATTGATGATCATCATCGCCCTATGTAGCAACGATAAATTTAATTAAATGCAAGGACGTATAATACATGATATTATACTTACCGTTTTATATCATTTAAACGAGATGATGGTCATGATGATAAATAACATTACACTTAATTAACACATGTCCCAATCCAATTAGTAGTTAAGAATTAGTGACGGGTTTATTTAGGACTAACCATGTTGTCTTCCTTCAACCTTGACAATGCATCAAATTCAAATTTTCTTCCGTCCAAACCATCTTTGTGGAACACCCACTGGCATTGAAATTTGGAAAATTACACAAATAGCACTATTTAGTCAGATCATGGAATTACAGTAGTTTCTTTGTGTCGACGTTCATTATTACACCTATGAGATATTAATCAAATCGCTTGTATTCAGTTGTCGTAATGCTTTATTTAAATATTACCTTGGACTCTACCAATTACCAAAGATTGGCCAAGCCGCCAAGGAATAGCAAAAAAAAAAAGGAAAATTCTGTTTGTCCCGAGATTTGTTCTATAACATTTCTCAAAAAAAAAAAAGACTCGTTGTAATTCAGATATGTCATGTCACTTAAACGTACAGAAAATTTTATATTTCACATAACTAATTTTGTAAAAAAAAATTAAAATAAATAAATCATAATAATAATCATATCATATTGCACACAATGTACGAGAGCTTTGCTTGAGGCTGTTACATCAAAAGTTCGAATCCTGAAATATGAATTTGGCTCTTGGGTAAGTGCAAGTGTACAAACAGTCTTTCACCATTTACCCTTTGAGACATAATCTACGATTTACCTCCTTTACCAAGGCTCGAGGCAGGACAGGTGGGAGCGCTAATAATGGAGCGTAAAAATTAATAAAGTCTGCCTAAAAATTCGATATCTATAGTCTGCGGCCAGTTTTATTCTCCCGAGAGCAAACTCGAACGGTTAACTTATCCGACTGAACACAAATTGTGAGTCCTGTGACTCTACTATTCATGAATTATTAATTCCTCGGTCGTTGGTTTTTATTCTGCTACGTACTAAGCGCTGATGAAGCCATGGAATAGGGGATAAGAGAAAGTGGGGTATCCCATGTGGGTTGTCTCAACCTACTGCTACACTAAATCTTTTTAACCGTGAGAGTACGTAAGATATAGGATTTGGTAAAGCTAGTTGACAAGTCTCTTTCTCACACAGTATATCTAACCGTCCAAAACACTCCTTAAACCAAACATATGAAAACTAGATGGCCGTTACATAACACGGCATAAGTTAGTTAAATAACCTGCACAACGATAGTATGTGAATGGAGAGTGTGACCAAGAAGAAATTTTGTCAAAGCACCGAGCACGGCATATATTATGAGAAAATATACTACACTTTCGATAGGATATTAAAACTTGAGGTTCTATTTAAAATGTAAATATTATTAAGTGCAATATAAACCCTTGTCTCTGTTTGAGAAATATTTTTAGAAAATTAAGTTACTTTTATTATCCAATTAAAGTTAAATTTTAATTTTAACCGCACATTCAAAATTATTCGTCATTGGTATCCATATAATTTGTGATTCTCATTAATATTCCTACTAAAATGTTTTTACTAATCTTTCTCGAACACAGTATTAGCTGTTATTTTCGTACACCACTGATAATTCGTTGATCCAAACAAACCAAGTTCAAATCAACGTCACGTCGATCAACTAGATTCTCATGTGAACAACCACTTTGTAACTAAAACGCTGAATTTTTCTAAAATAATAGAATAAAAACAAACTTATAAATTAATTTAAATTAATTTTAACCACATATTTCATCCTAGCCACAACTTTTCAATCACATATTTCATTAACTTTTATCAAAATCTACCAAAAAAAATCTGATTTTAATCCCCGTCAAATAGGGGCTTAGAGTAGTTGCCAAGATCAAATATGTATAGTCAAATATTCACAATTTTTTATACCTATTAATTTGTATAATATCATAAATTGTGTGGGGCGAAAAATAATTTGATGTTGTTACAAGTGAGTTAAGATGTTCTGTCCAATTTTGTCGTCCATCTAATTAATTTTTGACACGTCATTAATTTAGTATGTTAGTTGTGAAGTTAATGAAGATAAATCTGAAATAACATATTAATTAATGATGATATGTCAATAATTAATTGAATTGACAACAAAATAGGACAACAGATCTTGATTTGTTACCGGTGATAGTCTGCGTACAATATAATAATACCTACTGTTTTTATGCCTTAGTGTAATAAATAAAATAAATGCTACTCTTTTCCATTAAAATTCAATGTTTCGTTTTCAAACTTTTTTGACCAAAATGTTCATCGGGGAACTAAATTTCGAATGTGAAAAGGCACGATCGAGTCAATATTGCATTGCATGCATGCACCTGACCATGGGCGGACGCGAAATTAGCGTTGGTGCAGCTGCCCCCACCCCGATTTTAAAATTTAAACTTAATGCATTTATTTATTAAACTTTTTATTAAAAAAATCACTGATTAAAATGGAGAAAGATTCACAAGGCTAGAAAGATTTGGTCATAGGAATTTTATACCAACTACGTCATGGTAAATGAAAATCAACTCGACGAGATAAGAGTAAATAACAATGTCAAATCAAGCTATTCCTTGTCTTGAAAAAATCCACATGCGACCGTTAGATTCCACAAAATTAGGGGACATTTGCCGCTTATTGCTCTCGAAAACATCCAATCTATACTATAGTCAAGTCGTGTTCATGTATCTTTCTGATTTTCTTTCCTCCTAATCATGATATTTTTGGCTTTGACCAATTCAACCCCATAGAATTTAAAAAACATAAAGAGCACAAGTCATAATTATGGAAAATGTCATTCTTTTCAAGGTTGTATATCGTTTTTAACCTATTCAAGTCTAATTCATTTGTATGTCTTACAGTTTCTAATAAGAGAGCACTCAAATCCCAAAAACGCATAATTTCTTCTCCAAAAGTGTCTTCTCCGTTCGGGGATCCGTTCACTCCCTTCAAAGTCGAAATCCCTTTAATAGATACATCTACTAATGTTCTTAATTAATAAATTTCAGTTTGAATTGTTGGATTTAATTTGATTTGGGCTTTGAGGCCTGTTTATTTTGAGTAGATCACTGAGTTTGGGAATATATATAATTTAATGTGAGCATCTTTGATCGTACAAGTTTTTTAATTAGAATTTGAAGTAAAGGGTATTCATTTGCCATGAACATTTAATTATGAAGTGCAATCATAACGATAGTTTGGTGGTGTAGCTTAAAAGTAAACTTATTTGATAAAATTTAAAAGTTAGTTAGTCATACAGAGCATTTACAAACTATGAAACCCCATAAGAACAATTTTAAAAAAGCAATGCCAAACGAATAAGTCTTGGGACAGAACCTGTTGACAAGAGGGACACATGTCTTTCCCTATTGGCAGGGCGCCTGCTGTAGGCAGGCTATGTCACATGCATGTGGACACGTATTTGTCTTATATGTGAGCAGCAACACTTTATTGAAACGAATTTGGTTGAAGAATTTTTTTTTTAGAATTAAAAACTGATCCATTTGAAATGGTGGGTGAGTCGGTCCGGTCCGAAAACGAATTCCCAACGGTGACTAAACAAATATTGTCGGCAGACAAAATGATTCAACGACTCGTACCAAATGAAAACGGTCAACCGTAAAGTGGGACCACGACAAAAGTTGAAAAAGGAAAAAAACTGTCTATAACGGACAATACCCGTGTCCTCGTGATCCTTGTGTCTCGTCTCGTGTCGATTAACTAATCTTTTTTTTTTTTTTTTACTTTTGTTTTCCATCTGGTAATCCTTCCGAATCATTTGTTTTTTTTTTTATAACATCTCCTTCCTAGTCTTTTATTTGCCTTACGTTAACAATAATAATGTATTTGATATAGAATTTTTAGAAAAGAATTGGTAAAAAATGATATTTTTATGATAATGCACCGTTAAACAGTATGAAAAAATTATGAGTGCACTTGCAAAATTAATCAGAGTTGAGCGTGTGTTATAAAAGTAATATTTGAAGATACGTGAATATTAATTAACTTAGAATTAATTCCGAATTGTATACATGATAATGAATTTTAAATCACTTATACTAAGCGAATATAATTTAGCTCTTGTTTGATCTTCATTATTTTCAGAATACATTTTTCTCTTACTTTCAATCACAAATTTTTCAATAAAATAATATTACACACAAATTCAAAAAAAAAAAAAAATCTTATTTTTTAACCACGTATTTTCCATCAAATCACTATTTCAAATTGCATTTTAGCAATAAAAGAGGGCGCTCAAACAAGGGTAATTTTCAATAACTTAGAATTATAATTACTAACACCGAAATGCATAAATGAAGAAGAATATTAATTAAATGAATGTGAATTTAATTAATTTAGAATTAATAACATTGAATTCATACTTGAATGAAATTACACATGCGAAATGGATTTGTCAAATATACATTGACAGTAACTAAATAGTCGACAAAATAATTCATAATAATATTATTCAGGTAGTTGAAAAAAATTAAATACATATTGAAAAATGAAAAGGTATTATTGAAATAATTGAGTTAGAGTAAGGCTAGAATCACCCCAAAAAAAAAAAAAAAAAAGGATTCCCGCTTGATGTAATATTTAATATATTATAATTTATTTTATTGAGAGTATTTTTAATTAAAATTGAGTTTTAAAGAATTTATACTAAATATATGCTAAATTTTGACTGAATTGTTTCAAAAATCACTCAACTTATATCACAGTTACGGATTGCTTACTGAACTTTAATATGATTTCCACTATTTACTAAATTCTTTTCATTTGCACTCCATCCATCACCCTAAAAATTCGTTATCATTATCACTGATGTGATAGATAGAAAGTTGATATGGAAACTAATGTCTGTTAAAATTATGCCAATTTTGCTTCAACATCCTAATCAGCTTAAAATGCATACGCACGTGTATTTCAAAACACGTTTTTCTAGTTCAAAAAATAAAAAACTTAACATCCCATCTCCCCAACGCCCAAAATCATCCTCAGTCACTGCCTTCTGCCCTGGCAATCCTCCCCATTTTCATCTTTGCAGCACCCACCACCGTTTTCGCCACCACATTCTACATCACCACCAACATCAACACCCAACAATCCTCCTCCGGATCTTGTACTAGTCGATGATATTCGGAAGCTTTGGAGTACAAGCTTGGGGAGAAGATAATCGGAGCACCCTAATATTGTCACACAAACTTCACTAGACATTTTTGGGATTTGTTCACTGTAGACAAAAAGTTCTACAATTGAGAAAATTGGATCGATTGGACCACCAACAATCCTACGAAACTCAAGAAAAGTAGAATGAAAAAAAAAAAAAAAGATCGCAAAAGATCTCAAGAGGACACAGGTGTGGTGCCGGCCAAAGACCCTCTGACGGTTAAGTCCATAAAACTTGTCAAAAATTACCCGAATGCTAGATGAAAAGTGAAGAGAAATAACTTAGAGTGGAGTAAATTGAGATACCTGAACGCTTAACTGATCGCGAAATTTATAGGAGTGAGCTAACTGTCTAGGCGGGATTGGCGAGGACTCTCCGAGATTATGTGGTTGGTTGGAGCTAAATCTGATTTGATTTATTCAGTTGAGATACACAAGTTGTTTATGGATAACTTCAACTTGATCTGGTCAAACCATAGCTTGGCTTATCTTGAAGACAAATTATTGGAGGTTTCAAATTAGCACGTGGATCTTGGACATGCATTCGAGTCGATTGACATAACAAGTTAGGCTAAAGATCGTGTGGTTGGACCGCATGTGGGCCTTATATTTACGACTTGAGCCGCTTGGGCTAGTGGATTAATTTTTACCACTACACTCACAATGTTTAAATTAGTGAAAATATTTACTCACATTTATGGGATTATTTGCTATTTGTTTGTTTTTAGATTTTTGGGATTTGCTATTTGTTTGTTAATTTAGACTGGAACATCTCGTTGATTGGATCTAAGTTCTATATTTTGTTTGGACTTCAAAGAATGCTCAATTCTACTATGAATGTAGTAATGCCTGCAGAAAATTTGCCAGTGCATAAGCATTTTAAACTTGTGCTGAGATTTTCCGTGCGTGTTTTCCAGCTGAAGGAGGAAGAAGGAAGATGGAGGCGGGGTTGGGTTTTGTTTTAGAATTTTTTTTTAAGGGAAAAGATAAAACAACAGGCCTTGGAACAGGGCCTGTTGACAAGGGGGAGACATGTGGTGCCCCTTTATTGGAGGGGGCGGAGGGCCCGCATCAATGGGCCCGGCGGCCTTCCAATAGGGGGACGAGCGTGTCACTATTGAACTCTATAATTTCTATTCCAATTATATATTCTTTTGATGACTAAATAAAAATACAAAATTTTCGAGTTCATTATCTTGATTTAATTAATAGGAACAAAAGTGTATAATCGATCGGCAGCTGGTAGGTTTACTTAGGAAACTCCACTATCATCCAAAACTCTTATAAAATTGAGATTTTCTTAATAAATAAATATATCCAAACCTGGATAATATTGTTTTTGTTATTGTAAGTTTGTAACTACATTTGTTGATAGTATCACCCCAAGGCAGATTTAGCTTCTTTGTATCATCGTTTCATCGATATGTTTTTCAAATAGAATTCTCCGCAACTTCTTGTACCAGAATAATTCTATAACTTTAATACAAATAATATCGAGCATTAATGATGAGTCTGATGGATACTTCACGAGACGTATATATAACGATAAAAGTTAGATTTTTAAATACTGGGTGTTTGGTAGGGATTAAAATAAGATTTTTAGTAGATAATGAAAGAAATTTTTGAAATATGTGGTTAAAAAGTTGTGGGACCCAAGAAAAATATAGTTGATATTGATTGTTTGACTTACACTTAGGCCCTGCTTGATTGCACAAATTTGTCATGGAACTATGAAATTTTTTTCTTTCTTTTTACTATTCATTTGTTTGATTGCACAAATTTTTTAGGACAAATTTTTTCCAAATTTTTCAAGGTACAAGTTATTGATGAACAAAAGTTGGAAAATATTTTTCAATTTTTTGATCGAATTTTTTCATAGCAATTGGAACACATTCCAAAGTCAATGGTAAAAAATTTATTCATTTAATTGACAATTTGCGTAAAAAAACAAAGTCAAATGAAAAATTTATCAGGTGAAAAATTATACCAATCAAATACCTTTACCTCTCAAACAAATTCCAGGCAAATCACTTCCCTGTCAGATATTTTATTTGTCATCCATTTTTCATCTTTCTATCAAATGAACTAGATTAAAATTTGATTTTAATCTGAAACAAACAGGTTTATTTTTTCTTTTATTATTAATAAATTGTGCATCCATAAAAGATATATAAAAATTGAGTGTCTCACGAGGTCATTGCTAGAGACGTGACAGCTTGGTAGTCGGTTCAAAAGTCACAAAATTAAAAAGTCAAATGTGGAATTTAAGTTTTGGAAGATAAAATGTGTGACTCATCGCCACCTCGACTTAGTATACGGAATGTGTGACTTTTACACGTTTTGAGTATTTGAATCTAGAATGACTATAAAGTAATGTGAATAAAATTCAAAGGCACCGACCTTTCCCTTTGTCAAGTGACTGGACCAAAAAAAAATTCACACATTTTTCTAGAAATCATTTTTTCTTTGCTTCGTTCTTAAATGGTTTTACCAAGGATACGACGGACCGTCAAGTCTTATTTGATAGAAATTAAAATTAATTTTTTAATAGATTTTGATAAAAATTGATGAAATGTATGATTGAAAATTGTAGGACCTATAAATTATATGATGAAATAAAATTAAATGTTAATTTTAATCTCTACTAAACGGGATATATTGACACGATCGTTGTCTTTCCGTTTTCGTTTCTAGGGCGTGGCGTACGGTTAAAAGTGTGGATAAAATTGGTAAAAGCAATAACCATTCTTTTTTGGTTTCTCTCTCCCATGCGCAATACTATTTTGTCGGTAAAATAAGAATGATTTTTCAAAAAACAAAAATAAAAATTGAGGTTAGAAGGATATATTTTTAAGGTCGTGCTATATTTATATAATGATTTATCAATAAACGAAGTATCAAATTTTAATTGGATCAAAATCTCTTCAATCGAATAATTTTCATACTTACATTTTGACAGCACATTGTTATGTAAAATATTGTGTAAATAATTAAGTACATGAAGCATTTTTCAAACTTTTATTTGAGTAAAGCTATTTGTACATTATAATTTACAGATTGATGTATGACGTGATGAAATGAAAGAGAAAAAAGAAAAAGAAAAAAAGAAGTCAATTAGAATTTAATTAATATAATCCACATTATCAATTTGTAAACTATTACTACTTGGATAATCATGTTCATACAACAATTTTTTATATTTGCACCACATTTAATTACAAGAAAAGTTTCAATATTTGCTCGCTTTTGCTTTTATGTCCTCGATTTTTTTCTCATGGTATTGTAATTATTAATCTCCAATTAATTAACATATATTATCTTTAATCATGATTTTTATCTAAACATTCTACTAACGTGCATTTAAAAGAGGGGCAAATATTTTGTTTTAACTTTTGTGTTAGTTATTTATTTCGATTATTTAAAAATACGGGAGATAAATATGTCTTTTTCGTCCTCATAACAAATATTTTGAACGAAAATCGTCTCTATAGACGAGATGTGAAAATAAATAGAGAGTTGAAGATAAAATAAATTTTGAAAAAAAGTTTAGAACTTAAATGTAATAATAAAAAAATCTAGAAATATTTATTATAATTAAAATATGGTGTAGATAATAAAAATTGTGATATGAATATATTTACCTTTGCCACTTTTATTTATTGATTTGGTAAGGTTGGTGGGCCAGAGAGATCTAAGGCTCAACCAACGTGGGGCGGGGCTAGTTATCATCAATTGGAGAGTGGACTAAGTCTTCTATATTTTCTCAAATGTGGAACCCACCAAATCAAAAGAGGATATGGATCATGTTGTCAATAAATTAGTGAGGGGTTTCGCTATTTATACATTGAATAATGTTCGAAATACAGGGCATTATTTCACAAGAGTTTTACAGGCTCCTCATCGTGGGATGATCCCACAATGTATTAAAAGGAAGAAAAAAATTGTGGGCCCAATCACTGTCTGTACTCTGACAGGGACCTGTATTTCAAGCATTCTCCTTAGACATTGGAATTGACATGTTGGCGTACAGTTACAATAGGGGGTCCGTGTTCAATAAAAAAAAATGACAGGTCCCAACTGGGATTGGGCCTAAATGTGGATCACATAATTAGGAGAGTCGATTTCACTAATAGGTCACACAAGTTCAACCAAAATTCTAAATTGATAGCCAACATATTTTTCTTACCCTGTTAATAACAAAAGTTATGAGTGGTTTCACAATTAGTCAATTGATTAGGAAAATTTAAGTGCTAAAGCTCACTAAACGTTGTTACTTCCCTCGTCAATTTCATTTTATTCGACTAAAACATTAAACCCTAGTAGAAAATTTATGAATTCTTCTCTAATCCTAACACCAGTTGATGAGATTAGTAAAAATCTGATATTGTGGGGAGGAAAGTTGACAATGGAGATAACGTCGTTTAGTTCACTTTTATATTATTTTTATTTACAGAACAGTTAATGACTAATTGTGAAATTTCTAATAACTTGAGGGACTATGTGTGCAATTAAGTCAAACTTCCGAAAACAAAGAGAGAAGCAGGGGGCCGGCTTTTCTGGCCGCGGTGTCTCCAAAGAAAACAAATGGAAGCAAGGCTCGAGGTCGAGGACATTAACGTTACACCACATGTGGCAACTGGCCAACTGCTCCTTGAATAATTGTGCAGAATAGAAGGGGACCACTGGTAGTTAGTTATTCGGGTACATAATCCTCATCGACGCTGACGATGAAATCGAAGGCGCAATCCTAGGCACTCATAAACCGACTCAGCTACACGTGCCCTTGGCCCACCTCTAAATTTTCTTGTCAGCCATGTTTGGTAATCATTTTTGAGGAGAAAATATATTTTTAAATAGTTGATTGATGGAGAATGTATGGTTAAAAATTTTGGGTTTGTGTGTAATAGTATTTTATTGAAAAATGTGTGGTTGAAAAGAAGAAAAAAAAATACATTTTGAGAAAAATGACTACCAAATAGGGTTGAAAATAATTTTTGTAAAAAGTAAGGAATTTTTTTTTTTTTTTTTTTTTTTTTTTGTGTGTTTCAATTTTCATTTTTGAGTTCATTTTTAATTTTCTATTTCGTGAGTATCTATTTTGAAATTTCTAAAAATGTGTTTTATTTATTATTTTGAAAAATTATTTCTCAAAATAGAAACTGAAAAACATATTGGTTTGAAAATTTGAAAAAAATATTTTATTATATTATATTTAATGAAATTTGATTATTCTAGTAAATAATGTTGAATAATTTATGGTATATATTATCATGTAATATAAAATTTTAAAATTGGTCAATCTTATAATATTTTTTCTTGTTATAGAAGTAAAATAAATAATAAATAATAAATTGAGTTTAAAATATATGACATTAAAATAAAAATTAATGATGTGGACTGAAAATATTTTTATCTGTTTTCATTTAAATATTATTCTAGACTTTTTCTGTAAAAAAAAATAGTCATTAAGAGCTTGAACTATTTTTTTTCTTATTATTTGTTTTTTTTTAGAAATTTCTATATTTTTAATTTTTGAATTTATTTTTAAATTTTCAAAAAGAATTATTTCTTAGATTTTTATATTTATATTTAAATAAAATTTTATTTAAACGTTTATATTTTATGTTTTGATTGTTTTCAGAAATTTCATTGAAAACATTAAAAACGCATTTTGAGTTTTATGTTTTGAGTTTATCATTGTTTTTGAAAATGCATTTTTAAAAATACGAGATCAAATATGTTTTCAGTGTTTTTCAAAATTGAAAATAGTAAACCACAAACACTCTAATTTATTTATTTATTTTTTTAATGAAATTATGTGATTAAAAAGTAAAAAAAAAATTATTAATAATTTTAAAAATGTATGATCGAATTTGAAAAAAAAAAAAAAAAAAACTCTCAACTTAGTAAAAATTATTCTATTATTTTAAGAATTGTGCTACATGTACGCAATGACTTACATAATGTTTTACACATGATATGGTGAAATATAATTGAACAGATTTTGAATTTATTCAACTAAATAGAAAAAATCATCACTCTCTTTATGATACCTCATTTGTATACAAATCATTAAATAACTCTATTATTTTCAAATAATATTATTCTTATTTTAACTATCTTACATCACTTCACAAATCATTAAATAACTCTATTATTTACAAATAATATTATTCTTATTTTAACTATCTTACATCACTTCGATTGTTAACCTTTCGTCCTTTTCCATCTCCTTCCAATTTTGAAAATAGTTAGTCATGGGTCTCAGATAAGTTTGCGTTCCGGATAAAGAGACGTGCCCTTTAAAATGATACTTTTGGGATTAAGATAATTTATTATTTTAGATAAATTATTTGTTAATAAATAAAATTTATTAATTAAGATAAATATTTATTAATTAAAAAAATTATTATATATTTTTTACATGTCAACATAAAAATGACTAGGTCCATGTTTGGTACAAATTAAAATCTCGATAACAATTTAAGTCAAAATCAACAATTAATTTAAAATCACATATTTCATAAGATTCACAACTTTTCAACTATAGATTTCATTGTACTTTTATTAGAATTTACTAAAAATTTGATTTTTAGCTATATCAAACAAGGTTAGATAACTTGATCAATAATCTTTTTTTTTTTTTTTTTTTTTTTTTTTTTTTTTTTTACAAATAAAAATTCAACTTGCTAAATTCACCTCAATATTTTAGTGTTATAGAGTTGCTGCTTCTTAATCTTGTTTGATTTCCATTCTTTTCAAACTTTTTTCCCAACGAAATCATTTTTAACAACACATTTACAGAATAAAAATTTTTGCACTTAAATCCAAAAAAATTTCCTATCTTTTCACCACACATTCTCTTAAAATACTATTCAAAACTCTCTCTCTCTCAAGAATGACCACCATATATGGGCCCAGAAAGTGCATAGGACCACATGATCGGTTGAGAGAGAGAGAGAGAGAAAAAAAAAAAATCGTCAAGGAGAAGCCTAGCTGCTTTTTGTCAAGCACGTGCAATCATACTATTCTCATCAACTTCAATTGGACAATCTTCTTAGACAATCGAGTATGTTATTGCTGAACACGAGCTGAAGAAAAGTAAGAAAAACAACAACGAATCGGATTGAGTTGAAATTCAACCACTGATCTAAGCAAGAAATATCCTCTTATACCGGTTTCACAATGTAATTGTTTCGGTTTTTATAATCCCTTTTTTTTTTTTTGAGTAAATGCGCATTTAAGACAACAATATAAGAACAAACATCATTAAATTGAAATATGTACTATGCACAAAAAAGCACATGGTACGAAAACTAAACATACAGTGAAACTTTTTTTTAAAGAAAGAATATTAAGTCCTGTTTGATTTCTATTTTTTTCAAATTTATTTTTTTTCTATTCTTTTTAATCACATATTCTTTATTAAAATAATATTATACGCAAATAAATTTTTTTTTATTCTTTTTTAACCACATATTCTCCATAAATCTACTATTCCAAAATACATTTTTCAAAAAGAATGTGGATCAAACATACCCTACAGATGGTAGTATAATTTTATAGTGTATAAATCTTTTTTTTTTTTTTGAAGAGTTTATACTTAAAATGCCATGTCTTTATCACTCAAAAACGAAGTTTTTGGCCTGTGTCAATCTAACCTGAAGAAAGCAACTATCGTAGCAAATCGTAATAGATTGGAGATAATTTTTGTTATACTATCATTTTATTTACTTCTAACACGTATGAGGTCCATTTATGCCAATTAAGTATAAGATTAGTCGTACGAGTCTGTATTGAGCTCGATTGCTCTACAACCCTAGTGCTAATTCGAGCTAACCCTAAATGTGCTCCATTAATCGCTTCACCAATCAAGTCCCAAGCAGATGACCAACTTGCTGCAATTATGAAAGATTTCAAAAGGGGTGGAAGTGACATTTTGTATGAGTCTCGAGCTTTAAATAGTTGCTACAAATGCAATGAAGATAGTAGTCATCACGAGAGTGACCACAAGGTAACAAAATATACACATAAATAGTGATGAAAAGTACGACAAAATAACATTTGTACTTGACGTAACTTTCGTCCACTTCACCCCAATTCGATCCAATGGCCGGGCAGTCTGGCAGAAGTTAATGTTGGTTGGGGCACTTGGGGGCCTAGTGGAATATTATTGGCGGGTGTAGTAAAGTTGAAATAAATAATAGGGCTCATTGGGACTACCAATGGCATGTGACACGCCTCTTTAGACAGAATTAAAAACCAACCTCAATTTCTAAATAATTTTCTGAGGGTTAATTTCAAAAATAGTCGGTAAAGTCAAATTAATCTTTAAAGATTTGCTAAAGTCAAATCATACTTTCAAGTTTTGCATACACGACTTCATTACGTGGCATATTTATCTGAAATGTAAGATATCGTCAACCGTGTTGAATTGTGATGTTAATATTATTAATGAAAACAGAATCTTGACCGTAACTCAATTGATCAGATTTTGAATCTGTTCCCTAATGGTTATCGGTTCGAGTCTTCTTAGAATTATTGAAATGAATATCCGATTGTAAATTTTAGAATCCCGTAAAATTAGTCAAGTTACGCGTAAGTTGATCCAGATATCAACAATCATAAAAAAAAAAAAAATATTAATGAAAACAATGATACTTTCTCAGTTTCTCCTTATCTTGCTTTCATTTTTATATTAAAAAAAATGTAATTGATATAGTTAGAAATATAATATTTTCTTACATTTTTTCTAGTATATTCATAGATTAAATAAGAGCATATTAAAAAATAAATAAATAAAATTATACTCTCAGCGAAGAAAGTTATCTATAATTTGAAATAGACAAAAAAAAAAAGTCAATTTTTATAAAGCAAACAGAATATTCAAAGTAATCTATATTAAGTAATTAATAATTTAATTAAAATTTTACTATGGAGGGACAATAAAAATGGGAAAACGAATAATTAATTAAATTATTCATTTTTCAAATGAAAAAAGGGGACAAAAAGCAAGGAACGACGGGTCTAGGGAGGTTTTTGTTGGGATTTATAAATAAGAGGGCAGACAGGCGAGGGAAAGAGGAAGTTTCGTTTGCCCTTTGCGCCTCCCTCGTATAATAGCCGCCATTGCTTCTTCTCTCTCAAATCTCCTCCTCCTTCTACAATCTTCAAATTTTACTGCATTCGTTCATTAGTCTTCTCTGTGTGGGCTTGCCAACAAATCTGTAAGATTTTTTTGTCTTTCTAGTTTTTACGTTCATGTTCGCCTAATGTCTGACTGAATAATTAATTAGTTTTTCTTTTTCTGTGCTGAAGTATCGTCGGAGAGAAAATGAAGTATGTTTTGGTGACTGGTGGAGTGGTTAGCGGTCTGGGGAAAGGAGTGACTGCAAGCAGTATTGGTCTCATCCTTAAGGCCTGTGGACTTCGTGTTACTTCAATCAAGATTGGTTATTTTTTTTCTCCTTCTCTTGTTATTTTTTTTGTTCTTCCTTGCATTGTCTATCTCCCTTTTGGGAGGAATATGAACGCAAATGTCTTGAGGTCTAAGCTCTATGATTGAACCCACAAAAGAAAAAGTGAATATGCTTTTCCTTTTTCAATTTATTTTCATATTGTGTTTTGAGAAGCGGTAAAATTACCTTTTTGTACTGTGACAAGGGATTAGACAGTGTTTGATTATGTTCTTTTTCCCAACCAGAGGGAAATTTTATCATCTGTTTATCTCTGTCTTAAATTTTTTTTATCTCCTTAATCTCCCCCTATCCCTTTTTTAGAATTTTGTTTTAGTTTAAACTTTTTTCCGATTTCTCTCTGTTTTGTGCTGTTATTCAGATCCCTACTTGAATACTGATGCCGGAACAATGTCACCTTTCGAGCATGGAGAAGTATACGTCTTGGACGATGGAGGAGAGGTAAGAAAAGCATCCTTCAGTCAAGCTTAGCTTTTTTAGATCTATATATTTGGTTTCACTTGAATTTAGTTTTAATATTGTTTTAATCCTGTATAAAGATTGCAGCTATTTCATGTTTTTCATAGCATTTTAGTCTTGTCTGTAAATTTTGGTGTGAAATCTTGCCTGAAGTGGTCTGTTGAGAGTTGAATTTTCTTCATACCCCAAGTAAATGATGACATAATTCCATTTTTGTAGGTGGATCTCGACCTTGGAAACTATGAGCGATTTCTAGATATAAAATTGACACGGGACAATAATATAACTACTGGAAAAATTTACCAGGCAAGTACTTTGTTTATTATTACTCCCTCTGCCCCCAAAAAGATAGACTTGCTTTCCTTTTTCGTCCGTTCCAATTTATCACGTCACTTTCTTTGTTAAGACTTGAGAGTATAATTGATTTATTAATTTATTAATATATCTCTATTTAATGTGCATTATTATCAACAAATATGAAATACTCCTATTTAAATTATTATTTAATGTAGTGATATATTAGGAAAATGTAAAAGAATTTATGGGTGTGTTTGATCCACTTTATTTTTTAAGAATGTATTTTGAAATAGTAAATTGATGGAGAATGTGTAGTTAAGGAAAAGTTTTTGATTTGTGTTTAATATTATTTTAATAAAGAATGTGGTTGAAAAGAATAGAGAGAAAAATAAATTTTGGGAAAAATAGAAATCAAACAGGGGCATATATTTCCATTAATATTAATTACATTTTCTTAATTTGTGTGAAAATGGAAATAAGCCTATCGTTGTGGGACGGAGGGAGTAATATCTTTATGGGAATCTATTTCATTTCTGCTTTGTTGACGTCTTTTTCAAGTTGGCAGATTTTGATTTATTAAATTTTGTGCTTCTTATTGTCTTCCTTCAGTCAGTTATCGATAAGGAGAGAAGGGGGGAATATCTGGGAAACACTGTTCAGGTTTGCCCCTCATTTTGTAAGTAGGCTGTTATGTTTTACTGTCTATAATGGTGCATAATTTCACACTTCTTCTCCTGTTCAGGTTGTACCTCACATTACCGATGCCATTCAGGAGTGGATTGAACGTGCGGCCCTGATACCCGTGGATGGGAAAGAGGGTCCAGCTGATGTTTGTGTCATTGAATTGGGTGGAACTATTGGTACGAAAGATGTTTCACAAGCATTAAAATAAGTTAGTCTTTAAACATTGGCTGCTTCTGAAAAAGATCTTTCATTATGTAGGGGATATCGAATCAATGCCCTTCATTGAGGCTTTGGGACAATTCTCATATCGAGTAGGTAAGATTATTTCTGTGAATCTCAACTTATAACTACATTCACTTAAATTAACTTTGTCAGAGGCTGACAGTTGTTTTTCTTACATCCTTGTCTCAATAATTGACCTTCTCAGGAGCTGGCAACTTTTGCTTGATACATGTTAGCCTTGTGCCTGTCCTGAATGTTGTTGGTGAGCAGGTGAGGTTTTGGGGCTTGAACTTAAAGACGCTGCTTTATAGATATTCCATTCTATAATTTTAAATCCTCAATATAATACAAGTATCACTATGGTGTTTGCATGGTCAGAAAACGAAGCCAACACAGCATAGTGTTAGAGGGCTACGAAGCCTGGGATTGACTCCAAATATTTTAGCTTGCCGCAGCACCACGGTTCTCTCTCTCTCTCTCTCTGAAGTTGTTAACAAATTGAGCCGAATGTTCAAGTTCTTCCTCAAGTGGATCAACAAATGATCCAGACTGACCTCGTTTTGAATTACACTTGAGCTTCTTAGTCAACCTTGAGTGTGACACAATTAAGCCCTTGTTTGACAGATTTTCTTTTTGGAAAGTACGAGTTTTTGAATAGTAATTTTGAGGAGAATTTGTGGTTAAAAAGTAGGGACAAGTTTTGGGTTTTCGTGAATAATATATTATTGTGAGAATGTGTGGTTGAAAATGAGTGTGAGAAAAAAAAGAGTTTGAAAAGAATGGTTGTCTATCTATCAAAAAAAAAGAATGGTTGTCAAATAGGGGTTAACTATTGAACCAAGCCATGCTCAATCTTGAACTCCAGCCTAAAACTATTGAAATTTCTTACAGAAATAATAATATATTCAAATTTTAATTACAAAATAAATTATTCAAATTTAAATAATATTCGATTATGATGCATATTATGGTTGTGGTAATTAAGTATATATTATTCCCCAAGCTTAGTCAAGCTGATCTGACCTGACCTGTTCAGTATGAGTTTAAAAGCAAGTTGTAGCTCAGCTAGCATAATTAAGTAAATAAACAAGGCTCTGTGTTAATGGCTAAACTCATTATATTCCCTCTACACCACCAACACACGACACATATTCCATTTCTGAAGTCTTAGTGCATTTTGCAGGAACTCGATGAGAATGTCAAGGAAAAACTTTCCCGTTTTTGCCATGTTCCGGTATTATAAGTTGACAAAAGTTGGAATGTCTTTATATCTTTTTGTTTCATAAATATAATAAAATGAGGTGCTGATATATTTCCCTTGCCCTCCAGTTAGAGAATATCATCACCCTTTTTGATGTTTCCAACATTTGGCGTGTGCCTTTGCTTTTGCGAGTAAGTATTTATGCTCTGATTTGATATAATTCTACAGTTTTTTTTTTTTAACAGTGCTGTGATATCTGTTCTTCTTCCTATTTAGGACCAGAAGGCTCATGAGGCAATTTTGAGAGCCTTGAACCTCAAAAAGTTTGTGAAAATTTCTACGGTCTTTTCTGTTCTGTCATTCTTTTAGGAGTTTGTTACTATTGTTTCTATTATTTCTTGCTGTTGATGTGAATTTATCTTATTGTATTATGCTGTAGTGATGGTCTCAAACCTGCTTTGGAAGAATGGACATCCAGGGCTGATCTCTGTGATATGTTGAACAAGCCTGTAGGTTCTCATCATTTCCGAATTTGGACATAATTACTCTTGCTTTCCACATTAATTTCAAATTTTTTTTTGTTTGTTTACAGGTCAGAATTGCCATGGTTGGAAAGTACACTGGCCTTACAGATTCTTACCTCTCTGTGCTGAAGGTGAACTTATTGTGTCAGTTGTACTTTCAACTTAGTTTTAGTAACTATGAACATGCAGCTAGCTGTAACTTGTGTATATAAAAGTTAAAACTCTAACTGAATTCGTATTTGTACTTTATTTTTTTCCTGTATATAAAGGTTAGAACTTTGACATTGTAGTACTTCCTAAATACGTTAATACATTGTTAGTTAGTTTTCATATAGACCATATCACGGCATTATGATTATCCTTGTTTTTTATGCCCAGTGATACACATGCTTTGGGATCTGGAAAGGCTACAATTTATAAAGATTTAAGATGTATTATTTGTGTATGCATTAAAGTATTTTATTTTATTAGCCGCACATGGCAGGAAAATGGAGGCATTTAGAAACCATCTGTGCTGTATGTTAGCGACTTTCCTCTGCCAGAATCCTCCAAAAGACCAAAAAGCAGCTTTGTGGGCATAATTGTGGCCATATTACTTGTTGCTTTAAATGATCTTTACCATGGTTCTGTCACCACAACCGTGCAATATATGTGATCCAGTGATGTCTCCACAATGTGCCAATATCTTCTTTTGATTGATCTATTGTGGCACACGCCTGCTTAGAATTTATGGGACCATTAATGGTCCCCCTTTTTTTTTTTTTTTTTTTTTTTTGGGGTGGGGAGGGGTGTGTGGTTTGATATTTTAAATAAGTGTTGGCATTGATAACATTTAATTTTCGTAATACAAGTGATATTTTGCTATTTATTGTTCGGATGGTTTTCAGAGATCATATTATGTTATTTCGAATAGCCAAATGTTTTGAAGAGCTGGCATGCACCAGCAGATTATGGCTAATGCTCATACTATAGTTGTTGAACATGCTTGTAAACTGTACAAAACCAGTTTAAGATAACCTAGTTACTTATAGAGGTCATTGAATAGGAGTACATATCTTAAATTGAAAATAATTTGAAAACAATCTGTCACAGATGTAGATGTGTGTATGCACATATGTACGTAAAAGTGGCAACTTACAAACAGAGACAATTTTGCGGCATTTGAGTAGTTTCCTAAGTATTATACTTCAGCTTTAACTTATTATTTCATTCCCAAAACAGTGGGGTATTTTGGAATCCATAATGTGCTAAATACACAATTTATTCTTATTGCCAGATTGTTTGCTAACCTCTAAAATGGTCTTTTTCATGATGTTTTTTTTTTTTCACAAAATTGATCAATCGGGGTCATTGTATTGGTAATTTTCTTCAAATACACTGAGCTTGTATGTATAATTGACTCAAGATAGCTTATATAATATGATTTAACTTTCTCGTTTTTGGGTGTAGTTTGTGATTTTCCTGCTAATGTCCATGCTTCTACTAAAGTCATTGCTTTTCAACATTATTTTTTCTGCACTAAACCACTAAACCAAGTTAAACCATCTTAGAGTTAGATGTGATTAATTTTACTGGTGTCTCTGTGTTTTTGGGTGGACAGCGTACAATAACTTCACAACCACTTCTTATCTGTTTTTGACATCTGTGAACATAGTTGGATTTAATTAATTATGCTGGTGGATTTTCTGAACAGGCAGCTTTAATGATGTCACTCATTTATGTATTGCTGATGATTTGGCATTCGCATCCTTGTGATAGTTGTAGATGCTAGACTTTCGTGGATTCCTATGTCATTTTAATGTATGCAAGGATGAGTCAGAGATGGTTTTTAGTGATATCTATCATTACTAATTCATAGTTCAATCACTATTGCAGGCTCTTTTGCATGCTTCTGTTGATTGCCAACGAAAATTATGTATTAATTGGGTTCCATCCAGTGACCTTGAAGATGCCACTGCAAAAGAGGTTATTTTTGTACTGTTATCGTTTATTATATTTCAGTACACATTATCTCACAATGTCCGAAATTTCTGTCTTGCAGAATCCCGATGCCTATAAAAGCGCTTGGAATTCGTTGAAGGTCTGCATAGCTTACACTTCAGTATCCATGAAACCACTGATATATACTAACTTTTTACATTTCTAATTATATGTCGTAATTATTCCTTCTGACATATCATTGCCTTATAGGGGGCTGATGGTGTACTAGTTCCAGGAGGATTTGGTGACAGAGGGGTGGAGGGTAAAATTCTTGCTGCAAAGTACGCCCGTGAAAACAGGATCCCTTACTTCGGAATATGTCTAGGAATGCAAATAGCTGTCATTGAGTTTGCAAGATCTGTCCTTGGACTACAAGATGCAAACAGCACAGAATTTGACCCAGGCACTCAAAACCCTTGTGTTGTATTTATGCCAGAGGTTCAGTATTCTATTATTTTTGTTTGCGGAATATTACCCATCTATTTGTACGATATAAATTTGATTAAACCACTTATTCTCACATTTATCTTAACAGGGTTCAAAAACCCATATGGGGGGCACCATGCGCCTTGGATCAAGGAGGACATACTTTCAGAGTACCTCAAGTACATCTGCTAAGCTGTAAGTCTATAAATTTTTGGCCTTTTAAGTAATTCCGGCCTATGAATAAAGAGGTGAAGAAAATATTGAAACATTCTTGTACGATGTATCAGATACACAAGCTTCTTTGCACAATCAGGTTCTTCTTGTAAATTATATGGAGTGGAGCCATGACATGTGGCAGGATGGGGGTGTTTTGGATCAATATGCAATGGTTAGGAACATTAGTGGACTGAAATGAGAATTGACGTGAATTCTGTCTGGTTAGAGAAGTGGCCCTTGGCAATATACCAATCTTTCAGAACTAACATAAACCAAGAACTATAGGATGCTTGCTAAAATGTAACATGTCCAAGAATCCCATCATTTGTGCCTTCCAGCATTATTCTGAAATGTGGTTTTCATGGGCATTTGTGAAAGTCAAAGCAATTACAAAGCAGGATATACTAATCACTTAGAGCATCTTCAAAAGACTATCTATTTTTCAAGAGCATATTGTATCATTTTGAGAGCATCTATAAATTTAGAGAGTTAAAATTTTGAAGTACTCCAACGAGCTCTTTATATTTAACATTTAATTTTACTACTCCCAAAAAATATTTATTATTTTTCTCTATTTTTTAAAATTTTAACTAGTTTTTCTCTAGATTGTTTTATTATTTTTCTACATTGAAAATTGAAACACTTTGAATGTATTTAATTATTGAGAAAGTTTTGGAGAGCCAAACTCGCTCTCTAAATTAAAATGTTAATTTAAAGAGTTTCTTGAAGCATGATTTTAAGGGTTGACTCTTAAAAATATGGAGATGCTCTTAATACTGTAACCTAAGTAACTCTTGTTTATTGTCGTTGTATACTTAAATACACAATTGCTTGTTCACTGAGCACAATGTTGGGAACTCACAGGAAGGATACTGCTGATATGCTGAACTAAACATCTAATATCTAACTTGAAAATTAATTGATATTTTTGTCAGATATGGCAGCAAGAGCTTTATTGACGAGAGACATAGACACAGATATGAGGTGTGTAGAACCACTGTGCTCTGGACATAATTTTCCGCAATTTCCAATATAAAGAAATTTCTGTTCCTGATAAGTGTTCTATCTTAACAGCAGTTCCATAAGGGTTCATTTTAAAAGAAAGTTTGATCTTTTCTAGGTAAATCCGGATATGGTTCAGCAACTTGAAGATGGTGGTCTCTCATTTACTGGCAAAGATGAAACTGGCGATCGCATGGAGGTAGTTCTTTCGTAATGTCACTGTGCTTTCCAATTATGATTGTGCTTTTATGCATTTCTACTGTTCGTGGATGTAATTTTGCTTGTCATTGCAGATCATCGAGCTGCCCAGTCATCCTTACTTTATTGGCGTTCAGTTTCACCCCGAGTTTAAATCGAGACCAGGGAAGCCATCTGCTGTTTTCTTAGGTACTTTTTATTGCCATCGCAAGTTTTTGATCATTAAAATTTTGCAATCTGGAAGTCCAGGGTATTTATCCTCCGTAAACTTATAGTTCATTCTTTTCTGACACCATGAAGTTAAAAGAATCTTCAAAATTTGACTTCTTTTGTCCTGGTAATGATGATTTTAGTAGCCATACCTTGGATTTTAGAATCGTCGTTAGGCTACAAAGAACAATAAAATTTGAGATGTGCTTGAGTTACTCGTTGTTTTTAAATTTTCATTTGCTTTTTCGAAAATGAGCTGACTGATTGTGGTTCTTTTTACATGCAATTCCCTAGATATTGAGAAAGAACTTGTAGGCATTTTTGTGAGTTGGTGTATATCGATTGTACTTGATGGATGGCAGTTATCCTTGATATAACATTTTATCACGGCAGGATTTGTAGCAGCAGCATGTGGCCAGCTTGATACTCTTTTGAAGAAAGGTGCGACAAAGACTAGCAGAATGAGCAATGGTACCTCGACAATAAAAGCACACCTATATGAGAATGCAACTAAGCTAGCTAATGGCTCTTTAGATGTCATTTACTGCAATGGGAATGGTTTACATGTTTGAATGATGAGTAGCTTGTGGAGCTGTGTCGAAACATATCTTATGTCCTCGTTTCTTTGGGTGTGATTTATCAATTTTGCTCCTAAAATTTCTTCGTGTATAGGCATTTCTAGTTTGGTAGGAGTTATAGCTTCTCATATTGCCATGTCCATGGGTGCAGCTGAATTCCGAGCTTTTTTTAAGGGATCAGACTGCTGTAGTTGCAGTGCAATGTCATGGGAAATGGGTCGAGCTAGGTTTATTTTTGACGGACTAATGATTGATTACTGACTCTCCTGTGTGAGAGGTCTGCAATCCCATGGCTGAGGGATTATTAGCATGCTCAGATTGTCTATGATGGATTGTATAATCAATCAGTTGAAACAAAACAAAGGTTACCTGAACCACGAGTTATTACTATCGTGACAAGTGATGAGTAATGGCTGGATTTTCTTGTTTGCTCTAGTAGAAATCAAGAATATATTGACCTTGTTGAATCTTTCTTCTAAACGAACTGATATAGTTGTTTCAAGTATCTTACTTTTTTCCACGAGGTGTTAAACTTCTTCCTGATAATTTTTTTGTTTTCCGAAGGCACTGTGACACAAAATAGATGGAATTTGTTGTGGGGCCATGGCTAGTGAAGATGGCGCTGTATATATGAATTGTGAATATGTGGAAAGTACCAAAATTTGGCTTTATTTGCAAAGATTAACTCCTTATTTATAGACGACTTTGAGCAGTTAAGTGGGACACGTTGCATCACTAAGAAGGGTCTAGCTTTGTAGTGATGAGATGCCATGAGTTGCTAAAAAAATAAAGAGAGGAGCGAGAGTGAAGACTCATCCTACTAACTGCACCACCTATTATTAGAGGTGGGCATAGGTTGGGTCGGGTCGATTTTTTTTTTCCAACCCAAACTCAACCCAACATGATTGGTTTGATCGAAAAATAATTCAATTCAACTCAATTATTGATTCAAATCCAACCCAAACAGATCAAGGTTTGGGTTTCGACCTAATTAAAGTTGGATTTGATTTATTTGTTAAATTTGGATAATTTTTTAGAGTTTAAAATTATTTGAAAACCTCCGTTTTTTAAACACAAATATAAGAAATTCTTTTCTAAAAATAATGTATACATAAGTTTAAAATTTATTAAGTATTTTCTTTTTAAATTTTTATGGAATTCATTCATTTCATCAGTATGTCTTTAATTTGTATTTTATCGTCAAATAACATTGTATTTGTAGATAGTGTTCATGTAAATCGGTCTATGTGAAGAAAATTGACGTTTATATATTATTAAGTCATTCTTTTATTTTTACTATTATGTCTTTTTTTTGTTTTTAATTTTAGATATTAATTTTTTAATTCATCGGATTGTGTTGGGTTTTAATTCATACCCCGAGACTCAACCCAACCTAATTGAACTTAAAAAATAAACCCAAATCGATCGTTTTGGTTTGAGTTGGTCGGGTTGGGTTTGGTTGGGTTTTGCCAAGCCCTACCTATTATAGTATGTCATGTTATTTGAATGTTCAGTATAAGCTTTGAAAGGAGGGAGCATTGATATAGGAAGTCACGCTTAACTTCTCTTTGCTTTTGTTACATGATCTATAGCTCAAATGGTCCCTTGTGAAGTAAGATTCTGTAAGGAACGATTGATGTTCCAAGTGCATCCAGCAGGAATCGAACTTACGAATTAGCCTTATACTCCAAGTGAGATTGTATAATATATACTTCCTCAACCACTTTAAGGTAGATCAATCAACTTGCCCAAAAGCTGCGTTGACATGTTCCTCCATTTTGAGTATTCAATATTCGGATTTGTCTCTTGGATCGTCACTACCTTCGTGAATGGACCTGGAACCATTAGTAGGGAGGAGAGGGGTATCGGTCTCGATTGGCTTTCAGGCTTGACCACTTGATTGGAGGAGTGAACCAGCGACTCAATTCTTGATTCCAGTAGACTTGCTTGAAGGCGCTTTTGATTCTTAATCAGGAAGCAAGCTCCTTGAAAGCAACTTAATATGAACAGTTCTACTTGATCTTGAACAGAAAGATCCCTATCTGACATACAAGGACTTTCTTTTTCGAGTTGGCCTGTGCACCGAAAACTTCGTACACCAAATTTTTTCTATTAAACAAAGGTATTCGTGCTTAGATTACAGCTCAATATTAACATCATAAAATCTTATATTCTTTGAGTAGGTTCTACCAAGTGGAAATGTTCTTTAATGAAACTTTAACTATAACTGATCATGACCAAGTAACCACTGATTTTGCTTGGTGGGTTGAGAATGCTCGACTTATTAATTTATCATGTTGGAATAGAATTTTAATTTGAGAATAGTGTGAGAGCACGTGAAGAATATTCTTGACTTGCATGGTCATCTTTCACAAATTCAAAGTATACATTACATTACACACATAATTATAAGCAAACAATACCCCAAAAAAAAAATTAAAATTAAAATCACACTAATAGAGAAAAAGAAAAGTAAGCAATAATGGAGATAAGATGTGGTGGTTCTCTTCACCAGCACATGCATTCATGGACCCAACACATGACCTTGCCATTTCTTGCACATGTTCCCTGTCTTCCACCAACGCTCTCCCACCTTTATTCCATCCTCCCTAATCCATTTTTAATTTACACAATTATCAATCCATGTCATTAATTATAAGCTAATCAACACTCCATCAAACCTATAATCCAAAAGGGGTCGACTGTGTTAGGCAATCAACTAATTAATCAGTTTTTGGTATCAATTAATTATAAAAAACACGAAATTCAATCTCGAGCACAACGTGATCATAGAAGGGATGGTGCTTGAGCAACTTGAACGTAATGGTGATGTTGTGGACAGGTGACTAAGTGGTCATTTGAGAGGCCAGCAGCCTGCATGAACGAGTGTATCACGGTTGGACCGACTAAGCGGAAACCCCTTCTAACCATGTCCTTGCTTATGGATTCTGATTTCGAAGTCTTCACAGGGATCTTGTGGCATGATTTGTACTTTGTTGCTATGGGTTTGTTGTTCACAAATCTCCACACATATTTCTCAAATGATCCGAATTCTTTTTTTATCTGCAAATATTAAACATACATAATTTGAATCAAGAAAAATCATTCATGTCATTCATGTCCGGAAAGCAACATTAATTAATTTGTTGATGAAATCATTTATTTATTACTTTTATTAAAAATTAGGTATGTATAGTACATATATAAGCCAACTGACTCCCATGCACATGGTCCCATGTGGCATGTTATGTATCTATTAATTAACAATCATTCTAGTACAGTCGGAAATGTCGTCTTGCTATTTACTAACAAGAGTTGATGTAGTGAGATGTATTTATGATTGTATAATTGCAATGCTAACCTCAAGAATTCGGTTGGAGTTGTCGACCACGCCTCGGACTTGGCTCAAGTCTATGCTATAACCAGTACTGACTGAATTTATCTTCTTTTCGGAAAATTTGGAAACAATTTCTGCATCAAATCCTGAAAATGCATCCCTGGAATTGGATATAAAATGCAATTAGATCCAACAAAAATGACTGATATGAAATTTTTGTTCTAATAATCTTGATGAAGAAGGCCCCTCACCTGAGGTCCTGTCTTTTCTTTAAAAGTGACGTCCAATCTGATCCAACTTGTGCACCAGTAACACCAACAATTCAAACAGCAGTCTGCAATTAATGCATACAGCAAGAAATCAAAAACCCATATTTTTATACAAGTCTAGATTTGCTGTTCCGAACTTGTTGTCCCCACATTCCATTTTGGACCCTTCAACATATTACTTTTCTTAACAAATGGAGTTAACACATCAATGTGTCGAACTGTTAAAAATGCATTAAGGGACAGCCCATGCGGCAGCAAGTTCGGGAAGCAAAGAGAAAAATGAAGAGAAAGAACCTACTTATCATCGTGGACAGGTACTCCCCATTCTTCATCGTGGTAAGCAACATAGATTGGGTCTATACCACCGGAGAAAAAATGAAATTAGTAACCAGATAGAATAATGCCATCTATAGGTGGCAATTAAGTGGTATTAATTGATATGTCAATCTTAAATGTAAGGATAAAGGTTTGATCACCTGAATTTGGAGTGATGAAGGTACATCGCTTTTCTTGATTTCGAGTAAGCAAAGTTGAAGAATGACGATGATGTTGAAGATGATGAACAACCTTCTTAATTGATTTAGTTTTTCCATAATGCGCGATACGCATTTTACTTTGCTCTTGCATAATTGCAACCTGTTCTCGTCTAGCTGCCGCTATGCTTCCAGGTGCCTCGACTATAAGGGACCTGGAAGTGCATTTTAACGAGCAGTTATCGCCAGGTTGTGGGCTACCCGATGATTTCTTGGACTTCTTCGCTTCTATTGTACTAGAAGCTTTAGTATTGGAGGATTTCGGTGTCAAGATCAGCTTTTCAACGCTCGAGTTCAAAACATTTGAATCGCTACTTCTCTTGATAGCAGGCGGGCTTGGTGATTTCAGCTTAGGAGATAGAGGAGGAGTGGCAGTCGTCTTTTTTAGCAGCGAGTTTGGTCTTTCCAATAGAGGAACACGATTAATGTTGGGTTGAAGAACCCGTCGCTTATTAACACTAGTTGGCGAGATGATACCGTCGCCATTACAATTGTCTTGCAATTTAGACTTTGAGCTACACATCCTCTTTGGTGCAGCAATCTATCGAAAGAAGAAAAAGGTAAGCCAAGGTGACAGAGAAATGACGATCGACAAGGCAATGAAAAAAGAATGGATGGATAACTGATACATTTATAAAAGAGGTTGTGGAAGTAGTCATATGGAGGGGTAGGGGTCAGCCATACATACACTAAGACATGTACCCTGTTGTCAACGAGTTTGGTAGAGATTAAAATTAAAATTAATAATTAATTTTAACCACACATTTTATGAGATCCATAATTTTTGAATAAACATTTCATAATCTTTTATCAAAATTGATTAAAAATCCGATTTTATCTCTCATTGAGCAGGACTTGGAATATTGTACTTTACATGTGTGTGTGTGTGTGTGTGTGTATTATGAATTTGCTACAATGACGGGGAGGGGTTGACAACCTTTCTAATTGAACGCTCAAGATAGAGGGTGGGGGTCACATTTTTGGAATTTTTTATTCACGCGAGTCCTACACACATGTGAGAGAATATCAAAACTTCTTTCAACAATTTTTGGTCAACTCAACTCAACTTAGTTATATTAATTATATGTTTAATAATGTATAACCCCACCCCCACCAGCTAGGCTGCTAATGAACCCTACTTAGTTCTTTCCCTATCCTATTTCGCTTTACTGCTGCTTCATTCCCAACTCAATTATTGCAAACTAAACCTTGCAAGGGTGTGAGCTTTTTACCTCAAAATAAAGAAGAAATGTCCTAGCTATAATGTGACCCTTAGTTGTATTTGTTGAGAATTGTAAACTCTAATTCTATATCAACAAAAGCAATAAAATCGTGGAAAGAAATAGGCACACGAAAACATTAAAGATTCTATAGAGGTTCTTCTCAATGTGAGACTCTGTCCTCATTCGCCGCTCTAGTAATTTGCGATAATGAAAGGAATTTTATAAGAGAGAACTTGGACATCCTATTTTCTCTAACTTCTCTCTCTTTTTATGATGATGTGAACTCTAATGACAACTCCCTATTTATAAGACAAATTAAAACAAAATTGAAATTGTTAAGTGTGAAATTCCTAAATTGTTCTTAGTGAAATTACAAGTGTCGATCCACGTATCGACTTTGCACAGAAACATTAATTAGACTCCACAGTTTAACAACTTCTTGCTCGGACGACATTTAAACAATCTGATTCAGTAATGGCGATATCAAGAAGATGATCACGCGAGAAGGACTAAACTCGATTTGACATTCTTGTTTTATAATTTTAAGTAATTAGGTCTGTGCAAGGAATTTGCAATGGTCCCATATGCCATATGCTCTTAAGGATTTTTCACTATTAAGTATTAATTAAAGTGTCTTCTCTGCCTACATTCAGAAATTGGGGTATCTAATATCTTATTCCTTGAGGACTTGAATTGCATAATCAAGAATGGAAAAAACTATCTTACTTTCATTTTTCTTTTCATACCAACAAAACACCCTTCATTAATTCATGACAAAAATACCTAAGGACACGAGCTCGTGGGTCACCTTATTTCTATATCTAAAATAAAAAAGAGCCACGATCTCCGTCCTATAACTACACTATAATATCACTCAAAATAGTTTCGTTTGGACTTTAACTCATAAAGCTATATTTATAGTTGATGAATATAAGTCCAGTTTTACCATGAATGAAAACAACATAAAAACTTCTCTACGAGTATTCTCTTGTGCAAATCTTGACCATTTCGTATTGCTTAAACGTTCTTTAATCTTGAATTGAAAATAGTAAAATTTAAAGCTATATTTATGTGCAACATCAAGAGCCAAAATTTACTCGAATTTACACACTATCATTCGAGCATATGAGGAAATTCCTCGAGCTATTTAAAGGAATCTTTGAAGCTTCTACGAATATCTTTCGCTTTGTTCAATGTTATAATTTAATTTATATATATGATTTTTGGTTTACTTTGTTTTTCTAATTGTGAAATGTCAATTACATAATTAGCCCTTAACTAACTAATATTAGATAAAGAGGAAACATCCCATGTGCTTTTATCAACATAATGGAATCATGAATTATTAAGACATGAAACAGGCAAAACACACGAGACATGTATTCTTAATCATAATCCAAAAAAAAAAAACATACTATGTGTGAACAACTATGGTATCGGATGTATGATACAAATGAATGTGCAATGATGGATTGAATGGATTAATTCATTTGTACCTTTTGACTTATTCTTTGGGTTACCCGATCTCATCGGTGCTCTCACATGGGGTCGGGACCCATTTTCGACAAATGTACCCCACTCGCTCTCAATGTGAGAGGGGCGGGTGGGGGCGGATAAATGAAAGGGTAAGAGAGAGGGTACAATAACATGATCCTGGATTGAATATAGGAGTTTGCTTGCCCCTGTTTGAGCTCTATTCTTTAAAAATGCTTTTTTTTTAAATTAATTTTAAATTACACATTTCTCTAATAAATTTCACGCGTAAATTCAATTTTTTTTTTCCATTTTTTTAATCACACACTCTCCAAAAAATCACTATTACAAAATGTATTTTTCACAAAAAAATGGGTCTCATCTACAAATCCTTAATTGACTTGCTACATATTAATCCACGAATTAAGTTGTGATTGTTATTGTGTCTTATCATTCTTCCACAAAGACAAAAACTCGTATTAATTATTGTTGAAGTTGTTTTTATGTTATAAGAACTAGTAAATAGGCGAGAGCGAGGGAGTAGTTTGTGTTTGGCTCATATTTATGAACACTTTAATCATTTTATTTGTTATATTTTTTGAGAAATTCACAAATATTATCAATTTATTTATCATTATTTTCTATTAATTTATAATTTAAATGATTTATAAACATTCCCTTGCTCATTGACAATATAACTGTAATGCCACGAAGACAGACTTTAGGATCATCCAGTGGCTTAGCGGGCCAATTTTATGGGCACATTTGTGATGTCATTTGTCACATAAGGCCCAATATAATATTTTGCCATTGGGCTTGGTCCCTCATGAGGCTGTTTTATATGATATTTTATTGTTAACATGGGATGTGTTGTGAAAATTGTTGTTTCATTCCTTGTAGTGTCCCATATATTGGCATTTATAGCGATATCGCGTCAATTGTCTATGTGTTAGATTCGTTGTATCATGTATGACCCTTTTCCTTTCGTTCATTGTTCGTGATGATATTGCTTAGCCGACGTTTGACTTTCTTTAAAATAAAATAATTTATTTCTCACACTCATTTTCATCGACCTCCGATAACTAATGTATGTTTGGAATACCTTTTGGACCATGTTCGTTGTTGTTGTTCTTCATTCCTTAATCCAGTTGAATTTCAATGATGTTTCATTTCTCAAATAGTCGAAAACATACTCACAAAAATGTAAGATTAGAATTATAAAGGCATCGAATAGATAGTAAATTTAGGAAATAAGATTTTATAAGTAATAGTATCTCACCGAATAGATGTACAAGGGTGAGATGAGTGAATTGTGAGTTGGGATGTTTTGGGGCTGAAATTGAGTATGGACAATTGGGGGCATACAAAAGTATAAGGGGCCATGAAAGTTGCGTTTCATAAATAATGATTTCGGTGAGTTGGATAATTTGTCTGAGTTGTAATTTTTAACAATCGTAACTTGTCATGTGACATTTTCGTGCGACATGCCTACGAGGAGGAAAATAGATTTTGATGAATGATGGATGAAATGTAACATCCCAAAGATGAGTGATCATTGAAAGTAGTTTTGAGTTTGTTAAGCAGTGATCATAGTTTAAGTTGGATGAATAGTGAAATATTTTACTTAGATCATTTGGTTGGGTTGTAATTTTTTTAACGATCGTAACTTGTCACGTGGGTTTTTTGTGACACGTAGTTTGTTGGCCAATTTCAAATTAAAAAACGCTTGTTGTGCATCATCATTTACAATTTTATTTTATTTTCACAAATTTGAAGTGAATATAAATTGAATTAAAATTTTTAAAATTTTCCATCATTTAGACGATTGTACTTATGCAATGTGGGTTAACGACAAATTGGGAGATTATTATTATTATTTTATTTAGTTAATGAGATTTTGAATCAATCAAATCTCACGTTATCTATTGAAAAATAAATATATAAATTATAATATACTCATATTACAACTGTTAAGTTAAAGTTCAGTATCTATGAAATGAACTAAAAAATATGAGCTTGTTTGAACTACATTTTATGGTAAAAACGCATTTTGAAGTTGATTGACAAAGAATGCATGAAATGATGAAAAGTTTTGGGTTTGATAAGCCTAGTTTTTTTTATGAAAAATTGAAAACGTTTCCTTCTTTTTATTATTCACCTATTTGATTGCACTAATTTTTTAGGGAAAACGTTTTCCAAATTTTTCAAGGACAAGTTGTTGATGCACAAAAGTTAGAAAACGTTTTTCCACCATATTGATGGAAAAATATTTTTCAACTTTTTGACTTTTTTTTAATAGCAATTGGAACACATTTCAAAATTAATGGTAAAAAAATTTATCTATTTAATTGATAATTTGCATAAAAAAAAAAAAACCAAACGATAAATTTGTCAAGTAAAAATTTATACCAATCAAATATCATTAATTATAATTTACTGTAAAATAAATTTTAGACAATTTAACAGGAAAGCACCATTAATTACAATCTGTTTGCTAAGAAAAATACTAATATACTCACATGGGTGATCCATATGTGCGAATCTCATATAAATAAAATAATATTTTCTCCAATACTCAGATGACTCGTGCGGTCACTCTCGCGGTTCGTGTGGCATTGCTCGTCTGCTAAATATGCCGCTAAGCGCAACGATGGTGGGAGCCCTGCTGGGATTGGGTACCCAGATGTACTCCAATGCCCTTCGCAAGCTTCCTTACACGCGCCGTAAGCACCCTCGCCTTCTTTATTATCGTTATTATAGGAACTGTATCCTGCTGTGATTTATTTCCAAAAAAATTGCAGATCCATGGGAGCATTTGCTGGGAATGGGGCTGGGCGCGGTCTTTGCTAATCAGATGGTGAAGTGGGACGCCGAAGCCCAGGAAGATCTCGACAAGGTACTCCTGAAGGCCAAACAAGCCAATGAACGCCGCTACTTTGGTACCTATTTGTTTTTTTGTTTTTTTAATCTCTCCTCGCAATTCGTAATTGGATAGGGTTCATGGATATATCTGAAACCCCTTTATTTTTTTGTTTCAGTTTTCCTACTTATTCTTAAAGCATGTTTGGGAAGTGTTTATAAGCTGTTTTAGTTATAAATAAATAGAACTGAGTGATGGATTAGTGGTGGACAATGCTTCTGCGTCCCATTGAAATGCTTGGATAAAAATTGATATGTGTGTTTATAAACATGAACCATACATAGGCTTGGAGTGTTTATAACAATTATTTTGTCACAACTTCTTGCAAGGACTATGCTACATGTACACACAATCCCCTACACAATCTCCTACACCTCCCTCACATGGAGGGGGACCCACAAATATTTTATTATGTGTGGGCCCCCCTCCATGTGAGGGAGGTGTAGGGGATTGTGTAGGAAATTGTGTACAAATAGCTTTATTCTTCTTGCAATTACCGTGCATACAGTCTGGTCATGATTTGTGGAATTTGGGTGGCAGAAATTTGTACTTTTTCTGATGTCTAACGTCTTTGATCTAAAGTTGGCTCTTTTGTCAATCGAGGAGTTGTGTTATTAGCCTTTTGTTACTAGCCTGTCTTCCTCTGAGGAAGACTTAATTTTGACACTCAATGTGCTTTGGAGAAGATTAAACTCTAAGGTTCCAAGCAGAACGATTGCTTTTTATGGTCGAAATGCCTAAATTTACCATTGGTCTTATCCTTATCTTGGTATATATATTTTTTACCCGCGGTTTCATTTGATGTACGGGGAGCAAAAGCTGAAAAAAATAGCATCCATTTAAATTTCCCATTAGCATTCACAATCTACGAATGCAGGGCATTCTCTTATTTATCTTACCACAACGCATCCGTACATGGGTATAGAGAGGTGGTGTTGTTAGGAAAAAGTAGGTGGTGTTAAAGAGAGCGCTGCCATCACCTTCCTCTATGCGGAGAGAAGGTAAAATGTGATGGTAATTGTTGATGTCTAAATGATGATCAACAATTCTTTTCACTTAAGACAAGATTTTTCCCGCCTAAACTCACTATTCTGTTGCTCAATATGGAGCAAGAAGAAAAATGGCTTTTCGGGAGGAAGCTATCCAAATTCAGCATAGCATTATTCATTGTAGATATGCCTATTTATAGATTTTTATTCAGGCCTTGGGGGGTAAATGGATCTTTTTAAGTTGGCAACATGTGGCAACCATTTGTTGACTGACTTCTAGTTCTAACTGATTCTGTTGTTTGCTCACGTTTATTTACCAGTATAATCCTTACATTTTTGTTCAAGTATACTGGCTTGCATTTATGTATTTAAGGTCGCTTATGAGGTTTTTCCCTTATGAGTGCTTTCAGCTCATTTGAGTTCGCATATACTTTTTGGCTTCTTCAGAATGTTCACTTAGATACTCTAAATGAACATTTTATATATAACAGTAACTTTGCAGCCCCTTTAGGATCATCCAGTTGAGCAATACAGGTGAGCTCCATTGAGAACCTGTTCTATGCTTCAATAGTAACGAAGCTGAAACGTTTTTTGATCATTGTTTGATGGGTAGTTAGGTATCTTTGTTATTTATTTTACAGTGAGGAAGAAGACAATGCTAGAACTTGTATTATAGATAGTAGAAGAGTGAAATTCGCTCTTCCATGCAATGTTTAAAAGGACGTAATCGGGTACTAAGGTTTTTTTAAGACATTTTGCGGCACAAGTCTTGCCTTAAACCAAAAAAATGTAACTATTAAAATGGAAAATAAGCACAATACAAATCATAAACAATTTTCAAAGTTCAAATAGAACAATTTAAAGTATGCAAACAATTAAAAGAAAAATCTACAGGTCATTTCAGAAGTAGGTTAATTGGAATTTTTGAAGTTGTGGGCTCACACCTAAAGCAAACTAAACAAAAAATTAAGGAGCTCACACCTCACAAGACTTGAGGTGCCGCTATGCCTTCAAAAACTACTTCACAATCAGTGCCCTGAATCATTTCCTATTCGCCTATTGTAAGATATCCCTCAGTTTGGATTTTTTAAAATCATGCTCCAATGTATAATTTGATTAGGCTAGGGGATCTCTAGTTCCTAAGATGTGTGTTAGTTAGGGGCTGGTAAAACTTCTGGTGATAGTATAGTAGCAATTCAAGAACAACACTAAATGAACTTCATATTTTCTTGTTTTTTCACCCACACTCGCTATCTGTTTTCTCAAGCAGCAATCGAAGCTGAATAGGATTAAGTTCAGTTGGTATCTGTCTGGAATTGGGACAATGGTGAGACTTATGATTGAGACTTATTTTTGTTGTGTCTTAGGAAGTCTTTTCCCTTTCTTATATCTTTACCATTAATAATTTGGGTAGTCCAGAAGTTAGATCACTAGATATTGGCTTATTTTTCCTAACTAGTAAATAATTATTGAGTTCATCGGCCTTGTTGATGCAAATGTCTAATAGAGAGAAATTAAAGAAAATAGAACAAGGAAATATAGAAGAAAGAAGAAGAAATAGCAAAAGACATGGTAGAAAATTAGAGAATAGAGAAGAAATTAGGAGGAAAATCTGTATAACTTGTATTCAATAATAATGTCAAACATAAACTTAACAAGCTAGGTCTCATTTAAAGAACAAAGTGGTTAAATCCTAGGGAATTTCCATGATTTAAAGATATCCAATTGAAGCCTGCCTTAGAGTGAAGCATCCAAAAAATTGTAAGCAATTTTTAGAGGCGTATGCCTCTATTATGTGAGGCACACGCCTCAACGCACTGCTTTAAGGATTGTGACCCACAAAACATAAAAATTCTGATATACCTATTTTGAGAATATTCCACTGCCCACTAAAATATTATAATTGTGTTTGGCATAGACCCACTTTAGGAATAGTCTACTGCTCCATCAACTAAAATAGTAGTCTCTATATTTTTTTTTTGTATACTTTAAATTTTTCTATCATGAATTTTGTTGATTATTTATGATGCATTATGCACTTATTTTATATTTTACCACTGTTTGATAAAGATTCTTTAAAAGTCATTTTCAACCACACGCTCTCAATAAAATAATTTTGCTTGAGGACCTATAACTTCTCCCACTTTTTAACCACACATTTTCTGAAAAATTCACTTTTCACATAATCTATTATTTAAAAATCTACATTAAACATGCTCTTATAATATTGTCATTTTTTTGGTTTACAGGTGAGGCTTACGCCTCTCGCCTCATGAGGAAAAAAGCTCTTATTACATGATTATGCCTTTTTAAACATTGGAGACTTCTAATAAATAAAAACTATAAAAATGATATAATCCTATTGAATAAAAGTAATACAATCTAGTCAAACTGAAAGTCTGTTCTTCACCTTGTTTTCCCTGGAATAGACTTCTAATCTTTTTTGATCATGTGTTGCTCCGTAGTCTGTATCTGTGCCATAAATAAGGACAATGAAACTCATGAACAGTGGAGACCAGCTTTCTGAATTTACCCCATTGTTTACTTTTTCTAGCTCGTAAGCAATGGTGCTAAAGGTCCAGGAGTCCACTGCCTCCACTGGACTTTGAAGAGAAAATTTTACTCGGGTGTATGTACATGTATATATGCATTAAGAGAGGGAGGAATACTAATTGATAATTAGGGATTTGGGATGGGATTTCATGTTGTTGATTATCTTGGTAGTGGAGGGTCTAAAGTGGGGATAGTAGATTTTACTTAACTTATATTTTGTTACAACTTTTCTTAAAATTTTACCAACTTACATTTATGTTATTATTTTCTTAACAATTAGGCAAAGTCTCAATTTCTACAAAATTTAAACTAGTTATGAAATTGAATAAACAAATTATTTTATGTAATTAATTATTTTTGTCACGTAGTTTTATCTTGGTTCAATATTTGACTCTTTGACCCTTTATCTCTTCTGGGTCAATATCTAAATTGAGTTTAAAAACATTGTTTCTTGTTGCTTTTGGTGCCTGTTGTTTTAATTCTTAAGCAACGACCGTCTATAGAGTTATCGCATTTACAAATAAAAGTCAGTATCTGCTGAATTTTTGGAAAGGTTTTTTTTTTTTTTTTTTTTTTTTTTCTTTTGAAATTTGTTATTTTCTCTTTTGTTTGCCTCCACAATCCATTAAATCATCACCGATATTTTTTTTTTATCTGACTTTCTCTCTCAATATATACTCAAATATTGTTGCTTCAAATATGAGAAAATTTCTTCAAACTCCACTCTACTAGAATAGCAAAATCTCTGTTAGATGAGTGTCAACTCCATCCTCTCTCATTTCGAGGCTCAGCCCCTGCTCGTAAGTTTTGTCGGTAATACTTGTTAAATAAAACTTATTTTGTTTAGTCACTCTCTGACCTCATATGTTAATTGCAGTTTCCTGCCTGTGGCAGAGAGATTGGTAATAGTTGTCTCTTACTGGCTTAAAGTATTTTGTGTGCTGTAGTTTGTCTGCAAGCCGCCCCTTTATTCTGTTTAATTGGTTTAATTTTAGTTGATGAACAGGAAGAAAAAGCTTAGAAAAATTAGAAACCTGTGGAAATTTCCCATTAGCATTCAGAATCTAGGAATGCAGGGCATTCCCTTATTTGTCTGACATTGTGGCACTTTACTTGCTGTTGATGCTTCTTAGTTGAATGGATAATGCATACATGCATGCAGGGTGGAGCCAGAAAAAGACGTTGGGGTAGGTTGATATTTTTAAAAATTTCCAATGAACTCATGCTATAAGAGATACTTTACACCACACGAAATCTAGTTTAGAAGGCTAAGGTCATAACAATCATGAAAAAGTGGGTGGGTCAAATACTCAAGCAAGTAGAAATCTAGATTTAAACCCTAAGATATCCTACTAGATTTTCAAAGCTTTCCTTGCCAGATAGGACATCGACGCTCTTCAAATTGGCGGAAGCATGATAGGCATGAGCAAATGATATATACCCACCAATCGAACTAAAGTCCCAAAAAACTTAGACAACTAGTCAGACAATTAAAATTTTGGCCAAACACAATAAAAAATACGTGATTGTACAACACTTTTATCAAAATACTGTTTGATGTTGGTATCAATATTTTATACCGTCACATTCTAATACCACCTTAAGTGGGAAAAATCGACCAAAATATCGAGGGTCTAAAGAAATTGGATTTATTTAATGTCCACGTTTGGCTCACTTCAATAATCTACTTATTAATCTATAAATAAATAAGTTTTAACAAATATTCTTTTTTCTGACAAAATTAAATATGGAGCAAGTTACTTATTTTGATAATACCATTTATTTCATGGTTAATTTTTCTTTTTTATTTACAAGTATGAATAAGCAATATATGATAAAATACATAGAAACACAAATTTAGTTACTTTTAAGCTTAGCCAAACATGTAACATCTCTTACTATTAAAATGAGTAATTTATTTTAGCTTTAATCAATAAAAAATATTTATTATAGATTTATTTTATTTAATTACAAGTTAACCTTTTAAACTTAGTCAAACATGCATGAAAGAAATTATCTAATTTGGTAACGAGCTGTTTCTGTTGCATAAATGTGAATGAAATGAATATGCAATTATTTAGAGTCTTCAACTAAATTTGGACAATGGCTTGGGCTGGGACTGAGGTTGGCTGGGCTACAATTATTTTTTGGACTTAATTTGAGCATAATGTTTTTTGAACAATCCACTCTAAATCTTGGCCGAGCCAGGCCAGGGCTCCTCCCCCTTCATTGACCCCTGCAAGCATCATATAGAGATATGGTGATCTTAGGAAAAGTTGGTGATGCTAAAGAGAGTCTTAAATGCAGCCATATCCTTCCTCCAAGTGGACAGAAGGCAAAATATGGTGGTAATTTGGCAGCCACTGTTGCGTCCAATCATGGGAAAGAAATGTAGCAACTGTCCTATTAGATAAATAGGCAAGCTCTATTGAGAAATGAGAACCTGTTATTGTAAGCCAGCAGTAACAAAGCTGAAGCCTTTTAGTAATCATTGTAGTCAGAAATGGATTTGAGTACGTAAAGTTATATTTGAGTTTTCACTGTGAGGGAGGAGAAAAGGCTAGAACTTGTATTAAAGATTAAGAGAGAAATTTGGTCTCCTATGTCTAATTTGATTGGGATAAGGGATCCCTAGTTCCCAAGTTTTATGCAGGTTAGGGGCTGGGAAAACTTTTGTGATAGTATTGTAGCAATTCGAGAACAATCACTGAGACGAATTTCCTGTTTCCTTATTTTTTCACCCACCTTACTATATTCTTCCACAAGTGGCAATTATGTTGGCGGCGAGACTGGGCAATGGTGAGACTCGTGATTGAGAGTTTGAGACTTCTGTTTATGGAGTCTCGGGAATTCGTTTCCTTTTCTTAGATCTTTACCCTAATTATTTGGGAAGTTTGGAAGTCAGTGATGTAGATTTAGGTTTTTTTATTTTTTTGCTTCATATAGTATATAATTGCTGAGATCCATTGACTCTAAAATATATGGAGGGGACATGCCTGTGCTTCGTAACTATGCCGTAACAAAGAAGAAATAAACTCTCGGACAGGGAAGAAGGTTGCCTGCCCCCGCTTTCTGGATTTATCCCTTTATTTACTTTCTACCACTTAGTTTGTTGGTAATACTTGCAAAAGAACTTATTTTGCTCAATCATTCTGTGCCTCAAATGGTTAACCGTGGCAGAGAAATTGGCCATAGTTAGTCTTACTGTCTCAAGTTTTCTGTGTGCTGTAGTTTGTCTGCATGTTGCCCTTTAACACCTTCCCCTTTAATCTGTCTAATTTGGTTGCGACTTGTAATTGCAGATGATGTCGAAGACTAAGCGTGTTTGCTTTGGGATTCACTTGTCAAAGAATGTAATGTCTCTGTAAATTCTTGTCCTGGTTTATAAAAAATTGCTTGCCTAATCGTTTGAGGTGTGTTTTACAATAAAATCCCATTGCTCCAAACCGATTTTGAGAAGGAATATAAACATGCAGAACACAGTTCACTCTTCTAGTGTTGCTCTGCAATGATCATTATTTCCAGTAGCACATGATAATACTTGCTTATTTTACAGTTGAATGATTTGTATTGACAATCTTTTAACCTTCCATAGATAGATTGCCAGTTAGAACTCGAGTGATGTACAGAAGGAACCCGAATTGACAAATAGTTAAAGTTTGCGACTACACACCATCATCTCCATCAATAATTAAATTTCCCCAGAATGCCCAGACAAAGCTTGTGGGAGGTCGTGGAGATTTAAATCTTTACTCATTTGTACTTGGGCAGTGTGAAGGAATCAATAAAAACCAAGTTATAGTTAGGTAAACACCGGCGAACTTCTGAATGAGCTTTTTTCAAATCAGGAACAAATAAACTAGATGTAATAATACGTTTTTTATTTACACTTTTGATTCTTCTTTACAACTGGTGTTCTATTACATTCCAGAGAAGTTTTGACGCTTTAAATGTATTATTTTTGGTATAAATAAGATAATAAGTACTATTTGTTATGAATATGATAGAATTTTTTTTACTAGTAGCAATGCCATGTAATCTTTAAGTTACAAACAATCTTTAAGTGAGTAATCTTAAAAGCATAATTAGTTTAAAATTTTTGTTCTTATCATCAAAATAAATTGATTTTGAAAAACGCAAGATTTGACCTAATTATACCTAGAGGGGGGTGATTAGGTGTAAATGCGAAATTAAAATAATAACTAACAAGTCACTAGTTAATTATGTTTAGGTAATTAATCAACCAAGTTAATTTTCATAAGTTTGAATATCACAATCACATAAAGTAATAATCAAAACAGTAAATAAAGCGATAAACAACGCGAGAATTGTTCACGGAGAAATTCAACGTGGGAAAAACATCGGGTGCTTTGCCAGTCAGAAATTTACTATAAACATATTGATAAACTTACAAACCACCAGCAAAATTGACGACACAAACTTTCTGATATCATGTTTGAAGTTTGAAACAACCCTCCTGGAATGTGTACACTAATATCAAACCCGACTCTTATTTGTAAAGCAGTCCTCCTGAAGTGAGCACACGAACTCCACTACTGACTCTTCACGAACGTTTATCTCCTGCGGATCTTCAAGAAGAACTCTTCGTTCTTCAGTAATCTTCCTTGATCTTCAAGTCTTTGACAGAACCAAAAGAATATTCAACCTTGTTTGATTTGATTATTTTGATGTTTTCAACAAGGTTGACGCATTCAATATGAAAGATTGAACTCTTTTGATTTGATGTAGGATATTTGTTATTGAGAGAATAATGTTCAACCTCATTGCACTGAATAACGCGACGCCAGTATTTATATGTTGGACTATTTAGAAAACATGGGCCAAGTAAAATTCTTGCAAATCGAAAATTAGGTTGCCTGAATAAATAAGTCGCTCGAGTGAAAGGTCTGTTGCTCGAGCGACAGTGGAGCGAAGGTCAAGCGATGAATGTACTGTTTCATCTGCTCGAGTACAAGTCCGGGGAGCAGCTAGCGAAAAATCGATGAGTTACCTTCGTGTTTCAAACATAAAACCCCAAATCCAAAGCTAACCTACTAACTATGAAATTTTACAATTTAGTCTCCAGGCTTTATAATTGTTCAAGTTGACCTTTTGTTCACAGAATCGTCAATACAAAATATAACACTAACGTATTTCAATCGGAATAAATAAGAGTCATACCATTCGTGTTCACTTCCTTCAGTGACAGAAGCAGCATTGTCTCATTCCCATCAATATTATCGACAGCATAGATTAGGAAACGAAACAATCCTTGAAAAGGTTTTTTTTTAAAAGTGAAATACGTACCATGAATTAAGATTGTAACTTTTCGTAACAAAGGAGAATTAAAAATAGTGAAATACATATAAGTGAAATTAGAGCTTTTTATCGTTACAATTTGGTGAAAAGGGATAAAAGAGCATTTAATAGTTGAAAAAATGGGAATTGGCTGAGACCAAGTTAAAGAAACGATAATTCTCATAACAAATCGGGCATTTCTTAGCTCTAACTAGCTCGTGAATACATGCAAAGTAAGATTTTCACGCGTTGACGTAGTTGCAATTCACTCGAATTTCACCATCATCATCATAGTCTTGAATGTTTCCAAGCTTCACCATGGACGCAGCAAATTGATGATGGAAGACCGAAGATTGCGAAGTCAATGCAGTGACAAGGGGCGCAGTACGTGAATCAGAGTACAACATTTGATCAGTTGATAACAAACCCATTTTCTTCTCGAGATTTTTGTAGTATTGCACGTCGAAGGCCTTGGGGGTCACTGCATCAAGCTCCACGTATTCCGAAGCCCATCTGCATTTTCTTCTCAAGAAATTCAAATATTTAGGATTGATGCTTGGATCTGGTTTTCCTGTTCCTTTGTAGTTAAAGAGCCTGTTTTGTAGAGAACCACATGTGCTTCTTCCAATAGTATGTGCTCCTGTTAAAATCAATTATACATAATTTTATAAAATATCTCAAATGTACGAATGTTTTTTTTCTACTAGTAGTGTCTCACATACCAGAGAGGACGACCAAGTCGAGCACATTTAATCCCTTGGACTGGAAAAACTCGATCAAGTCTGTTATTTTCTCGCGACCCATTGGCACCAAATCGGCTTCTTGGGCGATGGAAACTCGTCCGTCTTTCCTACCATACGGTACCATCCAAAATGGACCTCCGGCATGGACAGTAGCATCTCTTGCAGCAGCAGTTAGAATATCAGCACAGGACACAGTTTTGGGACACTTTTTCTCAAGCTCTGCTTTGATATCATCAATCACTTCGAATCCCCTCAATGACTTGCTGGCATTAGCTATCCTCTCACTTCCTTTGCGATTTAGAAGAATCGAAGCGTCACATCCCTGCACCACGAACAAGTCGTGTTAGAGGCAAAACAGATTAATGAACCATTTCATCTAAGAGTTTAAGCTGATGAGGCGTACTCTGACGGAGCAGTCGTGGAAGTGCAACCTCATGAGAGCGGGAGCGAGTGTCGAGTCCTTGTTGACCCATTCTTTAACCTTGCTGTGGGTGATCTTTTCGAGGTCGGGACAGGTTCCATGATAGTGGGAGAAACTGAGTGAATCTGAATCATCAACAAGCGAAGCATCATTAGCCGAGAATGCAAGAATTGTCGAGAAGATGAACAAGTAGCTGGTAGACCAATTCATTTTCTACGTATATATCAGCAGCCCAAAAACAAAGATGATGAGGAAGAAAACAATTGTAATTGATAATTTTGAATGACAGTACGTTGTGTTACATATACTGAGAGAGAGAGAGAGAGAGAGAGAGAGAGGTCAATATTCTATATGCAAGTATATACGTGAGAGCCACCCCTCAAGAAATCTTCAAGAACGTGCGAACCATGTACAACATGAATAATTCTATGTAAATGAATTTATTTCGTATTAATTAGTATGATTCAAATGACGGTTTAGACATTTAAAATTTCCAAAATTCCATGCGCATTATTTCTATTGGGCAGAGACTCACTATTTTTCTATTAAATTGCCATGTGATTTTTCTTTATCTAAGTCTTTCTTATCTTGTTTCTTTCGCAAATTATTAAAAGGGGTTTTACGGATAGATTGATTTGGGAGGTGGGAACATTATGGTCGTTGACAAAAAAAAAAAGAGAAGATTTTTTAACAATCAAACGGATGAAAACCGTGAAATTGACTATTTACACTCGTAAACAATAGATTGATGATGTCTATGCCAAGGAAAAAAAAAGTTTGAGGACCGAAATCGCAAAGGGATATTGGTTTTGGACCATTTATGCTAATATCCCTAATTAATATCATCCCAATTTTGTTCCTCTTGCAAGTATGCAGATACAAATTACCATCTTTTCAACTTAAATAATGGCTTTGGTAGGTACAAAACTACATGCAAATTACCCATAGTTATAATTTTGTAATGGAAAATTTCTCCAAACACAGTCACTTTTGAGCACATAGATCCCAATCAGAACTTTGACATTTAAATCTTCAAACTGTCACTTTTATTGGACGGAGGCTATCTATTTTTCAATTAATTGTTATGCGATTTTTCTTTTTTAATTTCCTTGCCTTGTTTCTTCTGTACACTAGCGCAGATCATCATTCTCAACCGGCGACCGGGATGTATTAGTAAAGGCAGTTCTCCCAGCTATCGCAGCATACGTTATAAGCCTCTTTAAACTCCCAGTGACTCTATGCAATGATATCAGATCTCGTGTTCCGATTTTGGTGGTGAAACAAGCCTGGCAAGTATTGGGACAAACTAATTCTTTGGTGGCCTGACTTTTAAAAGGGAAATATGTTTAGGAATGGTGATTTTCTGTCAGCTCTAGACAGAAGGGAGTCTTCTTTCCTTTGGAAAAGTATTATTTAGGGACATTCGGTCTCTGTTGGCAGGTCGCTGAGGGAGGGACTTCTCTTTGGTGTTTCAAATGGCTATCATCAATTGTTACTTGAAAGTGATTCCTTGGGGACAATCCAGAGCTTGGCTGTTGATTTTGATGCGCTTAATGTTGATTGACATTGTTAATTTGTTGCCAAAAGTTGGCGGTGGTTTTCGTCACTCTGTACCTCACAAGAGGAATAAAGTGGCTCATGAGCTTGCTTCCTTTACATGTCTTTATGAAATTTTGTTTAGTTGGAAAAGTCGCATTTCATTGCTTCTTGTGCCATTTGTGCACATAATTTCGTTTAATGACTTATGTTTGATTGTGCTTTAAAAAAAAAAAAAAAAATTCTAAGGATCTTATTTTTGTAGGATGAAAATAATATGCATCCTATTGCAGGTAGACAAGAAAAAAAGAAATACCGCTTATATTATAAAATTGGTAACCGAATACACAATTGTCAAAGTTGATAATCAAATTCAGGTCAAGGTTTTCAATTAAAATTTGTTCAAAGAGGACGGTGAACAATGTTTTAAATTTAAAAGCCTTTAGCTAATGATTTGAGTTTCAATAATTATATTCACACCACAATTTTTATTTATTTCATTACATTGTAATTGTACATAAGGTCTTCAATTTTTGCTCATTAAAGTATTTGTCTTCAACTTATTTTCGCTACATTATTATCATTAGTTTTTCATCAATTAACATATTTTATCTGTAAAAGTAGTTTTCTTCCAAAAAAATTGTTATAAGGACGTATTTATCTTCGTTATTTTAAGTAAACAAGAAAGCAATGAATATAAGAGCATGAAAAAAATATTTTCCCTTGCGATAATTGGACAAAGACCATAATTAAAGATGAAATGTGATAATTAATGGAAGGTTAAATATCAAAATGTGATTAATAGAAATTCAAAGTTCAAAAAAATAGATTTGTATAAAATAAAAAAAGGTATATAAATCAAATCAAATGCAGAAAAACATGTCTATATTCAAAATGGAGAGATTTGAAATTGAATTAAAGTTCAATAATTCATGATGGAATATTGGCTCAAAGAGAATGAAAGTGAACTTTCCGTATTTGAACTCATCTATCGGATTTGCTAGGAACTTACTGGATATTCACCTAGCTTACCGGATTTCAACAGCGTATACCGTATATGGATAGATTTACTGAACTTACCGTATATAAGTTTGAAACTTACCGATTTACACGACCAATACCGTATTTGGTTAGAACATACCGTATATGGTTTAGCTTACCGGTTTTGAACCAAACTTGCTAAATTTCGGTATTATACAACAAAATGGATATTAAGACAAAGAGATGGAAGGAAAAATATATATATTTCAAACTTACTTAATGAAGATACATGGCTAATGTATATATTTCCAGACTTATACAATATAGAAAGTACATACTAATCATACTACCTACTACTAGACAATACTTGACAAAAACTTAACTTGTAATAGGTTAAAAACTAGTCTAACTTTCATCATTACATAGAGTTAGACTTAATAAAAAACGTGACAAATTGTAACTACAAAAAATATAGTTGAGTTCAACAAAAGTGTCACAACATACGGTTCATCACTCCTCCTTGACACTTTTGTTGGAAACACCAAGACAATCTTTGAATATTTCAAACCTTTTCTTAGGCAAGGCTTTGGTAAAAATGTCAGCCACTTGTTCCTCAGAACTGCAATGCTTCAATTCTAACTTCTTCATTTCTTGAGCTTCCCTTCTGAAATGATATTTGATCTTTATGTGTTTTGTCTTTCCATGGAACACTAGATTCTTCACAATTGCCACAACAAATTGATTATCATAAAGAATGGTTGTTGTATCAAGTTGTTGGTGCCTCAGATCTTTCAACATTTTTCTCAACTACATAGCCTGATTTGTTGCTTCAGTTACTGCAATGTATTCTGCTTCAGCAGTTGATTGTGCCACCATTTTTTGCTTGATTGAATTCCAACACACAAGACTTGAACCAGTATAGAAGGCATAGCCTAAAGTACTCTTCATGTCATCAACATATCCAGCCCAATCACTATCAGTAAAGCCAGTAAAAAACAGAGTTTTTGATTTCTTAAAACTGATCCCAAACTCCTCTATTCCTTTGATATATCTTAGCACTCTTTTTGCAGCTTGAAAGTGAATTTCACTAGGTTCTTGCTTGAATCTTGATAGCATATTCACAGCAAACATCATATTTGGTCTAGTGGAAGTTAAGTAGAGCAAACAGCCAACTAAACTTCTATAAACCTTCTCATCAATTTTCTTTACTGTCTTTTTTCATCAGTTTTTATTTCTGAATTAAAGGGGTGTTAACTGATTTGCAATTCTACATATTAAATTTCCTTAACACCTCTTTAGCATATTTCTTTTAGCACACAAAAATTCCATCATTTGTTTGATCAATCTCTGTTCCAAGGAAATACTTCATTTCACCCATATCTGCCATCTCAAATACCTTCATCATTTCATTCTTTACCACCTCAATTAAGGCTGCATTGCTTTCTATGATTAAGAGATCATCAACATAAAGAGAAATGATAATCAACTCCTCCTCCACTTGTTTGATATACAAAGTTTGTTCATTGATGCTTTTACTGAAACCAAGACTGCTCAGGTGTCTATCCTGCTGTACCAACTTCTTGGCGCCTGTTTTAAAGCATACAAAACTTTCTTCAATATACACACTTTATCTTTCTTTCCATTTTTTTTTATTAAATCTTCATGTTGTTTAATGAAAATTTCTTCATTTAGATGCCCATTTAAGAAGGCATACTTCACATCAAGCTGGTTCTCCATTCTGATTGAGCAACAATTGCGAACAACAGTCTTATTATTTCAAACCTGGCCACTGGAGCAAAAGTATCAGTAAAATCGACTCCATATTGTTGAGTATAGCCTTTTACAACCAGCCTAGCTTTGAGTTTGTTTATTAAACCATTTGCATTCATTTTGGTCCAAAACACTCATTTTACTCCAATAACATTCTTGTTTTTTGGTCTATCAACCAACATCCAATTTCCATTCATTTCAATCACCTTAATTTCCTTCTTCATTGCATCTAACCAATCTTGAGAATTGGCTACTTCGGTATAAGTTGAAAGCTCCAGAACTGCTGTATTGCAGGTAGCATAAATGTCTTCAAGTGATCTAGTTCTGATCACCTCATTTTTCGAATCTGATCCATCATTAGGTTCAGCCTCAGCTTCAGCTTCTTCATTAACATCAACATCCTCATCTTGTAAAGTTGGTTTTGGAATCTCAGTTTTATTCACAGAACTTGATTCCCAATTCCAAGAAAAATGTTTATCAACATTGACATCTCTGCTAGAGATTACTTTCTTGGCATTAGGAATATAAACTCTATATCCTTTTGCATTACCACAATATCCAACCAAAACACCAAGTTCTGCCTTTTGACTTAGCTTGTCTCTCTTTGCATAATGGATGTAAGTATAACATATACTGCCAAACACTTTCAAGTGTGATACATTTAGCTTAAATTCATACTAAGCTTCAACAGGGGTTAGTTTTTCTAAGGCTTTTGTAGGCAACCTGTTGAGAAGATACACAGATGTATTCACTGCCTCAGCCCAGAATTCATTTGTAACATTTTTCTCTAACATCAAACATCTAGTCATCTCCATAGCCGTTTTGTTTTTCCTCTCACACACTCCATTCTGATGAGGTGAGTAAGGGATTGTTAGCTGATGTTTAATCCCTACTTCCTCACAGAATTTGTCAAACTGATTGTTGGTATATTCAATCCCATTATCAGTCCTTATAGCATTTATCTTGTAGTCACTTTCATTCTCCATAAGGTTCTTAAACCTCTGAAATATTGCAGGCACTTCTGACTTCATATTGAGAAAGTAAACCCAACACATTCTAATTAAATCATCAATAAAGAGGACAAAATACTTGTTGTCATTCGAGGTTGAAGTTCTCATAGGACCACAAACATCATAGTGGACCAACTGAAGTTTGTTTTGTGCTCTTCTAGACTGATTTATATGAAAAGGCAGCCTAGTTTGTTTCCCCAGTTGACAAACATCACAAGCACAAGCATCATCATTCACTTTTGGCATATTTTCGGCTAACTCTAGTTCAGACAAATTTTTGAGTGAGTTGTATTGGCATGCCCAAAACGTTGATGTCATAAAGCAGACTCAACCACAGTACTAGCAAAGACATGTGAGTTAACATTCTTCCACTCCAAAGGAAAACTCATATGTTTCATTTCAACTTTCATTAATTCCAGATTGTTTTGATCCAAAATTGTACAACAACTATCCTTAAATATTAAGGTATAGTTCTTTTCAATCAGTTGGCCAACACTAATCAGATTTTGATCAATGTTAGGCACATACAAAACATCAAAAATGTACTTAATAACTGATGGTGTTTGAACTGAGACTTAGTCAATTCCTTTCACCTCCACATACTCTCCATTTCCAACTTTCACCATTGATCTGTAAGCATCATTCAACTCCACGAAAATATCTGAACTTGATGTCATGTGGTGAGTGCATCCACTGTCAAGTAACCAGGTTTCAATCTGGCTGGAAGCTATGGAGTTTATAGTAGAAAACAGATGTTCTTCTGCATGATCTTCAGCAACTTTGGCCAGCTGCGGCTCCTTCTTCTCCTTTTGATTCTTGCGTACTTTTTCAACATGGCCAAAGTGTTTACAAGTCCTGCATTGCACACTAGGTCTAAACCAGCACCACTTAAGAACATGACCTTTCTTTTTGAAATGGGGACAAGAAGGATAATCACCATTCTTGCCAACATTCTTGTTGATTTCCACATTCTTCTCATGTTGTGGTTTCTTCACTCCAAAACCAGTTTGGGCTTTATGTTTTCCTTTCGCAAACAAAGCTCCTTCAGCTTGTTCTTCTTGCCTAAACAATCTTCTTTGTTCGGTGGCTTGAAGAGCATTTACAAGTTCAGCCAAAGAAATGCTAGCCAAGTCTCTAGAGTCTTCAAGGGAAGAGATCTTGGATTCAAATCTTTCTGGCAGACTTATCAACATTTTTTCCACAATTCTTTTATTTGGTAAATCGTCTTCTGACAGCCTTATTTGATTTACTACATTCATCAATCGATCAGTATACTCATTCCCCGTTTCAGTGTCTTTCATTTTCAAAGTTTCAAACTCTCTTCTGTAGTTTAGCACTCGCATCTACCTTGTTCTGTCATTGCCTCGAAATTCTTCCCTTAAACGATCCCAGACCTCTTTTGCAGTTTCACAGGTTATGATCCTAGTGAAAATGGCATCTGAAACAGCAGATTAAATGCAAGAAAGGGCTTTGAACTTCTTAGCTATCTCTTCACTATGTTTCTTCAACTGATCAATAGTTTGATTAGCTTTCAATGGTGGTGGTTCGACTTCAGTTTCAGTAATCTTCCAAAGATCATAAGCTTTCAGCTATGCCTTCATCTTTGCATACTAGAAGTCATAGTTTTCTCCTGTAAATGCTGAAGGTCTCTTAGAAAAACCACTTGAAACCATATCACTCACTCACCAAAAACACTTGGCTATATATGAAGGTTACTTACTGGTTTTCTCTCAAGGCTACTAGTATTTTGGTTTGTTCAATGATCACATAAAACTCAGATACCACTGATGGAATATTGGCTCAAAGAGAATGAAAGTGAACTTACCGTATTTGAACTCATCTACTGGATTTGCTAGGAGCTTATCGACTGGATTTGGAGTTATTGAAGTAACTGGATTTCAACAGCACATACCGTATATGGACGAATTTACTGAACTTACCGTATATGATGTTTGGAACTTACAGGATTTACATGACCAATATTTGGTTAGAACATACCGTTTATGGTTTAGCTTACCAGTTTTGAACTAAACTTGCTAAATTCTGGTATTATAGAACAAAATGGATATGAAGACAAAGAGATGGAAGGAAAAAATATATTTCAGACTTACATAATGAAGATACATGGCTAATGTATATATAGCTAAACTTACACAATTTAGAAAGTACATATTAATTATACTACCTATTACTAGACAATGCTTGACAAAAGCTTAACTTGTAATAGGTTAAAAATTAGTCTAACTTTCATCATTACATAGGGTTAGATTTAATTAGAAACATATGACAAATTATAACTACAAAAAATATAGTTGAGTGACAACAAAAGTATCACAACGTACAGTTCATCAATTCAATTGAGCCAAATTAAAGTTTAATATTCAAATTGAGATTTTGCTAGAAGGTCGTGACATCAAACAAAATGTACTCATTTATATGTATGGAGACCCTCATATTTTAATTGAATCAATTGAAAATTGAATTAAGACATTTAGGGTCCGTTTGATTGCAAATATGAAATTTGAATGAAAATATAACGAATTGCAATGAATTGAATTGCCTAAAATTTGTTTTAGAGGGAATTGTAATTAATTGTGTTTGATTGGTATAATTTTTCACCTAATCTGTTTGACTTTATTTTTCATGTAAATAGTTTGTTTTTGGAATAAATTTTTTTACAATTGGTGATAAAATTTGTTTGGATTGCCAAAAAGTTTTAAAAAAATGAATTTTTTTGTGTTCATTTGACTCTGTTTTTCATGCAAATTGTCAATTAAATAGATAAATTTTTTTACCATTGAATTTAGAATGTGTTCCAAATATCAAAAAATAAAAAAATAAAATAAAAGGCAAACCTGGAAAATCACTTTCCCACCTAAAAGGTGGGAAAGTCAATTCCCCAATTTAGAGGAATAAGAGCGCGTGAGGGGGGTGGGTTGAAATCATTTACACTTGCAAATTTATGGAACCAAAAAGCCAAAATTGATAAAGATGACAAATGAATTCCTTTTTTTAAGGAAAAAGGCAGCTATCAAGCACAGCCTTAGAATAAAATTGAATTAGGACACACACACCCACACACACACACACACACACACACACATATATATATATATATATATATATATATATATATATTAAAATTAAATAAAATTTAATTTGAGGACACCATAGAGAATTTCTATTAATCTCATGAAAGCCATCTAAACGAGTGAGAGCACCACTGTAATGAATAACGTTATTCTTCGTCTAAATATCTCTTACTTTGACTAATTCACATTCCCAAGTCTCAACTGAAGGCTATCGGACTTTCTATTTCTACTTTTACATAAAGCTAATTATTTTCTTCTTCTTACCCGGCCCTATTCGATAGGGTGAAAAATAAGTTCAAATAAAATAATCTCAGGCAATATCTTTTCCAGGGATATTCCGACAACAATTTGGAGGACACTTTCTATGTAAAGAACATTCTCTACACTTAATTAATGATTATTTTTCAAGACATTTTGAGTCGTGATCTATACATTAATTTCAACCGAGTCAGATATCAAGTAAACAAACTAATCTTCGTTTCTTACATTAGACAACTCAATCATACTTTATTTATTGCATGAATTTTGCTATTTGTACAACGGGATTGACAACCCTGGTCGACAACCATCTCACAGGAAGGAGGACCCACGATTTTTTTATTCATCGTAGGCCCCCCTCCCATGTGAGTGATTGTCAATCGGGATTGTCAACCCCAATTGTACAACTAGAATGGTCCTTATTGCATATGTGTTTGATTCACATTCTTTTTAAAGAATATATTTTGGAATAGTAGATTGATGGAAAATGTGTGGTTAAAAAAAAAAGTTTTTGATTTATGTGTAATATTATTTTAATAAAAAAATGTGGTTAAAAAGAAAAGAGAAAAAAATGAATTTCGGAAAAAATAAGAATCAAATGGGGCTGCGGCCGCAATTTCATGCATAAAAAAGTCTTTATTGTGATAAAAGTTTTGGTCGTAATAAATTTTTTAAGATAAAGAATGGTACTCTTGGCTAAATAACTGTCCTCATATTGTTCTTGTATTATTCATTGGAATTTTTTCTTCTATGCATTTGATATATATACAATTGTAATATTGTATATCAAATTTATAGCAACAATATATAAGAAGGCAAGAATAAAGTTTTTCGGGCTGTTCGACAAAGTTTTTGTTGAAAGTTTTGATAAATTTTGATAATAGTAATGTGTGGTTGAAAAGATGATGAAATGTTTGGTTAATATTGAAGTTTGACAAATAAGCACTTCATCTTGAAACACCATAGATTACCAATTTTTACATAATTCTCTCAATGAGCCAACTGATTAAAATTTACTGATAAAGAAATGAAAACAAGTATGGCGGAGAGTTTTGGTGCAAAATTAAGCTTTTTAGATCAAGTAGTTTAGTAAGTATGGATTCTTGTCATGTATAACCGTAGGTATATATGAACAAAATGAATTAAAATACTTTGTTGCTGGTTAATATGAGATGGAAGGAAGGAATTTAGAGCCTAACATGCATTTAATCCCAGGCAAGTTGATCCATGGAACTGACATTACAATAAACTCCAGAAGGCAATAGTGCAGAGTCAACAAAATCAAAATCAAAGCCAGTGCTGTCAAAAGTATCCTCGGCCACATTCTGCAGATGATCGCTCACATTTATATTCTGTTCCTGCTGCTGCTGCGGCTCCATTACAATTTCTTCTTGTCTCGCTTTTTGTTGTTCAATTGGAAATTCGATGCCTCCAGCATCCCACATGCAACTCTCATTTAGGGTTCCAAATCCAGAAGAAGACATGACATTGCTACTTTCCATTGAAGAACAGTTAGCAAACTCCAACGCTGAAAAATCACTTTGACTAAGTATTTGCTGAGTGCTAACAAGCATAGAATTTTGATATTGATCAGATCCGCTAGTATACTGGATGGTGTTATTATGATCATGTTGAGGAATATTAATACAAGGCAGTAAAGTTGAAAGATCAGATGCTGCAGTTTTTGATGAAGTATCCATAGTAAAAGCTGGAGTTTCTTGTCGAGAAGAGTTTTTTAGTATGTTGGTTTTGTTAGAAGAGAGGAGATTGTGAGTGTTGGGATCTAAACCTTGAGAAATAAGCTTTTTCTTAATGCAAGAATTCCAGAAATTCTTCACTTCATTATCAGTCCTTCCAGGCAAATGTTTGGCTATTTGAGCCCACTTGTTGCCTAAAATTCTATGCACATCAATGATTGTTCTCTCCTCTTGCTCGGTGAAAGAACCCCTTTTGAGATCCGGCCTCAAGTAATTTATCCACCGTAATCTGCAACTCTTCCCGCACCTTTGCAGCCCTACACATCGAAGAAGAGCAGTTTTATTAAGTCTAAAGGATCATCAGAAGCTTAATTAACAAATAGACGACGTACGTACGTACCTGCTAGTTTGGGAACAGCACTCCAACAGCTATGGCCATAGGTAGTGATATGCTTGATAAGCTTATCGTCTTCTTCGGGTGACCAAAGCCCCCTCTTTATTTTCTGTTTACTGCAACAGTGATGTCCCATATCTCCCCTCACCCCTTAACACCACTGTCAGCTACCTATATATTTTCATCTCCAATTCATAAATCATTTTTTTTTTCTCTTGCAGAGCTAATTTTCAAAATATTAGCAATGTTATACATGCTTGATATAGGTGAAGTGTACGTCATTCTATAAATTATATATTATGTCAGCCAACATATGCTTGTATCAGCAGCTTCATTTGTACTCTTCTTCTTTACATATTTTAGTACATATCCATTAAAGAAACGTATCACTTACATGCACCCATTAAATAAATATATTCATTAACAATTTCTTGTGGTAATTATCATGTCCACTAATCAAATATACACACTCTAACAAGAAAACTTGTCCCTCTTTGTTTTTTAAGACAACCATCACAGGGGTAAATGGGTGATTTTGAGCATAAGTAAATCAAGAAATTGTGAGTAAAATCTACATTTCCCGTGTCTGTAAATTAGTTGAAACGTTCAAAAGGATGTTTTTTTCACTCACTACAAGATACAACTAGTAGTATTTATCTACGAAAAACCCTTATAATGTTAATTTGTCGACTCAAAATAACCATAGGTAATTGGAAGTTTAGTGTACCATATTATTTTGCTCTATTTTTAGCAAAATTATTTGTTATGAGTAATTTAGTGAGAAAACCAGCACATTTACTAGTTAATGGAATATGGCAAGCTGGTTCTTTAACTTGTAACTTGATACAATCACATAAGCAAGTTTAGACTTTAATTTCCTCTTAACCTTCATATATATTTTAGTCTACCCTCCACAATCTACATAAGTATGGTTGTACGTACTACACGTACTAATCTTATTATAGTAGCTTGCTTGACAGTTTTACTTCAATTCTATTCGAGATTGATTTCTACAAAATTATGCCCCACGGATTATACAACAACAAACTAAAAAGTATGTAATGTATTATTTAGCGCCTGTTTAAGCACTATTTTTTTTTGCTGTAGAATGTATTTTGAAATAGTAGATTGATAAATCATGTATAATTAAAAAATAAGAAAAAATGTGTGATTGAAAAGAACAGAAAAAAATGTATTTTAGAAATAATGATGACCAAACAAGGACTAAATACATGTATCAACAAGTAATGTGTATTATGAGTGTATGTTAGATTTTTCTTGTGCAAAAGAATACATATACATAGTGAGTGTAGTTCACTTCATTGATTTATTATTGACGTGATGTATATATATATATATATATATATATTGATAATATTAATTATTGGAATAGTAATTATTACTTTGATAATTAACATATGAGGAAAAGTGTTAGCTATCATAATCCCTTGCATCCAAATTCAACACAAAATCAATCATTATACCCTTTCAGGCAAAAAGATGAAAAAGTTAATAGTGCATGATGATGGAAGGAACCATTTCTTTTTCAATATTCAACCGAACCATTTTCAATTTCTTGATGTCAACGAAAGAGGGTAAGCAAGAGAAATTATATATAAAAAAATAATTAAAATATGCGCAATTAACAAAAACGTTGTGCAAAAAATAAGTATCCTATAGACTTCTCTGTATTCTTTAATAAAAGGTTTACGTCGAATTTTATTTATTTAATTTTGTTTGCACAAGGTTGTTGAAAATAAAAATCAACAAAATCGATAACAAGGTTTGTAACAAATATCCTCCAGAACAGACGGGGAAATAAAATCAGGATTTGTCCATTATCAGGTAGAAGAGATCAGCTACTATGGGCGTAGATGCCAATAATTCGCCACCCTATTTCTCTCAAGATAGATATGAGCAGTGACAGAACTAGGATGTTAGAGTTGGTGGGTCCTAAAATAAAAGATATTGAGATGAAGGAGGGAGGAAGCACGGGGGTGCTGCCCCCGAATTTTTTTTTGGAGTTGAGGGTAGCACAAACATTCATAATGATTAAAGAATCTGTACAATTAAAGTGATAGAAGTTTAAAATACATATTATTTTCCATTCTTAAATTGTTACAAAAATGAAAAAATTATTAACTCAGAAACGCTCATCCGACCAATTACAGCAATAGGCTGGCAAACTGAAATCAAAGCTATTTTTTAATTGTGTTAGGCTGCTCGAAATCAAATTCAAATATGTAGACAAGAATTTCTATCCAATTTCGAAGCCTCAACCCATGCTACCAAACAGTTTCTTCAACAATTAGACGGATCTACTATAAGAGGTGAAAGCACTTCGTTGCTACTGACAATTAACAATCTCAGGAAGAACCAAATATACAATTAAACCAGCAAAACGGACAAATGAACAACACCTTAATATCAAAACAAATCACAACTTTCAACAACTCTCTGAATTCAAATCTTAATTAACTAAAATTCATTTTCAAAGTCAGATTTTCGATTTTTCATCTAAATCTGTACTTATATCTAACATGTTATAATGAAAAATTACAGTATACTTTATAGATGTTATATCCCAAAATCTGTACTTATATCTAACATCTAACATGTTATATCCCAAAATTGTAAAGTATTTTAAATATAAAAAAAAATGAAAAAAAAATTTGGAAATCTAGTTGGTCCTAGGACCCACCAGGTCCACTGGTAGGTCCGCCCCTGGGTATGAGTAACCACATTATCCGTTCAAAAAAGCCTACAAAGAAGAATAAAACTACGCAGTTGGCACGTCCCGGGTTCGAATTCTAAGGTGAAGAATCTGAGGTAGTTCAGTGGAAACGCACTCACACCCTAGCCAACTTGGACATATCCCTCAATTTACCCTCACACCAAGGCCTAAGAGCGGGTAAGTGTGGGCACGAGTAATAACGCGTAATCCAAAAAAAAAAAAAAAAGCCTACAAAGACATCTATCTTAAGATGGACTCAACCTCTAAGGAACTTTTCAGAGATTGATCAAGAACACGGTATAGTTACCAATTAAATTGAATCACTCTCCAACCATTATTTTCTTCGACCATAGGTCCAAGCATGGTCAATGGAAAAGTAGCAAACACCTATGATGAAAATATTGGAGCAGACCGCAAGACAAGTGCAATTACAAAAGTTTCATTTGCCGACACTTTTGTAATTATATTATCTCTTTATACCCTTTTTCCTAATGTAGCAAGCTATTCATTTATTGCCGTTCACTCGCACATGTTATAATCATCATAAGTATACAATATTGTTAACAAATAATAAAATGCGTTAATCGATACAATTTCTACGAAAACCGCGATGAATTTGTGTTACTTTTCCTCACATGTTCAAGAATATCCGAAGAGCACCTATTCTTTGAATGCTCGGAATTAACTAGGATTGCCGCACCTACGAACCTCCTCGACGCTTATTTTTTTGCTCTTCCTTTTTAATTTCTCGTTTTAGTGCCTTATTCTAACTTTCGCTTACATCTCAAAAAACAATATTTACATCTCTCATTTCAACTTTTTATTTCACAACACTATGCTCGAGATTTTTTCCTAAAACACGACAAAAATGTATATGAACTTGTCGAAACTAACTACTAGCATGTACATGATATACTTATGATTTAATTTAGCATATTATTGATCGAATGTATGTTATCTAACGTTTCTTATGAAAATTAACTAGACACACATGTATATATATACATTTAGGAGTAAGTTGTTTGTACGGGAAAGCGTACAAACAGTTTTACAGGTGCTGAGTTGGCAGCACTTGTATGACTAGTTTTTTTTATATATATGTATATTTTATTTTTTGGCCTAACATTGAATGAGATATTGTCATGTAGATCCCTGTAATGTAATCTGTACAAATGTCCAGTACACAACACTTCTCCTATATTTTAATGTTGTCCCTCTTCAGTCCTCACCTTCGATGTGATGGGTTATCATTTTTTCAAGATTTAAACAAAGTCTTATTCTACCTTTTAAATTATTTGTGTTTCCTCTTCTTTCCAAATCTTGCATTTGACGCATCCCACCACGGCCAATAACTATATTTATGATACACACATTTTTTAGATTTGGATCTCATCTATTAATTAATTATTAATTAGCAGACTTGTTGGAGGAGTAATTTATGTGTTTGTCTAGGTCAATGTTAGCATTTATAATCAACTAACTAATTAATTAAATATGAATTCGTGTCTTTGCGAAAATAATTTTGTACTTCTGGCTCCATTTCTTGAGAGACTGGTAAAACTCAGTATCGTACAAAGTCGAAAGCTTCAATTTCAAATTTCAGTATTCTATGTTATCATAAGATAGATCTGATACAATAAATTTTTAAGATTCTTCTTCTCTGAGTAAAGTTATTTTGTAACAATGGTACTAAAATATCTGTCTGTGGCATTAAATAACACTAAAATAATAGGCCTAAGGGTCTTATATTCCTACGTTTAGAGGAGTTACTCGAAATGCTACCAAGATATCAATATCTTTGATTTTGTATTCAGGAGTAGCCAAGTGGATCAAAGCAGTGGATTGTGAATCCACCACGCGGGGGTTCAATCTCATCCATACATAGTGTTTTGATCTAAGATTTCAATTCTTCCGTATTTCAGCAGTGACGTATTGTTCCGTGGAGCTACAGTCCAAAATATGGAAAAAAGAAGCATTTCCACACTTGGTTCTATAACTTAGTACCACTTAATTAGTATTGAAGCTCGACCCGTGCTTACATTCTTCTTATTTTCTTGTGGTTTGTAGGTGATGCTAACAGGATCAGTGTTTTTCTATATTGGTTTTTTCCCTCACCATTTTGGAGTACCAATACAACGCCTTTTCCGTCTCTCCATTTCCAAGTCAAATTTAAATAGAACAAAAACCATTCCTCATCAGTAATTTCTATTCGGTAAATTCAAAAACTACAGTAGCCAATTGTAAACAATATAAAAAGTATAGCGATCATTGATCATTTAACCTCACGAGTCGACCCACAGGTGACACGTGATTTTTATTTAATCATGGATACATTCAAAGTTTATGGATAACCAGCATTAACGTCGCTTTATTACAAGTTGATGACATTTCTGAAACGGGAAGAGGGAAAAGGTTAACAAAAGATTTCCGGATTTTTCTGTATTCAAATTATGCACATTTCTCTAAATTTCTTGTTCCAGAGCATGTTTTGCAGCAACATCATCATCAATGTTATACGGTTTACATAACGATTTCTTGTTCCCGAGCATGTTTTTCTGCAACATCATCATCATGGGTACCTGACAAGGTGACCATTCCGCCAATCTTAATGTTATACGTACATAATGGTTTACATAATAATTTACATACACACGATACGGTAAAATATGATTAGATCATAATTTCTTCAACCAAATAATAATAAATAAATAAACTCCCTTTTTGACACATCATCTACATATAAACCGAACATTGCTACATGTACATCAAGATTAACATAATGAATTACATTAAGTGCAATGACTGAGTTTTGCTTTTTTTTTACACCATAGGTTGACAGATAAAAAAGAAAAAGAAAAAACTATTTGATAGATATTGAAAAAACTATTTGACATAAATTGTTTTTTCCTTTTTTTTTTTCATTTGTCAACAAATCTGTCAAAGGAGGTGTACATGTAGCACATCCGTGTAAGTCAACTATCAGTTTGAGGCAGAAAGGACAGTAAGTAAATAAACAGTGAAATCCTCAAAAAAGCAATAAAAGAAACAGCATATCAGGATGGGCAAAAAGGAAAAAACATTCTACCTGATTCAACTGATCACGACCGGGGGACTTGCAATACGAAAATCTATAGAACAGACTTTCTGTAGTGAGAAATAAAAGGTATCAGAGGTAACCTCAATCACTTACATGTTTAAGAGCTGATTCGAAGTATATAAATTTCAAGTAAAACTGGCACTAGAAAGCCTTAAGCTAAGCCCCCAACATAAAAGACAAGTTAATATGAAAATTAGGTGCACAAAACATGCTAAAGAATTGGCTTCCAATTCAACCATGAGTAAATATTCTAGAAAACAAAATCTATATCCAAAGGACCTTCATTTCTTCCTTTCCTATAACAGAACTCACGAAAAAAGAGGTCAGAATCTGGGGTATAACATCTATAAAACAATAGTCCCACTCAGAAACAAGATGTGAATAACAGAGGTCACAAATACTATTTAGCACAAGTTAGCGAAGGAGCAACTGCAGAGATAAGCAGAAAACATATATTAGTATAACAAATATCAAACTCGAGAAGTTCATTAACATAAAACCAGTCAACTTAACATTACCCTTGAGAGATGATCGCCAAGATGCCAGATCTGTAGTAGATACCATACAATCATCAGTTTAAACTTCCAAAACATTAAAAAGTACAGGACCAAAATAATATCTGGAGTGAAGATAAAGAAGGATGGAACAAAAGTGTCCTAAAGGATCACAATATTAATTTTCATTGTAACACAACAGTTTCCCATATGAACCTTTTAAAGGGCTCGCCAAATCATGTAGTTTATCTCTTTCTACCACCACGTTCCCTGAGAGAAAGGGACAAGGAGTCTCCTGGTGAAACATTGTAATACGCAAGTGATAAGTTGTCCTTCAGAAAACCAGCCTTTCCACTCAGCTTCTGTTTGTTTGCAGGAAGCTGGATCTCACCAGCAATTTTCTCTTTCAGACTGCCAACTGTTTCAGATAGGGATCCTACAGTAATTCCCAATACTTGTCCTTTGAGATTCCCTTCATCAACATTCGGTACAGATATATTGATGCAAGCAGGACCCTGCAGACGGCTCAAATAGTCAGCAATCACAATGCACTAATTAAAAGCTAAAAATGCAAAGATAGTAACTGACAGTGTCATTAAAGGAGCAAGTAAAATTATGAAAAAGGATTGTAGGAGAGAAAGCAAAGATGGTCCATACCGCATGCTGGGCCAGGAACTGCTCTTCGGGGATAAGCATAGAGTCATCAAGCTTTTGCCTCTTGGGCTCTGGTTCTTCTGGAAGAGGTGGAGGCGCCTCCTCGGGGGGAGGTGGTGGAGGCATTCCTTGCGGCATAGGTGGTGGTGGAACCATATGCATGCCAGGTTGGGACATGGGATGATGAACAAAAGGTCTGGGACCTCCCAGAGGTGTAAACTGCGATCCAGGTGGTGGTGGAACAGGGACACCGGGCGAATTTAAGGGCATTGACAGAGGCATTGGGGGTCGATTTACCATTAGGGGTTGGCCGTGCATCATTGACATTGGAGGAGGCGGAGGTCGAACAGAAGGAATCATGTTGACAACCGGCAGCCTTGGAGGTGGCGGTGCAATTACCCCAGCATTTGAAGTGGTCGGATACTGGCCAGTAGTTGGAGGCCTAAGAATATTTAAAACTAGACCAGGAGGCGGAGGAAGAGGCCTAATTGATGGCATACCAGGTCTAGGAGGTGGAGGTGCTGGACCAGGAAGGTTTCTTGCATCGTTATTTGTAGGATCATTTTGGTCCTCCCCAGCAATATTCTGAGACATGGCCTGGCTTGCTGTGCGACCAATGCTTCCTGTATGACCATCCCATATGACCTGCTTCGGTTGTTCATCTTTCTTCTTCTCAATCTCCGCCTTGACAGCATTAGAAACTTCTTCTTCCGTAGTACCAAAAATATCAGGACGTGTACGTGCAAGTCCCACAATGTTTCTGGAAATTTCATCATCAGCTGCAAGAGTAGTCTCTCTAATCTTGGCAAACATTCTTTCTTTCTGCTCCTTGTACTTAGGATCAATAAGAGATATCCTCATATGTTCAGACATCTCGTTAATGGGAATCAGCTCACCGGTTATTGGAGAGACACCATATTTAGTTGGGTCTCTTTCTGCAGGGATTCTCTCTTCAGGCCTCTTCCAATTCTTCACAATTCTCATAGGCGGTTCCTGTTCTTCTAGAGTTGGCTTGGCTCCATTGTTATTCATGTCACCATTCTCTTCAAGACTAGCAGCCCTCATACCCTCCTCAACAAGCTGGACCTCTTCTTCATCCATCTCCATTTCTACTTCCTTTTCAGGCTCAGCAATCTCTTCTTCCTCCATAGTCGATATCTTGCTCCTCCTTATAACTTCCTCAAGTGTCATTGGAGGGGGGTAAATCCTCATCCTCGTCATCTGCAAAGTCTATAGTCTCAACAACAACAAAATCATGCCAGTCAATCATCGCCATATGCAGCCGCTCCTGTTCAATCTCGTCTTCAGCTTTCTGTCTAGCCTGCTCTTGTGACCGTTCCCATTCGAGCCTATGCAAGCAGCGTTCCAGGACGGTCGTCATATCAGCAACACTATTTCTCAGCTTGTCAGTATATCCTTTGGGAGGCATCAATACTTTGGAATACGCATCAGCAAGTGATGTGAAGAACATGAACATACTGTGGGTTGGCTTCAGAAAATGGAACTGAGGATTATTGATCTCCCTGCTCGTCAAACCTGTCAAAAAAGACTTCCCGTTCCGTGCCACAAACTGAGCAGTGAGCTTAATTATATCCAGTTCCTCCCCTGTAATCCCTTCAGGAAGTCGAACAGTGTACTGCTCTGCTTCTGGTGGCTCAAGAACCTTTCGGACGGGTCTAAACTGAGCCAACAGATCAAGCTTTGCAGAGGCATCACTGGCATCAGCAGCTGGAGCAGTAGCAGCAGACTCAGGAGCTGACAAATCACCAAGCTCCAATGGCTGCTGGGAAGAAGTTTGATTTTGGGCCCGAGCTTCTGATAACCGGTGCTGATAGTAAGCGTGGTAAGGATCAGAGGCACGTAAGAAGTTGAATTTAGCATTGCCTTCATTGTTGGCAATGATTCTTTTCTCAAACTCGGGCCCATTCTTAACCACAAATTGTGTGGTTTTATCTACAATGTTTCTGATATCAGGGGGTGGATATATGATCCCAATAGTCTTCGTGTGTGTTTTTACTGTTGTTGGAAGAGAGTTGGATGCTTCATTATCATTGGTCTTGTCCCCATTCATCTCTTCATCTTTAGATTCCTCTATCACCTGAGCCAGGGGTGTTGGGCCAAGATTCCCATCAGAGGGTGGTGCTGGGAGAGGCAGTATCGGCAATGAGCCCAGCATTTTCCAATCTGCAAATCATAAGTAATGTCAACCAAACAATTTATGTACATACAAACACCAAAAGTTTGGAAAAAGAATAAATGTGTAAATACACTGGGGATCATAAGTTTGTATCCAAAGTTTGGAGAATAAATGAATAAATATACGGAAGAAAGAACGATTTGAGCTTGAATCGCTGGGGACGAAAAGAAATCCCTGTTGAGGCCCAACCCTCAGTGGATGGTACATACACACGCTATATGGGTCAAATCCAGATGAACCATGTCACTGCCTGAGACTGAATCTGGCGATCCATGGTCGGGGGCAGCATTGTTCCAGTAACAGCTCAATAGGCTAATTCTAAATAATTCACAATGCCTTCAACTAATTACTTACTGAATGAAACTTGTATTCCCAGTAATGACAAAATGAAGATGGTAGAAATGAGATTCTTACATGCGTAAACCCAGTATGCTAAATTCCCATACATCACAAGAATGGCCAAAGAAAAAATCATACATGCTTTACAAAATAATAATAATAAATGTAATGATGGAAACAAAAAGACAGAATATATGAGAGGTTCGGAAAATCAATTGCAAAATTATAGCAAAAATAGAACAGATACATAACTTGAATGAGACCTTGTCTATCAATGCTCCTATCTTTTTGGATAGTGATTTTTAGAAAATGTGTGATTAAAAAGTTGGGAAAATTTTTGAATTTATGTGCAGAAAATTATATTGTATGAATGTGTTGTTGAAAATGAGTACATTGGAAAAAAAAAAATTCAAATAATAGTTGTCAAATAGGCTCTTAATTGTATTTCCCTATAAGTGACCCACCAAAAGAAAAATAGTAGAATATTTTTTACTAGCTTAAATTCAAATCAACCCTACTAAGAGCATGTTCAGCAAAGCTTAATTTGGTCCAATATAAAGCGCTCGTATGATTCACAATTTATTACCCATTTATTATCCACAAATGCCATAAGACCCACTTAAACAAGCACTAGTCTCAACAATTTGTATGAACAAGGACAACTAAAATTGGGTTAGTATCTTTCTTCAGAGATTCTAAATGCCAGACAAGAGAGCACAAGAAGTTTCTACCAAACTAGCTAGGCCTATTATTAAATAAATTTGAACCCTCTGAATCCATAATAGATTAGATAGCAACAACAGCTCCAAAAGTACCAAAGAGGCCCCCCACCACCATTAGATATTAGCATAAGAGCGCGACAGAAAATTGTGGACTTTGTCTTTTTCCGGCCACCCCACCCCACCCTTCCCCCCCTTCCCCAGGGAGAACTTCAGGAGTATTCTAAACAAATATCATTTTGATAGCATATTAACTATTTCCAGGTATTAGAATCCAAAATTTATATATACATATTTGAAATTAAAACATTACAGAAACACATAAAACGTTGTTTCTAAACTTACAATTCATTCATATACCTGAATGCCCAACTTTTATTGGCTATGCTACAATTGGAAATATCCGAGCAGAGAAATGAAGATGGGACCAAATTACACACGCAGCATTATTGCAAAAAAAAAAAAAGAGTAAAACCTTTTACAGAACCTCAAATCATGTAAGTGCTTACAAAGCCAGATTAGAGCTTCAATTCACTCTTTTTCGATAACACATCAGCCCGGGCATAAAAATGCAAATAATAAGAAACAAAAACTCGTATGCAGAATTTGGAAGTAAGAGTTGAACTGAAAATTAATAAATCCCTAAAAAAATTGCATCCCGACAGAGGATTAGGATCTGGGCAGGTCACAGTAACTTACTAAAAATTCATTCGATAATTTTAAAAGGAAAATTAATACGACAAAAATTCATTACGGACTACTCACCTGTTTGGGAGATATTCTAAAAAGGCAGCACGGTCTTTTAAGCGAAATCAAAAAGGAACTGAAAAGCTACTTCCCCCTCTGTATGTGACAACAGAATTATTTCAATAAAATTTACGGTTCAACAAGAGCGAATGAATTTTGTGTGAAATGTAGCGTGATTGGAACCCTCGGAAGGTTAAACGCTGGGAACTGGAAAATGTAGATGGGAAATTTCGGGGATTTCCTCTTGACAATTCTCATTCATGGGCCGGGCCATGTAGTATTGGGCTAATGTATCGCATGGGCCAAAATTTGTCTATTTTACAGTGACAAGCATAGGGTCGGTAAAGTGGGAACTGGGAATTACACTGATCAATACTTTTCAAGATCCAACTTTAAAAATTAGATTATAATTCAAATATTTAAAATTAATGACATTATTATAAAATTAAATTAGTTTACAACATCTACTCTACCCTATGCATCCCTACAAAATCAATTTTCCATTCACTCCAACTTCACTTCCATGGCGCAGCCACTTTTTATTCCGACGACTCTTCTCATCATCTCTTTATCATCATCGAGAGACCATTATAGCGACAACATCACCTCATCGACGCGGCGACAACATCAATCTCTCCCTATCGACAACGTCATCACAAAAGCGACGAGCGCGCAGTAGCAACATTGCTCTACCATTCGCAATAGCGCTTGACGTTGCGCTTACAGCGCAGTGCGATATTCATCGACATGATCACTCTGGTTTTGAAGACGGTAGATCTAAAAATGGAAGCGATGTTTACGACATCGCTATGAGGTGCTGATCTGTGAGGTGTTCTTTGCGATGGTGATGTTTTTTTTTTTTGTCTGTCTACTTTTATGCCATTAATTTAGGATGAGCATTTTTTTTCAGAATCGGTGGAACCGGACTGGAACCATTTAGAACCGGTCGATTCAATTCCGGATCTTCTAAAAAATAATTTGATTTTGGGACAAATTATTAAGAACCAATCGGTTCTAGTCCAGTTCTCGGTTCTAGTATGAAAACCGTCCAATTCTCATATGATTTTTTTTTTTGTAAAATATATTATTCAATCTCCAATTACTTTTATAAAATAAAAAAAAATAAAAAATAGGATTCCTTTTTCATTTTAGACTCCAGTACTTTCCTTCTTCTCTTTGATTATTTTCTTCTCTCTTCTTATGATTCCTTGATTAACTAATTCTCAAACTAAATTAGAATATCAAGTAAATCTATACCTTAATAAATTTATTTACAATATATAATTTCATTTCTAAGATCCGAAATTTTTATTTTATTTTCACTTTGATTACATAGTTATTGATCTGATCAAAACTTTTTATCTAAATTTCTACAAAATTATAATCGACAGAATTAGAAGTTGCAATAATTTTTTAAATGATATCTAATTTAATGTATGATTTTGATTTTGATTGAAGTTTGTTTAATCATTGGAGTACTATGCAGTTTATATAAGTTGATGATTGTTTGGTGATAATAATTTATATAAAATACAAGGTGACATTGTTTGATGAATCGTTTCAGACTTTTAGTTTAAGAGCATATGGAATATATGAGTCTCATTTAAAAATAAATAAAAAGTCCAATACAAAAGCCTTACAAGTTACAACTTAGAAAAAAAATCATTTTTATATATTTTTTCGTCGATTCGGTTTAATTTTAAACCGCAATAAAATTTCTTAGACCTAAACCAAATCGTTTTTGATCGGTTTGGTTTGGTTCAAAACCATTTCGTTGACGGGTCAACGTGGCACCAAACCGACGATTTCCAAAATGCGGTTTCGATTTGATTTTCCGTTTTGACAATTTTTGCTTACAGCTCTAGTTGTTAGTGTTCTGGTGGTGGTGGTGACGACGACGCAATGACACTGGCGGTGATGTCTTATGGTGTTGTAGTCGCAACGGTGTTGGTGTGATGGAATAGTGATTGTTGGCGATGGTGGAGCTGGCAGTGAAGGTGAGTTTTGCTGTTATCTTCGGTGCGATTTTCAGCAATGACGGTGTCTAGGTGTGGTGGTGGTGGAGGCTACGGTTGGTGGTGGTAGTGGTGCTTTGGGGCTATTGTGATTTTCAGCGATGACGATGTCAAGATGTGGTGGTTTGGGGCGAGTTTGTGGATTTTTTGGTAGGGGTGGTGGTTGTGTTGTTGTGTTGTGTTGTGTTGTGTAGATGGAGAGGTTGTGGTGGTTGGCGGTGTGCTTGGTGCTGTGGTGATTTTGCGGGTGCTGTGGTGGCAATGTGTTAGGTTTGTTGTAGGTGATGGTAGTTTTAGCAGACGACGACGGCTGTTGAAGGCAATGTTGAGGTAGTGGTCACAAATTATTGTGTTAACTATGACTATTAAATTGGTTAATCTATGACCAATAAACATATATGTAACCAATGTAAAATATGAATTGTGACCAAGAAATAACGTGTAACCTAAAAAAAATTAATTTATGATCAATATTTTGATAATTGGTGACTATCTAATAAGTTTTGACTTATAATGTTCGTGAGCTGTTATCGATAAAGAAATTGTGACGTATAATTTTTTTACCAATAAATAAATTGTGACGTATAAAAATTTTGAATTGTGATCGTAAAATAATTTGTGACATATAAAAATTCTAATTTGTGATCGAAAAAATAATACGTGATTAACCAAATCATTAATTTGTGACCAAATTATAAAGACACGTGGCATTTATATATTTAATTAATTTTATATATATATATATATATAATTAATTAATTAATTAATTAAATCATAAATAAATATTAATAAAAATCCAATTTTTTGAAATTGAAAACTTTTGGTCTTAGTTTTGAAATATGTAATACTTAACCTCTTACTTATGAACTTTCAAAATTCCCACTCCAGACTCGCCCGGTATTTTTCGAGATCAATCCAAATTTATTTAATTTTATATTTTTAAATTTAAAAATAAAAATTAATATAAAAATAAATAAATATTTAAACATGATGATAAATTGAAATATTTAATTTTAGTCGAATCGAATTGCTTGTTGAAACTTAAGGAGTCTTGATACCATATATTAAGGATTGATGTTCTATTTTAAAATGTCAATCTTATTAAAATAAGTAGCCAAATTTCTTAAAAGTTGATCTATGTTTTTATCTTTATTCAATTTGGGATTTTATCCCTTAACATATTGCACCGCTCCAAACGGAAAAAAGACACAAAAAAAAAATTGATCCCTGCACCTGAATAATGGAGATTTGAATTGATAATTTAGGGATTAATTAAAGAGAGAAATTAACAGTTACGTGTAATCTAAATTAATTAATCAATATTCTTAGCATTGCAAATCAAACTAATAAGAAACCCGATTTGTCAAGAAGATATAAAAAGCCATGATTTTTACTTTCAAGAACTTTTTCTCTTTTTCCCTTTTTCCCTCACCAGGAAGCATATAGCAGCATCCAGAGAAAGCCCAAATCTCCAATAAGTTATAGGTTCATACCACAGTGAAAGGATGTTTTTATCCAAAGTGTAAGCCAGAAAAGATTATTATAAGTTGGCCACTATTATAAAAAAAAAAAAAAAAAAAAAAAATATTGGTAGTAAAAAACAAACCAAGCCTATCAGACTTGAAATTGAGAAATTTTACACAAAATATGAAAAGAAGAGGACCCAATGACCCATAGCCTACCAAAGGGCAAAATTTTCTGTTTTTTCATTCATCTACTAATCAAAACTTATAAATATTACAAGAATGTAATGACTCTACAGGCTATAGAAACCTGGACTAGAGCTGTAAACAATCAATTGACAATGTAAAACTGTTTCAATAATACACTGCCCTTCCCTCGCACTTTTGAGTTGGAAAATTTGTCCATTGGGTTATCTGGGGACCTCGTACACTGCAAAACATTAAATTATGTAGCCTGCCGTAGCATCTGTTGGAGTTGAATAACTTCTTGTTGCTGTTCTGGTGGCAGGGAACTTATCTGCTCCGGTGTCAGACTCAGCACTTGCTGAATTAAGGCAGATTCCATCTCGAGGGGGACCTGCATTTGTAAAGAGAAGAAAAGACCAACACTATCAACAGAACATACTATTAGGTCAACCATGACATGTATCATGTTGTACCTACATAAATGCTTATGCAATCATGAGAATATCGAAGAGCAATCGTGAGGAAAAGATCCCATCATGAAGGTAAAATCGGCGTCTACAGTAATTGGAGGAATCTTTCTGCTTTGAATTCCTCAGAAGCATTTGTTAAAGCAAACAGGCATACTGTTATATCTAACATGATCAAAACCTTAAAAACCATCTAGAGAGAGTTATTTACCATAGCTAGTACTCCTTTTCATAAGATTCACACTCATAACATAACGTAATTTGGACACAACTGAATTTTTTATCAGACAAATAAAAGCCACATATTTGACAATAGGACTCTTGCTGAGGAAAGAGAGTGACTTGTCAACGTTAATTCCACATAATCAATTTAATGGATTTGAACACGCAGCTTATCTCCAGTCCTTTGGATCAGGGTGTCTCAAAAAAAAAAAAAAAGTGTGTAAAAATCAGATCTTCGCAACCAGAACGATGAGCAAAGATGTTAAAGAGAAAATACTGCTGAGGAGAGAATAACAACCTCAGCCGCCTGCTTCTGGGAATTTGACTTTCCTTCTGATCTGGAATCTTGTTTTCTAGCATTGACAAAATTTGGGGCTCCAGGTACAGGTGTAGCCAGATTCGATGAGTGGTTCATTTTGTCTACACTATGCCCTTTCAGATCCATATTGTTCTGCGTGCCAGACAATACTGAGGTAGGCTGCTAATGAAAAGAAAACAAAAATCATTTTCATGTTGATTCACATTCGCAACATGGTACCAAAATCATACTACCTCCATCTCATAAAAATAGGCTTGGTTTCCTTTTTCGTCAATCCCAAATTATAGATCCCTTTCCTTATTGAAAGTATAGATATTTTTTGGTTTTCTAATATGCCCCTATTTAATGTACATTGTTATCAACAAATATAAACTAGTCCTATTTAAACCATTATTTAACGTAGGATATATTAAAAAAATACAAGAAAATTTTATATTTCCAACTATATTAATTAGTAATTATATTTTCTTAATCTGTGTGAAAATAGAAACGAGCCTATCATTATGGGACGGTTGTAGTATTAGAAAAGAACAACTATAGACATAAGAACACACATTCTTTGGTTTAATTAGGGTTTCCTAGGCATATTGACTCCCCAAAGTAGCCCTGTGATTTCATCCAACTGTTAACCCCAAATACAGTAGAACATAAAGTTCTCTTGTAAAAAAGTTTTTCCCCTCTTGTATTTTATTGCATGTGGAGAATGAAGAAAATATACGGACAAGAATTCAATGTGCCCAACAACTACAATATGCAGAAAATGTCCAATAAAGTTGCTGCAACTTTACAGGGCATGGGAGCTCTTGCAAATATGTCCAGAAAGTCAACCCTTCTGATAACAGAACACTGGCTGGCAAAATTGGGAATTTTCCATTTAAATTACCAATGAAAACATGCATATGTTTGGTCTCTATCTTACTCAACTCCATTTTCTATAAATTTACACTCTTCCAAGGACGTCACATAGTTCCCATGCTTGGGTACAGAAGCATAGAATAGAATTTGTCATCACTCTGTCATCCTCACATTTTTCTAATGGTAAACTACATAGACACAATTAAACCAAATAAAAATTCTGGTTGCTTAACTCTAGAATTTGGTTTTTGTTTTAGTAGGTCTTACTTATGCATCAAATGAGAGCATAAAAGCTTTCCAATGAAGGCAAGGCCATTTATCTCAATCTAGAAATTTCAAAACCTCAACTGAACTCCAGTGTATCATTTAACTTTGGTTTCATGCCATGACTAGATTAGAATAAAAACAACAAAAAATCAATAAACTGCATAAATAAATGTGCATTCATACTAATTTATGCCAGAAATATTATAATAGAAAATTAGTTCTAATTCTTAAATTTACAGCTAGTCACATTGTAAATATTCAAGAGTTTTCAATCTTGGGTTAAATATAAAACTACCCGCTCTTTAATCTACTCACGTCTAAATAAAATGTAACCAATAAGTGAACTTTATTAACTTGAATGTTAACATACAAGTACAATCATGTTATGGATGTTTCAACAAGCTACAGTAGCTTTCACATGATAACTCCAAGATTTGTATTAATTGACTTTTTCCTCAACTTATCCCATACTTGAGACTCAACCATGTCAAAATAAATTTTAAGTAATATTTTGGAACGACGGATTTATGTACTGACATTTCAACTCTTACATAAAGGCAGCTCAAGTAAAGTATGGCACCTGGAACCCTTGAGCAGGATATTGCAAATGCGTCTGCGAGGAAGGTTTAAACGTTGAGTTTGGAGCGATCATCTGCCCAGTAGACCCTGAACTAATAGATGGAATCGGACCTGGATGTTGTAACATCGGAGTTTGCACATGTTGGTTCAAGGTGGAGGAAGATTCTGGCTGAATGTGTGGTCTAACTGACAAATTCCCCAGTTCCTGTGGACGCACAGAGGCAAGAACAGAAATTCCAGGCTGTGCGGGGAGTTGGCCTTGCCGTAGGACTTGGTTTTGGGTTAGCTGTGGACGCTGAATCTGTGTTTGTTTAGGAAATTGTGGGAGTACTGGATATTGGTTTGGATGGGAAGAAGAGATTTGATTTTCCTGTGCATGGGACAAATTCAGATGCATCCTGTTCTGTGGAAGTGGGGGAAGTCCAGGGAGAGTGTGAGTAATAGCATGTTGTCCACTTTGTAGGGAAAACTGCGCTGGCTGGGGAGGAGATTGCCGAATATTTGGCATCTGCAACTGCACAGTTCAAAGATCATTCAAATCTACTAGTAAGCAATGTCATAGCCCAGAAAATGATTATTGCAATGAAAATATAAATAAAAAAGAACTGTCATGGACGAACAGAACAAACCATTTGTGGGGGAACCATTCCTAGCATTATCTGTGCCTGTGTTCAAAGTCAAGTAGAAATGCGTAAATGTGAATGTTATCATCAACTCCAGATGACATAAGACTAAGCATAATACAACAGTAGATCAATACAAAATCAATAGCAGCCTGGAACCTAGCAAAAGATTGAAAGGTTACCAAATACCAAGGAATTGATAAGAACCTGGAAAAGGGCTTTAGACAAGTTTGGGCTGGCAAGTAATAGTTGCCGTACTTGCTCCTTATTTTGTGTAGCCATTGCCTGCCATGATAATAAACCCTTTTATGTTTCCAGATATATATATCAACGAGGAATAGATTTCTCTAGAGAGCACATATTGAAAACATCCTATATTGCAATACGGTAGAGTTACTGTTGCTCAGCCTATTCCTCTTGCGAGAACTGCCGCACCCAAGTTGTGTTATCTTCCATTAGCTTTATAAGTTGCAACAGTTTTAGTTCCTTATATTTTCTGATTTAAACTTTTCTATGCATGTGAGAATTTCTTTTAGGAAGACAGAATTAGTTTGTCTGGAGAGAAATTGGTTTGTTTGTTTTTTTGCACTCCAGTTGTCTTCAATTTTATTTTTATTTTTTTGTAAACTCTACTGCTTCAGCAATAAAGTTACTATTTACCTACAATGCATATTATTCACACACTCCAGACAAATCATCCACTAATGCAATCTGAATCTTATTCAGAAATCAACCTTCATCTCAGAGACAATCCCAGTCAGCTGACTCCTTGACATTTTCGCCAAATGAAGAGTTAAAGGATCAGTGCCCAACACAGGCTGACTTTGCAAACCAATCTGGTTTGATGTGCTAGTAGTCTGAGCACCTCCAAGAGCTCCTGACATGACAGTTGCAGCAGCTGATGCTACTGAGTCACCTAATGGCTGATGAAAAACTAAGATCACTGACTGCTGGGCCCCCGAATTGTTTTTGTGGATCTGTATTTCATTGGTGATAATTATAAGTGAAAATTGGCAGAAAATATAATTAAAAAACTTGTGACTACATAATTGATTTTAAAATAAATGTGAAATTAAGTAATAAAAATGAAACTTACCAACATTTGTGACCATTCCAGGACCACCCCCGACCCTGCATGAAAACACAATCATCATAAATTTGAGATGAAACTGACATTTCACTCTTTTTCCTCAATGATATAGAGTCAGTCTTAACCAAATTGAACCAGCATTAATGGTATAGCTTTAAAAGTAATATAGGAATATGTAGCTATAAGGTGATAGTCTGACAATTATAAGATGAACCAGCTATTCTAACTCATTCTATTATTCTCTTTTCTTTCTTCTCTCTTCTTTCTTTCTTTCCTTTACCATTTTTTATTATGATGGGGGTGGTTCTCTTGTACTTGATTGTAAGCCACAAGAACATAATATATAAGAGCATAGACGTTGTCTCAAACCCAATCATATTCAATAAAAACAGTGTATATCAAAGATATTTAACAAATATGATCTGTAGTAAAATTTATGGGATTAAGGAATGAACTGGACAAATGGACTCACTTTCTAATCAAGTAATACAGCCTTTGCGAAACCTGTCAATGCTATGGAATGTCAAATAAAAAACTTCCATTTTACAGCTAATAATGCTATCTAGCACCAGTCTATGTGGCATTATGTGATGGGTTCAATTAAAAGTGAAATTATGTGATTCATTTAATTATACTCTTCATTTAATGACGTATAGTGCCTCCTAGAATGGTGTTGTAATACCAGTGGTGCTAAAGAGCGTCTCTCTTTTGTGGGCACTTCACTAGGAAAACATAGTGACCAGTTACAGATAACCTTACATCATCTAAATCGGTTCTTTAAACACAGTGATGCTATAATATTAACAATCTGTTCTTCATGAACCCGTCCTCCTGTAAGGCTCTGATTTCAGACATATTGATTTTGATATGTTCTATCTGGTAGTAAAATTTCAGTTGTCTACAATCTATTATCATTGTGCAACTCAATTATTTACACCACATATCTGAGTTACAGTCACTGCACAACCAAAGTAGTTGTCTCTGATTAAAATTGGAGCAAATATATTGCTGGATATGGTTTGTTAAAGTAGCTGTGATCAGATCTATAAATTTCTTATCGATTGAACACCAAATATATAGGTGAGTTGATCGGGCCTGAATAGAAGTAACCATGCCAGGACAGTCTTGAACCTTGAGTTTGTTCATCAGTTCGCGTTAGTAAGTTGTTGGGTGTTCTAGCTTAAAAAAAAGGTTGATGGGTCAACTGAGCGGCAGACCCAACGCGACTGACAGATAAGCTGACGTTAATAGCAGGTCCAGCCGCATTTTGGTTTGATTTTCTTCAATAGACCGCCTCTCTCTACTCTAAAGGGGTTTATGCTAGCCCTCTCCAATTATAGGTTCATTTGAAAATGTCTTCGGCTTAAAGAAAGATCTGCTAATATGTCTTCATTACTTCACATTGAACCTACACAGCTTGACCTAATTATTGTCAAGGAAATCTCTTTCCTCATTAGAACTTCATTTTATCAAATTCCTCAGTTGAGCTCTACTGAAACCTTGCATAATAATCAGGGTTTCATACTTAATCAACTGCATTACAAATTATTAAACTTTGAATTACTTAAATCTAAAAAAATTTAATAAGTGATATTTTCCGCCTCTCCACTCCCTAGATTAGGCCATAAACATACAGCAAAATCCAAAAAATGATCATCCTCAGAAAACACAGGAAATTTGACAAGCACGCAACTATAGAAAGCATCCAGCAATAAAGTGGCATTAAAGACCAAAATTTTTCATGTATGACCAATACAGATAACCAAGAGTGTAATTAACAAAATGTATGATATGAAAAACAATGCTTTTTGAAAAGGCTCTAGCCAAAGTGAAGTGTGTTTAGAGTAACTAAAGAAAAAATATCCCCGGAAAAAGAAAAGCCCCAAAAATTGGAAAAAAACCTTGCAAGTTTCAATGGTTACCTGTTCACGATTTCGGTCAGCATTCTTGTCATTCTCAGCAAAATCAACGCGTAGCTGCCGTCCATTTATCTCATATCCCTGAAGATTACGACGAGCACTCAGTGCTGTCTCCTCATCCTTGTATTCACAGAACCCATAGCCCTTCGGCTTCCCAGTTTCTCTATCAGTAACTAATCTGAGTAAAAAGGAAGCAGGATATCATTTAAGCAGTGTTCAATTAAGGACATAAACGCTTAAGTTATAATACAGAAGAGTCCATTTGAGATTATTTTTCACTTCAATACAAAATAAATTCTCTTGATAATTAAATCTTTGAAGAACACACTGAATATCAGGTCATTCGTTTCAACATGCGACTGAAGCCAATATAGCATCATTTCCCTTTCAAAGATTATTTCAGGCACAAAATTAGCAGTTCAGTAACAAATCTTGCTTGCACAGAGTCAATGCTGATCACTGTGCCAAATCAGTTAACACTCTATAAATCACATCACTCACAGATATTAAAACCTCCAACCAACGAGTGAATCAATTTTGACAAATCTTATGAAGGTAAAGACAACACAAGGAGATACACCTAAGACCTACACATAAGAATTTCTCCTTACACTTGCATAAATTTCTTGAGATCTCTCTCTTGTATTATACTTCATATATTCATATCTAATTTGACAGTCAGAATTGAATCGGCCTTAGCCACTCCCTCCGGCATCTCTATTGCATATAAATCAACAAGGAAGATGTGGAGAAGAAAAAACACCATACAAACTGGACATTGATGTGATCTATGAGCAAATTTTCTACATCAAAAAGTATCATCTGGCAAGATTTTTGCATGAATAAAGCATGCCACTGCTTAATGGTTTTGCAACCCCTTGAAGGCTTGGACACAGGGCAAATTGGCTGACTTCTTACTAGGAGTATTGCCCTATGAAACTTCAGTATACAGCACAGAAGCAAAACCACACCATATTTTATGCTTTTGGTATGTCTGGAAACATCAAGCTTCTCCTTTTTCCAAGATTTGGCTTCTATTTTATGGGCCTCAGAAATGAGAACTTAAAAGTTGAAACCTTGGCATTTTAATAGACCAACTAAGGATGCACATTTAATCTAATGTTATATATAGGTGATATCCTGGTGATTTCGCCTTAAAAATTAATTGCTAAGACCTCCATCTCATTTGCACTTTTTTCCTATCTACATTTTCTTTCACTCATCTCAAACATTTAAGTATACAGTAATGCATCCTGACATCTTGTATGAACAGACGCTTGTCCAAAAATTTATCTAGAAAACATGGATCTAAAATGATCAATTCAACTCTCAGAACCAGATATCAAAAGTAATCTGTGTTCTTTATAAAGTTCCTAGATGACCCCTTCAATGCAACTAATTAATATCACGAGGATTGAACTTAAAAAAGAGGTATTTTACATGAGGCAATAATAAATCAAATAGGACTTATTTTTCCAATTACGGTATAGCCAGAGAGAAGTGGAAAGCCAATATCTTGAACTTTTTCCTTTAAATTGAACTGACCTGAATGAAACAACGGGGCCAACCTCCTCACAAATTTGAATGAGTTGTTCTTCAGTGGCATCATACGGTATATTCCCAACTATATATGTCAACCAATACAATTATCAGTAAAAAGCGAAAAATTTCATCACTCTGACAATTCTTGTGACTACTACGAAAGATTTTTTATGTAATATAATTAAAATAGAAGATAGAGCAAGTAGGAAGAACTAACCAAAAACGCTGCGATGCTGAGATTGAGAACTGGCCATGTAACGGTAACAGTCTTATCAGAAAAAGGTGAAGCTGATGTAAGGATTCAGCTTCATCTTCTTCTTTTCAAAATTAATTCTGGCCAAAAAATTCAGGACACAAAAAACAAAAGAAACCCTCAAATTATCCACTCCACTTTTTTTGTGATTAATTATTGTTCTACACGAAATTGGGATAGGGTTTCTATACGTATAATCAGAAACCACTAGTGTGAAATTTGATTGGAGAAAATGATACTTATTTGTTACCCAATTCAATTATTTATTTACAACTGCGAAGTAGAGATCCAATACAGATTTTGGATCTCCGACATGGAAAGTATTGGTTCGAATATGGCAAGTAGGGCTCGACAATAACCGGTTTAGCGGTGAACCGGTTTGGCTATCCTGCGAAGTTAACTACTAAACACCTCGTCTCTTTATTTTCTCTATTTTTCAAAAATAATAAACAGCAAAGTTAGAGAGCAAAACTGAAAAGGAAAAATTGGAAAAAAAAAAAAAAAACTGCTTTATTTATTTAGAAAACGCGACTGTTTAAATTAAAAGTAACGGAAAAAGGTGACTTCTCTTGAACACGTAAAAAATATAGGATAACACGTGTGTTAAATAAAAAAAAAAAAATTATTTTTTTGCAAGTACTATCCCCAACATTTGCTCAAAGTAGCAATCATGTCACCCGACCTTCTATAAATTAGAACAATTTGTCCCTGAATAACGTGTCTCTCTTAATTTTCTGTTAAACTAATATAAAATGACAAAGTTGCCCTCAAATTTAAACAACGAAAATTATGTCGAGATATCTTATCGGTCTCTCCAGAAAAATGGATATCTTCAGAAAAGATTTTAAATTCAATTCTTTTTAGATACAAAATGATCCAATGGGAGGAAGAATTTTCAGGAACATTTAGATTTTTTCTTTTAACCATATTTTCGATTGTTAATACTATATATAAGGATCGCTACTACAAGAGTATTACACCCTTGATCGTGAAAATGAATTTTATAGTAATAGAAATACATGTCCGTCTGGCTTGAGGAAACATTTTCACGCCTCCGTTACCTTTTGGGAGGCCTACGCCCCATAGAAAATGTGCATCTACCTCTACCGTACTCCAATTTGGTAGTTTCCATCGCCTGTCCAGGGTTGAACCTTGAGATTTGACGAAATAATGATTCAAATTGCGTTGTTGTGTAAGAAGAATGATAGTTATACCGATTCTCATGCTAAAAGGCGTGGATGTTTGAATCCTCTTCAAGGCATAATATTGTGAGAATGCTCATTTCATCACTGATTTCAAATAGATAAATAGATCACAGAAAAGAAGAAAGACTATGAAGATGAATAATCCCTCCTATAATTATTTGCTCCACGCTTGGGAAATTCAATCAATCTTCCTCAACCCAAAAGTTCCGTCACCTCGTCCAATTCCATTCTCAGTCACCCAATCCTAATCATTGTTGGGTTATGAACGATTTATGCAAATCGTAACTCTTAAGGGCTTGAAACATTGTCAAAGTTGGGTCAACGTGTTCGAATTAATCTTGATTTAAAAACATTGATTCCATCAAAATAGTCAAGAGGTGAATGGAGATATCGACAATTTGTAGTTGATATCAATGACATGATAGGGATAGCAACTCGGCATGGTGTGGATGAATCTATCATTACCATCCCTGTCTTGCAGGAATATTTGGAAGTGGGATAAGGTAAAAAATCTCTATTTACAGTCTTGTTATATTATTCATTTATTTTTAACATGGTTTAATTTTAAAAAAAAATAAAAAAAATAAATAAAACAAATTGATTATAACGTGAGGCCAGTCCCGTTTACTATCTAGACTAGACAGGAGCGAAAAACTTTACCACCTCTATGACTTGATTATTTAAAATGACATCATCAAAAACTACAATGACTGCTAAAATTAATTTGTTTTATTATAGTATTCTTTCTCTTCTTTGACGTTTTTTGTTCCAGCATCTATTACGTCGAATGTTTAAATTCGAGTGCACTTTGTCATTTTTTATTTAATTAGAGGCAAACCATTTTGAGGGACGCAGCTAGGGAAAAAGTTGGAGATAAAATCACTACTCTAGTATAGTTCGAGAAGCGTATTGTTTTCTAAGCTTAGCCCAACGTGCACTAGCCGATTCCCAAACCCCGATCGAATTCAATTCTTCCTGGACCTCTCCACTTTTCCCCTCCATAGTTATGCCTTTATCTACAATCCCATTTGAATTTCTGAGAATATGTTAGAGTATTTTGCACGAAGTCTCAACTTTTATTGACTACAGGAATGCCCATCACCAAATTTAACAGAAAGCACTTTACTTTGAAGCTCTTTTCAATCCCATGTAAGTCACTCTCTTGCCCTTACTCTTCAGCTCTTTCGAAACCCTCTGTTAATACTGAACATGATATTGAAAATTCACAATTTTTTATTGAACCCTCTGTTTCCCGTAAAACTATTGAGCCACCCCAAGATTCAAGTCTTGATTTTGAAAAAGATCCTCCAATTCCTGATAAAATATTCAGAGATGCCCCAAAGTCGGGGTCTTACAGACGTGGTGACTCCACATTTTATTCCCTTATTGAGAATTATGCCAAGTCTGGGGATTTCACGTCCTTGGAGATGGTTTTTAGTAGAATGAAACGGGAAAGAAGAGCTTTTATTGAGAAGAATTTTATTGTGGTGTTTAGAGCATATGGGAAAGCACACTTAACAGAAAAGGCAGTTGAGCTGTTTAGTAGAATGGTTGATGAATTTCAATGTAAACGAACGGTTAAGTCATTTAACTCGGTTCTTAACGTGATAATTCAAGAAGGTTTGTATAGTCGTGCAGTGGAGTTCTATAATTATGTAATTGTTAGCACACAGAATATTTCCCCTAATGTATTGACATTTAATTTAGTTGTTAAATCATTGTGTAAATTAGGATTAGTTGATAGAGCTATACGTGTGTTTAGGGAAATGCCAGTTTGGAAGTCTGTGCCAGATGTGTACACATATTGCACATTGATGGATGGGTTGTGTAAAGAGGATAGAATTGATGAGGCAGTGGCTTTGTTGGATGAGATGCAGATAGAAGGGTGTTTCCCGAGCCCAGTGACATTTAACATCTTGATCAATGGACTTTGCAAGGAAGGGGACTTGGCTCGAGCAGCAAAACTTGTGGACAATATGTTTCTCAAAGGTTGTGTTCCAAATGAAGTGACTTATAACACTCTTATACATGGGTTATGTCTCAAAGGGAAATTGGACAAGGCAACCAGTCTTTTGGATCGGATGTTGTTGAATAAATGCATTCCCAATGATGTTACATATGGGACTATTATAAATGGACTTGTTAAGCAAGGAAGAGCTGTTGATGGTGCACGAGTATTGTTGGCCATGGAGGAAAAAGGTCACAATGCGAACGAATATGTTTACTCAGCCCTAGTTAGTGGATTGTTCAAAGCAGGAAAGCCTGAACAGGCTGTGAAAATGTGGAAGGGGATGATGGGAAAGGGATGCAAGCCCAATACAGTTGTTTATAGTGCTCTTATAGATGGCTTATGTCGGGTAGGAAAGCCAAATGAAGCAGAAGAAGTTCTTTCTGAGATGATTAAAGTGGGCTGCAAACCAAATGCTTATACTTACAGTTCCCTCATGAGGGGTTTCTTCGAGACTGGCAGCAGTGATAAAGCACTCCTTGTGTGGAAAGAGATAGCGGAGAAAGATTGTATGGATAACGATGTATGTCAAAGTGTACTTATCAGTGGGCTGTGCAAGGATGGGAAACTGAAAGAGGCTCTGATGGTTTGGAAGCATATGTTTGGTAAAGGATATACACCTGATGTTGTGGCTTATAGTTCAATGATTCATGGTCTCTGCATTGCTGGGTCAGTAGAACAGGGCTTAAAATTATTCAATGAGATGCTATGCAAAGAGTCTGGATCCAAACCCGATGTAGTTACCTATAACATTCTTCTTAATGCTTTGTGCAAACAGGATAGCCTTTCTCGCGCCATTGATCTTTTAAATAACATGTTGGAGCGAGGTTGTGATCCTGACTCAGTTACATGCAACATTTTCTTGACTACTTTAAAGGAGAAGCTAAATCCACCACAAAATGGTAGTGAGTTTCTGGATGAGCTAGTGCTACGGTTATACAAAAGGAATCGTGTTACAGCGGCTTCCAAAATTATAGAAGTGATGCTTCATAAGTTTCTTCACCCTAAAGCCTCCACTTGGGAAAAAGTTATTTGTGAATTTTGTAAACCAAAGAAGATTCAAACAGCCATTGACAAGTGTTGGAATGAATTATTTTAGTTGATTTCCGAGGTGCGTCTTCTTTGATCATTACTTTCTTTTCATGCCAAGGTGTCATGCAATGAATTTTCTAACGTTCACTATAAGATGGGGGACAGATTCACTGGCTCCGTTTATGACTTCAAACGCTTATGGAAGTTTTATGTTTTTGGTCTTACTACTGCTACATAAATCTCTAGGACTTAGAGTACTGCAAGGCTGCTGAATAATTTTCCCCCCTTTTTGAGTCAGGTACTTCCTCAGTATTATACCATATTCGCATTTCTGGGTGGCGTTACTCTTCTTTTAGACTTGAACATGTTGTAGAAAAATGGAGGCATTCTTTTCGGGGTAATTTTCGCCCCTTTATCTAAATGTGTGCTGTGCTGAGAATTTTGATGCAAACAAGCCAATGATCCGTGATTTACGAACACACATGATTGATTATTAGGGATTTTATTGATGTGTAGCTATTATTCTAGAGACTCTTCAGAAAGAGATTTTGCATTGGGCCATTTACATTATGATTCTTTGATCAGGTTATTTGAAAGTTGGTTTTCACATTTACTTAGTTGTCTAGTACCAAATTAGTATCAAATCATGATTTTTATACCATATTGAGATGGATTTTAACCTTTCCAATACTGCAATTTATTCTACTCTGTTTGTTTACCACATTTTCTTTCAAAGAACTGCGGACTTTGGTAATCATCCAGGTACGATCAGCAAATTGGTTTTGAATCATTGCCTTTGTTTTCACCTAATGAAGCCGTAATGCTGAAAATTTATTTTAATAACCATGCCCAAATTTTTGGTCTAATTATCAAAATTGAAAATTTAGGGGCTCATTTGAGGGTTAATCCACCTTCTAGGACCTTGTAGCAAACTTAGTTTAAATACAATTTCCCACATGTTTTTATCCTTTGATGAAGAGATGAATGCTTGGTCAAATCCTTATATAGAATCCTTGATTTATGCTTTTTGTCCTATTCATGATTGACCTAATATAGGGTAATGTGTAGTGTGAATGCATGTGTACATAGAATGTGGTATTCACATGAGGAATGAGGGAGAGATTCTTGCTCATTTCACAAAATTCAGGGAACAATTTTCAATGCTAGAATTAATAGCCTTCCACCATCATGGATTTTTCCTTAATGATGCATGCCTAGTCTTGTCTATGTAAGGCCCTCATTCACATTCACATGCTACTAGTTACTATTATCTTTTAGTTCAAATAATATACACATACACACACACATAACCGAGATGGAAATTGTAGAGGGATCTAGCAATTTTATTCAGTCTCTAGTATTCTTTCTTTCACGGTAAGTACGCTACCTATGTTTGGATTATTATTATGTTATGAATCTCAAGAAAATTATTATGGGTCCCATATGATACGATATGATTATGATTATGATTATGATTATGTTAAGAGGACCGGAGTTTAGTAGTGCTACACATAAGAATTCTTATCACTTATGTTCAGTAAAATCCTTGTGTCTCAATTATGTTGATTATGATTATTATGCTCCTTTAAATTATACACGATAATATTTATGGCGTACTTATTAAGATTTTATAAATTTCACTCTAAGGTATTCCTCCCCTTTCGGGCAATTGATGGTTCGAGGCCGTTAACGTGGAAATGACAAAGGGGTAGAATTAACAAATTATTTTGTGTTTAAAACACAACTTTGAATTCTAATTTAGTTGTTATGTTGGAATTATTTTCTTTATTTATTCTTCGCAGTTATATGATGAAACCTCAATTTATTTACTTATTGAAGAAAATAAATATTTATTTCGTGTTTTTATGAAAGAATTTATTTAGTGACACTCGAATAGTCAAAGATTCGGGCCGTCACATTTCTAGGGGTCGTGAAGGATTTTCAAGATTTAAAGTGGTTGTGAAGATTGAAATACTTCAAAAAAGAAGATATCGGAACATAAAAGTTCTTTTTGAGATGTATGTTTGAGGAGTTTGATAATATGTTGCAAGAAAGGTAATATCCTTCTCGCTATTACACCCAGTCTCTTTTCTTTAGCTTAGTTGTATTGTGCTTTAGCAACTATGTGTAACTTATTCACATTAATTTTGTTCATTCACCTGAGTTGGGGCTGAATAATTGGTAATTCATTAAACATCTATATTGTATTTAGAAGGTAAAATTCCTTCACGAATTATGCAGCTATGTGCAGTCAATTCAAATTTGTTTCACAATACCTCACTGAACTAGCTTGAGCCATGAAGTAGGTATATTTTAGTGCTTTGGTAAAATTTGCTTTTAGAATGTAGTATCACAGATGGAATAGGGTTGCAACAAAAGATGGTGAATGGTTACTTGAGAACTCTTGAACATGCACAATGAAGTTTGTCTGGACTATATACTTAGTAAAATTCACATTTTGGTCTATTTTTCCTCTCTTCAGGCCCATAGATCAAAAATATGTATAAGATCTAAATAGTTCTCCTTGCATGATTGGTGCCAGTGACTGATTTCTTTCTCATCGTTGTTGCTTGGTAGATCACTTGATTTCTAATTTCTTTATGCTTGCTATTACAGAAATAGATACTGAAAGCATTTGTTTAAGGAGAACAAGCGATTGATAGTTTTACGTCTCTGGTTGCTCCACCCCATCTTCTTCCGGAGATTTTGAAGATACTGTTTTGATTTGCTGATGAGCCATGTCATAAGTAGCATGGAGACCAAAAAAGATGTAGTATACTAACATTATAACTGTGCAGATGCCAAACCTTATGAAAGTCCGAGCACCTAACGATCCCATGAGAAACAAGTTTATTGCAATTGACAAAGACGGGAACCATGGAACAAGTGGAACTCCCCAGACCTTTGGTGTTCGTTCTTGTGGCAAAAGCACTGCAATCCCTATAGTCCCGAAGAACCAAAGAGGAATAGTAATGGTGTAACCGATCCATCCTCTAGGGTTTAATCCCCAGTAAGCAGAAGTGCCCATGGAGGATGCAATGATGAGCAATAAAAAAATTACTAACTTCAAGAGATTTGTTCTGGGAGTGACTCCTCTTACGTAGTACCTCCTCACCAAAAGTGCAACAGCCATCATCATGAAGATAAAGAGTGTGCTCACAGATAACAAACTTGACAAGACATCCAAGCTAGAAAAAAAGGCAATACAGGCACTCGAAATGGTGATTAGCAGTGTAGCATATATCGGGGTTCCTGTTCTTGGATGGACAAGTGCAAAAAATGGAGGAATCATGTGGGCTCGTGCAATATGAGTAGTATAACGTGCCTGCCCAAGAGCTCCTACCAGAAGAACTGTGGTCATCCCCTTGAGAGCTCCAAGGGCAACCAGGTATTTAGCCCAGTGCATACCCACTTTCTGAAACGCGACAGGGTAAGCTGCATCAGGATCTATATCTGTGTACTTCTGCATCATGGTCAATGAAAGTGCCATCAAGCAATATATCACAGTGATCAACGACATCGACCCTAGCAATCCTAATGGTATGTCTCTTGATGGATTTCTTGTTTCCTCTGCCATGGTTGCAATGGTGTCAAATCCTCCATAGGCAAAGTACACAATTGCTGCCGCTTGGAAGACCCCGTGGGCACCATGAGGCAAATAAGGTTTCAAATTGGATGCATTGCCATGAGCAAATCCTGCAATTATCACAAATAAAATCACCAAAGTATTTATTGCTGATGCAATCCAATTTATGTAGGAAGCTTTCCTTGCACTGGCCATTGCAATTGTTGATGCAATTGCGAGAACTCCAACAGCAATCGGATCCAAAAGGTTATACCCATCCTCGAGACTCGTATGTATGCGTAGTGAGTTGGGAGGACGGTTCAAAAGACTTGTGAAGTACGAAGTCCAAGCTCTAGCGACAGCTGCACCTCCGACAATTGATTCAAGAAGTATATTTCCTGCTGCTATAAAGGCTGCAAGGTCTCCTAGTTCTACTCTCAGGTAAGCAAATGATCCTCCAGCCACTGGAATTTCTATTGCAAATTCAGTATAGCAGAAAACAGAGAGCATTGCAGAAATGCCTGAAGCAACATATGATAAGACAATGGCCGGCCCTGCATGATTGTGTGCTTCTTGGCCAGTAAGTACAAAGATTCCAGCTCCAATGACTGCACCGAATCCGAACCAGATGAGGTCCCACCAGTTAAGGCAACGTTTCATTTCATTCTCGCTCTGTTTTCGAAGTTCCACAAGCTCTTGTGCTTCATTGGACCTACTTACAAGGCGGTCCTTGAATCTTGAAGTTGTCTGTGATAACGCAGATCGGTAGTTACTCCAATCTTCAAAAGATTTTTCCGGGAAGAAATCTTGTTTGCTCCATCTCCAATAATTTCTTGGATGAATCTTTTCAGCCATGTCTCCAACTGAGCTCATTCCTGTTCTATTTTTCTTTTCTTTAGGTCACCTTGTTTAGTCAATTGGACCCCTGTTATATGACTTATCGCTCTACTCGAGTGATTGGATTGGAATTATTTGCTGTGAAATATGAATCATTTTCTTGGGCTAAACTTTCAAAGTTTTTTTCTCACCCGTCACTAAATTTTAAAAGTTTTCCAAATAGTCACATTACTTCAAAAGTTGTTTCCCCAAGTCACTTAACTTACTTTTCAGTTTTCACTATTCTTTCAAATTGTGTAATCATTGCACCTTTAACGTTGTTTACCACTCGTCACTCTAGATTATTTGATAAATAAAATATTCTATTTGCCACATCATCAAAATTGTTAACTTTCCAAAGGAGACTTAGTAATGGATGGAAAACAATTTTGAATTTACCTTTATTGTTAGATTTTTTTGAAAGTTTAGGGACGGTTGAGAAATAATGTTGAATATATAGTGACTTGAGATTTTTAACCCCATTTTGTTGTATTTTACTATAGATATTTGTGAGAGATGGAAAGAACAAGTTGTTGAGATTTGGACAGCTGAATCTCTTATCGTGGTGGGATCATAAATTTTGATTTTTATTGTGTAGAAGTCTTTGATAAGAGTTAATTATCAACTGGCATGTCTTTTCATATTTAATGTCAAACGGCCAGCCGAATGGCATCTTGATGATCGATAGCAGCCTCTCTTGGACTTTTCCATCGAATGGGATGGGTTAGCAGTAGGCAACACTCAACAACGTGTGACTTCAATTTTGTAACTTTCTATATCCCTATTTTTTGAATTGGACATAATATCAAGATCTATTATATGCATAGTCGAGGAGAATTATTTTGAGAGACTATCATTTGACATTTGGATGTGCCTAATTGATTTTCGGATTAGGAAAATGTCACAAGTACAGAAAAATATTGACAAAATTCATACCAAATGTCTTGTTTTTCACTAACGCAAACATTGAAATTAATACTGCAATAAGTCATTATATAATTCTTGGAAGTCATGTAAAATGAAAACATAACTAAAAGCAGCACTAAAACGGTTCTTGAAAATAAAGGAGAATACAGATATTAAGAGGCATCGGCAGCAGGTTGGGTCACTCCAAACTTCACTAACAACTTACTCAAGACCCCTGGTGAGCAGACCTGATACTTCACTTTTCCATTAGAAAGGAACACCTCAGCCAATTCGAGTTTCTCTGAAGTAAGACTAGTGCTGTCCATTGTCTTACTGAGTACCTTCAGAGCAAGCTGAACGGCCTCTTCCCTAGTGATTTCATCCTTGTAGTCCTGCTTAAGCATTGATTGAGCTGCCTGATTGTTTGATCCAATTGCTGCAGCCTTCCAACCACTGTAATTTCCACTTGGGTCACTCATGTAGAGCTGGAAACCATAGTTCTTATCCCAGCCTGCAAAAAGGAAAGAGACGCCAAATGGACGGAGCCCACCAAACTGAGTGTAGCCTTGCTTGGTGTCGCACAAAGACTGAACTAGTTGTTCAACTGGCATTGGTTCTTGGTAAGCATAGGTGTATCGCTGAGCTTGGACTCTGGCAGTGTTAATAAGGATGTTGGCATCAGACATAATTCCAGCTACAGCACATGCAACATGGTCATCAATCTTGTACATCTTCTCCGTCGATGCGGAGGTTTGTAGAAGCTTGGAAGTCACTTTCTTTTCACCAACCAACACAACCCCATCTTTGGACAATATTCCTATGGCACTCCCCGCATTCCCAATGGCCTCCATCGCATATTCTACCTGATAGAGGCGGCCTTCAGGAGAGAAGATGGTAGTACGACTGTCATACCTTCGAGACATTCTGTATTCTGCAGTGATTATATTTCAATGATTAGATCAGTGTCGTAGCTAAATTGACCATGAGCATTCATATTCCAAAGCAAGTGATTAAGTAAATTTAAGGAATGCAGTCAGATGGACGCCAGAAATCCAAATAATCATCATTGATAAAGTTCAAACAACAATTTATTTGAGAACCAGAATCCATAAACATTTTGTTGACCATCATTATTGGCAATTTTCATGGCACGGAAATCTTTTAATGCAACTTAAGAGAGCTCATAAATTGACCCACAGAATGGGTCTTAGCTCCATGGAATGTGCAATAAAAACATATGTCAATTGGTGACTACAATAGAATAATGCCAATTTAATTACTTAGTCAATGGTAATGGAAGTCAAGTACATCTTTTACTGCTTCCAACAGAGCATATGAAAGGTCATTATAGTTTATAGCAAGAGGTTTAAATCTTACTTTATATGGACATAGCAGCATAGCGAACTACTTTCACTCAGTGAAACATTTGCTCTGACAGTAAGATTATTTCTTAGACAACAGGTTCAGAATGTCTCCATTTTTCTTTGATAAGCTAAAAGCAAGCCAATAAACTAAGCAGACAATTAATCTTTTGGAATTGTAATTTCGAAAAACAAAAATCAATGTAAATCTGCCTTACAGTAAGTTAAACTGGGTCTTTGCTATGAAAAACACTGACTAAAAGATCATATTACAGGAAAGAGGTTCCTTATCATTAAAAATGGTTCCTCAGCCTAACATTTTCAGCATAAAGAAGAGACAGATGAGAGGAGGGGAGGTCCCTTAAAATAGAGAGTAAAACAAGATATAAATCTAATAAAACAAGAACATATTACCTGTGAGTTGTAGGCTGTAGCAGAATAGGTCAAAGTTTAACAAAATAGTCATGGAAAATAAGAAAAAAAAATGTTTACATATTCAAATAAGCTATGAATTATACACAGCTCTTGCAAGAAATGTTTACCTTGCATAAATCATTACTAATGATTTCAAACTTTTGGATGAAAAAAATAAAAATAACATAAATTATGTACACACACCTCATTAGTGAAGCAAAGGAAGTATAAATGTAAAACTATATATATTATAGGCCCAGCAGAGGCACCTAAGACTATAGCTGTACATGATATGAGTCACGTTACCAGAAGTAAAAGAGACATGAAAGAAAGTTATTCTTCTGATTGTCTAAAACAAAATTGCAACAAAAGGAATTTCAGCCATTCTATCCAACAAATACTTTTACCCTAAAGAAAATGTAGCTTCAAATTAATTGGTTAATGCTGGCAACTGAAAATTGGATGATTAGGCCCATAACACTAACATGTGCCTAAAACACTCGATTGAGGTAGACTGCACCAGGTTGCTTGAGTAAAACGGGTGAGGAAAAGCACTGCACTAAGTTGCAGGGGTGTGGGAGGTGATTGGTGACTTTGTACTTTCAAAACGGAAAACTATAATACAAAAATGTAAAAGGAGGAAAGATTTTGGAAAAAGCATTACAAGAAAATACAAGTTCAGATACCATAATCAAAACCAATGTATGCAACATATCATCTTGGTAAACATCCTTTCATGTAAGACTGTATACAAGGAGGCACATAGAAAGATAGCTGACTGCAGGGGCAAACTAATGAGGACAGACTTTTCTATATAAACATAAGGACAACTGAATTTTCTATATAAAACATTAATGAAATCATGCCCCCCCCCCCCCCCCCCCCCTCCCCTCTCCAAACTCCAAACCCAAATTATTGACACGTCTTCCCCCACCTCCAAGTTCCAAATTTTCAATTTCTAAATTGACCTTATAGTTCTCTTTTCCAAAAATGCATAAATTCTCGGTTTTTCACCAGTGGGTTTTAAAATTTAAGCAAAGAAACAGCACTAATCTTTCCAGCAACAAATTGGGGTTGAGGATCTGGATAGAAACATTTTCCTTTGAACCCCAATTCCACGGCACCAAACAAAATGCAACGATTTTTCAAACAACAATCTAAACTAACAGCGTATAATATCCTCATTGTTCGGGCTTCAAACATAAATTAAGATTAAAAAAATATATATATTAATAACTTTTCACCTAAAATTATGAAATACTTCAAAAAGAATAAAAACTCCAAGCGCCCTCATACATCGTGTTGTACCTTCCTATCATTTAATTAGTTCAGTTCGCTGCTCCCTAAATTGAAATTTAAAAATCTTTCACAAGAAAGGGGGAAAAAAGATGACTTTCATAAAATCATAGCTATCAAGGAACTAGAGAGAATCAAGAATAATAACACGTATACAGAGAGCGAGAGAGTACCTTATTCAGGATCTGAAGAGTGGGAGCGTTGTTAAGTGTGGAGAAAAGGATTAATTGAACAGGCCTTTATTTTCTTTTTGTTCAAGCTTCTTCCTTACCATCAAATTCCAAACTTGACCCACGTTAAACATTAATTTGAACAAAAGCCCTTGTTTGAGCTCTATTATTGGAGAAATTTTGATTTTAGAAAAGTGATTTTTTTTGGAGAACGTCTGATTAAATACTAAGAAATTTTTTAGAATTTACGTGTAATATTATTTTATTGAAAGAATATGTTATTTATGAAAGGAGAGAAAAAAATGAATTAAAAATTAACGGGGATCAAACAAGGGCTAAATATCTCGTTTTGTTCGTGTTTGGCATGAAATATCAAATTTTTACGATACAAAAAAATTAATGAAAATTGTATAATTCATAAAATGCGTGTTTAGAAAGTTCCTGATTTCGACTTAAATTTTTAACAAAATTTTAAGTCATACCAAACCACGGCAATTGTCATCAACTCAACTTTCATTGTTAGTCAATTTGTTAAATTTAGCCTTAGGAGATTGAAATCAAATTTTTAGTTGATTTTGTTAAAAGTAGATGAAATATGTGATTGAAAAGTTTTACATCTCATTAAATACGTAGATAAAATTAATTGTAAACTTTAATTGATTTCTACCAAATAGGGGCTTAATGTTCCATAGTCAAGTGTGACGTTAATATTTGAGAAAAAAAAGCTCGCATTCTGGGGAAAATTTATTATCTGATGAAGTGTGACCGTAATATTAAAAATTAAATAAAAAAAATGTGCCATATATGATATCAAACTACAATCACGTTCGAAAATTTATTTTCAACTTATTGATATCTACAAATTTGATAGCCTTAGACATAGATTTGAGTTTCCTAGTATCACAATAATCAACACTTTCATCGCAAGTCCAAATTATCGTTGAACTTTTTTTTTTTTCTAGATGATGACTAATCAAAATATATTAGACTAACGAGTGGTTATAATTCGTGTTATGGTTTGATTGCTACCATGTAATTGCAAGGGGTAATGGATTGAATACTATTATTTACTCATTATTCTTTCCCACATGTGTGAGTATTCGATCCTCTATATTCTCATAGCCCTCTATATTCTCATAGCTTGGCTGTTATTCTTTAAACACAGGCAAGTAGCAATGTAGCTGGCCAATACTCACGAGGCAAAATCCATTTAAATTTATTTTTTTTAAAAAAAAAAAACACCGCGCCGCTTATTCAACGGATACCAGCAAGAAAACACAGTGATTCTCAAATCAGCTCCGACATGCCAATTCTCCATCATCATCACTACTGCCAGTTAAATCAATTCCAAAAATTTTAAAAAGGAAAAAAAATTCCTTCAATTATGATCTCTGCATCATCAAAAATGTCAAGGACTCAACACCAAACGCCGCTCTCGATTTCTCTCCAGGCCTTAGCAGATGGAGACCACAAAATTCAAGTAATGAACGCTATCAAAAACTCGGTTTCCAACTGTCTGTCTGAGACCCATCTGGATTTAACTGTTCATGGGCTCAAATCCAAAACTAGAGCCAAGGTAATTCCTTTCTCAATTCATAATTTGTTTTTCAAGGATTTACGTGGGATTTGTTCTGTTTGAATGCTCGTCTTTATGATTAGGTTTTCTTAATTAAAAATTGTGAAATTGATTGTGAAATAGTAACGAGTACAGTTCACTGCCGTGGACAGTAGTAGCCCGTTACTGTTCGAGGCAGTGGACAGTGACGTTCACTGTTCATAGATGAAAATAAATAAAAATTAGAGATTGTTTTGTTGTTCCTTTCCCAAAATTTAATCTTTACAGGATGTGTACAATTGTGTATCGCCAAACGAACACCTTAGTTGACATCCCGCTCACATGGAGTGTGGATCCCACGGGAATAGAATAATATTTTTGTCCCCCATGTGAGAGGGGTGTCAACCACGGTGTTCGAGTAGCATGGTCCTTGTGTGATAACACTTTTGAAGTTCGTGGAGTCACTGCAATTTTTATTGATTTTGAATTATAATTCTTGCTCATGGTGCCCTCAGAAAAACAGAATTGATGTTAAATGTTTATGTTTTAAATTGCTGATAATTTGATGTTATATTCAATGGAATTGAATGAAGGCAAAAGATTTGATTTTTATGGTGATTTAGCTCAAGAAAGATAAACGACTTGAGCAGTTCTATGAATCCATTGAATATTCGAAGGCAAAATTAATTGAGAAATTTAATATTTAACTTTCAAAGCCATTGTTAATTGATTATGTTTAGAATAGATTTGATTCGTTTCTCTCCTTGAGATATTTTACGGAATTGAGATGATTTCTTTGATTGAATGTTCTGTCGTTGAATTCAGGGTCGAATCTAGCGTCGAAATTCAGCTAGAACGAGGTTGCAGCAGGGCCGCCTGTTATTGGCTTGAAACAGGAAATCCAGCATGCATGCTAATGGAGGCAAAGTCCGCCTTTCTAATCAAAGATTATGAAGATCCAAAGCTTTAGGCAGTTTTGGAAGAGCTTGATGGTATTGGAGGTGTGACAAAAGGTGCAGCTTAAACCATACATATATTGCTTATGAATCGGGTAGAGTTCCCCCAATAAAATCAAGTTTAATTTCATGGCTATACTGTAGGAGAGTTTTTTATTCTCTAATTTGGAACCTCAGTACAAAACTGAAATGGTCTAATGGATCAGTAATGAAGTTCAAGTTCCCAAGTGGAATGATAATTGAAGATCTCTTGCTTATCTATAAAATGCAGTATGTTTGTTACATATTGCTTTTAAAGTTTTACTGTACTTGAAGGCTGAAGCTTGCTACAGAGTATTAGATTTTCTACTCGGTAGCTTTGGCAAAGAATTCAAAGAAATTGTTAACATAAGAATAAATTCTCATTGCATTAAGAAAATATAAGAGATAAGGATTTGTTTCTACTTTCTAATGTTAGAAACACCTTTGAATGATTTTGTTGTTTCCATTTACAATAACTCGTACTTTGAAAATTTTAAAATTAAAAAAATAGCAAAGCAGGGATGGAAGGGAATATTGAAGCGTAAAGGGGCTCAATTATACAAATGGAATCACATAATTATGAAACAAATTAAGTGGCAAAATAATCTCCTTTCCATTCCTCCTAGAAACCTTCCCCAGTAAATTAAATCCCATCAACAAAATCCCCAGCAAAAGCAACTCACTGACCACTGCCCAGTGCACGACCAAATAAATTCCCAGCAACATTCAATCCCACAAATCACATAAACGTTTTTGATGTGTTTATTCAATCCCACACATCTCCTGATTATCTGATCTGGCCCTCTTTTGTATAGATATGGATCTTCCCAATAATAGAACCTCGTGTCATGGAGAAGCTTCTTCTTCTATTGATAGGTAAAATCCGGATTGATATGCCCACTTGCCAAGTAGTTAACAATGTCTGCAAACCACGGAGCCTTTTCTATCTGAAATAATTGCTCATCTGGGAAAATTTCATTGATCTCCAGGTCATCTGACTCCTGCAACTGTTCTATCCTTGACAAATGATCAGCTACTTGATTTTCTGTACCCTTTTTATCCCGAATTTCAATGTCAAACTCTTGTAGTAGCAGAACCCATCGAATCAGCCTAGGTTTAGCATCCTTCTTTTCGAACATATTTCAAAGCTGCATGGTCAGTATAAACTATCACCTTTGAACCGATCAGATACGATCGAAATTTATCAAAGGCAAAAACCACAGCTAGCATCTCCTTTTCAGTTGTTGCATAATTGATCTGAGCATCTATCAAAGTTTTGCTGGCATAATAAATGACATGCAATACTCTTCCTTTGCGTTGTCCCAACACTGCTCCTACTGCGAAATCACTGGCATCACACATGAGTTCGAAAGGCAAGTCCCAATCCGGTGCCACAATCACAGGTGCAGAAGTTAACTTTTCTTTCAGAGTGTTAAAGGCATTTACACTCTTCAGAAAAATTAAAGGGCACATCCTTCTCTAATAACTTGCATAAGGGTTTTGTAATTTTTGAGAAGTCATGAATAAACCTTCTGTAGAACCCTGCATGTCCCAAGAAGCTCCTGATTCCCTTAACTGAATTGGGTGACTGTAGTTTTTCAATAATTTGTATCTTGGCTCTGTCAACCTCAATCCCCTGTCCAGAAATCCTGTGACCCAACACTATACCTTCCTTCACCATAAAATGACATTTCTCCCAATTCAGCACAAGATTCTTCTCTTCACATCTTTGTAATACAAGTGACAGATGTTCCAAACAATTATCAAACGAATCTCCGAATACAGAAAAGTCATCCATAAATACCTCAATGTATCTCTCCACCATATCAGAGAATATGGACATCATGCATCGTTGAAATGTCGCAGGTGCGTTGCATAGACCAAAAGGCATCCTCCTGAAGGCAAAAGTTCCATAAGGGCATGTGAAAGTCGTCTTTTCTTGGTCTTCTGGAGCAATGACTATCTGATTATATCCTGAATACCCGTCTAGGAAACAATAGTGGGAGTGTCCCGCTAACCTCTCCAACATCTGATCAATGAAGGGTAATGGGAAGTGGTCTTTTCTGGTAGCATTGTTCAACTTCCTGTAATCAATACAGACTCTCCATCCCGTCACCAAACGCGTTGGTATCAGCTCGTTATTCTCATTTTTCTCCACTGTGATTCCTCCTTTTTTAGGCACAACATGAACTGGACTCACCCAAGAACTATCTGAAATGGGATAGATAATTCCTGCATCCAGTAGTTTTAGCACTTCTTTTCGCACCACTTCTTTCAAGGTTGGATTCAATCTGCGTTGTCCTTCCACCGATGGTTTCGATTCACTCTCCATCAAAATTTTGTGCATACATAGAGTGGGACTGATTCCCTTGATGTCAGCTATTGTCCATCCTATTGCAGTTTTATGTTTTCGAAGTACCTCCAGTAATTTGTGTTCTTCTTCTTCTGCCAAATCATTTGCAATGATTATGGGAAGTGTAGTGGAGTCTCCCAAATAAGCATAACGGAGATGTGATGGAAAAGGCTTCAATTCCAATGTTGGTGCCTTCTCAACTGAAGGTATAGGTGGTGAAGGATTGGCACCAAGTGATTCAAAGTGCCAATATCTTTGCCTAAATGGTTGATCATTCAAATGCATAGCCACTTCTGTTCTTCTCGCGCTGTCTGCTTCTGTTAGTGTCATATTTGTTTCACTGAGAAGTATGGGATTCTCTGCGTTGAATGTGTCGGTCACAAGTTCTTCCAGAATATCTATGCTGCAACATGTGTCTGATTTCAATGGGTGTTTCATTGCTTTTAGTACATTGAAGATGACTTGCTCATTATCCACCCGAAGAATCATTTTGCCATCTTGGACATCAATAAGAGCTCTTCCGGTCGCCAAGAATGGTCTTCCCAAGATCAGAGGTATATTCAAATCTTCTTCCATGTCCAATATGATAAAATCCGCCGGGAAAATGAACTTATCAACCTTGACTAAGACATCCTCTACGATCCCTTTGGGTCTCTTGATAGATCTGTCAGCCAGTTGCAATGATATGGTAGTAGGTTTCGCTTCTCCTAATCCCAAAGATCTGTACACAGATAACAGCATCAAGTTAACACTAGCACCTAAATCACATAAAAATTGCTCAAAATAAATTGACCCAATTGTGCAAGGTATAGTGAAACTCCCTGGATCCTGTAATTTAGGAGGTAACTTTTTCAGGAGAATTGCACTGCACTCCTCGTTCAGACATACTGTCTCATGTTCTTCCAGCTTCCTTTTGTTTGATAGAATTTCTTTCAAGAATTTTGCGTAGCTGGGCATTTGTGCTATGGCATCTGCAAAAGGGATATTTATGTGCAGCTTCTTGAAGACTTCAACAAATTTGGCAAATTGTTTGTCTAGCTTCCTTTTTTGCAGTCTTTGAGGGAAAGGAATTGGTGGCACATAAGTTCGAACTGGACTTGGTGCTCTAACTGGCGGTGTTTCTTCTTCCCCGTTTGAAATTGGTGCAGATTCTTCTTCAACCAGTACTTCTTTGCTATTTTTGTCTGGTCTCTTCACATGTATTTCTGGAAGTTGTATTCCACTTCGAGTTGTTATAGCTTGCACTTGTTCCTTTGGATTTGTCAGAGTATTTCCTGGCAGAGTTCCTTGTGGTCTTTCTGTGATTTGCTGAGCAATTTGACCAATCTGTGTTTCCAATTTCTTGATAGATGCTTGTTGGTTCTGAAAGTTTGTATCAATTTGTTGAAAAACTTTATCCGTCTTCTGCATGTATTGGTTGAACATCTCCCCCAAACTTTCTATTGCCGAGGATTATTTACTTTAATTCTTAATTTGTTTTAGTTTCAACATTTATTTGATTTGTTTATTTGATTTTATCAACAGAAAAAAGTGTTCGTTGCATGCTCCGCACTCAAAGCGACGATCTTGAACCGTTTGACTCGGAGATTGAACGTACTTTCAGGTAGAGACGCAAAGGACACAAACAAAAACAGCACCATCAAATGGCTGAAGAACAACAGATTCCTAATCCAATTCGGCCAGTTGGCAACGTAGGAGCAAGAGAAGTGCCACAGGCAAATCAACAACGGGAAGAAATAAATGAAGGAGACTTACCAGTCTCCATGTTTCTGACACCTATAGCAGCTCCTGTACGATCCAGCATAGTTTATCCAGACTTTGGGGCAAATAATTTTCAAATGAGGGCAGAATGGATCAATTTGATGAGCAACACTCTGCAATTTTACGGGCTACCTCATGAAAATCCAAATACACATGTATCCAGATTTCTTAGAACGTGCCAGAACTTTCATGCACCAGGGGTTAATCAAGATGCTATCAAATTGCGTCTCTTTCACTATACCTTGAGAGATGCTGCACTAGAATGGTTGGATGCAGAACCCCATGGAAGCATTACAACATGGGAGGAGCTGACTAGGAAATTTTGCACTAAATTCTTTCCACCAGCCAGGGTAGCAAAGATCAGATTGGAGATCCAAACCTTTCAACAGAGAGAAGGAGAACATTATTGGAGAGGCACAAGAACACTAAAGAAGATCTACAAAAAGAGGAGAAACAATCAAAGAGGAGATTTTGAGAAGATTCAACCAAGAAACTCAAGGAGGAAGACAAATATGATATCAAATAGTTAGAAGCAAGAATTTGATGGATAGGGTTCATTGAAACTTACAGGAAGTAGAGGGATCCGAGCAGTGACGAGAAAAAGAAATAAAATCGAAATCAAATACTTCCGGTGGCATCGGTGATTCATAGTGATCGGCAAATTTTGAGTGATTTCTTTGGAGACGCAGAATGAACTCATACTCTGCCGTTCGTCCTCTTTTCAATTATGAGGGAATTGAGCTAAACTAAAAAGAGGCCCAACTTCTGATTCACTCACTTAAGCCCAAACCAGAAAAAAAATCAGAAAGGGAACCAGAAGCACTGTGCTTCGTTCCCAAAATTTCCCCAAAAATCAGAACCAGTTCTTCCCTCATCTCCGGTCCCCCTCTGTCCATCCCCAGCCCACCGGCGCTCCACAAGAGCCCAAAATTCCCGCGACCCGCCACTAGCTGGATCCGCCCCTAGTTGAATTAATAGTTCTGTAAGGTTTTATAAAACTAGATGATTTCCCGTCTAAAAGTTAAGAAGATATAGACAAATTTTTCTAGCCCTAAATAATTTCTCAATAATAAATTTTTACGTAGAAGTTTCATTGATCTTTTTAATTGTCGAAAGGGAATTAAGTTTTAAAGAAATCAAAATAACTAATCAGCTTTTTCATCTTACGCGTAAAATCAAAGTATACAGCTGCTCTAAAGGAAACGCGATATTTCTCAGAATTAGAGGGCTACTGGCTACTCAGGGGACCGAAGAAAATGGGTGTCAAGTTTTAGGAAAATATTGAACATGCAAATATCTTAACTAAGATATATAGAGTATATTCAAATGCTTATTTTTCATTAGGGATAAGGTTGGAGATATGCAAACATGTTGCCCATTTAATGACTTTTCCATTCATTTTCTCGACTGCCATATAAAGTGTTGATATGTACCGGATGGAAAAATGATGATTAAATTGATGGTGTAGGTCAGAGATATTTGTGATGGAGGGGATTATCTTGTTCTGCTTGATAGAATCCTTGCTTCAATTCCCTTTAAGGGTCAGGTAATTGTACTTCTCCATCTCAGCGTTTTGACTTTTGAGCTACTTTACAGTGGGAAAAACTCCGGAGTTCAGAAATGATTTCCTCCGGCATTCAGAAATATAGTTTCTTGTGGAAAATTAAAGTTTTTATAGTAACTGTGTGTTGCACGTCTTATATATCGAAGAATGATATGCGTAATATTTTTTTAAGTATTATATTGTTAAATAAGAAACATTGAGTTTAGTAAAAAATTCAACTTCTCGTTTGTACGACATGCCCCAGCGATCTGTACATATAGAGCCCATAACCACTATAAAATCTCATCTTCCTTAGCAGTCAATCCGTATCCTCGTATTTTATGAGATCTCCATCAATTTTAAAGTAATTGAAAATTTCTATAGATCAATACACTATCTACAATGTAGATATTGTGATCATTTTGAAGATTATTTCTTCTTTAAATTATAACTGTTTCTTTTATAAGAAATTTCAAAGTTAAAACACTATCTACATTATTAATTGTATATGTGATTTTGTTATATTTATAAATTTTATATATTAATATTAATTGACTTAATAGCCTATGTTATTTTATATTAATTATATATGTAGTATTATTATAATTTTTATTTTGATTTTATATAAGTTTTTATTAATCATATTCCGATAATTAGTAAGACCCCTTATGTGTGAAACCATAAACATTGTAAGCATGAATCGAACAGTGATTGTCCAACCCCTTATGTGTGAAATCATAGAACCTTGTTGATAACTTATTATGCCAGTCCATGCAGACCTCTATTTAAAAGAAAATAAAACTTAGCAAAAAATTAAATGCCCGTATGCCGATGTGTCTACAAAAGGGGCCCGTCCATATTGAAACTAGCGTGATCCTGACTCGATTTACGCCAATTGGGGAGGGGGTTGGACGGGGATTAAAATATTGATGCATGAATATGTAGTAGTTCAACTACAAATTCATTCTAATGAAGTTTTTTTTTTTTTTTTTTTTTTTGGATTACGCTTCATTACTAGTACTCCTACCTGTCCTGCCCTGAGTCTTGGTGAAGGAGGTAAATCGCAGGTTATGCCTCCAAGGGTACAGAGTGAAAGATTGCTTATACACTTGCACTTACTCAAGAGCCAAATCCATATTTCAAGATTCGAACTCTTTACGCGGCAGCCTCAAACAAAACTGAATTTCTCTACCTTCCCCTTTTACCACTTGGAGATGTGCCATTGGAGCGTAATGAAGTTTTTCTTTGTACAGATGATAGCATTCATTCAAAGCATCATGATAAAGGCAGCTCCTCCTCCTACAAGTTGCACCATTGCCCATACCGACTCTGTGGAGCCTTTGCTTTAATTACGGTTTCATGGCAACCCATTTTGGCCCCTATAAATCTTTCAATTTTAAAAGTCAATCTTGGAGGCTATGTGGAAGCAAAGACTCAAGCAGGATTTGAAATACAAAAAGATGTATTAATGTCTGTATTTATTGTTATTGGTAACCATTTTATTTGGGGTCGATATTTCCGTACAGTAGGAAAGAAAATAGTGTGGATGAAAAAGAAAGATGCAGCCTATGGTTATAAGATGTAGAAAACTAGTTTTTGTGATTTTGTTATCAAGTTTTAAGGAGAATATAATATCTTCATTCTTTCCTTATTTTGTTGAACCTTTTTTCCCCCAAATGTTCTAATTTTAGTATTGACGAAAGCTAGCACGGTGATGATTATCTATGCATATTTATTAGTTTAAGATAGATTTAAATTACGTCTAGACATCAGGTGGGTCAATCTGATTATTTCAATACCCGAAACCATCCATTATATTTTGAGTATTTCGTAAATGAAACCATTTGAGTCCCTTTTAAATAGTGGAACCAAACTCAAACTTGAATCGTCAGTCCCGATTCAGTTTCGATTATACCATAACACTTTTTATATAAATTAATAAACATTTTCATAGAGGCCCTTTTAATACATATGTCAAACATCTACTACTCAAAAATATTTGTGCAAGAGAGAAAATTCTTTTAAATAGAGGTCTGCATGGACCGAATCATCCTGCATATAAGAACCCCTATATTAGGGTTATTGTTGAGAAAATTCCCCTTTAATAGGGTTTTAATTAGAAAATTCCCCTATATTAGGGGCATTTAATTTTTTGCTAAGTTTTCTTTTCTTTTAAATAGATGTCTGCATGGACCGGCATAATAAGTTATCAACAAGGTTCTATGGTTTCACACATAAGGGGTTGGACAATCACTGTTGATTCATGCTTACAATCACTGTTCCCTCTTAGTGAGAACAAAAGTGAACTCTAAAAAATTTATTGTTGAAACTAACAATTCTCAAGTTGCATGACTTGTTAGAAATAAATTATCAATGGAACCACAGTATAGAAGATTACGTAGGTGGCAAACATATTTGTAATTCTATAATTTTGATATTGTCCATATCAAAGGTACAAATAATTATCTTGTTGATTTTTTAAGCATGAACATTGAATTTGGAGATGGATAATATCGAACAAATGATATCAGAGATGAAATCTTCGACAACATATGCCAAAGAAGAAGCAGATGATATAAAAATTGGGATGAAGACAATAGTTGAGCTCTTAAGTAATAATATTAAATTATTATTTAAAATCAGTAAATCCCATGCCAAAATTACAAACAAGATGAAAGACATGATTGATGCTCTTGAAGCACAATTAATGTCTACTAATACAAATAAAGATACAAAGGTTGATGCATTGTCATAATTCTATGGATACCAATAGATACAAATAAGGAGTGATTCATTGTGCGAAAGTAGCAGTGGACCCAAAAGAGATGCTATTATTCAAAGTCCCAAAAAGATGATCATAAAAGGAGATTTCAGTCCAAAGAATATAACAATCAACGAATCCCATTCAAAATCAATTTGAATACAACCAGATGATGATGAATTCCCTTTCTCACCAAAAGAAGAAAAATATAAAATGGTTACCAAAATAATTTACGAATTACACACTAGTTATTCATATTTTATCTTTCCACGAGAACACGTTTATCCCATAATTATTGCAATGAAAGATGCTGATCTAGTAATGGTAAAAATGATAGTCGATTATGGATTCCTTGATTTGATTTATCCAGATAAATCATTGAAAGAAATTGGAAAATTTGACGATATCTTCAAACAAGAAGTATCAAGATTTGTTCAGAGAAGACCTATATATTTAAAATTTTATACAATCAGTCCAGAAGTGGAGGATTCTATATACTATCCAGCATAACACATCATAACAATTGGACATTCAACACGAAATCTCAAGATGGATGTAGGAGAAAATGATGGACACAATCCATATTTTAATATATCTTGGGTTAAAAATAGAAAAGTCCTTGGATATAAAGTTCTCTACAAAATGGCAAAAAATCTTAAACAAAAATGAACATGCAATAATAATAAAATTTTTAATACTATATTAATTATGTTTGGAAATTGGAACACATAATTTTAATTTTAATTAATACTTCAAATTTTGGTTTTAGTAAAAAATGTGCAGTTGAGATGCTTATAATTAGTGGGGTGGATACAAATTTAGGAAGGGTAAATAACTCCTAATTATATATTAGGAACAATTGATAAGGTCTTTAAGATTGATGGATAATTTATCCCATCTTCGATTCTTTTCCTCTAAACTGTTGATCATATTTAAGCAATTTGTTCTTTTCAATATACTGTCCTTTGTATTTAAATACTTATATTATCTATTTTATTAATTAAACGTGCAATTTATATAATTTTTGAATGAAAATATCGACAATGTTATATAACGACAAAATGGTAAATTGAACATTTTTCATATATCTCCACGTTTTATTATATATATAGATGAATGTTGATTTTAAGTGAAACTCAAGTATATATAAATAATAAATAATATAATAGATATATGCATGTACGTATGAGATTATATTATAATATATTTTACATATGATCTAAATTTAAGTCTCTGTTTGACAACTATTATTTCAAAATTATTTTTTCTACGTATTCATTTTTAATCACACATTAACGTAATAAAATATTTTGCATATAAATTCAAAACATTTTCATACTTCTTAAACACACATTCTCCAAAAAATCATAATTAAAACTCTATTTTATCGAAATGATGTTATCAAACAGGTGCTAAATATAGAAGAATATAACTAAAACAAAATTAAAAATGCACCCTTAGAGGCATAACCTGCGATTTGCCCCTCCACCAAGGTCCAGGGCAGGGCAGGGCAAGTGGAGGAGCCAATAATAGGGCGTAATCCCAAAAAAAAAAAAAAATGTATATATGTACGGACAAAGGATAGGATAAGACATTTTGCCCCTATTTGGACTCCATTAATTTCAAAATGTATCTCTTTTTTCTTTTCGACTACAAATTCTTTAATAAAATAATATTACACGTAAACTAAAAAAAATCATCTTTTTAATCACACATTCTTCAAAAAATATTATTACAAAATATTTTTTTCCCAAAAACTAATTATAATGAAGCTCAAACAAGGGCTTTGTTATCCTTGTATAGAGTAATTAGGAATGGTCAAAAAATCCGTTATACCCCATACTTGTGGGGTCCCTCCCCGATTGGGGCAGAAATTGCCCACCTAATCGGGTACATGGATAAATAAGGGGAACATTCTCACCTTCCCGTTACCCATCATATTTAAAGTTCATTTCGGAATACAAGTTTTTAATCACAAAAAAGAATTATTATCATTTTTAGAGGAAACATGAATTATTCTACAATTTGAAAAAAAAAAATTTGATTTTTACCAACTAAAAATATTAAAAACTTAAAATACCTAATGAGACATGCTCGTGAATGGCTGCCCCGACCCATTACCCTCCCTAAGAGTAACTGAAACTGGAGGAAATTACACGTCAGCTGGACTTTGGAGATGACATTTTATAATCCAGGCCCAATCTTTACTTGTGCAGTTTTCATGTATTATATAACTAAGCCTACACAACACCCCCCAACCCTAGATTTCCCTCTCCTCGCCGCTATCTATTCGTCTCTCGCCGCTCTCTCTCTCTACCTTCCTTCTCTCTCATCTCTCTTTTCCATTGTATTAGTCGTCGGTCCGGCGATGAGTGCACTGCCGGAGCATGTCATCGCCTGAGCACCCTTCACGCGGTGCTGCTGTAATGAAGAAGCACACCGCCGTCGCACCTTTCCCTTCGCGAATCACCGCCAGTTGCGATGGCGAAATGAAACTGTGAAGCAGATCCACCACTTCGACGACTTTTCACAGGCGAAGCATTGTAGCAACGCGCGCAAAGCAGTTTAGGTCGATGTCAATTTTGTGGGTTTGGACGGTGCTTTGTGGTGGTGGATCTGGCGGTTTGGGTGGCCTTTGGATGGTGTTGTGTGGTGATAGTGGTTGAATTTGGCGGTGGTTTGGTAGCGTGGTGGTCGTGTGACGGCGACGGCAATTGAGTTTTAGGATTTTTTTGGTGGTGTAGTGGAGATGGAGGCGCTGGTGGTGATTCTTGGTACATGCTGTGGTAGTGGTGGTGATTACCGTGATTTTGGTGAAATGGTGGCGAAGGTTTTGTTGGTGGTGGTGGTGGTGGTGGTGGTGGTGGTGGTGGAGGCTGTTGATGATTGTGATGGTAGGTGTGGTGGTGTTGGGTGGCGATGAAATGTGACCTAATATTTGGTTATATGTGAGCAAGTATTAAACTGTGACCCTGAAATTATATAACCTGCAACCAACCAGTTTTAAGATCTGTGATTCACAGATAAACTGTGATTTGTAAATAATTTGTAACCTACAATTTTTTTGATTTGTGACCAATTAATTTGATAATATGTAACCAGTGAATTAATTGTGACTTTTAAGTGCGTATCTGTGACCATGAATCGCATAAATATGACTAAAATAATTAATTAATTAATAAAACCTGATTTTTGCATAGACCAAACTTTAGAGTTGAAATATAAATTGGTCATACTTTAAATCATTGTTTATGAATTCTTCTCATGAAGCTGCCCATATTTTTGTTTAAATGTAAATATTTATTCTTCTACAATGAAAATTAAGTCCATGTTTGGCTCCATTTTAATTTAATGCATTTTTCTTCTTTATTTTCGTTCAAATGTTTTTTAATAAAATAATATTTCATGTAAATCCAAAAAAAAATTCTTACTTTTTAACCACGTATTATCCAAAAATTTGTTATTCCAAAATATATTTTTCCCAAAATTTCATTAAAATGGAGCCCAAACAATTGTTCATATAGAAATATTAATTAATTAAAAATATATAAATCAAGTTGTAATTTAAAAGTATATCAAAGAGACTCTTTTTTTTAAAGAGTATATTCCACATATTTTGAGAGCGTCTATAAATTTAGAGAGTAAAATTTTTTTAGTACTACAACAAACTCTTTATGTTTAACATTTAATTAAACCACCCCCAAAAAATATTTATTATTTTTCCTTTTTTTTTCAATAATTTTCCTCCATATTATTATATTATTTTCAACCATTACATATTGAAATATTTTAAATGCATTTAATTTTAGAAAGTGGATTTGGCTCTCCAAATTTGGAGAGTCAAACTCACTCTTTAAGTTAAGCCCTTATTTGAGTCTCATTATCCAGTAAAAATAGATTTTAGAATAGTGAATTTTTAAAGAACATGTAGTTAAAAAATAAAAAAGTTTAGATTTACGTGTAATATTATTTTATTAAAAGAATATGTGACTGAAAATGAGTTTGGAGAAAAATATATTATTGAAAAATGGGGCTTAAACAATGACTAAAATATTAATTTAAAGAGTCTCTTGAATTATCATTTTAAATGTTGACTCTTTAAGATATGCAGAATCTTATATTTAAATAATCTCTTAGATGTGCTCAGTTTGAGAAATATAAATTTTGAAAAAAAAAATTAGTAAATTTTCATAAAAGTAATATTATTTACTATAATTAGGGTCAATAACATGTCATTAAATGATAGATTTATTTAAATACAATGTCACATGATTCGTTTAGTTAAATATAACAAGTGTTGCCACCTGCATCATTGGTGTTAGAGAGCATTATTCTTTTCATAAATCATGAAAGTTGATAAAATTTATGTTTAACGACAACTTTTCTTTTTAAGTTTATCCTAAACAAGAAATATGTGTATAGATCGATGAGCTGGATTACGTAGTTGCATGTGAAATGCGCATTTTTGTCATCCCACATTTACTAATTAAGCCCTTGCTTGAGAACTATTTTTATAGCATTTTTTTCTTCTTAAATTTATTTTTAATCACACATTATCACTATTCTAAATAATGTGCCTAAGCACGATGCATTGCTTGGCGCCTTATTTAGCGGTCAACGACAATCATTGACCGCTTATTATCTTTTATCTTTTTTTTAAACTTAAAACTTAAAGGCTGATTTTTTTTTCCCATTGTTTGCCATAAATTCAAAACTACCCCTTGAAATCTTGAACAAATGAAAATTTCAAAAATTCATATCTATTTAGCATTTAGTACTTACATTTAGGGATGTCAATTTAACCCGTCTCAACCCGATCCGACGGACCCCGCCCCGAATGGGGCCAAAAAAATTCGTTCCGACTGGTTGACGGGACGGAACAAGACGTCTGGGGTTGTCCCGTGGCAAGTCAAGGGGTGGGGCGGGGATGCCCCGCCCCGAATCCGCCCCGTGAAAAAAAAATAAAAAATAGAATTTTAATAAATGGTTAGTTTTACTTACAATTTTATAACATGTTTCTAATCCAACAATTATATTATACAATTGTTAATTTAAAATTCTACATAAGTAACAATTATTTATATAATTTATAAATTCGGCCATTCAATCTTTTTATTATAATTAAATTATATAATCTGAAATTCTGAATTATAATAGTTAAATAAATATTTTTTACTTTTGAAAGATTTATACCAATTAATTAAAGTAAGTTAATATCTTGATCGAAAAAACTTGAAAAAAATTTAAAATATATGGAATGACATTTAGGTTTTGGGTTAAGCGTTGAACTTTAAATAATAATATAACTCGAAATTTGAAAATGTAAAAAAAAAATAATAATAAATAAATAAATAAAATAAAAATTAAACGGGACAACAAAAGGGAGAAATTCTCGCCCCGTTCCCGTCCCACTCCCTCCGCCCCCCTAAGGCTGGGTGGGGCGAGGTTGGAGTGAGACGGAACGGGACGGGGTGAGAGTGCCCCGCCCCAGTGTCATTCCTATTTACATTTGAAATTTATCCTCTTGTTGGAAATTTTAAAAAAATGTATAAAGTTCCTATAAATTTATTTTAAATGTTTGATAGATATTATTTTTAATTATTAAATAATTTTTTGATTGATTAAAAATTAAAATAATATTAAAATAAGAAAATAGTTTTTTACGCTTTTTTTACGCATTTGCCTCGTCTAAACTCGTCTAGCCCATAGCTTGACCTCCACGCATTGCCACACATTACGCTTTTTAGAACACTGCACATTATCACTAAAAAATATTAATTTTTTTCTAATTTTTAACTATAAATTCTCCAAAAAATATTACTCCAAAACTCATTTTTCCCATAAAAATCATTTTAAAGGTTGTCAAATAGGGGCTAGATTCCTCATTTTAGCTCCAAGTTCTAACATTAGTTTCACCATTCGATGGTGTGTTTATGAATAAATTTGCCGTAGGTTCTAAATTTTTTCGATTTGTGACAATTTCATCCTCATTCTTTTTTATTCACTCCTATCTCCAAAATTTCATTAAAAAGCTCAAATCATCACATCAATGAATTCCATCCAAATTTGCCATTAAGTCAGACTATATACTGCATGCTAACTTTTTGTATAGATTTTTTGAGAATTGATTCTGTCAAAAGAAAAAAAATTGCATGGTTCAAAAGTAAGATAAAAGTTATGAATCCACTTGCAAAATTATTTTATTATAAAAATATGATTGAAAAAGAGTTCGAGAAAAATAAATTTTAGAAAATAGGCACTATAGAATTCACTTAGGGGTTGTTTGATCAAAGTTGATGTAATGTCCGATTAAAAAATTGATAAAATTCGTTGGTCATATGGACATATGATTAAAATTGAAGTTTGATCGATTAAAATGATGATAAAATTTTATCAAACGATCACTCACTCGAATGAATTTTGGATCCCTCACTTTTCCAAGCCACATAGGACACCATCTTGGCTAAAGCCAACCCGTAATCATAATGAATTAAACAAGGTTTCACATATATATACCACATTTTGCTGGCTTTGTACTTGGAATGCAAATAGCATGCAATAGCAAATGACATTCCAAGGACGAAACCCATAAATTAGGACTTCGAAATTGAATTCCATTCACATGAAATGCATTTTCTATTTTTGTTGAGCCATTAGACTAGCAATTTGTTGCGTCAACACATTGATTTGATATTGTAATCGTGTCATCTTTTAGCGTCGCTAAATCTCTTTCACGGGCTTTATAAGCATCCAATTTTGGTATTGAAGGCATCATCAAAAGCACGACGTTGGCTCTAATACCAACTGATGCTAATAACGTATTGGCCATGTCATTTTTTGTAATTCTAAAAAAGAAACTGCTTAGTTATTGATTAATGAGTTGACATACGTTATTCTTATTTTTTAATTAATTCAACAATAATGTATCTTGATTTGTGATTAATGAGCTTTATTACTTGTACTATGAACTTAGTAATTAAGAGTTTGTTTGGTACCAATTAAAATTTGATTTTAATTTAAGTCAAAGTCAAACAATCAATATCAACCACATTTTTCAAGTGTCCCACAACTTTTCAACCACACATTTCAAAAACTTTTATCACAATCTACTAAAAAAAAAAATTAATTTTAGTCCCCACCAAATACTCCTTAAATGACATAAAGAGTTAGGATGGTCGTACGAGTCTAGTAATTTTTTTATGTTGTCAACTTATCAAGGTCAATGTTTTTCACTCGTAAATTTATTGTAAAAAGTCAAATAATTTCAAATCAAGCGGAGACGGTATTGGTGAAGTAATATTTTGTACCGTGCACACTGATTTGGTTGATTTATAAAAATTCAAAACCAAACCAACCATTTTTTGCAATTTGATTTGATTTCAAACCATGATTTAAAAGACGTAAAAATAACATTTTTCAAACCGTAAAATATAACCTTGCAATTTCACTCTTTAGTTCGATTTGAAATAGTTGAAACCTAAACCACGTGTTCCCAAACCAGCGTTTTCAAATTTGTGATATTAATTCCCTTTGATGGGTTGTTGTTTTTTTTTTTCACCCCTAATTCATAAAATACATTCCAACTTTTTTATACAATTATTACTATATTTACGAAGTAAAAACGGAAAACAATAAGCAACCATATATCAATTGACTATCTTGAGAGCTTCTATTACTCCACCAAACATGCCCCAATTTACTTTATTCAATTAATGTTTGAAATCCCAAAATTATAGTCTTTACCAAAGAAAACCCCCAATTACACAACCATATTCGACCAAAATCAAAATCCCAAATCCTTTAATCCAGAAAATCACCCACATATCACTCACCTTCATACCTCATTCTGTGAAATATATATTCTTTATAGCAAATCAATGATCTTTATCATTGAATGTTGAAGATATTGAGGTTTTTATCAATGGAAGGAGTAGAAAAGCAGAACTCAATGAATGTTTGTCTAATAGCATGACTTGATTTACTCAAGTTGATACTGTAATCACATAGAAATAGGGTCCATTCTGTGATTGTTGAGACTCGAGGCGAAGTTCATAAATTATTTATTTATTTTCTGGTGTCAACCTCTAAAGTGTTTTTTTATAAATACTAAAAATGTTCGATTTTAAATGATTGTTAAATAATTAGAAATTTTTATCACTCTATTTTTAGGACGATTTGATTCGGGTCAAAATCAAAATGTCAATTGATCCACATGAATCCAAATCGACAGTTTCAACGACAACGCGGGAGAATTGCAGTGTTCATTTAATTCAGCAGTCTCCATATGGTGTAAAATATTAAAAACATATTACTTATGACTAAGGTTTAATAAGGCAAATTTTTTTACAAGTGTGTGTAAATATTCTCAATTCTCATTATGATTAAATGTGAAGCACGGCTATTGAGATTTAATTCTAGTAAACAAAGATTCTTTGATATTTTTCAAATAATACAAATTTAATTTCAACCGTTGATTATTTCTCAACTGAATATCGAATATGTCACAAAAATTGACTAAACTTTCAATAGATCAATTTTACTTATAATTAAATTCAACAAAAGCCAACCAACGGGATTGTCCCAAAATCTTAGGGTCCGTTTGATTGTAAGGGTAAAATGGATGGAAAGAAAATGAATGACGGAGAATTAATTTGCCTAGAATTCGTTTGTCTGGAAATTATAATTAATTGTGTTTGATTGGTATAATTTTTCTCCTAATCCATTTGGCTTTATTTTTCATGCAAATTGTTATTTTTTGGAATAAATTTTTTTACGATCTGTATTAAAAATTTTTTTATAAATTTTTTATTTTCGTTTGACTTTGTTTTTCATGCAAATTGTCAATTAAATGAATAATTTTTTTTATCATTGAATTTAGAATATGTTTCTATTGTCAAAAAGTTTAAAAAAAAAAAAAAAAAAGGCCAAAAAAAAAAATATCCAACAAGTTGGAAAACGAATTTCTACCAAAATCATAAAAAAATAAATTCTTTTGTGTTTTAAGGGGTTATATCTAAAAGTTAGTTACAAATATTTTTCATGGCAAAAAATATCAATCAAACACAATAAAATGTTTCATTTCCACCCTATCCAACAATTTACCATCATATTACACGTGTCCAGTTTTTGGGCCTTAAACTTATCGTTTCTGTTTGTTTGCTTTTCCATGTTGAAGAGGTTGAAACAACCCAACTGCATCAATATTGCAATCACATGAACAAATTAATTAATTTATTTTTCATTTGTTGATCTCAAAATTTAATCAAACTTCTCGATCGACATATATGTGCTCTTTCACAAAAACGAAACTCAGTGAGTGAGTATGGCCACCAGTGCCTTGGAGCATATATACGTGAAATGTCACATTAGTTGTCTTGTCTCTGTCAGATGTCATAAAAGCTTACTGATATTAACAAAATTTTACAAAAATCCAAACTTCTTGTTTCGTGAAGTTCACGAATATAAAGAAAGAGAGAATAATTTAGAGAAAATTCTCAAAACTCTATATAATCAAATTCAACTAATTATCATAAGAGTTACAACTCATACTTAAAGCAATTTTTAAAATATGGATGATGACTAAGTCTAGACAAAATTAAAATCTAATCAAATTAAAATTAATAAAATAATCCAAAAAAGTGAAAAACGCATTTTTGAAGTCCTAAAAATGATGGAATTTTACTAAAAAGGGTTGAACATCAAGACAAAGCCTTTGTTATGCTTATTACTTATTAGGCCATTTTCCACACAAAATTCTCCGAAAAAGTACACTTCAAAAAATTACGTCTTTCGACGCCAGACGCCAGTCCCACTTCTCCATGAAATCTTCTTCTTCTTTTTTATTGCATTAGCTTGACATATTAGCTATAACATCCGGTCGGCTCGGAGGTATCAAAATAGATCGTCAATTACTTAGCACCCCTTGTTTGAGCCCCATTTTTGGACAAAACATGTGTTTTTAAATAGTTTTTGTTGAAGATTGTGTGGTTAAAAAGTAAGGAAAAAAATGAGTTTTAAAAAAATGAATTTTTGAAAGAATGGGGCCAAACATAGGCGCAATTCCAATTCCCTAAAATTTCTAACACGAAAACTCTTGCCACTTAACCATAAACTTGGTATATATTTCTTACAAGCAAAAAAATTAGTACCCATGCAAGGTATCTCCTGACTGTTAAGACAACATTAGTTTTGATTCTTGGTTTCATCACAAAGACGTGTACCGTTTTGGCCCTTTGGGTACAAGAAAGAATGAAATAAATACCAAAAAAAGTGAAAACATTAAATTAAATAGAAGGGAGAAAAGGTAAGAAAAGTTGATGATCTGCTCATCTGTTATGACGTCTGCTAACCTGTTACCTTGGACCATTTTTTTGCTTTTTATTATGTCAAATAAATCTGAGTCAGCATGTTTGGCTTAACTTAAAAGTTTACTTATACGTGAATGATATAAAAAAAAATTCTATATCGACTCCTATCTATCACCAAATCATTGTTCATAATCTACGCGGAGTGGGAATTGCACTAGAATTAACGGCTTAGGGATAGTTTCACTTAGTTGGGATTTACCTTACCATCTTCGTCGCGCAAAGAAGATTACCTATGCATTCTATGTGACTAATACCTCTGTGGGAAAATGAGGGGGGCGCCGGCACATTTTTTAAGCCCTTGTTTCCCCCCATTCATTATGCCCCCGGTTTTGCCCCATTTTTAGAGAGAAAAAGGGAGAGAGTTAGGAAAGGTTGTACAAGGTAAGAGATTTGTTCTTCCTTGGGTATAAACCATAGTTTGGATTCTTTCTTGGGGATTAACTTGAGGATTGTTCAAGTAATCCAATATCATTTCTTCATATATAATTGAAAATTTTTATATTTCACAAATGAAAAATTGAATAAGAGTAAAGTAATGAGAAGGAAAAGAATTCTCTAGTCGTATGAAAACTTAAATGAATATTCTTAACTTTCAACTCGATAATTATATTTTTCAACCAAACTCTACTCTACCAATCAGGCCGGTTGATCTCAACGACCACTATTATTGCAAACTTAAATTTGAAGCTATTACATAGCCAAGACTATATAAAATGATAATTATGAATAACCACAAAAGTAAAAAAGCTTTAATTACCCAAAAATACTTTTTACAAAACGTCAAACTTGTTAGATCCTTAAAGTACAAAGTTAGTTTATATAATGGAGCCATGCTATAGTGCTCGCTTGTTTGACCGCTTGGATGATCACATTCACACATATTAAGAGGAAAAATATTATTTTATTTCCGCAGGACCTACATACCCATGTGAGGGTGTGGTCAAGCAAGTGATCATCCAAGTGGGTTGTTTAGCATTTTTCTATATAATGTACGTATTCACACCCACAAATGAAAACAAATGGACATCTAAAGAGAGCCCATTCATCGCAATTAGGGTGTGATTTGTATGATTTTATTAGTTAAATATTTTCATTTACTTTTCAGTTACACCCTCTATATTGGTAGAAGATGTGACAGCCACACAAAAGATAATTTCTTTAAACAAAGGATTCTCCTTCTCCATATATAAACACATAACTCTTCTTTTTTTTTTCTTTCACAACCAAGCAATGACAAGTTCTGTGCTTGCGATAGATACAGACATGACAGCCGCACGAAAAGCTCTAGTCTTATTTATGATTATTATGTTTATGGCAATTCATGTGTTTGGACATAATTCTTCGCCCGACCGTGATCGATTACGGTTCCGAGCGTCACTTATTCAACACAATTCAGTACTATCAAATTCTCCGTCCCCTGCGGGTGCACCAAGTCCATTGGTATACGACGTGACATCATACGGTGCAGACCCGACCGGGGTATCAGATAGTACAGAAGCACTTCTTGGAGCAATATCAGATGCACTTAAGGGTCCAAGCAATGGATTTTTGTTGGAGGGAATAGTTAATCTTGGTGGTGCACAGATTAATCTTCAAGGTGGGAATTACTTGATCAGCCGTCCGTTGCAATTTCCGGTAGCCGGAATAGGTAATCTAGTGGTAAGTCTTTTCGTGATCGTCATTCAAAGTGAAATTTCTTCGTTAAATGATGCATCTCAGCCTCTTGCGAAGCTTCATATACACAATTCTCTTATTTCCATCAGCCGAAAGTAGGTGTAGTTGTGAAATTTTCAACGAGAAATCTTTATATATTATTATTGTCAGTCTCTATCATGCAAACTAGAAGGAAAAAAAGTATTTATATATGAACAGATTTTTTAATAACTATATAATCTTGAATTTTTTTAAATAAGTTTGATAGTATTCTTGCCAAATCGTAACTGTTTTAACAATTTACTGAAAATATATTTTACAAATGTTAAATTAATGTCAGGCTTGCCTTTCGAGTTTTGACTAAAAGCCCAAAATCAAACATATTGACCTTTATTTTTCTGTTTAAATATCTGTCTGTTTACCTAAATTCAACTGCTCCAGTTAATGTAGCCATACATTTTCATCGTTCGTGATTAAATATGTTGATCTGTTGACAGATACATGGAGGAACATTAAAGGCATCGAACAATTTCCCAGACGACGGCTATTTGATTGATTTATCACCTTCCTCGAACAATGGATCATCATCGGCATATAACTACGAGTTTATAACACTAAGAGACCTGTTGTTGGACTCGAATTATAGGGGCGGAGGCATTCAAGTTGCGAACTCTCTTAGAACTAGCATTGACAATTGCTATGTCACCCATTTTACGACAAATGGAATACTAGTCCAAGGTGGTCATGAAACATATATTCGAAGCTCGTATCTTGGCCAACACATTACAGCAGGTGGAGATCCAGGCGAAAGAAACTTCTCGGGGACGGCAATAAACTTGATGGGCAACGACAATTCTGTCACAGACGTCGTAATTTTTTCAGCCGCCATTGGAATCATGGTTTCAGGTCAAGCCAACACACTTTCCGGGGTACATTGTTACAATAAAGCGACCGGATTTGGCGGTACTGGTATCTATCTAAAATTGCCAGGCTTAACACAAACCCGCATCGTGAATTCCTACATGGACTTCACTGGTATCGTTGCTGAAGATCCAGTCCAACTCCACATATCAAGTAGTTTTTTCCTAGGCGATGCGTACATTCTTTTGAAATCTATAAACGGTGTGATGAATGGAGTAAACATAGTGGATAACATGTTTGCCGGATCTGATAAAGGGATCGACATCGTTCAGTTAGATCAACGTAATGGGGCATTCAAAGAGGTTGATCAAGTTGTTATAGATCGTAACAATGTGAAAGGAATGAAGTTGAAGGCGACCGTAGCAAGACAAAGCGTGCAAGGAAACGGTAGCTCATGGCTTGCGGACTTGAATTCAATTCTTGTATTTCCTAACCTTATTAAACGGGTACAATACACATTCATCACGACGGGGAATTCGTTTCCTAATCATGCTCTGCGAAATGTGTCGAGTAACCAAGTCGTGATTCAGTCGGACGTGGATGTTTCGGCAACTGTTTTCGTCATGGCGGATCAAGGAAATTCCTTCTGAAATTAACTAACTAACTGTACTTGTGTACTTAATTGATTTTGAAAGATCGTTGATTTTATTTCCCATTAATTAATTCCGGTCTCCTGTGTAAGGTGGAGATTAGATAAAAGTCAATTTAATGCAACAATATGTTTTCATCTGCCTGCCGTGTAAATTAGACTACTGCTATTTTTATGTGTGTTGAATTGAATTGCACTTTTGATTTGAGATGTGACCCTACCTACAAGGGTAACATATTGCAATGGTACATTAATGAGTTGGGATGGCAAGGGCTATTCGGGCGTTCTCGGGCCGAGACAAAGGTTAAATCGTTTGCCTTCAGGTCGAGGACGAGAAACATAGGCAAAGATTGGGACATTAAAACCTTCAGTGCAGTAGGGGTCAAGAAAGATCGCCCGTTGCTATCCCTGTTAATGAGGTGGATTGGATGACTGGTTGGTTGGTTAGTATTGATAGCTGCATGCTGTTAATTAGGTGAATATAATGTGATTTGTTAACTTATAAAGTCATCATCGACGCAGTCGCATATATGTACGTAGTTGGTAATTCTCACCAACTAGAAGCAAAATTAGCCGAATGCAATAACTTGAAAATGATGTCCAATGATAGTTTATTCTTATCAACAAAATTACATGACATTTCTTTGACTTAGTCACATTTGTATCCATTATTTTTTCTATGAGCTAAGTCTTCACAATTGACGAGATCGATTTGTTATTGTTGTGCTTTTAAGAGAATTAGTTACGTGTTTGGTAAACTTTATTTTATAGCTTTTGTATATTTCAGCATCAGCATTTTAATATTTGGTAAACAAAAGTGATTTATTGTTGTGCACGAATATATAATTACTAAAATTGACATTGATTATAATGATATCCTTTTACATTATCCCATTAATAGTATTATATAACAATATATAATATTATCAAACATTGTTTAAGATAACTATTCGCTCTAATTATTTCAAAATGGAAAATTATATCTATATAAAATTACAATAAAAGTGTAGTCATTGTAATAAAAAAAACATATTGAAAGAACGTTTAATGAACCAGAATAGGGATGACAATGTGGTAGATTCCCCGGGGGGGGGGGGGGGGGGAGTTTGCCCCGTTTACTGTCCCGTTTATTTATTTATTTTTACATTTTCAAAATTTTGAGTTATGCGATTATTAGAAAATAAAATACAAATTCAGAATTTCGAGTTATACTATTATTCAAAGTTCAACTCTTAATCTAAAACTTAAATGTCATTCCATATATTTAAAAAAATTTCTAATTTTTTCGATCAAGATATTATAAACTGACTTTGATTATATAATTTAATTATAATAAAAAGATTGGATGATCGAATTTATAAATTAAATAAAATCATTGTTAGTTAGGTAAAATTTCAAATTGACAATTGTATAATATAATTGTTGGATTAGAAACATGATATAAAATTATAAATACATTCAACAATATTTCAAAACTAACAATTTATCAAAATTCTAGTTTTAATTTTTTTTTTTCAAGGGCCGGGTTTGGGGCACCCCACGTCGTCCTGCCAAGACAACCGGTCGGGACAGCCGACAGGACGAGTTTTTTTGCCGAATCAGTTTTGTTTCTCAATTTATTTTTGGAATATGTATCAACAAACTGTGTGGATAGAAAATGATGAATTTTAATTAATTAGAGTTAAAATTAATTATAGATAATTAGTGCTTGTTTGGGCTTCATTATAGTGGGTGCATTTTTAAGTAATTAATTTATCTTTTATCATGTCAACATTGTCCTAAACGTTATTATTTAAATTAAAATGCGACGTCAGTATTGCAAGGCTCTGCAAGATTAATACTTGACATTTTCAAGATACGACATTTCTTAAAAAATAAATATCATTGACAATGTCAAAAGGCAATTTTATCACGTGAAAATTACACAAAATCCTACTTTAAAAATTAAGTATTCTAAAATCAGACTGAAAGTTTAACTATTGAAAAATTAGATATTTAATTAATTAATTAATTAATATATATATATATATATATATATATATAAATATTTAATCCCTAATTCTCCCCCCAAAACCCTTTCTCTCTCTACCTATGATTCTCTGATTTTCTCTCCACCTGCGCCGATGATCATTGTCTCCCTCGCCAATGATAAAACTCCGACGACCAAAGATAAAGGAACTGCATCGACGACCTTCATCGTTTCGTCCGGCTATAGATCCACCTTTTTTCCATCGTCACACGACACATCGCTGTTGCAGATTCGCCTTTTCTCTGTCGAATGCGTGGTTGGCGGCGCTGCACTGGATCTAAGTGTGGCTGATGTGGGTGGTGTTGGTGAGGTTGTGGGGGCGGTGTATTGTTTTGTGTTGGTTATGCTTATGGTGGCTGTGAGTAGGTTGGGTGTTTTTTGCATGTTTTGTGGTGGCAGTCGTGGTGGTTTCTGGCGGCTTTGGAGGTGTTTGTGTGTTGCAGTGGTGATGTGGTGGTGTAAGTGACTTTTTTTTTAGTGGTCTAGCTTCACTAGAACAGTAGCTCTGTGAGCGCCGGTGCGGCAGTTGCTCCGGCGATAGGAGCTGTCTCTCTACGATTTTCATTTTTTCTTCGTCAGAGCAGCGGTAGTTTGCGGTGATTTTTGACTATTTTGTGGTGATTTTTTATTTTATTTTGTGGTGGCGTTGAGGTGGTGTTAGCGGTGTTTTGTGGTAGCGGTGATGGTTTTGAGATTTGACTGTGAAGGTAGTGACGGTGAGGTTTGTGTGATGGCGGTGTTGCTGTAGGGAGATGGTGGTAATTTAGGTGGCGACAATGGTTGTTGCGGTGGCGGTGCTGGTTTCGAGAAGGTGGTTGCGGGGGGGTTGTATGGTGGCTATATTGTTGTCGGGAGATGTTGGTGGTTTAGGCGGCGACGGTGGTTGTGATGGTGGTTTAGGCGGTGATGAGGTGGTGTGGTTTAGGCGATAAAGAGGTGGTGGTTACAAATTATTTGATTAACTGTGAGCAATAAAAAATATGTGATCAATGAAAAAGATGAAATGTGACTAAGAAATAACGTGTCACTAAAAATTGATAATTTGTGACCGATATTTTGATAACTTGTGAATGTTTATTAAGTTGTGACTTACAAATGTTTGCGATCTGTGATCGATAAAAAAATTGTGACTTACAAATTTTTCACCTATGACCTAGGAAGAAATTGTGACTTTAAAATTTTTGAATCGTGACCTCAAAAACATTTGTGACATTTAAAAATTTTGATTTGTAACCGAAAAATAATATGTGACTAATTAAATTATGAATCTGTGATCGGTGAACAAATTTTGACCTATAAATTTTTTGAATTGTGACCGTAAAATAATTTTGACATTTAAAAATTCTTATTTGTGATCGAAAATAATATGTGATTAATTAAATTATTAATCTGTGAACAAATTATTAAATAAAATATAATAAAAATATGATTTTTGAAATTTGAAACTTATTTTCTTATTATTAAAATGAGTCATACTTATACTCTTACTTATGAAATTTTTCCTTTTACCATTTGAAAATTTTCATAAATAAGAGCATAAGTATGGTCCATTTCAATAATAAGAAAATAAGTTTCAAACTTCAAAAATCAGATTTTTATTTAATTAATTATATATTTAATTAATTAAATATATAAATGTCAAAAATATATACAATTTGGTCGCAAATTCATTTATTAGTCACATATTATCAAATTAATTAGTCACAAATTATTTCGAAGTCACAAATCAAATATTTTATAAGTCACAATTTAGTTTCGAGGTCACAACTCAAAATTTTAATATGTCACAAATTATTTTACGGTCACGATTCACGGATTTCAAAGGTCACAATTTGTTCCTCGGTCACAAATCACAATTATTATAAGTCACAACTTATTATACAGTCACAAATTATTAGATTATTAGTCATAGATTAATAAATTTTTAGGTCACATATTATTTTTTAGTCACAAATTATCGAAATCATTGGTCACATATTTTTTATTGATCACAGATTAACCAATTTAATGATCACAGTCAACCAACTAATCTATGACCACCACCGACAACAGTTTTCACCATACTATACCACCACGACCCAAAAAATTCCTGAACCTACCGTCACCGCCGCTGCCATCACCACGATCACCATCCCGTCACCAATCCACAACACCCGCCGCCGCCACCACCCCTACCACCAACAGATTCACCAACCCATTAAACCATCACCACCACGACTACCACCACAGCCCCCCACCACGACAGTGCAAAATCACCACAGTAACAACAAACTCACCACCATAGCACCCATAACACCACACACCAAAACTCCGACACCACCAACCAACACCACTAATAATAGATCCACCACAACACAAAGCTACCTAGATCCACCGCCAAACCACACCACAAAGCTTGGATGGCAGTGGATCCACCGCACCACAAAGCTACTTGGATTCACCCATGCCAAACCACCCAACAAAATCGAGGCGGCGCCGTGGCATTGTAGATTTGAGCAGATCGGCATTGCAAACCACCGCTTCACGTTACTGCGCTGCCAAATTCACCACCGTCGTCGCAACCAACTCTCGTAGCACCATCCACTACTTCACATCGCAACGAGGCTGGATTGCTACAGATCGCCGCAGCCGCTGGTGCGAGTGGCCTACACCAACCAAATCTTCACGTCACGACGAGGCTGGATTGGTACATTGCCGTAGTCGGCAGTGCGATAGAGTGGCGGCGACACCGTGAGTGGTAGGGGTGGGCGTGGGTTGGGTTGGGTCGATTTTTTTCCAACCCAAACCCAACCCAACTTGGTCGGTTTGATAAAAAATCAACCCAACCCAATTATTGATTTAAATCCAACCCAACCCAAATCGATTTTGATCGGTTTAGGTTGGGTTGGGTTGGTCGGTTTGGGTTTCGGCCCAATCAAAGTTAGATTTGATTTATTTGTTAAATTTGGATAATTTTTTAGAATTTGAAATTATTTGAAAATCTACGCTTTTTAAACACACATATAAGGAATTCTTTCTAAAAATAATGTATAAATAAGTTTAAAATTTAAGAAGCATTTTCTTTTTTACAATTTTTTGAAATTCAATTACTTCATTATCACGTCTTTAATTTTTATTTTAACGTCAAATGACATTACATTTTAAATAGTGTTCATGTGAATCGGTCTATGTGAATAAAATTGACATTTATATATTATAAGTCATTATCTTATCTTTACTATTATGTCTATTTAATTTTTTTCCATCTTAGATATTAATTTTTTTAATTCATCGGGTTGAGTTTTAATTCATAACCCAAGACCCAACACAACCCAACATTAAATTCAAATTTTCAACCTAACCCAACCCAATTGTAATTAAAAAATCAAACCAAACCAATCGGTTTGGTTTGGTTGGTCGGATTGATCGAGTTTGTCGGATTTTTGCCCAGCTCTAGTGAGTGGTGGCAACGTGAGGGAGGAGAGAAGATAAAGAGGGAGAAAATGGTGGCTTTGCTCATCTATGGAGAGAGAGAGAGAGAGAGAGAGTTAAAATGATTTGGTGGCTAGGGTTTTATTTTATGTTTAATTAAACAATTTTTAATATTTATTTTAATTAAAATATTAAATAAATTTTTTAATTTTTGAAATGTTAAACTTTTTCTCTGATTTTAGAATTCAGCATTTTTATAATAGGATTATGTGTAATTAACACTTTATCATTCGTAGACAGGGGGGAGCCCATCGCTGAAATTTTGGGCCAGATCAATATCCTCTTTTTTTTTTGGGTAGTAGTAGTGGCCTATTGGCTTTACCATTAACCAGCCCAAAGAGAAAAAAAATTGACCCAAATCCAATTATCCAAACCCGAAAGCTGAAATTCAAGTCCCAAATCCAATCGACCACTTTCTGTCAGCCTTTTGGACTCCGACTCTGGTCCCTGAGTTTCTCGTGGCCTCGTCTGACGCGATGCCTTTCATCGGCAGAAGAAGAAGGTGAAGAAGGAAGGTCCCTCGTCCATTCGTCTGAGCAGAGTCGTCTCGTCGTCTCTCAAGTTTCAGCCTCTCCTCTCTCGGCCTTTCGTCTAGTAAGTGGTACGGTTCCTATATACTTTTATGCAAAATCTCGCATTAATCCAGTTTAAGGTTTTATAATACAATTTTCAGGTTTTAATTAATTAAATATTATGATATAAAATAATATTAATATATCGTAACCAACACCGCCTTTTACGTTAAAAGTGCAGAGAGACGGTTTATCTCTAAATAACCGCTAATGACACCCTCTCATCCATATCAAACAAATTGATTTTTCCCCAAATTAGAACTTTCATCCCCGCCCTCATTTCATTCAGAAATCGAAGAAATCGAAATACTCCTCCCATCTTCCTCACGGCGCATACCCAAAACCCTGGCTGTCATTTCCTATACACAAAACACTTGAAGCTTCCATTCCATTTGACTGCTTGCATCCACTGAATAGCCAACGACGTTCAAGGCCTGTGACCGTGAAACGTATGAAATGGCTATTACGAGGAGTTCCGACCGGCGGGCGAGGCCCACTTCCCGTGACGCAACTGGAAGTCAAACGGGAAAAAAAAAGAGACCGAAAAAGAAGCAGTTAGTCCGTGACGAAAACCCCAAAAATCCGACCGACCCACGAAAACCTCCATCGATTACTGTAAGTTAATTTGTATGTACTCTTAGTTTATGGGTATTTATGTTTGAAAGTAATGTATTTGAGATTGAATAGCATTTTGCTACATTTTTGCGAAATCTTAACATTTGTGAACTACGCTTCATATTACTAAAGGGCATGCATTATGGTCCAAATCTGCTTACTATGTTGTGTTGTGCGTTGATGTGAATGAGAATGTGATATTTTGTGACCAATTTGATTCGTGTGACCACTTTGATTCGTGTGACCAACATTGGACTGTGACTTACGTGATTCTGTGACCAATATTCTGAAATTTTTTTGGAGTGTGAGATGTTTCTGAATATATGTGAATGGGAATGTGATATCTGTGACCATTGTTATTCGTGTGACCAATATTAGACTGTGACTTTCGAGATTCATGTGACAGATGTTTACACTTTCTTTAATGTGATGCAGGAATGGAATTACATTATCCCGGAGGATCTTTGGTTTCCGGGTAAAATTACAATCAACTCGACAAAGAATGTTCTGTCAAATTTCACGTCGAAATTCAATGAACACCAACGGGCTATCCTGGCAGACACGTGTTTTGCGTTCTTCATGGATTGCGCCGAAATCGTTGTGCAGCCCCAACTGATACACTACCTTCTTTTGAGGGAAGTGAAGCAACCAAATCCTAACGAGATGTGGTTCAAGGTTGCAAATAGATACCTGCGATTTTCATTGTGTGAGTTCTGTTTAGTAACGGGTCTTAGATATCATGGTAAAGATGTCAGGAGACGACTTGACAAAGTGCCATCCAGGATTAAGGAAACTTATTTTGGGCATTTGAAGCTGGTGACAAATGAAGATGTGAGAGATGTATTCCTTGATGTGTCAGGCGTTGATGATCATGACGTTGTAAGACTTGGCATTCTATATTTGATCACCTCATACTTGTTTTCTACGTCATACAAGAAAGTGGTCGAACACTATTTGTTTGCACTGGTTGAAGATTTTGATGCAATGGGGATGTTCCCTTGGGGTAAGGATCTATTTGAGATGTCTATGAAATCTCTAAAAGAGGGATTAGGTCGTAGAAACCCCCATTACAGACTGAAGGGATTTTTGGTTGCATTTCAAGTATGGATTTATGAGTCTATCCCCAGTCTCAATGGACCTGTGACCAATAAGATTGGGAACAGGCACCCCCGCATGTTGAATTGGATGTCGAATAAACACCCGTGTGCAGTGAAGTTGGATGAAGATGTCTTCTCATATTCCGATGTAAGTTTTTTTATTATTCGTTATATACTTTGATTGTTAATCAGAGTTTGGTAGTGTAGTACACTTTACACCAATTCAGACTCAGTTGGTTAGAATCTGTATTTGATTCACAGGTCACTAAGGTCACAATTATTATACTCTATCTGTGATTAAATGGCTGTCCTCATTGTGTAATTGTGTTATGGTCTCAGCTTGACGTGCATGACATCGTGCCGTCTAAATTGGAGATGGTGGCTCCATATATGAGGGGCGTGCAATACACGAAGCCGAGGCAACCACATATAAAGGCAGACGTACGTTCCAAAGTGTCTGGCCATGCAGGCACGAGTGCAACTGCTGAATCAGACAAACCCAGAACACGGTTGTTAATGATTACAGATGGACGTAAGGGTCATTCAAGCGATGTGGACGATGAGGACGATGATGATTTTATCGATCCACCACCAAAAAGGCATAAGAGATCGCCTTGTTTCCAAACTCCAATCCAAGATCATACAACACCACAAAAATCACCGACTGAGCCACACGTACATAACGTGAATACCCCAATGGAGCCACATGCAACACACAAACAGGGTCCATCATATCCACAGGTAAGTCTTTCAGTCACTTTCTCATAAGGCACAAAGTATATGTCATATGTTAACAATCTGAGGCCACTATCAGTTGTTCAATGAAGTAATTTATGTAATTGTCAATTACAGGTGAGCGGAAATTTGCGGATGGAAATATCCGAGCTTCAGAAAAAGAACACAGCTTTAACAAAACAGGTCAATCACATTAAGTCACAGTTCTCTTCATTCAAGGTTGATGGTAATGACAAGATGAATCAGATCATCCGCATGCAAGGTGATATAAAATCTGGCATGGCAGACATCAGGTCACAAATGGCCTTCTTGTCTGACTCGGTGAAAGTGTTGATATCTAGTACGATGGATGCAATATTGAAAAAATTCAATGACAAAAATGAAGGGATAAGTGCTGGATTTGCAGAGGAGTCGACGAAAGTAAGTACATCCTAAACCGACTTCATCCATCATGGTACATACTTGTCACTGACATTTAGTTTTTATCTTATGTCTCAGGTCACAAACATAGAACAAACTGGTTCCAAGAAGGGTAAGGAGAAGATGGTCGAAGCTGATGAATTCGAGAACCCATACTTCCCTCCGACCCCATCATTTGATTTGGGGATTGGAACACCGCAAATGACTTCAAGCTTAGTCAACATGTGTGACGTGTTTAATGCCGAATATGACCAGCAGCAGGTTGATGATGGTATTGCTGGTGTGGTGAGGCAGACTGAATCCAATTATCAACCTGACATGATGAAGACCAAAGATCTCGAGCAAGAAGTATGATAAATTTGTTTCTTCATATCTCACAATATTTCTGTGTGTATGTTGCTAGATGACACCGTGTTACCATTATGCAGGGATCACCTCCTTCCGCTCCAACTTCTGGACTGCCTGTTAAGAGAGCCCCGAGACCAGCAAGGATACTGCAGTCCCCCATTTGTTACTGGTGCAGGAAAACAATGCAAGCATTCTGAAGACATTGTCGTTTTTGACAAGCACGATAAGCCAGCGGACGAGGCTGATCTGGTTGCATTCCAGAACTGGTTCAATAGAGGTTACAAACCAAGAAACATGTAATCATTCTTCAATTTCTTATATGCTTCTCATAAGTAACTGACTACCACAATACGATTTATCATTTAATCTTCATTTTGGTTTTTAGAAAGAAATTTAACAACCGAGATGATGTCATTCGTCCCCCTTTTATCATTGGCTCGATCACGATAGGCTCTAAAACATGGTGGCACGAGCTTATATGTCCAGAATCATCTTTGAGTAATACGGTATGATTATATTGCTACAACTCATACTACATATATTCGTATGCGTTAGTCACAAGTCACAAGTCACAATGTTCACTACATAGGTCACAGTTCAGTGATTTATATGCATGAGTTACATTTCTGGGAGTTGTTTTCACTACATAGGTCACAGTTCAGTGATTTATATGCATGAGTCACAGTTCTGAGATTTGTTTACATTAGTCACAAGTCACAAGGTTCACTACATAGGTCACAGTTCTGTGATTTATATGCATGAGTCACATTTCTGGGAGTTGTTTTGTGTCACAGATAGCTGGTCACACTTTACATTCTCAGTGTACCATAAATAAGTCACAGATAGTTGGATGCATAGGTCACAGTTCTGGGATTTGTTTACATTAGTCACAAGTCTGGATATTGTTTACTTAGAAGTCACAGTTCGGGAATTTGTTTACATAAGTCACAGATCTGGGATTTCTTTACAAAGTCACAGGTCTATATGGTCACAGATCTGTTTTTGTTTGGATTCGTCATATGTCTGGGAATTATTTTGGTTGCATGGGGTCACAGGTTTCATACACATTTTAATCAGACAACATTTTTGATCAAATTTCTTTACATTTTCATAGCACATGGACATTTGTTTTTATTATCTACGGCAATTTGCAATCAAAAGTCAGCATGCCAGATTGTGCGCTACGACGACAGACTCCTTGTTTCAAGCAAAGATCAAAAACATATTTCCACACTTCATGAAACAGCCCGACCTGGTATTTTCAGATTCGTATATTGTTGAAGTTTCAATGGGCAGTCGTCTGGAATATAGTCGTCCTTGGGCTGAAGTCGATTATGTGTTTATGCCAATCCTACCTACTAATCGTGCACATTGGATGCTTGGCTGTCTGGACATAAGAAGGCATAAGTTATATATTTTCCAATCCAGTCTCAAGACATATCGAGAAAACATGGTGCTTGCCGGGATTGAACCATTTGCAAGGGTTATCCCGCATTTGATGGTTGGTTTGGGCATTTGGAAAAGATCACCTTCTAATCCTAATGAAGATCCAACGAATCTGACGGTATTGATTGCTGACAACATGCCGCAACAACAGAATGGGTAAGATGTCTACATGATCTATTATTAACGGAGTTGACATCGCTATTTTATTGACATTTTCTGATATAATTACCCATGATCTGTTTTCAGCCATGATTGCGGCATCTTTGTGATTAAGTATGCAGAATACATGCTTCATAATGACATGAAGGCCATGCCGATGACGTTTGATGCTAGCCGAGCTAGGTTGGACATTGCTACATTACTTTTTAAACATAAAGAGATCAAGAAGCCGACAAAGATGGTGAAGCCAATGGGCGATAGCATCGTATTAGAGTGAATCTATAGTGTCAGTGTAGTGGCTAGGAGATATTTTTGGTTTTTGCATATTTTGAAAGGTTGGAAACAGGGAAACAAGTACATGTTTCCTGGATATTAGATTTGTTAGTTTTGGGATTTTTGAAAATGTTTGGACAAATTTACATGTTGATGCATTGGCCAATAGATGCCTTGTTTTTTTGATAGTTCAATTGTTGGAATCATTGTAGATCTCTCGTGTCAGTGGAAGTGATATTTTTTGTGGAACCCCTGAATTTCAGGGAACTGTAATATGCATTTTTTGACTTAGCTACGTGAATGCAATAGAATAGAGCAGCATTTTTTCATGTGTCTTGATGTCCAAATAATTCTGTACTATGGTCACAGGTTGTGTGAATCATGGTCACAAGTTTTTGAATATTGTCACAGGTACGTGAATATGGTCACAGGTCTACTGTCACAGACTTATTTGTACACGTTTCTGAATCATGGTCACAGGTCATTGGTCACAAGTCACATTTCTCAAATCAAAAGTCCCAAGTCACAAGTCACAGGTATTAGGTCACAAGTAACATGTCACATGCCACACGGATCTGAATCATGGTCACAGGTGACATGTCACTAGTCACATTTCACAAGTCTCAAGTCACAAGTCACAGTTCACAAGTAACAGGTCACATGCCACACGGATCTGAATCATGGTCACAAGTGACTTGTCACAAGTCACATTTCACAAGTCACAAGTCACAAGTCTCAAGTCGCAAGTCACAGTTCACAAGTAACAGGTCACATGCCACACGGATTTGAATCATGGTCACTGGGCATTGGTCACAGTTCACAAGTCACACGTCACAGGTCACAGATTTCAAGTCACACGTATCTGAATGATGGTCACAGGTCACAAGTCATTGGGCAGGGACTTGTGACAACATATGAAAGTCACAGCTGCGTGCGCAGGAGACATAATTGGTACATAACTCGCAAGGAAACAGTCGTGTGTACACAGATAAGAAGTTACATACATGTTCACCAATTGTATCCACTGGTCACACATCAACTGATTGAAAAAATGAATATTACCCATTTCATATGCGTAGTTTAACTCTGTTACAAGTTAGACACGATACAGAATGAAAATAATGAATATGATGTTCACAATAAAGGTGTAAGATCACTTCATTTTTGTTATGTTTTGGCTTAACGGCATCAAGCTTGTGCAAGTCCTGCGATTGTGACCACTGCCTTGACAACGTCCACATCTTACTGTTTCTTTCCCTTCACAAGCGGATCTTTTCCTCTTTTCAGAGGGTCTTCCCGAACTCCTCTTTTGATTAGGAGCTAATACGATTATGTCCTCTACTTCCCGGGGCACGGTCCATTCATTCTGATTTCCAACTGGGTAAACAGAATGTTTGTATGCATTCAAATATGATTCACGTGTGTAAAAATACGAACAATATTCGTACGGATCTCTCTTCGTTAATGCTATCACTGCCAACGCGTGTGGACATGGCATCTGATCGACCTGAAGCATCCGACATGTGCAAGTACGCTGCCCTATATCAACGACAAATGACGATCCATCTATAGCAACCGAAAACATAGTCTGATTGGCTGGAGAAACCTGCATAGATATACGATCAATACGTGAGGTCACAATTCAACACAATCATACTTCACGTAACAAAATATAGTTATTACCCTCATTTTCCTCAAATCTGTGCTCATGTCTCTTATCATTCTCTCGTACTTGTCTGACAATGTAGTGAAAGTGCCCAATGCGATGTCCCTATTCTTGCAAAACCAAGACTGTATAGTTTGTCGCAACGACTCTAACAAAGCTACTACAGGATAGTTCTTCGCTGATTTTGTGACCGCATTCACCGATTCCACTATGTTGGACGTCATTGTGGAATACCTGTTCGCAGGCATGTGGTATCTTGACCACTTATCCGTGCCAACTTCATTCTACAAAAGTAAAACATTATTAAGAAGTTATATCTACAAGAACAGTGATATTATAAATGATTGCATGTAATCTCTTACCAGGTAACCCCTAATCTTCTCGTTGATTGTGTCCAACTGCTGCATGTTGTACTCGAACTCTGAAAGTGTGTATGCACGTACAACTGAATTGAATGCTTGTGTTATATTGTGACCCGACTTACCGTAATGGGATTTCAAGTTTTGTAGAAGATGATAGGAACAAATCCCATGATAGGTCCCTGTATAAACACGTTCTATTGCATTCTTGATACTGTTGTGTCTATCAGACACAAAACACAGTCCTTCCCTATTTCCATACGAAACTTTCAGGTTTTCAAAAAACCAGGTCCAGGATCTATCGTTTTCGTTATCCCCAATCCCGAATGCCAGTATGTATATGCCATTGTTCGCATCCTGTGTACATGCCGTGAATAGAGTCCCACCATATTGTCCATTTAAGTACGTGGCATCGACCACAATTACAGGCCTACAATGGGGCCATCCTTGAATAGATGCACCAAGTGCCATGAAGCAGTACTTGAATCTGTTGCTATTATCAACTTCTACTTTTGTGACCGTTCCAGGATTTGTCTGTTCCAGCATATGAAAGAAACTGGGTAGGTGCATGAATGATTCTGCTGGATCACCCCTGATTATCTTCAAAGTTTTCTCCCGAGATCTCCATGCTTTAGTATAGTTCAAAGAAACCCCGTAGGTTTGTAACATATCGTTACATATATCGTTCGGAGTGTAGATGGTACGTGACGATGTATATTTATATTTGATGAAAGAGGAGACAACATTCGTCGACATTTGCCTGTGAGATCCTAAAACTATGTTTGAAACACATGTGTGACCATCTCCAATCTTTCTGATCTTAAAAAATCCTGTTTTCCCCAACGTGGAAGATCTGCAAATCCAATTACACTGATCTTGTGAACACTTGACAAGATATTCATTCTTGTCGGATCGAACAACCACAAATTCAAACATGTTTTTTATGGCATAAAAAGACATGCTTAATTTAAGGACCTCCTTATCACGGAACACCCTTCCTCCTTCTATATTGCTAGCATCAGGTTCGGACACAATCGTGACCACATGTTCATTAAAGTGACCTGATTTTACAACCACTGCATCACATATATCCGAAGCTATATCCTGTAACGAATACAATGCTCCACTAAAAGTTTCACTTTCTGCACCAGAATTGGCCATTGGAACACTGATAGATTGCTGTCCAATTTCATTAGCTGTGACCTCGATGTTTATAGGATACTTAGAAGGTCCACGATCTATACCCTTTAGAGTCATGTATGACGGTAAATTGCTATCACTATTTATTCTGACTGGAGGGAAATCATAGTTCAATATGTAACTCATTGTGACCGCGACCTTTGTAGGGTCCAAACCGAACTCAGTCATTACTGTGTCCACAAGCTTCACATAACAGCAACTACGATCGAGCAACACCAACGAGGAATGTCCTCCACACACCAGACAAACGTGAACATATCCCATTTTCTGTAATAGTCCACAAGAAGTATTTCAGTCACAAAAACAATTTGCATTCACCATTCAGCCAGGTGCAAGTCACAAAAATCGATTAAAACCAGAAACTGGGGTGTACAGTGCGAATATAGGAATTAAGAAACTAGACACAAATCATGGTCACACCCAGACTTTATGGTCATATACCCACATTCATATTGCTAGCTACGTAATTTTATTGTGACCATTATCACATAATTACGAACAGATTATGAAAACAATTGTCGTGTGCGATCAATTTTCCTATGCAATAAGACACAGTGAACAATAATAAATAAACATATTTCACATACCGATTGTTTTGATGCTGGTACAAATCACCGAGCTAAACGCACAGATCAACGCACAGCTCAACGATCGTTTCCTTCGTCTGACTATTAATTGTGACCACCGGAACACTAATTTTCAGATCAACGCACAGATCTGTGATCCTTGCCTCCTGTTTACGATTAATTGTGACCCCGGAATCACCAATTTTGCCAATTGAATCGACGTTAATTCAGAATCTGGAAGACTTTCGCCATTCACGATATTTACGGCCTCTTCCCCAGAGAGGGGGATTGCACAGATTATGGAGATTTCTGTTAATATGGTAACTGACGGCTTTATTTTAGGAGCTGAGTTGATACCAAATTTATATTTGAATTTCCATAATATATAATATATATTATATATGCATGTAGAAACCTGATTTCTGAATAGTTGAAACATTTACCTTATTTTTGAATTGATGTATAGTAAACCCCTGACATATGTACTGTTCCCTTTTTTTTTTGGTAGTAGTAGTGGCCTATTGGCTTTACCATTAACCAGCCCAAAGAGAAAAAAAATTGACCCAAATCCAATTATCCAAACCCGAAAGCTGAAATTCAAGTCCCAAATCCAATCGACCACTTTCTGTCAGCCTTTTGGTCTCCGACTCTGGTCCCTGAGTTTCTCGTGGCCTCGTCTGACGCGATGCCTTTCATCGGCAGAAGAAGAAGGTGAAGAAGGAAGGTCCCTCGTCCATTCGTCTGAGCAGAGTCGTCTCGTCGTCTCGTCTCTCAAGTTTCAGCCTCTCCTCTCTCGGCCTTTCGTCTAGTAAGTGGTACGGTTCCTATATACTTTTATACAAAATCTCTCTGACGACTTGTTTTATGAATGTTATTATGTCTGTTTGAGCAGAGGTGTGTTTGAGCGGAGTTGTTATTATGTATGTTTGAATATATGGAGGCTGATTTGGGTGCAGTCGAGGGTAGTCTGGTACATGGAATTGACTCAATTGTGAATAGATTTTGCTTGATAGGCTGATTTAGGGTTAGGGTTTAGGGCTTAACTCGTTGGTGCATTTTTTATGAGTACACCTTGGCCAAGGATTTGTTGGTGCATCTAGCCACACTCCATTTTGGGTCTCTCATGTTTTCTATTCTACCCCTTTACTTGAATCTTGATTTCAATTTTGAGCTATTATAAGAATCTGACATTAGAGATTCAAATTTTGTTTGTGCAGAAATGGCGGAAAATTTGGTGACGGTAAAAAATGAACCTTCCACCAACCCCTGCTGCACCGAGGTAACTTTTTGTTTTTCTCACTTCTGCTATTATTTTATTTACTAGATATCCAAGCAATGCAATTATTGTCATTCTTTTTATAATTGCGGGGTGTGTGTGTGTTTGCAGTGGAAAAGGCAGTACCTAAAGCTGCAGGAGAAGTACTCAAAGCTTGAACTTCGTCGAAATGCTCTTCGAGAAGGCATCTCCATGGTCAATGAGAAATTTGATTTGATTGAAAAAGAAAATAAAGTTCTTAAACAAGGTAAAAATCAATGTTTATCTTTGCTGTTCATTTGCATTTCTTGTTAATTTTTGAATGTGCAATGACGAATAATAATTTGGGTCTTGAAATTTTTGAATTGTCTAGGAGTTTAAAAATTGGTAGTAGAAATATAAGATGCCAGTCTGATGGAGATTGTGTGAAGAACAAAATAACTTAAATTTGGTATAGAAAAAATGACTGTAATTTTTTAAAACGTTTCTTCAACAATGTTTTCTGGTTGTAATATCACTTCTCTTTTCTCCAGCATTAGAGGGTCTGAAACTGCAGGCAAGTAAGGAGAAAGATGAGAAAGAAAAAGAATCTACAATGCGGGTTTCTCTGGAGAATGAGGTCTATGCTCTCAAGGCTGAGTTACTTTCATTGCGGCAGAATGGTAATGCAGCAACTCAGGAGGCAGATGGGGCAGCATTGCAACATCAAGAAAGTCTTGCTGCTGCAGAGACAGAGATAAACCAACTTAAGGAACTTCTGGACAAAGAGATAGTAAGAGCTGATTTGGAGAAAAAGAATGCTGAGATGGAGATGAAGAAAGCTGATGAAGCTTTGAAGAAACTAAATGCGGAAAAAACAAAGGTTATTAAAGCAAAGAAGTTAGCTGATATTGAAAGGAAAAAAGCTGAGGAAAGTAGACTTCAGTGCGAGAAATTAAAAACTGACATTAATGAAGCAAAATCAAAGTTGGCTTCCGAGATGTCTAAAACTGAAGAAGCAAATAAGAAAGTTGAGTCAGAGAGACAAAGCACAATTCAACAAAGAAAACGTGCAGATTTGGCAATGGCCAAAGCTGAAGAGCTAAGGAAACTTACGGAAATGAATTTGAAGAAGGCCATGGATGAAAAGGGTAGAGTGCAGCAGTTGTCTCAAATATTGGTAAAGGAAAGGAAAAAGGCTGAAAAACTAGAGAAGGACATAAATGAACGTATGTCCTCTAGGACGTTGGGTACGGCTCCCTTTAACCTCTCTGAGAGGCAGATGACGGCTAGAAATATAGAAGGAAAAGGTGAGCATTGTTCGGAAACAATGAAGTCAAGATGCTTAATGTATGAAGAATTGGAGAAAAAACTTGTGGAGAGAGATCATATCATTACCAGGGAAAAAAAGCGAGTGGATTCAGAGATGAAGAAAGCAGAAAAACAGAGGAAAATTGCTGAAGCACATAAAAAAGAGGCCATACATGAAAAGCATAGAGCTGATCTACTATCTCGAGAATTAGAAGACAATAAACAAAGGATAGAGCAATTACAGAAGGAGTTGCAGGAACTTGTTCCTTCTAGAAAATTTGCCAATTCTCCGCTTTCTGAATATAGTAAAGTGATTTCTGAAACTGCTACTACAAAACTGTTAAAGAAACAGCTGAAGTTTGAAAAGATGCTTACAAAGCATGCCAAAAAAGTTGCAAGAGCTGAAATAGGTCGCAGTAATATGCTACGCCAGGAATTATTTCAACTAAAGCAGGAGTCTCTTCAATTCCAACAGCGCTTGGATACATTGAATGATAGTTTCCTACACAGCGGTGAAGGTATAGATGAGGTGGAAAAGGTTAGTTTCCTTTTACCTTAATTTTAATCCTCATTTCTTTTGGAGTTTGGGGTATTTTCTTCTAATAAGTAGCTCAATTGTGTTTATTAACTGCTAGTATATTCAAGGGTGAAGCCCAAGGAGGGCTGCCAGCTTAAAATCTGTCCCTCTCATGGCCCTTCTACTGCAGGGTAAAATTCACAAAAAATGAAATTCATCTCAGTTTCCTGACTCCTGATGTACAAATTCTTTTGCTAGTTTATATGAAATTGTTCTTTTGAGGCTTCAATTCATGAGTGTACATGAACCTTTGAGATAAGCTTTAGGAATTGCTGAAAGAAGATTTTCATCTTCTGATAAGCTTTAGAAATTGATGTTTTTTGCATTTATTCTTGTAAAGGTATGGTAGGAATTTAATTTGTGCATAATACACCTATTTTAGTTGGGAGTGCAGTATTTTTTCAATTTGGATTTGTTTATGAAGCTGATCACTAAATTCAGTGCTCTCTGTCTTGATTGTGTAAAAAATATAATGAAGAAGAGAAATTAGAGAAAATAACATAATTATGCTTTTTCCTTAAAAAATCTGCAATTCATCTGTTACAAAATTCATTGAACAGTCTCTCAGCAGATGCACAATAATCCCTTCTATGTGAATTTTTTTCAGATCTCCCAGATTGACTAGATGAAATTCATATCTAGCTTATGCCATATTTTTTTTTTTTTATCTCATTATCTTTGTTTTGTTTTGCACCCTGGAATCTTCTCGTTGGTAATCTACAATTGCAGACATTATGAAGATATTTCATAGTAATTTAGTTTGAATTGTTAGCCAGGTGGTAATGTGATGCATGAGGAAGTAAAATTTTGAAGCATTATTTGCATTGATAATTGATGGCATCTTCTTAACATTATATGTTGCACTTCAAATTTCATTACAATGACAATTGATCTGTCATTTGGATTGGCTGTCAAGAAACAAAGTGCCGCATTATAATTGTGTTGAAAATATTAATAAAATGAAATCAGAAGAGGATAATTGTTATTTCACTTCAACCCTGGACACTTTGATTGTTTTGCACTTCAATATTGTTATCCAGTGCAGGACAGTGTATTAAGTTGACTGTCTTCATAAGCTATGGTCATTAACATGTTATTGTCGGTTTTTGGCTGCTTTTGCATAATTTATTGTTTATTTTTTAAGAATTTTATGTGTTTTTGAGGATTTCAAACATATATGTCTAACAAGAATGTTGTCAATTGTCATCTCTTTTTTTTATTATCATGCATCATTCATTTTTTAAATGCAAGGACACGCTTTCGATATCAACTCAGGTGCCATGGAATCACTTGCGAATGCAGAGGATTCAAAGAGTTTTATCGTTTTTCAAACTATATGTATCTAAGCTTCTGAAAATTACTGGTATTAGGTAGTTTACAAAGGTGTATTTTGCATAGGAGTTTGTAACTTTTTCTAAATTTCATCCTTCCTGAACTTCGGATTCTAGTTCTGCCTCTGACTATAGCAATGGTGTTTGTGGTTCTAGTTACTTTTAACTCCTGCTGGTTGATTTTAGTGAGAATATGTCAGATTGTTGGTCGGAGTAGAAATAAATCACACATTGACTGTGCAACTTGAACTTCCTCTGTTTATGTTTGGTATGAAGTGAAGTGAAAGCCCCTGAACTTTTTTTTTTGTATGTCATGAATCTTGAGGTTGTATGCATACTTTAATTTGAAGTACTTAGCCTTTCTTCTCACTTTTTCTAATAATTTTCAATTACAAATATTTTGGTTTTTGAACGGGACTTGGATCGTTTTGTAACTGAAGGGGGTGATCGTATTTTACAGATTGGCAACTTGAGCATCACAAGAAAACATATTGGGTGGAACCCCTATCAGATGCAATATGATGGAAAAAATGAGGTTGTTACTAAGCCTAGCTCCAAGGCCAGCACACCGGTGATGGGTTCTGACCCATTGAAGCAAAACATAGAACGCACTACTTCCTTGCATCCTCTTTATGTATCAGGTATAGATTCTAAATTGGAGCCTCTGTGTAGAGTTTCCAACAGCAAAATGTTACAGAATTCTGCCATAAATTCCAGTTCGGCATCTTTTTCTGATAGACCATTCGTGGGCTCACAGGACAGAGGTGATATTACTTTCACCTCATCAGCTAAACTATCAGAGTATACATCAAATGATTCAAACCTAGAACCAACTATATCCAGATTGTCTGGTGAGACAAGGAAAAGGTACAATCCGAACTTTGCAGCAATAGCAGAAGACAGTGTTAGGAGTCCTATTAAAGGCAATGATGCTGAAAGGGGAGCTGGGCATTGTAAGAAGAGGAAAAGAATTGTTGAAGCTGTTGAGTCTATTGAAAATTTGTATTATAAGGGTCAGAAGTTGCATAAGGAGGTATCTGAGAAACTCTCTTTACTTCATGGTATACTCTATGATCAAAAGGATGAACCTATAGAAGAGAACCTGCTTGGAAATTCTTGTGGAAAGCGTGTTAGACGTCACAAGAAGAGAAAATCTTCTTGTGAGGAAGCATTAGCTATCCATCATGTTCATGATGCTAGTAAGGGAAAAAGCGTGATCGATAATTTTGAAATTAGAGAGTTTGATATCTGTATGCACGATTCACCGCCTGTCTATAATCTTGCTCAAGCTGATCGAGATCGTAAGGATGGAATGGATAATTTCTCAATAAGCAATCAATATATACCGCTAGATTTTGAAGAACTGGCAAATCATGACCATATGAAGTTGCTCGACCTAGATAATGACATCGATGAAAAGTCTTACCGTGCAGCTATTGCAACACCTCTATCCCCCACTTTACCCGATATTGAGTTTCAGGAAAGTGGGGCACTTGAAGTACATAATTCCAAGATGCTGGTGGAAGAGAGTTTGTACAAGGGATTACCAAATCTAAAGGATAATCTGGCACCAAGTTGTAGCGTTGATGCCCTTGACGTAGGAATGGATTCAAATAAGTTGAAACACCATGGCATTTGCATTTCCAAATTGCAGTCAAATGAATACCATGTTGATTCATCAAAAAATCTAACTGGCAATGAAAAAGGTGACTTGGATGTTGCTCATGTGAGCAATGATTGTCACCAGATCAATGTTTTGCGTGGGAAGTTGGGGATATCAGATAAATCTAATTGTGGAAACAAGAAGTCGATGGTATTTAGTGAAAACATTGGTGCGTCTGCATGTGACAGTGGTCCTAAATATTGTGTTGTTTTTTCAGATAACACTGACAACAGCAGCATTTGTAGGATATTACAGACTATCAATTGTTATATGTCGCAGTACTCACTTATCTTTTCAGCAGATTCTTTCCTTCCGAGTATTCTGCTTGCTCTTTTGAAGGCTGAAATTCTTTCTTCTAAGTAAGTGACTTGTCATAAGTTGGTAGACAACACATTTAATTACTTTGATGTTTCCAAATGCTTTGTTGAGTTAGTTGTGATTTGTGGATCAAAATCAGTTTGGCTGATCTTTTATAACTGTTTTACATAGAAGTTTCATATTCATGAATACTTTGTTCATCATGTACGTTCATTGAGTCCATAAATTTATTAACGAATCCTGCAATACATCCTCATCTTGTATATGATGCTTCTGTGATATGCTCTTACAAGTTCTCCTTGGTGATCACTTGTCGTGTTTTTGTCAATCTCACTGGCACATTGTTTGATATTCTGTGTTACAATGCCACAAATAAGAAGTTGATTAATTTTTCTTCGTTTCTTTTCTCTTTCCAGGGAGAAGGTCTCTGTGTTCTTCTCATTGTTATTGCATAGAATTTCGGAGTGTGAAATGAAAAGTTCCATAAACTTGGTTAGCAATGATTCAGTGGCCTCCTTGGATTCATTTTCTGGACACCTTCTTGCAGGTGTGTGATCTTGTCTTAGAATTCTTAAATTTCTTGAACTCCTGACATTATTTCATTCTTCTAGTTCATGCTAATTAGATTTATGGTTTTCCATGCAGTGCTGTCAGATGTGGACTTAAGAAGGATATTTATGGAATCATGCAACTTATTTGAACTGCTTGATCTCATCGAGGATTTCCTTTTACAGAGAAAAGTTCTGGTCTGTGGTAATTTATCATCTGAATCAATGTTTGAATGTGTTCCTGAAATGAACTCTGTTATAAGTGATAATGTCAAAATGTCTGTTGAAGCTGCTTCATCTCACTTATTGGTTGCTGGTGCTATTTTATTAGCATCATTGTGTAAGGCGGTTGACCACATTGGTTTTGTTTGTGAGACTTCATGCAATATTTTAATGATGGAGAAATTTGACTCCTCAGTGTTGCTGACTATTCTTCATGTTTTTGCCCATCTATGTGGGTCCAAATATTTTAACATAGATCAGTACAGTGTTGCGATGACAGTTGTAAAATCTTTGGTCGTGTCACTTGAGAAGCAGAATCATTCAACTGTTTCCACGTTTTCTCAATCCCTAGTTGGCATATTATCTAAAATCTGGCCATGTAGCAAGTGCCCATTTTCTGAGGGTTCTGTTTCTATGGATAATGTTGCATCGATGCTGTTGGATAAGCTACAGAAGTATTCTCGAGCTTGTGTTTGGCCAGAGGACTCGATTGAAGTAATGAATTTGTTAGTTCCTGAATCATTGTCCCGCAAGGAGAAAGCTGAAGAAGTTTCACTCCATGGAGAGGCTGTTCTCCCAAGTTCAATTTCTGATGAATTTTTACGCAACTCCATTGATATTCTTTCGTTATTCGAGCTCGTAGCTTTTTCCATGGTAAGAATCCTCCCTCCCTTTCTTCTGGAAATGTTTTTTATTTTCTCAAAGTTTTTAAGGTATTTTGGTGTCTTCTGAAATTTACATGGGTTACAAGCAAATTTTATCACTGTTGTCTCTAGTAAGGTTTGTACTTCATGCAATGTACTGTATCCCAAATTTTCCTGCTATTCTTGATCTTGATTTTAGGTCTTGCATTTTTCTGGTGTGTGAAAATTGAACTTTCAATTGTATCTTCTTCGAATTTTAGTCTTCTCATCGTTTATCAGAAGTGTTGTACATTCACAAAGGAATATACGATTCAGGATTAGGAATTAATTAAGTTCATTTTTGTAAGACTGTACTGTCTGTGTCAAGAGAAATAAACAATTTTGAAAGGATCAAAGGACGAGATAAAATAATGTGCTAGTGCTCATAAAAGGGCATGCAAGATTTCTGTTAGGTTTTGATGTATTCAAGTGTTGAATTCTTAGCTGCTGTGGCCTACTTGCAGTTGCCAGGAGAATCTAATGCATAAATTTATGGCTTGCTTGAGAGAAGTTGATCTTCATTCTTTCTCCTTTTCTTGAACTAGTGATGGAATTGTGGTGACAATAACACTGAATTGAATGAAAATATGGTGGTGCACGGTAATGATTCTGATGTCGTATTTATGTTCTTTGGAACACATTTTGAAACTTCATGCATGAAATTTAGAATTAGAAGATTTTCCTCGTGAAGGACGTTTTGCTATAAGCTGTGGTGTGCCTCGTACTCTTTTCTTTCTTGTTTGTGTGTGCGTGCGTGCGCGTGTTCGTGTGAATGGTCACATGGATTTAGGGATTGTATGTTACTTGATTTTCTGTTGAATTTGTAAAAAAATTGTGATTTGCTATGCTGCCTTGAAATATATCAGTCCTATTATTTATCTCTTTTACCATATAGGTGTTCATGATTTAGGGAAATGTTGCTTGGTAGGCTGATATGATTGTTTGAATTTAATTGCACTTCTATTTCCTTTTCCTCCTTTATTTCTTTGGTGGATCCCCTACTTTTTCGTTCCTTTTTTTTCTTTTTTAGTTGAAAGGGGTAGCTGGTGGGACCATAGGATTAAGCATCCATAATTCTGTATAAGGCAAAAAGCTAATATTTTCACCACAATTCTTTGGTTCTTAAGCCTCTGTTTGTCTACCATTAATTCAACTCTTTTTGTCTCAAACTCATTTTCAACAAGACATTCTCACAATAAAATATTTTGCTCGTAAACCTAAAACTTTTTCTTACTCTTTAACCACACATTCTCCAAAAATTCATTATTCCAAAAATCATTTTTATTGGATAATGGTAGACAAACAGGGGCTAAGATTGTAATGAGTACTTAACTTTTTTATTCATGCATACCATTGAAAATGATACATGTCTAAATGTATGCCTATTGTCTCTGGATGTGCGATACTGATTTTTTTTGGTTCTTAGGATTATCATTTTTATTTTCCTTTCTTAATTATGCATACCTTTAAAATGATACGTGTCTCACTACGTGCCTATTTTCTCTCTTGATATGCAGGGCTGGGATTGGACATTTGACAACATCGTCTGTCAACTATGGGTATTGTTAGATGCAGATGTCCTGGGATGGTTTTCTATTGCTATCATCACACTTCTTGGTCAGCTTGGGAGGTATTCTGTTACATGCGAATGTTAATATGCAGATATGATTGATCATGTGCTAATGCATGCATCGTAGCATGATTGTGAATGGTTATTTCCATATCTTGGTCGGTGAACCATAAATTCAGATTCTAAAATTTGTGCACCATATGCTGTGTACAATGCAAATTGTCATCTGTTATAAAATCTGGCACCTATATCCTTCCATACCACTAACCAGTAACCATCATCCTGCTCTCCCCTGTCACTCTATCCAAATCCCTCCTCTTTTACCTGATTATTATTTATTCCCTCTTACATTATTGAAATCCTCAAACGTAACCCAGCCCCATTGTAAGCTACCCCCCTTAAATTCACTTGAACGAAATACCCTTAGTACGAGGTGTGGATTACTATGTAGGTATATGTTTAAAGGTGCTTAAGAAGACCCCTTTTTTTTTTGTCCTTTTTGACAGCGCTTAAGAAAGACATTTTAATTTGTTAGCAGCAAAGCAATTTCTTAATGAACGTTGTGGTAGTATTGAGAATGTAGTCCTGTCCATTGTTAGTCAACCATGCTTCTTTTCATTATGTCCTCTATGGAAGTTATCATTTCATGTTATGCATCTTATCGAAATATTTATTTACTTGATTACTACCATGCAGGCTTGGAGTCAATACTCGTGGATACGATGACACTGGAGTTGAGAAATTGAGAAGCTGGCTGTCTTCGTTTTTGTGCAGCACTTCAGATAAATTGAGCATTTCCGTTCAATTTGCAACGGTAAATGCTTTATTTGGTGTTATTCCTATCAAGTTTGAAGAACTTGTGGAAAATAAAGATGAAACTACGGCAATTATAAGTCAATCCAACGCTGCCAATTGTGTTAGGAAGTGGTTTTTCTCGCTGAGTAGTAAGCAACAGTCGTCCTTCAGGCTTCAAGCTGCTACTATGACCAATTGCATGACTGGGTCTCCCTCTAGGAAAGTATGTTTTGATTCAACTTTGTAATCCAATGCTTAGACTTTCTGCAGTGTCTTTCTGTTATTCAAGATTAGTAGAAAATTTTGTTGATGTACCATTCTTCAGAAGAATGCTGTTTTCACTGAGCAGTCCAAAGAAGCCAGTGCCAGGTCATTTTGTGGACAACTTGATTTAAGCTATCGGTGCTTGTCCGAATCTGGTTTTGGGATATACATATATTTTTCTTTCAGCAGTCCATGAATATCTGAAAATGGTTTGAATTTGAATTTTTGCTCGATGCTGTCTCGTCCTTTTCTTTCTATCATTACTTTTCTACTACATCTCGTAGCACTTTCTTGATGTTTTATCCAGTGATACGAGGCAATTTATTCACCTGAACCTCTGCTGGGAATGCATTCTATAATGTTTTTTTAAGCTGCACCAAGCTAGTATTGTGTCCAAAATCTGAGCAATTGCTGAGTTCACATTTTCTAGATTTCAAATATATGTTCGAAAAATGTGAATTTGCAATTGATAAAAATTCTCTTTCAAAAACGAAACTGGATTACATGGTCGCCAAGTAGAAACCAACTTCGGCACAATTTTAACTCGTAGTAGCTTAATCAATGCAATTTTTCTCAGTATTCTAAGAGGCATAAAAGCCTGACTATGTGGGAAGCCCAAGTTTCGTTCTAGACGTAAAAAAAATAAAAAATTAATATTATTTTAAAATTTTAAATCATTCTAAAAACTATTTAATAATTAAAGATTAAAAAAGTGTAAAAAAAAAAACAGGGATGTAATTACGCCCCCTTCGTGCTTAGGTGCATTTTAAAACACTGCTTTTTCTTGATTGTTCATTAGAAAACTTCCCTCCATAGTGTGTTTCCATTTGGATAATCAGACCAGTTATGTTCATAATTTAACGATTAATTTTTCTCCTATAAGCTAGTATTTTGTATTGAAGCTGCCGTGGCACTGATATTAAAAATGTTGCCAGCAAAAACGTACCTGTTGTAGTTTTACAGTGCTGCATCTTTACCTGTGGTTTCATCGCAAACTATTTTCAGTTGTTGCTTGCTTTTTCACGAGCTGAACTTGGTTTGGCAATGTGTCGTGTACCCTATTGCAGTATTTTCTCAAAGAAACGAAGTTTAAAAAAAAAAAAAAAAAAAATCCTTTAACACCATGTAGTGCAAGAATTATACAATGACTATCAAACTCTACCACAAAAATAAAACTGGAATTTTCTACATCAATATTTGCTTCGTAAATCCATTTTTACTTTTTGCAAAACCTTCCGAGTACAAAACAAACAAAGCTATCATTAAATATTAATATACATCTAAGTTCAAACTCAAATTAGAGTTTATGCTTAGAAAACTATGTTCGTGCCCACTTTCTAGAAGACAATTTCACATGTAATAAGATGGTGAGGATAATTCTTCATCCTCATCGTAGTATTTTACTCTTCTTCATGCTGTCACTGTAATAATAGTCATCATCGTCGTCCTCTTCTCTATCATGCAAGAGTCCTCTTATATTCTTTGTTCTTATTTGTTCTTGAATCCGATCTCTGATGGCAGTCCCCTGATAAAAAACAATATGAAAATAAATTAAATCTGAATTACATATGCAAACCCTCTATGCCTCTCTAATAATTCTCTCTTTTATTATTGGATGGATTCAGATTTGAGAGAGGAGGAAGGGGGTTGGGGGGGGGGGGGGGGGGGGATGGTAGTGGAATGGAGAGAGAACCATCTTATGGCAGCCCTCTTCAAACATCTCAAGAAAACCAGCAACCAACCGATCAGCATTTTCCACCAAAATGTTGCGCTGCATACTTGCAGATTTTGCTACTGTTTGTATCTGCAGTATAATAACCAAGAAAAAAATTCATTACTTGTTGTTCTGAATATATTCAGTTCATATTTCACTCACAAATTGGTATAACATATTATGCAACAGTTCAAAGTTTAGCCTCGTGCTACCTGCTATAATTCAGACGAAAAATTACCTGTAAATTCCTTCTTTTGCAACAACATTCCAAGTCCTTTCACGACTTTCCAAAAGAACTAAGTCTTAATTGTTTAAAAATATTTCCAAAGAAGTGCCAAAATTTGAATGAAGTATCTTTTGTTCCTCTTTCATTCTTGAACGGTGCTAAAATATATCTTGTTTGCAACTTGCCATGCTCCCGTTTTACTCTATTACTTTAATCAAAAGTTTGAAAATACATCAATAGCATATAATTATTACGAGGATGGCACCATATAAGCACTAATAAGTTAAAGAAGTAATAAAAGTTGGACCAACACATGTTCTCTTTTACACTTAAGTTTGCAGTGGCCAGTGAGAGTAGTTTTAGTCCACCAATTATGTTTACAACCGGGTATATTTGTTTTTCTCAAATGTAAAGTGAAAAACTAAGTTACTAAATACTGTAGGACAAAAGTGGACAGCAATATGCCATTTCATTCTAAGGGGTTTCTTTGGAGTAATTATGTGAAATGTTAATCAGCTTAAAATTTTTGATGGGATCTCACAGTGCATTGGATTGCAATAGGACCCATTGCTTGGTACATGTTCGAAAGTGCTAAAATCACGTCTAGTCAAGCATAAATTTTATCCAAACATTTCGTAAGACCCACCGCTACCACCCACTTATTATCCCAAAATTCAGTAGGATCCGCAGCTTATAATCACTTAAATTTTAATTCAAAGCATGTCTAGGAAGTGTTATAAGCGATTTACGTATACATAGAAATGAGTGGTGGATAAGTTGTTAGTGCTTGTGGGATTCTCGAAATGTGTAGATAAAATGCGGCGAGTGTTTTTAAGCATGAGCCAAACATAGACATAATCACTTCCCAAACATGCATTTACGTCCCTCCTTCTCTGACTAATAAGCTTGAACTGTCTTTCTTAGTTGAATTTCTTGAGCTAAAGAGTAATGAGCTCTTTATATAAACATCTAAAGACCATTAGCGATAGTAGATGGTCCTCCCACCCGAGGGTGGCTGCATTTCAACTCATCACAGGGGAACTCTATGGAGCTTCTCTCTCGTTTGAGTTAGATGAAGAGAAGTAAGAGCAGTGGGGTTATGGGTTTAATGAGACCTCCTACTTTAGGAAAAGGAATAAAACTTCTTTGCTCTAGGAACTGGACCACCTCATTGAAAAGATAGTCTGCCTACTTCCCGATCTCTCTATTCCTCCATTGCCACATTTGACATTCTTCTCCACAAAAAATAGCATTTGATAGTTTCATATTTTTCCTATCTAAGACCCTACAAATTTAACTAAAATACTATCAATAAAAGTAATCCACTTCCCAACAATCACACAGAGACGGATTGAAGTCATCTCTTAAATTCGACCACTGGCACATAGATCGTGCTTATCTACTTCATATTGCAATTTAACAGAGTTTATTATTATCTCATAAAAACACACATACCTTTTCCCCCACTTTCTCTTGTTGTTTCTTCACTTTCTCATGCAACTTTTTCAGCCCCCTGTTAGCTCTCAACCTTTTTTCCTAATATAAATAAATGGCATGTCAATATTTTTTCAAAACAATTATGGTATAGAAATTTGACAAAAAAATTATGATATAGAAAATAATACAAATTAAGATTATGAATATACCTTCACATAGCTAAGGCCAAGTTCCTTTCTAGTGTAACCTCGGTCCAAGTTGCGCATCACATACTCATTATAATCTTTCACAATCCTCATTATTATATCTGATGTAGAGATCCCTTCAGTCCGTTTTGTCTCTTTGAATTTTCCTATGGATTTGACCTAGAAAATGAGTATACATGATTAGCATGCTTACATCAAATGGTTAGGAGTGAAGGTAGAGAATTGTAATCTGAGGAGGCGTACAAGTTCGTAATCATTATTTAGTTCTAATAATAAACTGAAAATGGAGGATGAAAAGAAATGGAATTTGAAGAAGTGCAAATCCAAGATGATCCGAAGAAGGGAGTTTGGAGAAATCTCATCTTGATTGTTGGCATTTAACTAAAAAAACACATTCCCTAGTTGGCAACAGAAACCAAAACATCTTGAAATCAAACAGGATAGGTCAAAGATTTTTTTAAGTTGCAAAAATGTTGGTTGGATATAGAAACAAAAACAATTGAGAAGAATACCAGACTAGAATTGAAGGACGATAATCTCAGACATAGCTACACTACAATCTGAACTCACATATTCATAAACATCTTTGCCAGCCCCACTTGCATCAACATAACTGACATGAAGAGAAAGGGGAAGCATTAACATAGTCTAAATTAACAACAACAGCAACAATAGCAATAATAATATGATGTTCACATGGAAATACCATAAATTACTGTGCCAAAGTACTGAAGATCCATGTACACTATGCAAGGAGGAAGGGGCCTTCTATTCCCACAGCTCAGTGAAAAACTTTCTAGCTAAGACTTTTCCTAAAATTTCTTGCTAAACAATCATTAATATAAAGAATGATTTTGTTGAAATCACAAGTCTTGCCAAAAAATAAAAAATAAAAAGGCACGGTTACTTGAAAAAAAAAAAAAACATTTCAATTTTTAACAAATAAATCTCACATGTAGGTTTGAAGGGTGAGCATATAAAGAAATTTTAGAGCTCAGTATCCTTACGGAAGAGAATCGTGTGCCACATAGTCAATCTGATGCTTGTCAATGAAGTCCTGGGTAATCACCCATGGTGCATCTGGAATAACTTCATCAACCCACCTTAAATAAAAATAAACAAGAATCCCAATGCTTAGTAAAAAATGATATATTTGGTAAGACTCCAATGATCTTTGTTTACTTGGTCCCAAGGCAAAGTATACGCAGATGCTAAGTGCCTGGTTGAAAGCAGTTCTGGATCCTGCTTTATGTGAAGCAGGATACAAATACATTTTCCTAGTATTTAAACCAATTTAAACTATGTATCCCCAATGGTCACCAGTTCGAGTCCCATCAGTCACTGATATGAGTATTCGATTGTAAACTTTAAGCCCCATGAATTAGTTGAGGTCCGCGTAAGCTAGCCCGGACATCCATAGTCATAAAAAATAAAAATAAAACACTATGTATGCCTCACGTGGGAAAATGGATTTTTGATTTTTTTTTCCTTTTCTTTTCTTTTCGAGGAGGTGTTTTTTCAGCTGATTGACTGCCACACAAATGTTTATTTATGCATGGCATTGCCCATCAATCAATATTTTGTTTACACGTACAAATTACTTTCTGAATTAGAATATTCCAAGAGCGGAAATAAACTCCAGATACGATTTTCTCAACACGAACTCAACGCAGAAAAGCTTATTTCAGATACTAACATATTCATTACACCAACCTGCAATGACGGAGGGATTCATAGCGCTCCTTGTCAGTCATAACAGTTTTGCCCTTGTATTTGTGGGTAACTTCATCATTGCAACATCCAACAAGAAGATAAGTGTTGGGGAACCTACAAGCATGATCGATGATCGTCTTGCATCACAAAATGTAAAAGTTTCACTCAGATATTCAGAAGCATAAAACTAAAAACCACAGAGGTTCCATAACTTCAAGTGCAAATGGGAAATATTCCAAAGAGAACTCTATCATACTAAACAGCCACTAATTTGGCAAAAAAACATTTAAAAAGGGATTAATAAGTTGCCAATTTTCTGCCATTTATTGAAATTCAGTGTAGAACTTCCTAACAGTTTTGGTTAAGGAAATCCCACAAGTCATCTATCCAACATTATCTAACAAAACATTACTTTTACTCCCATTATTATCCATTCAAACCCAATTAAAATCTTCCAAAACTTTGCACGCGGGGAAAATTTTCAATTAGCAGCAGCAGATTTGTCACATAACTCTATTATGTAACAAAATCTTAGCGACAAAAACATAAATTCAGAGAAAGCTCCACAAAATCCAAAGACTGATTATTATGATACTTGGATTTCTGAATAAAATGGGAGTACATAGTTGCGCTTTCGTTAATTGAATTCTTTGTTCAAGTTCGTACGAGGTATCGTTGTATCTTAACACCATTGCAATACAATTACCTTCCCAATTTCAGAATTTCTCACACTCATCATACTAGTATGTATCCAATAAGTTCACGAACACACACAAAAAAACTACATCTATACATACGCGCGTGTATGTGTATATAGGGAGAGTCAATATACAGTTTTTTGGCTTGTTCGAGGGAACGAGCATGGCCAAAGTGGAAGAGATCATAAATTCCATCGGCATATATCCGAACCAGACGATCCACCTGCAGTTCATACTCCAACGTTGACTTGCCGTTCTGTTCACTACTCTCCATCCCTCTTCGCTATGCGCGCGCGTGTTTCGCCGGATTCTGATGTTTACTTGCAAGTACAGCTTAAGTATATGATGCTGGAGTGCCACCTACGGTCCTGTGTCATTCACTACAATTTTCTCCAGTGGGGATTGAGAGACAAGTATTAATAGCGACTTTTGTCTGCACGACTGTTAGTTATAATTCGTACAATTAGTGGCGTAGCCAGCTTATTGGAAATGAGGGTTCAAATTTGAAAATATATAGGTGAAGAAATGGGGCAACGGGAGTGCTGCCTCCGAATTTTTTTTTTTTTAAGGAAACCACAAAAATGAAAGGAAACAAAAGCTCACTAATTGAGTCATTTATCTTCTCTGCAGATAGTGCATCAGTATAGACATTGCTAATAAGTTGAGAATTAACCTAAAATAAGAGAAAGAAATAAGAGTTTTTTTCGCAAGTTCATTTGTAATAAAAGAGAAGTTACCATTTTTCAATCCTTCCAATTTAAACAAAAAATAAAACCAAAAAGAAAAAAAAAATTATCAAAAAAATGGACGGTCCAGGACTTCCAGGGAACCCCCCCCCCCCCCCCCCCCCCCCCGCCCTCGCCCCCGCCCCCGCCCCTGCGTACAATCATGCTACGTGTATAATATTAATTGACAATCTTTGACATTGAAAGAGGACTCATGATGAATAAAAAAATAATAGATCCCTCTCATATGAAAGTGTTGTCAACTTCGATTGTATAAATAACAAAATTCATTACATCTTTGATTCAATTCAATAGGCTTGTGCAAAAAGTGGTCCTTTTTCTTTCATTTGCCCTCCATTATTGTAATTTTAATAATATTAAACCATCATGATAGGTTTGTCCTCCTTCACATCAACTCAATCTGACCAAGATAAACATTTTAATTTGTAGACCACTCAAAATAATTGATTGACTGACTATTCCGGCTTTGTTGAGCTACTTGACCACAATTTTTGACTCTCCAAGATTCAGAGGGACCAGGGGCCAATTTTATATTGAGTTTGACTGAATTTTTTTTTTTTAAAAAATGGTCTTCATATAAGAAAAAATAAGAATACAACATTATTTACTGAACCGTCAAGGTTCACGAGAAGCATTATCAGCCGTAATAATACCATAAAATCAAAAATGAAAAAGAGTAAGAGTAAGAGCTTGTTTGGAAAGGATTAAATTTTGATTTTAATTTAAATTAAAGTTAAATAATTAATATTAATCATATTTTTTATGGTTCAACGGCTTTTCAGTCACATATTTCAAAAATTTCTATCACAATTTCCTAAAAAAATCTAATTTTAATCTCCACCAAACAGTCTCTAAAGTTATGTAGCACCTACTAGGATTGCAATCAAAATTTAGGTGGCACTATATGATAGACTAAATGAAGGTGAAATTAAATGAGTTATTTAATTCCACATATCATTAAATGATATATTAGCGCCACCTAAACTGATATTACAATCCCAATTAGACTAAATAACATTACTCAACAAAAAATCCAAGAAAAGTACGGGAACGTTCTTTTTGCTGTTTTTGGACCGTTTTCTATTTTCGATTTTCCAAAATATTGAATACGCGTTCTCTTTCTCATTTTCGAAAACGAGTTTTTGAAAACGGCTGAAAATTTTGTGAAGAAAACATAAAACAACTTTTTTACGTTTTAACTGTCTTCTTCACAAATTTGCCAAAACTCAAAAAACACGAGTTGTGAAATATTTTTTCAAAACGACAAAAAAAACGAGTTTTCAACAATCTCAAAATGGACACCAAAACACAAAACACAAAACTGAAACACAAAAAGAACGTCTCCTACATATTTCGTGTGGCGTGTAATGACTTCAAATTGTGCGTGTAAGTTTGAAATTAGAGCAATGACATCACATTTTATTAATTTTCAAAAAAAAGTTTATAAACATTACTAAACAAATATTGAAAATAAACAAAATACATATATAAAAAAGCACCTGTTGGTAATGGCATTGTCGCCGCTATGGATAATCAGTGTCAATTGATGGTAGAATGCTGAAATGAAATGAAGCACAAACTTGGGCGAATCGTGGATCCAACAAACGAAGATTTAGAAAAATATAAATATCGATGTAATTTTATTTTATTTTTTACGTTGAAAAATTATACACATTAGCAATATATTGGTTGAAACATATTCAAACTAAGATGTGAAACATCTTTTGATGGTATATTATATCGTAATTCCTGTCACTTTCGATTGCGTTGACAGTTGACACTCTTATCATTATGTTGCAAGTCATGATAAAGTCAAAGTTCCAATACTTCGATTGAGTTTTGTACTTTCGTGACGCTTGTCATGCATTTTGTTATGTATACGTTTGAGTTTGCATGGAAGATCTGATTTAATTGGGTCATAATGCACACAAAAATGTGATATATGTTCAAGACCCGGTTGAGACCCTTGTTTCTATTATTTGGACAAGGCTTTCAGTTGTTCTTTAATCCAAATATTAGGGTCATCCACATTGTGCTGCTAGATTGTATTTCGATGATCGATGCATCTTATGTTTTATTAGGCATAACTCATGTGGAGCTTTCGTGGATAATAATAATTTAAGCACTTTACACTAATCCCCCAAATTTAAGCTTCATATTCATGTGGCACGAAGGAGTTTGATGATTTTATTGTTGCTAGTAATGAAAATTTGAATTGCCATTAGATCACTGCATATCTTCACCTATTTTTTTACATTGTTAAAAGCAAAATAAATGCTTCCTCTGATACAGAGTGCCTGAAAAATCAAAGCAGATAATGGTTGCCCTTTTGATCTGACATATTATTGCAATCCCTAACGCTTTGGCAAGAAATCCTACCCCATATATTCTTTCAACTCGAAGACATATATATGGGATTTTTAGTCCCAAGAATTTCGATCTCATATACTCTTTCAATTCGAGACTTAAGGGATGCTATTTTAATTCCAAGATTTTTATTTTTTATTTTTTTCAATTAAGGTTTGTTTGATTACACAAATTTTTCATGAAAAATGAAAATTAAATTTCATTTTCACCCATTTTGCATGTTTGATACACAAAATTTTCCTAGAAATTCTTTTTCCACTTTTTCTTGGTTTTTGAGGAAAAGCTTTTCCCATGGACTTGGTGGGGAAAAGCGAAAAATAAAGTCAAAAGAATGGTATTTAATTTTTTATTTTTTAATTGAAACAAATTCTATCTCTTTAATGGACAATTTTCATGAAAAACAAAGTCAAACGAACATCAAAAGATCCAAAATTTCAAAAAAATTCTGGTGAAAAATATATCAATCAAACATAATTAATTGATAATTTCCGGTAAAATAAGTTCTAGACAATTCAATTTCCTATAATTCATTTTCTTTTCACCAAAATTTCATTATTGCAATCAAACAGACCTAAGTTAAAATAAATCGGAGATGGATTCTTAACTTATCTCCCCTGCAGGTTTTTATTTATAAGAGATATCAATCTCAGAGCATGCCCATCCCTTTAGATACCGTAAGATACTTTAACTAGCTATCCCCACTCTTATTTTGTATAGTGTGTAAAGAATTTTGTATATGTAGCATGATTTTTTTTGCATATCCTTAATTAGAGGGTCAAAAAGGTAGGTTGGGTCCCACGGGTTCCATGAGCCTTGGGGCTCAGATTGGGTACATTGGTTCAAAAGCTATTCTAGCTAGCTTCTAAAATTAGTCAGGTACGATGACTCTAACTCGTGACTAATTTCACTAACTAACTATTTACGTTTGAGGGATTGTTCAAAAAGTAAGTTGATTATTTTCTCTCTAGTTTTTTAAACCCATAAATGGAGAGAATGAATAAAAATACATGAAAATCCACTTATATAAATGAAATTTCCAGAAAATAAAAACAGGTTGGAAAGCCAAGTACTCAATTATTTATAATGAAGGTTCAAGAAGATCGTAAATGATGAAAAATATTACTCAGGTAGGATCTTTATTAATAATTACTCGTACAGAAACAAACTGATAAAATAAATTTATTATAGCCGACTTTGGGAGTGAAACTATTACCACTGGAACTCAATGACATCTATATGTACACAACACAAAGCTTGACATGGGAGCGTGAAAGTTTATCGAGGAACACGAACCTTAATACTTTCCAAAATCATCATTAATCCTTGTTCCAGCTGAGGAATAATCTTCAGGTACATCTTGCAAAAGAATGTTGTCAATATGAAAATCGTCTAAAGTCAACTCCTCAGAAGCAGGGCTTCTGAAATTTGATACAAATGCATCATCACTGACAAGATTGGTGGTGTGTGAAAAGAAACCTGCTTGATCTTCATGAAATTTCTCGTCTTCGAGTTTCTGCTGGTAGTTCTGGTGTTGCTCGTGAATTTTCTGGGTATAGTAATCGTATCCACGTAGGGAAATAGTTGAAGTTTCATTAAAATCATTATGTTGTGTTGGAACTGCAAAGTTCAAGTTGATGGGTCCTTTGTAAGCCCTTGCACTTCGACAGCCAGTGAATTGTTGCACTAGGGCACGAAAATTGGTTGTGGTGGCATTGAGGAGAGTTGTGGGTGTCTTCTTTGATGCTTTGGACCGTTTTCGAATAGGTTTACCGGTATTAGAGGACGAATGCGAATTTTTTGTGCTCACACTGTCATAGGATCGTTGCATTGTCACACTTGTGATGGTAGGGATTTTAGGTTAAAATCAGGTCACTCTCTTCCATTCCCTTTCCGAATATCCCTTTTGGAGCAATTGAGAGAGATTGCAAAAACCAACATTTCCTCGAGTTCTATATACATAGTGTCCCAAGTAACATTGAAGGTTGACCATAAATTAGGGCCATATGATCTGTGTCAAGATCCTTGTGTGTGTGTGTTACTTCCAGGAACTTCAAAGCTTATCTGATGACATAATTCTAAAGAATAATGCCCTTTACAATGAAGACTATCGACAGTCGTACTACGTGGTATACACATGACAGTTTATTATTTGAAATTTTTTTAGGGTTCCTTTCAAGGTGATTTTGGCCTCTCCTATATATCACAGACTTTGACTGAGAAGGGAGTGTTAAATTACAAATGTACGTTCAGGAAAAGAATTTGTTAGAAAAGCATATTAGTTAGTTTTATATGAATAAGTTTTGATAAACTTTATTCGACTTGTGTATCAATCGAATTTATTATTATTGAGCAAGATTAATCAGTAATTCATTAAAAAATGCACTTGACGTGTAAATACAATGCTACTAGTGTGAAGACCAATTTAGCCCTTGTTTGGACTCCATTTTTTAAAAAATTTATTTTCAATTACGTAGTCTCCCATAAAATAATGTTACATGTAAATTTAAATTTTTTTCCTTATTTTTTAATCACGCACTTTTCGAAAAATACTATATCAAATTTTTTTTTCCTCAAAATCTCATTATAAATTAATTATGCAATTCTAATCCTTAGACTAGTCTAGAATTACTAATAAGATTATGACTAAAAGATATGATTAACAATGGGAATCCCAATTAACATTGACCGTTGAATATTTGACCAAGTAATTCAACATCTTGAATCACAAGTATGCAAAAATAGGTTAGCACAAAGAAGATTGTACAACTTCAAAAAAGGTCTCCATTTGCCCCCATTTCGTTGGGGTTTCGCCTTAACTACTGGATGTAACAGGTCAAAATTAGTTATAATATATAACCAAAAATGTTTATAATTGCTAATACAGAAATAATCTCCTAAGCATCGATACTTAACAAACACCGATGGCATGAATAATTAAATTCATAGGACCTACTATTAACTTATTGACGTGTACAAATATTTTCCTACAGAATTGTGCTAAAAGTTTCACATGTGTGGGTTCTATGGTATAATAAAAAATGTCAAAAAATTCACCATACATCCCACCAATGTATCTTATCTGTAATACTTCTGTAAAATGGAGTCTGTACGTCTAGCATCCTTCTAATTTATTTCATCAATTAATGATGTATCATATAATCGATAATTAATTTATGTCCTCGATGCTTAAGAGGTCATTTTTTATTATTAATATATGGTGTGAAGTTGACAACCAATGCCAATTGAAAACATTAATTACATACCACAACAAATTGGACGCTTCAGTTTCTATCTACTGTGAGAATCTAGCTTTTGAATTAAGCAAGTTTACTTTGACTACGCCTCCTATCCAATAATGTTTTATTATATATATCAAACGACCAATCACGAAATGAGTGACTGGTTATATGAAATAAGTACTTGGAAAGTGGATAGTATTTGTGGTTTAATATACTGTCTAAAATTAATTATTGATTTTAACTTCAATTTTTAAATTTTTTGGGACAACCACTAAAGTCTAAAGGTTCGTTTGTCTAAATTTTACTTTTTATTCTACTTTTAATAGAAAAGTTTCTTGATGAAACTGTCTAAAACTATATTCTTTTATAAACTCTTTTAGTTCGACAAAACACTTTCATAAAATTGTCCAAAAATATTCGAAAACTATTTTTTAGTCTTAAAATCAATTTTAGACTTTTCAAAAACATTGCCGAATGGGCCATAAAGCTATTTTCATTTTCATTTGGGGCAAGTACATAAATACACTAAAAAGTAGGAACATTTTGAGAAATCATTGTAAAGGGGGGTTTACGTATTTAAAATGATTAAAAACCATATTATATACGATTTTAAGGTCCATAATATACATATTATAGACCCCTAACCTACAACTATCCGTCTTCTTTAAAATTTCCACTAAATTCAAAATTAATTCAATTCAAGAAGTTCTTTTTCAATTTTGACAAAATTCAGATGTTTCTTATCTTATGCCAGATATTATAAATGAATTTTCCTATTTATAATTTTTATTTATCTTATGAAATGTTTTCAATTGCAACTTTTCATATTCACAAGTTGATTTCCACTCCTACTAGACTGCATTGGTTGAAATGCCTCACGTGAATGATTTAGGATTACACATTAGGTCATCTCTCTCTCTCTCTCTCTCAGTGTAAAAAATGATCTAATAAGCACTGATATTCATCTTATCCTAATCATCAATTAATTCATTGGTGGATTATAAATTTAATTTAAATGTTAAGGTCTACAAAATCTTTATTCACCAATGAATTAATATGATATGTTACCGATGCTTAACATAAAATGAGCACCAGTACTCATTAAACCATTCATCTCTCTCTCTCTCTCTCTCTCTCTCTCTCTCTCTCTCTATATATATATATATATATATATATATCCTTTCCTTTTAGCTATGTTTTAATTAGAACGATTGTGTATATATATATATATATATATATATATATATATATATATTTTAAATTATTTTAAGTGGAACTGGTTTTCACTATTTGGAAAATTTAGGACTTTGATTGCAATTATTTTTTTATATTATTTATGCTTTTCTATTGGTTTATTTAAAGGGGTGGTAAATTAATCATATTATAAACGCTTTAATAGAGAAAATAAACGATAATATATTGGCAGAAAAAAAATTGATCTAATAGTCCAAATGCTAAAATAAATGATAGGGTCGATTTGCGCAATAAAGACAAACAATAGAGACATTTAACATCAATTGTCCATATTTGACGTAAAAAAAATGATGAAATGAGACGAAAATGATTAACTTCATAAGTAAAGGTTGAAATGAGAGTGTAAATGCTAAATTTGAAATCATATGAATGATTTGAACAATGAATGCAAACAATGAAGACATTTGTGCTAATTACCCTTCAAATTATGGTATTTGTCGTTCAAGCCATGTTTCCCATAATTTTTTAAAATTATTTCAAAGGAAAGGATATTTCTGTAAGTATCCATTATTTGTTTTCAGAGCAGCGGGCCTAACTAGGCCTTTACATTTTCCTCTTCCAACTTTGATGCTTGTTACTTGTTACGGAAGTTCCTCAAGATGAATTTGGGCTTGACAACAATCTTATCATACAAAGAAGGGAAATTTTCATAAGTAAGAGTATAACTTTGGTCCAATTCAATAATAAGAGAATAAGTTTTAACTTTCAAAAATCAGATTTTTGTTAATTTTTATTTATAATTTAATTAATTAAATATATATTTAATTAATTAAATATATTAAGGTCACAGATCTATATAATTTGGTCACAGATTTACAATTTAGTTAGTCACATATTATTTTCGGTCACAAATCAAAAAATTTAAATTTCAAAAATTATTTAACGTCATAATTCAAAAAATTTATAGGTCACAATTTGTTCATCGGTCACATATTCATAATTTAATTAGTCACATTATTTTTCGATCACAAATCATGTCACAAATTTTTTACGGTCACAATTTAAAAATTTTAAAGGTCACAATTTTTTCCTTAGTCACATATAAAAAATTTATAAGTCACAATTTCTTTATCGGTCACAGATCACGAACATTATAAGTCACAACTTAGGTCACACATTATTTTTTGATCACGATTCATTTTTTTCATTGGTCACATATTATTTGTTGGTAGTCACATCATAGGTCATAAAATATTTTGCACATGGCTCAGGTCACAGCACAGGTCACGGTACATAGTTCAGGTCACAACATTGGTCACAGAGACTATACAACACGTATTTATACAGATCGACCGCCACGTGACCACCACACAAAAACCACCACCACATCAGGGCGGCAAAACCATACCACACGACTACGGCCGACTAAAAAATTCAGAAACATACCATCACCGCCCCGACCACCACCAACGCCGTCACTACCAACAGAGCCACCACCACCTCACGCCAACTTGTCAACACCACAGAAAACAATAGATTCACCACCACAACAGAGCATCGCCGCCGTCAGCTCACGACAACCGGTCAAAACATCGTCGTGCAGGTCCACCACCAACCCGTCAAGCCCATCACCGCCACCGCCGCACACACACCACCATAGTTGTCAAAACTACCACAAACAAAATCGCCACCCAAAAAATCAACAAAATCGTCGCCCACAACCACACCAACACACCACAACCGCACCCACTGCTCAACCACCACCGTCGCCGCACGCACACACAATCGCACCGCACTCCACAACCGCACACACACCACGACCACCACCTGCAGTCTAAAAATCATCGCACCACTAATTTTTTTTAAAAAAAATGTATTGGCGTTGCATCGTGCTCAGACAACTGGATCACCACTGTCGGAAGAAACGCAATTGCAGCGCGGCGCGATGCGGACTAGATCTGCTCATCGCAGTAGCTGTGTGAACCAACCCTACCTCCGATGCCGCGCCTCAACGCCGGATGTGCCATCTCTCCGGTGATGCGCCATCTCTCCGGTGATGCGCCTGTCGTCGGTCACCGATTTAGGGTGGTGACGAGGGTGGGGAAAAATATCACCAACGAGAGAGAGATCAGAGGAGATGGATTGGGGGAAATGGTGGGATGGGGGAGGTAGGGTTGGTTGGTTTATAAATTAAATTAATTTAATAATATATTTATCTAATAATAATATATTATTTAACAAAACATCTGATTTTTGAATAATGAAAGTTTCCATCTTATTTTAGAATACTGAATTTATAAAGTAGGTGATTGTGTAATTTCCACTACAAAGAAATCCATCAGCCCAATCTGTTTTTGGGATATTTTGGCAGCGTAAAATTCTGTGATTCTACAATCTACAACAATTCTTTCTGTACTCAAGATTTTCTTGGCCATCCTCCTCATCACTTTCCTCCCCATTCCACAAGGATGGCCATGAATAATCTTCCATTCACCACTTCACCAATATCTCACAAGCAACTCCTGCGCACATTCTCTTCATTACCAATTTACACACTCAGCTACTCACCACCCTCACCTCTGTCTCTTCACTTTCCTACTTTGCCCTCGAGAAAACCAAGAAGTTCCATCTCCACCGCCCAATGTAAGGGGAGCAATTCAACCGATGCCCCTGACCGCTTAATCTCAGCCATTACTTACTTCTTCCCCTTTTTTGATGGCATACAGTATGGCAAATATGTCATTACACAGTTCACTCCCTTTCAGACAATCATTCAACCTTTAGTCCCAGCAATTAAGGTTTTCAAAAGCTTCCCTTTTAATGGGTTTTTGGTTTTCTTAACCCTTTATTTTGTTGTTGTGAGGAATCGCAATTTCAGTAGGTATGTGAGGTTCAATACTATGCAGGCTATAGTTCTTGACGTGCTCTTGATTTTCCCTGATCTTTTGGAGAGGACTTTTAATCCAAGAGAAGGAGTGGGCTTGGAATTGATGATGAGCTTGGATAGCACTGTGTTCTTGTTCCTCTTGGTGTGCTTGATTTATGGCTCGTCCTCTTGTTTGTTTGGTCAAGTCCCCAGATTGCCCCTTGTTGCCGAGGCTGCTGATAGGCAAGTTCTTTGAAGTATGACTCTTGTACTCATTTGGTAATTTCAGTAATTTTTCTTTGTCATATTGATAAGTTTTAAGTAGTTAGTAGTTAGTAGTGATACTTGTATCTTTATCATGCCATGAAAATTTGAGTCTAGTTCTGTATTCTGGACAATGGAAGAAGATTGAAATGGTTTTGGATATCGCTTTATGGGATTCAGACCTAACAGGTCAATTGATGTTAACCTAGATTCATTGGTTGATTGTGTTCGAAGTATTTAAGGTAGAAATTCAACATGCAATGTATCTGTTATGTTATGAACCAGCATTATTTTTGGTACGTTTATCTTTGGACTCTTCCCTTAGGTTCAGTTTGGGTCCTTGGATGATGATCTGTGCATTTTAATGAGTACAAACTCATAACAATGACTTCTTGAATTAACCATATCTACCTTTGCAATTCCCCAATTTACTTCTCATTTTTCAATTTAGTATATGGTTTTCGAGCTTCAAAAGCATGTTGTCTATAAATATACGTGAGCATCTCTTCATATGGATGTTTATATGCTCTTGGCCATGGCTCTGAAAGAGTGACTTGTATCGTTGCATTTTGCTAGGTTTGAGGTCACCGCCTTATTATTTCAACGTTAAGCCATTTAATGCTGGAAATACTATAATTCATGCCAAAGACAGTCATTCAATTAGGAAAATGTGCATAACTAGACTATGAGTTAAGCAGTTTCTCCTCAGTTTTGGATTTCATTTGATGACGTAATCGTCGATTTTGTCATTTTAGTTGTATTTTGAATAATGTGAACCTAGAATTGATTTTATCGCACCTTCAGACCAAGCCCACCTCCGAAGTCTATATTGCGATTTATTTCTGTTATTAATAAAACATGCCAACTAGAGCGGGTTATTAAAAATGTAAACACCAGGTATTAGTTACTGAACTTCTCTGCCAGTCATTTAGTGTTTCCTTTACAATTGAGGTTATATGGTACGACATTGATAGTTCCCAAATGTGAAAGTGAGGCGTGGTGTTGACTACCGGATTACTTTTGAAAGTAGTAGTTTGGAAAGAGGTGTGTCAATCAACTAGCGGTTGAACCATTTCTGCTCCTTCGAGACTTGAAGAGTGTGATGATCTTTATCTTTGTTTGTGAGGTTCTGAACTTTGATAGTTATCCTGTTTCATTTGTTTGTCACGAGGATCTATGCTGAATCTACAGCTCATAGAGTCTGGATTGTCAATCGCTATGGAAAGAAGAAGAATAGAGAAGACCATTACCATATTGTTTATGTAGCAAAATTTTAAGGCGCTATTTGACTCTCCCTTGAGCTCCATTTTTTTGTAAGAAAATGAGTTTTATAATAGTAATTTTGGAGAATGTGTGGTTAAAAAAGAGGTTGAAATTTTAGGTTTATATGCAAAATTATTTTATTGGAAGAATGTTTAGTTGAAAATGAGTTTGGAAAAAATGAATTTTAAGAAACAAGGGTTAATTTCTCATACTCATTTGAATCACACATTCACACAATAAAATATTCTGCAATTAAACCTAAAAATTTTCCCTACCTTTTAATCATCATTCTTCAAAAAATCACTATTCAAAATACTATTTTTCTCCAATTTCTTTTTATAATGGCCTTCAAACATGGATAAAGTTGGGAGTTTTTTTTTTCTTGTTATTACATTGACCTACTTAGTGTTAAATAGGTTTAGGGCATGAGTTAGGGGATAATTCCTTCTTAGACTATGCCATGGTGGGCTTATCTTGGGCCATGAAGCTCGGGTTTTGCTAGAATGGGCTCGGTCACATCAGGGGGTGCCTGCCATGACAAGCGCCCAGCCAATAGTTCATCCCGGGCCCATGTGGCCCTGGAGGAATATCAAAACCCTTGAAGTTGAGACATCAACGATCCAATTAGGGAAATAATCATACTACATGTACATTAGGGATTATTATCTCGTTTAGTACCCATTTTTTCTCTATAAAAATGAAAAATATGACAGTTATCAATCACATCCAGCAACCATTTTTGACTTTCTCTCTCTTATGTGAGGTCATAACGACTATATTTTTAATTCTCATTCTACAAAAAATGAGAATCAAATGGGACATATATTTAGTTTGATATTCTTTCATATGGCAGCAATCTAAACGATTAATTTTAAATACATCCATTCCATCAATGACCAGATTTCTTCCACATCAATTAGTGTCATTGTCAAGTTAGAATGTACAATTAACTTTATTGTTAAAATCACATGAAGAGGAAAATGGCGAGCTCACAATCGCTGTCGAGTTTCAATTCAATTTCTCCAAAACGGTAGAAATGACACTATAATAGAATAACAGTTTTGAGTAAAACTTATGTCAATTTGATTAAGTTGGACTTTGATTGAAAATTAGAAATTGAAAAATCATATATATATTTTTTGTTTGAGCTAAATTTATTTAGCAAATTTATTTAGAAAAAACAAAATAATCTGACTTATTTAAAATAAGTAAATTTAAAAAATTAGGATGATTCGATTTTTTCATTTTTGATCTAGAATCGAGAATCGAACTAAATTCGTCGGTTCTCGATTCAGATATCCGTTCGAGTATTTAACTTAAGAAGTACCGTTAGGTTCGGTTCAGTTCTATTTTCAATCTCTCTAAATTAAAATGTTGATTTAAAAAGTTTATTGGAGTATTATTTTAAGGGTCATCTCATGTTTAAAGAATCTTTTGGAGATGCTATTAAATTAAAATGTATAAATAAAGAACAAATACCATACTTGTGTATGGTATTTGGTATTGTATTCTTTCCTTCATTTGATGTTTAACCCACGTTAGCTGTTCCCAGCTTTTCCTTTCTTCCCCTCATATTCATGCATTGTACTCCAAAAGATTAATTTTTTTTTTTATCAAATTCTCCAATCTTTAATTTCATAATCAGAGATTTGAAGTTAGTTTGTTATTTTATCCAAAAATGCAAAACAAACTATAAAATTCATTAATTGATTGTTAATAAATCATTAATGTCTTTTTAATCTTTATATTAACAGTCAGGCTTCACCAAATGAAAAGTTGTGCAATCCTCTCAGTGCATTAGCTGTAATTACTCGAAATCTCAACTCATTTATATAAAAATTAATCCTTTTGTACAACTATGGTTCACATATTATTAATGTTGTCAAAATTTGAATATTTGATTTAAAAAATAGTTTTTAAATTAATAAATGTGTCGTTGACAAGTGTGATTGTACACCAATATTTTAAAAAGAATTGTATAAATAGCGCCCAATCTTCTTCCTCTCGAAGTCTTCACCCAGTTATATCTAGAATCAGTCTATACGTACAGGAATTTAAAATTTCTGTACTTACTAAATACACTCATTCATTGGGCGGGGGGGAATTTTTACAATATTTTATACATGGAATCCACTCCCATGTGAGTGGGATTTCAAATCTCTGTTCAAATTCTGGTAAAAATTTCATGTACACTGAGAATTTTTCTTATATATATAGCAAAAACACGAAACCATTTCAATTACTTCCACAAAAAAATCTTTTTATTGACCAGAATGCAGCTCCGCCAGGCCGCCGTCGCGGTAATGTTTCTACTCTTCTCAGCCACAACCGACGCTCACAATATCACTAGCATTCTAGCCAAGTTCCCAGAGTTCTCAACATTCAACCGCTACTTAACCGAGACACATCTGGCGGAGGTTATTAACAACCGGGAAACAATAACCGTGTGCGCGGTGGACAATGCCGGAATGTCTGATCTACTAGCGAAACACCTCCCCATCAGCGGCATCAAGAACGTGCTGTCCCTTCACGTCCTCCTCGACTACTTCGACGCCAAGAAGCTCCACCAGATCACCAATGGCACTGCACTAACCGCCACTATGTACCAAGCCACAGGCTCCGCCACCGGATCCTCCGGCTTTGTCAACATCACAGATATGAAGGGAGGAAAGGTTGGCTTCTCCCCTGAGGACAACAGCGGCGTCATCCACGCTACCTTCGTCAAATCCCTCGAAGAAATCCCCTATAACATCTCTGTCATTCAGATCTCTAACATATTACCTTCTTCAGAGGCCGAGGCGCCTACACCAGCCCCCAGCCAGCAAAATCTCACAGCTATAATGTCATCTCACGGCTGCAAAGTTTTCGCCGAAACTCTCCTCGCTAATCCCGCTGAAAAAACATACGAGGACGCTGTTGATGGTGGATTAACCATTTTCTGCCCTGGAGATGATGTCATGAAGAATTTTTTACCTAAATATAAGAATTTAACCGCTGCAGGAAAGCAGGCGTTACTGGAATTTCACGGAATGCCGATTTACGAGTCACTATCAGGTTTAAAATCGAGTAACGGCCTCACGAACACATTGGCCACTGACGGCGCGAATAAATATGATTTCACTGTACAGAATGATGGTACTGAAGTAACCTTGAAGACGAAGCTCGTTACGTCAAAAATCATCGATACTATAATCGACGAGCAGCCATTGGCCATTTTTTCGCTGAATAAGGTATTGTTGCCGGAGGAATTGTTCAAGTTAGCTCCGACGCCTGCACCGGCACCAGCTCCTGAGGCTGATGCTGATTCGCCGGATTCTTCCAAGAAAAAGCACAAGTCTCCGCCGGCGCCGGCAGATCCATCTGACTCGCCGGCTGATGCACCCGACGGAAATGCAGCGGATCAGACTGCGGACAATAACGGAGCCGTTGGATATAAGGGGGGAAGATTTGTGGCTGTAATTTTCACTCTCTGGTTTGTATTTTTACGGTTGTAAGTTCATTGAATTTTATTTTTTCCTTTTTGGTTTATTTTCTCTTTTCTTCCCCTATGAAATTGAAATATTATTTATTTTGGAGTTATTTTTCATTTTGTTTTCAAATTAATGTTTTGATCAAATCCAAATAGGACAGGAGCTAACTTGTATGGGCAAAAACCGGGTGAGAATCATCTCGTTTTTAACAATTAAATATTAATCGAAGTAAGAACCTATTTGATTCTAAATTCTGATTCAAATTTGATTTGAATTTAAGTTAAAGTCAAATAATCAATATTAATTACATTTTTTATGGGTCTCAATTTTTCAATTATATATTTCAATTTTTTTTATTATAATTTACTAAAAAATTTAATTTTAATCTCTACTAAAATTACATTTTTTTTATTGGATTCGGATGGTCAATAAACAACTTTGGCCCCTAGTTTTTGCTGACGGTTGACTTGTAATTGGAAATATTAATAGCATGTAAAGAAAAGCGTTATCAATAAGCTAATCAACACAATTAATTTTCTGTCTCGATTAAACCCCTAAAAAATAGCTTTAATGGAGAAAGCCATTACTAAATTCACGTAGAATCTTTGTCAAATATAGTAATGTTTATGTTTGATTTGTTTTTTTTTTTTAATTAAAACGTTGTATTGAAATTTTAGATTAATATCTTATGTTTTAACTTGTTTGAAATACTACTCCATATTGTTAGGTACATGTTTGTTTTGATTTGAACAAATCGCATAAAAGAGTGATGTAGAAAAGATGGTCGAGTGGATTGAAGAACAGTTGGATCGAAAAGAAAAATATTGCAAATTGCAGATTTGACGTTCAAGTTCCGATTTCAGCCCATAATATCTTTTCGATTGTCATTTAGTTTATTTTGAATTCTTTACAATTTAGGTGCTTTTAAATTTCATTTAAGCCATTATAAATAAAGGTTAATTCTTCGTTTTTAAGCAGTTTTTGAATTAATAAAACATTTTGAATTTATTTTTCATTCTTTGATGAAATCCAAATTTGGGTTTACAAGATTTTCGCTAAGTTTTTTGTTTCGCTGTGTCAAGTAGTTTGGTTTGAAACTCAATTCTGCTTATATTCAATTCTTATCGGAAGTGCTGGCTATGCCAGCCATTGGGTCCTAGTTTTAGTTATAACACCTTTTTAAAGGTTAAAAACAATAATTTTATTGTCTTTCTTCCTTTTTATTTTGTGGTTCCATAAGTTTAACCAATAGGCTTAACCTTAATTCAAGTTCTTTAGCCCATGTTTTTTCCCCACAAAAAAACATTAAAAAAAAAAAAAAAAAAACTAACTATGCACCTAAACATATTGAATTAAGTTATTTGTACCATCTTATTTACCCGACATCACCCGCCCTCTCACATGGAGGTCGAGTCCCACATCCAATAAATGCGTGAAGCCCAACCTCCATGTGAGATGACGAGTTGAACCAAGTAAATCAAAGTATAAACAAGAGGTTATAAGTAGCAATGTATAAACATATTAGTTGGGGAGCACACTGTCCACAATATATATATATTAGAATGGGAATGTATTACAAGCAACCCCACATAGGGATGGCAACGAGTCGGGCCGGCCCGACCCGACTCTCGGGCCAAAATACTAGGCTCGGGTTTGGAGGACTCGGGCTTTTTTCGGGCCCGAGCCGAGCTGAGCCCAAGCTCGATGAAAATTTTGGGGCTCGGCCCGGGCTTCTGCTCGGACTTTTCCCGAGCCCGGGTCGACCCGTATTTTTCTATTTTCTAAAAAAAATTTTTAAAAAATTCAGTATTATTCTATTTTTTTTACATTTTTTTGATCGCGAGCCCAAAAAGTCCGTGATACGAACCGGTCCGCGTAGCTCGCCGGGCCGACCCGGCTCGGGCCGAGCCCCAAAAATAGACTCGACATCCCGGGCCGCGAGTCGGGCCTGACCCGGGCTTTTCACGGGCCGAGTTCGGACGGTCCGAACCACCGAACCATTTTGTCACCCCTAACCCCACATGATGATCAATGGCACAATAAGAATTGTAAATTACTAAAATTAGACGAGGTTGACCATTGACCAGCCTTGGCACATGATTTCATGATGATCAATGGCACAATAAGAATTGTAAATTACTAAAATCAGACGAGGTTGACCATTGACCAGCCTTGGCACATGATTTGATTCATTCAGCAATATTTTTTTCCTTGTGAGAGAGCAGATGGATGGGCGTAACCGGGGTAGGCCTTGCTCGCTAAAAAAGAAAATATATGCTCTCTCTCTCTCTCTCTCTCTCTCTCTCTCTGTTTTTCGAAAGTAGCATGAATTCATTAAATTATGTTTCAATTTCCTTTACACCTCTATTTCGAAGTGCAAAGAATAATTTAAACTATGAAAATACATTTTTGTCCCATATTAATCACTTACATATCAATTCAACAAAATAATTAAAAGATTGAACAACCTAGAAATCATTCTTCATGTCTTGTTTGAGCCAACTAGTTCAATAATAAAATAAAAATCTATGGCTTCGGATCCTCGTCGTTCATGTAAAGGTGGCTTATCTGATCACTGAATAAGGAAGTAATGCGCAATGGAGTCCATCCAGCATATCTCCTCTCGATCTTTGCTAAACATATATCCTTAACATGCTTGAAAATACTGCGACTTTTGACAGCAGGTTGATTCGCATATTCCTCCAAAGGCATCCACTGGATAGCAACCAGAAGCTAAAATTTGTAAGCACTACGTTTTATAATTTGTGGAAGAGAAGACAATTCGAGTCAGAAAGCAATTTAAGATACCCGGGCTTCCTCAATTTCTGAGTCTTGCTTATGGATGTCGTAAGATGACGGTCGCAGCACGCACAAAAAGATCAAGTCTGACTTGCCGAAGAAGTACCTGTGCATCTGCCTATAAATTGAAACAAATTATTGAAATTCTTACAATATATAAAGCTCGTCCCGTCTCCAACCCCCAAACAAAAATAAAATTGTATTGTATTGTTCCTAATAAATAAAGAGTTAGCTACATGGAATCGGCTCTCATGCAAAACATATCCCAACGATCTTCAGTGTCATTCCCTTAAGTCACCACCTATTTCCTCCATTATTCCCTTAACTTATTCTGAATAGATGCCACCTCCTATTTCCTCCAAATTTAGGATTTATTTTAATTATTTCTAGTATGCTCACACGTCCATCTTAACATTCTCATTTCTGTTACATTCTCTCTCTTTTTGACACATTGTTATTTTCTATAGCTAATCCAGATGGTAGAAAGATCAAAACAATCTACGCTTCAAGAACCTTTATAACAAAGCTGGCATGTCATATGGATAATTCTCATCGAGAAGGCTCATTTAGTTCAGTAATTACTTCAAAAAAAATTAAGTAAACTCTGCGCAAAAATTGTCTCAATTAGCTGCCCATTTTTCCTCTTGGGTGAGTAACCAGCAAGTTTTATAACTTTCTCATGCAAGTAGGGAAAAATACTTCAGATTAAAAGAAAATCTTGAGTAATAGAATATTTCATTAAAAACTTTTACCTGAATGCTATCACATCAACAAATTCGGTATTGATCTGCAATAATAGATGTCCAGCTCTCTCAAAATACTACACCAAAATGCTTGGAAATGGGAAATTACATATGTTTGTTTATACCTACACAGTGATTACTTACTCCTGTTTCTTCTTTTACTTCTCTTGTTGCACCAGTGAATATATCCTCTCCCTGTGGATTAAAGAGCTCAACACACTGATTAAAGAGATATAAGACCTCGTGTTGGAACTTAAACTTCTGGATACATGCATACCTCTTCAAGAATACCAGTAGGGATCTTCCAAATACCTGTTCCCCAAAATTCGCCAATCTTTTCCCGTACAACTAGCAACTGTAAAAGAGAAGTTGCAAAATTTGAAATAGAAATTCAAGAAAATATTGTTACCCGTATTCGATAAATTTTATTCAGTAAGCTGAAGCACAACTCTTCACATTAATATCAAAATACAATATAGTTCCTAGAGAAAAAAAAAAAAATTATATCCAAAATAAGAGTTGTGAATTTGCTGATGAAGAAAGATGGAATAAATATGTATGCCAACATCAACAAAAATAGAATGAGAAAAAGCCATAGCTCTATTATGATGTTCAAATGGGACATAGATAGAGGTTCCTTCTCATATACAGATACTTCAGAGTACCTCTCTTTTATCGTTCATGACAATAGCACCAATGCGGACTTGGTGTGTAGCATTTGCAGGGATAGCACTCGTAGTATCAGGAATCCAGTATGCAAGCATCAAGTACTGAGGCTCTGCATGATGATACCAAAATCCTTCCTGCAAAAATACAGCACTATCTGACTGAATTCAGGAGTCAAAACATAATAATTGATCCAACAATATTATCCTGGTAAAACTACTAAACAAACTGCAGCAATTTTTTTAAATATGCTAGTCCCAAAATCTTATAGAACTGGAACAAACTTAAGTAACAGGTACCAAATCAGAATCCCAACAATCACACCACTTCTATAGTTGCTAGGATTGACCATTTAACGTATTACGAATCAAAACCAGTAAATCACATTTTCATATGGATAATATCTTCTGTTTCGAGGGAAGGAAACATCGTGGACTCTGTAGAACTAACATGAGACACATACAAATATCCATGCCAAGTATAATCACTCTCTGTTTCACATGATATGCTCAATTCTAAGAAAAGCCATGAAATGCTAATATGACACAGACCTTAAAGTATCAAAGATATAAGGAACCGCCTGTTTTACCTTGACTGCAATTTCAACAAGATTAGAAAGTCCAATTGGTAGTTTGATCCAAGCACCCTTCTTTCCCTGCAAGATAATTTTGTCAAACTAGCAAAAAGGAACACAAAAATCAAGAAATTTTAGCATTGGATCAAATGCATATTACCACATGTTAATTTTGTCTAACAAGAGGGAGTCATTGATTGAAGATTGTTAAACAGTTGCTGTAAGCAATCTTCTGAAATGAATTGGTTACTATGATGCTCATTCCACACAAGCACCTTGACCAGTACAAGTATGTAGGAAAATGATTTCAAAATAATTGATCAGAGAAACATATAAAATCTATTGGTCAAAGGAAGGGAAACCCATAAACATTCAGAGTAATGACTGAACCGCAAAGACATTTTATTCTACAACTCTTTCCCAAGTCATACTAAACATGTGAATCAAGAGCAAGAATTTAAAGATTCTGTGTGAGGTCAGGATGAACAAGACATTAAAAAATTTGGAAGTTTTTAAGTCTAGCAACACAACATGGTAGAAATGTTAGTTTCCTTGATTATTCTCTTTACATTAATGCTTGTTTGGTAGTGCTTTTAATTGCTTATTACCCTATGTAATGTGTAGATAATAAGTGGGTAGTAAGGGATTCCTAAATAACATGTGAATAAAAATGTAAGTTTGACTTGCTTAAATTATAATTTAAGCTTTGCCAAACATGTTAAGCTTACAGTGAGAAAGGTTCTGAGTTCGTATCACGCAAGAATTAAGATACCGCTAGGTAACACCATTCACGCATGAGTAGCGTCATAAAAGGTAAATTCCTCTATGATTATACATTTTCATTGGTTAATAACACAGGACTTGGCACAGCCGCAGACATGTCTACAAGTGGTACAGTGGACAAGATTGACAATTTATCAAGTGTCCGATACCGATAGTAACTGAGAATCGAATTGTTGTCAAGTAAATTTTCTAGTCGATTGCATCTCAAAAATGATAGAAGGATTAACAAGTTGAAAGTCTAACAGAAACTTGCTCCAGCGTCATAGGAACATATACCTCCAGCTTCCACTGGGAAAGAGAAGCTTTAAGCATTGCCTGAAAAACATTGGGGTCCATAGGCTCCTTCATATCCACTATGACTCCATCATGGTGATCCCCATAAGCAGGAAGCACTTTAAAATTTGGAACTCCATCTTCAACAACATTTTGCCCCATTAAACTGCATAATATCAGAAATGAGATATAACGATACTGTTCATGAACTTAACTGGTGCATACCACTGAAAATCAGTTCCATTGATCAAATAAGCAAAAAAAAAAAAAAAAAATTAATTTAATTAAAAACTGATTCTGATTATACTATTAAAAACAGACTAAAGTGCCTTTGAATTATTAAAAATAAATTTCAAATTTTCGCAAGCAGTTAGCAATTCTTTGGCAAGAAAATTGATTTTACCAGAACAGACAAAACTATAATCCGTCACACAGAAATCAAATCTAAAGCAATTCTAGATCAGATAAGGCACACGATATGATAAATGAATAGCAATATATTTAAACTAAAAAATAAAACGTGTACCTTTGCAGAAACAGCACCAAAAAGGCAAAACTACGAAGTACTGCTGTTGCCAGTTACTGATGTACCAATAATTGATAAAGATTCAGTACTTAAATAGAGGTCAGGATGAGCGGCGAAACTAGCATGCGCCGAGTGCGTACGAATAGCGTACCTTGAAGTTGATTACGTCATTTGTAGTGGCCGACCTTTTTGTTACGTGTTGGCATGAGAGGCGGATGGCCATACCCCACACTGAAAAGGACACGCTTAAGTCCGATTCATGCACGGCAAAATTCATCGACTTGCGACCACAAATCAACCGCACAAGAATTGCTTGAACGTAACGCCATTATGTTTATATATCTGATGATTTTTCATGATATTCTTATCTTTTAACTTTCTTATATTCAAAACGTCTATTGAAATAGTGTATAACAACTTTTTTTAATCATATTTTAAAAATAAATAAATAAAAGGTACGAAAAAAAGTTTAGTTTCCAAAATCTAAAAAAAAAATCTTATTTTAGTCTCCAATAGGGGCTAAAAAAGTTTGTTAGATTCAAACATGTTGACTTGAAAAATGTATTTTTCTAATACAAGTTTGAATATTGTGTTATTATTTAAAAAATAATAATAAATCAATTAGATAGCAAAAGGTGTCTATTCACTGGACTCCAATGTCACTTGGATCGAAATTCTTTCAATATTTGTGTTACCTAAATAGCAATGCGTTGGAGATTTTTCGCATGTGTTAAGCATTAAGTATCGTGGGTGGGACCTAATTGTCACGTAAAAAGACTTTAAAAACATATCTCATTGATCACTCAACATTTATGCCAGTTATCCATGATAATCCATCCATCCATACATCCATTAATGTAATGTAATGAATTTTATTTCGTCATGACAGTCGAAAATCCAATATGACATTATTGAGGTGTTGAGTGTCGCTATGACATCAAAATGGAAATAAAAAAATTTAAGAGAAAATCTCTCAGATACAGCCTAAGTATTGTAAGATTAAAAAATAAATGTTCAGACCTAAAAGGCTACTATATCCATAAGTTTATGGACCCAAAATAAAATTTCCAACTTTTGGATTTCACCCGACATGCCCATCTGACTTTGAGAAGGCTTGTTGTCCATTTACGTTTGGACTTTGGTATCACCAATGTTTGGATTGTTTTGTGCAAGAGTATATTATGGAGTCACGCATATTATTACCCTACAAATAACGTGTTACTTGACAAGTAACGATTTTTATTATTATTATTTTAAATAAAGTTGAGTTGGTTGTGACGTCAATGGCGGCGTAGGAGATAGTGATAGGGTTGATTTTGGGAAATGGTATTTCAAGATTAGAGTAATTAGGTAACACGTGTATTAACTAACAAGTAACTAATTTTTTATAATTTAATTGAGAATTGGTAAGTTATAGCGTTGAATGAGGTGGAGCTGTTGAAGATAATGATTTCGGATGGTAGTGTTTTGTAGATTGTGTCGGTTGAACAAAAAGTAAGGATAATACAACATGTTATCGACGTAGAACATGATATTTTTTAATAAAAAATAATATATGATGACACAACATATTATCCATACGAAATAGTGATTTTTTTTATTAAGAAAAATAATAACTATGATAAAATATTATTTTTAATAAAAATAGAAATATTTTGATGTTATTGTACAAGTAATACACAATAACATGTAATGCTATCCAAACATGTAATTTGTAAAAAAAATGTTAATTTTTAATGCAAATTTAAAATATTAATTTTAAATGAAAAGTAGGTATACTAAAAAACATATAAAAGGAGATGAATAATGCTGGTCCACCAGGGTTTGGTTCACAGGTGGTTTACAGGTAATAAAATATTCTTTACCACAATCAGCACGAGGGAAAACCACGTGAATGGAGCAAAATGGAGGGAAACCCACCACTTGGAGTTTTCCCCAAAATAGAATAGCTTGCCTGCCATTTCCGTCTTCAATACCTCCGGTTTCTGAAAAAATAAGGGAGGGGTACTTCTGTTTTCTGCTCTTTCATATGTATTTTAACAGCAAGCTTTTAACCCTGTCATTGTCCCGGCGAAGAGGTGTATTAAACAGTCGAATCCTGTGATCTTCTCCGGCGATATGGTGGATTAAATCAGTCAGAATCCGGTTACTTCGAGGACGGCATTATATACGTGAGTCAATGTTTATTTACAAATGTTCAAATCAAAAGTATCATGAAATGGTGTACTGAAATCCATTTTTGTTTTGAGCACACTAAAGGGCTCACTGTCAAACAAATTTCTGTTTTGTCACCTCCATAGGACAGAAGCCTTCTTCATTCTTCAATGCTGGTCGAAATGGTTGAGTAATTGCGTAATTGCAAATGCTAGTCACAACGCCAGTAACTCTATTCTTCAATGCCGGTCGAAATTGTTGAGTAATTGCAAATGATAGTCACAAAATCAGTAACTCTAACACCGGCAAAGAATAAAAAGAAAGAAAAGATGGTGTGTCCCCCCAATATGTTGTCCATAATGTTGACCTATATTTATGATTATTTCTTTGAGTGCAAATTTACGGTTTCACAGAATGACTTGTGCTTGTTGAGTTGAGTGCAAATTTACGGTTTCCATTTCTGATTATGATATGCTAATTATTACATTTTGATGTGTTGTTGCAGAGTAAATTATGGATAACGTAATGGATGAATGTTTGGTGGAATCTGGGAATGAGAATGTGACGGAGAATATGAACACGGTGGACGATCAGATTTTAGGAGAAGATAATCCGATTGCGCCCGAGGTTGGTATGGTTTTTAGCAGTGAGACGGATATGTGGGAGTTGTACAAAAGATATGCATATAGTGTAGGTTTTCCAGTTCGAAAAAGGAATTCGAAAAGGGGTGAAGACGGTGCATTGAGATTTGTGACGTTCACTTGTTCCCGTGAAGGAAAAAGTAGAAGTAGTCAAAGTTGTTTTTTAAAATCGCAACCGACAATTCAGACAAATTGTAAGGCGAGGATCTCGGCATCGGCAGATAGTAATGGATCGTGGAGAATTAACAGAGTCATACTTGAACACAATCATAAAACAAGTCCAACAAAGTCGAGGTTGTATCGATGCAATCGAGAGCTTTCGGCATCTGTGAAACGGAAGCTTGAAGTGAACGATGTGGCTGGAATTCCATTGCATAAAAGCTACAATTCCGCTGTTGTTGAAGCAGGTGGTTATGAAAACATGACTTGCATTGAGAAGGATTGCCGAAATTATATCGAACAAGTACGTCGATTAAAGCTTGGAGAAGGAGATGCTACCGCTATACAATCTTACTTCTCCAATATGCAAGCAAATTGCTCCGGATTTTTCTTTATTATGGATTTGGACGATGAATCGCGATTGAAAAACATATTCTGGGCAGACAAGCTTATAAAGAGTTCGGCGATGTGGTCACATTTGACACCACATACCTCACTAACAAGTACGACATGCCGTTCTCACCGTTCGTCGGTGTTAACCATCATGGGCAATCAATACTGTTTGGTTGTGGTTTGGTGTCCAAGGAAGATACAGATACTTTCGTGTGGTTGTTTAGCACTTGGTTGAAATGCATGCATGGTAAAGCTCCAATTGGAATAATAACTGATCAAGATAGAGCTATGCACAATGCAATCCGAATAGTATTTCCAAATACGCGACATAGATGGTGTCTCTGGCACATTTTGAAGAAGTTGCCAGAGAAATTTGGTTATCATGTTAATAAGGGTGGAATTTTTGGTGCCTTACACGATCTGGTGTATGAGTCACAGTATGTTGAAGACTTTGAAGTAGGGTGGGGCGTGATGGTTGATGAGTATGAATTACAGGACAATGAATGGTTATCAGGACTGTACGAGAATCGAATTCATTGGGTTCCTTGCTTTTTAAATACTAGTATGTGGGCAGGGATGTCAACTACTCAAAGGAGTGAGAGCATGAATGCTTTTTTTGACGGATATGTACACACTAAAACATCTCTAAAACAGTTCGTAGAACAATATGAACGAGCTTTGAGGAGTAAGGTTGAGAAAGAGTTCCAAGTAGACTTCAAATCATTTTCTCAAATGTTACCATGCACAACGGCATTTGAATTAGATAAGCAATTCCAATCGGTTTACACCATCGCAAAATTTCGAGAGGTCCAAGCCGAATTCGCGGGGAAGCTGTATTGTGATGTAATATCTGCCACCGAGACGATTTTCGGGACGACATACAAGGTACAGGAGATTATTGTACTCGGTGAAGGAAGGAAGAAAAAATTATTTTCAGTTTCATTACAGAAAGAGTGTTGTGAATTTTCATGTAGCTGTCACTTGTTCGAATTTCGGGGAATTATTTGTAGGCATGCTATTGCAGTCCTCATCCGATATGACATCACACACATTCCAGAGAGATATATATTGCGACGCTGGAGGAGAGATGTTGTTAGAGCACATACCAGAGTTGCAGTGAACTACGCCGGGTTGGTGAGTACTCCTGAATAGGTTAGATACGATCACATGTGTCAGTCCTTTGCTGAGGTGGCACACCTTGGTGCCGAGACAGAAGAAAAGTATCATGTAATAATGGATTGGATCGAATCACGACGTAGTGATATGACGTTGACTCGATCGAATGATGGAAGTAATGTCAGGGTACGACAGCATTTAAATCAATTTATATCACAAAACTCTGCGAGCGGGGGCATACGCGATCCAGTTTCCTCCAAAAGGAAAGGTGCCCCTAAAAAACTTAGAAGAAAAAGCCCACTTAAGTCGCAAAAATGCCGTTCGAAGGTAATGTTCCATTAGTTAACCCTCATGTACGAACAAGTTCATTTTTTAAATTTTTGTCATTCAGGCTGGATCGACCTCAAGCAAAGGAAAGAGGCCAAAAGCACATCAACCTAATTTTCCATGTGATCCAACCCACATGCAGGACGCAATCATTGATGGAGATTTTTCAATGTCGCCAAGACTTCCCTATTCTGAACTCTTGTTGGTAAGTATTTCAAATTTGATTATGGTTTTCGTTTCACGTGTTACTAATTAAGACTTCGAAATAGGGTGGTAGGAGAAGTCAAGAATTGACACAACCAATACCGGCTTCAAATTTTACTCTGTCGTCGACGCCTTTGGAATTCAATTCGCAAGGTACATGTAATTTCTATAGATAGAGTTCTCGTTCATATTATTTCTCACGTTCACATATTAATATTCTTATTGGATAACAGATCATGCAGCAGGGTACTATTACCCACAGTTCCAGGATGAATTAGATAGCTAAATATGACCTTTTGAAGCCACTTCCAAATTTGTGGCTGTCATGAAGTAGCGGAATGACTTCACATGTTTTTGAATACTTTGAAGTAGGATTCGATTTGATTTAATTGGTTGTTCGCAGTTATCGAAAATACATATAATTCCATTTTGTTGATGTACAACTTATTGCCGAAATTAGACGTTTCCACATGTTTGTTCAATGTATAACTTCTGTGTCTGTCCAGCAACAATGTCCAACTTCTGGTTTGATATGTCAATCAGGTTTTTTATATGTTCAATAAGTTTTTCAATTCATTTTTTTTAGTTGATTTTTTGGAATGTGATGCATCACAGTATATTGTTCTGCTATAAAATGTATATCAAAAACAACAGAGTAAGGTTAGACAACACCAGTAACTCAATCCTCATAAACCTATTACCATGCAGAAATTTGCAATTATACATACACAAATGTACATTGCCAGAAGAGAACTCACGTTCATCTCAGCTTCATCCAAAATGTACATTGCCAGAAATTTGCAATTACACATACACAGACATTGCAATACCTCTAAAACATATGTACATTGCTAGAACACCTACTACATTGGACCGTCTACATAAACTTTCTACTACAATGGATTAACTACTCAATTTAGCTTCTAAATCAACTGTCAATTACTACAACCAACTACTCCATCCGACCCTTCTCCTTAGCGTTCCCTTCCTCCATTGATTTTCTCTTCGTGATTGTCATGTTCAATGAAATTCGGACCTCTTCGTCGTCCTTCAACTGAATCACGGACTGAAACAATTTTGACATTTCAGCCACTGCATTCACTGCAACAGGTTCTGCCTCACCAGTGCCAGAGGATTCCCCTTCATCAACCAACTGCCAGAAGCTGCATCTCTTGCTGCAGCACTTGAATAGTTTCCCTTTGTTTGCAGATTCCTTCTCAACCAGGAAAAACATTTGGAATCCAGTCTTACAATCCGGGCAGTGGCGTTTCCTCTGAAATTGCTCAAAGTAACGTCCCTTCCCTCTACAACTATGACAAATACCAGAATTTTTTCCAGCCATTCTACGATGGGCTCCACAACAAACATTCAAACCAAACAAAAAACCATTAGCATTCGTTCAACCAACTCAGAAGGTGAAGCAATTCCAAAACGGGTCAAATACCATTTACACTACCTGGTGTTTACAATAAATCAGAGAGAACGAAGATTCAGTTTCCAGATGAGGTGCTCGATTGTGACAGAGGAGATGGCGATGACTGTAAGACTGTACGAGAGAGGAGATGGCGACGAGTCACGAAGTTCGACAGAGGAGATGGCGACAAGCCACGAAGTTCGACAGAGGAGATGGCGACAAGCCACGAACTCTTTCTCAACTTGGTCGCTTACAGAAGCCGGGTCGACCGATTTTGGGTGGATTTCTTATGCTTGTTGGTCGCCGGAGGTTGGAGAGTTGGAGGTGACAGGCGCCGGTGATGGAGAAATATTTAGGGCTTCGATTTGGAGAGAATTTGGGAATTGGATGATAACGTCTCGTTTGTGGACCGGCATTATTGGCGTTATTCTTATTCTTCTTCTTTGTGGACCTTTTTGGAGAGAAATAATATTTTATTACCTGTAAGCAGCCTGTGAGCCAAACCCTGGTGCTGTAGCGCGATTGAAAAGGAGATAGATGTAAAACATTCATTTTTAGAGAAAATTGGTATTTTTTTAAAAATGACGTATTTTTAAATTTTTGGACGAAAGTAAGATATTTGCGAAGTTATTTTAAAGGGTGTTATAAAGTTAGTTATAAGATACAATTTCAAAATTAAGAAACTTGTTTTGAAGTTCCAAAAATCATATCATAATTCACATTTTATTAATTAAATAAACAATTGAAAATATTTTTATTAGTTAAATATGTAATTAAATATAGTAAGACCATAATATTAAACAGTTTATGGTTACGGTTACTACTAGTTACTATTACAAAATGTCATAGTTATAAATCACAAATTTTATAGGTCATAATTTATTTTATCTATCATAAATTAAAAAATTGATTGGTCACGCATTATTTCTCGATCACAAATCACAATATCATAACTTATTTATCGATCATAAATTATCAAATTAATAGGTCACACATTACTTTTCGATTACAAATCACAGATTTTATATATCATAACTTATTTTACAGTCACAATTATCAAATCAATTTATCATAACTTAACAAATTATAAGTCACAATTACAAATTTAGTCGCAATCTCACATTCTTATATGTTACATATTATTTATTGGCTACAAATTATCTATTTTATTGAACACGTACTATTTATTTGTCAAAATAATCATTTTATTGGTCACAATTACTCAAATAATTGGTTAAACACAGTTCACCCGCCACACCCCAATCTAATGTCTCCTCACTTCACAACCACAACCAACACTACCATTACCTGCACAACCACCATTTGTAATCACCACCACCGTCAACACCATCACCACCATCTCGCCATCACCACTTGTACCACCACCAACAAAACCTCCCAAAACTCGAGATAAACAGAGCGGACCAAATTGGAAGAGGAAGAAATCACCCCAAATCATCGTCCTTGGGCAGCGACAGAGGTGACCGTCGTTGCGCACAATGTTGTACGTAGAGTGAGCGGCGCTGTGCGCAACGCCCAAAATCATCTCGGCTACACACGACGTACTTTAGTTTCGCTGACTTCCTCTACTACATTTTCATTTTGACCCTCCACAATTATATACAGATCCAAATACAATAAACAACTGATTTCCCAAACACCTCTACAACAACACCACTTTCAATTCCACTGGCTTCATAGCACACTATCACCACCTCCCTTTGTCATATGCAGAAACATATTTCCAAATAGCAAATAAAATGACATATGACGTGGAGCAAAGGGAGGAGAAAAGGGCTGCAGAGAATTAAAAATGAATCTCATTTTGTTTGGATAGAAAATGAATTAAGGTTAAGGAGTGGGTGGGTGGTGTGAATATGGTATACTTAAATTTTGAAAGAATAAAGTTGAAATTTGATTTTTGAAATGATAAGTTAAAATGTATGGTTAGGTGTAATTTTCACTATTTTAAATATGGTGCATTATTCGTACCTTTGAGACCTATTGTGTAAAATTTTCCCTCTTTTTGGAATTGGCGAAAAATATCCATGTATGAAACTTGAAGTCTATTCTAACCCCCTCTGTCTACTATCATCAATTCTGCAGTTAATTCAAATAAATAAGGCTTAAATGGAAAATTAAAAAGGGCAAAACTGTATTTCTTTCTCATTTTCTTTAATATGGGCCACAAAACCTGGGTTATAGGTGTTTTACGTGAGAAACAAACGAACACAAGAGCAATAATTTTGGTTACAAGCCCACGATCGACGTTTGATTCTCCTTTACCAACGATTGTAGCAATTTCTTTCTCCACAACTGAAGGTTCAACAACTGACATTCTACGAGAACGATTTGCAATGGTAAGTAATATACGCATAATTTGTATTTGACATGCTTTCTTAAAAATTTTGAATTTTTGAAATGAGGTTCTGAAATTAGTTGGTTTTTATGGTGTGTACAGTTTTCCATTGTGATTATCGAGAATGTATGCTCCAAGAGTAAGAGGTTTGGAAGATGCTCCTGAATATGGTAAGTTCCTCTGTTTTGGCGATTTAAAATGATGTTTTTTGGTTCAATTTTTTACGTGGTCTTGTTCGAATTTTGGTCTAAAACGTGTGTGCATGTTGATTGTTGTGGGTGTTTACCAATTTCTAGTACTAATTAGTTTTTCATGTTCATCCAGTCGACTATACGGACTACTTTACAATGGCTATATACAGTTGGGGTGTTTTCTTCGATAAGTCGATTAATGTGAAGTACGAACATGGTCCAGTAATGTTCATGGACTATATGAAGCCTGAGTATTTAAATAAGGATTGGTTTAATGCTTTTGCGTATGTGTGTTGGGACCGTGGGCCTTAAGACTTTTACTTCCAACTGTAGAAAGACAATTTGGGTAGTGTTTTGAGGAAGTTGCGTAGTAAGTCAAATGTTGGGGAGATGTTGAAGGATATTAAAGGACACATGTTAGTTGAGATTTATGTGTTAATACCTAGCAAAACATATGCACTATCACAAAAAGCATATCAAGAACTAGTGCAAGATGTTCTAAAAAGTAGTGCCCGTAATGAAGGGGTGAAAGTAAAACCAAAGATGCTACATCCTTGTGTTTGATGTGGATGAAGGTGGTTTAGGGAGAGCATGATATTAGTGATTACGTACCTAAAATGTAGATGAGACGTGGTCACAATTTGAGAAAACACTTACATATGATGCTGGGGTTGGTAATGTACAATCTAAATAGGATGAAGAGAACCTGAAATTGGGTGATGAATCACTAGGGCAGCTTGAAAGACATAGTGATGATGAGATAATAGAAGAACTAGTGGAAGGTTTTGTCGAGAATGACTACGAAGTTCAGGGACGAATCCAGGATTGGATCGGATACCGGGCTACAAAATTTTTGACCGAACTAATACGTGAAAAAAAAATTTACACATAAAAAAAATTTACATAATTTTTTTTTTTTTGCCTTAATGGACTGTGGGGGGGACTGCGTTACAGCCCTGTCCAGCCCCCCTACATCCGTCTCGACGAAGTTGATGATGACCAATCATGATCTAATGAAGAAGCAATTAACGTTGATTTTGATTTTGATTTTGGTTTGTAAAGGCCGAGAATCACCTACTGCAAACTGAAAAAAGAACAATCCGGGACCTGCCATTGTTTTGTTTAGCATTTTGGTATGTTAATGTACTGCGTTGGACTTGGATTATTTTGTAATTTGAATGTTTGTTATTGTGGTCTAGTAATGGTGTTATTTGATGTGCATGATATTTTCTCATTTTTCTGGTATCATTATCTTTTGGTTGTATGGGTTGAACGGGGTCAATAGGTAGTGTTGTAAATCGCAATCTTCGTATATTCAAGGACATTTTGTGCAAATATACACCATTACAGGGTTTAAATACTCAAGATTTACAATAATACATGATTGTATAGCAAATTGTTTTACGTTTTTCATGTTGTTTTGTGCAACCATTTTAATTTTTTTGGGAGATGGGGGAGGGGGGTTGCACTGAATTTAGAACACAAACATCGTATAATACTGCCCAATACAGATTAACAACCAGATAAAAGGAAAGAAAATAGATGATGAAATTGGAACAATTCATTTGCACATCATTTATTACAGAATTTGTATGGGATGTCACAACATTTACTACTATCCATTCATTACACAAATCTACAAGGTGGTCGAACCTTTTATTTCCGCCAAAAATCCACATCCTTACATAGCCACACAAAACCCAATAACCTAGGACCTAAATCCAAAATTAGTATTTGACAAAATATGTCAATTCAATTGTTATAGAAGTTAGGACTATTTACATACATATATTTACAACTATAGAGGCTAAACTAGGAAATAATCAAACTAAACTGGGAAATAGTAAAATCAGGAAATCTCCTAATCTTAGGAGTACAAATCAAAACTCATTCCCTGAAATCAAGAAATACAATAGTTGTAGAATCTCCGATATTACAGCACATGTATATTTTTTGCACACTCCCCATCAAGCTGATGAAAGAATGTTATCCATTCCACACTTGTCAACTAAATTATGAAAAATTGTACTGGACAACCCCTTTGTGAGTATATCTACAAGCTGATTCTCTGTTGAGACAAATAGAGTGCAAATCAGGCCACTATTAAGTTACTCATTTATAAAATGTCTATCAACTCCTATATGCTTCGTGCAATCATGTTATACCAGGTTATGAGCAATATTGATAGTAGACTTATTGTCACAATACAATCTCATCGGACCTTTCCACTTAATCTTCAAATCTTCCAAATTTATCTTCAACCATAGGAGCTCACAATTTCGAAGTGTCATTGACCTGAATTCTGTTTCTGTGCTTGATCTTGCAACCACATTTTGTTTTTCACTTTTCGGCGTAACAAGATTTCCTCCCAAGAATGTAAAATAACCAGATGTTGATCTTCTATCGTCGATTGATCCTGCATAATCAGCATCAGTATAAGCTTCAAGACTTAATCCTTCTCGTCGTCTAAACAAAATTCTCTTACCATGTAAACCTTAAAGTCCTGTAGAATTCTATTCACCGCCTTAAGATGAGTCTCTTTTGGATTATGCATAAACTGGCTGACCACACTAACTGCATATGTTATATCTGGTCTAGTGAAAGATAAATAAATCAATTTTCCATCAAGCCTCTGATAATTACCTCAATCAAATACCACATCATCTGGGACCTCACTCAACTTATGGTTGAATTCTATGGATGTATTAACTGGCTTACACCACAGTTTACCTGTATCCTTCAAGAGATCAATCACATACTTCTATTGAGGTATAAAAATCCCCTGCCGAGAATGGGCCACTTCTATGCCAAGAAAATATTTCAGTTTACCAAGCTCTTTGATCTCAAATTCTTTCACCAAACATCTTTTTAATTTTTCGATTTCTTTCGTATCGTCTCCAGTCACTATTATGTCATCCATATAAACCAATAATGCAGTAATTCTCCTCGAAGCTGAATGTCTCACAAACAATATATGATCACCTTGACTCTGTTTGAACCTAAGACTCAACATAACTTTGGTAAACCTTCCAAATCTCTTGGAGATTGTTTAAATCCATACAACGCCTTTTTCAATCTACATACTACTTGTTTTTCATTTGTAGAGCCAATTCCTGGAGGAACTTTCATATAGATTTCTTCTTCAAGATTGTCATGTAAGAAGGCATTTTTGACATCAATTTGTTGCAATCTCCATTCGAAGTTGGCCGCCAATGACAATAACACTCTTACCGTGTTCATCTTCGCAACTGGAGAAAATGTTTCAAGATAATCTATGTCGTAGGTTCGAGTGTAACCTTTGACAACCAATCTCATCTTGTTTCTCTCTAATGACCCATCAAACTTATATTTCATAGTAAAGACTGATCTACATCCAATTGGTTTTTTTCCTTCGGGAATTTCACCAAATCCCATGTCTTGTTTTTGTCTAGAGCCTCCATCTCTACTTTCGTAGCATTCCTCCAATTCTCATCTCCTAATACCTTGAATAGTGTTTTGGGAATGGCAATACTGTTAAGGCTAGTGAGAAAGGCCCTATGATTATGGGATAGTTTTTTGTAGGACCTGAAAAGGTATAAAGGATGTTGGGTACAAGTCTTAGTTCCTTTCCTAAGAGCTATAGGGATGTCATAATCATTTTCATTTTGGGTATATAGAACATTAGAATTGGGAGACGTGGTTGGAGTACTTACCTCAACAGTCATCGAGTTTGGATCAGATGATCGTACCTGCACAAGTTTAGAGAGTGACCCTTTCTTTCTTGAATAAATCTTAAAATGAGTATGGTTTATTTTTTGTGCTACAAGTGTAGAACGCATATCATTTTCTGCTGAAACAGAAGAGACTGTAGGGACATGCTCGGATTGGACAGGAACATGTGAGGACTGGACAGGAAAATGTGAGAACTTCGATTGAACAGAAACAGATGGAAATGACTTGGACGCAGGTAACTCAAGAAGGAAAGAGTCTTTATCCTTATCTTCCATGAATGATAACTCCCCCTGAAGATAAGGATCGCGAAAGTATTGATCATCTTCAATGAAAGTGACATCGACAGACATATGAAATTTTCGCGTGGGAGGATGATAACATTTATAGCCTTTTTGAGTAGACGAGTAACCAACAAAGACACATTTGAGGGCCGTGGATCGAGCTTGCCCCTATGTTGAGAATGCACATGAACAAATGCAACACAACCAAATATTTTGGGAACTAGATTGTTAGTGACATTGCAATTGCGATAGAACTTTGCAAAGATTTGTGCAAGACTTTGAAAATCAAGCATCCTCATGGGAAGTCTATTTATGATGTGAGCTGCAGTTAACATGACTTCTTCCCAAAAAAATTTGGAACTTGTTTCTGGAAAAGAAAGGCTCGCGTAACTGCTAAAAGATGGCCATTTTTTCGTAAGGCCATTCCATTGTTGTTTGGGAGTGCTAATACGAGATGACTCATGAATAATATCATGTTATTAAAAGAATGGAGAAAGGATTTGATTAAAATAATCTTTGGCATTGTCAGATCTTAAACGTTTAATTCCCACTCCAAATTATGTCTTGACCATATTGAATTTTTTTTGAAACACAAGACTCATATCCAATTTGTTTTTTAACAGAAAAATTCATGTCATACGAGTGCAATCCTAAATAAACGAAACAAAGCAACGAGCCCCATAAATGTTGGGTACAATAGAAGGCCCCCAAACGTCACTATGAATAAGAGTTAATGGAATAGATATTCTTTTATTGCTTATTGGAAAAACAGAAGGTTTGTGCTTTATGAGTTCACACACACCACAACGAAAGCTTTCAACAGCAATTTTATTGAACAATGAAGGAAACAACATCTTAAGAACATTAAATGATGGATGACAAGACGGCGGTGATGAAGCCATGTCTTGTCTTTATTGGATTTAAATGACTCGGTAAGGAACGACAAAGGAAAATGATCCTCAATTTTACGTTGTTCACTTTGTTTTTCTAGATAGTAGAGCCCATCTCTCTCCCTAGCATGTCCAATCATCTTTCTCGTACCCTGTTCCTGAAATACACAATGAAAGGTATAAAAAATCATGCTGCAATTAGTATCTTTGGTTAGTTTTTAGATAGATACAGGGTTGGTAAACAATTTTGGAACATGAAGGACATTTTTCAGTGTAAGTGAATTATTAATAAAAAGATCTCCCTGACTAGCAATAGTAGTGACTGCTATGGTGATTTTTTTTATTACTAGGATAGGATGTGTATGAGATAAATTTTTTGAAGGAAAAAGTCATATGGTCTGCGGCTCCCGAGTCAATGACCCATGTGTTAGGGGTAACATTATCCAAAGCATTAAGAGCTTGAGAAGAAGATGATATACTTGAAAATGCTAGATTACAAGTACCTGCCGAAGATGATTGCTTCTCCAATGACCCTAGAAAGTTCTTCAACTTCTCAATCTCATTCCTATTGAATTCAAATGGTGTCTCTAAAATGTTGCAGTCTTCTGTTGACTGCACTCTGACCACCAATTCTCCTTGTTCCATCCTTATTTGGGACTTGTGGCCTGCCGTGAAGTTTCTAACATTTCTCTTTGGTGTGACGGAATTTTCTACAGTAGGTATACCATAAATTGTCTCTGATTTGACTAACTTGGTTGATTGTTTTCTTCAGTGGATGGCTGATCTAGCATAATACTCTTTTCACTTCTTTTTGACACCAACACCGAGTTTTTAACAAAAATATTCTCAACCATAACTTCTCTTATTCCTTCTGCAACACGGATTATTGAAATTGTCTCATTAAGAGATGGCACGTCTTTCTTGCCAAGGACTTGAACCCGTACTACATAAACCTCAATATTAAGCCCAACCAAAAAATCATAAATTCTGTCCTTTTAAACAAACCTCTTAAGCATGGCTGCATCTTCACTATACTTTATCTGGATGCATTGATAATGATCTATCCCTTGCCAAAGATTTTGCAAGAGATTAGAATACTCAATAATTGTCCAATTTCCATGTTTGGTGGCAGCAATCTTAGTATTGATCTCATAGATTTGTGCAACGTCGCAAACCTTTGAATACGTTTGATTGATAGCTTCCAAAATCTCCTTGGCGGTATTAAGGAACATGCATGTGTCACTGATTTCTGGGCACATTAAGTTCCAAAGCCAGGACATCACCATTGAATCTTCTTCGTCCCACACATTATATTTGAGATCTCCCTTCTTAGGACTAGTACCGAGCAAATGACTCAATGTGCCCATGCCTTTCAAATGTGTCTGCACTAGTTGAGACCACTTCAAATAATTTCTCCCATTTAGTTTGTACACTGCCCGAATATTGGGTAGTTCCCTAATAGTAGAGTAGTTTTTCTCGATGCCCTGGGTCTTGCTTGCTTGAAATTCAAACGTGTGGCTGACTTCGATGATTTTATACATGGCTCAAAAAGAGCAGAGAATTCTTTCGAGTGGAAATAAGAATCTCTGGTAATGATCAAAGAGAGATATACAAAAAGAATAAATGAACTCACAAATTTCTGGAATGAGAACAAGAAAAAATCAACAGAATTCCTAGAAAACACCTAAAGCTCTGATACCATGATAAAATATGTCAATTCAATTGTTATAGAAGTTAGGATTGTTTACATGTATATATTTACAATTGCAGAGGCTAAACTATGAAAGAATCAACTAAACTGGGAAAGAGTAAAATTAGGAAATCTATTAATCTTAATCTCCTAATCTTAGGAGACAAATCAAAACTAATTCCCTAAAATCAGGAAATACAATAGCTATAGAATCTCTTGTATTACAGCACATGTATATTTTTCCACAGTGTTCTACCTCTACAATTCCAAGACCTGTAGTTCGAATGCATTCTTGGATCTTAGCAGCTTAGGTATAATCTCCACAAATCTACAACACATAGGTGGGTTGCACCAAGAGAAGTACCCACAACCTCCATTTTGCTGTAGAAAACAAAAACAAATCAGGGCTATAATGACAAAAAAATTGAAATGAAATTTGAGTTTCCATTATTGATGTCGTGTACATCTCAAGAATCTTCTTTCTAGGTTCGCTGTCGTCCATGAAGTCTTCTGTTCAATCTCTATTCCATACCTGCATAGACGAGACTCCATTGTGGCTAAGGATAGTGGGTTACTAACAAAATAATTTCTTACATGCTATATATAAAGAGACACTTATTAAAGAGGAGAAGAAAGAAAGATGTTTTGCCTTTTTTAATTTTTCTATTTTGGCCTTATTTATTTGGAATTAACGGTAGTGGACGACAGGGGGTAAAGCAAACTCCAAGTTTCATATAAAAACGTTTTCTCCCAATTCCAAAATGTGGGAGAATTTTGAATAATAGGTCTCAAAGGTGAGGGTGATGCGCCAATCAACCACTTTAAGTCATTATGGTCCCATATCTATGGAAGCCGAGCCTAATTATGGGAAAAATTCAAAACTTAGGGGTTAAGTATGACAAATCCAGTTTTCAAGTGTCAAGTTTCATAATGTAAAACTCAAGTATTTGCTAGTTAATTAAAAATATTTATTAATTAAATTTAATAAGATCACAAATATACAATTAATGATCACATATACATAATTATATGTCACAACTTTTTTACTAATCACACATTATCGAATTAATTGGTCACAGATTATTTTGATGTCAAAAATAAATTTTTTTGTAGGTCACAATTATTTCATTAGTCGCAAATTAAAAAAAAAATTACAAGCCAAAATTTATTATCGATCACAGATTTTCAAATTTATTTGTCATAAATTATCGAATTTGAAGGTCAAAGTTTAATAATTAGTCGCAAAAAATCAAATCGTTGGTCACGTACACAAAACACTCCACCACCGATACTTGATCACAAACCAACCAAATAGTTGGTAACAATCACTATCCTACCCTGCCCCTGTCTACCCCCGCCACAACCACTGCCAACAACAAAAACAACAACCGCCGCATAGTCGTCGCCTGCACAACACCGCCACAACCACCACCAATAACAAAAACGACCACAACCTCACGACATGTCTCTTTCGGTGGTGACACTGCTGTGCATGCGATTCAACATTCCAAACCGCTAAATCCACCACCACACAAAACCATCATCACCACCACCACCACACAAAACACCATCCAAACACATCCCAACTGCCAGATCCACCACACTACCAAGCAAACCACCAACGACAAAAAAAAAAAAAAAAAAAAACCAAGCAGAGTCAATGGCAGTGGCCTTCGCAGCGCCGCCATCTTCAGTAATGGATGGAGTGCCTCTGTGAGAAGGGAAAATGTGGGGCAACGCACAAACCTACACAAATCGGAGAAGATTTCAGCCGCCACTTTGTGTACAGATCGTCTCCGCTGTGCTTCCACTCGCAGAGGCTCCAATCTTTTCATTACAGCAGCACCATGTGGTGGCAACAGCGACAACAACGACAGAGGTAGAGGACGACATGAGAGGGAGAGGGAAAGGAAGAAAATGGAGAGTGAGTGAGTGAGTGAGAAGAATAAAATGATAGGGTTTGTAATTGAATTGTATGAAAATATTTAGTATTTAATTATTATGTTAATACTCGATTTGTGAATTATGAAACTTTAACCCTCATTTTTGAATTGTAATTCTTAAACAATTGGTATTAAGTAATTTCCTCCCTAATTATTGGCAAAGCCCAGTCCAGACTTTGAAAATCAGTCCAAGATATAGCGGGCCGACATCCGACCCGCCCCCACACTTCCGGGTCCATAATTCATCCTGTTCGTGACTTTGACAATTCATTTCACGCGGTAGAAATTTTGAAATCCCATCCGTGCTGAATTGCTTATCACCGTCCACGCACGCACGCACGCACGCACGCACGCAATTCTATTGATAACAGTAATAATCAGATTTTATATTGGCGTATGGATTATTGTATGAAGCGAATGGCGGTGTGAAGAAGATGAAGATGACGACGACGGTGGAGAATCTGTTGGTGCAGATCTTCGAGCGGAAGAATGGGATTATCGAACAAGTCAAGCAGCGAACGGAATTTTACAACCAACACCTTGCTTCTAAACTCCTCATTGATGGGATTACCCCTCCTCCTTGGTTTTGGAACCCTGCCCAATTCTCAGATCAAACAGGTGCCCCCAAATTAATTTCATATTTGTTAGCCCTAGGATTTACTTCATTGGCTTTTTGAGTCACTTTATGGTATAGAAGTTGGAAGAACCTAGGACGTGTCAAATCAAGACGTAGAAGTTTATTGTTTTTCTTTTGATTTTTGATTATAGTATGTTGTATGCGGTAAATTTGTAAACTTGTTTTATTTTGGGAAATGACAATGATCCAGCCGTTTTTGCCTGCAAGAGCTAGGCACGATTATTGGAGCTAACTGCAAAACAGTGGAAAGTTGACTTGTACTTGCGGATAAAACTGCTGCAGCATAACATCCAACCCCCCAGCCAATTGCTTACGAAGATGTTATCTGCATAAATTAGTTGTTGATCATTAATTTCTTAAGCAATAGAAATACATTTAATAATTTGCCCTAAAAAAAATCTTAGAATTAGAGGTTCTTATATTTTCCTTGCAATATAAATATTGTTGCTATGCTTTTTGTTTGTTCTCATTAACAAGTTTACTGTGTATTGATGGATTTTCTCCCAAGTATTTTGCATAATCTGTAACAGCAATATGTAATTATCTTAAAAATGTTGCTATTGCAGAGCTGAATAAAGAAGAGCTGATTTCTGAACTTCTACTTCCACATCCCCAACCTACAGTTGGTTTCTCTATGGATCGTTTCTCCCAGTACAAAAACCTAGTCACAGAAAATCATGGAGAGATTTCTGATGGACTTTTCATGGAAAAAGGTTTCAAGGCACAGGATGCACCAATGGTTGCAACTGTCAGCAACGAGAATCATGCTCAGTGTGCCCCAAATGGGCTTCCTGAGCTAGATGGTATCAGTACCTCGCCTGTGGACGAGACAGATGACAGGTTTTCAAATATTTGTTATGCACCAGATCAATCACTAGCTAGATTTCAGAGGTCAAAGTCTAGACAACAGGCTCTTGAGTATCGGAGCAGTGCAAAGGCACAAGCTAAGAGTCGCTTAAACCATGAGAATGGCAGTGATGTTCCTCCTAGCTGCATTATATTATCTATTTCTGCTTCCAAGAAGAATGACGAGGCTTCAAAATTGGCTGAACCCTGTGATATCAGTGGCAAAAGTTGTGGGGACTGGGATTTGGATCAAGTAAATTGTCAAAGCAAGGAAAAGGGGATGAATATTGACACTGGTAGAACTACTAGGTCTAGAAGTTCTAACGAAGTCCCAACTTTTGTCAGTGATTCTACTGCTGATGCTGAAGCAGGTAGTTCCTGCGATGATGCCAAAGCAAGGAAAACAAGATCAAGGTCTATATACGTTTCTATGCAGGATGACTGTGTTAATGAGTTTTCGATGGCTGAACCATTTGCTAGCAGTTGTCAACGTTGTGGAGAAATGAAACTTGATGAAAGAGATTGTCAAAGCAAAGAAACACACATCAATTCTAACACTACTTTACATGCTAGGTGTAGGAATTCTGGTAAACCTCAAAGTTATGCTAATGATTCTTTGATAACAAATTTCTCTTCTGGTGATACTGACAGGATGGATCATACCATAGTAGATCCCATGGTTAAGTTACGTGTAGACTATGTAAATGGGTCGATTGCAGCATTTAGTTCTTCTAATGGTCCCACCGAAAATTTCAGGGCCCGAGAATCAATGTTAGAAGATGGGAGAAGGCACAAGGAAAATGGAGCTGATCTTTCCTGCAGTAGGATCACAAGATTCAGCAGATCTGTCCAACAGAATCCTGGTATAGGTGCAGATCTGGATTTGCCTTTTCGCTCTGCCAAGGCTGATCGTAGAATGCTTGCTCCAACAGTTGGCTCATCAATGGAACATTCTAACGTATCTAATGAGGTTTTGGGGTTGGTTAAAACTTCTGTTGGGTTGGTTGGCAGAGTGACTATGTCTCAGACTAGGTCGGGTGACAAAGGCATAACAGAGCATGTCAATAGATCTAATAGTTCCAGCCAGGGGGACAAAGACGATCAGAATGCTTCAGGTGGTCAAATGCTCCAGCCTTGTGGTGAAATTCATGATGTTGTTACCTTGAAGGGGAATGCTGAAATTCTTGTGGCTAATGACCTTGTTTCACGTGATCTTGTTGGAGAACAGTCTGTAAATTCCAGTCTCAGTGACGCCAAGCGAAGAAGAGAATTTGAGTATCATGTTGCATGGGCTCCCTCTGATTGTTTTATGGTTGTGAAGCCAAAGCAACTCGATTTTGATGACATGGAAGAGCACAACTCAAATGAAACCTCCACTTCTATTTCCAGAAAGATAATACTTGACAGCTCACCAGTAAATATATGTTGTTCTTTGTCAGAACATGAACTCTCACAAGATAAAGATTTTTCTTGTAATATCAATCAATTATCTTCCCATAAGAAGTCATTAGAAACGTTGGAGGTCTCAAACAAAGGAAAGGAAGATTGGAGGGGTTCTTTTGATTTTGATGTCAACAGGCAATTCGAGATCCAGATGGAGAAAGATAGATCGGTAATGAGTGAGCACCCTATGTCAATAAGTTTTGAAAATGACGTTGGGGCTGTGGTGCAAATTGAAAACTCTCAAATGTTACAGAAGGCAGATATTTTCTTATCAAATGCTGTTCCTGATATAGAGATCCATCAGGCGGAACTTCATTTGAATGAAGGGCATGATGCCTCACCAGATATGCTCATTGAAAATGTAAGTTCTAATGTTCTCTTTTGCTTATTTTAATGCTTATCCTATATAGTTCGTTGAGTGAGTTAGCTAACCTATTTGTAAATGGTTTTTTTTAGTTAATTATCGTTCAATATTTCTCTGCACAGAAAAAAAATTCCAACTTCTGTCCAACACACATATCTTTCTTGAAATTTGTATGGATGAAAACCTTGATCAATATGGTTAATTGTTGTTATATAAACATTCAGAAAGATTTCATACAGGGCCTCTATAATATCCCCAAGAGGTTTGAGCTTTCATTTGGTCTTTAATTTACTTCCCGTGTTGACTTCCAGAAGTTTGTAAAAGATGTAGAGTAAAATCACTTTTCGACTCATTCAGCTGATGATTAGATATAAGTCGTAGGTATGTTGTGGAAATTTACTGGAATGTTTTATAGCAGCCTATGATCTATATGGAAATAGGATTATCCATTATGGTTGTTGTCTAACCAATCTTCTGCATGTTACTGAGGATGGCTTGATTGAAATTGCGGGCAGTAAATTGGTCAGCACACTCATAGTATTAATTTTCGTTCTTTTAATCCAGTTCAAAATTGGTAAGCCTTTAACTAAAAAATATTCATGCATAGGTTGGATGTGCCTATTTCCCCCCAGAGCAAATTCACATGTAGCCCAAAACTTAGGGGCAAGTAAATTTTTTCTATACAAACGTGCACGTGGAAAATTATTGATAAGTAGTTGACGGATTGTATGCTGGTAGCCTTCCATGCTATTCGTGCACCACCATTTGTTGCCTTATTGCCTTTTCAGTAAATTCCTGTTTACTGGAAAAATGTCCACTGGTGTAAGAGCTACATCAGTTCAGCATTGAACTCTCCATCTGGTTTGACAGGGTGCATATAATTATGAAGGCAAGGATGAGGGTGCATCTGCATACCATGTCTCTAACAACCAAAATGCTCGGCCATCTTATTTGTCAAATTCAACCAACCTGGCAAGTGGACAGTCCAAAGATTGCTCGATTGAGAAAGTTGGAAAGGCAGATTCAATCTTCACAGTCATTGATGAAAAAAAGCAACTTCCTCTTCGGGAGACTCAAATTTTTTCATGCCTGGATGGTGAAGTTTCTAGTAAACATGCATACAATCTGTCTTGTGACAGGAGAGATTTGGACGGGAGTCTACCTCAAGGAGAGAATGATGGAACAGCAGATTCAACCTGCATCGTCCTTGATGAAAGAAGGCGACTTCCTCTTCGGGAGACTCAAATTTTCTCATGTCTGGATGGTGAAGTTTCTACTAAACATGAACACAATTTGTCTTGTGACAAGAGAGACTTGGACAGGAGTCCACTTCAAGGAGAAAATGGATTAGCATGTAATTCATTTGGGTCTTTGCACCGTGAAGATGAAATTATCAATATTTCAAGTGCACGTGCTCCTCAAATCATGAAGAGGCACTCACCACCTGAAAGAAGATTCAGGCCTGCCAAAGAGCTTTCATGGCCTCAGATTAAGAGGAGAAAAATTGAAGATCAACAAACTAATAGTTTTACCACTTCCCCAAGTTTTAGGGTACAAAAGCCTTACTGCATTTTACCGGACCTTACAACTTCATGTTTGAATAATGCTGAAACCAAAGGTGATGCTGTCTTCGTGGATGCATTTAAGGAAGACAGGAATTTGATGGAAGTCATTGAGTTGGCACCTGAGTCTCATATTACCACGGTATATATTCTTCTATTATTCTTATTATTTGTTGGGTTTTTGATATATTTAGATAGATATCCTGCATCAGGGCTAGGGATTAAACCCGATTTTCCATGTCATGTATTCGACTGGAAAGCAAGGCTTTCCTTTCGAATGTTGCTCGACATATCTGTGTGCAGTGCAAGAGGACAATTTTTTTAAGTATGTTTATCAGGGCTTTCTTTTTGTAGCACAGTTTGCTGGGTATTACTATAAATTATTTCATGAAGCTCTTAAAGCTTGATTCTGATTTTCTATAATGATATGTGTTATAGTACATTGCATAGCATATCTAGCTTTCATGTTCTCAGTTAGGACTTCTGGAATGTAGATTCTATGAAGATCTTATCTCATGGTTTTGACAAATAACAGAAATCAGATTGCAAGTGCTGTCAAATTGAATATGATGGTCAGCTATCTACTAAAATAATTATTTTGTATCTTTTCTCATCTATGATAGTGAACTGTCTGTATATTTTCCTCAATGTAAAGCCAAATAAATGAAATCAGATTGCATATGTTTCAGTGAATGTAACTTGTAATCGTAATTATACCTAGAATATGTGGACACTTAAATTACCTGTTTATATTAACTTCAGCTGTGTAGAACTTTAATGGAAGTAAATAAATAGCTTTATATTATCTCTTATTTTAAACAAAGATGGGGAACTAGGGAATGTGACCTAAATAAATAAGCATTATTTCGACAAAACACCCTCAGCTGCAAGCCTCCTGTTTGATTAATTATTTTATTGGCCGATATGCATTTTGTGAGGTTGTGTGAGATTCTAATATGCATGTTTGGATTAAGTGGCTCTTTGATTTAATATGGAATTGAAACAGTGAAATATCATTTAGGGTTCCTCCCTTATGATGTAACTGAAAGTCAACTTTTGTCAGCATAAGATCTGATGTCTCTAGAAACAAATCTCCCTTGGATATCATGTTTTCACAGGTAGCTTTTTTAGCTTTCTGATGCAGGAGCTCTATTCACGTCAATGTCTATGCAGGGCACATTTTATTTTGAAGAGGAGAATAAGCATAAACAGTCCTCCTTTGCTATCGATCACAAACAGTTAGGGGCATCCCTCGTCTTGAGTTCAACTGAAGATGATGCTAGAGGCACAAGAGGATGCTTGGCTAAGGAAGTGAGAACTCCATCTCCGAGTAGCAACTTTTTAGATATAACGAAACCCCATGATGAACAAAGTAGACAACACTTGTTACCTCTTGATAGCAATTTTGATCTGCCAAATTCTGCAAATTTGGCTTGTTTTGAGAACACCCTTCCTGAAGGAAATTCCCATCAGGGAGAGGACAGGCTACTCTCACAATGCTCAGTTCCTTCTCCTAATGATAAAGACCTGGACTTTGTTGATGTCGATCAAACTATGCCTGTGTTGGAGGGATTCATTGTACATGCACAAGAAGATAATGGAGAAGTGAACAGTGCTGGTGATGGAATTGACTTCGACAAACTGAACCTTTCTAGGACTACAATTGAACGTGCCAGTATTCTGGCACATATTTGCAAATCTGCTAGCGCAGATACATGTTTATCCCACTTCTCATCTTGTTTCGAGTTTCAGGGAACCCATGATTTATTTCAATCTGAACCAAATGGTCTTCTTGAGCGGTTGGGCACTTTACCTTTGGATATAAATGTTGACGAACAGTTTGGATTTGATGACAGTGTTGTGAATGCATCTAAAGGGATGCCATATTCTGATTGTCTACCATATTCTGGTGCACAATTTGGTTGGCATCCAGGTAATCATTATGCATCTCCTGCTGGGAAGCTATGGGAAAGATTGTCGTCATACTCTGGAAATTCAGAGAAGAGTTCGAGTTCAAATCCGGAGCTAACATGCTTCCCAATTGAGGAGGATTTCAGTGTAAGTGAAGAGAATAAGACTCTGGATGAGGAGGCAGATGAAGTCCAAGAAGAGATTGATTCATCAGACAATGCTCAAAGAGAACCACTCAAAGATTTTTCAAATTCAAGTCTAAATCCTCATGCATTGGTTTCTGCAGATGAGATGTCTCTGAGCAGAGATGGTTTGGATTATTTTAACACAAAAACTAGCTTCACTGGGATTCAAAATGAGGTCAAACAAAAATCTGAAAGTCTCGTAAGAAATAACAGTGAGGCAAAGGAAAACCAGATGTTAGCCATGGGAGCAAATAAAATCAGGAAGGCCAAGGAATCATTTAAAAACAGTTTCAACAAAAGAAATTTACCATGCAGAACCAGTATGAGACAAGAACAAAAGCTTTCATTGAAGGAGTCTAAGAGGAACAACATTGTTTCCAATGTCTCTTCATTTATCCCGCTGGTACAACAAAAACAAGCAGCAGCAGTATGTGCAGGTTGTTTTTCTTCTTTCCTTTGCATGGTGCTTTATATTTCTTTATCCTTTCTTAGGAATTTCATTTGTTCTTAAACAACTTGATGCAGTGAACTTACTAATTGCATTGTTCAGGTAGTTTAAGATCAAGAACCTTGCTCATTTTGAAGTATTCTCCATTTTATATTTGTTTTATATTATGCTTTTATTTTATTAACTTCTTTTGTAAATGTATTAGCACAGCACGTCTTCAACTCCCTTGCATCACTCTTTCTTCTTCAGTTTGTGTTTTTGCTCTAAGAGGAGCGTAACACTTGTAGTATCTTACCTAAAAACATTTTTATCATTTTATGTACATGATAATAGGGATTAACTATTATATTATGCAACCATATTACATGTTGGGGTTGGGGGTATTACATAAAAGGTGGTTTCTTTTTGGCACCTTTCCTTCTTTTGTGGTGTTGGATAAAGTTTCCAGTTCTGTATAGCTGAGAATTATGATACACTGTTACAAAGTTGTTTAGAAGGGGTGAGATACTTTTGGGTTTTGTATATTTATCTATTTCGTAAATAGTTTAAAACTTATTATGTTTCAGGAAAGAGAGACATCAAGGTGAAGGCTCTAGAAGCTGCAGAGGCTGCAAAGCGTTTGGAAGAAAAAAAAGAGAATGAACGCAAGGTAAGAAAAGAAGCACTGAAACTCGAGCGAGCAAAGATGGAGAAAGAAAATATGAGACAAAAGGAGTTGGACAAGAAAAAAAGAGAAGAGGAAAGGAAGAGAAAAGATGCTGATATGCAAGCAAAGAAAAGACTGAGAGAGGAAGAGGAGAGGAAGCAGAAGGAGAAGAAAAGAATGAGAATTGAAGTTAGGCAAAGACAGCAGAGAGAACAAGAAGAAAAAACGTGTGCCGAGAAAGCAGAGAAAGAAAAACAGCATTTCAAAGTTGTAAGTTGTTCTATATTACTAGTAAAACTGGTTACTTTTTGCGTCCTGTTTCCATGACCTCACTTATCTCGGTTATATTCTAGCATGAACAAGTGAACAGCAATAAGGAGTCTAACAATGAATCCAGAAGACTACAAAACCGGGATAATGCTGGAGATGATGTTGCTTTCAAAGAAACGGAGACTAAATCTGTACCATTTGGACTTGCAATGGATAGTGTCCAACAAACTACCATTCATTTTGAAGAATGTGGCGCTTCTTGTGAAATTGGAAAGGTGTTAGAAATTTCTGTTTCTGTCTAATTCTATTCATATTGTCTGTCATATCTTCTTTGATGTTGAGCCTTTTCAGTGAAAACAACCCATAGTAATGGAACAAATAGAAAGATGAGCTTACAAAGATATTTAGTGTCTATGGTGTCTAGTCTACAGGGATGTCGAAAAGATTGGATTTAGTTGTTCAATTTATTTCTACTTATGTAACACCTTCTAGTTTGCCAATAAAGAAATTTAACTTGGCACTTTTTTAGGGTCAAAACCACATTCATCAAGATACTAAAAAGGAGTTCTTTTTCAAGTTTTCATACTGACATTTTCACTTTACATTCCTTTCCTAGGCAACAGATGAGGGGAATAACTCGAGCAAAAATGATGACATGTTTGTCCAGAAGTGTCTAGAGAAGTCATACGATATTTCTCCATATCAGTGCTCTGATGATGAAGATGAAGAAGAAGACTTACCCTCTGGAAAATTAATACCATCATGGGCCAGGTATTAACTAAATAATTTTTTATTTTTATTTTTGAAATTTCAGCATAACTGGGACTGCTCTGACAGATAATATTGGATGTTAACCACACATTTCAGTAATAATGTTTCATCTATGCCATTGACCACTTATACAGGAATGTAATTCATCTTTTCTTTTGGTTTGTAATGAACCATAGAATGACTTATAAGCTAGTTCTATACTCGAGCAATCTTTTCTTTAGAAAATTGTAACTCCTGAATTTTATGCATTCCTTCTGCAGTAAAAGCTCTGTGGCTTTAGTTTTACCCTTGCAGCAAGAAATGGATCCTGATGTTATATTTCCCCAAGGAAGCTTTTGCAGCATGGATGAAGGTAGTTGTTATGAAGAAAAAATATTTCATCTGAATTATCATTGCAGTTGGTGACTAAGTCCTTAATTTGCATTGTACAGTTCTCCTTCCCCGAAAGCTTCAACAAAATTAAGTGACAACAACATGAAAGAGTTGTTGCCTGTCACTGTTGTCTCTGGACTTCAAGAATTGTTGATTGATTTGGGTTAGGACTTCTTCCACAGGACAAGGTTCTTTCTTACCATGCTCTTTATTTTCGTTTATGTTTTGTTCTAGTGGGTGAACAAACGCAAAGGCGAGAATCAGTGATAGTAGGATAGGTTAGCAAAATATCTAGCAACTCAATGGAAAATTCATTAGCTTCACATGTTCTCTTCCATGTACTTTACATGTCATATTGAAAGTCCAGTGACTAATCTAGTGGGAAAAAAGGTTTCATAACTGAAGTTAAATTACTCTTCTATGAGTTAAAGAGTGACTAACATTTTTAACCTATGGATGCGAGAAATAGCACAAACTTCTGCACTTTGACCACTATCAGATGGGGGCTGAGTAATGTCTTTCTCTAAAAAATCAGTCTCACACTATTTTCAGCTAGGGTTGGGCGAAACTCCCTAACTAGACCCGAATCGAACTGAACTGAATCGAATCGAGCGGTTCTTGTTAAGTTAAATACCCAAATGGGTATTTGAATCAAGAACCGACGGATTCGATTTGATTCTCGGTTCTAGATCAAGAACCGAATAAAAATCAAATCTTCCTAATTTTTTAATTTATTTATTTTTAAAAAAAGCCAAGTTATTTTATTATTTTCAAATCCAAAAATATGAATTTTCTATTTCTAATTTTCAGTTCAAGCCCAACTTAATTAAATTGACCTAAATTTTATCAAAATCTGTTATTCTACCATAGTGCTTTTTTTTTTTCTGGAGAAATCGAATTGAAACTCAACAGCGCCTCTCTTAATGATTGTAAGCTCGCTATCGTCTTTCTATGATTTTTACAATCAAATCTATGAAAAATTCAGCAAAGAGAGACGTAAAAGACACATAAAATTGGACTACGTTATTTTGTAATAGCTAAAATTGTACATGTCATTAGTTAAATTAATGTAACTTTGTAAATATTAAAAAAATTAATTATAGTACAGAACTTGGGAACCGAACCGAATCGAATCGAATCCGAACGGTTTCATAATTAAATTTGGATCCGACGGTTCCACTTACTAAATATCCGAAAATTTCGGGTCCAATTCGGTTCTTGTTAGAATCAAACCGAACCGTGCACGGCCTTATTTTCAACTGTGTATGTTAGAGCTTCATTCACGTTGGATTTTAATTGAGGCCTTTGTCCTATTTCAATTGATTGATGTAATTAAAAGCGAAATTTCATTCTTTCCTTCTTCGGCCACTAGAGTTTGATTTCCTTTTATCAGCGATATCTTTTTCTGCGTATGATAGTTCAGCTAGTTTCTGTGCCTAAGGAGGTTGTTTCTTTCATAACCGACTCACAGATGAATTAGCAGATGACAATTTGGAAGGGTTTATCAGAAGGAGAAGCAAAGCCTCGTGAATGGAGCGATGTATATATTGCATATGCAACCTTGGACAAGCCTTTTAGAACAACTGCCAACAGGTAGAGTATGTCAAAGAATGTTTCCATTACTTATGGTAGCAACTAGGTGGGATGATGCTGTACAGTATCAAAAAGGAAAAAGTGGATAAAATCTCGTTTTTTATACTGTCGAATATGTACAATACTAGTTAACGAGGATTTAAGGTGTAAGGTTGACTACCACCCTCTGCGAAAGTAATGGTTTTGTTCTGTTAAAGCAAAAATTTTTCCCTATGCTTAATTAGATGATTGGTAGTTTTTAATTAGAAAAGTACCTAAGCTAGAGCAGTGTTCCAAAAATTTTTAAGGTACTATCTTGTTAACCACTATGTATATAAAATGCTGGCAGGAAAGTATGTTGTAGATAGCAAGAAACATTTAAAGAATAGTGTAATAATCATGGTTATTGATTTCACGTAGAAATATTAACACGTTAAATCATCATTATTGTGACATTAGTTCTTAAAATACAATATCCCCAACACGTATCTAAACTGCCAAAAAGTCCTCTTGGCACATGCGTGATGAGTTGGTGTAGTTATTAGTTAATTGGATCAATATTTCTTTTTGGGACTAAAGAAAAAAGGACAAGGATTAGACAATGAGGACAAAAAGGGAAGAAGAAATGTTTTGAACTTGTTGGGCCATTTCTACCTGTAACGGCTATATGATGATTATTATATCTTTTCGTTTTTATGGGAGCCAGTGTTTATTTTTGCTAATGGGAAGAAGAGCCCAAATCACATGGTATTCAGTGTCGGCGCTTTTTTAAGCTCAATTTCCAACTGTCCACGCAGTGAGCAAGATAAGATTCCTCTAGATTCAAGAATAAGACTATTAGGAGGGAAATCTTAATGCATATGATAAAGAATTAGGTTAATTGTATAAAATGTGTTTATAAAATAAGTGTCGGCAAAATTCAGACAATTGATTTCCAATGATTTAAAAATTTGATTTTGAAATGATTGACGTAGTATTTACTTTGTCAACCATTTTTGTAAACTAACTTTGTACATATAGCATAATTTTATGATAGATAAGGTGGTGTTAAAGTAAAAAATACTATCAATAGAAGAAATTTCAATATGTTGGGAAATCTTATGCATATATGATGAATACTTGTCAAAGCCAAAAAATACGATCAACAAGTAATGAAATTGGAAATAATTTGTACATTTTACAGGGCAGTAAGCAAAAGTATCTTCTTATACTATTATACACTACACGTCTACACGTATTACACTTGATATAAATGCATAGCCAATACGGTGTCGTTTCGCACGCCTAACCCCACCAGCCACACATTATATTACCGTTGTAAAGCCCATATCAAAAGTCTCATCTTTTTTCCCAATTGTTTTGTTATTCAAAAAACCGACCATTTCCTTTTCTTTAACCGTTTAAACCCCGTTTCCCCCCACCGCCACCCCCACCCCCACCCCCACCAAGAAAATTGCTTATACTCTTTTTCTTCTTCATGAACTCAAGTACCTGTTCCAAGAAACTCAAGTACTTCTCCTAAGAAATCTTCAAATTATTTCTCAAAAAAAATCATCACATCACCATGTTTCCAAGAAAGCTTCTTGTTTTCTTGATTCTCATTAACCTTTCAGTCTACCCAGATTATGTGTCATCAAAGAATGTTAATCTTGATTTCCCATTCTTCACATTCAGAAACATTACTCTTCTTGGCGATTCTTATCTTCGAAACGGCATAATTGGGTTAACTAGAGAACTTGGGGTCCCTTCTTCAAGCTCTGGTTCTGTAATCTACAACTATCCAGTTGCATTCTTTGATCCGGAGACAAATATAACTGCTTCATTCTCCACAAGATTTTCTTTTACCATTGATAATGTCAATCCGTCGTCGTTCGGAGATGGTTTGGCCTTTTTTCTTTCTCCTAATATCCCGACCTTAGGGAGTCCTGGAGGGTACTTGGGCCTTGTGAACTCATCAGACTTAATCAAGAACAGGTTTATTGCAATTGAATTTGATACAAGACAGGACTTGCACTTCAAAGATCCTGATGAGAATCATGTGGGATTGGATATAAATAGCCTTATTTCAATCAATACTGCGAATTCGATGACTCGAGGTGTCAATTTGAAGGGTGGAAATCTGATTACTGCGTGGATTGATTACGAGAATGAGAAGAAAAACTTGGAAATTTTCTTGAGTTATTCAAGTTTCAAGCCTGAGGAGCCTCTCTTGAGAGTTGCTATTGACCTTTCTGATTATCTTGCGGAGTTTATGTATGTGGGATTTTCAGCTTCTACTGAAGGGAGTACAGAACTGCATTGCATTGAGAATTGGAGTTTTCGGACTATGGGATTTCGCCCCATAAGGCCAAAAGTTCAGCCTCACAATGTTTCTGATAGTTCTGTGCCACTTAAGCCACCAATTGCAGTCTCTGGTTCAGGAAATAGGCATCATAAGAGGATTGGTTTGGGTCTCGGAATTGGTTTTCCGGCCTTCTTTTGTGCAGTTCTTGTGATATTTGGTTGGATTTCTGTCAAGAAATGGAAGGGTATCAAATCAGAGAGAATCATCAAAGCAGAGCTGGTGACGGGTCCAAGGCAGTTTAGTTACAAAGAACTTAAATCAGCCACAAAAGGATTTCATTCTAGCAGGATTTTAGGCCATGGAGCCTTTGGCACTGTTTATAAAGGCTTTTTCATGGATTTAGGAACTATTTCTGCGGTGAAAAGATCGAAACATACCCACGAAGGAAAAATTGAATTTCTCTCAGAATTATCAATTATAGCTTCTTTGAGGCATAAAAACTTAGTCCAGCTCCAAGGCTGGTGTGTTGAAAAAGGTGAATTGCTTCTTGTTTACGACTTTATGCCCAATGGGAGTCTTGATAAGGTACTGTACCAAGAATCTGAAAATGGTAATCCTCTGAAATGGACATATAGATACAATAGTGCAGTGGGGTTGGCCTCTGTTCTCACTTATCTGCATCAAGAATGTGAGCAGCAAGTGATTCACAGAGACATAAAGACTAGTAATGTTATGCTGGATGGGAATTACAATGCAAGATTAGGTGATTTTGGACTTGCAAGGCTTATGGACCATGGGACAAGTCCAGTTTCGACTCTTACTGCCGGAACTATGGGATATCTTGCTCCAGAATACCTTCAATATGGGACAGCAACGGAGAAAACTGATGTTTACAGCTATGGTGTGGTTATACTTGAACTGGCCTGTGTGGACGAAGACCTATTGAGAGAGAAGACGAAAGCCAAAAACAGGTGAATTTGGTGGATTGGGCTTGGAGAAAGTATTCTGAAGGGAAATTAATTGAAGCAGCAGATCAAAGAATGAATGGTGAATTCAAAGAGGAAGAAATGAGAAGGCTGCTTCTTATAGGCCTAAGTTGTGCCAATCCGGATAGTAGCGAAAGGCCTTCAATGAGGAGAGTTCTTCAGATTCTCAACAATGAGGCAGCTCCTGTGTTTGTGCCAAAGGTGAAACCAAGTCTTATTTTCTCAAATAGCTTACCATTGAGTATTGACGAAATCGTTTCAGACTGCGAAGAATGCAGCTCGCCCGGTTCTGAGTTGGAAATCAAAGTTTATTGAACTTCAATTTTGTGATTAGATGCAAGCTACTATTTTCTTTTATTTTTTGTTATGTGGTTTTTTTTAGGTTTTCATTATCCAAATACAAAGAATGTAAACTAGCCAAAGTTCAATGCTATTTCATTGAACATTTCAAGTGTGCATCAGACTGCATTATACTACACAATTTTTGAGTATTTCTATAGTTAATTATGTTGGAGAAATTTTCGTTTGACAGAGTGCTTTCTATTAAAATCTGACCAAGGAGTTGGTTTGGAAGGGGCGCGTGGGAGCGTTTCAAATGGGTAGAGCAATCGTGATTCCCGGCATAGATAAGCAAGCTATCATATTCCTTAGAATTTGGATACACCGTCCTTGAGAGTGCATGCACGAGCTCGAACCTTCTTATAAGCATAAGTTGGATTTAAGAGCGAACCCAGAAACATGATTCAGTGGGAGCGAGACAAAATTATATAAAAATTATAGGTTAAAAAACTTAAATTATGGACTAAAAAATTTTGGGAACTAATTTGAAAATGTTAAAAATGAAGGGTCCACTGGGCCCTTCACAGGTCCACCCCTGGTTGGATTGCAATCTTTATCTCCATCGTGAATGTTACGAGTAGGACTTACATTTCTATTTTAATTTTTCGTTCGACCATCTTATTCTTTATCGATAATTTTTGGTGAAGCTCAATTCTTGGTAATTTCTATAATCATGCCACGTGGTCTCCCTAACCCCACTCACCCCAGGGCGCCACACATTGGAAAGTTGACCCTTTCTAACTCAAAAGAAATGGAAGAGCTCACGTAGCCCACTTCGCACCCTTTTCTCCACTTACCTCACAAAATAACTGACTTAACTGTCATGTCTCCACTTTCCTAGTCCTACTACTGTAAAACTCAAACTCAATTCTTTGCTACTTCGAAAGAAAAAAGTAAATTGCAAACTCTAAACTCTCTCTAATGGCTTCGAAAAGTACTGCAGTTACCTCCAAAATCTTGAAAAATGCCTTATTTTTCTCACTCGTCATCTCTGTAATTTCTTACGAGTTTGAAGTTGGGGAAGAGACAGGTTGGGTTACACCAACTGGGAATGAGACTGAGACCTACAATGAGTGGGCTGCTAGAAACAGATTCCGCATTGGAGATGCTCTTTGTAAGTTTAATTTGATTCTAATACTGCGGACCAAATATATCTGGGTTGTTAATTTGCCTTTGTTTTCAGATTTCAAGTACCATAAGGACTCGGTTCTGGAAGTGAATTCCGAGGATTACTTAAACTGCAACACCTCAAATCCTATCACCAAATTCCAAGATGGAAACACGATTTTCGAATTTGCTCGCTCGGGGTTCTTTTATTTCATAAGTGGCCAGTCCGGGCACTGCAAATCTGGCCAGAGGCTTATTGTTCGTGTAATGCACCCTTCTGAAGTTGAGTCGCCAGAGTACGCTCCTTCACCAGCGCCGGCGCCGGCTCCACGACCAAGCGGAGATGATGGTTGGGATTCAACCGATTGGGGACCTCCGGGAATCAGTTCAACCACCAAGCTCGCTATAGCATCTTATTATATGACTTCTTTTGCAGGCATATTAGTTGTTCTATATTAGTAATTCATTCTAGGTTCAATTTGCTCGTACATTACGTTTCTTTCATGTTGGTTTGATTTAAGGTATTTTCATTGTAATCAACTGTGATTCTTGATAGCTTTTTGGCATTTAAAGACTCGTTTCTATCCGTGGATTCTTATCTTCAATTTTCCTTTAATTAACACATCTCATATCTAATAATGGTTTTCGTTTAAAAAGTCCGTTGAAAGGATTTGCTCATCATATCATTTTGTTTATTTTTTTGTGATTTTGTTATGCAAGTATTCATATTTAATTAATTGTTAATAATTGAAAAACTAGCACGTTGATTCTAATCTCTAAAAAGGAATAAGTTGTTCTCTGATTTGTAATTAATTATAGTTAAACAATATATCTTCGATTATGATAATACTCCACTTTACTTGATAAAAACATGTCACTCATCAGATTTCTCAATACTGATGTATTGAAATATATGGTTGAAAATAACATTTTATCATTTATAAAAGAGATATGTTACATGAACACCCTAGTTGACACCGCACTCACATAGAGAAATGTTATTTTATTCGCACAAGGCCCACACACTCACATGGTGGTCACCCATGAAGTCAACCGGCGTGGTTGAGTAGCATTTTTCTTTATAAAATAGTCAAATGAAGGCTCGGCAAATTTGAAAGAGTTTCTGATATTGGAGGACAAGTGTGTAACTACAATGAAAAGTTGAGGACTAACTCATCACTGCATCAATAAATTGGGAGGTGCAATTTTCCATTGAACTAGCAAAACATACTCCATGCATGCATGCATGCATCCATACATACATACATTCGGGGGCGGAGGCAGGGGGTCCCCTACATCATTTTGACAAAATTTTATTTATTTATTTATTTTATTTTTTATTTATATATATAAATTGGAAGGATTGAAAAATGGTAGTTTCTCTTTTATTACAAATGAACTTATGAAAAAAGCTAATCTTATTTCTTCCACTTATTTTAGGTTAATTCTCAGCTTATTAGCAATGTCTACACTGATGCACTATCTGCAGAGAAGGTAAATGACTCAATTAGTGAGATTTTGTTTCCTCCTTTTTTGTGGTTTCCTTCCAAAAAAAAAAAAAAATCGGTGGCTTTGCCCCCCACCCCTTCACCTATATATTTTCAAATTTGGATCCCCCATTTCCAATAAATTGACTCTGCCACTGCATACATTATACATATTTCAAATTTATTTTTTTATTATTTATTTATTTTTGGTTTTAACATAGAAATAAAGGTATTAAAAAAATAACCCTACTCTGAATTGTAGATTTCATAACACTTGTACTACATTTTGATAAAAACTTCAAATAATTAGCAGAAAATCCTGCTCTAGTAAATAGGCATAAGAACTGCCATAGATGCTATGACATTAGACTTGAACATAACTGAAAATGGTATACTTTTTTTGTCCCTTCGAAAGAAGAGAGCTTCATAAACTGGTAAATTCACCATAGCCATTAATCCACAAATAATAATTTGTGGGATTAAATTTTCCAGTGCCCCAAATGTTGTACCAAAAATAAGTTTCTTGATTCCCCAACTTAAGCTGAAAAGAAATGCAAGTGTTGAAATAATAGTAAACATTACAGACGAGTTTCCAAATTCCATGATTTCTTGCTCATATCTCTTTAGAACATCATCATCCACCTTGGCAGTGACTACAAATCCTGTTTCAGAGAAGCCTAATTGCCTGAAAATTGTGTCGATGAAGGCGAAGAAATATGATGTTGTTCACCTAATCACTCACATTCTTTGAAAGTTCCACCATCCCTTCAATGTGTTGCCACTGCTTACGTCATCTATTAAGCTGTAAACAGTTTTTGCAACGAATGCGTATGCATATGGCAGGAACCATAGTCCAAATACCTGGCATGTAGATGTGAGATGTTAGAGGAACTTGATAAATTTCTTCTTCTTTGCTAAGGATTTTCAGACAAACCTATATATGTTTGTTCGAGGATCCTTTCATGTCAAAGTATGTACCTTTGGGAACAATGGCACTCCATGGAACAAACTAAGAGCAGGAATGACCACATAATATAGTGTGGGTAGTGCAGCAGGAGCCCATAAAAGGTACAGACAGTATCCTATTTGGACACCAAATCTGATCTTTCCATGTCCATATATTATGGGACAATACTTGGAGAGGAATATCTAAAACAAGCCTTCAGACCATCTTTTTTTTTTTTGATCAGTAAATGTAATTTTTTATAGATCAAAACTCATATACAAGTACTCCAGGCATACCCGAGCTAAACAAAACTAACGATAAGATCTAAAGACCTAATGCTAGAGACTCAAAATGAATCAAAACATGAGGGTACAATAAAAACATGACTTTGTTTACATGTGTGTTGATCCGTCGCACTATACTATCAATGTGTGGTCTAAGATCATAAAAAATCTTCCTATTTCTTGCCATCCAAATGTAGTAAACGCCTTCAGACCATCTTTTGTACTGTACAAGATGTTGATCTAAGGTTGTTGGAGCAACACCCCGGAAGCCCTTTTTGTTGGATTGTAATAAACAGGCTTCCATCCCTTGCACTGGATTGTTAAGCCTGCTACCATATCCTCCGCAGCACATCCATACACTAATCCCACCTGCACATTTTACAAAATCCATGAAATGAATGCTATGCTGCAATACTTTCCTGTCTAGAATTAGACCATCAGCATGCTAGGCTTTTAAGCACAGCCAAACATGCTTCATATATCAGCATAAAAGGGAGAAAAAGAAACCTCTTTTCCCCATTTCGTAGCTACAATTTGTAACCAGTTTACCAGCTTCCTCGAATTCGTCTATTGTTCTTCCTTTTATAGTATCTTTCACGTCATTCCATTCAAAAGTACGATTTTCAGAATACTTCTTTCCACAAAGACTTTCTCTCCTGTGGAAACATCCAGTGCCAATATACGGCATAATACCATAAACATCGAACCCAGCAAACTCAATCTTCATAAGAAAGATTGAGAAAGTTCAGTCCACCAAATGTTATAGATATGGAAACATTTCAGTAACTCAGCAAGCTCAGTCTTGTTTAAAATAGGGACTTCCACTTTGTAATTCTTTGAAGAAACCGTTACACAAGTTATATTACTTGTTTCATAATTTTCATCTTGGAATGTTTATAGCTTCTAACACAAAATTGCTACTAGCGGCATATCATATTTAAAAACTGCGATAAGCCCAAGAAAGAGAGGAAGAGAAATTCTCAGCGTTATTGGAAGACATGCCGTAAGAACTGGAAATCCTGCATTTGAATAAATATCATTCTTTGTAATATTCTCATAGCTCTGTGGATATTGAACATAGGATATCTGTTGCCCTTGCTTCTCATCCATAAAGAAGCATAACGCATCTCATATTGCATCTGGATCATCTGAGTACATATCACAATCCACGTTGAGGATGATTGGCGCGTTACTTATTTCTGATGACACACGTATTTGTACGGTAAAGTGATTATTCAACTACAATGAGTAAATAGAACTTGTGTTTTCCACCTTTCTCTTGTAGTTGACATGAACTTAAATCGAGCTTTAATTTAAAGAGACGAGGCCATGTAATGTCATATTTATGAAATGAACAAAATTTGTTGGTATGTAGAAGAAGAACACCTAAAATTTGATTACAAGTGCATTCATAGCTCCAGCCTTAAAATTATGTGCACATTGTGGTTTCTTTTCACGGGACAGGTATATGAGTGTTGGCAATGGATTTCCATCTATATCAAATGCGTTCGGGTTCCATCCATGATCCATCTATTAAAACCTAAAGAACATAACTATGAGTTGTATACATATTTTTGACAGTTCAATATGAAAATGAAGAACAATTGAAATTGAATGTAGATATTACCTGAACAATTGATTGTTTATCCCTCTTTGTGACCTTCGAGTTCAACACTGAGAACATTTTATGTTGGCCCTTTATTTCACTCGAAAGGAGACGATTTTCAACAGCTGAAGCGATTCGAGTTTTCATATTTCTGAGAAGAGAATCAAGAACAAATGTCGATTTAGAAAGTCATTTCAAATTAGTATCAGCATTATAGGTATAATATGGATTGTTACCTTGATAGTGCTCCATTCTTGCGCGAAGACTGAATCATGTAAATCAATACTGAGAGCGAAATAAGCTATGGGTGGGGTGACCTTGGTTCGACTGCAAATTTCTTGCAGAGAGGTATCCAATATTTTGAGAACATAGAGGCCGCCAAGAGAGCATAGAATGTTAGTTCTGAAACCCCGTCGTCAGAGAGGTAAACACTCAGCTTTTCAGGTGGATAATTGTATGCCATTGCTGATAAGACTGTGTTTATTACCAGTGAAGGAGGTGTTAGATTTATTAAATTAAATCACCCATGTTAAATCATTAAGAATAATTAACCGAATGCGGAAGCGTACCTGAATCAGACATGATTATTGTGATAAATAATTCCTGCGGCTTTAGTCTTCTAAATCTACACGTTGTTCTTTTGTTTCTCTCTGGTGATGGGATCCAGAATGAATGAATACAGAACGTGTGATCTGGGGACCATAACCCTATATATATATAGATTGCCTAGTTAACCTAATTCGGCCCATCATGAATTAGGAACAGGCCCGGTCTCTACACATAAAAGCCCATACTTTAATTAGATGCATTAAAACCCGACGGGTTTAACCAAAATTGATAGCCTTTAATCCAATACACAATATTTCACATATAAGCCCAAATAATCGATTAAAAAAAAACCTTACAATCTCCCACTTGGGCTATATATGTTACCTTATAATTGTGCATTAAATATAACTTTATGAGTACTCAGAATTTTGCTATCATTACCGAATGCATCCCCAAACAATCCGGTCCATCGATCATATCAACATAGGATCAAAGCGGCTTTCGCTACCTTCTATTGTAGCTAAACCCATCAATGGTCACATATATCAATACAACTGAATGACATGGATCAAGCAAGGATGTGTAGCATGAAAATTGCATGTAATGTGATCTTATCATGCCTATTTCCAACTGGTCCACCTTAATACCTTAGTGAGATCATTTTCAAACAAGTTCAAAGATAATAAACCAAAAACTTTATAACTGAAAATAACCTTAACCATAAACCATATCCAAAATGACAGTACATGTGTCTAATATGAAAAGCAAAAATATACAAACTCCCACTGAAACTAGATATCCTCAAGAGATACTATACCCATATGAGCAGTGTACTCATGAAAGACCTTGGGTATTAATCCCTTAGTAAGCGGATCCGCAATCATGTAGTTTGTCCCGATATGCTCTATAGACACCTGTCCACTCTGAACTTATTCTTTAACAGCCAGGAATTTGATCTCTATATGCTTTGACTTCGTCGAACTCCTGTTGTTATTTGAATACAGTACTGCTGATTTATTGTCACAAAATAACTTGAGTGGTCTTTCTATATTGTCCACAATGCGCAGCCCAATGACAAAATTTCGCAGCCATATTCCTTGATTTGATGCCTCATAACATGCTATAAACTCCGCTGCCATGGTGGAAGTAGCTATGAGTGTCTGCTTAGCACTCTTCCAGGAAATAGCACCTCCAGCAAGTAGGTAAATATAGCCTGAAGTGGATCTCCTACTATCTTGGCATCCCGCGAAATCGGAATCAGAATAACCAATGATCTCCAACTGATCCGATCTCCTGTATGTGAGCATGTAGTCTTTTGTTCTCTGTAAATACCGCATGACCCGTTTGGCTGCTTTCCAATGATCCATTCCCGGGTTACTTAAATATCTCTCTAGCATCCCAATAATGTACGCTATATCCGGACGCGTACAAACCTGAGTATACATCAGACTCCCTACAGTTGAGGAATAAGGAATCTTCTGCATTTCTTTAATTTCCAAGTCATTCTTGGGGCATTGACTTAGACTGAATTTATCTCCTTTAGCCACAGGGGTGTCACCTGGTTTACAATTTTGCATGCCATATCTTTTAAGCACCTTTTCGATATAGCCCTTTTGCGATAATCCAAGAATACCCCGAGAACGATCTCGGTGTATCTGAATTCCTAATACAAAGGAGGCGTCACCAAGATCTTTCATCTCAAAGTTCTTTGCTAGAAATCTCTTGGTTTCGTGCAATACGCCTATATCGTTGCTGACAAGCAAAATGTCATCAACATATAAAACCAGAAAAATATACTTACTCCCACTGAACTTGTGGTATATACAATCATCGACTAGATTCATCTCAAAGCCAAATGAGATGATTACTTGATGAACTTGTAATACCATTGACGAGACGCTTGTTTGAGTCCATAAATGGATTTCTTTAATTTGCAAACCATTTGCTTTGCATCATCCGATACAAAGTTTTCTGGTTGCACCATATAAATTGTTTCATCAATGTCACCATTGAGAAACGCTGTCTTAACATCCATCTGATGTAACTCAAGGTCGAAATGCGCCACCAATGCCATTATAGCCCTGAAAGAGTCTTTTGAAGAAACTGGAGAGAAAGTCTCTTTATAATCAATGCCTTCTTTCTGTGTAAAGCCCTTTGCGACAAGACGAGCCTTATACCTCTCTACATCACCTTTCGAATCCCTCTTGGTTTTAAATATCCATTTGCAACCAATGGGTTTCGCACCTTTAGGCAATGGAACGAGGTCCCATACGTCATTGTCCTTCATAGACTTTATCTCTTCATTCATGGCATTGAGCCACTTTTGAGAGTTAGAACTTTCCATGGCTTGACGAAAGTTGATAGGATCATCTTCCACCACACCAATGTCAACTTCATGTTCTTGGAGAAATACGATAGAATCATCTGAAACCGCACTTCTCATCTCTCTAGTGGATCTTCTTAATGGCATTGGTTCTTGAGGCTGTAGAGTTTGTTCATCTGGAACAATCTGTTGACCTTCAGAGGGAGATACAATGACATTGTCATGATCCGGAGTTGCTTCTTGAACAATGTCAGGGATAAAAGACTGATCATTGTCAATGGCAATTGGAGGAATTTCAACATATTCCTCTTCAAAGACAAAGTCTGTAACCCTTTCTCCCCCCGCAAACTCAACATCCTCAAAGAACCGAGCATTTCCTGTCTCGAAAATTGCCTTAGTTGTGGGATCATAAAACTTGTAACCCCTGGACCTTTCAGAATATCCAATAAATAGCAACTGATAGTTCTTGCGTCCAGTTTCTTTTCATTTGGCCTATAAGGCCTTGCCTCAGCTGGACATCCCCAAATGTGTAGATGTTTCAAAATAGGTATTTTGCCCGTCCAAAGCTCATAAGGGGTTTTATCAGTGGCCTTAGTTGGAACTCTGTTGAGTATATATGCTGCGGTCTTTAATGCTTCACCCCAGAGTGATTCTGGCAAGGTAGTATGAGCAATCATACTTCTCACCATGTCCTTAAGCGTTCTGTTTCGTCTCTCAACAACACCATTCATAGTGGGCGAACCCGGCATAGTGTACTGTGGGACAATACCGCATTCCTCTAGGAATTTAGCAAATGGTCCTGGACGTTGTTCACCTGAACCGTCATATCTGCCATAGTATTCACCACCACGGTCAGATTTGACGCTTTTAATCCTTTTGTCGAGTTGGTTCTCAATTTCAGCTTTATAATTTTTGAACACATCCAGTGACTGTGATTTTTCATGAATGAGATATATATAGCCATATCTTGAAAAGTCGTCTGTGAACGTTATAAAATATTGTTGACCATTCCAAGAAGTCGTAAGAAATGGTCCACAAATATCCGTGTGTATAAGTTCTAAGACGTCCAAAGTCCTGTTGGTTTGAAATCTCCTTTTATTGGTTTGTTTTCCCTTTATACAGTTAACACACGTATCATAATCTGTAAAGTCAAGGGGATCGAGAATCTCATTGGACACAAGTCTCTCAATTCTCCTTTTGCAAATGTGACCTAATCTCTTGTGCCACAACGAGGCAGAATTCTCGCCGGTTAATTTACGCTTTACACCTCTAGTACTTACATGCAAGGATTCATTAAAAGAAACAATTGTGTCAATTAAATAAAGATTATCGTAACATGATAAAGAACCGGAACCAACCAATTTTGAATCATGAAACAAACTAAATTTTCCATTCCCAAATGAACAAGAATAACCAGATTTGTCCAAAGCAGAAATAGAAATCAAATTCCGTCTAAATGACGGTACAATAAATGTCTCATTAAGATCCAAATAACATCCAGTTTTTAACAATAATCTAAATTTTTCTATTGCCTCTACTTCTACCGTCTTGCCATCGCCAACATAGATGTGTCTTTCACCATCACTTGGTTTTCGGCAACTCAGGCAACCCTGCATAGACATACTGATGTGAGTTGTTGCACCAGAATCAATCCACCACGTATGTCTAGGTACAAAACTTAAATTAATCTCAGAACAAACCAAATGAAGAAGAGTACCTTTCTTGACACGCCACGCGTGGTAGTTGGTACAGTTCTTCTTGTTATGACCTACAGCTCCACAGAAGAAACAACCACTTTCAGCTGGGTCCTTATGCTGTTTCTTGTGTGATGCTGTACCCGCAGCTACCTTATCATTTTTTCTTTTCTTGTTCCTTTTGTCCTTGGAGGTGCTGGCCAGATGAGCACTTTCTGTCTTATCATGCTTCAATCTTTCCTCTTCTTGGACACAATGTGAGATGAGCTCATTAAGGGACCATGATTCCTTTTGACAGTTATAGCTCACCTTAAATTGACTGAAATGTGTCGGAAGGGATATCAGAATCAAGTGCACTAACAAGTCTTCAGATAAATCCAACTTGAGTGCCTTTAGATTTGAAGCAGTATGAGACATTTCCATAATGTACTCCCTTATGTTTCATTTTCCTTTGTACCTCATTGAGATCAGATTTGCCAAAAGTGTACTAGTTTCAGCCTTTTCATTCTTGGCAAACCTTTTCTCAAGGTCTTCAAGGAAACCCTTAGCCGTAGTCACCTTATCGGACATAGTGCCCCGGAATGCTTCTGGAATAGCACGCTTTATGACCATTAAGCTTATGCGATTTGATCGTTCCCACTTTTCCATCTCCCTCTTGTCATCAGAGGTACTCTTATCAGTGAGTGCAGCAGGTTGATCAACCCGTAAAGCAAGATCCAGGTCCATGACTCCGAGAACAATCATCACGTTCTCTTGCCATGCCTTGAAATTTGTGCCATTAAGCATTGGAATTGAATTGATGCTAGCAGAGATATTAGCAGCAGAACCTGAAACTGAATTGGAGAACAATTAATTTGAACAGCTCACATGAATATCTTTAATATGCAAATAATAATAATAATCTCAAATAATGGTAGGGCCCATCACAAGATACCTAGCACAACATCAATATTTAGTCTTTGGACAAAAATATTGACTTGTAAGTGGTACTCTTGGTGTAGTGATCAAATATTGATAATAAAACAATATGTCAACCAATAAACCTTTCTTTGGACCGATTTATTGATCACACATTAAACCAAATAATTGTCACATGTTTATCACCACAGGTGCACGTGTAATTCGACTGAATATTAATCTTCCTTTGGGCCGATCAAGTATTCCCATGAATAACACATACACAAACACCTTTTAATATTCTAAGTTAGTTAATTTCCGCAAGAGAGGTTGCTTTGGCAACATGTTGCTTCAATTAATTCACTTTCGAATATTATATCTCTTAAAAAGAGTCTTTTGTACCAAAATTTGAGAAGAGAAATCGCCAATTTTGCATATTTGATTTTGTTTTATACTATAGGGACCTTAAGGTTAATAATTCAAAACTTTAGGGGTTGAATTATTAAATCCGAAACCTTAAGAGGCCCAATTGGATGAATGAATACCTTAGGGGGTTGAAACTGAAAATTAGAAAATCTAACCCTAATTTGAAATTGCAACTAGGACCCTCAAATCATCCAATTTTCAGCTCAAGCCCGCCCCCGCCCCCCAAAAAAAATCCACCTAAAACCGTTTTCTTCATCCAAGACCCAATATGGGCGAACTTGCCGGCGCCACCGCCAGCAGCAACGTTTGCCTGGTGTAGCAGCGCAACGTCTCACGCCGCTTTCGACAGCGGAGCCCCACCAAATTTTTTTTTTTTTTTTGTTTCTTCACAATGGCAGAATTTTATACATACATATATAGATATATCACCATAGCAGCACATAAATCAAATACATGTTCAACAGAATGAATCTTCACTCAAAATGGCAGCCGTAATTATTTGACCTCACAACCAGATTACATCGGAAACCTCTGTATTAACATCTCGTTGGCTCATATTTGTTCTTATGTGCATGTGTATTAAATTCTAGCTTTAACTCATATGAATATGGCAGAATGCAAAAAATGGCAGAATGTAAATTGGCTTATATCCAAAGACGCGCAGTAACTTTAGTCAATTGGCTGGTCTTAATCAAGATTAATTACCGTTAATCATAAATTTGCATGATTAATTGACCCAAACAATTCCCAATTAATCAAAACTTTTATTTCTCAAAGATTCAATAATGGATTGACTCTGATACCACTTGTTGGATTTATTAAATTAAATCACCCATGTTGAATCATTAAGAATAATTAACCGAATGCGGAAGCGTACCTGAATCAGACATGATTATTGTGATAAATAATTCCTGCGGCTTTAGTCTTCCAAATCTACACGTTGTTCTTTTGTTTCTCTCTGGTGATGGGATCCAGAATGAATGAATACAGAACGTATGATCTGGGGACCATAACCCTATATATATAGATTGCCTAGTTAACCTAATTCGGCCCATCATGAATTAGGAACAGGCCCGATCTCGACACATAAAAGCCCATACTTTAATTAGATGCATTAAAACCCGACGGGTTTAACCAAAATCGATAGCCTTTAATTCAATACACAATATTTCACATATAAGCCCAAATAATCGATTAAAAAAAACCTTACAGGAGGCTCTAATATAGGATTTGCTGTGCAAATAAAAATGTCGATCCCTGGCAGTTTTTCTTCGTATCTGCAAGGTGGGAACATATTCAAGTCACAAATAAGGAAATTGGATTCAAAAAAGTAACAGAAGAAGAAACTTGGTCTAACTAAACGGACGGTAAAAAATAAGAGAAAACAAAAACATTAATCTTATTTAGCTTAAAAGCAACAGTATTATTAAAGAAAATATATACATTAATCTGTATAACCATATCAGAAAAATGCACAACAGTACTGTTAAAGAAAATAGCTTAAAAACAATTCTCCTTTTTCCTGCTTTTGTCTCGAACAAAGCCAGATTACCATTTGCACTCATCTTCTCAAACTTTCTCTCGGCAGAGTCACATCAATACGGATCCTTACTCAAGGAGAAGGAACAATAAACATAAAACAGCTACCATTTAGCCTCAGGGCACTTCTCCAAGTGATGAAAAGAGATGGTGGAAAAAATCTAGCTTCGTTTGTAATTGTTGGGTGAAAGTTCGAATCCTGAAATATGGATGAGGTCCTTAGTAAGTGGGAATTAAAGGGCAATCTTCCACCCTGCACCTTTGAGGGCATAACCTGCGATTTACCCTTACATCAAGATCCAGAATAGGACAGGTGAGACGCCAATAATTAGTGTAATCCAAAAAAAAAAAAAACAGCTACTATTTATACCTACTTCACAAAGGAAGGAACATAAATGTCAAATGTTTAGTAACATAATATTATTTTAATTTTAATTACGTGTCAAACATATTAATGAAAAATATGATGTGACTTGAAAACTATTTAATTTCAATAAGTGACCTGTGTTGTCAAATTTATTTGCAAATGGAATGATAAAGAAAGGAAATAAATGTAGGATCATACGTGCATTACGTAGGTAACAAAAGAAGTGTTCACATGTGGCCAACTATTTGTTAGGATGGTTTACATTATTTTATTTAACACGTACTTTTTAAGTACTCGACTATTATCAGAAGATTCAAAATCGTTAAAACAATAGAATTTCGACGAAATTATGGAAATAATTGATCATCTAAGAGACTTGACATGTGGCTGATGGAGTGAGAAGGAGTTGATTGAGTCTACAACTGTTGTCTTCTTAATCGGGTCATCTCATTAAAATCTTGACACCTCAAAAATATAAGTAATCGAAATTGTTGAAATAATTGATCATCCAAAAGACTCATCATGGGACTGATGAAGTGAGTCGACAACTTCCATCCACCTAACCGTTCCCTTAAAATCTCGACACCGCCCAATGAATCTTTACATAAATAATGCCTATAATCAAAAGGAATTTGTGATGGAAATAAAAATTGTAAATATATATCCAATAAAATAATGGAGAACTTCAGAGTCACGTTAGGCACGCAAATCAAAGCTCTTTCCCCGTGATAATGTTTTCTATTTCATGAAATTTTGGTGTGTTAAAAAAATTATATAATCTGTATCTTATAAAATACCTTTTTTTTTGGTACTTGTTTTGAATTAATTCCATGATAGATTTTGAGCAATAAAAACACGTGCAATCTTTTTATTTAGTCCTGTTTGGTAGTTATTTTGAGGAGAAAATATATTTTTGAATTGTTGATTGATAGAAAATGTGTGGTTAAAAATTAAGGAAAAGTTTTGGATTTGTGTGTAATATTATTTTATTGAAGAATGTGCAGTTAAAAAGAAGAGAAAAACAATACATTTTGAAAAAAATAGCTACCAAACAGGGGCTTAAACTTCAACTGTGATTTATGAAGATCGTAATTCTTTTTATCAAATGATTTGTTAGTGGAACTCACTTTAATCCACCAATCTTACGTTTAGTAAGGTTGAAGGTTAAATCGTATCAAAATTTTTGTTTTGAAAGTTTTAATTACCTGATTATTTAGATCCAATGTGCAGAATTATACAATTAAAAATAATAAGTCACTTATTAATTATTTCTAGATGATTAAACCAAATAAATCAGTAAAGAATATCAAAGATGATCATGGAGAAACCCTAACTACGTAAATACTCCGGACACTTTGCTAGTCAGTAATCCACTATAAATCGAAACAAAATTACAGTAAGGACCAGACCTATCTACCCTAAACTTCTGACCTCGATTCTTGTAGTCTTCCTTGATCCTACTAGAGATATGCTCATTCAAAACAAATCCCGACTCCTGGTTTATACATTAGCCCTCCTGAAACGCGTGCTCCTAATGCCAAATCTCCACTCCTGGTACCTCATCTTAGTCCTCCTAAATTTGTGCTTCTACAACAGTTCCCTATCCTTGGTATTGATTTATCTTCAGTAGATTAGGTGGTTTGATGTTTGATCAAATGACCTTCTATGTTTTGATCTTATGGTTTAGAATGAAACAATATGGCTTGAATGACAAAATACGTTATGGAAGAATTTATGAATAAAGTAATATGTGGTGGTTGAATCTTAGAATCAATGAATATTTCTTTATGTAATAATCATCAATGAATGTCTTTGATTATCAAATAATTGATCTCCATGAAATAAATCTGATTGAACACATTTTGGGACATTCATAGGGAATGATATATATAGGAGAAAGTGTTTGGGATAATAATAAATAAATAAAAAAGATTGGAAAATCAAGTGTTTGAAGAAAAAATAGAATTTTGGACGTCGACTCGTGGCTCAAGCGTTAGGCTAGCTACAGGCGAGCAGTAGTTGAGCAGATGTCAGTATTTTCGTCATAACTTTCTTTCTCGATATTTGATTGAGGTAATTCAAAATGTGTTGGAAAACTGACTTAAAAGGATACAATTCTTCTAGAGTAGCATCATCAAATTCGAATTTTTTTTATGTGAAAAATATGTTGCAAATTTTGACTAAGAATTTGGAGCATAATTTGTGCTGCTCTTTGACGCGCTTTAGACTTTTAATTGCGTTCTCTTTATCATTTTTTATCTTCTTGGATATCATTGATATCTTGGATTCATTCAAGACATATAGTATCAATCCTTAACTATTTTGACTTTAATTATAACTAGATAAACACCTAATACAAATCAACTAGGATTTGATTTTGACTTAGAAAATTACCAATTACAATTAGGACTTAACAGGTTTGAATTTACATGGATATATCAATGTGTTGGTTTAGAATAAGATCAAACTATTTATGTTTCGATATTTAATAAAAAGGATAAAATTACGTAATTTACTGTGCTTCGTTTACAAGTACCATTTTTACTATTTACCTTTTATTTTTCAAAAATACTATCTTCCACTCATTTTTGTCCAAAAAAATCCAAACTCTCAAATACCGAAATCTATGGTGAAAACCCAAACTCTGTAATCTCCATGAAACCCCAAATTTGAGATTTGTGCAAGGAACCGCTCAAATTCTATGCAAAAATTGATCGACGCATAAGTTTGATGGTGGTAGTGACAGTGGTAAGATTTAGAATGTGGATGCCAGTGTGTGGTGGTAATTGTGTTGACGAGAATTGGAAATGTAAGTTTGAAATGGTTTCTAGGTAGAAGGATGTGCTGGTGGAGAGATTGAAATTTGAGATTCTACAACTTCTTACAATGATGGTGGGTCAGTGACAACAACGATCGATGGAACATGACAATGATGACAGATGAGTAACTCAATCTTTTACAAGTGCTATACTTTGTGCAATGACGTAGACAGTGTATTGGCAGCAACACCGAAGGCATAATGCAATGAATTAGTCTATATGTACATAATAATGTACATAATAGACTACACTTTCCTCACATGAAGGGGGGTCTATACATAGTTAAATATTCGTGGGCCCCCTTCATGTGAGGGGAGTGTAGTCTATTATGTACACCATGAGATGTACATGTAAACTAATCCTAATGCAATTTGTTTTGGAAGTGTTACACAAATGTAATAGCATCTGTAGTGATAGTGATAGCAAGGAGTAACATAATTTGTTACATGTGTAGCTTTTTTGTTAAAAAAAAATAAAATGAAACAATGCATATCATGCTGGAAAAAAAATGAAAAAGAAAAAAAAGTAAGCAATGCTTTGATAAGAAAAATGAAGAACTAATGTTTTGAGAATTAGTTTGTCTTTTAGGGTGGGTACATTGTCCTTGAGTAACAAAGCTAAGACTTATGAGCAATGCTTGGTGTATAATGATTTTGATAATACCGTTGACAATATGTCATGTGACATATTTTCATTGGACAATTTAAAAAACAATTCATTTTTTCAACCAACAATTTTTTTGTTACAACTAACATTGTCAACAAAGTTGTACAAAAATATTGTACCAATGGATTAATTTGAGACATATTTAGCCCAATGCACAATGAGTAATGCTACTCGTACAATCTTTTCTTACAACTTTCTCTTACAATCTCTCACATGGGGAGGGGTCTCACAGTGACTAAAAAATCCACTGTAAAAGATTATAAGAGAAAGTTGTACAAAAAAATTTGTACGAGTAGCATTACTCATGCACAATAGACAGAACCAGCCCACATTAGTGATGCATTATTCAGTATTCACCATATTCAGCTATTAATTATTGAGAAAATTTTATATTTAAGAGATTAAGTATAACGTATTTCAAAACAAAGAAACAAGATTTTAAACTTTATAAAAGATAATAATTAAATTTATTTATGAAATAATTAATTAAAAATATAATTTATTAATTATTTATACTAAGGTCACAATTCTTTACAATTTAGTCACAAATTATTGAATTAATTGATCAAAAATCGAAAAAATTATAGGTCAAAATTTATTCATCAATTTCAAATCTCAACTTTTGTAAGTCACAACTTATTTAACAGTCACAAATTATCGAATTAATTAGTTACAAATTATTTTTTATCACTAACTTAATAAATTGTAAGTCACAATCATATTTTTAGATCACGTATTATTTATTGACTACAAATTAATAAATTTATTAATCAAAATCAACCAAATAATTGATCACCCCAACCACCCCATGACAACCACCAACATCACCACTACCTCACCAGACCGCACAAAACCACTACCACAACACCACTACACACCACAATAACCATAAAATCACCACCACACCACTGCAATTGCAAAACCACCACCACATCACCACACCATGTGAATCCACCGTAACCACCACTAACAACCAACAAAATCACCCAGCTAAACGAATCGGAGGAGAAGATAAATCATCCCAAATCCATTGTCGTTACAAACAGACAGGAGAGTCTCGCTGCGTACGAAAGTGAGGAGCACCGCTCTACATGCAGTAATGGTGAGCACCACTCGCTACGCACTTCATGTAGCAAGTGCCACTTCGGGCGCTGTCAAGCATATCGAGGGGTTCACCACCATTGCGCGCGTGAGTGTAAGCTCCGAGCTGTGCGCAGCAGTGCTTAGACCCTATTGCGCACGTGCCCAAACCAATAGCCATCGTCGAAGCCGGAGCCGCCTTTCTTCTACCCTTGCCATCAGAGCTGTCGAAGAGATAAAAGGAAGATGTGGGTTCTGTAATTTGTGATTTTTGGATTTTTAGGGTTTGGATGGTTATTATTGAGAGAGAGAGAGAGAGAGAGGATATTGAATATTATTAATATTAAAGATTTGAATTAATATCTTATAAACAAATTTTAGGACATATTTGATAAGCGAAATATTTTTCAGAAAGTTGGAATCGAAATTCAACTTTCACTTTTGCACTGTTTGATAGCATTTTTTTTTTCATAGAATTGATTTTCACCCAATTTCAAGGTACAATCACTTGAAACGTGATTCCGTGAAATTCAATGACTTGCTATAAGGGTGGGAATTGGTTTCATTTTTTTTTTTTTTTTTTTAACAATAGAAACAAATTCTAAGATAAAATATAAAAAAATTATCCCTTTAATTGACAAATTTCATGTAAAATAAAGTCAAACGTAAAAATTAAAATTAAATTTTTTTTTATTTTTTATTTTTTTTTGGCAATCTAAACATATTTTGTTCCTAATGATAAAAATATTTATCTATTTAATTGACAATTTGCATGAAAAATAACGTCAAACGTATTATAATAGAAAAGTAGAAAATTATACCAATCAAACACCTTTAATTCAATTCTCGGTAAAACAATTCCAAACAATTCAATTCCAAACAATTCAATTCATTTCCACCCATTTTCCACCCTTACAATCAAACGGATCCTTAGGGTCTGTTTGATACAGACGAATTTCATGGAACTGGCAATTGAATTTCAAAATTTTCCAAATTTTTGGTGTTTGATACACCAAATTTTCTATGGAATTGAATTTCAACCATTTTCTAGGTACAACCCATCAATGCACGTTTTGCTTGAAAATAGTTTCTCACCTATTAGGTAGTTTTTGTTTTCCATCTTTTTTTTTTTTTTTTTGCTTTTTTTTTTTTTGGCAATAAGAACAAATTCTAGACTCAATGGTAAAAAAAATTCATTTAATTGACAATTTACATGACAAACGAAGTCAAACGAACACAAAAAACAATTTAAAATATATATATAAATTTTGGGAATCCAAACAAATTTTAATACAGATTGTAAAAAAAAATTATCTCAAAAAATAATATTTTGCATGAAAAATAAAGTCAAACGTATTAGGTGAAAAATTATACCAATCAAACACAATTAATTGACAATTCCCGATAAAACAATTTTAGGCAATTCAATGCCCTATAATTCATTTCATCTCCACCCAAATTTCACTTTTGCAATCAAACGGACCCTTAGATTTTAAAATTTTTGATTTAGTATAATTTTCACTGAATTATTAACTTTCATTTTTCTAATTTCTCTACTTCACATACAGACAGACAAAACGATTCGCAATCCCAACTCTAACCAATGAATTTCTAACATAAAAATTTATTCATTGATTATTGAATTTTCTTATTTATTCTCCATTTTTCTATTATACAATGTTTGGAAAAATTAAACGAGGTACTTTTTATATTTTAGATACATTATTGTCTAATTAAATTTGATTTATTCTTAGTTAGATTTTGACATTTGAAGAAGCAAGGGGATGTTTGATTGCAAAGGTGGAATTTGGATGGAAAGAAAATTAATTACAGGAAATTGAATTGCCTAAAATCTAATTTACCGAGAATTGACGATTAACTGTGTTTAATTGGTATAATTTTCTATCCAGAAATTTTTTGAATCTTTTGACTTTGTTGTTGTTCTTTTTTTTTTTAATTTTTTTTTATAGAAATTGTGTATTAAAGTGATGAGAATTTGTTCTAATCGTCGAAAAATAATAATAATAATATATCGAATATCATTCGTTTTGCTTTATTTTCCATACAAATTATCAATTAAAGGGATAATTTTTTTTTTTTACCATTGGATCTAGAATTTGTTTCAATTGCCAAAAAAAAGGAAGGAAAAAAATTACCATACCGAATATTATTTATTTGACTTTGTTTTTCATGCAAATTGTTAATTAAATGGATAAATTTTTTTATCATTGAGTCTAGAATTTTTTTTTTATTGCCAAAATTTTTAAAAAAAGTACCTGAAATTGTTTTCCCCACCAAAATGGTGGAAAAACTTTTCAATGAAAAGCTGGAAATGGAGCGTGGGGAATGGTAGAAATTTAGATTGCAGAGAATAAATTGGGCGTCAAACACCAATATTATGTCAACATGAAAATAAAATTTCTAGTTTGATGGAATTGAGTGACAATCAAACTGGGCCTAAGATTACATGAAAAGTGAAGTTAGTAGTGTTTTGGCAATGGAAATATATTCTAAATTCAATGTAAAAAAAATTTATATCCATTTAATTGACAATTTGCATGAAAAATAAAGTCAAACGAACATAAAAAAATTTCAAATTTTTTTAAATTTTTTTTTTTTATTTTTTTGCGATCCAAACAAATTTTAATACAGATTGTAAAAATATTTATCCCAAAAAGTAACAATTTGTATGAAAAACAAAGCCAAACAAATTAGGTGGAAAATTATATTAATCAAACACCATTAATTACAATTCACTCTAAAGCAAATTTTAGGCAATTCAATTTCATGTCATTCATTTTCTTTCCACCTATTTTTCACCGTTGCAATCAAATGAACATATCTTTCTATAAATCTTACACAAAAGAGAACCATCTTTGGTAAATAATAATAATAGAACATGATGACCTCTATAATTAAAATTTAGAAAATGATGAAATGGTTAGAAAATAATAATTAAAGTGGAGTGCTATATAATCTAATATATTAGTCGTGATTTTCTATTTTTAAACAAGGATAGTACGTAGTGTCGCACGCATCTCTTAGGTCATATTCATTTCCCTTTCAACTAGAAGCATGGCAAATAGGTAAGTCATGGAAAAAAATTATAGTAAATATAGTAGTATTTATGAATGAATTTTATACCGTTGCAGTTCTAGTCATTATGACTATTGTATCCCTTGTAACCATAATTCTTTGCTATAAATATAAGACTTTTGTACTTAATAAAACACACAAGTTTATTGGCTTCTTTCTTTTGTTCTTTTTTTTTTCTCTCTAGTTTATAACACGTTATTAACACAATTCTCTCAAAATCAAAGTAAATTAACTATAAGCTAATAATATTTATAAGTATAATAATTTGTCACGGGTATCAACATTAATTTCGTGGCATGTGAATTGTTTCAATGTACATATGCATTATAACAAGATTGCCTCTTTGCTTTTTGTTTGTTTGCATATTAATTTTAATTCACGTTTATATGTGTAATCTGTACACATATTAATTCATGATTTATTAAGTAAATTCATACTTTACCATTAATTCTGCCTTCTGATTCTACTACATACTAGTTTTGCTTTCAATTCTATCTTTAATTTTCGTATATGTAGAATTCACGAGCATGTTTGGTATCTTTTACATGTTGATATAAGATTTAATCAATTTTGTTAACTTGTGTATATGAAGACTTTTTTCCTTATGCATGTTTGGTAACTAAGTTTTATATATAAATTCATATTTTATTTGTTTGATAATTATTTTTTTAATCATATCCCATTTATATGGTAATTAATATTTTCATATGCTCATTAATAAACTTTAAATTGATAATCCATCATATTGCTTTTAAAGTAGCACAACATTATAATTAATATTCTAGAAGAATATTACTCGTAGATTTATCTATTACAAATATTTTATTACTCGTGAAGTAGCACATTTTAATTCTCACTAATAATCTAGTTAACTTTTATTTACTCCCAAAGAGCATATTAAATATAATCTAACGTATATTATATCTTGACTCCAGAAGAGTAAATCCATTTATACTTTTCAATATTCTAGAAAAATATTGCCAATTGATCTTGAAAAAGCAATACTAAATATAACATGCTCTTGAAACAGCACATTATATTTCCCAGTAATATTCTAATTAGATTTTAATTGCTCTCAAAGAGCATAATAATATAAATTATGTTTTTTACTCTTAAAAAGTAAATCCTTACATAATTTATTACTTCTGAAGAGCTCATTATTATTGTTATTCTGGAATGAAATACGATTCAAACATTTAAATATTCCAGAAGAATATTGCAAAATTGTTTGAATTAATTAATACAAATCAATATTCTTGAAAAATGTTGTATTGATCTAAAAGAAGCACAATTTTACATTTGTTAATATTTTAGAAGAATATTATACGGTTACTTTTGAAAAATCACAATTTTGATATTTCAATAAATATTGTATTGATCTTGGAGAATTGAAATTTTAATTAAACTGCTTCTAAATAAGCAATGATTTATTTATATGAATATTCTTGAAAAATATTATTTTGAGACTCCAGAAGAGTCAATGTTGTATGATATGAATGAATAAACTTACTACTTGTAATTTGTTCTCCACTTAATAGAAGAGAAACCTACATAGTTTTTAATAGTGTTTCTCAATTGGTACACTATGCTAAACTCCAGTGACCATTTTAATAAATATTGTATTGTACTACAAGTTCAATAATATTTTATTGTTTAGCATTTCTTGTTAAATATCACTAGATCAATGATGATGTGAAATGAGTTCAAATGGACATTCAACAAAATAGGTTATTGATCCAATGAATTCGTATATTATTTGTTCTCTTTATTGAAAATAAGTTATTGATCATCACTAGCTAAAATAGGAAATGAAATCTCTATATTTTTTAAAATTAATTAGGGTGATATATAGATATCATCATCATCCACGTTGACCATTTTAATATAATTTATATCTAATAGATTTGATACAAATACTACATGTTTGCGTAGTGTTTACAATTTGGAGTTTGCAAAATTATTGTTCAAATTATGAGTATATTTTTCAAATTATACAATCAAAACAGTGTGCTTTGTTAATACTATTAATCCTAAATATAAAGTTTTTAATAAATGTTAATCGAGATGTCGATAAATGGTTTGACACTATTATTTGTTAAATGCATCTAATTAATTTAATTGAGAACAAAATACTTATATTTCCGTTTGAGGAATGCTATTACGCATCATACTAATTTCATAATTCTTCATGTTATAATTGACTTTTGGTCAGAGTCTAATTTTTTTTTTATCTAATTATTTTTATAGTACGGTATATGTAAAATTAATCCATCACAGTGCACTGAGATAGAAAGGAAAGTATGTTGAGAATAAATTAGTAGATTGAATCCTTTATTAATTCTCAAGCCCTAAAAGGTAATATTTCATAAAATTATTTGCAGATTATCAATTTAATTGGACAATTCTCTCAGCATTAGAGAATTAATTAGAAGCTAGAAATAATATAAAAATCCATCATTATATAAATTCTCGCAAGATAATTTATTTAGATATATTTACTGATCAAAGAGATTAACAATATCTTACACACTAACTTTAAATGCTCCAACTCGAATTAACGTCTTGAAAGACAATTAATATTATATTTGATAAATTTATAGCACGTCTGAAGCGTGATGTATTCGATTGTTATATAAAAATCTTCAAATGAAAATGGAGTAATTAGCAAAGATAGTTTCATTAAGGAGGCATGAACTCTTGATGAGTATTTAGACATAATAAATTATAAAACCTCAAAAGAGGTTGAGGTACCCGATATGTTAAAAACTGAGGACATCTCAATTAGTTATGTTACTATGGTGAAAGAAATAGAATCATAAAAAAATTGTCAACAACACGCTTTTGCACATAATGTATTGCATTATATAACGAGAAATCAAAATAATTGCGTCGAAATATTTCAATCGAAGTAATGATTGACCAAATAAAAGAGATGTAATCCTAAATTGAATTTACTAGAAAATTTTGAAATTTATAGACCTACAGTATGAAAATCTGAAGGTACATACTTACACGAAAAGGAAATGAAGAAATGAAGTCGTAATATGTAATACACGACTCTCAATATAATAAATTTCATAAAAATCGTAGTGGATGAAATCACGAATTCATATCATGTTATCTTGAAGATGCATTCAATTTGAAATACATGATAGTCAACTCATCTTCCTTGACTATTAATGTTATCTTCGAAGGATTTAATATGCCTGAAACATAATTCAAGTGATATTATCACGATGGAGAGTAAATACACGTTGTACTTTTATTCCATCGACCAATGTTTTGTCCCATTGAATTTTTTGACAAGAATTTTAATGAAACAACTTCATTGGCGTATTCAAAAGAATCATGTACTATTTTTCCTTTATTAGGATTTTTCCCATATATTTTTCCTAATAAGGTTTTAATTAGGCATATATTTCATGCGACTTTTAAAGAGATCAACAAGAACTATTTTTTGAATCAGAATGTTGTTACAGTCATCGAAAGTTGATAAATATTCCATAAAAAGACAGTGTTATTTGAATGCTATAACTAGACAACATGAAACGTACTTCATTATAATTGCAATATTAAAGACATTGACGTACAAGACAATGATGAATTAATACATGAATTGAAATCGGGGAGAGTAGCTGTACTCTTTTTCCTTCAATCAAGTTTTGTCTCATTGAATTTTCTAGACAAGATTTTAACGAGACAGTATTTTACTACTCCAAATTATTTGTACTCTTTTTTCATTTGTTGACATTTTTTGTCTTATTAAATTTTTGCCAAATAAGGTTTCAATGAGATAATTATTGTGTAAATAATCATTAAATGTGGAGTGTTGTAAATATAGTAGTATTTATGAATAACTTTTATACCTCTGCAGCCCTAGTAATTATGATTGTTGTATTCCTTGTAACTCTAATTCTTCACTATAAATATGAGATTTTGATTTTTAATAAAACACACAAATTTATTGATTTCTTTCTTATGTTCTCTCTAATTTGTAACAAAATCAAATTTTAATAGAAAATATTATTAATTTTTTAGAAACTTATTTTTTATGTATCCCATGTTAAAATCAATATGTTAATATGTCAAATTCAACAATTAATTTTAATAACATATTTCATGGAAATTACAACTTTTCAAACACATTTCATCAAATTTTATTAAAATATAATAAAATTTTGATTTTAATCCCCTCAAAGTAATGGCTTAATAAGTTAATATAGCTTAGCCAAACACACTTTGATAACAAAATAGTGTCACACGCAAAACACAGTGTTTGAATGTACACGCAAAACACAGTGTTTGAATGTATAGGCAATAATATGGTCACATGACCAAGAAATTACAAACCTCCAAATCCAATGGACTCAGATCTTGACCAGTCACAAGTGAAGCAATCAGGCATGGCAGTATAAAGAAAAGAATCCAATTGAATATTTCTATTCAAGAAAATGTTTGTATATGACAGAGGGACATGCCAAGAACTAATTTTTGTTCTCCTTTCTCGTCAATCACCAAAAAGCCCAAGAATTCAGATGCATTAAAGTACCATCTCCATCTACTTTTTTTGCGCAAAAATTGCTGACGTGACACTCTTCTCTCCTATCTTATATGCTCCTGTGATGTAGATTTTGTCTTTAAACCAATATAAAAGGAAACACTAGTTTTTGAACTTTCAAAATCTTTCTCACAAACCCTTCTCAGTTTTTTCTTTGATTCAACCAAACGGTGGTTTTTGAATTTCTTGAAAATGGATTTCTTTTTATCCTTCTTTTTTACTGTGAGGCGATTTTCTTGGAGGGTTTTTGGAGTTGCAGAGTCTTGATTGTTCTTGGGGGCAGCTTGTGTGGGGTTTGAGAGATTCTGGATAGGGTTTGACTTTTGGAAGTCTGAGGAAGATTGGTAAAGCTGATCAAGACTATTTTTCATCAGAATGTACTGCACTGGCAAAACCCTCTTTAGGATTTGAAAGTTTTGATAATTTCTAGGTTTATTACATGATTAGAGTTTTTGAGCGAGTTATTATTGGTGGTTAGTACTTATTACCTTCTGCCCTTTTCTTGGTTTATTATTTTTCTATTGCTATATATTGAGTTGTTTTAAATAATTATTCTGTTTCATGTGAATACAGGGTTCTCGTTTTGATTATTATTTGCAGAGTTAAGAATTCAGAATTCTAAAGTAGCACAAATATTAGGTAAACTATGCTGCATAGTTTTTGATCTTCAATTATGAGGACTTATTTTGTCTAACGTGCAAATGGAATTATGATACCTTCTATTTTCTCTATCTGGTGATAAAAAAATTTCTGCCTGAAACTGCCGGAAAGTTATCGGGGTTTAATAAATCTTTTGGTGGTTGAATACTTCTGAAGTTTTGTTAATTATTATTCACCTTATGAATTCGAAAATGTAATGAGAGGGAAGTGTCTTGATTCTTGAAGTAACTGCAAGAAAATGTTTACTCTTCCCATTTTCTGTCAATGAATATTTATTCAGCACGTTATGTTGCTTGTTTTAAATCTTCTCAGAGAGTCGGAACAACTTTTGTATATTTCACTAGCCTGTAATCGGCAGTATATATGCCATGACATTTTAAGACTGTGAAATGGTATCTGCATTAATGAAGTCTAAAACTATTATATTTGTTCCATGCTCTGTTTCCCAAGTAAGGCTAGTAGATTTATTTTCATAAGTGTTCTTGAAGTTGGGCACTTGTCTTGATCAGAAAATGAATTATCATGATTTTCTGAGGAGTTTCATCAATATAATTCTTCATGGAATGTTATCTCTGAAGCTATGTTAGCCAATGGATGATAGAAATGGATAGTGGTGAAGCATTAATGTGGATTATAATTACAAGGTCTCTGAGGAAAAAGGGATGGTGTATTGACAGTCATAATGGATGTTCTTCATACACTAGTCTTCTGTTCTTTCGATAATGGAGTTATTTTTTGACTGATCTGTACTAGTTTCTTTTTCTATAGAAGTTCTAGATTGGTATTCCTTTTGAGTAGGACCTATGCCATCCATTCTTTTCTATAGTTCCTACGAGTCAAATTTGTAAACCTGAACCGTATGTGCAATTTGTTTGATATTTGATAATTGCAATGGATCTGTCTCAAATCTATGTTTTGATCCTTCAATGCTTGATGACAACTTCTTGCGAGATTATTCATGAGGTTTGGTGCTTTATTATATTTACTACTTCTTTGACTATCTACGTGGTAATGCATACAATATATTTTTCTGTAAAAGCAGCCTTAGTTCTCCTTGATCACCTAGTATGATTTAATTTGTTCATTCACTTTCAATCTTTTGTTGGTTATTATTTTTTTACACATTTTGTTACTATTGTTTCTTGTTGGTCTTTCTTCATAGGTAACAATCTGATGAGAAATATGGCTGCAAATAACCATCTGAAAACCAAAGGATCTGCTAAAGCAGAGGTGGGAGAGATCGATACCAGTGCTCCATTTCAATCTGTTAAAGACGCCGTCAGTTTATTTGGCGAAGGTGCTTTTTCAGGAGAAAAACCTGCTATTAAGAAGCCAAAACCACATTCTGCAGAAGTATGTAGCATTCCTTTTTTACTTCCTCCCTTTGTTGACCATGATAAATTTTCATCTAAATCACTATACCTTGAAACGTGGTGTCAACTTGCAATTTTATGGACTTAGTGATGCAACATATCGCTGTAGTTTCATAGGCAAAAATATGGATGGGGTGACTATTTTGTTACTCTCAATATATTCCCCTTTCAAAACCTGTCGGATGTTTGGTGCGTAGTGTTGGACAAAATTTGGGCTTTAAAACAGACGAGGTTTTAGTTTTTTTTTTATCTATAATACTATCCAATAATGTCCATTCTATCTTATCGAACATGCTATAGGGTTTTAAGTCAAGTATTTTTAGTTTTCTGTTACATAAGGTTACGCTCGATATTCGGTATTGATTATGCACCATTATTCTGTTTAAGTATACATTTTGTCTCATAGATAGTTTCTAGAGAAGTCACATGATCAATATATCAACTCTTTGGGCTCCTTTGCTAATTATTTCTTTAGTAGAAGACTTTTGGTCGATCAAAATTAGTAACATTTTTAAGAAAGTAATTTAAAGGGGAAATTGGAGAAAAAGTAACATCGGTCGGCACCACTTATTGCATGTACCTGTTCAAATTTTGGTTCTTTTCTAGAAGTTTTACTTCAAGACAATTTCCATTTTCTTGACTAGTTTAAAAAGGTCAAGGATATGTGTTCCTGCATTCGTGTTTCAGGCAGTGCATGTGATGTTTGAGTTGGCCATCAAGTAGTTCTACTAATTCTTTTGAAGTCTATGGATTGATTGGATTTTTTCCTAATAAATTATGTGTCTTCATTTCCACTTTTAGGAAGCATATGGTAGTTGATTTTCTGTTAACAAACATTTAGGGTCTGTTTGATTGCAAGGGTGGAAAACGGATGGAAAGAAAATGAATGACAGGGAATTGAATTGCCTAGAGAAAACGTTTTACATGGAATTGTAATTACTGGTGTTTGACTGGTATAATTTTTCACCTGACAAATTTTTCGTTTGGCTTTGTTTTTTATACAAATTGTCAATCAAATGGATAAATTTTTTTACCATTGACTTTGGAATGTGTTCCAATTGCTATAAAAAAAAAAATTGTCAAAAAGTTGAAAAACGTTTTCCCACCACTATGGTGAAAAAACGTTTTCTAACTTTTGTGCATCAATCGCTTGTACTTTGAAAAACGTTTTCCTTGGAAAATTAGTGCAATCAAACAGGTGAATAGTAAAAAGTAGGAAAACGTTTTCCACCTTCCACGAAAAACGGGTGCCAATCAATCAGGCCCTTATTATGTAGTACAACCAATTACTGAAACTTAATGTCGTGAAACAAAGAAAAGCTGTTTTTGACATCCATATTTATTGTCTAGTAATATATATGCGCACACAAGCTAATATCTTTCTTGGAGGTTGTACTGCATGGAACAGTCTTTGGGTTAAGTGACTTCATAATATTGTATGTATAACAATGTCTTATCACTATCTTCTGCATTATACAAGTAAAGTTGCGATCCTACTATTTTCTTTTTCAGAGAGTGCCTGCGAAGGAGACTCAGCTTCACCTGGCCCAAAAAGAGTTGAATAAGTTGAAGGAACAACTTAAAAATGCAGAACATACAAAAGCACAGGCCCTTGAAGAGCTTGAAAGAGCTAAACGGACTGTTGAAGATCTGACTCAGAAGCTGAAAACTCATAATGAATCGAAGGATATAGCAGTTAGGGCAACAGAAGCGGCTAAGCATCAGGCAAAGCAATTTGAAGAAACGAGAATTAGCAAATCTGAAGGAAATGATGGATCTGCAGAGGTAGACCTGGAAACTGCTAGAGTTCAATATACAGCTGCAGTCACTGAACTTGATGCAGTAAAGCAAGAACTCAGGAAAATCCGGGAGGAATATAATGCATCTGCGGAAGCAAAAAATCTTGCCATCGAGCAAGCAGTGGAAGCTGAGAATTCTGCTAAAGCGAATATGGAAAGACCTGGGGATTTGGCCAAAGAAATTGCGACTTTACAGGAGTCAATTCAGCAGGTGAAGCTCGCTAGTACACAAGCACAGGAAGAGGAAGCAAAGATCTATGCTGAGAAGGATAAGCAGAAGCAGTCATATAAAGCCAAACTTGAGGAGTCGGCTAAAAAATTGCTTGCTTTGAAGAAAAGTCTTGATCCCGAAGTTAACATGAATCTGGATACTCAACTGGCAGAAACCATGTCCAAAATTGAGGCTCTACAAAAAGAGATGGGAAAAGCAAGGGCTTCAGATCTTGATTCTGTGAGGACCATTACTTCGGAGTTGGATGATGCTAAGGAATCGCTACAGAAAGTGGCAGAAGAGGAAAACTCTCTAAGAAGCCTAGTGGAGACCCTTAAGATAGAACTGGAAAACATAAAAAAGGAGCATTTAGAATTGCAGGAGAAGGAAACGGGAACTGAATCCACTGCTGGTAATCTGCATGTCAAGCTTCGGAAAGCCAAATCTGAGCTTGAAGCAGCCCTTGCAGAAGAAGCCAAATTAAGTGGTGTTTCTGATGAAATGATCTCTACCATCTACCAGCTATCATTGGAGAGTGAAAATGCTAAGCATGAAGTTGAAGAGATGAAGTGCAACACTGAAGAACTTAAGAAAGAAGCAGAAGCAGCCAGGATTGAGCTAGAAGAAGCAGAGACTAGGCTAAAAGTTGCATTGATTGAAGCTGAAGAATTGAAGTCAGCGGAGGCGAGAGCCCTCAATCAAATCAGGATGCTGTCTGAGAAAACTGATGCTGCACGTGCCTTGACTTCAGAGCCCGGTGCGCAGATCACAATATCAAGAGTTGAATTCGAGTCATTAAGCCGCAAGGTTGAAGAATATCAACAGTTAGCAGAACTCAAGGTTGCAGCTGCTATAGCTCGGGTCGAAGCAGTGAGAGCAAGTGAAGAGGAGGCCCTCAAGAAGTTCGAGGCTAGCCGGAATGAGATCAAGGACATGAAAACTGCTACTCGGGAGGCTTTGAAGAAAGCAGAAATGGCTGAGGCAGCCAAGAAGGCCGTGGAGGGAGAGCTCAGACGCTGGCGTGAACGAGAACAAAAGAAGGCGGTGGAAGTGGCGTCTAGGATTCTTGCAGAAACAGAGAAATCCTATGAATCGTCTCCACAAAACTACCAAATGCAAAAGCAGAAGTCAGCGGAGAAAGTAATGGAAACACGAAAATTGGAAAAAGCAAAAACCTCTGTGACAAAGAAAGTACTTATGCCTAATCTTAGTGGCGTGTTTCATAAGAAGAAAAACAAAATTGAGGGTGGTACCCCTTCTTACTTGCCTGGTGAGAAACCTGTGTGGTGAGTGTGGTTAGACAATTCTTTATGCAGAATATGTAAGTTTGAGATAAACTTGTTCATGCCTTGATTTGTGTATATCTGAGACCAGTAGAATTTTCATGTTCATTTTCTTTTTCTTTCTTTCTTTTTTTTTTTTTTTTGGTTATTTCTTCTATTTGAAATAAAGTTGGGAAAAGAAAGCTTTAACAATCTTGGTTAATTATTTACAAATAATAGTGCTAGTTGTTTCTTTATTTTGGCTAGAATATAATGTATGTTCGTGAGTAGTCTATGGAAGTGCACTCCATTGTGCCATTGCGGTCAACCATCGACATGAATTAAACACCCAAATCTCCATAAATTTAAAGTCGATTTAATGTATGATCAAAGCCATATACAAGGTGCTGGCTGCTATGTATTATCTTCACGTCGGGGCTGATACTGAAATCAGAAAAGTGAATTACTATGAAATTTTAAGTTCTTAAAGAGAAAAATTGCATTACTTACTTCCAAGTGGCAATTTACAAAATTCATGTTAATCTTTTGTTTATGCATTCTACTTATAGTCTTGCATTCTTGATTCCACTTTAGTGACTAATAAACATTTTCATTCTTTTTTGGTTCGTGGCCATATTTTATCCCCCAAAAAAATCGAACTGTATGTAAGAGGACGAGGGCTCATGTTCAGACTACTCTTTAATAATTAAAATACAATTTACAAAATATGGAAAAATAAAATAAAATTAAAACTACTAGTAATTAGCATTTTGTTTTCAAAAATAACATACCATAGACGAAAGTGCAAATTTCTAGTCATTTCTAAAATAAAAAATAATAATTTTAATAAGAGTGATCTGTATTCGATTTTGTATGTGATCAAAATAAATGAATACGTTTAAGTAAATCTACAACAATATTTGTAAATGGCAACATGACCGGCAACACAAATATTGAATTAGTTAAATTTTAGAAATTTTTAGACCTAACATCAACATTGACAATCGCACATGTGAAGTCACAACGCACTAAGATCATTTTCAGTGATGCACCAAATTTTGTACCAAACTAAAATTCTCTTTTTTTTATTCTTAAATATTTTTTTATTTGAAGTATTATTTATTTTACAAATACATAAATTACTAAATAAATAATTACGTTAAATTAACTAAAATATTACATTCATTAAAAAAATATAAAAAATAGTACAATTAGTAGAAATACGAATTTCAATATTATGATATTACGAAATCGAAATATCATTGCAATTTTATTCTCAAAATTCGTATCATTTTCTTTAAATAAACAATGCACTTATTTTTATGTATAATTTTTTTTTAAATAAAACTAGATTAATGTAGGTATGTGGTGGTTGTAATATATTTCATGTTAACTTTAAATAATTGTGTTTGTTATATTTTAATTTTTTTTGTATTCTTATTTTAATTAATTCATCCATTATTATTTTTTACATTTTAAATTTATTTTAAATGTAAATAATAATAATAATAATTGTATTAAAAAAATATAACAGTCTCCATTGGAGACCATTTGCACCAAATTTTGGTGATGGAGACTATTTGCACCAAATTTTGGTGTTTTTTTGGTGCAATGGTACAACAATTGGAGTTGCCCTAATATGGTCACAACAAAATCTTAAATCCAAACAAGCAATTAAGGAGACGAGACACATTTTGTCACACTATTTATATTATAAAATTAAAAAAAAAAAAAAAATTGAATCATAGAGTCACAATGTTGGATAAATATGACATCACATTTGTACGAATTATAACTTCCTTCGTTGGGATGTGGAAGGTGGATAAAATTGAGAAAGGGTTTTGACATTCACAAACTTTTATGGCATGGAAGATGGATGATGAATAAGGTAATCTCCCTCTTCATATTTTGAATTGTGATAAATTTTCTCACTTAAATGGTGACAAAATAATTATAAAAAATTAAATTAAACAAGATTCTAATAATTTGTATTTCATTCTAATAGGATTTTTCCACCATTGGAGCATTCATGGAACTAACTATTTTTGGTATCAATAAACAAAATGTAATTTCTAACATGTTGATCTGTCAAATATAGCAAACAAATTCACATTTATGGATCGATACCAACAGTATTTCAACATTTGCAAATACAACAAATTTGTTACTGTTCAATACAACATGATCAAATACTAAATACTAGCACATTAGACCCTGATCCTTTTTTTTCCTCTCTTTTCAATTTAAGATATCTGTAATGTTCACAAACTCCATGATCTCGTTGGACGAAAATATAACGACAGTTTGGTTAAGAAAATCACTAAAAGAAATCAAATTCAAGATAATTATCAGAACCTTGATGGTTTGGGATAGCTGCAGGAGCAACTTTCAGACCAGTTGATGCTGCTGGGGTGGGAATTCTTTCGATCTCGACTGGTCTAGGTACGTCTGGCGGGCTTGCACAACGAATTAATGCCCAATTCACGCCCTCAAAGAATGGATGTTGCTTAATCTCTGTTGCCCCGCGTTTGTATGCCAACCTATGCTGTGGCTCTTTCACTAGTAAGCCTCTTATAAGATCTCTAGCAGCGAAACTGACAACTGGCGATTCTGGAAACCGCAATGGCTGGCCCACAACGTTAAAAAGTGTAGCCCGATTTCCTGATCCCTTGAAGGGAGTCCTACCGAACAATAATTCGTAAAGAAAAATCCCAAAAGTCCACCAGTCCACAGCACTGCCATGCCCTTCACCTTTGATGATTTCAGGTGCCAAGTACTCGTGGGTACCTACAAATGACATGGAACGTGCCTCTGTTGGCTCAGCAATAAGCTCTGGCAATGGGCTGACTTGGTTACCAATGTCATTTTTGGTTTTCCGTTCTTTCTTGGATTTACTTGAAAAGAGGCGAGGAGTGAAACACGAAGTAGGGACCATACATGATGGCTGAATGCAGGAAGGCTCAATGCAAGCAGGTTGGACGCAATATACTGAGTTTTTCCGAAGGGGCTCTGTCTCGAGGGATGAAGACTTGATGAGTGTTGGGCTAACAGCACAGCGAAGAGAAAGATCAAAGTCTGATAACATAATATGTCCGTCTTCTCTCACTAGGACATTTTCAGGCTTGAGATCCCGATACACAATGCCAAGCATGTGGAGGTATTCCATAGCAAGGAGGACCTCAGCTATGTAGAACCTGCATGTAAAATAGATATCATCACAAAAGGTACAAATAAACAATTACATGACTATTTTTAGTCCTCAGATACACAAATTGAATATTAAAGGTACCATGCGATCAAGGTTCAAGAGATTCAAGTAAGAGGAAAAACCAAATATTGCACAAGGAACAAAAGGATAGAAGCCAAGGAGAGTACCGGATCAAAGAATCAAATCTTCCTATATAGTTCTGGGAACTTTGAGATAATGCCCGGGATCAGATAAAATAGAATAATAGTTAGTTAAACCAGAACTGGAGCAAAAGGATAAAACCCTTACCCTTGCGTGCTGACAAAGACATAGCTAGAAACTCTATTGGGGCAAGCAGGACTTCCCTAAAGCATACTATATGTGCCAGATCAGAGAATCTTGACGTGACATAAACATGAGATACATATAATCATCCAAGGAAAAAAAAGATATAGCAAACTAGAAATAAAAATGTACATAGTTTCCAACTCTAGAAGATAATACTGCAGCTGGAAAAGAATAATTGGATGAACCACAATATCAGAACTTGGAATGTGATGCCTGTCAAACAGATGGTCTATGAAAAAGAGTATCAACTCAGCGGCATCAGCATCAGCATCTTTAGCTAAGCTTAGATATGCTAACTTTTTTCACAGAAAGTAGAGATTTCCCATTGTTAATTAAGATTTTGAAATGAAAAGCCTTTTAGAAAAACTCAAAACATTTTTGGAAGAAAAAATTCTTAAAAGTAATTTTTAAGCTTAGCCAAACATAGCATGAAAAAAAATATAAAACCAGAACTTGACAATGGTTTTCCTACTAAAAGCTGACGAGAGAGAGAGAGAGAGGCCTAATCAAGCCCCAGTGATAATAAAACCCTCATAAACTAATATAAACTCCCCAAAATGCCTCATAAGTACTGCAGAATTATCTTGATGCCATTCATAACCAAGTAGCTACAATATGAAAACTCTTAGCATAGGACTCGATATATATTTATAATCATATATATCAGAAGCACCCACATTCCTCCCAAATTGTAAACTTGCAAGGGCCAAACTTCTTCATTGCATCATAATGGTGGTCCTTTAGGAACCATAAAACAAAATTTTGTATCATTTTTCCAAAAATCAAGCTCCTATTATGAACCATAAAGAGAAAGCCCTTTTTTTACCTCATAGCTAGTTGTTTGCAAGACCTAACTAAATATGTAAAACTCTACTATTATATACAATATACGAATAAAATATTTAACAACTTGTGCTTTTTGATCAGGAATAGCAACTTTTTTAGAAAATCCTAGAACAAGATTTAGCATCTATACTTCCAAACACAAACTAACTGAACATAATTTGGTAGCTATGAGCAAATCAAAAGATCATTTCTACTTTGGCTCAATTTGAGGCAGCATTCCAGATAGGTTTATAGATAATCACATTATCACTTCCTACTGTTCTTAACTTTGAAAAGTGAAGAATACTTTATGAAGACTCGAGAAAGCCTGATACTCTAGATGGCTCAACAACTTCCCTTACTACTTTCACTATTTCCTATGTAGATTCAACCGAAAACACTGCAAATCTCACAAGAATGAAAGTAACCATTTTCTCAGTCCACAAGCATGAAAGCATGCAGAAATTAGTGTGCAATACAACACAATTTATGATGCATATCAAGAATATTGAGACTATTAGTAGGGACAAGTGTCGTACTTCACTGCCTGTTCAGTAAAATGCTTTCCCTGTTGCCTCTGCCGAAGTGTATGCAGATCACCTCCTGGGCAGAACTCCATAACCAAACATGAGAACTTTTCTGTCTCAAAATGGGTATATAAAGTTGGAAGGAAGGGGTGATCCAGAGACTGCAGTATTTCTCTTTCTGTCTGGGCACGCAAAAGTTTCTTACGACTTGCTAGTGATGCTTTATCCATGACCTTCATGGCAAAATAGCACTTAGTACCACATAATTCCGAAAGATAGACGCTTCCAATATCTCCACAGCCCAACTTCTTTAACAATCTGAAATGCCTCAAATCTAATGCACCATCCCTTGATCGTATCACTTGTATGGCTTCCCATCTCTTATCATTTGCTTTATGAGGTTTGTTAATGCTGCTACTCAGGCTGCTACAAGTACTTTCGTCACTTATGTCAGTACTTGTGCTACCCCTACACAAACTGCTCTTTCCACTCTCAACAAAATCGAGCCTATCACCGATTTTGGCACTTCCACTTGTTTTTGCAATACAGTTAGCTCCATCGCTCACTTTAGCAGATGCATGACCTGATGTTTTCTTTTCCTGACCAAAAGTATTCTCAAGTGTTTGTACTTGTTTTGAGTTACCCAACTGTAAGCTGGAATCCAGTTTATCAGCTACAGAACTGACTGACTCCTTTTGCTGATGATTATGTAACTTCTTTTCCCTTGCATCTGCAGCTGCAGCTGCAACTGCAATTTTCTTAGAAGAAACAGCTTCAACATTTCTAGATGATTCTGTCACGGTAGTCTCGAAATTTCCAGTCTTAGAAATCGGCAAAGGTGAAGCCTTGCGAGGATTTCCTGCTAAGGGTTGGGTTCCATTTATTTTGCTCTGCTTATCCGAGGAACTCTTGGTACTAGATTCAGACGCCATTGGAATAAATACAGGCTCCTTAAATTAGTCGTATCAAACAAACCCATTACTCATCGCCCAGATTCAATATTTGACTTCCAGCATCAAAATCGAACATTATTGTCTCCAATCCCTTATACAGCTCGCAGGTACCTACCAGGATAAAGCAGATAAACTACAAAAACAGAAGAAATATCAATATAGCGTTTTAGGCAGCTTAACAAAATAAGAGAAAGATTAAAAGAAGGGTTAAAAAAATTGTCTTTAAAAAGATCTTAAATATGTGAACAAAACTAAATTCTCCTTTTTTTTTTGCCTTTTCTGATCAAAGTAAACACAATGAATGTAGAGATGTGAACACTGCTTAACATGTAGATGCATAATAGCAATCAAAGAAAAACAAATTCGATACCCTATCCACCACGAACAGGGAACACTTTCGTTTACCTCAAGATGCAATCTTTTTTAGCCAAAAGCTTAATTTTCATAGACAGAAGCCCCAGTGCTCCAAATCACCATCAAATTGCACAAAAAAAGACTCAATAAACTCATAGAACATAATGCAGTTCCTCAAATGCTCTACAAAGCAAAAATTGATCACATAGCAAAAGATAAGCACAAAATTTAGCAGATAAAGAGTGGAAAAAAGATTGGGCCCATAAAAAGCACGCAGATCTTGAGCAAAGAACCACAACTTTTCTGTAAAAACCCTACCAACAGGGATCCAGAAACCCCACACGAAGAGACGGAATGCTAAAAAACAAAGCAGATAGGGGTATGGAGAAGAAAAACCCACCTAGCAAATCACTGGACCAGTTCAAAAGTAATGCAAAAAAGCAGGCCACAGCTAAAATAAAGTATCTGAAGTCACAAAGATCGGAACTTTAGGGTTCTCATTTTCCCTGCTTTAGCAAATGAGGGGAAAAAAATCAAGAAAAGAGAGCACTCAAAACTGTAGAGAGAGAAAAAGGAGAGCGACACTTCCACTTCCTCCTAAAATGTGTGGATTGAATGAGAGAGAAAAGGTATTGAGATCGTTGAAAGGGCGAGTTGGTTGGGTGACTGTGGCCTATGGATTATACTATACCAATACCAACGTATTCTCTCTCTTGAATGTGTGTGTGTGAGAGAGAGAGTTTCCTTGGAAATCACCCAACTTACAAGTTTGTTACATAGTGATCAGTTAATTTCGATTTGTTTTGTTTAGCTATAAGATCAAAACTTACACAATCCCATAAGAATAATTCTTTAAGTACAGGGGGGGGGGGGGGGGGGGTTTACAGGGGGCTGCCAGGTCCCTCACTGTAGCAGCCCCCCCCCCCCAATGAATAAAAAAAAAAAAAAAATTATGGCGGGCCCCACCCTCTGAGTAACCTGGCAGCCCCCTGTACCCTGCCCCCCTGCACCTGTAGAAGAGTCCATCCCATAAGGCTAAGAGAATGCATGACCTATGACTAAACTAAGTAGATTTTGTTAACGACGAACACTTAAATAACTTTAAATTTGTGTTTATGTAATTCTCTTTTGTTTGTTGGCAGGTTAATTGTTAATCTAACGTCAGATAAAGTATTCAATCAGTCATGTGAAGAACAATTGGTTTTTGTGATGTTAGTCAAATTGATGTAAAAATTTAAATTAGATGATCAAACTGAAATAGATCTAAGACAAGAGACCATCATGAAATAAACTTCTACTTTGGGTGACTTTCAGTGAAATTTTCCTCGTGTTGTGTGAGGTAGAGAGCGTGGGGGGGTCAAAGAAGGGGTAAAGTAAAGCTTTCCACGTTCAATAATTTTGATTGTATTTTGTCCCAAACACAAGGGTCTGAATCAATACGTGGGCCCTTCAAATGCTCCAACCTGTCCCTCATGCTTGGGGCCCACACCGCCCATTATTTTCCATTTAAAGCCCTTTAACTAACTTGCTAATGACCTGTTACGTGGTCCTCCCCATTTTTCGATTCTCACTCATTCTAAACTTTGGACCAAATTTTAATTACGATAATTAAATCAAGGTATTTCATACTTTTATATTTTTTTATCACCATGTGAATGAAGTTTTGTTTGCAATAAAATAGAATTTTATTTACATGTCTGAATTTGGATCCTATCGTTTCTTGCTTATTTAAACAAAATTTTAGTTGGATTTTAAAATTTTATTTATTGTAAGATATTGATTCGATAAATAGCGCAAACTTGTTAAAGGGTTGATCCATACTCATAACAAACAAATTGGTTATCAACCTTTTTTATTTTTTAATAATTGCATAACACATGTTCGATAGGGATTAAAATTTTAATTTTAATTTAAATTAAAATCAACAATTAATTTTAACTACATATTTAATAGGACAAAAAACTTTCGTACCACACATTTCATTAACTTTTATCAAAGTCTATTAAAAATCTAATTTTAATCCCCACCAAACATATGCATAATCTTTCCAATGTCAACTATTGTCCAAATCTATGTAAAATCATCACGTGAGACTCAACTACCATATCTAACATTATGAAAGTAGATTTTTCTTTAAGATGGACTAACGCCTAAAATTCAAATTAAAACACATGTTTTCACAAGAACCACACAACATATTAACGAAAATTTGGATGATTTTCATCATTGATGATGGGTTGTTGAAAGGTTGAGACCAACTCGTTCCTTTTTAAAGATTGAAGACCAAAATGCTAGTGAACAATAGTTTCGGTTTTTGATACATACAAATCTACCATATAACAGTCAAGCTCGAGAACTGATGCATACTTATTTGTTCATGTTACCCATAATCTCGAAAAAAAAAAAAAAAAAAAAAAAAAAATAGTCACAACATAAATTTGGGTAAGCCATAGAATTACAGGAAAAAAAATATTACATTATCAGCAGGCATAGGTTGGCCTGATACATTTTGTGCACGCCTTGGTGATATGCCAAGTCTTCCTTTGAGGACCCCTCATGAGAGCTCGGTTATCACTCGCACACACTTACCTTCCAAAATCTTCACAGCTTCGGTGAACAGCACTTCAGGAGATAATGCTCCGGTAGACTCTATGGTAACTACAAAAGTAGAATGCAAAGAAATATAAGATTTGTATCACAAGATTCGAAATTGGCAAAACTAATAGATGACGGTAATGATTAAATCAACATCCAACAACAAAACTCTTTCCTCGTTAGTTTTCTGTAACTAGAAGTTGCCTGCAATCCCTAAAACTGAATTAAATACTCCAACACCAGCATTTGTATGAAAACCACAAAATAAGATACAGCATATTCAATGAAGTCTGGTTACTGAAAAGTCGAAGAAAGCTTACACAGAATTCTTTGAAGTTAATTTTCTACAGCAGTCTATGACGTGAAAGCCTTGACATTTTTGTTTTACGGCGAGAAAATTACCTTTCATATGCCATGACTATCCAGAGAGCGGGAAAAATTACATGAACTGCAACAATGTTGCCTCAGGGTAACTTTTGGCTATTAGAGTGGACATTTTTGGAACATTTTATTCTTTTTCAACAATCAAAATATTGCAGAAGCACTATGCAGTATAACTACTTGAAATAACCTCCAAACCGGAAACAAAGTTTGAGCAAACCCATAATGTTTTTCAATACTTCCAGGATGGAATAGTTCTGCCTTCTAAACTTTTAACATATAAATCATGCAAGCTTGAGCCACTTGTAAAATAATGGGTAACTCTGAAAGACATTCAATTAGTAGCAGCTATAGAATGAAATAGATGGAATTGTTCTGCCTTCTAAACTTTAACAGATAAACCATGCAAGCCCAAGCCACTTGTAAAATAATGGGCAATTCTGAAAGACATTAAATTAGTAGCAGCTATAGAATGGAAACTTTCAAGAAATGAAATAGGCTTCAACACTTCACTTACAGATGAAATGATCTTTCACACGTCGCAATGCAACATACTTATCCCAATCATCTCCTCGGATACATTCCCTGCAAAGCGTACAAGACCGAGGTCGTGCCACTATTGCTTTCTTTCTACCTACTTGAGAGTAGAGAAAAAAGTCAAGAACCATAATAACTTTAACTCTCCTTATTGCTCTCTTTCTACCTACTTGAGGGTAGAGGAAAGTCACAAAACCATGATAACATACAATCCTTTTCGTTATGTAACGTACAATTCTTATCCATTTTCACAGAAGTCAGTAATAACAGTTCTGCAATTGGATTTGCCTTTTAACATATATATAAAAAAAACTTCAAATGGCACTAGCATCATCTTACCTTTACCAATATCTTCAATGTCAAATACTTTAACGGGACATTTCTTTACAAGTTCTTCTGCCTTTTCACCTTTTACATCTTGCAACAACACAACCTACACAAATAGACAATTCAGAACTTTATAACTTCCACTTCATACTCATACTACCAGTGCAATAATCAGATACAACACATCACTAATATTTTATCAAAATTCACCATTTTTCGCTTTTAAAGAGGGAAGTACTAATAAAGAAAGAAGGAAAGTTTTTTATACCTCAGGGAGCATCCTATACCATGCAGTGGCAACAGGCGACCACTTCGCATGTGTCTTACCCATTCCTTTTACAGCATGTGCCTCCAACTCAATTTCCTGGAATCAAGCAGCATGAAATTCTCAATTGAGTTAGAAACCAAATCTTTTACATGTTATCGAATAATAAATTAGCACGGTATAGATGAATGATCAAATTATATGTTTGCGCGCTGAAGTCTTCTGCAATCAGATAATCTCATCAACGAAAGTGTTTATGAGGATTCAAATGTACTAGATAGTAGCCCAAAGCCCAAACACATAAGAACGCAATATCAATGAGCCAAAAGGATGAATCATAATGGGTTCATTCACAAGGCATATTGATGAAAAAATTATAACCTAAAGGCTTTAAAAAAAAATCAATTCTACCTGTCCAGGTCCCAGTTTAGCTATAATAATATCAGCATGCTTGGGGCCGATTGGGTTGTTGGAAAATTCTGGTAGAGAGTCTTGGCTACAGCTGAATGAAGTATATGTTCTGGGCCTTGAAGTTGGATCCACAGCCGGTTTTTCTGTGCTCAGGACGAGCTCACTACCTCTAGGTAGCCACTGTAGTTCATTGGACAATACTGTATCCAAAGACAGAAAAAGGAAGCGTTGCATCAGTTAGTAAAACAAAAGAAATGATATGGTAATTGAAAACAAACAGTGAAACAGAGCCACAATCTTCGTTAACTGATATGTACATAATACCTTTAATCCGTGAACTGCCCCTTTCACAACGACTATGAAGTTTAAATACAATGGTGTTCTTTTCATTAGGTACATCATTTTCTGGAAAAAAGAAACAACTCAACCATCAAACTTGCCCGCAAAAGGAGGAGGAATTAAGAGAAGGGAAGAATTGAAGATGAAAAATTCAAGCAAACCAACTCGGAAGAGGTAAAACCTGACATATATTCAAACATCCTTGGATCAACTTTAAGTGGAATGAGACCCAGTCTATGGGCAAGAACCTCATCTTGGATAACAGAGGTGTTGTTTGCTATCAAAACCTTTTCAATAGCCATAGTGGGAAGCTATATAGAAGCATACACACCAAAAGGGGAAAAAACAGTTAGCTTCACACTCGAAAAATATCATTTGCATATAGAACATTGGCTAATGCAGTCTTGCAAATCAAGCCATTATTTAAAAAAAGAAAGAAATTGAGTAAGTGTGCTCAAATCATATACATCAAGTACCATGTATCCTAATTCTATAAGTAAGAAGCTATCTTACAAGAACTCAAATCATTCCCATTTAAAATGCTAACATATTGGCACAACTTAACATCGTAGAGAAAATCAAATGCATAGAGATAGCAGACTAATGCAGTCTTGCAACTCAAGCCACCATTTAAAATAAAGAAAGAGACAATAAGTGTGCTTGAAGCATATACATCAAGTACCTTGTATCCTAATTCAAAGAGTAAGATGCTATCTTATAAGAACTCAACAATTCCCAATTACAAAGCTAAAATACTGGCACAAAATAAAATTTTCATAATCCATGTGCTAAGAACACAGCAGCCCTCAAAGTACTTAAGCACCGCCAAAGACATTATTAGCCTCTTATAAATTATTCACCTTCATGTTTAAAGAGGTAAAATCGGGTATTAGGGTGTTTTGCCTTCGTTAGGCGAGGCATGAGTTAACATAAACTAATAAATTAATTCAAAATTTCATCAAAACATAAAAATTACACCCATCTAAAAATTCATAGCAAAACATTTCAACAAAATTAAAAGTCAAATTTACAACTCGAGACCTACTATGGATCTAACATAAGTAGTAAATAATAGATTAAGTGGTCATATAACAATTACAAACTAAAGATGCAATTCATTTGCAAGCAAAATAAAACAAACAGAACTCAATGATTGAAGAGTTAAGGTTATATAATTGCCAATGACCATCCTTGCGTAGTAACCAGATAATAATCCTTAATATATATTATGGCGATATAATTTAAAACTAATGCATGCATTATTGCAAATTTAGGAACACAATTATATCACTAGAAATTTAAAAATCATTTACATACAGAAGCCAATAAGTAGGATATGCGCATCATGTAAAAAAATTCAAAAGGAACGAACAATACATAGAAACCAGTCCTATTAATAAGATTTCTTAATCAGCCACTTAGGTTAACAAGCTCAAATCAGAGTTCATCTATCAAGACTTGCATTTCAGAAATTGGGCTAACTGAGAGGGTGTTACTTTGCAGAGCTCGCCTAGAAAACTTTAATGGCCTGCTCAGATAATACATTTACTATGCAGTTTCTAATATCCACCATTTTTTGAATTAGAGGAATCTTACAAGTAAATAAATAAAATGAGTTCAATCCAAAAAAATAACTTAAAACTATAAAATTTATAAAGTTTGGTCCAATCAAACTGCAAAATTCCTAATTCCATTATATATACCACCAGCATTACCAAAATTTCCACCACAAACCAATTCACGACAATCCCCATTGGATGCAGAAGTACCAGTTTCTTTCATTTTCTATTTATTCTCCAACTCCGTTTTGGAGAAAATATTAAACCTCTTTATTCTTCAACAATGCAAAACAAGATGCATAACTGATACTCACATTAACAAAGAAAACTAAACACAGTTTAAGGAATCACAAACAATGTGTTGGAAAACTACCAACAAACTATTATGACCAACACATGAATTCATGTACTATTTATCTTAATCTATTTACTGGTTTTACTTAAATCAATTGTGAGCAGGCACAAACCTCGGCTATGAGAATTCTGCGGAATGCATTGGCGAGAGCAGCATCAATTCCAATTATATCAAACTCCATATCATCCTCAGTAAGTTTAATAACTTCCACTCTAAAATTATCATGAAAATGTTCCAATTGCAAGCTGTTATCCACTCCCATCGATGCATAGGCACCCGAGTAACGTATATTCTCTGTCTTTTATTCCAAAAAAAAAATTCATATATTCGGTGAAACAAAATTGGTAGAAGTAAACTAAAACTAAAAATATAAAATCTTCCAGTATGTGAGTACATGAGTCGGCGCATCTGAAGTGCAGAGAACGCGAGTTCTCTGGAGCTCGAGATGTGGCGGTAGCTTTCCTTTGGGCACATCCGGCAAGTCCCAGACTGAAATCTTTGGCGATTTCTGCTCCTCCATCTTCTTAGATTCCTAACCGAGGTGCGTCTATTTCCGAACCCCCTCTTCAGCCTGTGTTCGTCCCTGGCCTTTAACCTTAAGAATTTCTGGAAGACCAATAAAAAAAATGCACAAATTAAAATTGCGAGAAAAAGTTTTCTGGGGGTTTTAGGGTTTTGGGTTTTCAGACAACCCAATTTGTGACTATAATATTTTTGAAAGAACATGGCCTTTTTGTAATTTTTTTTTTTTCTTTTTTCAATTATCGAAGTAATAGCACCTACAATTAAAAATTTAAAAAAAAAAAATTATATTTTATAGGTTTTCTGTACAATTAGAGCCTGTTTGGGAGTTTTTGCGTATTGAATATGTGAATTTTTTAAAGTATCAATTTTGAACGTTTATGAGCAGATCGATTTTAAGTGATTTTAATAGAAATTTTTAAAATAGCCCAACTTATGCTTGTAAGTTTATTTTTTATCAGTTTCGAACATAGTTGTAAGACCTGACCGAGTCGGTCGGTTCGAACCGAAAATCGTTGAACCAGACCATGGTCCGATCCGAACTATATTAAAATTGCACAATGCAACTGGCCCATTAAAGACCCAAGAAAACTGTCGAATTTTCAAAAACTCGCGGCCCATTTAGTATAAAACCCGCCCGGTCCAGATTGATAATATAAAACCCACATCTCATTCACAAAGCACAGACAAAATTGTCGAATTGAAGCCCTACCGTAGCAGAGCAGCAGGTGAGCAGTTGCAATTTATCTCCCAAAAATCCAAAGCTTCGAATTCCAAGTCGCATTAGATGGAAGAAGAAGATGTAAGTTCTAATTTTATAATTTTATTTGTAAATTTCAACTTTTTATTCTCAATTTTTCGTTGTTGAGATTACTGTAAATTTGGGAAATCATGCATATTGTTCTGACTTTTGATATCCTTTCTTTCTTATGTGTATTGTTGATGTTTACGCATATTGTTGATGTTTACATATTGACATTGTTCACGTGAGAATAATCTGCATCCTGAGGTTCTTTACCATTGGAGTGGTTTGAGTTATTGTCATTCTCGCACATTCTATGATTGATTCATACTGTATCCCTGCTTTTCTTCTTCAGTTTCTCTTGTGTGTGCTGCAAACATTGATTGAACACCTTCAGCTCCAGTTTTCATTAGGGTTGGATAAAAATTTCAAACCGATCATAACCAAATCAAGCGGTTCTTCTAAAATTAAATACCCGAACGAGTACTCGAATCTAGAACCAAAGTTTTGGTTCGGTTCTCGGTATTATAAATAAAATTATTTAACTTTTTTTAAATAAATTAACAAATTATTTTCAATTAACATATTAGCAAATTAACAAAAGTTGGTAAGTATTAACAATACTTTAAAGTATTTTTATCTCTATGACTTCTAATTTATATTTCTTTATTTTATGTAGATTTAAATGTTTGAAGCAAATGAATTATTGATATGGAATGAATCACCGATGTTTTAGTATTAATATATGTTTTTTGGTATTTGTATACATTTGTAAATTAATCTTATTGTACAACTTGTTATTTATATGTTATTAAATTGAATTACGTTAATTTGTAAAACTAAGATTGAACGTGTCATTAGTCATTTTTATTATAAATGTTAAAAAATTTAATAATGGTACGGAACTGAATGGAATCGAACCGAACCGAACCCGAACGGGTCCATAATTATATCTGGACCCGACAGTTCCATAATTATATCTGGACCCGACAATTCCATTTACTAAATACCCGAAAAAAATTTGTTCGGTTCGGTTCTCTTCAAAATTGAATCGAATCGGACTATGTCCAACCTTAATTTTCATCGAATAAAAAGAAAAGAAAAAGCATAAAGGTGCAAAGAGCGCCCCCTCTATTCGATCAAGGGATTTAAAACACGTATATGAAGGATTTTTCTTAAACAACGTTGCTAAATAATTTTTCTGCCACAATTGAAGGATATTACTAACTATTGGTGTTCAAGTCTATGTTCTGAATCACTTTATATAACCAAAAATACCAGCGGCGAATCCAACATAAAAGTTCAGTTAGAGCGGAAGTTGACTTTGACCGTTGACTGTCGACCGTCGACAATCATCCGATCCGGCCGGTCGTTTATGAAAATTCGATTAAATAATATAAAAATTTATTGAATATATATATGTAAATACGCTAAACGTAAAATTATATACATATGAAAATATAGTTCAATACAACCGAAATCTCAAAATACAAAAAAAAAAAAAATAATAAAAAATACAATGCAACATTACTCTGTAATTGTAAGCTTAGATTTTCGTTTCGGTTGAAAAAATCGTTCCATATTCTGCAAAACTAGGATTACTAGGATTACACAGCTAGAACTAGGATTACTAGATATAGATTTTCGTTTCGGTTGAAAAAATCGTTCCATATTCTGCAAAAATAATTTCACAATTACAATATCCAATTTCACAATTTCAATATCCAATTTCACAATTTCAATATCCAATATATCAATTCCAAATTCCTATATCCAATATCCAAAATGCCCAATTTAATTTTCAATTAGAATTGATAAACAATTTCACAATTACAATATCCAATTTTACAATTTCACAATTCACAAATACAATATCCATTATCCAATTTATCAATTCCAGTATCCAATTTATTCACAACTCAATCACATAAACACGGCACAAACACTGAAAGTCCGAAATCCAATTTCACAGTCACAGAATTTCACAGACTCACACATTCACGCAGTTGAGCTCACAGGCTCGCAACATCAGTGCATCACACAACTCAATCTCACTGTCTCAGTCCACACAATACCACAAATCACAAAAAGAAACCGGATTTACCTCCTACGTTGAACGGTCGAAGTCGTGGTTCTGGCGAGTCCTGGCGAAGACGCGAAGCTACGAAGACCGAATCTGCGAAGTCCGAAACGCTGTAAACGCACCAGAAGGTCCAGAATGACGCCAGTTACAGTCCAACAGCTCCACTCTCCAACTCGACTTCTCCAACCAAAGCGAGTTTTTGCACTTCGTGGCTTCGACTTCGCCTGTGTAAGTATGTATATCAACTGGATTTCTAAAAATTTAAAGAGTAGGGTTTGGACTTTGGAGTCTTCTCCTCCTCAATCGCGTTTCGTGGCTGTGGGACTTGGGAGTGCCGAGTGTGGTTGTGTGGTGTGGGTAATGGGTTAGGAATTGGGATTTGAGTTTGGGCGGTTAGGGATGAAATTGGGCCTTGAATGATATGGCCCAATTTTATTTTATTTTTAAAAATAACACAGGCTACACAGGACACAGCCCAATCCAGCCACCAGTCACCATCTCCGATTCTCCGATCGTCTCCCTCATTCCATCCCCAGCAGATGCCCAAAATTTCGGCGATTCCAGCTAGAGCGGCCGGTCTAGCTCGCCATGAGCTACATCCGCCCCCGAAAAATACTATGGGCACTGAAAATTTTTGATCAAATAATTTTAGTAGTATGTAATGATGCTTTGCGAAACAGATTAGATTATCAAAGAAATCCAGAACATAAGTTTTCAATTTAGTTTGCTCGGGTGTTTGTCATTTGGACAACTGTTGATTCTTGATAAGGGTAAATGTTACCTATTACTTTAGGTTTTTTCAGATTCAGCTAAGATTTGCATCATGATATGGCATTTTCTTGCTATTTATTCAAGGGGCATTTTCTAAAATTATTAGTAATGTTGAAGTGTGCCTAATGATATATAATTCAACATGATTTTGTGTCTTTGTATAGTTCATTGGTGATGATAGCACACCACATTCTTCTCTACCGAAAAGTCATGCTAGAGGAAAAACAGATATAGCATGGGGTCATTGTAAAGAGAATATTGAAACTGGTACTAATGGGAAAAAAAACTTGTTTGCTTATATTGTGGAAAGACTTTTGCTGGAGGTGGTATTAATCGAGTCAAACAACACTTAGCAGGAATAATAGGTGATGTAGATTTTTGTCGTAGAGTATCTCCAGATGTTAGATTTAAAATGAAAGAAAACTTCAACAACTTTGCTGCAAAGAAGCGTAGAACTCAAGAAGTTTTTGATGAGTGTAACCCACATAGCTCATATTATCGTGAACAATAAGAGCAAATGTATAGAGATTTAGGTGATGATGTTCAAGAGATCGTCTCTCCTAGTTCTAAATGGAATGGTATAACTATTCAGACAAGTTATAAAAGGAGTGAGAACTAAGGGGGCGTTCTCTTTACTGTTTTCAGGCCGTTTTCTGTTTTCGATTTTTCAAAACATTGAAAACGCATTCTCTTTCCCATTTTCGAAAACGAGTTTTTGAAAACAGCTGAAAATTTTTGTGAAGAAAATAGAAAATAACTTTTTTACGTTTTGGCTGTTTTCTTCACAAATCAGCCAAAACTCAACAAAAACGGGTTGGGAAAAAAAAATTTCAAAACGACAAAAAGAACGAGTTTTCAATAATCTCAAAATGGACACCCAAAACACAAAATACAAAACGAATTCAAAACTCAAAACATAAAATTGAAACACAAAGAGAACGCCCCCTAAGCATTTAAAACAACGAAAGGGAATTGGTTCCTACTTCATGCCAATTATTCAAAGTCGATGGGATAGACAATTACGTAAGGATCTTCATGCCACTGGGTATTGGTTAAACTCGTATTTCCAATACAATAATCATGATATGGAAAACCATAAACAAGCTATTTCGGGACTTTTAAGTGTGATCGAGAGATATGCTTATGGTCAACCTGATTTATTAACCAAATTGACTAGTGAAATGAAACTATTTAGTCAAGCACATGGTGACTTCGGACGTTTATCTGTTGTAGCTGATCGTTATAGAATGATTCCTGGTAAATTTTATTCTCATGTTATGTACTGTGTTATGTTATAAAACTCTAATTTTAGTTTATATAACATTAACATACGTCTATTTTATTTTCTCTTCGTTTGGTACAGATGAATGGTGGATGTGTTATGGTAGCAGTGCACCAAATCTACAAACACTTGCCATTCGAGTATTGAGTCAAACATGTAATTCTTCAAGTTGGGAGAGAAATTGAAGTACGTTTGAACACATTCATTCTAAAAAGAGAAGTAGACTTGAGCACCAAAGGCTTAATGACATTATTTATGTTCACTATAACTTACTATTGCAACAAACGGTAATGTTATTTAAATAAAGTTTTTCATCAATTTGTGATTTTTTTTTTTTTTTTAAGATTTTGCTTTCTTTTATTACAATTATAGTTTGATTACTTATAAATTGGATAATAAACTTTGTTTAGGAATTATCTCAAGACTTGAAACTATGATTCTATTGACTTTGAAAGATTTGACATTTATGGCAATTGGGTGTTAGAGGAGGAGCCACCGAATTTGGTTGGAGACATTTCATCGTGATTTGGGTGCATGCTCCACACAAAATAATAAAAATGATGGTAATTGTTTGATTGATACTATCGTTTTTTTTAAAGTACATATGCTGTAACGTTCAAATTTAAAATTATTTTCAGATGAATTACATTTTGATGATCTTGATATGGATTGTGATGAAAATGATGGCAACAAAAATGATACAAACAATGGAAACAAGGATTTTAGTATGATTGAGACTCCATCATTGATGCAAGGCGAGGGAATTGAAGAATTTATGTCTAAGACCCCAATGTGAATGCGCTCAAACTCTTCTTGATTGAGAATATATTGACTTCTTTCAAATAATTTAATCTGTTAACATGGTCTTTATTCACATTTAACTTTTGATTGATGATTTTACTTTTGCAAGAATATTCTTAAAGTATATGAAGCTATCTTGTTGAACTTTATCATATAAAGTATAATTTTTTTATATGATTGATTGTTGTTTTTATTGTTTGAAATCCATATTTCACTATATATGATCTAGAATTTGTGAAATTAGGATACAATTTGATATATTAACAAAAAAATATGAGGTTAATTTAATTATTAGTAGAAAATAGAAAAAAAATTTATTCAATGAAAATAGTTAATAATATTTTTCTTTTTATAGGAATTGACCTCGTTGGTTGAACCACTGACCCGATGACCCACTGCATTGTTCGGGTTGACATTCGGATCGGGTTTGACAACTATGGTTTCGAAAGTTTTTTAAATGATTAAAATTACATACATGTTTATTAGTAAAATTTGAAGCTTATAGTTTTTATATGAATTTTTTTACTAATAATTGATATTTTACTTATAGACAATTTTTTTTTTATTACATATGATAAAGTTAAAATGTACTTAAAATTTTATGTTAATTTTTTTACTTATAAGTAAATTTTATACTTTTAAATAGTATTAAGTGATTTATTTTATTATTTATAAGTGATTTTTGACTTATTAGTAGTATTTTTGTTTTATAAACCATTTTTTTTTACATAAGAGTGATTTTTTACTTATGAATAAATTTTTTAATTAATATACTTTTATTTACAAGCTAATTTTGAAGAAATTGATTGGAAATGTTTATATTATGGAGGGTAAAATTAAAAGAGAATATAAGAAACGACCAAAAATTGCTGATTTGGTGAGTAGAGAGAACCAATCAAAATTACATTCTATCAGTTTTAGGTGATTTTTAAATCATTCAAAATTGGTGCCCCAAAAAACTAGCAAGTGCCAATTTTTCCAACTCCTCATAAACGGTGCCCCTAAAATTGGTCAAAATCGATTAAAAAAAACTACCAGGTAGGCCCTAAGGGGCCATTTGGAGAGGTTTTTAATTTTATTTCTTCTTCTTATATAAAAAATAAAAAATTTAAAAAAAAAAGTTTTTTTTTTAAGTTAAGTTCCTCTATGTCAATGTCTAGGAGCGATTTTTACAAGATTTCAATCCAATTTTTGACAGTAGAAAATGTAGGTAGGTCTCATTTGTGTCGTAATTATAGATAATACTTGTTATACATAATTATGTGTCCATAGGGGTGTCCACTCCTTCATATAGGGGTGAACCTCACAATATTTTATTCAAGTGGGGTCCACCCCATGTGAGGGAGTGGACATCCCTAGCACGGTCCCGTATTTATTGACTCAACATAAAACAAATTACAATAAATGCCTCTCTTTTTTTCTAGAAGAATGAATTAGGTCCCTATTTGACAATTATTATTGGGAAAAAAAAAATAGTTTTTAATAGTGATTTTTAGAAGAATGTGTGGTTAAAATGTAGAAAAAATTTAGATTTATGTGCAAAATAATTTATTATTTGAATATGTGGTTGAAAATGAATACGTAAAAAAAAAATTGAAAATAATGGTTGTCAAACATGGACTAAATGTTAAAATGGCACGTTGATTATTCTACTTGATTTAGTCAATAATTGCATCTGCCCTATCACTGACATACGCGGTATAAAATTCACTAAAATTTTGATAAAAATAGCTCATTTATTTATTTTGTGTTTTAATAGTATTTTAATTTTAAAAAATACGCTGTAAATTTAAAAACATAAAACAAAATAAAATAGGAGCAGGGACGAGTTCGGCCCGAGCCATGTTTACAGGGTAGGGATGGCAACGAGTCGGTTCGGGGACGGTTCGGCCAAAACCATAATCGCACCACCAAATTTTTTGTCATACCATAACCGCACCATAACCACAAAATTCGGTTCGATTCGGCTCGATTCGTATCTCGGTTCGATTCGGTTAATAACCTCGAAAATAAATTATTTTTTATAAGTCCAACCGTCAAATTGGAAAAAAAAAAATTATGAATAAAAATCAATAAAAACAAAAACACAATACTAAGCCAATTTAGCAAATAATATCCCAAATGAAATGCAAACAATATCCCAACTTCCAAATACATAATTCGAATTTAACAAAAAATATTATCAACATAGATCAAGATTCTTACTTAAAAATGGTGAATCTTCATTCTTCCCCACAATTCTTACTAGCATAGATCAAGAGTCAATAATCAAAGTTGATTCCTTTATAGTAAATAAGAAATGTAAGTAAAGTAATAATACAACCATACTACCTAATAAAAAATGGTCTTAACTAAAGATTTAAACAAAAAAATGTACATCTTCGTCAATGTCTTATTCACTAAACCTTGCACAAGCTTCGAAGTATGATGAAGGAGCATAATTTTTTACACATAATAGAAAAAAATTAGCAATAAAATAAAGTGCGTGAATAACAAATATAAAACAATAAATCATACCATGAATATCAGTCCAAAGCCAATCCTAAGCACACATTAAAGCTTCTAAAGTCTTCGGGTGAAGCCTATTTCTATGTGGACTCACAAATCTACCACTTGTACTAAACGCTGGCTCAGATGTCACAGTAGATACTGGAATAGCTAATAAATCTCTAGCAACCTTTGTAAAGTCTGATATTTTATTGTAATTGCTTTCCACTATGTCAATAAATCAAAATCATCCACCATTGACAATACTGGCTCGTCTAGAAAAACATCAAGCTCCGTTTTTACATAATCAACGTTACATAAAGAAAGTGATGGTGTATTGAGAATATACCTCTAACAGTATAAAATGGGCTTTCAGCTTTCATTTGGTTGCTAAGGTAATTAGGTAAATACCCATCCAAGTGCAAAAAATCTCTCAAAAAATTTTCTTAGCCTAGGAAAGTAGGTCACAATTGCAAAACCATTTTCAAGATGATACAAGCACAAAGTACAAACAATTCACTTACTTCAGGTACCAAAACATGAAATGAACTAAACTTCAACACAAAGCCCTGCAATTCCAGATTTAATGAGAATCCTCTGAATTTTCTTGATCTCTATTTAGGTTAGGTATTACATTAGCCGCCTACCAAACTACCCATTTGACTCTTTTTACGAAATCTTTCTCTTTATCGAATTTTTCTTACATAGAGGTGGGTGGTAAACCAAAGGGATAGAGAGAGAAAGAGCTCTTGAAACAAGAGTTGAACAAGGGTCTGAAAATGGAGACTACAATACCTTTTGAATTCGAGATGGTGTTGTTGATTTCAATTTCGAATTTTCTTTTGTTCTTCCTCGTCGTCGCCACTCGCTAGTAGCTTGAATATTTCCAATTTTCAGACTTCTGTGAGTGAGCGTGAGTAGGGTTAATAATAGGGCAAAAAACTGGGTCAGTGCTTAGTGAGCCGGTCACAAATAACGAGTCAATGTGCCATAATTAATTAATTATACAAAAAATTATAAAAAGAAGCTCAATTGTCCAATTAATTTTTTTTAACAAGTAATCAATTCGATTCGGGGCACCGTCGTTAAATACCATACTCGCCCCACTACGAATCGAGTCATTAAAATCAAAATCATAACCATCCCATTACATCATCGGTTCGATTTTTTTCGCTCCATTCGATTTAGTTAACCGTGATTTTCGATTTTAACGGTTTGAATTACCATCCCTATTACAGGGCAAGCGAGACATGAAATGAGTAAGAAAACCCTTGGAAGTGAACGAGCATACCTCTATTAGAAAGGTTGCAGAGAAAAGTTTAAGCAAAAACTGTCCTTTTCGTGACAATTAAAGCCCCACGCTCGTTATTTTTCTCTAAATAGAAATTGATTAATTTTTAAAACATTGGAGATTTATATTGTATTAACCATCAAGTAACATAATTCTTTGATTTAACCATTTACACGAAAACTTGCATTTGGCATAGTAGGTAGGAATGTTTTGATATGTTGAAATCAAATCGAATTAAGGTTGAGGTATTTCAATATGAAAAAGTTTACACGTACATAATTTTGATACGTAGAGGTGTCCACACCCCCCTTCACATGGGGTGGGGCCAGCGTCATGTGAGGGGGATGGACGCCCATATATGTCAAAATGATTTATCTCTAGCATAGCCCTTTTAATATTCACATTTCTTCAATGTATAAAATAACTAGAAATAGAGGTTTCCGCAAGATCATTATTTTATACCATCTATTCATCACCACAGTATGAAACACAATTGAATTAAGGTGGACACTACTCAGACAATATTAAAGAAAAAATAGTAGAGCTGAAATTCTGAATGTTGTAGTGTGGATAGTGTACCAAATGTGCATTTGAGTGAATAAAGGAGAATAGAATTTAAAAACAAGTAGAATGATAAAAAGATGAATAGTTCTGAATCAATCCTGTAAGAAACAAATTTAAGAGTGATGGATAATTTAGAATTCAGGAGTCTGACAGGAAATCTCATTATATCAAGAAACGGATAAATATATCAATATGATACATCAATAAAATTCCCTGCGAACAGAATTTGATGGTCATCTCAAGTTTTATGGGCTATTAGTCTTCCAAAAAAAAAAAAACTGAGCAAAGAAGAGTAGTGCAGCACCAGTTTGTGTGAAACAAAGACATCTTCCTTCCCCCGTCCAATGTTACTGGAAAAGTTCTGAATTCAGCCAATCCCTAACAAGAAAAGTACATAGGCGATAGCAGACATTAATTTCTATCTGTGGCAGCACAAAAATCTCATGATACAAAACAGATACGAAGAAGAGACGAGTACATGGCTCTTACTTGCTGATGTCATCAAGGTGGTCGTCAAAATCTATGATATCCTTCCATTTTTCAGATGCAAGGTAATCCAGAAGAACTATATTTCCGGAGGGCTCCTTGATACTAAGCTGATTGCCACCCTCTGACCCTACCAACTTCCAACTTCTAGATGCATCCTTAATGTAAAGCTGGACAACAAAGAATGATATGAGGGGCACATCATTTTGAAAAGCTCTTAGTTGTTCAAATTGAAGGAAAATATAGCACATGCACATTTCAATCCATGGAAACACAGAGAGAGGGAGAGAATCGAAGTGCAGGCGAGATGGAATAAATTTGAGTATTTGACGTATTCATACATGCAGCAATGATACAATCACCAAAGAATGACTACGTAATAAAAAAACCTAGCGAAAACCATAAGCATAGCAAAAAGAATGAAACGAAGTATCTGGTGTATCAATATAAAAGTATGAAACTAGATGAATGACACAAAATATGCAACACAAGAAATCACCAAGTGTGGCAAGGAGGATAATTCCTGGTGTTCCCCAAAAAAACAAAGGTGAATGGATGCACCGTGTTCATACCTAAAGAAATCGGGACCCTAAAATTATTTTTCATTTGTTTGACAGAATCAATCAGATATAAAAATCTGAATACTGCCATGAAGTTCTTTCTTGGCTACCAGGTGCCCAAAAAAAAAAAAAAAAAACCCTTACATGAACGAATGCCACATATTCTTGCCTAAAGAAACCAGGGCTCTAAATCATCAAAGCATTATTTGCAGCATTAGTCTGACAAAACTAATTCGATAAAAAGATCTGAACAGAAAAACAAAAATAACAAGAAAAGGTTCTTTTTCCAGGAAGACAAATTTGTAAAATTTCAACAGGATAGTTCATCACACCAATTTACTACAATAATCAAGGATTTGTAAACTTAACCCCGAGTCATTACCCTAAAATATATGTCTATATGTTGATAGAGAGAGCATGTGTACATACTTGTTAATGAATGTAAGCAGCATTTAGTGTTGAAGTTAACTCAAGAAACATTTTCGACATGCAGAGATGAAATCAAATATTGACTGACACGAGTGCTTTCAGATCACAGCACACATGTGTGGGATCCTCTGTCCATTTGTCAATTAATGCTTGCATTAGGAAATTATAAGATTCAGGTTTTGGAAGGCAGATAGAATTAGCCAAAAAATTAAGTCACAGCATTAACTTTTGGAATTTCAATAAAAATATCAGAAATTTTAGAAAGAAATTCCAACTCCATCAGCCTCATTCTGCCACTAGTCCACCACTTAACAATACACGCGACAACAGTATGTTTAATTTGTCTCTAGTGTCAAAGATAGAAACTATCCATAATACCATTGTTAACTAGTAAAGAAAAGTTGCTTCAGAGCCATTCACATGGACTAATAAATTGCAAGACGTCGCCTTTCCATAAAAGGAATTGAGATCCTTTACAATACAAGATTACACAGCATAAAGCGGCCTTGCTTATTAATTTAGAAAATTGTCAGATAACACTAATAGGCTGAATTCTCTTCACAAACATGAATAGCCGAATTTCAGTCACTAACTGCAAACAATAACTATCTTAAATTCACATAAGATTGCATCCACGGTTTACCACTCCCCCAAAACACTACTAGATATATGAATCTCTTCTCTCATAGCATCAACAACCAAAATGGGTAACTAATTGCAAACGATAAGTTAATGACAATCCTAATTTCACATTAAATTTTATCCAGGACCAACCATCCCGCTCAATCTCAAAGAACAAACACTAAAAAGATCACCAATCAACGGCTAGTAAACATTTGCACCAGCTAATGAACATATTTTCTGTTCACCAAACTGCATTATCAGCTAATATTCTACGCGAACCAGTCAGGGTCGAAAATTAAATTACCTGCATCACTGGTCTCCGGTCTTTTCCCTTTGGTAAAGCCTCGAGCTTTTTGTTATCTAACTGAAAAATCACACAATTGAAAACATCTTTCTTCGCTCGCTAAATCTCAACTATCTAAACATTTATGCACAAAATTCGATCGAGAAAAAGTACCAGAAGCAAAGCAGCCTGAGGAAAATATCGAGTAATGTGATCGCCAGTATTCTTAGCAACAGTAGCGAGCTCGAAATCATCGTACCTCTCATTAGCGTGAAAATATCCAGCTACAGTCAAGCCTTTTTCGGCATAATACTCCTCTATCTATTATATTTCAATTTAAAAAATCTAAATCTATCAGAAGTAAGTTAAAAAAACAAAAAACAAAAACAAAAATTGAATAAGTGTAGAGTATTAAGTGTTGACTGATGAAAGACCATGATAAGAGCGATTTCGAGTGGAGGGAGGAGGCCGATCTGGGAATGAAAAAGAGGGACAGAGTCGACGATTTCGACGGTATCGCCGTCGGCCGAGGAACGACCAAGGAGGACACCACTGACGGCGGAGTTCCTGTGTTTCACGGCGTGGAGGACGAGCTTCATGTAGGCATTTTGGTGGATCTCGTAACGTGACTCGCCGCCCATGACTCACTGAGTATTAATTGAGTTTGATTATTTGGTTAAATTGTAGGGATTGCCGGCATTTGTGATTATGTAATGGAAAATTCTATGAGTACAGAATTATCTCACAAAATTTTATATAGAAATTTAAATTTTCTCTTAAAAGGGTGATCTTATATGATTAAAAAAATATCAAAAATCTCCTCCCATCCACTTATTCTGTGTGTTGTTTGGCAGGTGTAGAAATTTAAATTCTTGTACCTGTAGCAACTCTCGTAATGTAATGTAATTCAACACTCTGTGATTTCTTGGGGGAAATGGGAGGTTTGGAGGGAAATGGCAATTTACGGGGAAAATGAAGAGGGATTATCATTGGGATAAAATGGGTCAAATCGATTTTGGTGTTTGACGAGTTTTTTGGTTTAAGATTTTTATGAATTAAAAAGTGAAAATTTAAATTCTTGTAAGTATTCTGTAGCCAATTTTCTGTACTTATAGACTTATTCTAATTTTATATTGGATTAAAGAGAAAGTTAACTTCCTCCTGTTCGTAATTTTGTTATTTCTCCACTTCCCACTAAAGGCGCATTAAATCGACCCATGATGTGCAGTTGTCAATTTGTGTATCTCTTTTTTTAACAACGAGTCCATAAATAATGAAAAACCATAAAAACACTCATTATTACAATTTATAGGTAGTAATATGTAGTGTACAAATTATATTATTAAGCCGAGTTTGGTCCGAATAAAAATCGGATTTTAAATATATTTTAATAAAAATTGATGGAATATATGATTAAAAATTGAGAGTCTCATAAAATACATAATTAAAATTAAATGTTGATTTAACTTACTTTTATAATTGAACTAAACATGGGCTAAATGTTTCAATCAACTGAAGTGTTTCAGGAAGAAATACTAAAGTGTTATGCTCGACTCTCAACATTTAATTGAAATAAGCAAGTTCTGATTTTCTACTTTTCATCTTGTTGGATATTTTGATAGAAAGGAAATTCTTTCCTCTCAAATCTCACAAATAATTATTCTTTAAAGCCTTTCTTTCATTCATTGGGAGACATTTGTTTCGAATTTGACCAATTGACATATTTGAAAACAATATTTTTTCTTATTTCTTCATTCAAATTTCGAAGCGACGTCTTAGTATATTTCTGTATTCTTTCTAGATTCAAACAAAATCACAAATAAAATAGATTCATGGGTTTGTGTTCGCTCTACGTTGCATTAAATTTGCAAGTCGGGGGATAATTCGAATGTGAAATTTTTTACTTGTGTTTAAGAGATCGATTGAAAATTTTGTGAATTGCATTCTGATGAGATTTGGTTAATGAGTTATTTTATGGCACTTTACCTAGAGAACTGATTAAAATTTGTAGTTAGAACGATAGATATAGATAACAAGTGCATTCTTTGTAAGTTTCTCACTACGTCGTTTCCAAGCACGTGTACATGCATATGCCAATATCGTTTGTCTCAATGTAAATCGACATATTAAGGCCCTGTTTGATTCCCATTTTAATTTTCATTCTCATTCTTCTACTCATTTTCAACCACACATTCTTTAATAAAATAATATTTTTCATCACATCAATAACTTTTTAACTATATATTCACCATCATTACATCAAAATAATACATTTTCTTCAAAATAATGTGCATCAAACGGGCTCTAAATACTTCTACTCGATCCTTGATCTAAATGGTTACTTAACCAAACAAATTTTGAGAGGAGGTATTAGGATCTAATATCAATTATCAGACATATTGAGCAGTATGAAATGACATTGCTTTTTGCTTCTTTTTTTAAGCAAACAAAGAGTACCTTATATTCTATTAGCTTATTTCAACTGCAGAATGCAACGTGTGCTACATAACAAACTCAAACAGTTACATGTCAATGGTCAATCATTACCTTTGCTCCTATTACAAGAATAATGCTAAACAAATCTAAAGCTTGACTTAAACGATGACATCTCCTTCACATGAAGTGAGGAGCCCACTTGAATAAAATAACATTTTCCCCCTCATGTGTTAGGGGATGTCATCCCTTAGGTCAACTTTTAGATTACTATAGCACAACTCCTATTACAATGTAGGATAAATCTAAAGAGCTCACCTGATTGACCACTTGGATGACCATCTGTGAGTGTGCGGACTCCTTATGAATAAAATAATTTTTCCTCTCACACTCACACGCGATCATCCAGGTGATTATTGTAGCATTACTCTACAATGTATTGTATGATTGATGCGCATATCCTTTGTCCTTTGTAGTAATTCATAATTATGTTTTTACTTAAACAAAGCATTTTTATTCAAAAAAAATAAAACAATTATACTACTTGTACAGAACTATTCATTTACCACCTGGATGACATTCACTCACAATAGGGAGGTCCCACCTTTTTTTTTGCATTGTTTATTCACCCGGGTCCTACTACATGTGAGTGGATATCATCCAGGTGGTAATGAATAGTTCTGTACAAGTAGTTTAATTCAAAATAAAAATAAAAATGTCAGATCTACACTCCAAGTGTACAACATTTGATGTGTTATAAAATAATAATAATAATAATAAGTGGATAATTTTATTTTATTTTTAACCGTCAAACTTGATGTACACAAAAGTTTACACTAAGCAAATCTTCGGTGGGATCGGTTTTCCTGTTGTGATGGTGGTTACAATTGTCTCATGGAACCTGGATGATGGGAGATGAGAAAATTGTTTAAATTAACACGATTCTTTTTACTATTTTGTAATCTTAATTCTTAAATTGAAACGTTTCGAATGGGTATACGGAGGAGGACTTTTGGGTGTTCCAAAAATATGGACTCCATACCCTAAACAATATTAACCAAAAAATGAGCTGAAGTGTTATCTTTTCTATCATCTAGATCTTTATAATGCTAAGTATCAAATGTCTGACTAATTAATAGTGTGTACTAACATTTGATAACTAGTTAAAAGGAATTTATCCACAAAAAAGAGTATGTTTTGTTGGTTTTCGAATAAAATAATGTTATCTAACACCATTAGTGTTATAATACTAATTTAGGTAACGATAAGTAATAGTCTCATGAACAGTGGAATTAAGTTACTTATTTAATTGCACATTTCATTTAATGTCAGTTATATTGATTTTTAACACCAATGATGCTAAATGGTATTACTCTCTCGAATAAGCAAGCATTCAACTCAGCAAATATCCAATAGATAACGACGAAGGAACATTGTGAATGCAATTTCTTAAACATGTCCAATTGAGGGAAGATAATAATAATAATAACGATACCACTACACAAAGAGAAATTGTTGACAGGGTTTATTTCCCAACTGACGTGACAGTGAACCCAAAAATAATAATAATAATAATAACAATTAAAATCTCAAACGTACACCCACCCACACAATGGTTGTGTGACTTTTCTACCCCAAATTGAAACCCGCAAAAAGGGAAACCCTCTCCACGTCTCACCATCTCCGGCCACACTTCCAAAGATGGTACCGTCGGCGCTCCGATAGCACTTCGTCAAAGGTTTGGCTGCCTCCTGCTTCACCATTTTCGACCGCGCTTGGAATGAAGGTTGTCTCCACTCCGGGAGCACTTCCATCCAAGTTTCACTGCTCACACTTGACCATCTCCGGCCACCAGTGAAATCAGACAACAATTATCTCTATGGCTCACTCCATTTGGGAGTTGGTTCAATGAAATCAGACAACAATTAAAGATTTGGTAGCACTCTCCGGTGGACGCACATTAGGGTTTTCCCGTTGTTCCTCATTCGAAACTAGACTTCACAATTTTAGTGCAGTGTACGACATAGATCCAAGCTTGAACTTCAAGTTTGTAGAGAAAGGGGAAATTGCCAAAAGTGGACCGGGATCAAAACGTGGGACAGTTCTTGGATTCATCTGCTTTAACTTTTGATGGTTATTGCAAACAGATTCTTGCAGGAAAGGGCGTGTCTGCATCGGATTAGTCATTGTATGGTGATTACAAGATTAAATGGATTGTTAAAATGTTTGGAAAAGATGAAAGTTCGTTTAGTGAATTTGCAGCTTCTATGGTGAAACTTGGAAATGTTGGAGTGATTGAGAATGGAGAAGTGAGATTGAAGTGCAGAGTTGCGAAAGAGGGTTCTTTGATCTTTTAATCGAGCTAATATTATCTTTTGAAAAATAATGCTTCTGTGATTACGCATTTTTGGATGTAAAAATTCTTGTAACTATTGGATTTCAAGAAATAAAATTGAAAGAGAAATGTAAGTATATGTTTTTTTAGATATATTGAAATCAGCAATATCTTGATCTAGTACTTCTTTACATAATTAAGATGAGTAAGAGCAGAAGGTGATTTGGGGACGTTAGAGCATCTACAAATCATGGCAAGTTTTCAATTTGGGGAAATTTGTTTTCCCATTGTTTCCATGGAAGACATAATTTCCAATTCAGGTATTTTTTTTTTCTATTTATGTTTCTGGCAACTCACGAGCTGCCTTTTTCCTTCATTTAGTGTTCCCTCCAATTTCTTTGCCACGTCATATTTTTTGAAACCCTGTCAAAACCAACCTGTCCGAGAAGCATTACTCTAATAATAATTTACTTGGGAAGAAAAGAGTATCAAGTTTTTATTTAATATATTTCTTAGTCGAGTATTATTTTTATATCAAAATGACTTTCACTCACCTTGTCGTTGGTTATGTTGAATAAATTTAACTTTAATTTGTACCTTGTTATAACGAATAAGTAAATTAAGGGTAGTCGAGTACCTATATTTTTTTCTCCACATGATAGATTTTGTTGTCTACGCTAACAATGAAGATTAGAGTACTTAAATGGATTAAAATTCTCATCAACTTTGTCGAGATTGCCTGTACGATTGCGATTGGTAACATTTGAAAATTCAAAAAAAAAAAAGAAGAGAGACATTTTATGTGAAATGAAAAGTCATTAACGCATTTAACTTTCTTTCAAAAAGTAACACTCCCGTATAATTTCCAAGGAGAAAAAGTAACCCCTACCATGTTTTAGATCCGTGCACTCAAAGAATAAGCTACACAAGAAGATTGGTTTCTTTGGTTCCTCTATGTCGAAGACATCTTTAAGTGACAATATTTTTCGTGATTTTATTGTTAGCTATGTATCAAATATATTGTTTGAAAAAAAAAATTAAATTACATAAGACGATTGAGTGGTAAAGATTATGAAGTTCATACGAGAAGTCGACAGTTAGAATCACAATTGATGAGTGAAAATTATTTTATTAAGGGGCTGCTTGTTTCCTATACTTCCACCCCATTAAAATGAACTATTGGACCGTTTTCCACCTGTCAGCCGCAATGTTTGAATGATTCTCTCACAGCTGGATCCCACGAGTGTAGCAATAACGGTCAGAAAATGTATTTATCCTTCAAAGTATAGGAAACAAACAAGGAATAAATTATGGATTGAAAGTTATGATTCTTGGACTATATATATTTCTTTGTCCTGAAAAAATAAAATACACTAAAAAATTATTATTCAACTTTGTGTAATGTCTAAAAATCTTGTTTTTAGTATTAATTTGGTTTAAAAGATATTTTTCTAGAGGTAATATTGAGAGTTTTGAAAAATTGCTTGTAATGGTTGCACAAGTGATTCGATCGTTATATACTGATAGTGATTGTTCAGATAGGTCACAATTAGGGTTGGGTAAAACTCAACCCAAACCGCTCAACCCGACCAACCCAAACAAAATCGATCGATTTGTGTCGATTTTCTAAGTTCAATTGGATTGAGTTGAAAAATTGAATTTTAGTTTGGGTCTCGGGATATGAATTAAAACTCAACCCAACCCGATTAATCAAAAAATTAATATCTAAGATAAAATAAATTAAATAAATACAATAGTATAAGAGAAAAACTTATAATTTATAAACGTTCATTTTCTTCACATAAATCGATTCACATGAACACTGCGTACAAATGCAATGTTATTTGACGATAAAGTAAAAATTAAAGACATAATGATGAAATGAATGAATTCCAAAAAATTATATAAAAAAAATGCTTCATAAATTTTAAATTTATTTATACATTATTTTTAGAAAGAATTCATTATATATACGTGTTTAAAAAATGGAGATTTCCAAATAATTTCAAACTCTAAAAAATTATCTAAATTTAACAAATAAATCAAATCCAACTTTAATTGGACTGAAACTCAAACCGATCCAAATTTGATCGGTTTGGGTTGGGTTGAGTTTCAATCAAACCGATCATATTGGGTTGAGTTTTGGTTGGAAAAAAAATCGACACAATTTAACCCACGTTCACGCCCACCCCTAGTCACAATAGTAAACGACGGATAATTTCACTTTAGAATATCGTACCATCATGAGTGTCGATTAATACGTTTTCTATTCTGCACATTATTGTTCTGCAATAGTTTCTGCAATTAATTTTTCTCCAATATTTATATCCAATAAGTGGCCCTTAAAGGCTAAATAGTGAAATGAACTTGCACTCATTTTCCTTGCTCTATAATGCCTTCTTAAATAAGAGAAATTCATTTCCAATGTAAGAGTCGGCTAGTGAATCCTTTCCTTGACTTACCACCATGTGATCTCCATTTCTTCTTTTGGTCGTGCTCGTCAATCCATGACAATCACGATTTGCACTTGCGTTTTTATCGAACGGCCTTTGCTAGTAACACCATCGTAAATAAAAATATTGGAAATATTACCCTTTTAATTTAGGGTTCTTTTGTAGGAGAATAAAAGTCGAAAATTAATTATTTTTTATTTTTTATATGAGAGGGGGTAAAAGGGTCTATGTCAAAGAATGATACAGATGGGGCCCGTAAATAGTGATGTGTGGACAAAATGAGCCATCGGCGTACATCTCAACCTCATCATGCTGCCAACTAATCAAATGAATAGGTATTGTTAGAATATTTTCAAGAGATTTTTTAAATATAAGATATTTTTTTTTTTAAAGAGCAATCGTGTTATATGTATATTATATTTGACATTAAGTTTGATAATGTATAAGTGTCAGTACATGATTGATCAATTTTTGAATTCAACACACTTTTCGCCACACAATATTTTGAAGGATTATGCTACTTGTACAATTTTATCTTACAACTTTCTCTTACAACCACTTACAGTGGATTTTTTTATTCACTGTGGGACCCCTCCCCATGTGAGTGGTTGTAAGAGAAAGTTGTACAAAAAAATTGTACAAATAGCATAATCCTATTTTGAATTTGCAAAACATTACAAATGATGTCAAACTTGATATCAAATACAATATACATATAGCATGATTGTTAAAGAGTAAATCTTTAAAATCAAATTTCAAAAGACTATTTAAAGTCAAACCTACTTTATGACCCCGTTTGATTTTTATTTTTTTCAAATTTTTTTTTTCAATCACATATTTTTCAATAAAATAATATTATACGCAAATTCAAATTTTTTTCATAATTTTTAACTACACATTATCCATCGTTGATTTAAAATGTATTATTTTTCCAAAAATAAAAATCAAACAAGAGCTATATAATTAAATGCATTCAAGTTATTTTAATTTTCAACGTAAAAATAAAATAATATAAAGAAAAATTAGTTAAAATAATAAATAATAAATATTTTTAAAAATAGTAAAATTAAATATTAGGGTCTGTTTGATTGGATAAATTTTTCATGGAAGATGAAAAACGTTTTCTTTCATTTTACTATTTATCTGTTTGATTGCACTAATTTTTTAGGGAAAACGTTTTTCAAATTTTCTAAGGTACAAGTTGTTGATACACAAAAATTAGAAAACGTTTTTCCACCATATTAATGGGAAGATATTTTCCACATTTTTTTTAAGCAATTAAAACACATTCCAAAGTCAATGATAAAAAAATTTTATCCATTTAATTGACAATTTGCATAAAAAATAAAATCAAACGAACACAAAAAAATTTCAAAAATTATTATTATTATTTTTTACTTTTTTACAATCCAAACAAATTTTAATACAGATTGTAAAAAAAATTATCTCAAAAAGTAATAATTTATATTAAAAATAAAGTCAAACGAATTAGGTAAAAAATTATATCAATCAAACACCATTAATTATAATTTTATATAAAATAAATTTTAAATAATTTAATTTTCCGTAATTTATTTCATTTTCACTCATTTTTCACTTCGGCAGTATTTATACATACTCTTTGAACTTCATTAAAAATAGCAAATATCAACTCTTCTAGCTTTAATTATCAGATTTTGATTACAAATAGGTTAGACACATTGAAAATTCCAGAAGTTGTAAGTATTTTTTCTTCCTATATTTTTTGTATCCCTTTCTTTTACAAGATGTGATCTTTTTTATTATGCTCTCTGGATCTTTTTATCATTATTATCGTCATCAAAATTATCGAAGTTGAAACAATTTTATTTTTTCGGTTGCTTTGGCTTGTAAGTCGTTGAAGTTATAAGATTGTGGGATATTAAATCTTGCAATCAAGAAAGCAATGTGTTATCTATGCTGATTTTACTTCTTTCTGTTTGAGCCCATTTTTCTCAGAATAGATTTTGTAAAAAGCTTTTTTGTTTGTTGGAAAATGTGTGGTCAAGTATGGGAAAAAAATTGAATTTACTAGCAAAAATATTTTATTGGAACAATATGGGTTGAAAATTTTTAAAGAATGGAGCTTATGATTAAACAGTTGAAAGGAAATTAATACGGGCCAATCAATCAATCTATCAAAAATTATGATTCTAAAATTTTCTATGATGGTTTCATATAATTTTATAAAGATTGATTCTCAGGTATAGGATTTTTAGAATTCCAGCTTGCACCAATTCCTGGGAGTTTGTTGTCTTGATTACAAGAAGCAGAGAATGGTCAAAAGGTTGCTTTTATTTCTTCTTATCAGTATTTACTCTTTTTTCCAATAGTATATTGGCTTAAAGAAGATGTTACTTGAACAGATATGTAGAGTGTTGATGTATACAAATACCATGTTGCAGTGCTTAGCGGGTATCAAGCATTTTGTGTGCTCCACTTATTCATTGTTGTGAACCTGGTAACCAATCGTGCAGTTTCGAGGATCCTGAAATTCTTGCGGGAGAGACCGTTTGTATGCTTGCCTCCACTTTCTTTGTAATTTGTTTGAAGTTTTATTGAAATTATTTGCACATGAAAAAAACAAGTGGCTAGTGATGTTCCATATAATTTTGACAAAATTTAAGTATCTTATGAGAACAGACTGCCATCCAAAATATCCAATATAACTTAATAGCCTGTCTACCGTCCATAATTTTCAATATTACTTAATAGGCTGGCTCATGTCCAAGATTTCTAATATTACATAATAGTTGGCTGCCATCCAGGATTTCCTATATTGCCCCAGTGCTTCCAATTATGTTTGTGCAATTCGAGTTATAATCAGATCTTACCAGACCTGCACATCTATTTCTTGGTGTTTGTGTTACTATGTATCTTCTGTGGTGATTTGACGAATCTGGTTTTCATGTAACGATATTTTGGATGCAGTTAGCGTAAGTGAAATTGAAGCACTTTATGAGCTATTTAAGAAGATAAGTAGTGCTGTGATCGATGATGGGCTGATCAATAAGGTTCATAAATCTCCTGCAATGATCACTTCTGCATGAATTTCCTCTGTGATTTCCCTTTTTTCTCTTCATTTTGGTGTGTTGTTGTTACCCTTTTGAAAAACCTCTATGATGTTAAATCAAATCTCCAATACCATTTTGCAGGAAGAGTTTCAACTAGCATTATTCAAGACAAATAAAAAAGAGAGTTTGTTTGCTGATCGGGTACTCTTTACTTTTATCAACTCTCATGGTTTATCAACCTTTCTAGCATTTAGTTTTTATAGAAAATTACCAAGTAAATAATGTTGTTATAGTTTTTAATTGTATGTCACCAAGAAATCAGTGCTTCTGTTCCACAATCCGATTGCTATATGTTACAAAATGAATTCAACGTTGCCCTTATATCTAAACAAATACTTAAGCTTGGACACACACACATATATGCATGTGTGCATGTTGCATTTTGTTATATATATAATATATTATTGGAGTGTGGTACGGTACACCCTGAGATTATTCTGTTTTTTCATTCTTTACTACAAACTTATGTTTAATGGTTATAATGGCTTCAAAAGGCTTATTTTCTGCTTTCATACTACTAAAGCAGGTGTTTGATTTGTTTGACACAAAACACAATGGAATACTTGGTTTCGAGGAGTTCGCTCGTGCACTTTCTGTATTCCATCCAAATGCTCCTATTGATGATAAGATTGAGTGTACGTTGAATGCATTACTTGATACTCTAGTAATTGAAAATCATTTTCATATTTGATGCCCTTAAATTACAGACTTCCCTTTTTATTATAATTTTACTCTACCATTGCAGTTTCTTTTCAATTGTATGATCTCAAGCAACAAGGTTTCATAGAGAGGCAAGAGGTAATATTTAATCATTTTTGTTTCTTAGTAAGTTATTGGATACCTAACTTTGTCGAGCCTTGATACCAGAATCAGAAAAACAAGCTCTTGAATGTTTATCTTCCAGTTCAACAATTTGTGTACAGAATTTTCATGATTGTTCTCTTTCTCCAGCTAAAGAATCATGAAAAAATTATATAGCCTATTTTTGGCTAATGTTTATAAATTGTTTAGAATCAGTCAAATCACTTTTAGACCCACAGGTACTACTCACTTATCCACCAATCTTTTCTATTTATTTATAATTATAAACCGTTATAAACACTTCCCACACAAGCTTTAACTTTCCGTATAATATATGAAAGCTTGTATTAAATTGGATTATATGAAGAAATTGAATGAGACGAGCTAAAAGAATGCGAACCTTTTCATTTTATGTTCAAAGTAGATTGTTGCCTCCTCTCATAACTGATAGTTAATTCTGTTACTTTCAGAATCCTTTGAGTTCTTTTACATGGATCCACGCGATTTTGATTTTTTGAGGGATCTAATTTTCTTTGAGTATGTTTGGGTGGGATTATAAACTCTCTCTCTCTCTCTCTCCTCCCCCCCCCCCCCCCCCCCCCTGGCTTTTCCCTCCCTCCTTCCTTATAAGTAAAATTAGCTTTGCTTGCAAGCCGACCCAAACATTCGTGTTACAATTTAGTTACTTCTGTACCATTATTTTTGGGGACAGCACACTTTTGACCAAACTATTGGTTGATGTTTGACATTTCCCAGAATCATTTTCTGTCTGTTGTATAATATATATGCCCTGAATCCCTGGTCCATATAGCTAACTGTATATATCAATGAGAGACTACTGATGCTAATATTTCTTTATTGTCTTAAATATTTGACCTTGTATTCTTTGCAAGTCTTACATTTCTTATTGAGATGTTTAATATCTGGCTTCTAACTATGCAGGTAAAGCAAATGGTAGTTGCCACTCTTGCTGAATCTGGTATGAACCTGTCTGATGACGTCATTGAGAGCATAATTGACAAGGTGGTTCATCAATCTAATTTAGTAATCTATGTTCTGTAATTTCATTTTTATCGTTCCCTTTCACAATTTTTATTTATATTTTCCCATTTAGAGAAGGTAGTGTAGAGTTCTTTTAAAATTCAATGTCCTTATATATTGCAATTCTCCCGAGTAACCCCATCCTAGGCCCCTGCGGCAAGAAAGATGAATTAGTAAATTCAATCCCCCAAAAGATATATGATCCTCCAAGCTTGGCTTCCATGTAATAACATTTCAAGGATGATAAGTCATCTAGGTGTAGAAAATGCAAATGGACAATATCAATAAATGCCATGTTAAGACAGCACAGGTGACTTTTTGATCAGTCTATATTCCTATTTATATTTATTTACTACAGAAACTGGGGTATAGAGTTTTTGCATAAGTTCAAGATCCTTCCCATTCCCTTTATGACAATGAATATGCAAGAAATACTATTGATAATGTTTCAGACTTTTGAAGAAGCTGATACAAAGCATGATGGGAGGATCGATAAAGAAGAATGGAGAAGTTTAGTCTTGCGACATCCATCGTTATTGAAGAATATGACCCTTCAATATCTCAAGTATGTACAAGAGTCAGCATTCACACATTTCTATTGGATATTAGTTGAGAAACATAGTGTTTTTTTTTACTACTCTTGCCTTATAATTAGTTGAATAATGTTTTGAAGCATCTGACTTGTTTAAATCTGTCTGCATTCCTCAATCTGCCCCCGTACCCTGTGATAAGAGAGAAAATTTGCTGTATTCTAATATTTTATATAAATTATTGCATGCAACTCAGAAAAGATAATTGTTATATGCATTGAATAGCGTCATTATCTAAAACAGAAAGTATTTGATGTGCATTCATTTGCTTTTTGGTGGTGGGGGATGTTTGACCTAAAATTTGCACATCACTCATTTTCTGCACCTGTAGCATTAGTGATGTTGGGAAAATTTTAGGTTAAAATATCAGCTCTAACACTCCCAAATCTTGTACCAGTCACTGTTAGTCTTTAACTCTTTAAGAGTTGCATACTAAATATTCTGCTCTTTTGATGGATTTAGATTCATTATCTGCTCCTCATTTGAAACAGGGATATCACCACTACATTCCCGAGCTTTGTTTTTCACTCAAGAGTTGAGGATACCTAATTCCCGGCTGTGATTAAGTTTTTTGTTGTTGTTTTATACAAGGTTAGCTTGGTTTTTTAATTATTTTCTTATCCAAAAATGCTGTCGTCTCGTGTGTTGTTAGTCGGATAGATTTACATTGCAGAACTTTTGCTGTTTTTTGGAATGTTATCAATACTTCGTGTTATGTTATCCATTATTTAAGTACCTTTTTTTTTCAATGGAAGTTGTCTATGCTGCTATGAGCTTTGTAGTGTGCTTGCTTTTATACTTCTGCTGTTAGAAAACTCAAAACTGTAACAAGCATCAGTTGTTGAAATTATTTCTCACCACTCACCACCGGAGGCCCTTTATCCAACTTCATGCCCCACTCTTAACACTAATTTTTTGTCCATTTTAACCAAAGTTGATGTGGGTTTTGAGAAGGAATTGTGGGGATTAACCAAAGGCGGTAAAGCCATTGGCCCATTCCAAGAACTTTGCATGTTAATTTTACTGTGGACACATCAAATTCAGTACAATAGACATATCACGAGGGTTCATTTTAGTCGATTGATCATTTCCAAGAATGTTTTGGTGACATGCCTTGTTGCACTCAGACGTCGAGCTGGTAAGCCAGGATCTACTCCTATGAAAGCAGTTGATCGAACAATCATGACTGGCTTCTAGAAGGACGCGATCAACTATTGGACTGAGACAATCTAAAAGGATGAGGAAAGTTTTCCATTCGAAGGATTTACCCAATTCCAGTACGTAAGGTCTCAGTGAAATTTCTATACCATATTTGGGAAAATCAACCGAATCACCATTTATTAGTGTTGGAGTTTCCTTAACTATGTCGCTTCTATCTTGAATTGCAACATTTTGTGTTCAAAGGCAAGTTGCGTCGGCTCGGAATTCTGGGATTGTAATTGCAATTGCCAAAAAGTGCAGAATTCGATGCTATATTGAATAGCCAATTGAAAATGGTAAGTGTAGAATTGAAATTAAATAATTTGGAAAATTCAATGGCAAGTTAATTATTATAAATCTAAGCCTCCGTTTGGCTACCATTATTTCAAATTATAATGGGTAGGATAGTATTTTTTTTTTTCTGGAGAATGAATTGTTGAAAAAGAAAAAATAAATAAATCAATTTACGTATAATATTATTTTATGAAAAATTGTATAGTTAAAAATAAAAGAAAAAAATAAAATTTAATTTGGTCTCGATTCTCATTTTTGTTAAAATGTATTTTTCTATTCTTGTTTTTCAATCACACATTCTCCATCTATCTATTATTTCAAAATTTATATTTTGATAGAGCTTAATGGAGACCAAATGAAAGGCACCGCCTGTTTGAGTAGCTGCACCCTAAAATATCTAACCTAACCAGCAGAATTAGTTAAGTTAATCCAAAAGCAAGCAAATTGTATATTAAACTGTAACGGAACCAGTTAAAAAATAGAAAACATTCAACGAAGGAACTAGCCCATGTCAGAAAAAGCATTCAAAAACATATAGCATAATATTGTTCCATCTAAAATTAATAACTTGAAAAATCAAAATGATAAAAAAACATGAAGCTTAATCGACTTCTTCCATCTTGGAACCCTCAGCATCAGCATCTGCTTCCTCCAAAGCTGGCATGTCAGCATCAGCCTCACCAGCATCGTCATCAATGCTCAAACCCAGTTTGAGCATTCTGTGAATCCTGTTGCCAAAGGTGTTGGGCTCCTCAAGGCTGAACCCGGAAGTAAGCAGAGATGTCTCAAACAGCAAAAGAACCAAATCCTTCACAGACTTGTCATTCTTGTCAGCATCAGCCCTCTTCCTAAGCTCTTCCATGATCGAGTTCTCAGGGTTGATTTCCATGGTCTTCTTGCTCGACATGTAACCCGACATGCTGGAGTCCCTCAGAGCCTGTGCCTTCATAATTCTTTCCATGTTAGCTGTCCACCCATATTCTCCAGTCACCAAACAGCAAGGTGAGTCAACAACACGGTCAGAGACGACAACCTTCTCAACTTTGTCCCCAAGAACATCCTTAATCACCTTACAGAGACCTTCGAACTTCTGGTTCAATTCTTCCTTCATTTTCTTCTCATCCTCACTCTCTTCTAGCTTGAGACCTTCCTTGGTTGCAGAAACGAGCTTCTTGCCCTCGAATTCCTTCAACTGACCTACAGCATACTCATCGATAGCATCAACCATGTAGAGGACTTCATAGCCCTTCTTCTTCAGCTTCTCGAGGAAGGGAGAATTCTCAACGGCTTTCTTGCTCTCACCAGTGATGTAGTAGATGTCGTTCTGCCCTTCCTTCATCCTGGTTACATAATCCTTTAAGCTGGTCAGCTCATCACCACTCTTGGTGGAGTGATATCTGAGCAATTCAGCAATCTTAGTCTTGTTCTGGGAATCCTCATGTATACCCAGCTTGAGGTTCTTAGAGAAAGCCTCGTAGAACTTGTTGTAATCTTCTTTGTTCTCTGCAATCTCAAAGAAGAGCTCAATGCACTTCTTGACCAAATTCTTGCGGATGACCTTCAAAATCTTGTTCTGTTGCAACGTCTCACGGGAGATGTTGAGAGGCAAGTCCTCAGAGTCTACAATACCCTTCACGAAGCTCAAATACTCCGGGATCAACTCCTCACAGTTATCCATTATAAAGACACGTCGAACATAAAGCTTAATGTTGTTGGGCTTCTTCTTGGTGTCAAAGAGATCAAATGGTGCTCTCTTAGGAACAAAGAGAACCGCCTTGAACTCAAGCTGACCCTCAACTGAAAAGTGTTTCACAGCCAAGTGCTCCTCCCAGTCGTTGGTGAGGCTCTTGTAGAAAGCAGAATATTCCTCCTTTGTGATCTCCTCAGGTTTCCTCATCCAGATGGGTTTCTGCTTGTTCACCAAATTCCACTCATGAGACACTTCTTTGATTGTCTTCTTTTTCTTTTCAGCCTTCTCCTTCTCTTCATCAACTTCCTCGACCTTACCTTCCTCATCTTTCTTGTCCTCCTCGTCCTCATCGTCAGAGATTTCCTTCTCAGTGGTCTTCTCAACCCAAAGAGAGATTGGGTAGCTAATGAACTCAGAGTGCTTCTTCACCAAATCCTTCAACCTGCGCTCCTCAAGGTATTCAAGCTGGTCTTCTTTCAGAAAGAGAGTAATCTTGGTGCCCCTGCCAAGGCTCTCGCCAGCATCTCTAGTGATAGTGAATGAACCTCCTGCTTGGGACTCCCACACATACTGCTCATCATCATTGTGCTTTGTGGTGACCACAACCTTCTCAGCAACCAAGTAAGCCGAATAGAAACCAACACCAAACTGCCCAATCATACTGACATCAGCGCCGGCAGCAAGGGCTTCCATAAATTCCTTGGTTCCAGACCTTGCAATTGTACCAAGATTGTTCACCAAATCTGAAATTCCCAACAAAACCAATTAGATGGCCCTGTAACATAAAAATAATGAAATGATATGAAACATACTTCAACTAGAGCTATACTCACCAGCCTTGGTCATTCCAATACCACTATCAATGATAGACAGTGTGTTATTGGTCTTGTCAGGGATAATGTGAATAAAAAGCTCTGGTTGAGCATCAAGCTTGCTCTTGTCAGTCAAACTTTCGAAACGGATTTTGTCAAGAGCCTAGAAGCAACATCCAAAAATCAGAGAGACGGAACTAGAATTCCAAACACAATAATATTAATATTAACTAAAAATTACATATCAAGCAAATTTTATTTTTTATTTTTACAAAAGTTCATTGGCTAAACTCTTTTTAAATCAATATCAATGTAGTTACTAATATTGATAGGTCAAAGTGACGAGGAAGAAACCTAATCAAACGGCTTTGCTTGTTACTGACTGACTTCATAGTCATAACTATACTGCAATTTAAATTTACAAGTGGTAAAAGTTGAAAATTATACTACGCAATGAAGGCAAATTGATTTTTATCCATGTGATAAATCTTTCCCGAAGAGGCTACTAAAACAGAATATTCACACGACAGAACATACTGTTACTTAATATAGTTTCTACTTCTGTACCTAGTATTTTATAAGTTATCCAAATAGAAATTCAAATCCTATTTCAATCTATTTTGGGGAAATAAACTAAATTCTCAATTAATACACAAACAGCACAAATAGTAAGCAACATTAGACTTTACATTCGCTAACATAGTCCGAATAAAGCATACAAGGGTGTCATGCGTAACCTAATCCGATACACATAATATTTTCAAAACAAAAGTCTAAAATGAGGGAAAAAATATATTCAACAATTAACGAAAGACGTAAATCGCAAAAATCAATCAGGCTCCATCATTAGAATAAGTTTAGTAACAGAAATACATCACTCAAACCTGAAAATAAAAAATAAATTGAGTACATAGAACAGAAAACAGATCTACCAAATAAGACAAGACAACAGCAGAGAAGTATAGAGGTTTTACATCAGAAGCGTTGCTGATGAGCTCGCGGAGAAAAATCTCCTTGTTGCTGTAGAAGGTATTGATGATCAGACTCAACAATTGGTTGATTTCAGCCTGGAAAGCAAACGTCTCTTGCTCAGCCATTGCAGATCTCTACTTTTTCTCTAAGATTTGATGAAGAAAATGACAGCCGATGAAGCTTGGGTTTACAAAGATCCAGAAGCGGAAGCAGGAGATAGACACTGTGATATGTGAGAGGGTTTATATAGGTCATTTCACTAGGGTTTCTAGATCCTTCTATTGGAACTGTTATTCTACGTAATAGAATGTAGAAATTAGGATCCAGATCCACCACGCGCTTTTGTGCTTTGAATCGTCTCTTTTGCGAGTGAATAACGGGTTTAAGGCTATTTTTGACATTCAATTTTTTAAAAATATATATATATTATAATAGTGTTTTATAGGAATGTGATTAAAAAAATAATATAATATTCAAATTTATGCGTAAAATTATTTTATTAGAAGAATATATGATTGGAAATGAATTTTTAAAAAAATGAATTTTTAGAGAATAAGACTAATTGATTGAATATTACAAGGGAATAATTCATAAATCAGACCTTAAGTATTGCCATTTCACATTTTAGGCTCAAAGATTTTAAAATGCAATAATCAGATTTTCAATTGCAAAAATCAGATTTTCATTAATTAATTAATTATTTTAAGGTCACGGTTATGCGATTCATGGTCACAGTTACATAATTAAATGTCAGAACTAATTCACTGGTCACATATTATCAAATGAATTGATCATAAATTATTTCGAAGTCACAATTAAAAAAATTTGTAGGTCACCGATTATCTCGAAGTTACAAATTAAAATTTTTATAGATCACAATTTATTTCACTGATTATAAATTCAAAAATTACAGGTCACGGTTTATGATTTATCTGTGAATCACAGATTTTAAAATTTGTTGGTCACAAGTTATTAAATTTTAAGGTCACAGTTCACCATCACCGCCACCGCACCACAGCCACCACAGCCTCCTGCACCACACCACCCCACCACGACGTCCCACCCACAAAAACCCACGCCCATCTCTATAGATCAACCCCAACTCCAGCACCATCATAGAACTCACACATACAGATAGAGAAAACACTGCAAACAAAAGCACCAAATTCAATTTCAAAAACACTGCTACAGTGGCAAGTATAAACACTGCAAACAAAAGCACCAAATTCTTCCCTTCACACCCTTACCACAACACCACTTTCTACACTCGCATCCACCAGATCGTCGCCCTAGCCTTAGTCATCACCACTTTCTTCCTCACTGGACTCTTGACCATTCTCTGCGACCCTACTCTTTGTCGTACGACAACTCATTCGCCGATGTGAATCGACAATACATTGACGTTTTGAGATTTGGGGATTTAATTAGGGGTGGCAATAAAACTCGAAAGTTCGGACGGTCCGGGCTCGACTCGGAAAAAGCCCTAGCCGAGCCCATTTTGGGGCTTAGGCCCGAGCCGGGGCTGGCCCATGTAAAATTTAAAAAAAAAATTAATTTCTTTTTTAAATTAGCTGTCTGTCGTGCACGCAAGCTAGGATCGTTATCTGTAAGAATTGCAACTATGAGTTCGGGTTGATTTTGCACATTCATTTAAATTTATTATTCTCAAAACTCATTGTAATCAAACATTTTTTAATAAAATAATTTTGTAGGTGAATTCATAATTTTTTCATACTTTTTAATCACATATTCTTCAAAAAAAATCATTTTTACTTTAAATAATCTTTTTAAACAAACACGTGAATGCTCTCTTTTTTGTCAAGAGTTCATTGAGATTAGTGTAAGTAGTAAAAAAATGTATATTTTACAAAAAAAACAAAAAACAAGAAAAAAAACCCGAGCTGGCTTGGCTCGGCCTGTGAAGGCCCGGGCCGAGCCACCTATTTTTGGCCGGGCTTAGCCCGGCTCGACTCGGGTCCAAAAAAGCCCGGCCAAAAAAAACTCAAGCCGAGTCCGAGCTTTTTTTTTCCCCGGCTCGTTGCCACTCTTAGATTCAATTGGGTGGCCCAAGCGAAGGTATCGGACTCGCCTGAATTTGAAGATCTATGTGTATGATGAGAACGAGATTGAGGGACTCAAGTTACTATTATATGGCTGTGAGGGGAAGACTTCTCCTGAGGCTTGCATCAAAGGCCAATGGGGCACTCAAGTAAATTTATCTAGTAATGTATGCTTTCTTTTTGTGCTCACTAAACTTGGAGTTCGTATAAATTTGGGAAAAAATCAAAATTATTGACAGACCTTCCCATGTACATTTCCTTTCTTGCGTTCAAATCGTCGCTCACAGTAGCTATTTGAGCGTTGAACATCAGCGATATTGCAGGAATCTCATCGGTGTGTCGTCGGAGTCGCCTCTGCTCGCAGCACCAGAAAGTATGGGTTTGAGATGTGGGTTGCTGGATTCAGTTTGGGGCATAGAGAGAGAGAGAGAGAGAGAGAGAGAGAGAGAGAGAGAGAGAGAGAGTGGAGTGGAGTTATATTAATTTTGAATAAAAACTTGATTTACGCTTAAATAAACTTTAGACCTGATTTTAGAATACTCATCTTTAAACACCTGTTGTGATATAATTTCAATGAGTCCCAACTAAGTGGGTCCATCGCAATTCGATCCCAGTAGTTTGATTTATGAAAAGTATATTAGCTCCTGATTGATGAGGATTAAAATTAGATTTTTAATAGATTTTGATAAAAATTAATGAAATGAATTGTTGAAAAATTGTGGATCCCATAAAATGTATGATTAAATTAATTGCTGACTTTAACTTAGACTACAATTTAAATTCTAATTTCTATCGAACATGATCACACCTCTTTCTTTCTTAATGCTTTCATCATAATTCCCCAAATTACACCTAATATTTGGTGCAAATCTCTTCCAATGTAATGCACTATTTTGGTGCAAAATGGTGAAAATGAATTTGGTGCAACATTATGTAGGAAACTTATTAGAGAGTGGAAACCGTATTTACATGTTGAGAACCGGATTTCAGGTTGTATACTGTATATATAGAATGCCAGATTTACAAATAATTTACCGAATGTTAGTCAAAATATAACAGAACAAGTAATTGTATAATCACAAGAGGTTAAACACAATTATAATTAAACGGAACTAATAATATGAGGAGAATTGCAAAATATAAATATGCAAAATGAGCAGGTAATTGAAAAATCGAATTAAACAATAAAATATTTTAACCCGAAGCCTATATTACACACAGTTTCCTTAAAACAGATTCGTCCCCTCACCATCTGTGCTTGATGTTTAAATTGAACGTCTGTTTCCCAAAATACAACGGTAAAACCAGCAGAGTCTGAGCACCACAGATTCTATTCCGACGAACTGATTTGGAATCCGGACAATATCACCACAGGACTTTGATAGAATGCAAAATATATATGTGTAGACAGAGGACAACTTTCCCATGTGTTTTGGAGCAGACAATGTATTTTTCATATGTGGAATAGTGGAAAATTGAGGCTTCTTATATGCTTAAGCTCAGTAATGACGAGTTAAATCTGTTCATTAACTCAATGTCAATAACTACTGGAGTTTCAGCAGCCAATAACTACTGGAGTTTCAGCAGCTTCAAACGTTTGACAATTATTTCTGGAGTTTCAGAGACCAAAAGTCAGTTTGTAGAAAGCAAAAAATTGGCAAAACGTAGGCTATCTGACGGGGCCAATTTTTGGTCAATCCGGTCCGACATTCGTGTACGCATGTCACGCTTGCATACGAGTTCAATGTTCGAAACCTATTTTGGTCTGTGATTTGCACCCCCTTCACGCACACGTGGAGAAAGCCTCTATGCTACACATGATTACATAGTTCTAAAGTGTAACCATATATAAAGTGATTATTGCTTTCATAAACTTCCTATATGGGATAACTCAACTTTTAGTTTTTCCTCCAACATAATCTCCTTTCAATTGGCATACTTTAAGTTTCAATTTTTCATTCACCCAAATATCAATTTTGACAAGTAAATATATGATTTCGATGTACTCACGGAGGAGAACACACATCAATCTTGATCTTCCAAATTAGCCAAACGAGTCCCGTTCAAAATTTGTGCCAAAGTGAGCCATTCACCTCTTTTTTTTTTTTTCCAACACATTGTTCATTTGTACTATTATATTTGACACAATACTATTCATTTGCACCAAAATGATTAAATACAATTCTGCCCTTCCGTTAAAAAAAAATTGGTTAAGGATATTTATATTCGTTTTTGTAATACATTTTTGTAGTAATAATAATAATAATTTATTAATGAATTATTACTATTATTATTATTAATAAATTTTAATTATGTATTCAATAATAATTAAGGAATGAATTAAAATAAAAGTACACAAAAAAATTTAAAATATAACAAGCACGTTTATTTGTGATTTTTCTATTAATTGAACTATATTTTTTAAATTTTTTAATGATTTCAATATTTTCGATAATTTAACCTAATTACTTATTTAGTATTTTATGTAGTTGTAAAATAAATAAATAAATTGTTAAAAATAAAAAAAAATTGAAGAAAATGATTAAAAACTGTTCATTTGGTGTAAAAAGTTGGAGATGATTTCAGTTTGATGCAAATTGTGACGAAATTTACATCAAATTTTAGTGTAGAGTTGAAGATGAGTAAAGCTCTACAAATGGGTTCTCAAGCTGTTGAGGATTTAATAGAGGCTTCATTACTTTGGATTTCATTTGGAATCTTGGATAATATAGAGTCAAGTACTTCACAAGTAGAACAACCAACAACCTCGACAAAACTATCAAGCAACCCCTCGTCATTGTTAAGTGTAAACTAATATTAAGCTATCAAGCTGATCTTATCTTATGCTAAAGGGAAATGAATTCTAGAATTATTTTTTCATGCTGCTGTATATTAGTAATTTTGCCCATCCTAAACAAAATCAATCTTTACAACTTTTAGCACAAGCAATCACAGAGTTCATACTAGCACCTGAAATCAGGGACAATTATTCGAACCTTCTGATATCTAAAAGACGTTCACAATTCATTTTGAGTAACTCAACTTCACATAACATAGGCGTGATAGTGGGAAAAGAAAGCAAGGACTTGCAAGGCGGCACTGAGAGTATATGTGCTTTGTAGAAAATTGTGTGACCAGGTTTGTCAAGAACAGAAGATGTTGGGGGGAAAATTGGTGATTTATGTGTAGATTTATTATCAATTAACATTATAAAATAATAAATACAATTCAAGAAGTAATCTAATTCAACAATCAGTGGCAGCAGACACAGACATTTTGAGTGAGGGGGCACAATTAAACTTAGACGAGAATACTAACACCACAATCACTGAAACTATGCAGCGAAAGATTGAAAATAGGATTAACAGATTGAAGCATGTGTGGTTAAGCTTTTAAGGAGACGCTTCTTGACTAATTTAGTCAGTAAGTGAGCCAAAATAAGATGGTGAAAGGGCTACTTGAAAGTATTTAATTGTGGTAGTGTTATCCCTAAACAATTGAACAAATAAAACATTGGAAGAAGAGGAGAAATCTACGAGCGAGCCTGTATTTGAAGCTCTGGTGATAAACACAGTTCCAAAGAAGAGCTTGAGTGGGCATATAGTAAAGGCCAAATCACAGTTCAGCACCAAACATTCCAATCCATCCAAGTTTTCCAACATCTATAAATCCTGTGGTATGAGTTGTGTAGAGAAATCAACCGCCACCACCAAGGTTTAACCGGGCTCAGTTTGCTCCAACTGATTGACACCATCAAGAATCACCAACCGACCCTTTCCACCTATCCACCTACGGTTGCTACACTAGGTACCCACAATCACACCCATACAGGGACACTCACAAAGAGGAGGTAATATGGGTTGCACACAATAGAAGCCATAGTAGCAAGGAGGCACGAGGAGAAAATCACAGAGAAGAAGAGAAAACTCACGGCGTCGGGCTAGGGGGGAAAGAGAGGAACCGAATGATATATAGCCCAAGTCCAACTAAATAAGGTAAGTTAGGTTATGTCAAACAATTGGGTCAAGACCCAATTAGTACCAAAAGGGTGGGCTACAAGATAAATGACCTCCAATTAGTGAGCCGTCCAAGTAGGTGGAGAACGAGTCATGAGCAGCTCTAATTAATTAGACTACTTCGAATGACCCACATAAATTCTAGGGTCGGGACATTTCAACAGTGGTGTCAATTCAACGTTCAGTCATTTAGCTAAAGCCGACTGAATATAAAATCGAGTTTACATCATCGCCCGTAGGATTATTGGGTATCAAAACCCAACAAGTTGCTCTGTAAACCCAAATGAAAATGATTCCAAAAAATTTGAGATTGCAAAGAGCTTTGTAAACTAAGCTGCCTTTTGCTTTCTTGGACTTTCATTAATCAGTATTCAAAAACAATTCAAGATTCCTATTATTTCCCCTTTTTACCCACACCTTGTGGAGGACCGGTAGCAATGGGAGCAACCAGCAGCAGAATCGAAATCGAACGTGGGAGTAACGCCATAATGGGAGCAACCTGCAGCACAACAAAATCGAAATAGAGTGCGTTTCAAATTTCTAAGAGAAGGGGATGGAAGGGTTTTGATTTTAAAGTCGTAATAGGTTATTCTTCTACTTCAATAGAATGAGTTCTGCAATCTGCAATAGAGGTTGGAGTAGGAGAAATCTAATTTTTTATTTTTTTAAAAAAAAAGTTGGTGGGTCACATGGCCCACTAGGATCTATTTTGGGTCCGCCACTGTCAACAATAATATAAATATAGAAGAGACGAGAAGAGTTAGAAAGTATGTTTTGAGAGTCATGTCGAAAACTCTGTCCTAAAGTCGTATTGTCTCATTTTCGTGCGGATTCTTTTGACACTATACAACTCCAAAATAAAACTCATGTGGCTATCCTTCTATGGGCACGACCATAAGAAAATAAGTGAACGAGTCTCTCATCAAGTTATCAAAATAATATAGTGTAAAAGTGTAGAGAGAAAGATACTTCAAGTTGTTGTATTCTAGTTCTCAAGTTGTCTTTTCATCTTATATATATATTTTTTTATCTCAATGATAATCATTACTTTTTATTAGGATAAATTAATTTAACGCTCACACTTATGAGAGTTAAAGCATGTTTGATTCGGATTAAAATTCGATTTTAATTTAAATCAAAGTCAAACAATCAATATTAACCACATCTTTCATGGTTCTCACAACTTTTTAACTACACATTTCAAAAATTTCTATCACAATCTACTAAAAATCTAATTTTAATTTCCATCAAACACCCTCTAAGTCATTTTACATGTATATTACACTATAAGAATAAATAAATTTAACCCCCACATTTAGAGTATCTCCAAGAGACTCTCTATTTTTAAAGAGCATATTCTATAATTTAAAGAGCATTTATAAATTTAAATAGCAAAAAATTTAAAATGCTCCAATAGCCTCTTTATTTTTAACATTCTCAATATGTATTTATTGTTTTTTTTCATTCTTTTATTTTTACAATCTTCCCTCCAATAATTATATCATTTTTCAAATATATTTATTTAATTAAGCCAATAAACTGTGCATTGAAAGTTGAAATATTTAAAGCATTAAATAATAGAGAGGTGGGTTTGGCTCTCCAAATTTGGAGAGCCAAACCCACTCTCTATTTTAAAATGTTAAATTGAAGAGTTTTTTGGAGTAAAATGTTAAAGATTGACTCTTTAAAATAGAGAGCATTCCACTTTTAAAGAGTCTTTTGGAGATACTCTTATGAGAATTAAGTAATTTAACATGTATGTTACACTATAATATTATTATTTTAATTTTGTATTAAATTGATATTAAAATAGAAACGACAAATTTAAAAGTATTAATTTGAAAATTTAAAACTTAAATAATTTATTTTTCAACAATCCCCACAAGTTTTAAACTTTCAAAATAGATAAATATATAATATATATAGTGACAAAGTTATACTGTGTAATAGGTGTAGGAGTCTTTTGGATTTGAAACTCGCTTAGCAATAACAATTTTCATTTAAGAAAGCCACAATGGATTAAGCTTTGAATTATGTCTATTTGACCAAACTTTAATTGTTCCGCACACAGTATTGGTTTAGACTCTAGTTCGTAGTGGGTAGTGTTTTTAATGGTCATGCGCTCTAATCTTGATTCCTGTAAGAGTCTCTAGAGAATAGTCCAATCACATAGCCACGGTCTCACGACAACTCTTACATAGGCGAGTCCCCCAAGGATGCGTGTGATCCACACCTCGCGAGAATTATCGCGTAAATAATATAATGTTATTACAAGTCAAACAATACGGATTGTTTCTACTACATTGAACCTTCTTCATGGGATCTTCAATTACAAATGTTGGGTTACAATCGGAGGTGACTCCTTTATGGGTTTAAACTCACCCCTCTCGATAATTTATTATGTCCATTCCGGACTATAATTTATTTCATGTCCCTCTTGGACAATAATTTGATAATGTCAATTTACAAACTTTTATTCTTTGCTTGCAATCTGCACATCTGTAAAGTTTTCTTAAAGTTTCCAAAATATCAATAACACATTTAATTATAATACGATAAATATATGAAATCTAGAAATTGACTTTTAGTAACATGTTTGAACATATGCATTCATTGAACTATTGCATTTTACCTGCAAATCTACAATTTAATTTTTAACACATTTTAAGAGTCAATTTGACAACAAAAGTATGTAAGGGGCATCTATTTGAAATTTTTAAACACCCCCACATTCTAAAGATATCCAACTTGAATAGAGTGAGTATATGATCTTACAATTTATCTCTTTTGATAGGATCCAACATCGTGTGGAGATAGTTAATGCACATGTTTATCACATTTTCATGATTTTCATCCAACAATAGATCCACAAATTCTTATTAAACACATTAGCAAAATTATTTACATAACAATAAATTATAAACAAATAATTGATTATATTTAGAATACTACCGAAGTAGGATTACCACTAATTATGAATGAGATTAGAATACTACCACAAATTAAATTCACATTCTCATCTCGTTTTGTCTTCTAGATTTAAGACATTTGCACCATGTCTTGGAAGAAGGAAACATTTAAACCATATATGTTACAGTATAAATTATGAGATTTTAATTATGTATTAAAAAGATAATTAAAATAGAAAACTAAAAATTATAATCAATTTTAAGTTTTGAAAATTTAAAACTTAAGTTACAACATTTATATGATACTTAAAATATAAAACATCTCTTTGAAACATTATTCTCGTAACTTTTGTTACCAATTGGTTAAAATAAATTTTAAATAGATATCAATTATGTTGTAGCATAATTTATTCAACAAATTTCCATTTCGACTTATATGCACGTAGGTTATTTTAGAATATCACTAGCAAACATGATCAATTATTTACCATAGCAGTGTTAAAATTTCTAACACATACCAATTTCACTGCAATCCTCATTGGATGTAGAAGTACCAATTTTTTTTTCCACCTTTATTTATTCTTCAACTTCATTTTGAAGAAAATAGTAAACATATTTACTCTTCAAAATTAAAAATAAGACACTTAATTGATACTCATATTAAGAAGGTGAACCAAATATATTTAAGGAATCACAAACACTGTGTTAGAAAACTACAAATGAACTATTATGAATAATATAAGAATTTATGTATTACATTCTAATTTGTATATTGGTTTTTCTTTATATCAAATGTGAGAACGTGTTTTTCTAATTGGTCTAAACCAATAATATGCATAATAGAATTTTCTGCAATTTTTATTTTACTTTTTAATCGTTGAATAACAAATTTATAGTTACTCACTCTCCAATATAAATTGATTTATCTTTGTACGGTTAGTTGCCAAGTGAGAAGTAATTGAAAGCTCTATACACATTCATTGAATGCAATTTTTTCCATTACCTCTAAGTCTAATTAAATTGATTTTATAGACTATCATATTATTGTTATTGATTAGGCAGGGCTAGTTACCAATTCATTGAAACAATGATCATCTATATATCATGGCTCTTAGCAAGCTAACTATATTATCTCCATAAACCCTTCTTTATTTATACATGTTCATCCTCATCAACTTCTCACGTGAACAACTACCTAGAATGCAATAGCTTCATGGCCATCCTAATTTAAATAATTAGGTCACTTACACTAAGGACAAATTATGGGAGTTCATTTGTAAAGATGTCACAATGCCCAAATTTCTTAATTTAATTAAAAGAATAAGAATTTTTTCAATATTACTATTCAAGATCATAAAACTAATAATTTACACACAAATAATATAACAAGAATTGTTCTATATACAAATTACCAAACATATAATATGTAATTCAAAATTCAATTACATTTGACATATCAACATTAATTACAGTGGGAGTACACATGTTATAACTTGTATAATAGTTCTAGCTAGGCCTGTGCGCCGTTTAGTTTGGATCGGTTTCGATTCCAACCCGAAACCAAAACCAAATTAGTCGATTTTGATAAATTTCAACTCAAACCAATCCACTTTAACTCTTAAACAAAACCGAACCAAACCAAATCGATTTGGTTTGGTCGGTTTGGACTTTTAATTCAAATTAATTTTTTTTAAAAAAAATTGTCCAAGTTTTGGTTCCACTTAAATTATAAGAACTAAAATAACTAAATAATTTTATATTACAAGAATTATTGATTAACAAATAAAATCATATTAATAGAGACAGATCAACGAAAATCTTAAGATTTTTTTTATGCATTAGGTAGTCTGTTTGCCTGAGTAGGAAAAAATTAAATATAACATAATGAGCTCGTGAAATAAAATTTTCAATGTTATTACTTACTGACAGTGTTCTAAAAAGCGCGCATAGACGTGAAACGTGGCTAAGGCGCTTCGCCTTGAACCAAAATGAGAATTAAGCAGTCAACGAGATGTTGACCGCTTAAATTTTTTTTAAAAAAAAAAAAATTCATCTTCATTAAATGTACATTTCTTTTTGTTCTTTTTTTTTTTTTTTTGTAGATGAGGAAGAATATATTAAATTGAAATCTGATAAAGAGTTAGATAAGATTTAAGCTACAAGCTATCTATGTTATGTAATTATGATTTTGAAACTTATCTTTTTTGTATGAATTATTAAGTACATATAATATTTTATAATTTTAGATTTTGATATATATTATATGAATTATTGAATGTTTTTTAGAATGATTAAAAATTTAAAATCAAAAAACGTTTTTTTACGCCTAGGCTCGCCTAGCTTGAAATTTGGTCTCCACGCCTAACCACGTTTTACACTTTTTAGAACACTGCTTACCGACAACATTATAGATTGGAGGGAATCGAGATATAGTTATGAGAGTATGACTCATCTTTTGATTTTTATTTTTCTTAAAAAAAAAAGGTAAACATGTAAGTGAGTTGGGTTGGTTTGATTTGGTTAACTAGCGGTTTGAGACTTCAAACCATAACCGAACCAACCCACCATGGTTTTGTTTAAAAGAAAACCAAACCAAACCAAACCAAACTAATTACTTATGTCAAACCAACCCGAATCGATTCGGTTTAATTGGTTTGATCGATTTTTCGATTTTTTTGCCCAAGCCTAGTTCTAGCACCATTAAGTTGCTGGCCTAATTGTTTATTTTTGCCACTGTAGAAATTATTAAATCTGCAGTATCACTTTTAGGATTCAATCATGCTAAATTCATGTTTTCTTTTGCGGAGCAAAACTAAGCAAAAAGAATCAAGCAATTTTCTGCTAGTATAAAGAGTACCATAGTAAATCGCAAGAGGTAAATTAGAGGTTTCATATCATACAAACATAGTATAAGTGTAACGGCCGGGAAAAAAAAAAGCCCATGTTCATCCATTTGAAGACATTAACATTTCAAAAGTCATAACCTTATTTTAGACACATATTATTCTTCTATTGTTTTTCATGATATCAAAAGCAAATTATTATTTAAGAAACTGATGGATGACAACTGTAGAGTGAATGTTAATTCTAATTGTGCCCACCATTTGAAAATCAAATTAAAATTTTCACTTCAATGCATTCCATCATATTTTTCTCCCACACGATTTTTGTTCGCCACTAATGCTCCTCCATTTAATTTTCATCCCTTAAGCTGACTTTTCATCTTCCTCCACTAAGCATACCATTTGAATCATATACTAAATGCTATAACCCCCAACCATTTAAAGCCTACCACCATTTCATTTGGAATTTGAAATGTTAACTGTCCCTCTTATTTTAAAATTATAACTTTATTTTGAAAATTCAAAATTAAACTCCTCTAGCCACATTTGTCTCACAAATGTGGATGACAACTGTAGAGTGAATGTTAATTCTAATTGTGCCCACCATTTGAAAATCAAATTAAAATTTTCACTTCAATGCATTCCATCATATTTTTCTCCCACACGATTTTTGTTCGCCACTAATGCTCCTCCATTTAATTTTCATCCCTTAAGCTGACTTTTCATCTTCCTCCACTAAGCATACCATTTGAATCATATACTAAATGCTATAACCCCCAACCATTTAAAGCCTACCACCATTTCATTTGGAATTTGAAATGTTAACTGTCCCTCTTATTTTAAAATTATAACTTTATTTTGAAAATTCAAAATTAAACTCCTCTAGCCACATTTGTCTCACAAATCACAATTTTAATCACATGAATTCCACTTACTTTTTTTTACCGTAAATTAAAAGAAACCTTCTTTGAATCTTAAAATTGTCTAAAGGAGAGGTTAAGAGTATGCTAGATTTTATTACATATTCAAACTCCAAATATTTAAGGTAGGGATGCTTTCAACACTTTTGTAAGTTGTGTAAAAATTGTTTGTTTTCGATTTGCATTAACGTGTCATTGTATTACTCATGAGAGAATTGAAGCACCATTTGGTGGTTCCAATAAGAGATGAATTTTGATTTATAAAACAAAGGGGTTGTTAAGACCTAAGAGTAAACAGACTGTCTGATCACCGGTTCGTTTTGAAATTGACAGTGACACAAATAATCAAAGATTGCAATTCTAGAAAACATATATATATATATTTACTTAAGTATTTCCTACTAAATATTACTTGTGAAACTCTATTTATTAGAATATTATTATATTCTAATAATATTTTCAGTCATGTAAACCTCTTATGAACACATAGATGACATTTGTAAAATGTTAAATTTTTTGTTTCGCCTAGCTTTATATACATTGCATGTCAACTACTAGTTAGGGATATTGCATTGGTTATGCATGAAGTTTATATATTGCTGGAATGAATTTTCAGATTCCGTCTTCCTATTTAAAAATGACATAACTTGGGTTACAGTGCATGTTTTAGAGTGAAATCAGTGGAGTTTGAAAATTCTATGAGTCTTGGTTTTTGGAATTACTTTAAATAGTATCTAGAGAAAAAAGTTATGCCCATTTTAATAAACTGCACTGGGTCAGATTCGGATATTCTTTCCAGCATAGTCGAGCAATACTTTCGTTCTTCAAACATTATCGTCGAGACCCCAAATTTTTATTATATGTGGTACATTTATGAAGGTGACAGAGTCTGTTAAAATTTTATAATTTTTAGTGGTCATTTGTTAGGCTAAAGATATTTTTCTTATGCTCATGTTCAATCGGTATTTGCTGAAATTCCTCCAAATCTTTTCCAAAATAAAATTACACAAAAATTGTCCAAATCTATATGAACAAAAATCTCCCATTACATTTTTTTTATATGTTTCAAATTCCAAAAAAAATTTCATTTAAAATTTATTTTAGTTAACATTTAAGAGCTCAAACAAAAAAAATGGATTTTCTTTTAACGCTTCGAGTTCCGAGAATTTGGGGCGTTACATTAAGATCACGCATAATCGATACACAAATCACACAATACGACTTTAGATTGTTGGAAAAAATATGTGATTTGTGACTTTTGTGTGTAGATTTATTATCAATTTATATAAAAAAAATAACAAATAAAATTCAATAATAATATAAATATAAAAGACAAAAGTTAGAAAGCAAATCTTGGGAGTTATGTCGAAGATGCTGTCCTAATATCGTGTTGCCTTCCCTTCGTGCGAGTTCTTTCGGCACTAAACGACTCCAAGATAAAACTCATGTTATTCTCCTTCTATGGGCACGACCATAGGGAGATAAGTGAATGAGTATAGTGCAAAACTGTAGAGAGTGGTACTTTAAGTTGTTGTATTCTAGTTCTCAAGTTGTCTTTTCATCTTATATATATATATATCAATGATAATCATTCCCTTTTATAGGGATAAATTAATTTAACACCCACACTTATGAGAATTAAGTCATTTTACAGGTATGTTACACTATAGGGATAAATAAATTTAACCCCTACACTTATGAGAATTAAGTAATTTAACATGTATGTTACACTATAATATTATTATTTTAATTTTGTATTAAATTGATATTAAAATAGAAACAACAAATTTAAAAGTATTAATTTGAAAATTTAAAACTTCAATAATTTATTTTCCAACAGAAGGCTGCAGTGCGCATAAATTTAGATGGATAGGGACCTTAATGAGAGATCACAGAATTTATGCAAACAACATATTCCTCAGTTTCATCTCCATAAGCTTAATCGCTTTAATGCAATTTTAAATCTGCTTAGATTTTGCATAAATAACCAAATTTTATGGTTCATATTTGTATTAGGTATTAACTCAGGCACCTCAAGGAGTACGTGTAGTCTGCAAACGTTTTCCTAGAACAAAGATTGTGACATCTGAGATTGAAATCTGGTTAAATGAAGAGTACCGCGTTATCCCTGGCATGGATGAATTTGGTGGCCGATACTTTGACACAGACGATGATTGAACAACCAATACTGCCTGCCCCCACGGTTACACGAGAGATGAAGACTCCAACTAAATCATTTCCCAATAATTAAACTGAACAACGCGGGTTTGGAACAATTTTTACTATAACAGTTCTGCTGTGGATAGGACATCACGGGCTTCTACAGAACTATTTTTCATAATCCAGCTGATTATTTTGATTTCTTGATCGAACTTTTCAATGTGCAATGTTATAGCATTAAACAGAACATTGTAATTATAGATAATTGGTTCTTGTTTTAGCATATTCAATCGTCTCCACATACTATCATTTCCTCAGCAGTAACTAAAGCATGTCTGCCTTCGTAGGAAATTATGCTGGTACGCAGTGGCGGACCCAGGATTTTAGAACTGGTGGGTCCTAAAATGAAAGATATTGAGATGAAGGAGGGGGGAGCACGGGGGTTCGGGGGCAGCGCCCGCGAAATTTTTTTTTTTGGAGGCGGGTAGCACAAACATTCATAATGATGTACAATTAAAATGATAGAAGTTTGAAATACATATTATTTTTCATTCTTAAATTGCTGTAAAAATGAAAAAATTATTAACTCGGAAACGCTCATCCGACCAATTACAGCAGTAAGCTGACAAACTGAAATCAGAACTACTTTTTAATTGTGTTAGACTGTTCGAAATCAAATTCAAATATGTAGACAATAATTTCTATCCAATTTCGAGGTCTCAACCCATGCTACCAAACAGTTTCTTCAACAATTAGACGGATCTACTACAAGAGGTAAAAATACTTCGTTGCTACTGACAATTAACAACCTTAGAAAGAACCAAACATACAACTAAACCAGCAAAACGGACAAAAGAACAATACCTTAATATCAAAATAAATCACAACATTCAACAACTCTCTAAATTCAAATCTTAATTAACTAAAATTCATTTTCAAAGCCAGATTTTTGATTTTTCATCTAAATTTGTATTTATATCTAACATGTTATAATGAAAAATTACAGTATACTTTATAGATGTTATATCCCAAAATCTGTACTTATATCTAACATCTAACATGTTATATCCCAAAATTGTACAGTATTTTAAATAAAAAAAAAATTTGAAAAAAAAAAAAAAAAAAAAATTTTTGGTGGGTCATAGGACCCACTAGGTCCTAGGGTGGGTCCGCCCCTGCTGGTACGTATATCAATTATGCATGTGCATGAGTCGTTTCTTTATTCTGTCCAAGAGCTAAAACGAACTCCTTTTCTTTGAATCGTCTTTAGCTCATTTTCAATCACACATTTTATAGAATCCACAATTTTTTTTTTTTCAACTATTCAACCTCATATTTTCATTAACTTTTATCAAAATATATTAAAAATATGATTTTTAGCAAAATCAAATAGGTGCTAAAACATTCAAACAACCTATCTACTTCTCCTATGTGTGCTTCTATACTGGTGATTGTACTTGAATGTTACTTTTCTAGAAAGTAAGTTAAGCATTTAGGGTCCATTTGATTGTAAATGTGAAATTTGGGTGGAAAGAAAATGAATTGTAGGGAATTGAATTGTCTAGGTCACTCTAGAACTTGTTTTACCGGGAATTATTGATTAATTGTATTTGATTGATATAATTTTTTTCACCCGAAATTTTTTGAAATTTTGAATATTTTGGTATTCGTTTGACTTTGTTTTTCCATGAAAATTGTCCATTAAAATGATAAATTTTTTTACTATTAGGTCTAGAATTTGTTCCAATTGTCAAAAAAAAATTATCATACTGAATATCATTCGTTTGACTTTGTTTTAATGTAAAAACTATCAATAAAAGTGTTAAGTTTTTTTTATCAGATCTAGAATTTGTTTCCTAGAATTTGTTTCAATTGAAAAAGAAAAAAAAAAGTTGAAATTGTTTTTCCCACCAAAGTGATGGAAAAAGATTTTCCTTCAAATCCAAGAATTCAGGCGTGTGGGTTGGAAAAGAAATTGAAGGGAAATATTTGGCTATCAAGCAAGAATAATTTGGGAAAATGGAATTTAATTACTTTCCATTTTCCATGGAATTCCATGGATATCAAATAGGGTCTTATCATTTTTTTCAAAGCAAATAAGTTTTGTTAATTAGTAAAAACAGTAACTTTAAAAATCACATTTTTAATGAAATAAGTTATGAAGGTAGTTTCTATAAATTTCACCTTCTACTTTCATCTTCCATTGGATAAATTTTACAGGAGGTCAGATTGAGTGCCTTTTCAAGTTTGTATTATTTTGTTATAAATAAAACACGTCATATGTGGCTAAAAATAAGTAACCTGGAATTAAGATTAACTTATTTTTAGAATTAAGCTATTTGTACCTGACGTTGACATGTCCGATTACACAATCCCATCATGCCCTCACATAGAGTTCGGGCCCCACACCCAATAAATGTGTGGGGCCCGACCCCATGTGAAAGGTGTGGTGAGATCAGATAAACGGACATGTAAACGTCTGTGTATATGTAGCGGGATTGTTGTTTTTAAGTACAACCAAACATGCTATTAACTAATTGAAACTCATGTATATATCCAGATGAACTAATTAAGAATGCCAAGTACATTGCCACCCCCGGCAAGGGTATTCTGGCTGCTGACGAGAGTACCGGCACAATCGGAAAACGTCTCGCCAGCATCAGTGTCGAGAACATTGAGTCCAACCGTCAAGCTCTTCGCGAACTCCTCTTCACCGCCCCCAATGCTATCTCCTACCTCTCCGGTGTCATCCTCTTCGAGGAGACCCTATACCAAAAAACCTCAGATGGCAAGCCATTCGTCAAAGTTCTTCAAGAAAACAACGTTATTCCCGGAATCAAAGTCGATAAGGGCACTGTGGACTTAGCAGGGACTAATGGCGAGACCACCACCCAGGGATTGGACTTGCTAGGAGCCCGGTGCCAGCAGTATTACAAGGCCGGTGCGCGTTTTGCTAAGTGGCGTGCTGTTCTCAAAATTGTCCTCACTGAGCCGTCAGAGCTGTCCATCCAGCAGAATGCGCAGGGGTTGTGTAACGTCGAAATAGCAACAATCGATTAATACCGAATCAAAACCAATCATCGACAGTAACAAAAATGCGAAAAATAAACCAACACAAGGATTTCTTTTTGGCCGAAGCCCCAGAGGTTCGGCGACCACATCTAACGCCTAATCCCCTGTTGAGCATCCATTGAAAAATGGATAAAGCTCGAGTTTCACTATAATAGCCAAAGAACCGGTAACAAAGTTACAAGATTGTTCAAAAATATACACAACAATAACCACTAAGACTTATCTTGTGAAAGGAAACACCGAACAGGCTCACGGTTCATCAAGGAACGCACAGCAGATCACGCAGATCTACTCAAACCCCTCTACCAGATACGAATCACACAGATTCGCCCAACCCAATGAACCATAGATCACCACAGTACATTTACAGAAAGTATTACAAGCTTTTCACTTAGAAATAACACTGAAATACTCAAGAATCACAACCACCAAGGTTGAGTAGTCTCACAGAGAGAGAGAGAGAGGCGTAGAGGATGAGAAGATGACACCCTAGAATTCTCTCGAAAAAGTGAGAGGAAAAGTCACGATAGGGTTATTTAAAAGGCACCCTCAGTTTGATCATCCAATGGCCACCATAGTACCACGTGTCTTCATCCAGATGAGAACACCCACTAATAAAAGTGCAAATCAGAAAACACGCTTACTTCATAATTTTGGAAGCACACTTTAGTAATTAGGGAAGTCACAGGTTCGATTCCTCAACAATCTCCACCTTGCTTCCAAAATTCCTTGGCTATATAATGCAACCAGAAACTTCACCCATATTTTACAATTTCATTTGCTCGTTGTACCTGCCAAAAAAAAAAAGGATCAGCAAAAAGAATCAATGGATAATATCTTTAAACAGTTTTGAAACTTATTTAAAGGTATCACCTTAGTTCCCATATCTGAAGGATTATATAAAGTAGAAATCTTATCAATTTTCAGCAACCCTTTTGAGATAATATCCCTTATAAAATGGTATTTAACATCAACATGTTTTGTTCTATCATGAAACATGGGATTCTTACTCAAATGGATTGCACTTTGATTGTCAGAGTACAGAATTGGATTTGTGTCAACAAAACCAAGTTCATTTAATAGACCATGCAGCCAGATGCCTTCTTTAATGGCATCAGTGGCTGCAATGTACTCAGCCTCGGTGGAAGATAGGGCAACAATTTTTTGTAACTGAGATTTCCAACTTATAACAGTGCCACACAAAGTGTAAAAGTAAGATGAAGTCGATTTTCTATTGTCCCTATTTCCAGCAAAATCAGAATCAGTATAACCCTTTAAAATTACCCCCTCCTTGTCCATTTTAAACAGTAATCCTAAATTAGATGAACCCTTTAAGTATCTCAATAACCACTTCAATGCTTCCCAGTGAGTTTCCCCAGGATTTCCCATAAATCTACTTAAGACACTAACACTGAAGGCCAAATCAGGTCTGGTGCAAATCATTAAGTACATGACTGAACCAATAGCATTTGCATAGGGAATATTTGACATTCTTTCAAATTCATCTTCAGTTTTAGGACATGAATCAGAAGTTAAAATAAAATGGTTTGCAAGGGGTAAAGAAACAGGTATACAGTCAAGCATATTAAACCTTTTAAGGATTTTGTTAACATACTCTTGTTGACTTAAAAACAAACAATCAGATTTCTCATCTCTTATGATTTGCATGCCAAGCAATTTCTTAGCGGGACCAAGATCCTTCATTTCAAATTCTGATTTTAACTTGTGTTTAATTTCATCAATTTCAGATTCATTTGCACTAGCAAGGAGCATGTCATCAACATAAAGCACAAGGTACAAGGAATCTTTACCTCCACTACCTTTACAATAAAGACATGTATCATAATTGCTTCTACTAAAGCCAAGTTTCAAGACAAATGAGTCGAATCTTTTATACCATTGTCTTGGAGCTTGTTTTAGTCCATACAAAGATTTTTTCAGTAAACACACAGCTTTTTCAGGATTTCCTTTTAACAAATCCTAAAGGCTGATACATATAAATTTCTTCATCAAGTTCACCATAAAGGAAAGCAGTTTTTACATCTAGTTGATCAAGTTTCCATTTAAATTGCACAACTAAAGCAAGAATGCATCTTATAGTGGTGTATTTAACCACAGGGGGAAAAAATTCAGCATAGTCTACACCTTCCTTTTGGGTGAAACCCTTAGCTACAAGTCTGGCTTTATATCTAATGTTATTAGTGCCACCTTCCCCTTCCTTTATCTTATAGATCCACTTGCAATCTACAAGTTTCTTATCCTTAGGCCTATCAACCAAAACCCAAGTCTTATTTTTATATAAAGAAGACATTTCTTCTTCCATAGCTTTTAACCATAGCTTAGACTCTTTAGAGTTTACAGCTTCATTATAGGAACTAGGGTCAGAACCAGTTTCTTCTTGGTAAGTGAACAGGGACACAAAGTCATCATTATTGAACCTAACAGGGGGTCTAATTTGCCTTCTATCTCTATCTCTAGTGAGCTGGTATTCAGCTAGAGTGTTGTCAAGGTTTTCATTTTGTTCAGGTTCAGCCACTAGAGGCTCATTCACATTCTGATCAGCCACATCATTTTCAGTTTCTAGAGGGGCAGAACTGTCATGATTAATTTTAATAGTCTCCACCTCAATTTGGACATCATTTTCAGTCAGTTTCCCTTTTATCCCTTCTAGACATGGCATACAGGACTCGTTAAAAATGACATCCCTTCTTATTATAACCTTGTAGCCCCTTTCCCCATTAATCCACAACCTGTAACCTTTTACATTTTCAGCATAGCCCAAGAAAACACATTTAAGAGACCTAGGTTCAAGTTTCCCTATGTTTTGATGAGCATATGCAGCACAACCAAAGGTTTTCAAGTAAGAATAAATCACAGGTTTTTGTGTCCACACAGATTCAGGCACATCAAAGTTTAAAGCACTTGTAGGACTTCTATTAATTAAATATGCAGCAGTTTTAACAGCTTCACACCCCAAAATAATTTTGGTAAACCTGAACTCAAAAGCATGCATCTTACTTTATTTAACAAGGTCCTATTCATTCTTTCTGCAGTGCCATTTTGCTGGGGTGTGTAAGTTACAGTTTTATGTCTTAAAATGCCATGTAACTTGCAAAATTCATCAAACTCATAATTACAAAATTCTAGACCATTGTCTGTTCTCAAAGTTTTTATTTTTAAATCAGTTTGATTTTCAACTTGGGTTTTCCATTCTTTAAAAATAGAAAAGGTTTCATCTTTAGTTTTCAAGAGGAAAACCCAAATTTTTCTTGAAAAATCATCAATAATCAGCAAGTAGTATTTGTAACCAGACAATGTGGGAGTGGAAGCAGGGCCCCACAAATCAGAGTGTAAGTATTCTAGAATTTGTTTTGATTTATGAGTACTAGTGGGAAAAGGTAATTTTGACTGTTTACCAATCAAGCATTGTTCACAGTTAGAAAATTCACCAATATTTGATTTTCCAAATACACCATTTTTATTAAGAGCCTTTAATCCTTTTAGACCAATGTGACCAAGTCTACTGTGCCAAAGTTTTGCAAGGTTGTATTTATCATCTAGAACTGCTGCAGACAGACCCAATAAAGGTTTTGCATTTAAAAAATATAGAGCATGTCTCTTTGGGATAGAAGTGATTAAATCACTACCCCTAAAGATTTTTATCTGTCCTTGACCCAACTTTATGTCAAACTCCATATCATCTAACATTCCTAAGGAGACCAGGTTTCTTTCTAGTTCAGGGACAAATCTGGTATTTTCTAAAAGTAAAATTCTGCCATTTTCTAAAAGAAGTTTTATAGTCCCAACACCTTTAACTTTGTAGGTCATGTTGTTTCCCATGATAACTTGGCCCCCATTTGTCTTTTTCAGATTTAAAAAATAGTTTTTATTTGGGCACATGTGGAAAGAACAACCTGAGTCAATAATCCATTCTTGATTCAGGTTTCTTTCAACATTAACAAGGACAAGGCCATTGTCAATCTGATGTTTATCATAGGCAATCACAGCATTACCTTCACTGGTTTTCTTTTCTTTTAAATCATTTTGTTTCTTAAAACAGTCTTTTGCAAAATGACCTAGTCTCCCACAATAATAACATTTCTTTCCTTTTGCCTTGTTTTTAGATTTGAACTTATCAAAATTCCTTTTCACAGGCTCATTAGAAAATTTAGAGTGAAAGTTAGATTTCCCAACACTTTTGCTTTTCAGTAAAAGGTTTTCACCATGTTGGTTATTGATAGAATCAGATTTAAGTTCAAGAACCCTATTTCTCAAAGAATTTATTATAACATCAGTGGTAAGTTTATCCCTACCATATTCTAGGGCATTCTTGAGGTCTTTGTGTCTATCACTAATGGAGTTTAGCAACACCACAGCCAACTGATCTTCTGATAATTTTTCATCACAGTTGGCTAGGTCCTGGGTCAACTTTGTAAACCTATCAAGATTTTCATCCAAATCTACAGCAGGGTTCATTTTGAAAGAGAAGAACTGTTTAAGTAAAAAACATTTGTTTGGCACAGTTTTAGGCTCATACTTAGCCTTCAATTTTGTCCACAGTTCTTCAGCAGTTTTAGTTTCACCTATTGACCTGATCACATTGTCAGAAAGGTACAAGAAAATGGTACTCCAAGCCATTTCTTCTCTAATTCAGTTCTTTTTTGTCTCAGTAAGATCAGTAGGCCAAGAATTGTCAAGAGCTTTAGCACATTTTAATTGCATTAAAATCGCTTTCATTTTCTGGCTCCACATATTAAAGTCCCCCCTCCCATTATACATGTGAACCTCAAACTTCGTTGTGGCCATAATAAGAACACCAAAAGTTCATACACAGCAAAAGTATGATATCAAGAAACACACAGGGTTTACACAACAGGCAATATGGAGACTGCAGGTGCACAGTGATTATAGTCAAACAACTAACACACTTATTCAGTAACCTACAGACAGAGCACACAAACACTAAGTATGTGAAGCACGTGGATTCAAGAAAATATCAGAGATATCACAGCCTACGCCCCCAGCTAACTTCTCCAGCAAGACCTTCCAATTGTACTCCTCAACGTGTTGTTATCTCAGATTCCCAAGACTTCAGGAGTCTTTGGACAAAGACCAAGCACGTGAGGTGTTTTAGTACAAGGTAAATCAAGGGAAAAATTAGGGGACACTAATATGAAAATTATTAGTTTTGATAAGCAGGAAAGATCTCACCAAAAGGGGAATTCGTTAGAACTCCAAGAAATTCCACCGGTCTGATTCACTGCCTTTAAGGAACAGGTTTCAGCAATCCGATTTAATCAAGAAGTCACGAAGTTCCAGTAGTCCAGGTTGCTCTGATACCACTGTAACGTCGAAATAGCAACAATCGATTAATACCGAATCAAAACCAATCATCGACAGTAACAAAAATGCGAAAAATAAACCAACACAAGGATTTCTTTTTGGCCGAAGCCCCAGAGGTTCGGCGACCACATCTAACGCCTAATCCCCTGTTGAGCATCCATTGAAAAATGGATAAAGCTCGAGTTTCACTATAATAGCCAAAGAACCGGTAACAAAGTTACAAGATTGTTCAAAATATACACAACAATAACCACTAAGACTTATCTTGTGAAAGGAAACACCGAACAGGCTCACGGTTCATCAAGGAACGCACAGCAGATCACGCAGATCTACTCAAACCCCTCTACCAGATACGAATCACACAGATTCGCCCAACCCAATGAACCATAGATCACCACAGTACATTTACAGAAAGTATTACAAGCTTTTCACTTAGAAATAACACTGAAATACTCAAGAATCACAACCACCAAGGTTGAGTAGTCTCACAGAGAGAGAGAGAGGCGTAGAGGATGAGAAGATGAAACCCTAGAATTCTCTCGAAAAAGTGAGAGGAAAAGTCACGATAGGGTTATTTAAAAGGCACCCTCAGTTTGATCATCCAATGGCCACCATAGTACCACGTGTCTTCATCCAGATGAGAACACCCACTAATAAAAGTGCAAATCAGAAAACACGCTTACTTCATAATTTTGGAAGCACACTTTAGTAATTAGGGAAGTCACAGGTTCGATTCCTCAACAGGTTGGCTCGCTACGCAATAATCTGTCAAGAGAACGGACTTGTGCCGATTGTTGAACCGGAAGTTCTAACTGATGGAAGCCATGATATAAAGAAATGTGCTGCTGTGACTGAAACTGTTCTTGCAGCAGTTTATAAGGCACTGAATGATCAACATGTTCTTCTGGAAGGAACCCTCTTGAAGCCTAACATGGTCACACCTGGCTCTGATAGCCCCAAGGTACAAGGGTACCTAGTTTCGTATAGTGTTATACATATCGAAAGTTATTTTTTATAATCATCTTAGATTATTTGCATAGTAGTTTCGTTATTTGGCCCTAATTTTTAAAAATTTATTTTTTACGAACTCATTTTCAATCACATATTTTATGATATCCACAATTTTATCAAAGATGAGTTTTGCGTACACAAGGTTGACATTGACCTAGTTTTGATCAACGGTGGTAGAATTTCACAAACTCGAAGCCTTAGAGCCAAGGAGATTGAGTAATGCTATGTCACACGTATGGTACTAAACGCTAGTTTAGATGACAATTAAATGACATGAATTGATAAAAGGTTTAAAAGATATTCATGTTTCGAATGTGTTACTATTTAGCATCAGTTGTGCTACTTAACATTATTATTTTTTCTCTTTTTTGGAAACTTCTTTTATTTTTATGAATTTCCCTTTATTTTCAATTTGGATAAGGGTTATGCTAGACGGACTGGGCCAACGTCCAAGGCGCCTATCCTTTGGATAAACTTTCTACTATAGTTTTGATCAAGTTAAAAGATTTTCACTTTTGAAAAACTCTTGATTTTGTCCAATCCTAGACATTCTTATGAACTAATGAATTATATATATAGGTGACACCAGAAGTGATTGCTGAATACACAGTTGCAGCCCTACGCCTAACAGTACCATCGGCAGTGCCGGGGATCGTGTTCCTGTCCGGTGGACAAAGTGAGGAAGAGGCCACTGTAAATTTAAATGCGATGAACAAACTCGAAGTGCTGAAGCCATGGACACTGTCCTTCTCATTTGGTCGAGCTTTACAGCAAAGCACACTCAAATCATGGGCTGGAAAGAAGGAAAGTGTTGGCAAATCTCAAGAGGTGTTCTTGGGAAGGTGCAAGGCTAATTCTGAAGCCACACTTGGAAAGTACACTGGGGGGAGTGCTGGAGAATCGGCTTCTGAAAGTTTGCATGTGAAGTGCTACAAGTATTAAGTCTTAGTATTTTTGCATTCTAATTTCAGTACATATTACAGATGTCTGTTTTGATATAAATTATAATGTAATTGATTAATCAAATTTCAAGCATTTTCTGACTCTGGGATTAAACTCTCATGAATGATGTGATATGAGTCCAAAAATTTGTAAAAAGAATTTAGGCAATTTTTGCTGCCTAATAATTTCTTTCACCACTCACCCTTCTTCTCCCTCGACTATTCGTTCAACCCCTTTCTCCAAAATTTCAACAACACGATTCTCTGTTGAAACCCCATGTCAATTTCCGTCAAAAAAAATTCACCACCCGAAAACTTCATTCTTGAAACCCATGAAATGAACTACGCCCAAAATTCTTCTTTTTCTTCAAGTCCATCCATCACGAGCCAAAGAATAACCACAAAAGAACACATTTTTTTTTATGACGGGGAACCGCAGTCGCTACCTTTGGGTGCGCACTGGGTGAACCCTCGGACTAACGCAATGACCTACAAAAAAACACATTTTTCCTACCCTAAAAGCTAGCTCAAGAGATGAGATTTTTTCTCGCACTTATAAACTGACCACTAGCCCTTCCACAATGATGTGGGACAACCTCAACAAACTAGTTTTGACTTTTGAGTGAGAACGGACCAGGCTGATCAAGAATTTTATTGAATCTGTTCTTTGTTAGCATTCTGGACAATACCCTGTTGTAATTAAATCAGAATCAAATGAATTTCAAAGAATTTTATTTGTTATTGTGATTAATTTAGCTACTGGACTTAGCCTTCAGAGAAGAATCAAGTCAGAGAAGCCGGTGCAGCAAGTAGTTGTATTTGTATCAGGATCTTATATATTTCAGCTTATTTGTTATTGTGATTCAAAGAAAATGAGTTGATGCTTGATAAGGGAGTCTGTGGGACTGAATCCTGCTAACAGGGATGAACTGTGTGATATTTCCAATTAATATACTTCCTCACCGCCTTGACCTTAGCATTTCCTTTAATATTAATGTGACTTAACAGTTAACACCGCATATGGTAGAAATACACCCATCTTCACTACTTGAGGGAGTTTTTGATGCTGATAGCATAAGGCTGTTGGTTAGGTCAGGCAACTTACAGTCATTACACTCCCTAGATGATAGTATTCATTCTTATACATGACCTACCTGGGTCGATTCTTACTAAACTCAAATGACGTGTCTTTCCTTGTCTCCATTCTTGATCTTGACTCGGAGGGATTTCGTGTTATCATTCCTCATGCCAATAGTTCATTTCAATATCAACTTGAAAAAATTAGTAGCTTTGGACTCTTCCTGTATAGAGCTGATAGATTGGATGCAATTTACAAAATAATCAGATAAATGGAATGTTAATTTTTAAAAATAGCTGTTCTTAAAGAACCTGATGTAATTTGAGCCATTCACAACAGAATGTTTAGATCAAATTCAAGAACACGAGCAAATAAAGTGAAACGAAATGCGCATATTTTCTTGTTATTCATCTCTTGGTTCTGCAACTGTGGGCGACTAGAGTACCAGTTGGTGGGCTTGTCATCACTAACTGGCATCGTCTGTGCAACCAGTATGAATAATGGATTAAACCCAGTTTAATACTCACTCGAAAAGTTCCTCCAATATTGTACCCCGGTTTCTCTGCACCTGTTTATGAAGCTCCAGAGCAAGATTTGGTGTCATATAAATCAAACTTGATATCAGATGAACTGATATTAACTGTGTTTCTCTGGTTCTTTGAGTGTAGGGTTGAACAGCTTGAGTTGCTAAAATACTATCTGAAAAGTAGAGCTCCAGATCCTGATACTCAAATCTAACACCAAGTTTCCTGTTTGGGTTGGAAAAGTTTGCAAGAAATGCGATCTCGGAATTCTGAAACTTGGGAGTATCGAAGTAGATGATATTGAGACTAGATGTGGGATGTCAAACATTGGATTTCTTGGTTTAATCGCGAGGAAGATTATCGAAGTAGTTATTCCAAAGAAGATGAGAAAAAGGCTAAATACTAAACCAAGAAATGGCTTGCTTTGATATGATAATCTGATGGAAAGGAAATGGCTTGGTTATTTTTAAGGGAGGAGGAGTTGGCAGGGGCAGGGGCAGGGGCAGGAGCGGGAGTGGGAGCGGTAGAGGTGGGGGTGGTGGAAGAGGTAGCATCTTAGGGAGAAAGTTATCAAGGGTGTGTTTGATACACATTTTTTTTAAGAATGAATTTTGGAATAGTAGATTGATAGAGAATGTGTGGTTAAAAAAGAAAGAAAGGTTTTTGATTTGCGTGTAATATTATTTTAATAATGAATATGTAGTTGAAAGGAAGAAAGATAAAAATGAATTTTGGGGAAAATGAGAATCAAACAATCTTAAGAAATTGAGCCTAACTCAACCCATACAAAATCGACTTGTAAGGTGAGGTTTGCCCACACTATATAAATTGGTCCTAGGCACTGTAATCAGTCGATGTGGGATTTAACACACCCCCCTCACGCACAGCGTGGACTTTGTCATACGACTGTGGAAACTGATATTGGAGGCCCAACACCGAAACTGGGCCTGGCTCTGATACCATCTTAAGAAATTGGGCCTAACTCAACCCATACAAAATCGGCTTGTAAGGTGAGGTTTGCCCACACTATATAAATTGGTCCTAGGCACTGTAATCAGTCGATGTGGGATTTAACAAACAAGAGCTAAGAAAATCCCATGTACAAAGTTATGAGAAGGGAAATGACATTATTGATGGCTCAAGGAAGGTTTTGATTAAGGTTAATTGGGTCTATTTGAATCTTTAAAAGTAGCTAGAAAAAATTTAAAGTGGAACACAGATTTTCGAGTTTGAATAACTGCTTTTGCTGTTGAGCCAGACTATACGAAATTGAAGAAGAGAGGCTCAGAAAAAAAATGTTTGTATATTGTTGTGTCGACTCGACGACTTCTGTCTAGTCCAACTTAAAATTCAAATAACAAGAAAGGGTTCCCACTGTTTCGACTTGCCTGTACTTCTAGTTGAAGATCCGTGCCACTTATGACTTATATTGACATTTCAGGTTATGGTTGACCAATTCAACAACCTGATCACTTTTATCAAATCATTAACTACAATACTGCTGACTTATTACTACTTTTTTGTAATTGAAGATTTCAATTGATGCTTACCCATTAAGAAAATAGCACAAAATAGTAACTGATTAATAAAACTATTTCATTTGATTAAATTATTTCTTGAATATATGATGGCTGTGATACAAAAGTAATGCAATAGGTCCAGGGAAATTTTCACAGAATTCAACATGACACAAATTCATTGACAAATGAGAAAAAATCAAAAAACTGTCTGCAAATTGCAAATCAGGTGCCGCCATATCAGCACCTATAAAAATTCTGTGAAAAAATCTCTGTACTTAGGGAATATTCCGTGATACAATGACTTGAGAGAGGGCCCATCACCATTTTTTGTGACTTCAACATTCAATAGAATTTGTCACTCATCTCTTTCAATTTTATGTATATTAACTTACTAAATCATGTTTTAACTGGATAATCAAGAATGGAAAAACAAGATTCACCTGCATCTGAATTTGTTCATTTGGAATCTGGGTTCTACTTCATTCTTGTTTAATATTAATATTTTTCCATGTAGACTATTTTTCAATTACACAAACCTAGCATTGGAAGATGAAGAATTCGAGACCATCAAGACTAAATCTCTATCACTAACACCAAGAGCATCCAGTCTCTTTATTCCTCGTCACATTCCCATTAGATACCAGCAGCTGCAGTGGCACTCGTCTGCTTATTCAACCTCATAAACTCAAAATATATATTAAAAGTCAATATACAAATTTATTAACAAAGTGAAAAACAAAAGATGATAACCTTTTCTTTCCAAAAGGGCTTTCAAGTTCTCAACCTAATCAAACATTATCATCAACCAAAAAGAAAAAAACAATGCGAACACCAACAGGCTTTTAAGTAAGAATACTTTTAAGACTAAGTAATTGGAGTTAAAAAAAAACTAACATATTACGGCACTCGTCAAATGTTTGTATATTGTTGTGTTCAATTCTGTTTAGTCTAACTTATCAGACAAATAACAATAAAAGATCAACTTGTTTCCACTTTTTCAGGCAATGATCGACATAAAAATAATAATAAATAAACAAAATAAAAAACCCAATTTCCAACCAAAGGGTAAACAATGAGCTATGAAGAAGACAATTCTTTCACATTATAAAAGTTCCACTCTCTTCCTTCAATTCCCCAACAAAAGTTACAAAACATAAGTCCTCTTCAATGTCAAATCCAGGTTCCTTTCAAGTTGAACTGCAATAATTTTCTTTGCAGTTATCAAATGAATAAATGTTTTAGAAGCACACAAGTTACAAAATAAATAATGACCTATGAGGTTACATAAAATCTTCTTCATCCCCCAAAAAGAAATCCAGCAGCTTGTTCTTCATTACCATCAAAAAACTTCAAAGCTTGAATCACTTGTTCTCTTTTAAATCCAAGCTCAACAAGCTTTGCTACCTTCGCTTCAAAATCAGGTCCCTGCATACAAATCACTTTTTTGAGTCAAGTTGATTCAGATTATTCCAGCATTTTATTTTATTTTATTTTTTTGGCGCAAAAGAACTTTTTGAATTCCCAGTAAAAGAGTACAAAATTCTAGTTCCACGTAACAAAACTACAAGTCTAAACACGGTTCAAGTTAAAAAAAACTATAACATTTCACCAAGTCCAAGGTGAGAATAAATGAGGCAAAATTAATCAAAATAACAGACGACTTGGATAAATGTTGAACAAACTAGCAATAAATACCGAATCTGCCACAGTTGAACTAACATAAAGTAAACATTTCTAACTAAAATTTACCTGTGCAGCATTTCCGCCAGTGCTTCCCGTGGCTGAAGTTAGAAGGTGAACAATTAGTTAGACTCCATTTACAGCAAGCAGAGCAAGAAAATAGAACGCAAAAAGTAAATAAACGCGACAGCTAAGAATTACAATAATACAGTAATAATACTTATGGAACTCGAACTCCACGGGTTGCCTCCATTATTTTACGTCAAATAAAACAGAAACATAGGCTTCAAAAATTATGTTGAAACGAACTAATGATAAACATAACAAAGCAAGAGATTTCTGAAATATGGAACTAACCAGAAGGTCTTCCTGCTGGGGTATTGATGTTCTCGTTAGATACAGATGTTGCCTGAAAATCAGAAAATAGAGTTGAGATTGTCTGACGGCAGTTTACATCTGCACAAGTAAATGTGCTCCCTTGGTAAACAAAATAGCTATAAAAAAAAATGTTGACAAACATCCTTTTAACAAAGTATCTAGGAGGTATAAAAATACAAATTATTGTGGGAGAATGATGCCTATTCACCAGATAGCACATAGAGAGAATACTGTAAAAGAGCGCCTGCGATAAGTATTTATTGTTGCGTCACTAAAAGCTTGTCTGGAAGGTGTTTATAATTAGTTTAAATTATAAACAAAACGGAAATGAATGGTGATAAGTGGGTAATACTTACGGCCTACGAAATGTGGTAATAAAAACTGGGTTTGATTACAAAAAAAAGTTCTCATAATTTAAACACTTTCCAAACAAGCACCAAGAATAAGGATCTTCAATCCCACCTAAATTTAATTTAATTGTTTTAAAAGCCACTTGAGGACGGACCAGTTTGACAAGTTTGTCCAATAACCAAACTCTTATCTGCTTAAGATTAGTGGTTGTAACTACTAGAGTCAAGAACTGAATAACCCAGTGAAAAATGGTCTGGCACCAACCTTTTTCACATTCCAGCTTATATTTTATTTGTATTTGGAGTGGCATGGAGGGAAGAAAAGACTGAGAATGGCTCCCACATGGGTAACAAGGGATTTTTCCCCACCACCCCTACACCTTTTAGTTCTTCAATCACATTTCTACATATGCATAAACGAGTATTGGTAAAAATAAGAAATCAAGAGCATCTGTCGATAATAGTTTGTGCAAAACATTGAAAGATCGATTTTCTATTTTCATCATTCCTCCAAAGATAAAATATCGAAAGTTTAGGGATTATTCTGTATTATTTTGTAATTAATTATGATTGATTAGGTACCTTATTTAGATTAGCTAATTTTCACTTTTCCTTTTCCGGAACCTTACCTAGTTTAGTTCTCTACTTGTACTATATATTCATTCTATTAGGTTGTAAATCATTGTCCGAAAGTAATACAAGAAACTTTCATATTTAATTCCTATTTCTATATGGTATCAAAGCAAGGTTCATTCCTACCTTAGTTGTACACCGTCAATGGTAGAAAACGTAGAACACAACACAAGGTAAACAACCTCAAAATCTATCAACAGTGAAGTTGAAGCCTCTCAGCCATGAGCCCTGGTGGACTCGATAACTCGTCATTCCAATTCACAGTAGAAAAATTGAATGGAAAAAATTATCGAGAATGGGCTCAATCAATCAAACTTATTGTCGACGGAAAAGGAAAACTAGGATATCTTACCGGAGAGAAGAAGAAGCCAGCTCCGACCGACGCAAATTGAATGGAAAAAATTATCGAGAATGGGCTCAATCAATCAAATTTATTGTTGACGAAAAAGGAAAACTAGGATATCTTACCGGAGAGAAGAAGAAGCCAGCTCCGACCGACGCCGCCCATCTGCAGAGGTGGCAGTCAGAAAATTCAATGGTAACAGCGTGGATGGTGAACTCTACGACTTCTGCAATTGGAAAAACTTATCTCTTTCTTCCAACAACCAAAGACGTGTGGGACGCCATACGGGACATGTACTCGGACACCGAAGATTCATCCAAAATTTTTGAAATCAAAACTAGGTTGTAGCAGACGAAGCAAAGGGAAAAAGAGGTGACAGAATACTACCTTGAAATGAATTCCCTCTGGCAAGAACTCGACCAAAACCTTGAAGAGGAATGGGATAGCCCAATTGACAGTGTACGGTACAAGAAGAAATTGGAGAACGAAAGGGTGTATGAGTTTCTGGCCAGCTTGAATCGAGACATTGATGACGTAAGGGGCCATATTTTGAGCAAGCGACCCTTACCATCGTCGCGCGATGTCTTCGCCGAAGTACGCCGAGAAGAAAACAGACAGAAAATAATGTTGAAGGAAGGAAGAAATGGGCTGGAGGAAGAAGACACCGGATCTGCCTTAATCTCCAAAGGATTTGGGCCAAATGGGCCCAACTACAATTTTAAAGAAGCTGGGGCAAGTGGACCTAATTTCAATTTTAAAGAAGTTGGGCCAAATGGGTCGATCCAGAGTTTTAAAAATTATGGGCCAAGTCAATTAAAGGGATCTTATGGATTGGGCCCAACTTCTAAAGGGACATCTACAAATGGGGCCTGGATTGAAACAAAGAGGGGGACGCCTTTGGTATGATCATTGCAGAAAACCAAGATATAAAGAAAACACATGTTGGGATTTGCACGGGAAACCAGCAGATTGGAAATCCAGACAAATTAACAAAACTCATGGTTACCAGGCATATGTTGATCCTATTGAAGAAAAAAATAACTCCAATCCAAACGGTGCATTCAATCCCGAGCAGATGGAGCAACTCTATAAAATGTTCTCAAGTTTCGAAACATCTGTACCATCCAGTTCAGTAGCTCATAAAGGTAATTTTTAAAGAGCTTTCCATATAATCGCCCCGTCCAAAGCTCCCTGGATTATTGATTCTGGTGCGTCCAATTACATGACGGACTCTTACCACCTTTTTTTCTACATAATCCACTTGTGCTGGCAATATCAAAGTCAAAATCACAGATGGTTCACTCTCACCTGTCGCAGGAAAAGGGAGTATTCGTATTTCTAACTCCATAACTCTAGAGTCTGTTCTTCATGTTCCAAATATGTCTTGTAACTTGCTATCGATTAGTCAATTGACGAAAAATTCTAATTGCTCGGCTAAATTTCTTCCATCTTATTGTATATTTCAGGATCTATCATCGGGGAAGACAATTGACAGTGCTAAGGAATATGAGGGACTTTACTACTTTTAAGAGGCAGATGTGAGTAAACGAAATCAAATTGTAACTTGTGATTCTGCTTTTATCCCTAGGAGTAATGAAATTCTGTTATGGCAATTTAGAATGGGTCATCCCAATTTTCAGTACTTACAACATATATTACCTACCATATTTCCAAATAAAATGATTGCTAATATTCAATGTGAGTCTTGTGAATTGGCAAAACATCACCGTATCTCTTTAAAAAAATCCACATACAAACCATCGAAACCATTCTCCTTAATTCACAATGATCTATGGGGGCCCTCTCGAACCCCTAATCGAACTCAAAAAAAATGGTTCGTAACATTTATTGATGATCATACTCGAATTTGTTGGGTTTATCTCTTAAAAGAAAAGGCTCATACTCACACTATGTTAATAAATTTTAACTCAATGATCCAAACACAATTCCAGACAAACATCCAAATTTTGCGCACAGATAACGGTACAGAATATTTTAACAGCACCTTGAAAGAATATCTCCAGAAACATGGAATAATCCACCAAAATTCTTGTGTCGACACTCCCTAACAAAATGGGATTGTCGAACGAAAAAACAGACACCTCCTTGAGGTTGCCCGTGCATTGATGTTTACCACAAATATGCCTAGACAATTCTGTGGAGATGCCATTTTAACCTAGGCTTATCTTATAAACCAAATGCCCAGTCATATATTCTCATTTAAATCACCTCTCCAAAAATTTCGAAAATCCTTTCCCAGTTCCCGTCTTGAGTCAACCTTACCTCTCCGAATATGCGGTTGTACTGCATTTATCCATATACACCCTCATCACCGGAGTAAATTGACCCCCGTGCACGTAAATATGCCTTCATTGGATACTCACCTACCCAAAAAGGCTATAAATGATATGATCCGTCCACAAGAAAAATATTGGTTAGCCTGAATGTTACATTCTTCGAAAGCACCCCCTACTTCAAAAAATCCTCTCTTAAGGGGGAGATTTGGAGTGAAGATCGGTTCTCAAGTAACAATCGATTCTTTGACTTTGAGCTCTCACCCACTAAACCTGTCATAAATACACCTTCAACCACTCCTCATCTTAATATGCCATTTACAGAATGAAACTTAAATTCAGGGGGAGATGCAAAACAAGTCAACAAGGAGATATTAGTTTACTCACGGAAGCCAAAGCAAATGCATAGGGAGAACCTCATATCTGAAGCATCAAAAGAGTCAAAACTGATTATAGCTCCAGATATTCATGAGACTTCTCCTGTTTCAGACACAATTGAGCCCTCAGATAATGACATACCTATTGCCCTCAGGAAACAATCTCGATCATGTACTCTTCACTCTATCTCAAAATTCGTTTCCTATAATACTCTATCTGCAGGATTTCGTACATTCTCTTCTAACCTGGATAATACAGAAATTCCGAGGGATATTCAAGAAGCCATGACTATTCTGAAATGGAAAGATGCAGTTCTAGAAGAGATGCAAGCACTGGAGAAAAACAAAGCTTGGGATGTGGTAGAGTTACCGAAAGGAAAAATACCTGTTGGGTGCAAATGGGTCTTTAATGTGAAGTACAAAGCTGATGGGACAATTGAACGGTACAAAACTCGTCTAGTTGCAAAAGGATATACACAGACCTACGGGATTGACTACACAGAAACATTCGCCCCTGTAGCAAAATTGAACATAATTCGGGTCATTTTGTCCTTAGCAGCAAACTTAGATTGGCCCCTCCAACAACTTGACATCAAGAATGCATTTCTGAACGACGAATTAGAAGAAGATGCCTTCATGACGTTACCTCAGGCTTCAGTAAGGGGAATAATGAAGAAAACAAAGTGTGTAAGCTTAAAAAATCTTTATGCGGCCTCAAACAGTCACCAAGAGCTAGTTTGACAGATTTGCAAGAGTGTTAAAGAGTCAAGGATATCAGCAAGGACACTCAGATCATACAATGTCAACTGTCTGAAGTTGGGACGAAAGCAATCCTGATTGTATATGTTGATGACATAATACTGACCGGAGATAATATATTCAAACTAGAGAGACTTAAGAAAAACCTAGCCACAGAGTTTGAAGTAAAAGACCTGAGACAGAAGAGATATTTCCTGGGAATGGTAATAGCCAGATCGAAGAAGGGAATCAGTGTTTCACAGCGAAAATACATTCTTGATCTTCTAACTGAAACAGACATGTTTGGATGTAAACCAAATTACACTCCCATGGACCAAGAGAAAAAAGGGGAAGATGTTGGAAGATTCGTTGAAAAAGACAGACATCAACGACTAGTTGGCAAACTAATCTACCTTTCACACACTAGACCTAACATTGCATTCGCGGTTAGTGTGGTAAGCCAATACATGCTTTCTCCAAAGGAAGCTCACTTAAAGGCAATATACAAAATACTTAGATATCTCAAAAGTACTCCTGGAAATGGACTCTTCTTCAAGAAAATGAAGGAAAAGGAGTAGAGGTCTTTACTGATGTAGATTCGGCTGGATCAATAGAAGACAAGAGATCAACTACTGACTACTGTACTTTCGTATGGGGAAATTTGATAACATGGAGAAGTAAGAAACAGAATGTAGTAGCTAGAAGCAGTGCTCAAACTGAGTTTAGAGCAGTTGCACAATGTATATGCAAAGGACTATGAATAAAGAAACTACTGAAGGAATTACAGACTGGGGTAAACCTTCCAATCAAACTCTATTGCGATAACAAAGCTGCTATCAACATCTCCCTCAATCTAGTGCAACATGATCGAACCAAACATGTAGAAGTGGATAAACACTTCATCAAAGAAAAAGTTGAAGACGGGATTTTATGCATGACCTATGTACCTACAAAAGAACATATTGCAGATATCTTCACCAAAGGACTATCTTGACCAAATTTCGAGTATTTAATTAGCAAGTTGAATATGATCAATATCTACGATCCAACTTGAGAGGGAGTGTAGAAATATCAAAAGTTTAGGGATTATTCTGTATTATTTTGTAATTAATTATGATTGATTAGGTACCTTATTTAGATTAGGTAATTTTCACTTTTCCTTTTCCGGAACCTTACCTAGTTTAGTTCTCTACTTGTACCATATATTCATTCCATTAGGTTGTAAATCACTGTCCGAAAGTCATACAAGAAACTTTCATATTTAATTCCTATTTCTATAGATATACTATGTAGTCTTCCCTCATTCACTTAGACAATCTGATTTGATTGGATAATATGATTTTTTTTTTGGGTGATATTGAATATTGATGCTGAGGATTTTTTCACGTATCCATGTTCAGATTATATCGAAAATAGAACAGAGTGATTATGAAAGGCGACATCATCTAGTATACCAAACCTGGTCCACCTAATCCTTCAAACCAGTCCACCAGCAAGACACCAACAAACTGGTTCACTGAACGGATATTTGTGATTTAATAAATGGTCCAGTTTATAAGGTCAGTTCAACAGAGATGATGAACAAAAAGGTCCAGATTGTATCAATGTCATATAAAACAAGGCAAGTTCCAACTTGACGCAGTTTTTAGGTAAGCTTTCAAAATGCATTTTCTCCCACTATAGAAAAGAGTTTATCATGCTCTCTTATGCAGAGAAATCTGCAATTCGGTAATCACTAGCGAAAATCTTCACCTTAACGATTTGATATTAATGCAAGCCCGTTTCAATTCAATACAGGCATTGTTTCAATACTAAATTAAAACAAAAAACAAGCCAGACATTATAAAAGCACACAACTCTAGACAATTATATGCTCATTCTGCATGGCACTTGAAAGACAAAAATAACAGAATAAAGAGATGCATAAGAGAATGGAAGTAGAAAGCAACATGAAGAGCAACTTTCTTACTTGTGCTCCTGAGCTAGATGCTTCCTTCATCAACCTCTCTTCGTCAAATAAATTAGATGGAATGTCCTTTTCTGGAATTTCCAAAAAATATTGAATTAAGATTACTTAAAAATCAGTTTAAACAATTGATGCACATTGGGAAACTTTATGGTTTAGTGTAAAAGTCAGTATCGTAAAAAAGATAAACGAGAGATAACAAGATCAACCTGCCAGAAAAGGCACAGAAACCTCTCCTCCACCAACTCTCAAGACACTCTCCTTTAGATCAATTATGCACTGTCAATTGCAGTAATGTAAGCAAATCATTACGAAATCTGAATTCAATGTAATTAAAAAAGCAAATTTAAATATGAAAAGGCTACCTGGTGCTTGCGGAGCATATCCAGCCCAAAAAGAAACTCCATGTTGGGAGAATCCAGGACCGTGAAGGTACACGGGTAAAAATTATTCCCAATCTACCATATTATTATAATAAACACATCAAAGTAACAGGAATGCCATGTGTAACAGGGCATAAGCAAGGGGGTGGGGAAGAGAATGAAAATGCCATATGTAACAGGGCATGAGCAGGGGGGAGGGGAAGAAAATGAAAATGGTTTTAAAAAAGAAAGAAAATCATCCGTAGTCCATCAAAATGAGATAGCAATGTAATGCATACCTTGATGGGTGCAACATGTATCCGACCGATTATCTCAGATTGACCAACTCCTTGAGCAATACCCCTATACCGTGTATCTAAAAGCCTCGACAATCTGAAGAAAAAAAATGGTAAACAATTAGTAATAAATATCTATTCAAAAGTACCACTACCCTGGTTTACTGAAGAATGGATTAATTCCACAATAGGGAGCGGAAGAAAAAGAAGGATCTCATACCCGCAACGCTCAGCACAGCTTTTAGATATAATTGTTGACTGGGCTCCACTATCAACAAAGGCCTGAACGAGTGAAATAAATACCTCAATTAAAGAAAGAGCATATAGGATAATAACGAGCTCACACATGACACAAGGGACTATATAATCAATAATGTACAGCATTTCTTAGTTTAAGTGCCCGCTCAAAGTGACTTGACAGTAAATGCAAGAACATTGTGAAGTCACGAGCTCTCAAAAACCAACCATTGAGCTCTCAGGTAATTCAAGATTCAACACATATACAAGAACTTTGTAAAGTCAGTGTAATAGTGTGCCAGCAGATGGAAATGTGTCTTAACTATCCGTAAAACAAAAGACCGCCATGTCAATGCTTCGAGTATTTTAGATTGTGTTGATTTCCTTAAGGGGAACGTCTAAATCCACCCCAATATGCCTATAGATATCTTATTCAAGGGCACTTCCGAATTTTTAAAAATTTCAAAGATTCCTCTGAAAGAGTACCAAAGATACCTGCTGCTATAAACTCTCTTTCAACCCCTTCCCCTACTCCATTTCTCCATTTTTTTTTCCCTTCATCTAATTAAAAGAGGTCAGTCGGTCCTTGGTTGGACTTTGATTACTTGATATAGATTGTCACAATCAAATGCCTGTAACCATTTCCTCAGGAGACACTTCTTCGTAGATGCAATTTATCATAATGATGAATCTGCGGGGGATTTCCAAGGGCCAAGTGGACACACTCTTCTTCATCCTTTCTTCCTCCCAACATCATCACAACAATCACCTCTCTTTGAAATTCAAGTAATAATTTGACTAATGTAACGTATATATGGACACATATTCCAGTAAAAGCATCAATAATGTCAAGATTTCGGCCATCGTCTAACAAAATTATAAAAATTATCAAGACCCGTCATGCAGCTGTAGAGACAATAGTCACAATTTCAATCCACACCAAACAGGCACCTATTACATGCCTAGTTGATGCCAGATTGTGTTCCTCCAGTTGTCTCCATAATCCACACACCCTCAAATTTCCTGAACAAAAATATAACAGTGATGCTAGAGCATCGGGAAAGAACCAGCAAGTTAAGTTAGGACTGGTTAGCAAAACTAGACAACGGAAAAGATGGACTGGCTCTTTGGAATCCTTCGGATATTAATGGTAAACTTCTTGCTTAGTGAGACTTGATCACGAGCAACTTCCTTACGTGCGATTTAAGATTTAGCTTATTCTCTATCTTTCAAATTAATCTAGTCTGCTTGGAAAGCTACTTGAAAATTTGTAATTGACTAAATAACAATTTTCGAAAACTGCCCCCAAAATTTGTGTGAATTATTAACTGCTTGGTTTCTATTTATGAGGTTTTCCCATCTTTCTTTCTGGGGGTGGCAGGGGACTGATAGTATATGATTTATTTCAAGGCAAGAATTCAAGAATCCCTTAACCAAAATCAAGGAACTATTCATATGTTATCGAGAAGAAGAAAAAGCCTTATTTTTTTAATTGTACAACTAACGATTAAAAAAATCATAGGATTTAACTCCCGGGCTTAGGAATTTCTATATAACTTAAGCGACACAACAAAAGCTTTTTCAACTATATACATCTTACTACTAAGCACTTAACTAGCCAATGCTTAGATCCAGCTATATCCAAACTTTTATATAAACTATACCCAAACTTTTATATAAACATAATTCCATACTCGATCTTAAAGATGCATATAGAAATCTACAAAAAGTCTTATTCGATGAAAGATCATAGTGTTTTTCCTTGGAGATGGAAAATTCGCCCATCCGGTTTTATCAACTAAAGACAATAAGAAAGTGCAAGTCACATTGTTTACCAATCCAGTACCTTCAAAGGAACACCATTAACTTCCATGTCAACATACAACATCACCTGGAAAAGAAGCATAAAACTTCGATGTTTATGTCAAGAAACAACAAAGATAAAAGTCAAGCTAGCATTTGTACATACCACCCTTCCAAAAGCTTCAGGATTGTATTCTAGGGCAGCAGCCCAGTTCTCATCAATTCCTTTCTGCAATACAAAATGGCAATTCATGAAACCCCAGTAACATTTCAAAGTGAACATAATTAAAAACGATAGTTGTTGCGTGTGTGGTTGTGGGGGTGGGGAGGGGGAAGGGGGCATTCCCCATACCAAGGAATTTGACAAATGATCCCATTTGTCCATCTAAATTTATTTTATTCAAATCCATAAAAATCTTAAAATGGGTCCCACTCAACACTCGGTACCTAACCCCTACACCACCATCTAAGAAGCGCGGATAAGGATACGTAATTCGAATACGATACAATATGGGTACGTCAATACGACTTTATAAAAAAAAATCAGGATATGCGGATACGTATTATAAAATTCAGCATAATTTCATTAATATAAAAAAACTAAAACAAAAGCATAATAATAAAAATAAAATAAAATAACAAACCATTTTATGTTAATCCTTAATTGTCCATTCTTCATTTTATTCAACATCATCAAGATGAGTTTCTTCATTATCATCAAAAACAACACTCTTAACTCTGGCTCATATAATGATAGATTAGTAACCTCAAGAGGTCCAACGCCATCAAGAATATCAAATGAGTTTTCAACAATGTCCCACATTTTGGATTCTCCTTTTGAATAGAAATATAATTTTCTTGATAAACTAATTATGCATTTTCAATAAATATTATTAATATTCAATAAGTTATTAAAATAATTAAAAAAACATATCCGATACGTATAGAAAATAATTAAAAATATGCATCTGATACGTATCAAAAATTTAAAAATATAAAATAATTAAAAACATGTATCCGGTACGCATCGGAGGATATCGAAAGTATCTAAGCATGAATACGTAATGGATACGGGTGCTTAATGAATTTACAAGTATCCTGCTTCTTATCCAACCTAAATCCTGCCACTCGTCCCCCATCCCACCCTACCTTCTCTCTATATCTCTCTTCGAGGACCAAATGCTTCACTCCCAACGATACAATCTTCTACCAATTCTTGCAATTTCTTTGACACCATTTTCATTTCCCATCTTTTTTCTCAATTTTTTCCTAATTAATTTGTTGAAATTCTTGAAAGTCCATTCATTTGGTTGAATAAAGAACTAAGAAAGTAAACCCACTTGTTAATTACACAAAAAAGAGCATCCAACAAGGCTATAATCTTGATCAAGATTCAAAGATCTTAGAACATAATAGAAAAATTTACTGTATTTTAATGCACAAAAAATCAACTACCCGTTTGGCCCCATTATTCCACATTATAATGAGAGGAATAGTAATTTTTTTTTGGAGAATGTGTGGTTAAAAAAGAAGAAATTTTTGGACTTGCATGTAATATTATTTTATTGGAGAATGTGTTGTTGATAAGAAGAGAGAAGAAAATGAATTATAATTTAATGGGGAATAATGGGGCCAAACGGGGGCTAAGAAAAGGGGTCACATGTTATAAACAATGATGAACCTGAAATGAGATTTTCAGCCATATTGTCGTTATAAGCTTTAATATGGTACCGCTTCCTTAATCTCCACGAATGTAACCTAGAGGGTGTTTGGGAGTGATTTTTGGGAAAAAAATTGATTTTTGAATAGTGATATGATAGGAAATGTGTGGTTGAAAAAGAAGTATAAGTTATTGATATGATGGAAAATATTATTTTATTGAAAAATGTGTGGTTGAAAATAAGAATTGATTTTGAGAATCTGTACCGAACAAACTCCTAATATATATTTATATATATATATATATATATATATATATATATATTAGAGAGGACGGGAACATGGGACGGGTAGGAGGATTTAGGTTGGGGAGGTGGGTGGAAGGGCGATGAATGGTACTGAGGTTGGGTGGGACCCATTTTAATATTTTAAAGGATTTTAATAAAATAAATTTGGACCCTTAGATTAGTTTAAACGGATGAACAAGATTATTTGACCATTCCTTTGTCAAATTCCTTGATACGTGGAACGACCCCCTATGCGTATATATATAAATACATGAAAAGAAGTATTAAATTGGATGGTACTAATTACATCGTCAAAATTTTGAACAAAGATTACTAGTCCAGGAAAAGGAAATTTTCAAGTACAAGAGATGCATTAAGAGACTGTGCTAGCACTTGAAAAATATGAAAGGATCATCATATATATTCATAATCCGTTGGCAAACATCGTAAATATGCAAATCAATTCTCCTGGTAACCACAAACAAGCTCCCACTTAGTCACAACAGCAGGTGAACTTTTGAAGTTGTCATCTATCATTCTAGAGAAATGCTGGCCTGCAAGTCTATAATAAGTGGGTCTACACCTGAAGATGAAAAGGAGGAAACCAACCTGGCGAATAGCAGCTTCAATTTTCTTCTGTGCCTCCACGTCAAATGGGTCTGCATTAAGTAAATCCTGCATTGCAAAGACAAAAACGGTTATTTAGGCTACTTAAATAAAACATTCAAATAAACTATATCAATAAGCAAAAAAGAAACAAACAGTTTTAGATCAAGCAATTCAGAATGTGCCAGTGGATAGCCTATCTGCAAGACATTTCTAATGTCTCCTTCATAATCACCTGACCTACAAAAGCAGAGAGCCCTAAAGGCACTACAATGAAGTCCTTGAATAGAAAAATCTCTGCCAAGGGCCTTAATATGCAAAATGCATGTCCCCTCCCTTCCTACCCAAAACTAGGGTATTCTTGCTAACCCCTACTTACCCCATGAGATGGGGAACACAAGCCTCCATTGTGAGAAATATTAGAAACAGGTACTGAATAAAAAAGAGCGTAATTTCTTGAGGCTTAAACAAAGGTGCGTAAAAAAGGAACATTGATTTTCCACTGGGGAGCTAGTATGAAATTCAAGGTTCAGCTAATGACATCGTGTAAATATCATGACATGATCCCCAGAAGCACCTCCTGAAAATTTTTGTCACAACAGACAACAGAGTTCTGATAAATTAAAAGTTAATCCAATGCATATTAGACACCCCACCAAGAAATTAATAATGAGCTGTTACTGGCAAATGACACTAACCATTTCCTCATCTTGCTGTCGTCGTAATTCACCTCTCTGACGATTACGTGCACGTAAAATGTCTTGTAGCCTATTGAGATCATTTCCAAGGATAGCTTGTGCCAACTCAGGATCGCTCTGAAAGTTCAAATAGCATGTACAATCTCAATAAATCCTCAGGCACTGGAAGATTTAATTTTACAAACATGGCATTGCAATTAGCAATATAAGAGTTAAAATCATCAGAAATTAACATCTTTAAGCGTAGACTAGTTGAACAGTTGTAGAAAGATTTAAGACATGACAGAAATAACCAATAATCAAAAAAATTGGGCTAACTTTTAACCTATGACAATTTTAACTGCTAATATATATGGAGCATGCTGATTACGACACGGTCACACAGGCATAAAAAAGGTAAATGATAAGCAATTCAAATAGATGTTAGGTTGATAATAAGTTTTGAAATAATGAGAATCAAACAGAGGCTATATATCAAAATTGTTAACTCAAAACAAAAATAAGTTGCGTCCTATCAAAGAATCACATACAGTGGAGAATTTTGCCAGATTTCTTATACAGTACCAGTTTGGCCCCCTTTAAAATTTTAAATTGTTTGCTACAGCGTCATTCTCCACCACACGTTCACACAATAAAATATTCTACACACAACCCAATAAAGTTTCTTTACATTTTAACCACAGATTCTCCAAAAAAATATATATATATTATTCAAAACTCTTTAATTTCTCAAATAATGGGTGACAAACAGGGGCAAAGTATTATTAACAAGGTGACAATGTCACACAAAATTCTTCATTAAATACAAAGAAATAACATAACTATATTAGCTCACCGAGTCATTTTTCACCAAAATTAGCTAATAGCAGCAAGTTTCCACCAATTCTTAAAGAAAAAAAAAGCCAAAAAATGCTTCTACCCTGAGAGAAAAAGGGCAGTTAAATGGTCTGATCACACTTTACCTGGAACAGCTGGGTCATCACATTAGAATCGTTACGCAACTGCTGCTGCAAAGCTAAGGGGTTCATTGCAGAACCATCTGGATTAAACCCTGCCTCATTCGGGGATGCTCTACAGTAGGTTAAAAGTCACACTATTTAGAATGAGAAGGCACTGAAACAAGCTTTGGAATATTCTTCTAGACCAAAAAGAGAAGTAAAGAGAAAGACACTTTAGCAGTGTCCAACACAAACAAGTACAGATGAAAAGCACATATTCGTTAGTTATGCCATGCTGAAAGGTGCCCAACGAATCCTAATTGGACTTATGATTCTTAAAGTTTTTTTTTTCCAAATCCGCAATCTTCGTTAAATAGAAGTACCAATATTACGACTACACGAACCTAGCACCAGAAGATGAAGCATTTGAGACCATCATCACCAAATCTCCATCAGCAACACCAAGAGCACCCAATTTCTCAGAATTCTTCATCTCCCTTCCGTTATATAGCAGCTGCTGCTGCTGCAGTGGCACTTGTGTCTGCTCGTTCAATATTATAAACACAATTTATACATTAATCCCCAATTTATTTATCCACAAAAATAAAGATAAAAATGCACCAAACAAAAGATCTAACCTCTACTTCCAGAAGAGCTTTCAAGTTCTCGACCTGTAATGATTATTTAAATCGGACATAATCATCAGGAAAAACAAGAAAAACATTCCATAATCAATTACAGAAAAATTAGGGGTTGAAAGAGTTACAGATTCGTCGCGATCGACGTCTAGAGTGAGGATTTGTTCGTCAGCCGTCATTACAGTGATCTTCATCTTCTCCGATTAGCTTTGAACCTGTTCGAATTCCTCGGAAAATGAGATTTCAGCAATCTGGTTTTCGTAATGTGTATTATTATATATATATATAAAAATAGCTTTTGTGTTTTCTTTTTCAGTGTTTTCTTACTGCCAAAGATATCTTCTGTTGACTAATCCTGAAAAGACAAGGAGACTCTTGCGAAGAATTTGTATAAAATGATTGGGTATCAGTGCTTCTTTGGATAAATTATACGTTCTTGTTACATGTATCAGGGATTTTACACTTTGGATTAACAAATCACATTCACCCTTTCACATTGGGAGTGGCCTCACACACTTGTCGAAAGTGGAGCCGACCCCATTTGAGGAAGTCAATAGAATCGAGTAACTCGAAATATCAAAATCCAAGTAGAAATGACTTAATTCTACCTTATAATAAAAATGATTAATGTAAATGTATGAATAATAATTTAGTTCATGTTTGATTTCTATTTTTCTCAAAAATAATAATTTAGTTCATGTTTGATTTTTATTTTTCTGTCTCTTAATCACACATTTTTCATCAATCAACTATTCAAAATACATATTTTTCCTCAAAATGGAAATCAAACGAAGCCTTACTATGATTTATGAATGTGCATGTAAAATTAAATTTTGATTTTAACTTTAAATTATAATAATCTTATAATCTCTCTCAAATGTGTTAGGAGATTCACTTGCAAGGAATTTGTTTAAAATAGCTACATGGATAATAAATTTAAAATACTTTTATTTTTGTGTCATATGTCTTGATATGAGTTTTAATTTGATCGGATCAATTTTAAAGCAACATCAAACTGATATGTATTGTGATCAATTTGATCAATATTTTGAGTTATAGTTTGGTGAGTATACACAAATCATTTTATATAGCGTTCTTGTGATAAATAGAGGAGAGGGGTGGATTGGGACTTGGAGTGGTAAGTGAAACGGGGAAGGGTTGTGCTATAGGTACAGAAAATTTTTGTACCTACAGAACACTCACATGGTTGGGCGGGAGATTTTTTTTAATTTTTTTTCAATATTTTATTCATGGGGCCATTCCATGTGAGTGGAAATTCAAAATTATATAACATTTCTGGTAAGAAAAATTTGTACTCAAAGCATTAATCAACGGGTAAAGGGGAAGTGACATTGGGATAAAGAAATGAGGATGGGAGTCACATGCTTCATTACATATTAGTTGATCTCATTGAAAACATATAGCATCAGGAAGCAATTGAGAGAGAAAAGTAGACAATGAAAGTATGTTTTGAGTAATGCTATTATCATTATAATGATTGAAGGGTGATGGTGTGACATGTGAAGAAATATAAATTGTATTATTATGATCTTGTAAATATTACAATTTAAAAAATCTTATTTATAGGGTTACAAATAACTGTAAAAGGAAATAAACATAAAAGGAAAGATTACACCATCAATTATTAAAAAAAGTAATCCTACACTAAAATAAAATATTATAATAAAAATACTCTATATTATATTTTTATATTTTTCAATAGAAATTAAAATCGGATTAAAATTGAAAAATTAGCCGTTATTGTTGACTTTTATTAGACGAGTGGGATCCAATAACGGCTATATTTTCAATTTTAATTGAATTTTAATCTCTAACAAACGGGACCTTAACAGTTTTCATGAAATACCTAATTGGCATTACTCTTTTATAAATAATTAAAAAAAAAAAATTCTTTTGTTATGATCTTTCATCTTCTCAAGAAAACACTTCCGTTTTAATTCATCCCATTTCTCTCCCCCATCTTCCCAAGCATTACACGGTTCTTCTCTCTCTCTTTCTCACACAAATATCACAAGAATTCCTCCCATCACCTCCTGTCTCCACCGGGTAGCCACCAATTGTATGTATGCAACATTTCAATTTTTGTAATTGTAATTGGTAGATTTTACTCTTTAAACTACACCCACGTCGATTTTTATTAGGGGGTTTTCACTATATCTGTTGAAGGGGTTTTTATTATCTCTCATCGTGTTTCAACTCGTTACATTTCAGAACAAAAATAAAATAAAATTTCAGTACATAAGCTGCTACATCAATTCTAAGGCCATAGAGTAGGAGAAATCTTCTGATAAAGGCCAATGTCCATGCCATTGTAAGCAATAGGGGCATACATCCACGTTCAGCAAAGAAGCACAATTTTGGATTTAGTAGATGAATAATGTTATGTAGCCCCACAGGAGTTATAATTTCAATTTAGGTGGCGCTAGATAATAGGTTGAATGAAGTGTGAAATTAAATAATTTATTTAATTCACCTATTATTTAACGACATATTAATGTCATCTACACTTGGATTGTAATCTCAATTGGGCTAAACGGCATTACTCTTATGCTCTGTTTGATTGGCAAGGAAAATGGTGCACCCTTAATTTTGGTGTTTGATTGCATAACTTTTTCATGGAATTCATTTTTACCCATTTTCTAGGTACAATCATTTAAAACACATTTTATTTTCTCGGAAAGTGTTTTCCTTTTTTTTTTTTTTAACTTTTTGATAATGAAAACATATTCTAAATCTAATGGTAAAAAAAGTTTATCCATTTAATTGACAATTTGCATGAAAAATAAAGTCAAACGAATACAAAAAAAAAAAAAAAAAAAAAAAAAAAAATTTTAACTCTTTTGCAATCCAAACAAATTTTAATACAGATTGTAAATAAATTTATCCCAAAAAGTAACAATTAGCATGAAAAATAAAGTCAAACGGATTAGGTGAAAAATTATACCAGTCAAACACCATTAATTACAATTCCTCTAAAACAAATTCTAGGCAATTCAACTTCCTGCTATTCATTTTCTTTTCACTCATTTTCTATTATTGTAATCAAACGGACCCTTAGTGCATATATCCTTGTAATTAGACTTTTGAACTCAATTATTAATCTCGTTTCTATTTTTCAGTTGTGTTGAATACTATGTAATTAACCTGTCCTCTTTTTGAATTTGGATGAAATAAAGAAAGACGAGGAGTAATACATTTTTGCCCATACCTCGATGCTGTAAAAACTTCACACAATGGACGGCCCTCTTCGGGCATTGTGCTAATGTCAACCTGGTAATTCCATTCAAAACTCGGTTTTCTGGAATTTGAAATTTTCCCCTGATCCCAGGACAACGCTGAGTTGGAAATGGTATGTTTTTAAAAGATTGGTGCTAGTCTTTCATCCATTTGTTTGTGTTGTTTCCATGACTAGTATCACTTTTAATTGGTATGTGATATCAAGTGTTCTGTGTGTAAATTTATGCCGTTCAATTTGGTATTGTTAGTAATTAGTATTTGTCTTTTCATAGATTATAAAGAGTTTGAGATGCAAGCACTGGAAGTTGAAAATGTACTTTGATTCATTGGACAGCTGATATGAGTACTATGAACAATACAGAATACAAGAAGGATTTGGAATTATAAAGAAATCACCGCAAACATAAGATAATTTAAGATTTTTTCGCTTATTGTGTTCTCAAGGTGGAAACTAAAGTCTCAAAAACTTCAATACCTTAATCTTAATCCACTAACGAAAATGGGGGTGTAAAGCTAAGCTAAGGTTCGAGGGAATGAAGATGTAATAATTTTTAATGCTCTCTTTTCCTTGTTGCTGTCTCTCATTTTTAAAATTCTTTCAACCCCTTTCATGAGTAGACTTCATGTCCGTTTTGTTAATAGCCTTCTCATAGACTTGTGGGATATGCAACTCACACATTATTTGTGAAAATTTGGGATGTAATTGGCAAACGTCTTGCACGTGCTAGAGGGACAATAGATGGTACACATATTGTTAAGAACGTACCCTTAGAAGAGCAAGCTAGGTATCACAATAAAAAGCAAGTGATTTCTCAAAATGTTTTAGTAGCTTCCACATTTAATATAAAATTTACATATATGCTTGCCAGTTGTGAGAGATATGCACATGACGATCAATTGTTATGGAGTGCAATATTATGTTAAGGACATAAGCTAACAATTCCTTTTAGTAAGCTGTATTTCTATTTTGAAAACATTTATTTCACTTATAGTTATAATAATTAAATAATGATTACGTTATGAACAACTCTTTAATAGGTAAATATTATCTTGTCGACGATGGCTTTCCATTGGTTTCAAGATTTCTTGCACTATATTGTAGAACTCGTTATCATCGTAGAGACATTGATGGTCAGTGTCCTGAAAGTAGTAAGGAATTGTTCATTTTCGACATTCATCTCTACGTAATTTTATTGAAAGGACAATTAGTTTTTTTAATAAAAAATTTGCATATTTGAGACATCAACCCTACCATGACATTGACACACTCACAAATAGTCCTTGCTTGTTTTGGCGTCCGCAACTTCTTAAAGATTGTTAACGTAGAAGATGTTTGTGAAGACGACTTAGATAGTAGTTATGATGAGGTTAACCATACACATGTTGATGTACCCGAAGATGAAATTTCAAATGCTCACATATCTTTCACAGCTCATGGAGCATGGTCTAATAAAAGGAATATCATTGCTAATTTAATGTGGGCTGATTATTTTCCTAATCAAAATGCGGGAATTGATTTCGATTGATATATGATTTTTTATTTTTCTTTTCATGTTCTTATGTAATGGATTTAAATTTGATAAGACTTTCATATTTAGTTATTGCTTAAATTGAAGACATTGATATTGGACAGATTTTTTCCCATGTCCTTATGTAATTGTTGACAAAAAGTTGCTAGAATTTTAAATCTTGTAATTGAAATTGCTCTTATTGGAGACAAAATGTTGACTTGTATTTTTTTACATGTTCTTATTTATTGGTTGACCATAAAGTTTTAATTTTGCAATACAGATTTCATGGCACATAGTCGATGAAACTATGGCACCTTTTAGAGTTCCTAGACCAACCACCCATTCAGATGTGGAGGAAATAAGCTCAACTCAAGTGGATTCCAATTCTAGGAATCGTTGTGTACGTTGGAGCGATGCAATTGGTGGTTGTATGATAACTGCACTACTGCATCAAATGTTGGCCAGTCACAAAAGGAGTGGCAATGGTTTTTCATCATATCACGTGTCCAAAGTAATTGACAGCATGTACAATGGATGCGGAGTCGTGGTGTCAGATAAGAATGTAACGACGCAATTGAAGACTGAAAAAAAGAATATATTGTAGTTTGTCAGTTGTCAAGTATGAGTGATTTTGGGTTAGATCTTGACATCGGACGTGTCACAGCCGATGTACTAGTTTGGGAAGTTTTTGAAGGTACAATATTTCATCGACTAATGAAGTTATTAATCATTACATATTAGTAGTATAATTTATTTTGAACATTTACTACGTATAAAACATATTCTTCTTCTTTTTGGCGGGGCAGACCAAACTTTGTCCTCATTATGATGATTTGGAGGCAATCTTTGAAAATGATTTTGCTACAGGAGATCATACTATAATCGGCAACGATAATTTATCCCTTATTCAAGGTATGTAAAAGATCGTACATAAAATATTATATAGTTCATATTATTTAAAAGATTCTAACAAGTTTTTTTTTTTTTTTTTAAATTTTTAGAAAAGAGTTTAAATGAAGTTGATGGGCAAAATGAGGATACGGATCCAAGCCCAATTTGCACTCCGAAGGGTAACGTTGAAGGAGGAACCAACACAATTCGATGTCGACGTAGCCAACCCAATGATGAGAGTCTCATTACCCTATCGAGCATTGTCGAATCATCTAAAAAAATTGCTAATGCTATGGATATTCAAGCAACATTAGATACGTTAATCCATATCAATTGGCAATTGGTTCTAGAAAAATTACAAGACATGGACACAGACAAGCGTGTCATAATGAAACTCAGGAAAGTATTTCGATCGGATAAGAGTTTAGCTAGAGTATTTATGAGCTTTACTGATGAAGAATTCATGCGTGATTTAGCATTTGAAAATATTGGTTGTGATTCGCCTCCACTATTTTAACATGACTTGTTTGGATAATTCAACAAACATATGTGAAAATATGATATCTAGTTGATTTGAATTGCTACTTTCTTACAATAGAGATTCTTTTTTTTTTTTTGTGTTTATTTTTTTTGTTTTTGTTTTTATGTAATACGCTGAACAAAATCTGATTATTATTTATTGAATTGATTATATTGATTATCTGATAATTACTTTTGATTAGAATTAAGAAATTTTTTATTCACGTATATGAGTAGAAATCTGAATTGGTAAGGTCGTTTTCCTTATTTGTTGTAAACTTTATTGTTTTCTATTATATTATTTTCGAAATACGACTTCTTTATATATAAAATCATAATCATGGTGTGCATGCAATATTAATTTAATTATGAAGGCACCCTTCTTTAGTATTTCTAAAAATTGATTGACTAATTTTCATGAAAAATAGTGGCTGTCAAACCATTAAAGTTGAAAAAAAATAATTATATTTTCATGAAAAACAATGTATAACAAACACCAAAAGATGAAAATTTGTAACATTTTCTAGGTTGAAAATTAATTCAATCAACACATATAATTAACAATTTCAATGTAGATAATTTTTAGACAATTGAATTACCTAAAAAATATTTTATTTTATGCAATTTCCATGTTTACAATCAAACACACCCTTATGGCCATTCAATTGTGTATTATTTTAGTAATTTGGACTTCTTTATTTCAAAATAGTCACCAACGTTTCAATTTTATTTCAATTCAGTCACAATATCACAAAATTTGCCATATTTCCCTACATTTAGTGGTGTTTTTGGCCCAACAATGACGTAACATTGATTGCATTCTTATAACAAGGCGCGTCATTGAAATTCAATTTTTAACACAGTCAAGTGTAAAGTGAACATAATTTATCTAACTCTGCTTGGAAGCTTTTGAATACTCGTTCAGTTGAGAAAAATGTGTCGACAGATAACTGATAGTAAGTTGAAAGACATAATTTTGCATAACTAAATTAGTCCCTGTTTGTCTCTTTTCCAAATAAAACTCTTTAATTCTCATACTCATTTTCAATTATACATTCACACAATAATATGTCTTACACGTAAATTCAAAAAAAATCCTTCTTTTTAACCACACATTTTACAAAAAATTACTATTCAAAATATCAATTTTTTCCTCAATAATGCCCATCAAATAGGGGATCAGTATCGAGGTCTATTAATGCATATATTATCCACAAAGTAAATCTTATTTGCAATGTCAAAAATAACGTTAAATTTTGTGATGTAGTCGATATTGTCGATCAATTCTAAAAAAGTTCAAAACTTTTAGCAATTGTCCCTATTTGGTGGGGATTAAAATCAGAATTTTAGTTGATTTTGATAAAAAAAAAATGATGAAATATGTTATTAAAAAGTTGTGAATTATATAAAATGTGTGGTTGAAATTATCAAACAAGGCTAAGAACATTAGGTGACTAAAATGAACCTTTTCTCAAAGTCAAGCGATCTCCGGTAAGTATTACCAGTAACAATTGACAAAATTTGTAATGAAGCCCACATTTTCCTAAAAGAGTTGATTTTGCAACCAGCTTTTCTCAGTTTGGTCCCTCAATTGTTTCTCCCTCACCTGTTCACTGAAACGCCTAGTATCCCACTTCAACCCACCCCTACAATATACATACAACCTATGCATACACCATCACACATATATACACAATCACGAGCCATTTCTCAATCCACCAAGAATCAGATCTTTCTGCATCAAATACGGATTATACTTTGTATGTGTATTGTTTTCATCAGATAATATTGATAGAAATGGGTTCACCTGGAAATCCAAATCCAAACCAACCAGGTGGAGGTCAATTTGATGTGAACAAATTATTCAGAACTTCCACTCCTCCACCCATTTCCACTTCAAACCCCAACCTGCAAAACCCTAATAATAATACCCGCAGCAACCCTAATTTTATTACATCCCCTTTTCCGCCCCCTTCAGCTTCTTATCCACCACCGGTGGGTAGTGGTGTGCCCAACTCATATCCGCCTCAAAGCGTGGATTTCCATCATCCCGTTTACAATAATCTCCCTAATCATTCACCGGCGAATCAGGATTTTGCTAACATGCACGCTCAGAGGTCATTGTCTTATCCTACACCCAGTCTCCAACCCCAGACCCCTATTAGTCCCTTTCAACACAATTTGCAAAACCCACCTAGTTCCCAGAACACTAGCAAACCCAACCCTGGGGCCCGGCTTATGGCCTTGTTGAGTGCCCCGCCTTCCACTTTGGAAATCCCGCAGCAACCCGCCATGCCAAGTTCCCAACTCCACCCAACATCATCGGCTGGCTCTGATTTCTCGTCGCCCCAGAATGTAGCCGTGCTGCCCTCCCGCCCAAACCTTGGGATTTGGCGTCCGGGCCCTGTGATAAGAATGCCCAGTAGTAAGCTCCCGAGGGGACGGCATTTGATGGGGGATAATTTGGTTTATGACATAGATGTTAGGTTCCCCGGGGAGGTGCAGCCTCAGCTTGAGGTTACTCCCATCACTAAATACGGGTCTGATCCGGGACTCGTTCTGGGCAGGCAAATTGCAGTTAATAAGTCGTATATATGCTATGGGCTCAAGTTGGGCGCCATACGGGTTCTTAATATCAACACTGCTCTGAGATCATTGCTTAAGGGTCTAGCTCAGGTTGGTTTTATTTGCAAGTGTGGATCTTATTTTGTTGAAATTATTATTGTGTACATGTATTGGAATCTCTATTGATTTGTTTTTACCAAGCTCTGAATGTGTATCATAAAGCTCAGTATTTTGGTCAAACGATTCTAGACATCAATAGTTTTCGAAAGATGCATCATGTTATTGAAGGCTTTCTACATAATGATGTTAAGCTTCCAACACAATGGCGTTCAATTCTTCATTTTTTGGTTCATTGAGGTGAAAAATGTAATATATTTCCAATTCCTGGATACAATGTAGATAGCTAGGGCCACATACTTGATAACGAGTGATAATCCTATAGACTTAGTTTTTAAATTTGTCATTTTGCTAAAAATTTCACCATCGAACCATCAGATCCTCTGTTTTTTTTTTTTTATTTTTTATTTTTTAAATTTACTTCTGCTTGTCATTTTCTTTTGACAGTGCATACTGCATATAAATTTTGATCTACAGAAATTCATATGTTATCCGACTGCTATTATTTTAATTGATAGTTGATAGCGAGTTCATATTCGAGGATGTTAATTATGAGCGGTAAGCATAATTGTGTGGGTGTGCGTATTGCCAATTCATCAGGATAACTGCATGCCTGTCTTCTGAGTTTAGTAGACTTCGTTTTACAGGATGTGATATTTTGCATTAAATGTGTGTTTGATTGGCATTATTTTCCGTGGAAAATATCATTTTTCCATCCAAATTCCTACTTTTAAGGTGTTTGATTGACATTTTTTCCATGGAAAATGTTTTCCAACTTTTGGTCACGTGACCATATTTTCCTGAAAAACAAGTATAATATTTTTTTTAAAGAGAGGTGGTTTTTATGGACAAGTATAATATTTTCTAGATTAAAAACTAAATTTATCAAAAACATAATTTCCATAGAAATAAGTTCTAGGGAATTCAATTGCCTAGAATTTATTTTCTTTCCATAGAAATTCCATATTTGCAATCAAACGCACCCTAAGTTTTATTGTATTGACTGGTAATTGCTTAAATAATTTGTTCTCTTCCAGAGGGTCACAGACATGGCTTTCTTTGCTGAGGATGTTCATCTTTTAGCCAGGTAGTCTTCTCCAATTATTTTTTAAACTTTCATCATCTGGTTTGTCTTTGATTATGCTAATGTGCTTACGTACGTGTAGTGCGAGTATGGATGGTCGGGTTTATGTATGGAAGATTATTGAAGATCCAGATGAAGAAGACAAACCTCAAATAACTGGAAGGATTGTTATTGCTCTTCACATTACTGGAGCAGGGGAATCTGTTTATCCAAGAGTTTGTTGGCACTGCCATAAACAGGTATACTATAATCTGATACTTGCCTTCAGTGTTTTTCTGTGTTACAATTTCTCCCTTGGCAGGCAAATCATCTCTACGCATATTATTGAATAATTTTGTTCATTCTCTCTCACAGGAAGTTCTTGTAGTAGGAATTGGAAAGCATGTGTTGAAGATTGATTCTATAAAAGTTGGAAAAGGTCGAGTGTTTTCAGCGGAAGAACCTCTCAAATGTCCTGTTGAGAAGTTAATTGATGGGGTCCAACTTGTTGGTAGCCATGATGGAGAAGTGACGGACCTGTCGATGTGCCAGTGGATGACCACCCGCTTGGTATCTGCTTCAGTGGATGGCACGGTTCGTTATAACTTTGATCCTCTATGGTCTCTGAAGCTCGTTTTATGTCAAGTTCTTTTTGGATTGCCACTGTGAGGGAGCAAATCTATAAAATCTGCTCGTTTTTTCTTAGTAACTACACATCTATACATCTTTCCTGACATTAATGTGGTACCGTTAAGTTATCAATAATTGGTTAGATAATAGAGTTGATTTAAGGTGGTTTACATCCCCTCCCCGGTTGGCTGCGAGCATTGAGGAAAGTGGGTTTCTCTAAATTTTTTGAAACTTTGTTCATGAAGTTCATAAATATCTAAATTTAATGTATAACATGATTATCAACTTGATAAGGAATACGAAACAAATCTGGCAGGTTTCAAGATCCTTAATCTAAATTATCAATGATAAAATGAAGAAGCACTACTTGAGATGTAGGCTATTGTTTGGGTGTTTTGACTTAGTTTTATTAGTTTTCTTAATGTTTCCTTTTCAACTTTTTTGTTGTCTTGACCAAAGTACATTTGTTGTGTTATTAGAACAATATTCTCTCAATTGCACACGGTCCAGAAATTTTAAGGTTCTAAATGAATACGTGTTACCAACAACTTACTTTTTCCGAATGGAAGACACCTTGATTTGTAGTCATTGGATGAATTCGGAAAACACTCACCTCTGTTAGTGGTGTTTATGAAACATTTCTGCTGTTTGAGATGCTTCTAATTTGGAAATACTGGAAAACAAACTACTGAATTCATTCTTAAATTATTTGTAATTCTAAAAGCATACTTAGGTCATATGGTTATCTAGTTTTAATGCCTTTCTATGTACTTTTTGTAATTGCAGATAAAGATTTGGGACGATAGGAAATCACTCGCAATTGCTGTACTCCGGCCACATGACGGCCAACCAGTTAATTCTGTTACATTCTTGGCTGCTCCTCACCGCCCAGATCATATCATTCTTATCACTGGGGTACTTAGCATCAAAATTTCCTTCTCTCATTGCTTTCCCTGGATATTTTTGACACTTAATAAGTTTGAACTTTTACTTGTTTTCATTTGAAGACTTTTTAAGTTCTAACTGTCCTTTTGCATCCAGTTATTTTTATTTTTATTTTTGTCCGTATGCTTTTGCTTCTGGGCTACCTTCCCTGTGTTTAACTCGTAAAGGATGGGTTCAGGGTCCATTGAATCGGGAAGTGAAAATATGGGCATCCGCAAGTGAAGAAGGTTGGTTACTTCCTAGTGACACTGAATCATGGCACTGTACCCAGACACTGGAATTGAAGAGTACAGCAGAAGCTCGAGTAGAAGAGGCTTTCTTCAATCAAGTTTTAGCCTTTTCACAAGCTGGTCTTCTTTTACTGGCAAATGCCCGAAGAAATGCTATATATGCTGTGCACTTAGAATTTGGTCCTAACCCAGCAGCATCCCGCATGGATTACATTGCAGAATTTACTGTCACTATGCCAATACTGAGTTTTACAGGGACGACTGAATTACTGCCTCACGGTGAACAGATTGTTCAGGTGTATTGTGTCCAGACACAGGCTATTCAGCAGTATGCGTTGGACTCTTCACTGTGCTTTCCACCCCCAACAGAAAATGTAGTTTTTGAGAAGTCAGACTCTGGCATCTCATTTGATGCTTCCGGTATTGAAGGACTTGCAAATATGGAGTATTCTGGTAGTAAACTGACGGAGATTCCTACTGAAGCATCTAACTTACAGGAATTCACTACCTCAGGCATGGAAACCGAACTGATTCCTTCATCTGCTGTAACTGATGATATAATTAGTGCTTCTGTGGCATCTTCTCCGATTCCTTTGAGCCCCAGGTTGTCTAGAGAACTCTCTGGTTTTAGGAGTCCATCAGGCAGCTCTGAACCAGGTCTTCTGGTCAAAGACCGCGGTACTGATCCTAAAGTTGTTGATTATTCAGTCGATGGACAAGTGGATGCCATTCATGCAAACTTGTCCAATGTTCCTTCACTGGATGATGATTCAAGGAAGGACAAAAATAAACTTTCTCAAGATGATATTTCTATGACCACTAGTCATCCTATTAAGTTTAAGCACCCTACGCATCTGGTAACTCCATCTGAAATATTGATGGCCAATTCATCATCTGAAGCGAGCCATGCTAATGAGCCCAAGAATGAGGGTGAACTAAACATTCAGGATGTGGTGATTAGTCACGATACAAGAAATGTTGAGGTGGAGGTCAAGGTTGTGGGTGAAACAAGATTCAGTCATGATAACGATATTGTCTGTCAAGATGAACTGCACAATTTTGTGTCAGAAAACAAGGAGAAATACTTTTGCTCTCAAGCCTCTGACCTAGGAATGAAGATGGCTCGAGATTCTCGTGCCTTGTTACCTGAAACTTATAACGTGGAGGAAGCTAGGCAGTTTGATGGGTCCAGTGGAAATGAAGTAGTGGCCCAATCTTCAACCTCAGAAGAAATCCATGACTCTGCAAAGGAAGTCTATAGAAAGGCTATTGATTCATCAGCAGCGACACCAGTTCAACAACCGCCGCCATCAAATTCAAAAGGGAAAAAGCAAAAGGGTAAAAGTGCTCAAGGAGGTCCATCTTCACCATCACCCAGTGCTTTTAATTCAACAGATTCTTTCAATGAACCAGGCATCAACTCAAGTAACCCATCCGTGGAAACTTTACTTTCACAAATTTTGTCTATGCAAGAGATGCTTAATCAGGTAATTACTCAGGGTATATTTGTCATATCCCCCCCCCCCCCAAGATTAGTATGTTATTGGCAATTACACATTGAAATCAGAGAGCTGAATGCTTGGTGTAGATATCATACTTCATGATAGGCAGATACTCACTTGTGCGTTAGGTTACTGGGTAACTTCTTGTTAGTCAAATCAGTGTATTGTTCTTGCATACAAGTACTTTTTGGTCCAAGATAGGTCAATGACTACTTGCATCCAAGAGTACATTACTCCTTCTCCTGGCATACTGACTTGCACATCTCTCACCACATGTTTTCCCTGCAGGCTATAGCCATGCAAAAAGATATGCAGAAGCAGGTGACGACGATGGCTGCTGTCCCAGTTACCAAAGAAGGCAGAAGACTTGAAGCAGCCTTGGGACGAAGTATGGAGAAGGCTGTCAAGGCTAATGCTGATGCTTTATGGGCTCATTTTCAGGAGGAGAATGCAAAACAGGAAAAGGCATCACGGGAGCGTACGCAGCAACTAACTAATACGATCAGCAATTGCTTAAACAAGGACTTGCCTGCAATTTTAGATAAAGCTGTTAAGAAAGAATTAACTGCAGTGGGACAAACTGTGTCACGCTCAATTACTCCTCCTATTGAGAAAACAGTATCCACCTCAATTTTTGAGACCTTCCAGGTTAACATTTGGATTTTTCTGTCCTTTTGAGATGTGACCGATATCTGGATCTCATTTGTTTTTTTGTGATCAGAAAGGAGTTGGTGATAAAGCCATAAATCAGCTGGAGAAATCAGTCAATTCTAAACTAGAAGCTACTGTTGCTAGGCATATCCAAGCACAATTTCAAACTTCTGGCAAGCAAACTCTTCAGGTAAGGAGAGGAAGACAGTCAAACTGGCTCTTCACTTAATTGTATAAAGATTTCAATTTACTATTTGCCAACATGGAACTTGTCCTCTTGACTTGGAATTTCTTGACGCGTTTTCAATTTAGCTATTTCTTGACTTTTTTTCTTTTCCCCCCCGACCCTGTGCGTCATGGGGCAGGATGCTTTGTATTTTTAACTCCATATTTGAATTATAAAGAATAATTTTACTGGTGCCTATAGTGATCCCTCGGCGAAGAGGTTCATGCATCCTTCTCTTAATGATTTTAATTTCCTAAATTCTTTGGGAATTTATCAATATTGGTGAAATCCTTCAGTTGTTGCCCTATCTCAATTTTTTAGCATTTCAATCATGATGATACTATCATTTAGTGTCTGTCTACTGAATTTTACCCAATAACTTGTCAACTCTCTACTCTCTTCCCATCATCTCCCCCCACCCTGTCTATAATCATGAAGGGTAATTGGACATGAATATTAGTTTGTCTTGCCAAATGAATTTTAAGAATTTTGGTTCAAAACTCTCTTAATTTGTTATGCAGGAAAATCTGAAGTCCAGTTTGGAAGCTTCTGTGATCCCTGCCTTTGAGATTTCATGCAGGGCCATGTTTGAGCAATTGGATGCCGCATTTCAGAAAGGAATGGCTGAACATACGGCTGTAGCTCAGCAACAGATTGAGTCGTCATATTCGCCAATGGCACTTGCTCTGAGGGTACAGAATTTGATATCACATGAGGCTGTGATTCTTTTCCATCTTACTAATTTTAGACGCATCACCCACTTACACAGTTCATAATGATTGAGCATGTATTTTTTTGTCAGTCAGTTTTCCCAATTTCCACTGCTTGCATTACTTTTCTACCTTTATGTTCCACTAATATGAGCCCAACCTTTTAGGATGCGATCAATTCAGCATCGTCGGTGACTCAAACCCTAAGCACCGAGTTGCTTGATGGTCAAAGAAAGTTGTTAGCTCTTGCTGTTGCTGGAGCAAATTCAAAAGCAACAAATCCATTGATTGGCCAACTGAGTAATGGCCCTTTGGGTGGTCTGCATGAGAAGGTTTGCTATGTTCTTTTTTACTCATTAGGCAGTTTTATAGTAAGCAATTAGAGCTGCAAGAATGATTTTCTTTGCAGCTTCCAGAACTGTCTTTCTAAGCATCCTGAACCACAATTTTACTGTTGTAATAGCTTGAGGTACCTCCAGATCCAACAAAAGAGCTATCAAGATTGGTAGCTGAGCATAAGTACGAGGAGGCTTTCACTGCAGCACTGCAAAGAAGCGATGTTTCTATTGTATCATGGTTGTGTTCTCAGGTATGCTATATGTTTTAAATTACACGCCTCGGATATGCTTGTATGCATTGTAGTTTGCATTCCATGCCCCTAATGTATATTAAGAAAATGAAACGTCTGCTGTAGGTTATTCTATACCCAATGGCTGCATGGCTGAAGCATGTTAATACCATGTAGGATTTTGGTTATATAAGCTTCATTTAAATTTTCACACTTGCAGAGAATAGTTCAGTTAGTTCCCTTCCTCTTTGCCTTTTGATGAAAAAATAAAATCAATTCCTTTTGTCACATAATATGATTTCATAGTACACTACTTTCAGTTATTGTCGTGATTCTTTTAGGTGGAAAGTCAATAATTTGTGTCCCTTAGCTGGTTCCATTGACATATTGCTTTCCTCTTTGGAACACGTGGCTTTCAAATATCATTTGGTTATTGATTGTTGCCTCAAATGTGTCTATGGACAACCACGAAATTTGGGGGGTGATTCTTGAGTTGAAATATTTCTGGGCGTGTTTTGCCTTGTACCAGGTTGATCTACAGGGAATTTTGTCAATGAATCCCATCCCTTTGAGCCAAGGTGTACTCATTTCTCTTCTTCAGCATTTAGCTTTTGATATTAGCAAAGAAACACATAAGAAACTCCCTTGGATGCGCGAGGTGCTGTCCACCATAAATCCAACTGACCCAATGATTGTGGTGCATGTCCAACCTATCTTTGAGCAAGCTTATCAAATATTGAATCATCATCGGAACCTCCCTACCACAACAGGTCCCGAACTTTCGATCATCCGTCTGATCATGCATGCCATCAACTCCATGCTTATGACCCCTAAATGATACCATTTTATACTTCATAGTTTTGTTATGTTGAAACTGGAAGGTTTGTACAAAAATTCTAGGGATATTCATGGCAAGGATACCAGACGCTTGCTTAATGTGGAGCTTACCCCTTCTTTCCCAAAGGGTTCAAATATATGTAGAATTTGCAGTCGATGTTTAGGTATTTCATAATGGGCTTTGTATGGACCGTTACTGTTGATATCAATTTTGTTTGTATACTTGTCTTCTATAATTCTAGAATAGAAAATTTCTGTTCTGTTGAATGTATTTTTTGCTGTCATTTATTTTGTTTCCCCTCTTCATCTCCCCTTCAGTCGAATTATGTTGCCAAATTGGTGTATCTGTGCATGTTCGCCACACGGCAATGGATACGGTGCACAAGATTTTGTCTTCATTTTTTTCTTTTTTACTACTATTTAATACTATAGGTTGAAATTTCAAAAGTTCCGGTTTCGAGAAGGATTGGAAGTACAAGATAACGTTGCTGATATTTGTAGTTTGATTTTCTTATCTTAGTTCAAGTTTTGTGCAGTCAGGGCAAATAAATCTATTTGCATTTTGAGCTGCGTAATTTGACTGAAATCTGTTATCTTAATATTCTACACGTTTCCGGAACCTATTTTCTACCAAAAACGTCATTTTCATTAAAAAAAAAAAAAAAAAATCTTGGAATTGTGATAATTGCATCGACCAATTATATTCAATCTCTTGAAGACTTCACAGATGGAATTCCGTGGATGATGCATGCCATCCTCTCTTCTATTCTTGACAATGACAAAAAAAATTATTGAAGCAGCCTTTGGAATTGAATCAAAACCTTGAATTATCTTTAAATTATTGTATTTGTGGTTCAATAATATATATATTTGACAAGATATTAGAGGCAACAAAGATAATTCTTAAAATTTGTGTGCATGACAAGTTTTTGATTGGTAAAATGTGGGTCCTTTTATTACATTGATTACTGCTTTTATATTTTAAGTGACCAACTATACTATTAACAAATCTGTACAAGATATTACTCGTTTGAAAACAATCATGAAATTTGATTGCTTGTTTGAACTTAAACGGGTTGTATTGACCGTTTGAGCATTTTTAGATCTAGTACATAGAAGATTGAGGAGTAACAAAGGTAAATATTATTGCTTCGTATTGAAGCTTATGAATTTCCTTTTCTTTACTTTTGTTTTGAATTATTAATTTCCAATCACCCATTTTAATTTGAATAAAGTTGAGTTGATCGAAAATGCCTAACAGAAGTCTTGGCCCATTTCACGTGAGACTTGCATGAATAAAAAAGTGGAAATTACATAAATCCAGTGGTCTAAAAATCACAATTCAAAGTTCAGGCCTGAAGTTTTATAATTCATAAATCAGGTTTCATATATACAAACCGTAAATAATTTTTCTTATCCCTTCTCCCTCTACCCCTCTCCCTTCTCTCTCTTCCTCACTTCTCCCTCTACATTCTCACGTTGTCTCTGCCGAAAAGGACCGCTCGAAGCCACCGGAGAGAAGCCTGATACCACCACCAGTCGCTTGACGTCACAGATTATCGATTACAGGCAATTTTTTCAAGATCTTAAATTACTGCGAATAGCGGCGATATCTAGCACGGGCGATACCTAGCACCAGCGATCGGCAACCGATGACCTACGCGACAGACACAGCGCGATATTTGTAGCACGATTCTTCCAGTCTGCGCGATCTCTTCCTATCTGCGACGACGGGGGTGGAGGTGTAGCGGTGGCGGGTTTGGGGTTTTTTATGTTGTGGTGTGGTGATGATTGTTTTGTTTGTTGGCTATTGTGGTGGTGCGACGGTGACGAGATGCTGGTGGATCTGGTGGTGGCGACTCCAAGCTTTTGTCACATCATGGTGGATCTGGTGGTGGGCTGGTGGCGACATGGGTGAGTTTTTGGGATTTTTTTCTCTTTTCGATCTGAGGGCGGTGGTGGTGGGTGTGTACACAGTGGTGTTCGAGAGTTGTTGTGGTGCAGATGTGGTGTTTGGTGGGTTGGTGGCTCAGTTCTTGTTGGTGATGATGGTGATACTGTGGTTGGATACGGTGGTGGATTGGAGGTGGAGGTGGGTGGTTGTTGCAGGTGGTTGTTGCAGATTGAGGTGGTGGTGTTGGTAGTAGAACTGGTGGCGTTGCAGATTGAGGTGTTGGTGTTACTAGTGGCGGTGGTTGTGGGTGGGACAGCGTTGAGTAGTGACGGTAATGTTGGTGGCGCTAGCCGTGGGTGTGTGATGTGGCATGTAAGTGCGGTGGTGGTGGTTCTGCCGGTGTATAGTGGCATTGGCGGTGTGTGGCGTTAAACGAGTGTGGCGGGGTGGGGTGGGGTGGTGTGGGGTTTGTGACCAAGTATTGGGATTGGGGTCGGGGTTTGGTGAATGTAACTAACTATTAAATCGTGACCATAAAATTCGATAATATGTGACTAAAATAATAATTTGTGACTAACAAATTTGAAAATATGTGACCTAAAAATAATTGGTGATGGATCGGGATCGAACTGTGACCATAAAGGACGATAAATTGTGACTGAAATTGATATGTGATTAAAAAATTAATCTGTGATTAAAAATAATAATATGTGACCAATAAAAAATTAATTTGTGACTAAAAATAATAATGTGACCAATAAATGTGAAAATTGTGACCGATAAATAAAATGTAATCTATAAAAATTTTGATTTGTGACCTAGACATGATCCGTGACCTATAAAAATTTTGATTTGTGATCTCGAAATAATTTGTGACTAATTAAGTTGATATTATGTGACTAATAGTTAAATTGTGACCTATAATTATGTATATGTGACCATTATTTGTATAATTGTGACCTTATTTTATTTAATTAATAAATATTTTAATTAATTAGACAAAAACCTGATTTTTGCATTAATCAAACTTAAAACTTGATTTTTGAACTATGCATACTTAATACGTGGTTTGTGAATTCTTCCCAATAAAAAATTCCAAAAAATTGGCCCTCAACCTTATTGTGAGTGTTCAGTCAAAGCTGTTTAGTTCTGATCAGTGTAGCAGGGTTGTTTTAATTATACTTGATATGGGGCCTGGGAGATAAATAAGCGAATGGAAATCTTCAAGAAGTTCCAAATAAATGAAGTGTATAAAAATTAAATTTTGTTAGAGAAAATTCCATCAAATTTCATTACAGATAGCTGCCAAAAGCCTAATATTAGTGAATATCTTTCTAGTTAAAACAAATTTAACTCAATAAACTTAAAAAATAATCGCACTTAATCTGACCAACTTGACCAAGTGTCTAGTTGATTGAGTATATATCTTGACTAAGTCCTACATGGTCAAGTATGTCGAATTGAAAGTGTGAAATCTAAGGAAATTAATAATGAGTTTTTCCTTCATAATTTATTTATTACCACTGGCCGAAAAAGGAACAAGCGGGGAGAAGAGAATTTACCCGGGTTTTCACTTTTCAGCAGCACCGATCTGTTTCCCACCTTCGGGTCTGGTAAAACCGTACCCCAGAACCACTCCAAGAAAGCCTCCGCTGTGGTGACCCCACACTCAACTTCGAATCATACACAACCCTAGCATCGGGATTCAATAGCGTGGCGTATCAGGGCCATACTTGTGTTTCGCGAGGCTTGAGATGAAGTTTAAAATTTGAGCTCCTAAATCATAGCAAATAATCAATTTTGTTTCATTTGTAAGAATTTTACAAATTTAATTTGTTAACTTAAAATCAACAATAAAATAACAAATAAACTTAAATATTCAAACAATTTTATATTACAATCAAATAATAGTGCGAAATTGTTCTAAATTATCAACTAAAAACAACTCATCTTACGATTTTAGAGGCAAAAATATCAATCAATTTTGTATAGTTAAGTTGTTTAACCATTTTTTTTCAATGAATAGCATGGTTAATCTATTCAATCTTTGTGATGACATAATTAATTGGAGATAAATCTTGATCAATTTCTATTTTGAAAAAATTTCTTTCCGTTGATGCAAGTATAATTGGTTTAGTTAACAAAATCTTGTATGCAATAAAGCATTTGGGAACACACATTCATTTTTTTTCAAATAATGTAACATATCAATTACTCTTTTTGTTGCTATAGGTAAATAGCACTTCAAGATTGTTAACTCCAAACATAAGCCATCACCAATATTGTGTGAAATACTGCTCAAGATTCTCCTAAGATTATTCTCACAAGATCTCAACAAACTTTCAACATGCGTACCTTTTAACTTCTCCAATTTAAACACCGAGCCTGGTAAATTATAAAGAGAAAATAATAAACTGTAAAAGATTTTTCAACTGATTGTGTTACCTGAAAACCTTTCACAGCAGTTGAATAATTGCTAAACAAAGTAAAACCAATAATATTTTAAGCTTAACCTAAATTTAATTTACTTGATTAATTGTTTAATCACAAAATCAAAATGAATGTAAATAATTCAATCATTTAGTACTATTTTATGTCATTTTTATATATCAATTATCATGGCCCAAGCTCAATTAATTTTTAAGTCTGAACGTATGCAGTATACCCAATGAGAAGAAAAAAAAAAAAAAAAAAAAAAAACCAGAAAGAAAAGGGAAAGGAAAATCTAGTGGACCAACAGTCCTCCGTGTTCGAAGTCTAGTGATCAAAATTGTCAATTTAGGATGATTGACACAAATCCATATAGATGTGGACTGTGGTCACGGTTAAGAAATTGGGTTGTGCTTGGGGTTACATAATTTTTTGTATTAGTAAGCCCACCCCATGCAAGTATGTTGACATCATTATGTACAAAAAATTATGTACAAATAGATTTATCCTAAAAAATTAATTGATTGATTGAATACGAATTAAGGACTAGATGTCTGACTATAAGGGGTTATACATGGTGAACACTCTTGTGTACATCAAGTTTGGGATCCCCTTATGTAAAGGGGTTATACACTATGTGTTGTACAAGTAGAATAACCTGACTATAAGTAGGGGTATCAGAACTAGCTTGAATGGCCTGATACACTAAAGTATAGTTTAGAGTCAGCTCAAACCTATTAGTTATAAATTTCATTATTAATCTAAATTGACATTTAAATAATTTAAACTAATTTTAATATCATAAATTCGATTTTTTTTTTTTTTTTTTATAAGTTTGAAAATGTATTTTCAAGGTAATTCTCTCAAGTTCCAAAAGTTCATAAATTTTTAATCGAGCTTTCAAATTAGTACTATCTACTTATCAAATTAATCAAGCAGAAAAGTGAAAGATTGTACGTTGAGTTAATTTTCACTCATGATAATTGAAGCTTATGTGAAATTTTAGAAGTCGTTAAAATTCTCTTACTTCGTATAGTCACTAAAGTTAATAATAGTTTCACTAATGGTGACTCGATTTCACAGCTGATCACTCATATTTACGTTACTTTCAAAGAAAATTGTAGTTGAGGTCCCTTACATTTACAAAAGAGGAGAATGGATTCCAAACCTTTAAATCTTGATATCACAGTCCTCAACCTTCTAATAACATTTCTGACAAGGTCCTTACAAACTAAATCCAACAAAATAAACATTAAATTGGCATTTGGAATGCACAAGTCGAACTTTATAATGGACAAACAAGTCATTACTTAATTTTATTTAAAGTAGGTAAAGCAAAAAAAAAAAAAAAAAAAAAATATTCTTCGTCTTTCCCAATATCCACCCCACCGTTAACTGTGAAGCTTGGGAGACATACTTTAATAAATAAATAAATAATAATAATAAAATTCCATTTTATTCTGTTTTCTAGCCGCAATTATAAGTAAGGGCATATTATCATTATAGCGAATAATATATATCATGTGCCATTCAATGTCTAGGTATAGGAAATTTCTAGTTATAAGAATTTCGTTTGGAAAGAAATTTTCTGCTAAATTAATGAAAAGATGAGGATTGTGGTGCCAATATTTGAATCTTAATATAATATTTGCATTTTTAGCAAAGGTTAGGAGCTTTTGTTGCAATTTTCCCTTACTTCTGCTAGCCGAGGGATCATTCGTGAACTCATAAACTTGAGTGACTATAAGGATAAGGAAAATATGCCCATTCTGAAATTTCAATCATATTTAGTGACCATTAGTGAAATTAACCCCTGAGTTGTATTCCTTAAATCCAACGGTTCGCATGCATTTGGTTGGAATTGACGTTTTGGTAAACTTAAAATTTTTACAAACAAAACTTTTGAACATATTCCTTTTTTTTTATTACTTAAGTAAATTTTTTGAACATATTCCTTTTTTATCACTTTTAAATAAAAAGTTAACTTATAATAAGGTGAGAATTACATTTAAAATATATTTTTTAGTTTTAACTTTAGTTAAGAAAATTATTTATCTTTAAACTTACATAGCTCCCGTTTGGTAGATTAAAATCTACTAAAATTTTTAAATCAAAATTAACAATTAATTTTAACTACACATTCCATATAATACATAATAATCTTTTAATCACACATTTGATCAAATTTTTTTTATCAAAATCTAATTTTACTCTACACCAAACAATGGCTTATTAACATATAAATAAATTTACTTATTAATAATTATTTTAAAAATAGCTGAAAACATGAAGTAATTTCATTTTCCAAAATTCTACATTCCTCTGTAGACTGTAATACAATCCAAATAATCTTTCGAAAAAATTCCAACCGTCCCATGTGGTCCTGTTTGAGTAGATTAATTCGCTCCAAAAAACCTCATAAATCCAAGTGAAAAGTCGAATGATATTTTTTTATAACCCAAGCGTTACTTTTCAAGCTTATTTTATTAATAGCTAGGCCTACGGTAATATTGGACCGACCTTTTTGCAAATCCGACTCACTTACTAAAATTGAAAGGATCGTGCTATATGTACACAAGTTTTACATAATGAGTTATATAATGTCACATATCACTTTATCATTTACCAATTTAAAACATAGTGAAAATCAACCAGCCATTCTTGAATATATGGGGAACCTTTGTACTGCAAGTGAAAATCATTTATTTAAATCCCACAAATTGCACGTCGAAGAATGCAACTTTCCATGACAAATTCTCTCGTGCACTACACAAACCTCAATTTTTGCTAAACATTAAAAATGTTGCAATGTTTTGTATCCACCAACTTGCAGCAGTCAACCACGGAGAGAGAGAGAGAGAGAGAGAGAGAGAGAGAGAGAGAGAGAGAGAGAGAGAGTTGACTGGGCGTCTTGTGGGTGAGCTACCTGCCCATGTATCCACACGGTGAACGGCGTTGAATTCTTTAAGGAAATCATGCACCTTTGATGCCAATTTTCTTACCATGTCCTATATAAAAATTCAAGTATTGTTTTACAATGAAACCAATGAAAATTATCACACTTCTGTATTCGGTTCCTGTTAATTTAATCTAGTAAAAACTCCCTTTTCCATTTTTTAGCCATAAACTCTGTCAACGGTAACTCAACTTTCCACTCGAAGCATCTGTCTCCTCTGCTGAGTTATATAATTTCGTAAAATGGGACGAATTCCATGCTGCGAGGAGACTGTGAAAAGGGGTCAATGGACTCCTGAAGAAGATCAAAAGCTATCATCCTATATCGCACAACATGGGACTCGTAACTGGCGTCTCATTCCTAAGCATGCCGGTATTTTCCAAACCCTTTATACCTTTCCAATATTAGATTCAATAGTGACATTGTTGGCATGTTCAGTATGCTCAACTGACTGCATTAGAGAGGATTAAGAACTGTTCTATGCGTATCTAACTAGCCAATAAAAAATCTTCAATAGGCTTGTGTGCTGATTCATAACATTAATTCATGTCAGGTCTTCAGAGGTGCGGTAAAAGCTGCAGACTACGATGGACGAACTACCTCCGTCCTGATCTTAAACACGGCCAATTCACAGAGGCAGAAGAACAGACTATAGTCACGCTCCATTCAGTTCTTGGAAACCGGTATCAAACAGATTTTTCTTGATATTTCTCAAATGAGAATCTGGGATAAACTTTCATATTCGTCCATTATTTCTAAGTGCTGATTGCTTAACTGATTGTCTGTAACAGATGGTCTGTTATTGCTGCTCAGCTGCCGGGACGCACAGACAATGATGTTAAAAATCACTGGAACACCAAGCTGAAGAAAAAGCTTTCAGGAATGGGAATTGATCCAGTTACACACAAGCCCTTCTCTCACCTTATAAATGAAATAGCCACCACCCTTTCACCCCAACAAGTCCCACATTTAGCTGAAGCTGCCCTCGGGTGCTTCAAGGATGAAATGCTCCACCTCCTCACCAAGAGACGTATTGACCTCCAGTTGCAGCAATCTTTTCCGGAAGTTCCTATCAACACAACCACTTGTGTTAAACCCGAGGATAAAGATGAAACAATTGAGAAGACCGAGGCTATAAAAGAATCCAAAATGCTACCTATAAACAAGTCGTGGGACTACACAGGAGCAACGTCTACAAATTTTTCAGGAATGTTCAATACTTTTCCACCATCAGATTCTGGATTTCACTGTGGCCTCACATTGCTTGATAATGGAGGGAATGGATCTCCATGGAGCCAAAGTATGTGTACAGGAAGCACATGTACAGCAGGAGACCTGCAAGGCCACTTGCATGAGAAACTTGAGGGTGAAAATGGTAAAGACTCGGGAGGTAGAAAAGAAACACTAGATGGATCCATCATTTATAATTCAGAATGTGTTTTATGGGATATACCATCAGATGATTGGATAAATCCCGCCATTTAAGAGAGATTACAAGATTTAATATTTGGTGCTGGACATGACTTGATAGCAAATAAACAAGATTTGAACTACTTATTTCTCTTATTACTATACTATCCAATACTATCACACCCATATGGGCTAGAGCATTTAAAGAAAATAGCGGACCTCGGACTTGAGAAAGAAGTGTATATACAATTCACTGAGGAATTACACGTATCAAAACCATTGAACATTATCGACACGTTATCTGAGGGTTCATTTGAAGCTTCTTTATCGACAAATTTAAGCCTGCGAGTAGAATCTTCAGTTTGGCATCATCTCCAGTGTGATTCCCATGAACTTTGCTAGTGTCCTAATTAGCTGCTAATGCAGAGTTTAATGCATGCCAACCAACAACTAAAAACAAAACAGGATTTATTTACTAATTAATTCGCAAACATGCATTCCTAACAAAGGAGATATCTCTCGCACTACAGATAATAGAACGTGGAAGTTGGAACAGCATGAATTTACTTGTTGGTACAAGAGAACAATATAAGCACGTAAGAGGTCGGGTCATGTTCGATCCAAATCCTTAATGTTTTTTAATCTTCCCAAGTTATCAAATTTCCACCTTAAAAGTACAATTATCGTATCTTAATTTGCTCAACCAAAATCGATGATAGATATGCTTCAAGAACTCTATCCCATTTTTCAAAATTGAACTCGTATGCTTTTTGGCCTACAATTGATTTTCGTTATTGAAGTATTCCAAAGATTGCTTCCATACATATTTTCTCAGGATTATGTATGAATCGACTTACTGCAGCCTTAACGTGTTATATTAGGTACAGAATGTAACAAGTATATCAATTTCCCTATTGATCAAATGCACCATCTTGTTGCAACTTAGAATGAATCGGCATGCTAGTAGTTTTATACCCTAGCAAGCATTTGTTAAAAAAATATTGTTGATCTTACAATTAAGGATTATTTATATGCTTCAAGGCGCGTGACAAAGTCAATTTCCTTCAAGCATTATTCGCCCCCACGGAGGCCGAAACATGGTGTACAGTTGGATTCTAGAAACTCGCTTCATAGAATAAAATGAAGCCAAGCCCCTTATTTTTTACTTAATTGCATCTTGTACTACCAATATTAAATTCAAACTAGTAATGAGTTTTTACTTGGTATAATGATATTCGCAATGAAGACTACGGACTACCGATAGTCATCTTACACAATATACACATAACAGTTTGTTATTTGATACATGAAACAATAAAAAACTACCATAATAATGCATCAAATACTAAACATGTATACTACGTGGGGCGATTATCGATAATTTTCAATATGAATAGCATAACTCTTTTACTTGTATACCAAAATAGGAAAATAATGATTTTTCTATAAGAACAAGATGTTGATACCTCTTCAAATTTTCTCTCCTTTATGACACGTCTTTTTCTCTTATTAACCATATTTGTTTCCTTCCGCAGAAGGAACACCTTTTCTTATTGCATTCTCCAAACAAAGTGAGCATGTTTTTAATATAACGTCGCTGGAGATCGAACTTTTAACACATAATTGAAGCCTAAGATTCCACATGCATTTAAAAATATAGCATAATAATCAAGGGTGTGAAGTTTGGAAAAGGGAGTAAAAAGGGAATACTTACAGATCAATAACATAGACCCGTTTGAGAGTATCATAAACTGAATCAGGATCAGAAGGCTTGTACAACTCCTTCACAGACTTCACCACTCAGGGGAATGTCTCTTTCGGGGCTTCTTTTCCGCCATTATCCATATAGAGCATAGTTTATGCAATTATCGGTATATTATCGGTATAGGCATCCTCGAATTTCTTCGAAGCTAAACAAATCTATCTTATCACAGTTTCTTGAAATGTACAAGCATACGTCTTCTATCTGGCAAGCCCTTAAGCTTTTGGCTTGGCAACGGGTAATTTAGGCTTCATTGACATGGATATTATTTGCATAACATGGTTGCAAAAACGAAAAACAACATAAAGCACCATGAAAATATAATTAAGGCAAATAAAAAATGAAACACACGCTATAGATTTGGTTTATCCACAAGAAAAAAAGGTAAATGAAGAGTGATCAAGTAGAGAGTATATTACTCAACGTATTAACTTGCCCTGTGTGGCAGATATCCTAATGCAAGCATCTTAATTGTACTTCAAAATTTGTAAAACTAATATTACAAGACAACAGTTCAGTCTTCTCGATTAATACACACCATCAGAAAATGCAGACAATATCCCCCCAGCCCCAAATTGAAGACAAAAGACCAGGTTGATGTCTTTTAACCAACTTAGCCAGATATCAAATTTTCAAATAACCCCCACCTTCAACCTTAAAAAACACACAATATATCATGGCCGCTTCAAAGGATAGCACCTCCAGGCAAGCAAACTAGCACATTCTGACCATTCATAGTTGTGCTATGCACTTTCGAACCCAAATATTCGGAAAACGCCTGCAATGTAAAAGAGGAACGCAAGTTGAAAGTGTAAACAACAACAGATGAAATGACTCTACTTTTCCGCCACCTGGGGTCCAAAAAATAGAGCAAGAAGCTGCATTCCTAGAGCTCCAGGTAGCTGGGACTGTGCAGGGCTGCTTAATTTTCTATTTAATTCGGAAAAATAACTAAAAACCCAAAAATTAAAAAAGCAAGGCCCAGGTGGCCCAGCTCATAGAGCCAAGCCTTATGAAGCCTGCACGAGTCCATCTAAAAAATGTGCCTTCCCAACCAGTTTTACACCACTGTATGTACCTTCGTCAGCTAGATATTTGTTTTTATCATCTCCAGCATATGCAAGTAAGTTGTACTTTGGGTTCCATTCCACACTGTTCATGGCAGCTCGACATGGAATTTGGTGGACTGATCGTCCCGTTTGAACGTTGGACTGTTGCAAAGAGCACCATTATCAATATGAAAAAAGCTAATTCCTGTTATGCACGAGGGTTTAACATGCCTATACTTTTGCCAAGTAAAATCATCCGAAGACAGACAAGCTACTAGGCGACGTGAACGTTCTAAAGCAGGAAAAGGACAATATCAGAAGTTCCAGGAATACTTACAATATCAATGAACAAGTCCTCACTGGCAGAAGCAATATACTCTCCGGTATGATTAAAACTTACTGTCCGAACTGGCCATCTGATAATAAGAAAGGAGAGATATTATTGTCTCTCAAATAATGTCAGAAATGTGATAAACTCTCCAAGAATAGATAAATTATACAACAAAATATGCCTACATGTATCCTTCTTTTAAATAATTTTGTTGACATGCATCTTTTGTTTTTCTAATTTCACAGGTATAAAAGGGCATGACAATGGTTCCCTACAGAAAGTTTTGGGGGGGGGGGGGGGGGGGGGGGGGGGGGGGAGCTTACTCGAGCTTTGTGAATGTACGAACACATAGCATCTCTTTTATATTCCAAAGGCTTACTAAAGAATCAGCACTTCCAACAGCAAAATATCTGTGCAAGATTAACATCACTATAAAGTTAACAGCTTCAACTATCATAAATTATCCCCTTCAAATTTCAATATAATTTAAATTGAATTTTAATAGGAGAGGAATAACCTATACTGTAAATCTATCTGAATCTCAGTCTTCGACATTTTGGATAAGAAAACATATTCAATAGGTTTGAGACACACCTTCCCAATGGGTCAATAGCAATACAATAGCAACCAGCTGTATGAGCCATGAGAGTGTTGACTGCTTGAAGTGATGGATATGCAAGTACTTCCACAGTACCTATGCAAAAGGGACAGAAAAGTCACATTGTCAATAATATGTTAACAGCACAATAGACGTACCAACAGAACTGGATCCTCCTTTGCAGGATTGCCAGAATATGGTGGTTTAGTAATTTGTCCTAACCATTCCCAGTAGTAAGAAAGAACATGTCTCCTGTCACGTTCCACGCGATCTCATTTACCTGATAATGTAGCAGAGGAATAAGTTGAAGTATACGTATACTAGTCCCTGTTTGTCTACCATTCTCCAAAAATTCTTTTTTTTTTCTAAAATTTATTTTCAACCACACATTCTCACAATAAAATATTTTTGTACGTAAACCTAAAACTTTTCCCTACTTTTTAACACGGATTCTCCATAAAAATCACTATTCCAAAATTCGCTTTCCTCAAAAAAACTCTTTTTAATGGACATCAAACAAGAGGCTAAATGAGTAAAAACTAAATAAAACGTAAAATAAGATAGCTCAGCAGTGCATAACAAGAATGGACACCAATAGTCATAGAAAGGAGGGACTTATTTAGAAAAAAGACAAATATCAGGCCAATGTTGTATTTGATATGATTTTGCCAGACCTTTTCAGTCACTAAATAATTGAGAGTGCACAAGCATTAGCCTAAACACGTTATTACCTCATAGTTGAACTTGCGTTTATGCAAGGCCTTAAATTTGCGGACATCCAATATTGTTAATTCATCATCCTACAGCATGCAAAGAAAACAAGAAAGATAGTCACATATTTGTGGGATACAGATAACAAGATATACATTATTGAGAGCCGCCAATGCCAAAATAATGAAAACAGTAGATTAAAAAATGAAAATTCTAGATCCCAAATGAAATATCAATGCAAAAGAGAAATAATGGGAAACGACTAAAGGAGGACTAAGTGATTGGAATTGTAAGATCTACCCTGTTTCCAACTGCTATGTGAGTCCCGTCTGGCTTAAAAGTGATGTTGATGTTCTCCCCACTGAGTTCAGCTTGATGTGAGCATTTTCCACCTGCAGATTACAAAGTGCGTGACTTACAGAAATCTTCGATGTCACTACAGTGTCTATTGAAGCTTGTATTCTTTCAACCAAAACAACAGGAAAAAGATATAACTGGCCATCTTTGGAAGCTTCTTTTTCTCTTTTATCTGATGAGACTTTTTACTTCATATTAATGTACCAATTTTAATTCAGATCATTTATCTTCACACTCGAACCAATCCCATTAAATACAGGAGGAGCCAAATGCATCATACTTTCAATCCAAAGGCCAGGTTTTTCTGGAGAAATACCAATGTAAAAAAACTCTTCATTCAAAAATAAATAAGAAAGGCAAGTCTTTTGGTAATCTTTCATCCCAACTGGAGTTTTACCCATCTTAACTAAAGTCTAAAAATATATTACTTACTGCGAGCATCCCACAAACGAACTGTCTTGTCACCAGATGCAGTTGCAATCAAATCGGCGTGCTTTGGATCCCAACACAATTGATCAACACTATCAGTATGCCCCTTTAGCTCGATGTCTTTAACCTTACCCTGCATAAGCAAATTAAACAACATGCTGGCTAAAAACTAACACTAGCTGGAAAATAGAACCGGCATCAACTCAAGAATCATAGAAGCCCTCTGCAACGAATGCATGATGACAGAGTATGAAACTAGATAGTACTGGTATCTCAAGGATGTTGAATATGATAGACTTTCATTTCAAATTACACACAAAGACAATGAAAAGAAAATGAAAAAAACAGCCACATTAACAATAGGTTGATATTAGATTGTCAAATGATAATATAGCGGTGTGCAGGTTTAAAGTTTAATTCCAGCAATGTGCAATATATGTAAGATGCTTTCTTCAAATTACACATCCAACAATAACAATTGTCTTCGAAACTCAATTCTGTTAGGCATAATAATTCAAAGACACGGATGTTACTGAAATATTTTTAATCTTTAAATTGGCACAAATATAGAAGCGAATTTGGAAGTGAATAAAATAAATCGACGAAACTTACGTGACCATGAGGTTCAATATACCAAATGCGAGCAGTTTGATCGACTGAACCGGATGCCAGTTTCGTGCCCGTGCAATTCCATGCCACCGAATGCACCTTTATTCATTACTTATTGTCAAACGGGGTTTCCGAAATCAAAATAAAATGGGGAAACTAAAATAGGGGCCAAAAGTGGCAAATAAAAGTTAGGGTTTAGGAGTTGTACCTTCTTCTTGTGACCTTGGTATTCTCTGCTGTGGAGATTTTTGAAGGGTATCGTCTCCTCCATTGCCACTGGTAATTGCTCGCTAATCTCGTGTCGATTATATTCTTCCTGTTTTAAGTCCGCTAATCCTTACCAGTGTCGCGCTAACGCTTTGCAATTTTGGGTCCAGGGTTCGGTTCTGACTCTGGATTTTGATGCACCCTTCTTAGACCAATAGGCATACAGTTAATAAGTTGTGAGATTAATTAGAAGAGTTTTACTACAAGTACATTTTTTTTTATATTAAGTTTGATATTTTATTCACAATCAAAGGATGAAGCCCACAATTAAAATAATGGTGGATCTCTTGCATTATGAGTGCAATGTCAAAAAAAGTGTCAAAAAAAAATATACTTAAAAAATAATTCTAATTAGAATAACAACCTTGCTTGCTTGTACAATTTGTGTACAGCAAGAGTTACAACCCACTCACATAAGGGGGCTCCACAATCAACATGGCCCCCTCATGTGAGGGGGCTGTAAATTTCTACAGCATTTAGTGTACAAATATCATTTTTTTTATAATAAAGCTTCTTGTACTGAAAAGGTTGACATTCACTCACTTACGCGTAAGTCCTGTGAATAAAAAAAGTTCAAAAATAATAGTTGAACTCCTCATTGTGAGTATTCTATCAATCTATTCTGTCAACCTCTTATGTACGAGTAGCAGGATTGAATTAATTCATTCATTAAAGATAATTAAAGATATTATTAATATTAATTGTTTAATTTGAACTTATAATTAAATCAATACTACACATGAGCATACAAATTAGTGTCTATTTGTCTCCTATAAAATTTTAAATGATTTGCTATAGTATCATTATCTGTCACATATTTACACAATAAAATATTTTACATGTAAACTAATAAAAAAAATACTTTTTAACCACATATTTTTCAAAAAATATCATTCATAACTCTTTAATTTTTCAAATAATAGGTGACAGGACCATTGTTTGGGAGTGATTTCCAAAATGAACAGTAAATCAATTCTTATTTTTAACCACACATTTATTTTCAAAATTTAATTCTTTCCCCAAAAATCACTCACAAACAAGTTGTAAGTAAATTACACTAGATTAGAGAATTTTCTATAATTTTTATTTTGCCCTTCCTTTTCCTTTGCAATGAATGTTTATTTGTTGTAAATATAGTAGTATTTAGAAATGAATTTTACATTCTTATATTCCTAGTCATTATCACTGTTATATTCTTTGTATTCTAATTCTTCCCTATAAGTATGAGAGTTTGATTCTTAATAAAAACACATAAATCTATTGACTTCCCTACATTCTTCTTTTTTTCTCCTTGGTTCATAATACGTTATCGGCATAATAGCTTGAATTTTTTTTTATTATTAAGTCCCTGTTTGATTGGACATATTTTTCATGGAAAATCGAAAAAAAATTCCAACTTTCACAAAATGTGGTGTTTGATATGATATATTTTTCAAGCAATTCATTTTCCACTTTTTGCCACCTGTCAATTTTTTTCTTGATTTTGTGGAAAACAAATTCCCACCATTTTTGTGGAAATTCATTTTCACCTTCTGTCGATTTTTTTTGGGTAATTGGAACACATTTTAGATTTAATGGTAAAAAAAATTATCTATTTAATTGACAATTTGCATGAAAAATAAAGTCAAACGAAAAAAAAAATTTTGCGAATTTTTTTTTTTACTTTTTGGCAATCCAAACAAATTTTATCATCAATTGTAAAAAAATTATCCCAAAACATAACAAATTGCATGGAAAACAAAGTCAAACGGGTTAGGTGGACAATTATACCAATCAAACACAATTAACTACAATTCTCAGTAAAACAAATTTTAGGCAATTCAATTCCCTGCAATTCATTTTCTTTTCACCCAAATTTCACAATTGCAATCAAATGGACCCTAAATCCAAAGTCTAGTATTCTATAGTTAAGAAGAATAGAAAGAGGATCTCATTACTTCATTTGTGTTCCAAAAGAAATTTTAATTTTAATTTATCTTAGTATCACAAACGACCTTGACGAAAGATAATAGTTTGTATATATATATAATGCATATCACATATTTGACGGCATCCATAGTGGACCAAATTCTGATTCTTTTCCAAATTTGTCGTTTTCGAAATACATGTGGCTTATTTTGACAATTCATAATTGTGTGTATTAGTTGGACTTGCTACTTGAACAACCTTCTTGACATCAAGGGGGTTATGTGACTATACTCGTATTAGTTTCTATAATTGAGCAAATACATGCATTCAGTTTTATTCTCTCTAGTTATGCATATATATTGGAGAACAGAGTCGTCGCCAATTAAATTTTTTTAATAGTGCATGTGAAGAGTTAATTATTTTTTTTTCTTCTTTTGCTCATTGTTCAATTAATTATCTCATTTCCATTCTTTTTAATACAAGTATAATTTATGAATTTAATAACACTTGTCTACTAAAAAATATTGCTGTTATTGAAGTAGTACATTATTATTGATATTTAAGTTAGATCTTACTTGCTCCAAAAAGCATTATTAAGTAAAATCTAACGTAAATTATGTTTTTACTATTGAAGAGTAAATTATTAAATAATTTGATTAAAATAATATTTGATTATTCCTAAAAAACGTGAATTATAAATTTTAATATTTTAGAAAAATATTGACATGTTACTTTTGAATGAGTAATAATAAAAAAATACGTGTTATCTAGTAGCACACGTCTCAAAAAATTATAGCTCGTTGTGTTTCTGAAGAAACACAAATTAAACAATCCAATGCTGATAGTAATTTTAAAGGATATTTTATTTTATTAATATTTAAGAAGAATATTTATTTATCGTTCCAGAAGAGCATACAATTCGGTATTTTAATATTCACAAAGAATATCATATTAGGCTGTGTTTGATATCATTTATTTGTCATGGTATTAGGAAAATATTTTCATAGTTCCTACTTTTGGTTGTTTGATACGTTTTATTTGCCATGAAAAATGTTTGCTAGGTACAAGTTGTTGATGCACAAAAGTTGGAAAATATTTTTCCACTATTTTGATGGAAAAATATTTTTCAGCTTTTTGACCAAATATATATTTTATAGCAATTGGAATACATTCCAAAGTCAATGGTAAAAAAATTTATCCATTTAATTGACAATTTGCTTAAAAAACAAAGCTAAACGAAAAATTTGCCAGATAAAAAATTTACCAATCAAACATTTTTCCTCTCAAACAAATTTCAGACAAATCAGTTCCCTGCCAAACATTTTATTTGCCATGCATTTTCCATCTTTCTATCAAACGGACCCTTAGTGTTTTTGGAAAAGCGTGAATCTTGAAATACTAATAAGATTTATGATGAATTATCAAAATACTTGTTTAGCAGATAGTGCAACTATGCACGCAATTATTTAGTGTAAAATTATTTATTAAGGGTCTATTTGTTTCAGATTAAAATTTTATTTTAATTTAAATCAAAGTCAAGCAATCAGGGGTTGTTTGAGCCCCATTTTTTCAAAAAAAATGGATTTTGAAATAGTATTATGATGGAGAATGTGTGGTTAAAAATAAGGAAAGTTTTGAATTTACGTGTAGTATTATTTTATTGAAAAATATGTGATTAAAATGAAGTCAAATCACTATTGAAGAATGTATTTTGTTGAAAAATGAGGCTCAAACAAGGGCTCAATATCAACCACATCTTCTCTTGGGTCCCACAACTTTTTAATCACACAAAAAACTTTTATTACAATATACTAAAAATCTGATTTTAATTCCCACCAAACACCCTCTTAAATTTAACATCAGTAAAAAAAACTGTTAATACGATATCAAATACATTGAATGTCGTTGAAAATTCTAGAAGAGCTTGTAGTATTTTATCAAATTATACAAAATTATATTTGACGAAGAACTTTATCATGACAAATTTAATTAGTTTTAAAGGATATCCGCCATAATAGATATCACGAATCAGAAATTCGATGACCAAAAAAGTTTTATATTTTGGCATGACCAATTAGACCGTCGTTGGATCAACAATGATGCGAAACAAAGATTTGAATAAACACAAACGTCAATCCAATAATTTCATGTTTGAAGCTTGTTCTCTTTATTAAGTTGATCATCGACCATCACTAGCTAAAATTGAGACTAAATTCCTATATTTCTAAACATTAATTAGGGTAATATACAGGGGGATGTTTTCCTCCATGTTGATTATTTAGATACTATTTGTATATAATAGGCTTGATACATCTGTTAGATGATTGCATGATGTTTGCAACCTGAAATTTGCGAAGTTACTGCTCAAATTTTAAATTGTAAGCATAATTGTCTTGATTAGAAAATCAAGACAATGTCTTGTTAATATTAGTAATAATAAATTTCAACATTTAATAAGTATTAATTGGAATGTCAATAAATAATTTAATATTATTGTTTGTTAATTACCTCCAATTAATTGAGAACAAAACTCTTTCATTTTTGTTTAGGGAATACTATTACGTACCATGTCAATATTATAGCTTTTTTCTGTTATAATTGGCTTATGGTCAGTGCCTAATTTCTTCATCCAATTATTTAATAGTTCAATTAATCCACCACATTGCACTAAAATAAAAAGTAAAGAATACTGATAATAAATATATAGTTTTAACCCTTACATCAATTTGGTGATATTTGACAACGTAATTTACTGATTGTCGATTTTGATTAGATAATTCTCTCGACATTAGGAGGAGAAATTAATAAGTTGAAAATAATGTACAAATACATCATTATTCTCGCAAAAAGATAATTCGAACTAAAAGTTCGAAATATAATTTGTTTAAATACATTTGCTAACCAAAGAATAACAATATCTCACACTAACTTTAAATATTACAACTCAAATTAACGTCTCGAAAAACAATTAGTTAATATTATTTTGATAAATTTATGGAACACATAAAATGTGATTTATTTGATTATAATATAAAAATCTCCAAATGAAAATGGAGCAATTAATAAAAATGGTCATATGAAGGAGACATATACTTTTGATGAGTGCAAGACATAACAAATTTTAAAACCCCATAAGAGGTTCAAGTACCTGATATAATGAAATTTGAGATATCTCAATATCGTTATGGGGAAAGAAATAGAATCAAAAATAAAAAATTGGCAACAACACTTTTGCACATGATGTACTGTATTATATAGCGAGAAATTGAAATAAATGTGTCGAAATATATCGATCGAAGTGATGATTGGCCAAATAAAAGGTACGCAATCCTGAATTGAATTTATTAGAAAAACTATAAGTTTCTAGATCCGTAGACCTAAAATCTAAACTATATACTTCTACAAAAAGGAAATGAGAAAAATAAAGTCGTAATATGTAATACATGATTTTCAACATAATGAACTTTCGCAATGATCATGGTGGATAAAATCACAAGTCCATATAATGTTATCTTGACGATGTATGAAATTTGAAATACGTAATAGTCAATTCATCTGACATGACTATTAATATAATCCTCGAACGATTTAACATACTTGAAGCATAATTTAAGTAGTATTATTATGAGATAGAGTAAATACGCGTTGTACTCTTTTTTCTTGACCAAGATTTTGCTACTTGAATTTTCCTGACAAGATTTTGAACGAGATACTTTTGTAGTATATTCAAAAGAATTATGTACTTTTTTTTTCTTTATTAGGATTTTTCCACAAAAATTTTCCTAATAAGGTTTTAATAAGACATTCTACATGTAATAAATGTTCATAACATACAAGGTATTTACCTTCATAATAACTCTTATATGCACGAAACTATCAATAAGAAATATTTTTCGAATCATCATATTACTGTAATCATCGAGTGTTGTCACATTGGATATCAATATTGAAGACATTGACATAGGAGACATGTATAACCTGATACAAAATTTGAAATCGGAAGGAGTAGTTATACTATATTTTATCAGGTTTTGTCCTCTTGGATTTTCTTGACGATGTTTTAACAATTCAACATTTTATTACTCCAATTTTACTTTTTTTTTATTTGTTAGCATTTTTGTCCTATCGAGTTTTTTGTCAAACAATATTTCAATGAGATGGTTATTGTGTAAATAATGAATCAAACGGAAGTGTTGTAAATATAATAGTATTTATGAATAATTTTTATACCCATGTAGCCTTAGTTATTATGATTTTTATATCCCCTGTAATCTTAATTATTCTCTATAAATATGTGGTTTTGGTTCTTAATAAAGCACAAAAATCTATTGACTTCTTTTTTTCCCTTTTTTTTCTTTGCTCTATCTCTCTAGTTTATAACATTATTCCATTTATATCCCTTTTTTAATATTTTAGAATTAATATATTTTAATGCAATAATTAGGTTTATTTTGTAAGTTCTAATCAATTAATAAGTAATAATTATTGAAGCAATAAATTAACTAATATAATTTGTCCCATCGGTTTTTTGCCAAATAATATAATTTGTAATTAAATAATTCAAAATAAAATTTAGTGTAAAACAATCTTAAGTGATCTACATACTTTTACACCAAGTTTGATGTTCTTCATTGGAGGTACCCTTAGGATCTTGTTATTTGGGAGATTACAGTTTGATTGTAAGATGAAATTTGGTTGGAAAGAAAACAAATTATAGAGAATTGAATTGTTTAGAACTTATTTTACCCGAAATTGTCGATTAATTGTATTTAATTGATATAATTTTCCACTTGAATTTTTTTTTTTAAATTTTGAATCATTTGGTATTTGTTTGACTTTATTTTTTTTTATAAAAATTGTCCATTGAAGTGATAATTTTTTTTTTTACCATTGGGTCTAAAATTTGTTCCAACTGCCAAAAATTTTAAAAAAAATTACCATATCGAATACCATTCGTTTTACCTTGTTTTCCATAAAAATTGTCAATTAATGTGATAAATTTTTTTATCATTGAGTTTAGAATTTGTTCAAATTTTCAAAAAAAAAACTTGGAATTATTTTTCCCACCAAAGTGGTGGGAAAACAAATTCCATGAAAAACTAGAAAATGACAAAATGTGAAATTTCAATTGCCAAGAAAAAATGTGCAATTAAACAAAAAAGTGGAAGTTGGAATTGAACCAACTTCCATGAAGAATTCTACCATATCAAATAGCCCTTAATGTACGAGACAAATGTATCTCGACCAATGTTTTAAAAATCGAACCGGTCATCGACCCGGAAAAGAGGAAGGGTCAAGGGTCAACAGGTCGAACCGGGGTCGAACCGGGATTGAACCGGTGACTTGTATATATAATATATATCAAATCACAAAAACAATCTATTACAATCAACTAAACCAAGTGCTACTGAATTCAATTATAGAATATAAATAACTTAATAAGTTAATAACATAAAGCAAAAATAATGTCAATAACTGAATAACATGAAAACTTAAATAGCAAAAATTTAAAAAGTTCACATCGACTATCACCAATGAAAAAAAAAATGTTAAGTAATAATTGAAACCAAAAAGTGCAATAAACATAAAATATTAAATAGTTAAATTTCTCCTCTATCATTTTCATTATAAGCCTTAATCCTTGATCACTTCCACAATCACTTGAACCACCAAAACGATGAATAACATCCATTGTATCTAAATCTCCCATCTCTTGAGTATTAATTGCATCCGTAGTTTCATTGTCATCTAAAACACGAAAAAAAAAGATATAAATACATGACTAATATTAAAAAAAAATAATAATAATAATAAGTAAGATTATTAAACTTACGAACCTTGAACATTATCATCAATTTCATGATCATTAACATTGGAATTTGCATTTTCTTCATAAATAGCGTTATCTAAGTCTTCATACTCGAAATCCTGTGGTGGCACTTCTTCCTCTATCCAAAAGTTTGTTTTGTCAATACACTCATAATCAACTGGATCATAAGATCTCTTCTTATAATGACGTCTATAACGTTGTAAATGAGTAGAAGCTAGATAAAAAATATATGTATATGTCAAATAAATGAGTCATTAAAATAGACTCTTGATGTGGTAAAAAGTTTAAGATTATATACCTATTTTTCAATCGCAAATTATACGTAACATAAACAAGATCGTTGAGTCTTTGATGCTCCAATCTATTTCTTTTTTTCGTGTGAATACGTTCAAAGACACTCCAATTCCTTTTTCACATCCCGAAGAAGAAGCCGTTTGACCAAGAATTCGAACAGCTATCTTTTGCAAAGTAGGAGCACTAGATCCACACAATTTCCACCATTCATCTGCATAATTTAATGAAATTAGTTTTAAGCGTTAAGAACTATTAAACATAAACAATAAATAACTAAATAAAAATTCTCACCGGGTTGTAATGATTTTCTAGTATTGCATGCAGATTGCCTTCCAAAACTTCCTTCATGTTCTCGATACATCCTTATCTCTGCCATTGCTTTTGTCTCATCACCACAAATGCTTTTAATTTCAAGCAAATTGAATAGACCTTGCATGACTTCTACTTTTTGACAAAATCCTTCTTCATAAATGAAGGCAGGATTAAAAAAATAAGCTGCTGCATGTAAGTTAAGACGAAGATGTTTATCCCATCGCTCTTTAATTATATCAGTGTACGACTTGTACAACCTCTTCTTACCTAAGAATATATTCTTAATTCCTTTTCGTGTCCTATCCATGCCATCATATACATAACCTAATGAAGGTTTTTCATCTGAATCTACAATTCGTAACAATCTTATAATAGGAGCCACAATTTTTACAACCATTAAGCAATCCTCCCAAAATTTGTTATCCAAGATGATAGAACTCACAAGTCTTCCATTTGAGCTTTTTGAAAGCCTATGGCTCGTAAAATGCCTACTTGTTGCCAAACTCTGCAATGCTTGTTTGTGATCATAAATACTTTTCAATGTAATAAAAGTAGTAGCAAAACGAGTCACAACTGGACGTACAATTTACCTCCATTCAGGTATTTTTCTCAACCAAGACAAAAAAATTGTGTGATTATACACAAATATTGTAATCTTCGAAGCACGCAATGCAAGGGAATGTACGTGAGGCATACTACTAATATCTTTTAAAACAAGATTCAAACAATGTGCAGCACAAGGAGACCAAAAAATGTGATCATATCTATCGTGCAATAATTTCCCTGCCGCCACATAGTTAGCTGCATTATCAGTTACCATATGAACTACATTACGAGGTCCAACCCATTCAACTATCTCGGGAAATAAATTACACAACGTTTGAGCATCTTTGACAACATCTGATGTATCATAAGATTTTATAAATACAATCCCAGAAGAGCAATATACTAAAAAATTAATCAAAGTTCTGTGTCTTTGATCAGTCCAACCATCGGCCATAATTGTGCATCCATTATTTATCCATTGACTTCGATAAGTGTCAACAAGCAATTGGCATTCTCTCTTGCAATCTCTCAACAAATTAACACGAATGTCAGTATAAGATGGACCTTTAAATCCTGGACCAATTGCAGCAGTGGCATCTAAAGCAAGTTGAAAGTAAGGTGATTGCAAAGCATTAAATGGAATGCAAGCATCATAAAACCACCTAGCCCAAGACATATGGGCTCTCTTTATTGCTTGTTTACCAGCTAAAACACTCTTTAAACTAGGTTGAGATCCAGGAGTAGTCCTTGGAGCAAAATATGTTTCAATACCTTCACTTGCTTTCCTCTTCCCTTTTTCAAATGGCATATTTATTTCTTGAATATCCTCTTCTATTTCCTCTCCTCCAGTTTCTAAATCTATATAATTGTCCCTAGTATCTTGTTTCTTTTTAGATAAATCCCTAAGAATACCTTCAAATTTAAATCGAACATCAAAAGGAACTTTCTTGCATTGAGATATTTGACCTTTAATTCCAGCGAGATGATACTTCATTCTGTTAATTCCACCACCTTTAAAGCTATTGTTGCAATAAAGACAAGTGAAACGAGCTTTACCGTCACTATCACGAGTTGAAGAGAAGTGTTCCCATGCAGGGTCAGTCTTCGTATGGCTAGATTGTGTGGAACCTTTAGAGTGGCTTTCCGAAGATTGAGTATTGCAATCCATCCTAAATAAAAGCAATGAAAACTTGAAAAGTATTAAAGTTGTCGAGTATTAAATAAAACCGAAGCAGGAAGCATTCATAAAAAGCAGGAAGACAAAACCATTCATTGGTAAGGGTGGGTTCAGTTATATCATATATGAGAACGCAGACTACATGAATTCTGCCACAACCATTTTGGTATAAACCAAATGGAGAGACAAAAGTCACAATTCACAAAACCGAAGCAGGAAACAGGTTGGTTTTGAAGTCTAATTCCATTAATCGTTCTCGAACTTGTTTTGAAGTCTCGCATCCCATATAAATGAGCCTGATAATGTTGAAATTGCCTTGGTATATGAACTGGAACAGGATTCAACCATTCATAAAGTTCCTTGAGAACCAAAGTGAGACACAGGTCGAAGGTTGTGGGACCTCTGCTGCTAAGTAAGGAGCACTTTATGTTTCTCCATTCTATACCCAGCCATGCATGTCGATTGAAATGACGACATGGCAAATTAACTCATGCGTGAACTTATGTAGATCTAATAACTAGTTTGAAAATATTAACTACCACCAAAGCAATTCAACCTGCCCTAGTAAGAAATCAATCAGGCACCTCAGAATAAATGCTAACAAGAAATAAATCCGGCGCCTCAGCATAAATGCCAATATTGCCAACTCATTGACAACCAACTTCATCATATATAGTAATCAGCTGTCCATAGAAAGAGATATACACTAAACCTACAAAGACGGTTCTAACTCTATAAAGGTAATATTGATTCATTGAATATGATATAGATAATCATGCATAAACTAAAAAGTGACTGTAGCTATAGGACAAAGTGAAAGAAGTGTTTCTGTAATTTAAAATTCAACAAAAAATCAGATATAAATTTTTAGTTGAAATAAACTTGGGGTTGGCTAAAGAATTGGTTTTTTCTCCATTCACATTTGATCCAGAGTCCATAATTTAAAATTTAAAAGGAACAAAAATAAAAATGATCAGGCAATCGTATACTGGAGGTTCTACCTGTTTGCTGGCTGAAGGGCTTCAAAGCTTGATACACGCCTTAGGGTAGCTGCAAACATTGAAAAAGAACCCATGCATTACTATGGGAAATTGCATATATTATTTCCAAATTGTATCAAAAAGATTATTATTTTGGAGACAAAAGCTAATGTGCTAGCTAAAGAACATCAACAAATACCATTTCTCAGCCACAACTTACTTACACTTCATCTCTGTTGCTCATAAACATAAAAAAATGAGAAAATGCAATTAACAAGCAAACAAATTAGGGATTCAGATCCATATTTATATAGAAACTGAACTTTCAATATCAAATAGTTCCTATAGACATGCATTTACCGTTTTGCTCTTGTTCCTTGATATAAAGGAAACACCAAATGAAGAGACAAAAGTCACAAACCGAAGCAGGAAGCATGAATCATTCATAAAAATCAGGAAGACAAAATCGAAGCAGGAATCATTCAGCTATAACATAGTTGTTGCTATGGCTGTGAACAATATTCCACCAAGTGAACAAACAACAAATCGGAACCAACAAATTTTCCAAAATCTAAAATTAGGGGTATAAAAATCAGAAATTGGACGCCGTGAAGAATCAAGCAAAGCTGAGAAGGAGAAGAGAGATTCACCTGAAAATTGGACGGCCGTGAAGACTGAAGAAGCAGGGCGATGGGTCGTTGTTTTGGATTTGCCGGGATTTGGAGTTTTTCTCCACCAGAAGCCGTCTGAAATCAAATTACGAATTGAGTCTAGAAACCCTTAAAATCGTATCCGGGTCACGGGTCCTCCAAAACCCGGCCGGTTCAGCGGTTCTCCAAACGGGTTTCTGATTTCAGGGTTTATACCATAAGTCGGACCGGGCCTGGGTCCGGTTCCCGATTTTTCCGGTTGAATCGGCCGGTCCGGTCCGATTTTTACAACCTTGATCTCGACAAATTTAGGTAATTGCAATTTTAGCCCTGTTTGATTTCTATTATTTTAAAACTCATTTTTTCTTAAATATATTTTCAATCACACATTCTCAAAATAAAATATTTTACACATAGTCTCAAAACTTTTTTTTTTTTTTTTTCTATTTTTAACCACGTATTCCTAAAAATTTACTACTATAAAATTTATTTTGATAAAATAATGGGCGTCAAACATGGGCTAATTTGACGTGGACAAAATGGTTAATATTTTCTCTCATTTCACTAAAATTAAAGTTTAAGAAAACTTGAACGATCATAAATTGGCTGCTCAAATAAAAATTTTGTTAGGTTAGCGTATTTTTGATTCGTAAATGTGTGTATATGATATCGTCGTAAAAGTTCAGAAGTGTTTTTCATATTGTCTAAAAATACACACATGATTAATATTCGAATTACCGTTTAAAAAATAAAAAAATTCATCCTCGGGGCATAGTTTAGTGGTGCAAAGGATATGAGTGAGGTGGTTTCAGTTGAGTTGACAGGTGCAGTGTGAGGGTTCGATTCCTGTCTCGTACAATGTATGAAATTGGACTTTTTGTGAGTACTGGTATGACAATTCTTATATCCTGATCTGTTGAGACACATCCTACGATTTACCTTCTCTACAGTGTTATAGGAACGACGAGGTGGAGGGTTCTCAAGATTGGAGTTCAACATTTTAAGTAGGTGAATCCATAGACCTAATATACCATACTAGTTGGAAAACTTGATTCAATCAAAATTCAAAAGTCAACAAAATCGACGAATATAGAAAACTAATTCACGAACATTTTCAAACACGTTTATATTATTTATTATTAAATATAAAAAAAGGAAAATAGAAAACTAACCATGATTGAGGCCCAATCAATGAAATCCCTTTTAAGATCTGCGGACTGAAATCAACCCACTCTGTTTACACAGTAAAATGTAAAATTACCTTTTTAAAAGTTTTGTCACTTCACTCTTAGCTCGTTTAAGCCTCATTTTATTATAAAAATATATTTTTAAACGGTAAAAAAAAATGATTTATGTATAATATTATTTTATTAAAAAACGTGTGATTAAAAAAAAGAGAAAAAATATATTTTAAAAATAATAGAATCAAACAAAGACTTATTAACCTGAATTACAATCGATGGTAAAAATGTAAATAAAGACTTAGATCCTAGTTGAAGTAGTTAAAAATCATATATATATATTTTATAAATTTTGATTGATAAAAGTTATTGAAATATTTAATTAATAAATTAATAAAAAATGTTGATCCTATGAAATATAATTAAAATTAATTATTGATTTTGACTTAATTTTTTTTATCAAAATTTATTTCACTCCAATTTGGGACTTAATAAAATAGTTATCACATTTGTAAAATTTCATAATATTGTGGAAGAAAAAACTTCTACAGTGAGATTAAAAACTTTACTTTCAAATGACATAACCTACTTAGGGTGTGTTTGAACCTCATTTTATGGAAACATATGTTTTGTAATAGTGATTTTTTGGAGAATACATGATAAAAAAAAGTAAAGTTTTTTTTTTTGAATTTACTTATAAATTATTTTATTGAAAAAATGTGTGAATGAAAATGAATTTTAAAAAACAATGAAGCTATTCTAAAATTTCATTGGTTTAGAAAACTATTTATTCCGAAACTCAAGTGCAAATTTGTGAAAAATGGAGGTATTTTGACATCATTTTAAATTTTTAATCACATATTTTTCAATAAAATAATATGTCATGCAAATTCAAAACTCTTCCTTATTTTTTAATCACACATTTTTCATCAATACACTATTCGAAAATGCATTTTTATAACAAAAATGGGCTCAAACACGGCTTTTATGGGAATTAAAATTAGATTTTTAGTAGATTTTGATAAATTTTTTTGAAATTTGTGGTTTAAAAATTATGTGACCCATAAAAAATGTTATTAGTATTGATTGTTTGACTTAAACTTAGATTAAAATTTAGCCCCTGTTTGATTCCCATTTTAATTTTAATTTTCATTCTTCTACTCATTTTCAACCACACATTCTTCAATAAAATAATATTTTCTATCACATCAATAACTTTTCCTTCTTTTTCAACCACACATTTCTTATCATATCACTATTTCAAAATTCATTTTTTCCAAATAATGCCTATCAAACACACTCTTAATTTATATCAACTTACTTGACCTCTATCTTTTCAAAATTCATTTTAACCCCACATTTTTTTATAAAATTTTTTATATGTAAATTAAATTTTTTAACAAAACATTTTTCAAGATATCACGAATTCAAAAGGCATTTTCTCAACAAAAATCTGCTCAAACAGGGGCGCAAGTTAGCCCCTGTTTGATACATTTTTTTTTTCATTTTTATTATTCTATTCATTTTTAATTAAATATTCTTAAATTAAATAATATTTTTCATCACATTAATATTTTTTATTTTTTTAATTACATATTCACTATTTATCATATTAAAAAGATACAATTTTTTTTTTTTTTTTTTTCAAATTAATGTGTGTCAAACAGTGGCTTAATTTTGTTGGCAAATACTCACAAAACATGACACGTCTCCCTCAGTCTGTGGACAATTGGAGCTTCCCCATTCATCATTTCAATAAATACGCACCTAGTCCACACTCACTTTTTCATTTTTCTTCCATACTTTTTCCTCTTGGGTTTTGTGGTTCCTCCACCAGCACGACGACTGTAACAGTAACGATTTTTGTCCGGATTCTTCTACTTCTAGCTCAGTTATAGAGAAAGAGACGGCGGTCGGTGGATCTGACGGTGGTGCTGGAGAATATGTCGTCCGGCAGGTACATAGCGTATTCACCATCTCCCTCTGCTCCTCACTCTCCTCATATCGGCCCCGCCGGCCTCCGCTCTGCCTCATCTGCCGCCGCTGCCCTTGTCGAGCAAGAAAAGTATAGCGTTTTATCCTCTTAATTTCTTATTATTGCCTATAGTATTTGAACTAGTGTAGATTTACAGCATCAAGAATGGATCTTTGGAATTTCAGCAATTTTAAGTTAAGTAGTTTGTTAAGAACTGATTTTGTGAAGTTTTAGTGGAATTCAGCTCGGGATCTTATTTTCGTGATTTATCTGATTTTTTACAGAATCTTGTTCGTATAATATTGTGCGATTCTGTTGTTCTGAATAACTGCAATGGTAGTTTGATCGAGATAATTGGATCTTGTCAATTTTTTGTCCAAACTTTGTGAGATTGTACTGATTAAGCATCTGCTTTAGCCTAGTGGCATGTTATGATTGAATATATATAATTCTTCGTTTTTCTTCTATTCGAGCATTTTAAAGAAATAAAAATAGATAACCATATGCTAGTTAAATTTTTCTCTCAGGTCTGCTGTCAAGGAACCCTAAATTCCAAAAAAAAAAAAAAAAGTACTAGAAATTATATTCTATTCAAATTGTATATGGCAATGTATGATTCATGAAATTGGTTTTTCCATTTTGTATGGCTACTAGTCTCTGTAAATTTATTTGTTATGGTGTGAATTTTTTTTATTGTTCCTACATGGGTCATGAACAAAAGATGGGCTCCTCACCTCCTCCACGAACTGAACCAAGAGTATGTTTAATTCCTGGACTTCAGTCAGTTATATAAAAAGAGAAATTGAAGAATAGTTTTTCTTGTTTTGTCAAGGGAGAGTCATTTTCTTTCATTTTTTAAGATGATAAAGTGTATTAAAGAACTATTATTAGTTCTACATTTTTTTTGGTGAGTGGAAAAAGGTGACAGAATTCAATTTTCTCTAGTTCTCCGTTTCCTTCTGTTTGATTGTCCATGTTTGTTATCATTACTAATGAGCTGGAGATGCTACACTGTGGAAATTTGACAGGTATCTCACTGAATTGCTGGCAGAACATAACAAACTCAGTCCATTTATTTCTGTGCTCTCACATTGCTATCGGTTGCTGAACCAGGGTGAGTTGGACATTTGACGAGTTATCATGTCTCTTGATTAAATATTTCTTGCCGTATGTGGTAAAAATCTGGTAATGCAAACTTAAACGAATGCAAAAACGTCATGTGTTTCCATGTAGGAATTGAATTATTTAATGGTCATAATGGAAAAGGGTAAGAAATGATGAAGAGTTGGGCACTATTACTCAGAATAGCACTCCTCTCTGAGAAAATTAGAGGAATTTTAGGAATCTAATTTAACACGTTGTTCCCATTTTATGGTTTAGCTTATGATCTTCCATGGTTGGCTTATACCAAGCCTCATGTGCTGTCCAGGTTGAAGGTATAGGTTTTCATTTTTCTGAATTCTGGTGGAACCACGTGAGGGATTGGATATCCCTTCCTGCTTTCATGCTGACTGACAATAGGTTTGTTGGCAATATATGTTGACTATCCACCTTTATTCCTTTCTATTCTTCGATCTCTCTAGCATCTTTGACCCTGGTTAATGAAAACATAACTGTGTGCGTGCCACCTTTATTCAATCTTTGAAATGCTCACTTTTTTTCTATTCTCAATTTCTTTTTTTCCTCTTTTAGTTTTAGGATTACATTATTTTTAAAACGACCAAACAAACTGTTAAAACCTGATGGGTTATGAAAAAATCTGCCAAAGAAGTTGAGCATTAGCCCTGTTAACCTTATATGGTAATGTTTTTAGCGCCATGATAACAATACAGAGAATATCCCAAGTGACAGATTAAAATAGAAGGGGAGGATGGCTAGTTGCATCAGTGCAAATGTAAGAGAAATATACTGATGCTCAGCATTTTTAAGCAGAATTACTAATTTGCTCGGCGTGTCACAGGAGAGAGCGATTTATAAAACATATGGGGATACTTTTGAGAAGGTACAGTTGTAATTGGAGCTAACTGGTGTAGGACTGTACTTCAGGCTTGATAAGTTTTACCTCATCAACATGCTTCGAAGGTGTTCGAAATGGATTGGATACGTAAAGAACTTTTCTCGTTGTCTTGTACTCCTATATTCTTTACTGTTTTTTATATTCAGAGTCAAAGGCATTGCTATCGCTCAAAAAATCTACAATGAAATTTCCATCTAGAGTCGACATTATACGTTCCTCAATTTTTTTGTCTCGAAATTTTTGGTTCAGAGTGATGTTAAGTTACATGGGCAATATGTTAAGGAAAATGGATAAGATGGTTTTATTTTGAGGAAAGAGCCAAGATTTTACAACTCAAATAATGTTTTTGGTACTTATTTGCAAAGTGGAGGGCTTTTCACTTGAATATCCATATTGAGAAGGTGATGACCGTATTTAGATTCTGGATGAGTAGGTTGAAGGACAAACTGTATGGCCTTTCTGCAGTATAATTTCTCTACTATTTCGTTTTCTTTGCCCTGTTTTCTTCGTACGGGATATGTGAGGAAATGAACCAGACAGGAAAGTACATGGAGAAAGAGCCGGTTAATGTAAAGTCAGGCCCCAGATGGCTCTTGGATTTGATATATATATATATATATATATTTTGGGGGGGGGGGGGGGGGGATCATACGACAGTTAAAGGAGCTGCTTGAAAACTTGACTAATGAACTCGAAGCCTCTATAAACAATAATGGACTTCCCCATTATTGGTCAAATGGCAAGTTAATCACTATAATAACAATAATAGACTTCAGAAAAATGGTTCAAGTTGTCAACTGGTTAGAGGAATTAGGGTTGGGTTTAATGTCTCTGCATTGGAAGCAGATTTGTCCATCGTCCTTTATTTGTCTGCTGAAGGAAGCACACTGCTATTTTACTGCAAGTTATAGGATTTTTGAGAGAGACCATGGGGTACAGCAGTGTTCTTTTTCAGTTTTATCCCCTACATCAGGGGTCGATGGGCACTAGGAGTGTGTCTGTGTAATACAGGGCCTGTATAACTGGGTTTCAATATTTATTCTCCACGCAGATTAAGCACTTCATCAATCTTTTTTTGGACATACACATCTTATTTGTTGCAATAGCTTTTAACATCACTGGAATTTTTTTCTTTTCTCCCCAGGAGACAATCTTCTGAATGAGAGCTACGGTTTTTTAACTAACCAGTTAACAACCCGTGTTGTCTGTCCATATTGTGGTGACTGCTGACTAATTTATTAACAAATGCTAACTGGTGCATCTTGTTCTTGGAAATTGACCTTTTTGAAGCAGAAATATTGCGTGTAACCACACTGTTGGGGAATGCGTCAGTATTAGAACAAAGTGGGCTTGTTAAACATGCAAGCCCCCTGGCGTCAGGAGGAATGTATTCGAATGGAGGAGCTAATGTGAACAGATGGGCATCACCTTTTCAATCAGAAGTATGGATACTAACTATTAACATAACCTTTTGTTTGATCTAATTCTTTACTGTTTTTAAGAAGCTCTCCAGCAGAATCTTTTTTACGTTCATCTAACTTGATTACTTCTTTGGAGTGCTTTTAACTTTTAAGTTCCACTTCTGTCGTGACAGGTAGATGAAGCTAACAACTTCAAGAATGATACATAGTTTTAGGCGAGCATCTCAAATTTAGAATCTCACTGTTATAGTTACATTTGCATCTCTTATTATGATAAACCAGCATCCTTGGACATGCGAGATATATTAACCAGTTTCCAGATTTATATTGCATTTAACATTTGGGGTGCCGAGACAACTGGATGCGTTTTTTCCATAATTTAATTGTGGTCCTATTGGATGGCTGTTACTCTGACACCTGTAAATTCCTAGTATAATATTTATGTTTCAGAATTTAATCTATTATTTGGGTTCTAACAAACTTTTAAAGCTACAGTTTTGCTGACTAGCTATCGTATATGCTCTTGTTATGTGTAAAATATAATGCCATCTAACGTTGAAGTACCGTATGCCGAATTGCTTGTTTCACTCCAGTAGCACGCATTTGATAGCTTCTATTTTGATCTGTTGAGTTGCATTGTGATATACACGTGCAGCTATATTCTGCAGGCCTTATGAAATGCTTATTAAATATTTGGTCATCTTGCCCCTTCTCAATTTATAATCAGTGAAACAGTTATGCTATAAAGGATCAAGAAAAAAAGTGTGGCATGTTTATATTTTCTGTTCTGACAATGCTAGGAAATATGATGTGCAGATGTCTGGTTTGGTGCAACCTTCCTCTGCACAAAATTGGCTTAGTTCCCAAGGTAGCTCATCAGGTCTTATAGTCAAGCAAACAATGAGGGTCAATGTTCCCGTGGATCAATATCCTAATGTACTACTTGATTCTTTTTTCTCTTAATTTCACGAGTAGGTTTTCCACATAAATCTAAGACTACATATTGGATGCTTGATTTTGCAGTACAATTTTGTTGGACGCCTCCTTGGTCCTAGAGGAAACTCTCTTAAGCGAGTGGAAGCAACTACCGAGTGTCGTGTTTTGATCAGAGGGCGAGGCAGCATCAAGGATCCAGCAAGAGTAAATATTAGTAGTCTTTTTTAAACGTTGCTCATCATAAATGACTAGATAAGATGTCTATAACGCATTAAAACTGACATTTAGCCTATGTTTGGCTCATGCTTATAAACTTTTTATAAACACTCTAGCTACTTTCTGTCTCCAAGCTAGGAATCCACATATATGAATTTCGTAAGGTGATGATATAAAGTTTACAATTATTTTAATGAAGTTAGCTATATCACCCCTTCTTGTGTACAATTTTATGCCGGTTTTCCATTTATTGCTATTCCTATATATTTGGCCCTGGTAGCTCACGTTGGAAGTCTTTTTTTTCCGTGTTTAATCTGAAGGAAGAAATGATGAGAGGGAAACCAGGTTATGAGCACCTGAACGAACCTCTTCACATACTTGTTGAAGCTGAATTGCCTGTTGAGATAATTGACGTTCGACTAATGCAGGCTCGTGAGATACTAGAGGATCTGCTAAAGCCAATGGTAAAATTTGATCTTGTTATAGTTGATTACCTCTATCTCCATAGTATATTTGAAACTTATTCCTCATTCTAACTACTAAAGTTTAGAACTTGTTTGGCTGAACATTAGAAAAGTAAAAGTAACTATTAACTAAACATGTTTGGATAACTTTTTTTTTAGAGTAACTTTCATTGACCAATAAAAAAATGTTTGTCTTAAAATTTATTATTTACTTATGGATAAACTTTTTAAGCTCAGCCAAACATGATCTGAATCTTTGTAGTTCTTAATGGTTTTAAATACGTAAGTGCAGGATGAATCTCAAGATTTCTATAAGAAGCATCAGCTTCGTGAACTTGCAATGATCAATGGTACACTTCGTGAAGATGGCTCTCAAATGTCTGGTTCTGTTTCCCCCTTCCACAACAGCCTCGGGATGAAGAGGGCAAAAACTCGGGGGTAGTCCATCCCCTTATTGGTGGGATTGTGGAGCTTATGTATTTTTCTCTGCTGCTAAACAGGACTTCCCATGCCACATATATTGCAGTGCCAGCAAATGCCTCCAACTGCCATCAGGGCACTGGTACTGTTAAGTGTCAGTTCTAACTTGTCTCTATATGATATAAGGTGTGTATGTTCTGCTTGGGGAAAATTCTGTTACGGTATTTCCTACTAATGGGCCCTTCGAGTCGGGTATGCGTGTGTATTTTGCTAAAGTCAGTTTGGTTATAGAACATTTTCTCTCCAAACACTGTCGTGTTGTTTCATTTATTTTAAGTTTGCAACAAGAGTATTGATAATATTGGTATGTCAAGATATGATTTGTATGCTGAAGTGAGACCAAAGTGATCCACCCTACTGCTCTTCAGATGGGTTGGCAGTGTTTTGTACGAAGTGTAGAATTGCTACTAAAAAGATTTTTAAATCATTCTTTTTTCTGTGTGATCTTGTATTATATATTTGTGCTGTGATTTTTAATTTGATTTCTACTTGTAAGTTCCTGTGATTAATATATTTTGTATCTGTCGAACCTTAGCGTAAATAAGGGTCAGTCCAATTCCAGGATTGGGAATGAAGTTTGATCCAAGTCATGGAAGTTTAATTTCTCGCAGTTACAGATCACTGTTGAATGACTGACATTGTTTCACTCTCGAGAATACCATTAGGCCTGGAAATGCTTATGTGGTGATAAAATGAGACAATTAGCTCATACAAGCGTTTCTAATTATGTTCACCATCGTTATTGATGAGAATGAGAAGTAATTCAGAGTTGGTGATCTGATTGTCAATAAACGAAGTCTATGACTTGGACGATACTTCACTATAAGTTGACTGACTTGAAGAAACAAAATTTAACCCTTAGCGTAATGTTGGTATTTGTGCTGTACCCCTTGATTGTGTGGTATGTATGCCTGGTTTTGAACAGCAGCCACTAATTAGTGGATGCATTCGCATCTGTGTGTGTATATTTTCATTTTGCACTTGGCAGATGATGATCCTCTCAGGGGAACCCACAGAAGGACGAGGCAATAGATTAAGGGGCGTAGCTTAGCCTATGGAATCTTATTTCTCCGAGATGGTTAATGGGTAAATGTACATACAAATTTAGCTCACAAGAAAAGAAGACCATCAAGAGAAATATAGAGGATTGCAGTGAGCATCAAATGCTGATGATTGTATACTTCTTAATAAGATTGGAGTTCGAGTTTTAGTTCTTAGATATCTATCAAAAACTGGATGAAAATTGCTTCCTTTGCTTCAGAAAAGGTTGACCTTAATGCAGCAGATAAATGCTTCAGAAAATTACATCCTTTGCTTCAGAATAATAAGACCGGTTGCTCATTTTAGATATTGGTGCAGAAGATGGAAAATCTTGGATCAGACGTCTTCTTCCTCAGCTTCATCCTCCGCGTCTTAATTCCAACCCAATGCCTAATAGCAAAAAGAATCTCCTTGAAGTTCACCATTCCATTTCTATCGTTGTCCATTTCTACTGAGATAATAGAGAAAAAGGGTGCCGTTAGAGGCTCCAGAGTGTGGATAAAAGTAACAAAATGTCTACATAAACTGAGTTCCAGAAGATAATACCATGATATGAAATCTATCGATAAGAAGATGGTGAAATTTTTGAGATCTTCCCTTAAAAAACTATCCCCATTTTGCCAAAGGTAGATCTTATCCTCGATCTTAAAAATCTTCCAACTCGATGAACCTTCAAGAAATGGTTTTGGAAGAGAGAGAGAGAACCTTTAGTACCTGTATGAACAAGCGTGGACAAATAAAGTTTCTATGGATATAAATTGTCGGCGCTCAAACTGATTTTTCGCAGCAAGTTGTGTTGGGTTGTGTACCTATATAGTATAGTTTTGCTGATATAAAAATAACAATATACTTATATTAAATAAAATTGAGTTTACTTCATTTATTGTATTTATTTATTATTGAGCATGCGAATAATAGTGTATATGATTACCGTGATGATATAAGTTAGGTGTTTGCATTGAGAAGTACAATGTGACACAACTTATATTTTGAACATAAATAATTTGTGTCACAACCAATGTATAAGAGTTGACACATTGTACTGGAAGGTTGTAGTGTTGATCAATTCACTATTCGGGTTTACGATTTGTCCTTATTGCATAAATAGTTAAAGGTGACACTAGTACACTTAGACTGTATTGAACGGATCTCGTGTTAAGTTTAATTCTATAGCATGATCAAACAGAGAATTAAATTACACTTAATCGCTGTATATTTGTCTAAACACATTGACAGTGTTATATATATATTTTCATGATTTTAATAGTTCTTTAATTCATCAATGTGAAAGATCAATTTAACTGGTCAAATATTTTGATGAGTTGAAAGCTTGAGAATGAGCGAAGTAGAGAATATGAATTCGTATTGAGAATCATCGCCCTAAAAAATGGGTAAAGTGTCTACTTGAGTATTTTCTGTTGAACGGTTAAAATTTAAGCTCATTGTTTAGTGATGACTAAATGTCGACATCTGTGATTAGATCACAGGATTGTTGAAAATGATACATAAGCTAGTGAGAATAATTAGAAGGATAAAACGATCATTTATGCTCATACCTAATTATCGAATCTCAGACGGAATAAAATACATATACAATGGATCAGGGGAAAGTATTACATATTTGTTGACTTCTGTGATGTTATATATTTCAAGAGTTTAGTCTTTTGCTTTTAGTAGAAAAAGTAAAGACGAATAATTAGATTGTGTGGTCTATGGTCGATTAGATAAAATCTAATTATTGTAGTTTGTATAATATATGCCCGATCAAGTTCCCGTGGTGGCTAAATAAAGTATTAGAACTTAATTGAAGTAATTATACTATTTTTGGACTTAATTGTAATTACAATAAAGTTTTGCACTTAGTTATAATTATTATAAAAGTTGTAAACTTAATTATAATTGTAATTGAAGTTCTAGGGCTACACATGTAATTAAATGTAAACTAATTGGATTTGAACTTTAATTAAAACTACATACTTGAATTTTAATTAAAACTCCTATTTGAATGTGAAATCATTATTGTACAACGATTGAAACTATTTTATCTCTATAAATGGAGATTACAAAGAACCTAAAATTCCTACAACAATCATAATACATAATTTCATAGTATTCAAATTTGGAGGGTGGAAATAATTATTTTCTTGCTTTATTCAATTGTCTAGTTTAAGAATTAGTTACTTGATTTAATTAAAAGAAAGTGCTCACTTATCAGTATAGTTTTGACTTTGAAAAATATCATAGAAGATTTGAAGGTCTGAAACGTCAAGTTCTTGGAATAAAAAGGTCTGAAGCTCGTGATAAGAAATTAATTCAATAATTGATCATCGAATTTAGGTAAAAAAATCAAATTATTTATTCTTGATATAATATACACGTGAACATCTAAACGATATTGTTTATTGAATTAAGAAATTTGTTAATTTCTGGGTAATTCTACTTTCGCATTCCAACAAGTCGATCATTCTTCTTCATGATATGAACATTTTTGTAGAAATATAAATTAAAATATTAGTTCATGAGTTGACAAACACTTAGTAGATTACTTTCAAAACTTGGTATGTACTAATAAACTCCGAGAAAGTTTTCTCAATCTTGCCAATTTTAGTTTTGAATAATATATATATATATATATATAAATCCTGAATTTTATAAGATCAAATATCTCCATGACCAATTTCCACAAGATTTAAAAATACATATTTTTCTTAGTTACATGTTAATTAGCACCACTATCCACACACCGCGTGTATCCCAAATATCCATCGCAAGTTCGTTTCTTGAATGTTTCTATTTCACTTTCATGAGAAGCCAAGTTTCAATTTTATTTCAATTGTCTATGCTAATATTCTCCGCTTTTATGTATGGGATTATGATAGTTAAAGCATCCGATGTATTTTTTTTTTTTTTTTAGGATTACGCGTTATTACTCGCGCTCACACCTGTCTGCCCATAGACTTTGGTGTGAGAGTAAATCGAGGGATATGCCCAAATTGGTCAGGGTCTGAGCGCTTTTTCACTGAACTACTCCAAATTCTCATTTTTAGAATTCGAACCCGGAACGTGCCAACTGCATAATTTTTTCTCCCCCATCATTTGCCAACTTGGATGTGCTCCTGGGTACATCCGATGTATTATTTTTGCTTATACCAACAATTGCTTGTTTTATAATGACATTTACCGCTTTTTCATTAATAAAAAATGAATTTTTGTAAAAGTTAATAAAATTTGTGATTGAAAATTTAATAAAAGCTATGGGTTTCATAAAAGTTGAGTTTAAAAAAAGGAGGTCAAATAAGGAGTTCATATAATCTTTTTTTCTTTGACCTTTTTGTTCAACGTGTCCAAGTTGTGTTGTTCTCCTGCAACTTAAGTCCACCATTTTATTATTATTAAGACCATTAGCCTCTCGAAATTTGAGATTTGAGAGCTTTGTCAATTGATGCAGGTTCTTCGTCTTGCAGTTCATGAGATTTTAGATAAGCAAGTAAATCATGTAATTGAATTTGCCATTTTGAACACTTCAACTTTCTAATATTGCCACTAAATCGTTGAACCAAGTTGCATTATTTTTGTTTGGTTTTAACTTTTAAGAACCCGATACCAATTTGAAGTTGGAAATTTATATTCTCAAATTATTCTTTTTATTACCATACAAAATGATGCGTACGTGATTCATTTTATACAAGATAGATAACAATTTTCATATAGTTTTCTCGAACTACTCCAAGCATATTTAGGAGTTATTTATAAACAATCTAAATTATAGATAGATAAAAATAAATGATGAATAAGAAAATAGTACTCGTGAGTACAAAACATATGAATAAAAAGTGATTTGATCAACTAGAAGCTGTAGCCAAACAACAGCTCAGTCGTACATTGAAATTTTATGAAACACTTCACTCAAAACTTAATTTAGTTAACTATTATTTCTAGAAAAATTTCAATAATGAAAATTATTTTATTACGCCAACATTGTTTAGTATATACAGTGTATTGAATTAGATAAAATTAAAGAAAAATGGATAAACATTGCAATACATTTAGGGGTGTTAAATGAGACGAGCCAAATCATACTGCTTGGCTAGCCTACTGCAGAGCTTGGCTCATCTCGCCTTGGTGGAATTTTTTTTCCTATTAAAATTGCATTTCCACTCACTCATTGTTAGTGTTAGATTATTGTAATTCGCTATTCTGTGAACAAAATAATCAACTTGAATATATTAAAAATTTAGGGACTTAATTATAAAATTTTATAGTTGATTGTATAGATTATAGTGTAGGGTTTGGGATTCAAGTTTGGAACATTAAAGAAACTCGTCGTATTTTCGCTAGCTGCTCGCGGGAGTCATGCTCGAGCGGATGAAACAGAATATCCAGCGCTCGACCTTCGTCCCACTGTCGCTCGAGTGACAGCGTTTTATGACCAACACGGGTTTGCATTTTTGGAAAGTTTTACACGGCCCATTACACTTATTTTGCCCTACATATAAATAGAGACAATGTGCACGATTTCACGAGGGTTGCTACATTATTCTAAACGAGAGAAAAACATTCTATATGATTTGAGAGATCTAAGAACATAATTCATTGAGAGATTCATACATTCATTCTTGAGATCCATCAACCCGATTTTGGAAAACATCAAAGTTCCATAATCCAAAACATCTGGCATTAAGGAACTGACTCTTTCGTTGAGATTTGGAAGAGGTGGAGCAAGCGCAGGAAGAGCACAAGAACAAAAGGTTCTTGGAATTTCATTTGTAGAAACAATTGACAGAAGATCAGGAAACTGAAATCGCAACAGCAGATCTTGGAAGCTGCAGGAGGTAAATCAGGAGTCATCTACGGCAGATAGATCGTGAATCTAGAAGTTAGACAGTGGATCTTGAAAATTGTAGGAATTACTACAGTTAGAACGAGTGAAGTTGCTAGTCTGGAATTACACTGTAATCCTTATGGTCGATAGTGGAGGTAGCTGGCTTGATCCCGAAATTTTTCCCTTATTGGGTTTCTCCGTTAACATATTGTTGTTATTTAGTGTTTTCTGTAATATTACAATTACGGTAATTCAATATAGGAATTGGACTTGTTTGCTTAATTATCTAGAAACTAATTAAAGTGACTTGTTGCTTTGGTTAGATTAATTCCCCACATAAGGTCAAACTAAAAAGGGATAATTAGTAACGGTCTAGCGTTATTCAGTAACTTTCACTCATGATGAATGATTCGAGAGTAGACACGCAACTCGCATGAAAAAATGACTGCTCGACTTGTCGTCGATTTGACACCCTGAGTGACATCATTTTTCCTTGTTAATTAGGTCCAATTTTACATATATCAATATTGCCCTCAACTCATTGGAAGTACTATTAAAAATGTCTTATTTTGCCACTCATGGGATGATCAAGTTGATGGAGTAGATGAATGCGAATGCTTTTGATCACGAGTTCGATTCTCCCAACCAACACTTTTTAGGTTGAGTCTATCGCACATAACTTGCTTAGTGTGGTTAACTCGACTGACGTGATTTGCAGGTTATTGCGTTAGCCCGATGATTTATCCAATGCGCACCCGAATTGTAGCGGCTGTGGGTTTCGCCTTCTTAAAAAAATAAAAAAAATGTCTTATTTTATTTTTTAAAAATGTCTTAATTATTCAATTAATTACCTCGAAGGTGATTATGGGCGAAATTAATTGATTAATTAACGTAATTTAAAAAACAAGGCCAATTTCAGCTTATCAAATTTTGGTGTACGCGTGTACGGAAGGGAGTAATTGGCTTTTCCGAATGCATATCGACAAAATGACACGCGGAGTTCGTGTGTGTATATAATGCTGGCTGCAGCAGCGTAGTCTTGAAGCGAGTATTTTTTTCCCATAATAATTCATACAGCGGTTTTTCAGTAAATATCTCGCATCGAAGGTTCGTAACAGTAAATCGAAGCTCTTGTCGATTTTCCCCCAAATCTCCGTAAAATCATCTTCTTGGCGTTTTTTTTTTTACCGTATTTGCGTTTATATAGATAAGATTTTGAATTGATCCTATGGTTGATTTCGTGAATTTTTGTATCGATTTTTTTGTATGTACGTATTTTTTTATATATTAGGTTTGATGATATACATGCTTTGATTTGTTTATTTCTATATATAATATATATATATATATATATATATATATATATATATATTATTTTTCCCCCTTTTTTACGAATATTTGTCCTTTTTATGTTTGTTGTGTTTTGAGTTCTTTTTTCCCCTTGTTTTTATGATTTTTCTTTATTTTTATGAATCGGTTGGGTGTATATATAGATCTTATAGAGTATGAATGTAGGAAAGTGAGTAGATCATTGTCGTGCGATGTGCGGTGATCGCTTTTTTCTTCTTTCTGTATTAAATTTCATCTTCTTTGTCTTTGGTAGGAAAAAAATGCCTATTAACTATATCCTTAATTTTAAATTAGCCTTCTAGGGTTATCCACTTGTCCTCGAGTTTGTGCTCGCTCTTTCCTGTTGTTCCTTGGGAACAAATTACATGGAACTTGGTCAAATCTTGGAAAACATCTGTTAGATATAGGTTGGAATTGGTGTGGTGCACGCAGCAGTGTTTGCCTTTTTGCCACGGGGTGCGTGTTAATTAACACTTCTTTTTATAAATTTATCTGGATTTATTGTGTTTTGGAGTGAAATTTTGCTTATCATGGTTGAGTTTTTTGTTTGGTTTTGGCACTGTGTTTTGCTGAAGCTAAGTGGACTGTGGATACTGTGATTGATGTTTGTTTGCACGTCCGAATGAGTTATTCATTTTGTTTGGTACATGCAACAAAATCCTCACGATTGGAATCTATTAAAGAATCTGCAAATTTGCTTAGAAAATATTTCTGATTCCAATTCCAAGGACTTAAATCCTACCACATCGCCAAACATGTTGATCTGGAGATTTGTGTACATAATAGGCTTAATAATTCAATTTTTTTTGTTGATATTTTGTCTTGACGATGAGTGCAGCAAGTTGTAGTTGATTTTTTTATATTGTGTCACCTATGCTGACGAATATATTTATGTTATGTTGTTACACAGACTCGCCAAAATTTATTGTCGTCTATACTAGCTACAGGTGATAAATCACACGCCCAGTTGTTTGTCCTAAAATATTCTGCATTGGATATTTCTGTGCAGGTGATTGAAATTTAGAAGATTGCTGATGGCTTCAAAGAGGATCCAGAAAGAGCTTAAGGACTTGCAGAAAGACCCTCCTGTATCGTGTAGTGCTGGTTTGTTATCACTTCATCCTATGTTTCTACCTTCTGTCTTACTTTGCAATGTTTTTTTTGACTCTCCTGTATCCTGTAGTGCTTGTTTGTTATCTCTTCATCCTATGTTTCCACCTTCTGTCTTACTTTGCAATGTTTTCTTTGACTGCTTTCGAACATTTAAAGTTGGTTTACTAATTTTACTGAGAAGGCTTAGTGTTATTCTTGCTGAAAGTTGGACTCGTACCAATGGTGTAACTCATTGTCACTCTTTGAATTTGGAGGGAATTGGTTTTGTTTGCTCGGATTACCTACTCTGCTGAACTGCATATACAAAATATTGGGTTTTTTTTTTGGCTTTAAAAGACCTAATAGCGACGTGCATGGTATTGTTTAGGATATTGAACCATGTACAGATAGATATGATAAATGGAAGAGGATGGGACCATACCTTTTGGTTTTAAGGACTTCCCATATCCAAATATTCTCTTTGTTTCTGTTCACCTCATTTGTCCCATGCCATACTGAGTTATGGTTTTTTCAGCTAGTGATGACACTAGAATTCCACAATATATTTGGAATAGCAAGTTGGTGTTGCAGGTCTGTCTGCCATTTTGATTTTGTTGAATTTATAGTAGTATGCTTCGCACACTATATTCAAGTTACTGTCGCCTATATTTTTTGATTTAGGTAGTATGCTTGGAGGATGGTTGTATCTAAGAACCATGCATATGCTGCCGTTGGGCATAACCCATTCAGGGCTTACCTTGAAGCTGTCTCAAATATACTACCATTCGCTCCCCTTGCTCATTCTGTTTCATGAGTTTGTTGACATAAGATAGGGAGATGGTAAATCATTTCGCTATTAGTTGATCTAAAGGCTTTTATGGTTGACGGAGTGTTGGTGCTGTTGACACTTGTTGGTTTCCCACCAACACTGACATGTGTTAGACACATCTGGGAATTTGAAGGATAAAAACTATGGGCCAATCAATTATAAATTCAGATGATCCATCCTCAATGGTTATATTAGGCTTTAATAGAATGTTGGTCCTATAACTCCTTGTATGGTTGCCAACTTTTAAATAGAAATCTGAATGTTATGTTTGAAAAAAACAAAGCACTAAAGATGGGAAATAAAAGATAATTTTATTTTATTATTATATCCAATGTGTTCTGACATTTCCATGCCCTGCTGCTTTGTAAGTTATGTTCATAAAATGTTGTCATGGGTTCAGCTTGTAGCTGTTATCAGAGCTCATCGTCTTTTTCACTTACACTTCTGCTGTTCATTCTCTTCAATGATGCATTCCTTCATTTTTTCATCAATTCATTTGTCAGGGCATTGAGTGGACTAATTATTACTTCTAGTCACATAATTAGGTTTTGACCGTTGAGTTGAATCATGAATGTGATGATATCTGGAATTCCAATCTCTAACCTGTTAAAAGTCAGGACGCTGTTTTTTAAACTTGAATTAATATCGAAACTTTTTGCAGGTCCTGTTGGTGAGGACATGTTCCATTGGCAAGCTACCATTATGGGACCTTCGGACAGCCCATTTTCTGGGGGAGTGTTTCTTATAACTATTCATTTCCCACCAGATTATCCTTTCAAACCGCCCAAGGTATTTCTGTCCTTTTTGTTCACCTGTTACAAGTTTGGCCTTTTGGTTATAATTGATATGGCAAATAGTGGACGTGTTAGTCTAAGTAGGATATAGATTTAGCAACATTAGCCATACCTTACTCTATGTATACAAGAAGGGATATACTCCATAAAGAAACTTCAAAACTGCTTTACATCAACTGTAAACTTTTCTTGTCCAACAAGTACTGCCTAGTACAAGATTCTATCATGTACTGAAAGTGGCTCACTGCAAGTTATAGTAATTCTCAGTGTATCCTGTTCCACTCACGAATTGGTTGTGGGCTTATTCTACCTTATAAATGTGTGTGGAATAATTAATCGTGACAATGATTCAATCCCAAATATACATTCAGAGATGGGTAAAATAAGCCATTTTTACAGCACTTCCTCTAATGATAAATCAAATATTACAACATTTTAAAATATTCCGTTTATGCAACCTTTTGTCAAATGTAGTTCTTTGGATTCTTCTGTTTTTATCACTTAATGGAGGTACTGTTACATCACCAACAATAGCTGTTTTTTCGTATCTTTCTTAAATGATAACGTTTTATGCTTTTTAGATGCACATGATGCTTATTGCCTCTTTTAACTATGAACTGAGCAGGTCTCTTTCAAAACCAAAGTTTTCCATCCAAATATCAACAGCAACGGCAGTATTTGCCTTGACATCCTCAAAGAGCAATGGAGTCCTGCCCTCACTTTATCAAAGGTAACACTCAAGTTTGTTAGTTCTTTCTAACACTCAAGTTTGTTAGTTCTTTCTTTCTTTAACATTTCATTTACAACCATTGTCTTCCTTACCTCGTGTACGATTATGTTGGTTAGAAGCATTTCTCATTATATTTATGAACTTGTCTGCATCTCTTGTTGATTTTGGTAGTTACTTTCATAGTTGGAAATTGAATCTGTTTGATGGGTGAATTAATAACAATAGGATGATCATTTTTGCTAGCAATTAATTTTTTTCAGGTGTTGCTCTCGATTTGTTCCCTGTTAACTGATCCAAATCCTGAGGATCCCCTTGTACCTGAGATTGCTCACATGTACAAGAATGACAGAGCCAAGTACGAGACTACTGCTCGATCCTGGACTCAGAAATATGCAATGGGATAAGAGGTTCAGTGTGATGTTGGTCTATGTTGCATTCTATACTGGGCAGTAAATAAATAGAAAAACGAACTATTATGCCCATATTAAGGATTTTGGTCGTCCGGTTTGTCGTCTTGGCTTGGTGGAAGCAACTGTTTCGACTAGTATGGAAATCGTTTTTCTAGAGTTTGTGTGTGCATTTTGCCTTCACATCATATTTGTTTCTCAGTAGGCAATCTAATTCTAGAAGTTTGTTACTGAATGACGAGTATGTTTGGCCCGACTTAAAAAACTTTTTCTGAAAGTATCAAGGAAAATCCTTTTATGTAACCTTCAAGCAAACAACTGAACATGCTCTTGAAACTGTAGTGACACTTTTTATAAAACCACGTAAAAAAGTGTGGTGTTAGCAAATACGTACGGTTTAGAGTTAAGTTTTGAAGTCCAAAAGAAATCCTGCAAGTAATTGTGCAAATGGGGAAGTGCTAGGGGTACTCCACCCCCATGAGAGGTTGTAGACATCTTATGTACAAAATATTATGTACTTTAGGCTTTATCCTTGTGCAAAATATTTTCTGTCCGTATATTACGTCATTGATCATCTGTCCGCATAGAATTTTCTGTTAAAAGATGGATGCGAAACTAAAATGTAGGGCTAACTGAAATATTTTGTAAATTCAATAATGGGTCCAAAATAAGTTAAAATTCCGCGGTCCAAAAAATGAATAAAGATAAAGGCATAAAGCCCTGTTTCTGGAGGCCATTTGAGGGGGCACTGGTGGAGCAGGTGTCCCCTCCAATCAAGATAAAGCCCTGTTTTCAGCCCCCCTATTTGAGGGGGCGCTGGTGGAGCAGGTGTCTCCAATCATGGCGCCCTGGAAACAGGCCCTGTTTCCACAGCTAAGCCCCCAAAAAATTTACACTTGCATTCAGATATGGATACTTGAATGAATTAAACTATTTTGTCAGATAAATTTTGGCCATTTGGATGACAGATTCCTCACGTGTGAGGCCCGTGTAAATAAAAAAATGTTAAAAGAAAAAAAGAGATCCACCCATGTTGTGAGTGTCGGTCAGGGAAGGTGTCAAATCCTTCCTGTCACCAAAGCATGGTTTCCACTTGGATATTTGTCGTCTGTTACTTCAGCAATTTTTCTGTGTCAAACTATGATGGGAAAACAAGTGAAGTGTTGACAGTTGAATCAGGATCAGATGATGATCCAACTAGACAAAATAGCTCTAGGTCTACATTACTGGCTCCTGTTCTTGAAGAAGTAAGTTCGATTAGCAGTACTCAATTTTTAAGAATGATCTTTCGGATTGGATGCCTTGCATCTCCCCATCTTCTAAAACAAACATTCACGCTCTTACTTGATCACCTTATGAGACTCTGCTGCTGTGCATGGATAGTTCTGCATGGAGCTCTAGCACTGGTGCAATCATGCTTTCTTTCGCATGATTTCTGAAAATTCAACTGATGCAGGCCAAACACCAGATACTAGAATCTACTACAATTGCAATGATCATTTTACTCCATTTGATAAAGATTTATGATGCACCGATACAAATACGCATATCCGAACACGGACTAGCAATTTTTTCAAAAAAGCACTAACACGATACGTCGTCGACCCGTTGATTAAATTTTATAAAATTCTTTGTATAAATTTAATTTTATACTTTTTATTAATTTTTCTTATTGAAATCTAATAAATGTGAGTACCTATTTGTTATGTAATAATAACTTTGAGTTAAAAGTATATAATATTTTTTTATAAATAAAGAAAAATGACAATGATAGAGTGTCGGTCACGGTCACGGTCACGGACACGGACACGTCCTTCTAGTTGAAATGTTCATGCAACACAAATAACGTCATAAAGATAGTTAGGGTCCGTTTGATGGAAAGATGGAATTTGGGTGGAAAGAAAATAAATTATAGGGAATTGAATTGCCTAAAATTTGTTTTACTGGGAATTGTAATTAAAAGTATTTGATTGTTATAATTTTCCACCTGAAAAATATAATATTTTTGGTGTCCGTTTGACTTTGTTTTTCATGAAAATTGTCAATTAAGAAAATAAATTTTCTTATCATTAGGGATAAAATTTGTTTAGATTGCCCTAAAAAAAAAAAAAAAAAAATTTGGTGTTCGTTTGATTTTGTTTTACATGGAATTTGTCAATTAAAGGGATAAATTTGTTTATACTTCATCTTAGAATTTGTTTTTATTGCTATAAAAAAAAGGTGGAATTTCCCACCAAAGTGGTGAAAAAGGAATTCTATGAAAACAAAGAAAATTTCAAAAGGTAGAAAATATTTTCCATGAAAAATTTGCTCAATCAAATAAGCCAAAAGTTGAAGTTGCCATACTATAGTATTTTATTCGCACCTCTTGATTTCCTCTTTGATAGAAGTGCATTGTAACTGCCTAAAAAACATACGCTTTTTATGTTAGTCGTCTTTTTAAATTCGATTTTGCAATTTCGGCGTTCTGTTTATCTTTCTTTAGCTGTCACTCTCACACCCTGGATGCATCACATTCAAAAGCCATCGAAGCATTTCTTTATGTAAATTTATCTAGGCACAAGTATCAAATATGGCTCTTATTCCATCTACATTCTAAGTATAGTCTCTGAAATAACTCATACTTCGTGTCTCTGGTTACGAACTGGTTTGACACTATCCAGGAGAAAATTGTGAAAAGTTTCACGTTCATGGCAAGAACATTGACATCTTTCATGATCAAACTTTTTGCCTTGATCCGTAATGTGCCTTTTAAATGCTTGTCCATCTAATGTATTGCGAGGTAAACCCAAACCAGACAGTCGTCCACCAGCTAATGCTGAAGCTGTTTGTGAAGACAAGGTCGTTCCATGTGTACAGCGTCTCCAGAGATTGGAAACTTTGTTGGAAGAACAAAACAAAAACCCTGCTGAAATTCCATTAGAGAAGGATTAAATGCTTAAGCAATCTATGAGGATCAAGTCGGTCGAGCTTGACCTTGAGAAAACAAAGAGGGTAATTATTCTGCATGCTTACTTCATTTGTTAAAACTTTGAGTGCGTATAATTAATCCCTTCCTGTGTTTTGTTGCAGGAAAGAGTAATGTTATTATCATCACTAGTGTCAAGTACCAGTCTAGATAGCAATTGCATGTCATTAAATGATAAATTCACTTAAATGTATTGTCACACGATTCATTTAATTGAACCACCTAGACTGGTGCTTTAGCACCATTCTTTCGTGTAAGATTGCCTAGCAAATGCAAACTTGTATCTCTAGGTTAATCCTCATTCTAGTGCTCTAGGATTGAAAGAGCAGTTGTTTCTCCGACAGCGGCAGCATCTATTTTTTCCATTCTTCTCCTTATTAGGATTCTTATAACAATAGATAATGTATTTCAAGGTTCCTAATTAAATATACTTACACCTGACACAGAAACTCCAAACTCCAACTTCTGAAACTTTCCGTAAATTCCAAATTCAACTTTGTATCAATTTTATACATAACTCACAAATTTGTATCACTTCCATATTTGAATTAATTCTCGTATGTCAAAACTAACCGAACAATCCATGTGACAATTAGAGTGCCTACTTCCGTTTGATTTTACCATCTTTATCGTACGATAAATTTGAAGTACTATTCATATTTTTCAAAGAGACGAACTAAGGCAATTCATTTACTAATACTCAAATTTGAAAAACTGATACTAACATAATCTTTAATCCAATCTACAATGGACTGTGTTAATTCATTTCTTTCGAACCGTTGTATAGTTTTATCTTGCTTCTTTGGGGGTAGACTTGCATTTCCTCATTAACATAGTATCATTATTTTTTCAACTCTGAGCAGCTTGTCACATGGCTTGTTCCATTAATTTTGACAAAAGGAAGTTAATTCATGTATAGATGGGATACAGATTTGTGAATCCATATGTGATTTTGATATAAAGCTGAGTTTGTGTATGATTTTGATAGAAAAGTAAGTTCAAGCATTGCTATAATACGAGGGGTAAAGTTCACGTTCCATTCGTATAATTAAGTTAGGGATGACAATTTAACCCGTCCCACCCCGATCCGACGGGGCCCCGCCCCTAATGGGACCTAAAAAATTCGTCCCGACGAATTAGTGGGACGAGGCGGGGTGTAAAGAATCGCCCCGTGGTGGGTCACGGGGCGGGGTGGGGCGAGAATGCCCCACCTCTAACCCACTCCGTGAAAAAAATAATTAAAAATAGAATTTTAATAAATGGTTAGTTTTAAAATATTTTTGAATGTATTTAAAATTTTACATAACTAACATTATTTATATAATTTATAAATTCGATCATTCAATCTTTTTATTATAATTAAATTATATAATCTGAAATTATGAATCATGAATCATGATAGTTAAATAAATATTTTTTGAGATTTATACCAATTAATCAAAGTAAGTTAATATCTTGATCGAAAATATTAGAATTTTTAAAAAATATATGGAATGATTTTTAGATTTTGGGTCAAAAGTTGAACTTTAAATAATAACATAATTCGAATTTTTGAAAATATAAAAAAAAAAATTAAATGGAGCAACAAATAGGACAAATTCTTCCCCCGTCCTCGCCCCGCACCCCGCTCCGCCCCATTTAACGCGGGGCGGGACACGGGACGGGACGAAGTTGGAGGAAGATCCGCCCCATTGCCATTCCTAAATTAAGTGGACATGGTCTACTATGTCATTGTGACTCACATATACACCTTGTTTGCCACATGGATTATTCAATTAGTTTTGACTCACGGAAGTCAATTCTATGATTGGTACAAAATTGTGAGTTTACGTATATTGTGAATTCAAGGGCAGAGCTCGGGGGGGGGGGGGACAATTTTTTTTTTCCCTACTGGGCTGATACTTTATTTTTTTACACTAAAAAGAAAATGGGCTTGAGGGCAGGGCAGGGCTAGACTCCCCCTCTTTACGCCCCTTATTGTGATACAAAACTAAGTTCATTTGTGATTTTAGTATATAAGGTAAAGTTTGTGTATGAATTTGATACGAGGGTAAAGTTTACGTACCATTTGCGTAATTAACTGGTCATGGTTTGTTGGTCATTGTCACATGGATTATTCTGTTAGTTTTGACGCACAGAAGTCAATTCATTATAAATGGAATACAAAATTGTGAGTTCGTGTATAATTTTTATACAAAAACTAAGTTCATGTGTGGTTTTAGTACATGTGAGGTAAAGTTTGTGTATGATTTTGATATGGCGGGTAAAGTTCACGTACCTTTCGCTTAATTAACTAGCCATTTTGTGACGATCATTACCACTTGAACACTTGTTTGCCATGTGAATTGTTCCGTTAGTTTTGACTTACTGAAGTCAGTTCATGTATGAATGAAATATAAATTTGTGAATTCATATATGTTTTTTATCGATACAAAATCAAGATATGTATAATTTAGTACATGAGATAAAGTTCATATACCATTCGTACATTTAACTCGAATTCAATTAATATGAATACATAAAATCGTGTTGGCGAAAGAATGTAGTTCACATAAACTCGATATCGATGTAAGTACTGTAATTTGACTTTTCCAAATGAGCAGTTGCACAATTAATTCAAGAATGGAAAAGAAAATCTCCAAAGATTTTATGAAAGTCGATAAATGTGTGATTGAAAAGTAAATAAAATTTGTGAAATTCTGTAAAATATATGGTTAAAAATAAATTATATTGTTGAGAAGATGATCAAATCAAATGAAATATAAAGGGAAAACAAAAAGAATGAATCTGTAAGGATGGGGGATTTGAACCCGACGTGAATCGAACACGCAACCTTCTGATCTGGAGTCAGACGCGCTACCATTGCGCCACGGATCCCTAGGTATACTTTCTGTATCATAACAAATATATAAATATGAAATGGCCTCCAATCCCTCCTCCAAAAACCATTGCTGACTGTTCCACCACCGTGAGTCCGTGACATCCTTCTCCGCGACCAACTTTCTTAGGTTTAGACCTCTCAACAACAGCCTAATTCAGCCATTTGCAGTGACCCAGATTTTTGTTTGTAAAACCTTCAAGCTTTTCATGAATTCTTCTGGTACCAATCCTTTTTCTTTCCGATATGTGAGTTTATTTTGAGGGGAAAAAAATTTGTGCTAAGCTCACCCATCCAATCGCATTTTACCAAGTCAGCCCTGGCAACATTTTTCGTGTACAAGTATTTTTTTTCTTGAATAAACCTTCTTGTACCGCAAATTTCACCACAACTTTTACCGCACTCTCACATGGGTGCGGTGGGCCCCACCTGTTTAAATAATATTTTTCCCCCCAATGTGAGTGTGTGCGGTAACCCGTGCGGTACATATAGCCTAACTCTTTTTCCTTTTACCTAATATTGGAGATACACTTACGAGTCGAAATAATAACAACAAAATTCAAAAAGTGTGTTCACCATCTAGTATCAAAAATATATTATAATATAAAAATAATATTTTAACATCTTTTTCTACTTGTTATATCTCATCTCAACTAGTCGAGTATACTGATCGGACTAATAGTTAGTGTGCAAAGAGTCGATACGCAATATTCACAAAATTGCACGGTGTAACTATTACATAATGTTGTGCAGACTTGATGCGAACAACAACACATGACCATGTGTTTGATACGGGTTAACAACAACAATAATAATTAGAGAACAAAAAAAAAAAAAAAGGACAAAGTTTGTTTGATATCCAATATAGTCCTATCTAGTAGTATGTAATAAATGTATTATCCTTCGTGCTTATTTGAATAAATTATAAGTTGAAGTTATAATGCGTTAGAAATGAGAACGGATAAATTAGTTGCATTTGTTAGTCTTACATGTGGTTAACAATTAAATTATAATGTTTCCCAAACATCCACTCAATATCTTTCTCATCTCTCCCATCGTATACTAGAGTTAAAGTTGAGAATTGTACATACATGAGCTTTACCATATATCAAAACAATAAACGAACTCAATTTTGTACCAAAATCATACATGGACCACAAATTTGTATTCCACTCGTACATAAATTAACTTATGTTATTAAAATTAACGAAATAATCCACGTGACAAAACGGCGTGACAAACGAAGTAGCTACATGACAATGATGAAGTGCCTTGCAATTTATATTTAGAAACTTAATACTTTTAAATTTATTTTCTTTTTAATTAAAAATAAATTAAATTCTAAAATAGTTGATTATTGATTTTTCCTAGCCCTCTCCATAGAAAATCCAAAAAAAAAATTATTAGGAAATTGACTGGGTAAATTGGACAGAATCATTTAATAAGAAAAGAAATTAAAAATATATAGAGGACCAGAGAGAAAAGATGTATGCCCCAAATGCCGCAGATGGTATATATATCTATCTATATATATATATATATATATATTTTATTACACCTCATTACTGACATCCTCACCTACCCTACCCTGGGTTTTGTTGGAGAGGTAAATCGCAGGTTATGCCTCCAAGGATGCAGGGTAGAAGATTGTCATTTAACTCCCACTTACCAAGGATCTCATCCATATTTTAGAATTTGAACCCTCACCCGACAGTTGCAAGCAATGCTAGAATTTTTCCACTTTTTCCTTTCACCACTCGGAGATGTGCCCTGAGGGCCCACAGATGATATATTATTATTAGGCAAGATGGATTGACCGTGTTAATATTAAATAATGTATTTTATTATTGTATCACGTCTAATACTATACACTGACACGTGCCAAAAATAGTGGTGGCAAAAAGGTTCGCGTGCTCGAGCCGCTCGGGCTCGCGGCTCGATGGAACTAAGCCTAAGATTGAGCCGAGCCCCTTTTAGGGAAATAAGCCGAGTCTGAGTTGGCCCGCGAGCTTGAAAATAAAAAATTAATTTAAAAGTTGACAGGAAAAGAGGAAAAAAGGGTCGAGCAGGCTCGGGCCAAGCCTTTTTTGAGCGAGCAAAAACTCGGCTCGCAAAAAGTCCACACCTTGGGCCCGAGCCGAGCTTCAATTTTGGCCCACAAGCTGACTCGGTTTGGCTCAACTCAACTCGTTGACACCTTAACCAAAAGAATGCAAGGAAGCCGAAAACAAGGAAAATGTGCTTATGTGCACAATCATGCATTGTACTCATTTTCTTCAAAACCCGAATATATATATAAATATAAATAATAGCTTGTTGAAGTAATAAGTTTTCTTGAAGAAAGTTAACGTAAAAACGAGTACATGAAGACCCCATACTTAAGAAATGAAGAAAGAACCAAGATAGTTACTAATTGAAGTGTTTGTGGTACCTTTTAAAACGTCAATTTGTACCAACTCCCAGATAATGAGACAGATAAAATTTGCAATCCTAAAATAATAACACTAAAGTTGAATTAGCTTACAAGTTGAAAACTGTTTGAGAATTAAACAAAAGAATTCTAAAAAAAAAGATGTACAATAAAAATTAACTGCAAGTTCAAACTCAATACCAGCTTCATCATCCGGTGGACACACCTTATTGAGATCAAAATCTAGAGTTCTATGATATTTATAGGCAATTTCTTCGATTTTGTCATCTACTTCGGCAAAGTATTTCATCCCTGGAATCTACAAACGAAGATTGATTAATGGAATTGTAAATAACAGTATAGTATTCGTTATGGCTGGCCCTATGACTCCCCAGCCAGTGCTTGGTGAGTTTGGAAGAACTTGTCGCAGGTAATGCACCTGTACTTGCTGGTCTAGATGTTTAATATGTATTATTGTAATTATTAAATAATTTTTTTAAATGATTAAAAATTTAAAATAATATTATAAATAAAAAAATGTTTTTTTTTTTATACTTGAGCGTCGCCTAGACTCACTTAAACTTGTAAAATTTGAAGTTTCGACTACACGACTAGCCACGCTACCTAAAATAGTAGTTGAACAAGACCACCACAGGCCGACCTGCAAGTATACCACCCTCGTTACTTATACAAGCATAAATTAACAACCAACCCCTCTAAAAGTTATACCAGTAACAAGTGTATAATTTTCTGTGATTTGAAAATGTAACTTAATGGAAGTACATAGAGAATGTTTGCCAAGCTTAATAATAAGCCAAACTTAAGTTTTTAAGTAATTCAGTTGTCAAAACATATTTGAATACAGCAACAAAATAAGTAACTTATTTCAAGTTCAAACAACTAAAAATTATACCCTAGAAGTGAACTTATTTAGATTCGGTCAACTACATGGGGGAAATACAAAAGCTCCAGTTGTAGCTATTGATTCATCTGGTCACAGCCAGTTGCTGGCTTGCTGCTGATGTATTTAACAGTAAGTGAAACGAATGGTAGAGCAGAGTACTGCTTGTCATTATTTTCTTCGAACGTAGCATCTGCTTATCCGTTATCATATAGAGAGTACCAATGCCTACAAATTATCCCAACTCTTTAACAAATTATACAATTCCCAGATTTATGAATTGCAGCTCAAAATGAAACTTGAGACATTCGGGAAAAGTTAGGACCCATTTGACATGACTTTTGAAAAGTCAAAATGAGCTTTTGAGACCAAAAGCTACTTTTCAGATCCAAAAGTTGCTTTTAAACCTGCTTGACTAATTTTGTGAAAATACTTTTGTCAGTTAGAAAAGTTTTTAGAAGAAGTTGGTCTAATGTAGTTTTTTCTAAAAGTACTTTTAGAATAGGAATCTCTTTTAAAAATTTGTTTCCAAGCAAATTTTAAGGTAACTTCCTCTAAAAACTCTTCTACAGAAAGGAAAAACAAAAGCTGATAAGTATATTTTATACACTTATTCGAGATTTTAAATAATGATATTTTGTAGTTCATTCTGATGAAATATAGCATAATTCATATTATATTGTGTCAAATTGGTAAAACCCGATGTTTGATTAAGAATTGGAGAAAAGAATGCAAAAATAGTGAAAATTGACGAAATCCAAAAGTCGAGGACTAAAATTACAAACAATACATAGATGAGATGGACAACAAAATAAAAATCAAAGATGTCAACGGTTTAATTTGTAGATTTGGAAGAAATAAACGAAAAACGTGCTAGTACGAACAAATTCAAAAGTTTGGGGCCAAAGTGTAAACATCAAATAGTTGATTCAGACCACAAAACGATGATTGAAGATCATATGACATCAATTGGAGGGAAAATTAATGAAATAGAGTCGAAACATTTTCACAAATCAATTTCCAACTGAATAAGTTATACTCCAAATTTTTAGCCTCAATTTGAGAGCCCTTTTTTTGGATTGCAAACATTAAAATTGAAGTTTTTGTATTTCTTGAATAATTGTAGCTCTTTGAGTCAGCTTTACAACCCACTTTGAATCACTTTGAAAAAGTTATAACCAAATTATCGAAAGTTGTCCAAGGACGACATCGCGTAGAACGGTGTGCACTCACAAGTATTTTTCAGCGCGTGCTGGACCTTGATATGCATTTATCAAGAGTAAAATTATTGACTGATGCACACGCAATGAACTATATGGCGCTCACGCATTGGCTAATTTCTTTATTCCGATGAAATTTTACATGGAAACAATAACTTGACATCCTATATATATTTAAACACGTCCAGAACGTGGCAAACCTCCTTTAGACCTAAAGATCTCTATATTCTACGTATTTTGAATACGAAGAACAAGGCTAAATATCAAGATCAAGGCGGATTATACAAATTTATTGAAAAATATTCATCACTTTTCAAGATTCAAGCCAAGAAATTGAATTTCTCTACTTTCTTCATTGTGGGTGAAATTCTTCCAATATTTCTTATATAATTTAATCATTAGAATGTTATGCTACTTTTTCTATTATATTGAATGAATGATGAACCCTATTACATATTTGTTTTGATTTAGGACTATTAATTTTAGTTATTTCTTGATTGATTTTGCATACTTATTTTATTATTTAATTGATTAGCCATCAATTCAATAATTTCTTGTTTGTTGTAGTGTTGTGTTATTTACAATAAATTTAGAATTCGACAAAATTAACATATGTAGTTAGAATTAAGAATAATTTTTATCACATATACAATCACATAGATAACCTATAATTTAATGCATTTTAATTATATAAATTCAGACTAATAATATGATTGGATCGTGATTAAAATAAATTTAATTTGTCTTGGAAAAGATAATTAAATACACTAGCGTTATCGATTGTCACGAAAGCATGAAATTTACTATATTATGAATCAAGAATTAAAATAAATGACAAAAGGGGGATCCAAAATCCAATATACTCGTGCACATATTTGACAAAATATTTTTTATTGCTTCCTTTGTTTAAAAAACAACAAAATCACATCTTTTGTGTCACGAACATTGAATTTAGTAATAACTAGTGAACTGGAATTAAACATTATTTCTCGTGGGATGATAGTTCACAACTCACTTTATTATTACTCGTCAACGATCTCGTACGCTTGCGAATTTCACACGAACAAAAATCATGCCAAACAAGTCCTTAGTTGATGTCACACAAACCAGTGGGATAAATTTCTTATCATGGCAATTATATTACAGACTCCATGAACGGAAATTGGATGAAAAAAGAGCTAATGAAAGCAATCTCTGGGCACAATGAAGTAGAAAGTACTTGTTCTCACCTAGGGCAAGAGAAGTGATTGATCCATAATATAAGTACAAATTCCACTTGACACTAGCAGGCGTTTGGCATGAAGCCATCCATGGATTTTAATAGAAGTACAAAATAGAAGTACAAAAGAGAATTATATATGGAGAAGACGAGATGGGTTAAAAACTGAACATGAAAATAATACCTCCATTATATAATCATAAGCTGAAAATTATTTATTGAACTGAATACATGGCACCTCTAATTTATCCATCTTAGCTAGTCCCTTAATCATTTTACTCAAATTAAAGCTTGCAAAATCCCGTGTGTAATCCGTGAGAAATTAATTACAAAACACTTTTAATTTCCTCAATGAAGTATCGTAAGCTTCACGGCCCAATCTCATCCCTAGTGACAGACAATGATGCAACTGTAGAATCCACCCAAAAATTTGTAAAGCCTCTAAGTTGGACAATGATCATACGACTCAAAAGATGCAAAAATAAATTAACCTTCATAATCTCATAACGCCCCAGCACCAGAGCCACATCCTGGATTGTCCTAGCTGCAGTAATCCTAGGTTTAAATTTCCCGAGGCCTAGCCCTTTCATTATGTGCTATTTGACCATTCATAATTGCAAAGTGGATTGGGAATTGGGATTCAAGCCAGACTCTGGATTGAGACAACAAAGGAGAAATATGGCTCTTCTTAAAACTATGTGGGAACAGACCTGGTATAATTTGGTGATATCTGTAAAATAAAGAGTCCCATGATAATGATCAATATTACCAACTGCAAAAAGAAACATGCAATGTACTTCCACACCCTCTTCTGCAATGTCGTGTTCTCATCAGTACTAACAATATCTTCGCAATGATTCTCCAAATTCTCAGCTTCTTTATTAAGCATCGCAGCCTTGTTTTCTGCATCTTCAAGCCTGTTCAGCATCTGAGCTTGCTCAGAAGCCAGAGTTTTCTGTTTTTCTACAAGACTCTGTCCATCCACTTCAATCTTCAACTTTTGGATCATTCTTGATGTTATAAAATATTCAACTTCAGCTTCAATCTTTTGCTTAAAGAGGTCCTCAATTGCTGCTTCTATGTCTCTTTTCTCCTTTGCTTCTTCTAGTGACTTACTATTTAAAATTATTTCAGGTTCACTTCGCTTGTCTTCTTTCTTGTTGAGTGCATTGATGCCAGATTGCAACTGTTCAGCAGAGTTTGTTTGATAGAGTTCCGGGCCGTTGGATGTAACATGAAAATCTTCCTTTCCAATTTCCCTAAAAATTTTAACCTCTGCAGAGATATATAGACCCACTTAGTTAAAGAAATGCAGCCCATGAAAAACGAGCATAACAAACAATTTTGCTAAATAGTCAAGGAACTTTGCTGATCTGCATAAGATGAATAAAACAGAAACTTCAAGAACTTTCATCTCCCCTGCCAAAATTATGTGTGTAGCGGTGAACAATATAGAACCCTTTGGTTGAGGTTGAACAACTACATATTTTATTCAATTGCAAAAAAATAAGGTAACAGCGATATTGAACAAGTAGAATAGTATAGTTGATTTCCATCCTTCCACTTGAAATATATAGACAAAGAACATCATTACTGAACCTATGTTCACTGCATAGAGTACAGTGTTAAATTAGCCTCAGTTTTGGAAGAATTTATGAACGGTCTAATTTATAAATACATAGAAATGAGTGGTGGACAAGTGGATAATACTCGTGGGTCCATTAGAATGTGTGGTTGAAAATGAAGTTTCACCATTTATAAATGATATAAAAATTTTGCCAAACGGAAATGCAAAGAAAAACAGAAGGAACTTACATAAAAATCTGTCACAATCACTGAAAAATAAAGATCCCTCAAAATGCCATCTTGAACTAACTAACTATTCAGAGGTAACATCACAACCATGGGATAAATTTGATATTACAAATGTACCATGAACGGATAAATTTGACCCCAAAGTATTCAAATGTTTGAATTTCTAACCTTCTGATAAACAATATGAAAGAAAATACAAACCTTGCATTGTTTTATATCCACAAAACCTAGAATGCTCACAATTTTACATCCCTCTACAGGTTTCAAACTTTCCTTAATAGTTTCCCCAAGAGAAAATTAACAAGATCATTACAACTCTCAAAGCCCCTTTTAAAAATAAAATAAAAAATGCGGCTATCTAAAATCACCATCAAGTTTACTAAAATTTATAAGTCCAAAAATAGGACACACAGAAAGTTATTATACTAACGATCGAGTCATTACACAGAAAAAGTTTAGTGATATGTAAGAAAAAGGAAAATATTTTTTCACACCATATTATTGTCAAATAGGGAAATGTCAGATGGACCGACCTCTTTCTAGTGCTTCTCGTGCAGATTGAAGCGCATAGAGAGATTCAACCAGAGGATCATGATCAGCTGCAGAGCCTGAGTTCTCACTTCTTTCTTCTTTAATCTCCAACGATGGATCATCGCCATTTTCTGCATCATAATCAACTGAACTTCCATTTTGCATCCCATTGCTCATTGCATAGTAAGTCCCATGCATGAAGGAAAAGTTGGAGCTTCGCAAGTCAGATTCTACACTGGAATGGGAGTTTTCTTTTTCGATTTTGGCCAGATCCCCTCTAGTTTTCTTACTTGTGTCGATGCGACCATTTCTCTGCTGATTACGGTGCACAGAATTACTCAAATTCTTCCCACTCAGACTCTTCGTCCTGATTTTATCTTGTGGAAGTCCCGCAACCTTGGACATCTCATACCTTGAGTTTGGAGCACTGGCCACTGTGGATGACTTGCTACTCAGATCCGCACTGTTCTCTGAATCCATTCTTGCAAAAAGGGTAGGTCCAATCACCAATCCAGAATCACCAAGCACAACAAAACTGTTCGAATTCCTCTCCACTACATTAGTGGATGAAACAGACCCCTTGCTCTTTTGCTTCATCTCCTCAGAAAATTGCATCCGTTTGCTTGAATTTGCACCTGGATTAGGCAAACTCTCTGCCAATGTCTTGCCAGTATCAACTATATTATCCACTCCCTTGTTGGTGTCTCTCTTGATCCTTCTCCATTTCCTCAACCCATTCCCTTTTATCATCACAGGGGATGGAGACAGTTGTGATGTCACCTCTAGGGGAGGCGAATTAACTTCAGTTCTCTTTCCCTTCGTCCCATCCAGAAACTCATTCTCATCATTATTTTCCTCCACACAAGACCCGTTGTCATACACCTTGGTTTCATCAACATTACCCAACTTTACTGATGCAGAAATAGTCCTAGTTTCCTCATTATCTTCCACAGATTGCAGCAAGGAAAACTCACTTTCCACATCCATTTACGCAACAATTCTACGAATTTTCGTATACTTCAAATTTATAGAGATCCCACCAAAAAAAAAAAAAAAAATGGAGATCGGGAACAAGTTAACTATCTTTCCAGCTCAAGGGGCAGTACTTACCAACGAAAGATCTCCAGAATATTTACTTACTTCCCAATTGGATTAAATTCCAATTCTTTCGCCGGGAACTCAATTCAATCCAATTCGAGAAGAAAGCAGAAACAATAAAGTTGAAAGCGAAAGAAACAAAATGTATATTTGTAAGTTTTTACAGGAATTTAGTTCACTCAAGTAGAAATTAATACACCGTAACTTGAGCTCCACAAATCAGCCCTAAAAATTTGGGCCGAAAATTTAGGAAAATGGAACCCTAGATTTAGGGTAGAGCTGGAGAATTATAGCCATAAAATTATTAATATTTGTATAACTATTCAATTTTATATTGAGGAAATTGATATGAATATGATATTATAAAATTTAAATAAATAAACTATGGATTAATAGATAGTGGGGGTGGGGGCCCACAAGGACAAACCGTCGGCGATGCTGCCTATGTGGCTGCTTATGTGGACCGCAAATGACGCCGCCGGTTACTGCCGGTCAATATTTATATTTTATACTTTTTTAATTTTATCCCTTTTTCTACTATTAGGAAATATTTTACTGCAAAAAACTATTTCAATTTTCAAAAAAAACTTGATTATCCCCATAAAATAGTATATTTTTCTTTTAGAAGATGATCATTTTGTGAAGGATTTATAATATTTATAATTTACATTTCTTAAATTCTAACGTGAAACTATAGAAATATTATTTTACACAAAAAGTGAATTGCGAATATATAATATATAGATAATAATTCATTTCACTGTTTTTTTCAACATTATAAAGCAAAAAAGAGACAGTTTTCTGAATAATAAGTTTTTTTCAATGAATAAAAATATAAAAAATAAGTAAATTTTTTTTTATATCAAATATTGTTTTGCATCTAAAAATAAGAATGCACGCACAATTTTCTTGATTTCTATTGTGATGATTTTCATTTTATTTAGAAAGAGAGCTTATGTAAACGATGTAGTAAAAAACTAACCTGAGTTAAATTTATGAATGTGTGTGTGTGAGAGACAGAGAGAGAGAGAGAGGTTTTTTTTTTATGAAACTGGAATAGTAATTAAAATTTCGAAGAATAAAAAAGTTAAAAAATAGTATGTAAAGTATTAGAGTATATATGCCTTTTTTTATTTTAATTAGGGGTATTTTGGGCGGTTATCTATTTATAATGACATACTAATAATATTTTGGAAAACCCTTAATATTCAGACCCAATAATGGGGGGACAAGTGGCGCCCCTATTGGAGGTGGGCTGTCGGGTGGCCATTAGCACGGTTCTAATATTTTCTATCAAAAATGTACTTTTTGTTAGGGTGATTATTACCACTACGATTTTTAAAAATTACATCTCACTATAAATTCACATCAATTATAACATAGAAGTAATAATTTGTACAAAGTTGTTCTTGGGGACAAACCTAATATTCTTTCCAAATATTAAATTGTTAGCGTTGTGCATATTAAGGATGCATAAAAACAATTTCTTTTGATACATGTACATGAAAGTTGAACTTCTCCAAGGCTATCAGCACAAAATTCTTCCATAATATTGATATGTAAAAAGTTTTGATTTTCTTTATGAATGATTCTTCGGAAACGACACAATATTTTTTTTCTGAAATATTGAGTATTTCTCTGAGATTAGTAATATAATTCTCCTGGATTATTGGTATGAAAAATAAATTGCATTTTAATAATATATATCTATCATTAATTGGTATTTTCAAAATGATATAATCTAATCGAATAATGTATACTGTTTTTTCATTATGCAATTCAAAATTAATAGAACGCCTACCTTTTCTTTTGCATAAAAGAAGAGTTTCTCTCTCTCTCTCTCTCTATATATATATATATATATATATATATATATATATATATATATTTTTTTTTTTTTTTTTTTTTCTCTCTGCTAATTCAATTGACTAGAAGTTAAGTGTTTTTTTTTCGTTTACTTAATTAGCTAGAATTTCTTGTTAATAAAATGTTATGTAAAACAAAAAGAATGAAGAAATAAAGTTTCTATAAAAGTTGCAATCTAAATAGAATACACGCTTTTAGAATAAAAAAGATAATAATATCATCCATCTTTAATTATGATTATTCAACATTTTTCAAAAAAAATAAAAATTAAAAGTTGACTTTTTTTCAAATGATTAATAATATATTATTTGATTAATAATATTTGATATTGTTGACATAAAAAATTTGTAGCGTTTTTTTGTTAATAGATCTTTTGTCCCTATTTATCTGTATATTCTCTGCACATTAGGATAAAATTATTAGACACTAAGATCACCAAACCAAGCGAATTGGGTTCTATGATTGTTGGCACTCCAACGGCCAATTCAACTGCCACATTGGAATGATTATCCGTATAAGTTATATGGGAAATTAGGTGTGAAAGAGAAAGCAGAGACTAGAATGTTGTGAATACATATCTTTTTTGTTACTTTCCATGACTTTGTAGGAGAAGAGATGTTATGGAATTAGCGCAACCCTAATTCCATGTTCCATGTTGCCATGGTTCATAGAGTCCTAATTTGGTTGTGGTAAATTCCCTTGACGAGTTTGTTTACTTGACTCATTTTTTATGCAACTCAATTTCCTTGTAAATATGGATTTTGCTTGATTATCCTGGAGGACGCTATTTTTTAGGAAAGGCTAAGGAAGTTTCTTTATCAAACATTTTCTTCCTAAAAGCACATCGAAACTCAAATCCGAAGAGGATGGGACCTTTCGAACGCCAAACCCCAAAATGTTTTGCTTAGAATACCTTGTTTCTATAGGTTCGACCGGTGGGCAAAGCTTGTATAATTGCTTGAAGACCATCAAGAATAACAATTCTATTGAAGCTGAAGTCTATAACATCAAACACCTTTTTGAGAGAGTGAGAAATATGTATAAATGACACATGGCGTATCTTTTGAGGGCCCGTGTGATCTTCGTTGCTCCGCAAATGCTTACATGATGCCTCGTAAATTTCAGGGTGTAACAAATATCTTATAAGATTGTTTAAACTTTCGATTAAATTTGAAAACAAAACAAAAACAAAAAAAAAACATATTTAGAGAAGCATGGCTTTGACGTATAAGAACATTGTATTGTCCTTATCCAATAATATATGACACTATTCGAGTAGCCATTTTTGCCGTGTCCTTTATTGATACTAATATATTATGTCATGGCCGACACCAATTTCTTTAAGATCGGACCATTATGCAAAATTATTGAAAAGTGGTGAAAATATTTTGAAGTTCCAATCAATTGTACATTTATAATTATCTATTATTTTCATTCGAAATATAAAAAACTTAGATTGTTAAACACGAAAACGTAACGTTTGCATTGAGAATTCGGGATCCCTTAAACTTTTGAAAGTTGTCACTTATCACTACGACTCCGTGGAAGAAATATTATAATTACAACTTAAAACTAAACAAATCTAGCACATCCATGCTGATTAAAATTGAGATTGAAACTCAAAAGTCATCTAAATAATTCGACTTATTTGGCTTATATCTCATTTATATTTGGCGTGTATATTTCCCGTGTATATTTGACGTCGAAACCAATTTTGAATGAATGAGAAATTGCGGTCCAAAGTTGGAGGAAATTTAGAAGAAGCCAGATAACACTATCACTTGAACTAAAGTGTCCCTCGAGCGAAGAGCGGGTGAAAAGTTTCTGTTTCTCGTGCTCGAGCGAGAACATAGCTAATAGCTAGCGAAGTGAATTGAAACTTCTTTTTGTAAGGTTGCGTAGAGTCTGCAATCCTTCACCCATATTACTTCATCCTCTTTATAAAGGATCCTATGCATGACCATTTAGCACACCATATCATACTTTGCATTGAGAAATCAAACTCTTGCAAAACTCTATCGTCTTCATATTCTTACATTTTCCGGTAGAGAGAGAAAATTATTTCGAAGTTCGTTGGGATTTGTGGTTTGTAGTAATACTACCATAATTCGAATCCGTTGTATCTTGGGAAACAATTGCCATGAACCATAAACATCGTTGCGGGACAATAGTCTTAAGGAGAAAGTGTCACCACTTGCCTCGAATTGATATTCTTCTTCTTCTTTTTTTTTTTTTTCTGATTTTATTGAAGTTGTCATACTTCATTTTCCTTTCATAAACCTATAGTTTGATTACGCTTCTACGGGTTGAACTTTTAATCTTTATTCTTTACTTACAAACGATCATTTTTCGCTAATTATAAAGTCCGAAGACAACAATTTACAGTGAATAATTTAATTTTATAAGAAAATCCTAAAAGCCAAAATGTTTTGGCTCCACTCCACACAATTCTCGACCTTGTTCCAGCATGACTCGGGGATTTTCTTGGATCAAGTCGGATGGTGGAACCACTCTAATAAGTTTGTCCAAATTGTAAACAATGAATTACATAGTTTGTGCACTTAGAGTAAGTCACAAATGTGACTTTCTCATTATTCATATCATCTCACTAAAGTCTAAACAGTTAATATCTTTATAGATTTTGTTTATTTAATTTTTAAATCGCGAATCATTAATGTGAATTTTCAATAATTTACTCCATTATAGATTCCTCGTTCCCGTTTCGGTATTACCCGTAAATAGCTACGAGCCTACATTAATATTATTATAGCAGCCGGCATTTGCTGTAACATTGTAATGACAAGAATTAATTTCCTGTTGTGAATTATTTAAAATGGACAAGCGTTCATTTAAATTAATTAATTAAAAGAAAAAGGAGATTCTCGTTATTCATAGTGGGCCAGACTTTATGTTTTTTTAGAACTAAAAAAGAGGCTACTAATTCTACCTATAAATTAAAATGTTTTATCAGTATTCTTCACATAAGACTGCCAGAATTCACATTCCTCGCATACCGACTTTGTAGATCTATCTTATCAAGCGTATGTTTGGTAGGAATTAAAATTTAAGTAAAAATATGATTTTTAGTAAATCTTGATAAAATAAAATAAAATTAATGAAATGTATGGTTGAAAATTTGATAAAAATTATGGGTCTCATGAAGTTTATGGTTGAAAACAAAAAATAAAAATAAAAAAATTGAGGGGTGTGGATGGCGATCGTCGACGCCGGAGGGCCTAGATTTGCAATAATGGGCCACGCAGGTGGTTTTGGTTTCTGGGAGGATGGGGTTGGGTGTGGGAGTGGAAAAATTATTTTCCTAGTTATTTTCTTTTTCATTTTTGGGTTTTTTATTTAATATATTTTAATTCTTTAATATGAGAAATCTAAAGTTATCGTCCTTTAAAAATTAGTCAAAATTAGGTAAGGTCATTGACCTTTGGTCAACTAATGAATTGACTAACAGTTTCTGTCATTTTATTCTTGTGGTGAGAATATTTCAAAGGTTTGGGACCATCGATGGCACAAAGTGAAGGTTTATGTAAAACCTGAGAAAAACAGAAAGACTTGGGATTGCAGTTGCAATTTTTCCATGCTTAAAAAAGGAGCTGCAAATCTTCGAGCCACGTGCAGCCTTTGTTGCCGGGAAGGAAAAGAGAAAAAGTATTAATATAGTCGGACAAGTTGAGATTTTAAAACAAAAAAAAAAAAAAAAAAAAAAACTAGAAATTGGATTAGAACAGGAAGGGGTCCAAACTTTTTGATCACACAGAACATGCAATCCTTGATACAGTTACGGCATGTTTGGCAACATGCATTGTGCAGTGCTGACAAAGAAAATGAAATTCTAAACGTTGTCTATTATATTGTTCAATCCATGTGTTGGTAGGGGTCCAAACTGCAGCCAAATTATAAAGTTTCATGGAAACAATTAAACCTTCATCAGAGCATTAAATTGTAACAAAGCTAAAAAAAGAGAGAAAAAAAATTATGGCTTGTGGAGTTGCCTATGACTATTAGGCCCCAAAGAATTAAATGTCCAGCTTGGTGTATCAGTGTGTGTGAAGGTAGTACTGTAGTCAACTACTCTACTCATCTATAATAAATATTACCATTGTTTGGTTTCCATTATTTTCAAAATACATTTTTTTTTTTTTTTTTTAACCATACTTTCTTCAATAAAATAATATTACACGCAAATTCAATTTTTATTCCATAAACAATTATCAATCACATATTAAGGGATTTTCCAGGCAGCAAAAATTGGAATCTGAACCTGTTCTGATCACTCGAAGTGATTTTCGGCTAAATTAGTATCCAATATGCCCATCATGGAGAATGGAAGAGCAGCTTATATATATGTGGCCTAGCCATACGAGCACATTGTCTAGAGGTGTCACAACTTGACTTGAAGTGGGTCGCGCCGCAGTAGGCCGTTTGCCCCTACAGCTGGGTCTTTTGGAGAATGCTGAAAAATATGAAACTGGTGATTGGCCATTTCTATTTTTTTCTAGGCATTTCGGTTAAACAGCAATTATTTATGGTTCAGCCTCATTTGGACTGGTCTTGGTCCAATTTCCAGAGCGAAATTAAGCAAAGATATGTCAGATGAGAACACATACAGAGACAAACCTTCCTAAATTATACTATATAATTAGTCTTTGGTTTCAGGGTTACTCTCCCAATGCCTATTTCCCTGAGTTACATCTGACCAACTTTGGCTTCTCCGATTATAGAAAAAACTGTATAATCCTATAATTTAATGTATTTAGAAATTAGAATTCAAATACACCATCTTACAAGTTACAACACAAAAAACAAAAAGGAATAGCCTGCCTAAGCCCAAGACTAAACTATTAATTTAAGAACATTATAGTATTACACCATTTACTCCGGAGCTACTTTTAAAACATTTATTCAATATTTTATGTTCAAACCTCACGGATCCAACCCACAAATTAGATTCTCCTGTCTATGAGGTTGTTCATGAGAGAGAGAGATGGTTTCTCTGGAACAGTAGCAGAAGGTCAAAACATTTCTTCTTTGCTCAAAGTAAAACATTGTCCCAGGTAAAGTGAATTGTTTTGAGCATATGTTTTTAACCCTTAGCCTTAAGTTTGTTCAATGATGGGTTCCAATAATCTATGGTAGCTTCTCCTATCATAATGATGGGTCAAAGAAATAAGCTTTCTTGTTTGAAAAATAGTTTTGTATGACCTTTAAAAAAAAAAAATTGATAGTTTTGTATCTATGTTTTGATTTATTTCTTTTTCTGCACTCGTTGGTCTGATCAGTAAAATCTGAGGTCTGGTCTGATTCTGACTATGTGAGGCCCACAATGGAAGAAGACGAGGCATGAATTCACATGTAAGATCTCCTTATGCTGTTCAAAAGTTTTGACTGTTGCATTCATCTTCTCAAGAGTACTCAGTGTCAGTCACATACAAATTAGAGCAAGAATCCAACAGGAAGGCCAGTTTTTCTGATGTCAATGGTGGTCAACTAGGCTTTTTTGAATGCTACTCAAAAACATGGTGTGGAGTATCAAAGTAAGAAATCATAAAACTGGTTTTAGACATTTAACCAGGTAAAACGTTAAGCGTTTGTCACACTGTATCTAAGGTTAAACATTTACCTGTGTTCTTTGCCACTCTTGAGACTTCACAACCAGCGAACCAGGTTTTGGGGATTACTTGTTCCGTCATTAAATATGGATGACGAAGCAATGCTGTCAGCAGAACCTCCTAAGGAAATCCAAACCATTGATACCAAGTCCCTCACCATCAAGATAGCAAATTCCTGCAAGAAAAATGGTAAAGAAATTCGAGCTAACATTGTTCCCTCGACTCTAGATTCACTGTCAAAGAACTCGGTAGAAAATTCAGTAGCATCGTCTCCGTATAACTCTCCACTCATCTCACCTCCATCCTCAGCATTTGTTTCAGCATTACAATCACCTTACATTTCTCCGAGGGCCAATGTAGTTACGAGTTCAAATCCAACCCAAGAAAGTCCCACACCAACCACTACACTCACTCACCCGTCTCCTCCAGTGTCTTACTGTGGATCACAGTCAGATGACATCCCGAGTACTTCCTACACTCCGCCTCCCGAAAAATACGACAATCCTGATGACCCCGCCAACACAAAGTTCAAAATTGTGACTTGTGTTCCAGTTTCAGGTCCAGACCCGGCTCCTCGTATTTCATTTTCATTTCCTGTTCCTCGAATTTCCTTTGCAAGAGGCTCTGTTACACCTGCCTCCAATGCCAAACTTAGGAGCTGTGATGTTTACATAGGTTTCCACGGACAGAACCCAAATTTGATTCGGTTCTGTAAGTGGCTTAAATCAGAGCTCGAGGATCAGGGTATTGCTTGCTTTGTTGCAGACAGAGCAAAGTATGCGGATAATCAGAGCCATGAGATCGCTGACAGGGTTATTTGCTCCGTGACCTTTGGAGTGGTGATTGTCACCAGTTATAGCCTTCCTAACCATCTAAGTTTGGAGGAGATTAGATTCTTTGCACAAAAGAAGAACTTAATTCCTTTGTTCTTCGACACTGACTCCAATGAAATTGCAAGCCTTTTCAACCCACATTCTGATAATAAGGAATGTAGAGAAGCGCTGGATGGATTATTGAGGTCTCATGAATTCAGACTGGAAGCAAATGAAGGTAACTGGAGAAATTGCGTGTCAAAGGCAGCTGGGATATTAAGGGGAAAGCTCGGAAGGAAAAGCATGACCGAAAAGGAAGTAGAAAGTTTTGAGGAGTTACCATTTCCGAGAAATAAATACTTTGTAGGGAGGGAGAAAGATATTATGGAAATTGAGACTACATTCTTCGGACATGGGGATTACTTGGAGCAAGAATGTACCATGCCAACTATTAAAGGAGGAACACCAGGGCAATCTGATGGTCTCGCGGACGAGGAATGCGAGGTCTACACAGTTAGAGGAGGCAAATACATAAGTTTTGAAGTTGGCAGGTGCAAGGAGCCAACTTTGGAGGCTTGGGCTGAACCAGTTACTGGAAGAAATTCACAGAAAAGACCTAAATACAAAAAGTCTAGAAGTGGGAAAAACAAGAGCTTCAACAGCAGCATCGTGTGCATAAATGGATCACCAGGAATTGGAAAGACAGAGCTTGCTTTAGAATTTGCATACAGGTACTCACACAGATACAAGATGGTTTTGTGGGTTGGAGGTGAAACTAGGTATTTCAGGCAAAATATACTGAACGTAGCGCTCAATATAGGGTTGGACCTGAGTGCAGATGCAGAGAAGGAAAGAGGAAGGATCCGGAGCTTTGATGAACAAGAATCTGAAGCATTCAAGAGAATTAAAAGGGGGCTGTTTCGGGACATGCCTTATTTACTGATTATCGATAATCTAGAGACTGAGAGGGAATGGTGGGAAGGGAAGGATCTACATGACTTAATACCGAAGAATACAGGTGGCACACATGTAATTATCACGACAAGGCTCCCCAGAGTAATGAATTTTGAACCAATTCAACTTCAGCCATTGCCATTTTCGGATGCAATGACATTGATTAGAGGAAGAAGGAGAAAGGAGTATCCGGCTGCAGAACTAGAAACCCTTGGGAAGTTCGATGAGAAATTGGGCAGGTCAAGTTTCGGATTGTGGGTGATAGGTTCGCTGCTTTCTGAAGTTGCAATTACTCCATCGGCTCTGTTTGAGGCAGTGAACAATGTCCAATACGAAGAAGCTACTGGTTGCTCCATTGCAGATCAACAATTTCATAGAACAAATACTTTTCTAATGAAAGTCCTGTCTTTTTGTGCTGCTGTGTTGCAGCAAACAAATGGGGGGAGGAATCTCTTTGCCTCGAAAATGCTTCAGGTCGGAGCATGGTTTGCCCCAGCTCCCATTCCATCAAATTTACTGGCTGCGGCAGCAAATTACATACCTTCCACCAGAAACAAATTGAGAAAGTGGACCAAGTGCTTGAAACTCACTTTCTGTCATTGCTCGGGTTGTTTGGCAAGTCAAACATGGAAGAGTGAGGATGATTCAGCACTTCGCTTAGTTAAACTCGGTTTGGCACGGATAGCCAATAAACAGCCTGGATGCTGGATTCAGTTGCACAACATAACTCAAACATTTGCAAAAACAAAAGGAGGTTCAGTTGCTGCCAAGGCAACCGTTCAAGGAGTAAGAAAAATCGGAAATCCACTGGAAAATTCAGACCACCTGTGGGCTACAGCTTTCCTTGTCTTTGGCTTTAAATCCGAACCCCCAATTGTCCAGCTCAAGGCAATTGACATGGTTGTCTTTATCAAGAAAACAACTCTCCCTCTATCAATAAGCGCCTTCACAACATTCTCAAGATGCAACTCGGCCTTAGAGCTTCTGAAGGTCTGTACAAACGTACTTGAAGAAGTCGAGAAGTCATTTGTGTCTCAGATACAGGATTGGTGCCATGGTTCTCTTTGCTGGAAAAAGGCACTTCAATCCCACCAGAGAGTGGACGAGTACGTGTGGCAGGAAGTAACATTGCTGAAAGCTACACTGCTCGAGACGAGAGCAAAATTACTGCTGAGAGGTGGCCATTTCGACAGTGGAGAAGAGCTGTGCAGAACTTGTATCAGTATCAGGACAGTGATGCTAGGCCACAACCATGCTCAAACATTAGCTGCTCAAGAAACATTAGCCAAGTTAGTGAGAATGAGGAGTAAGATATAATGTTTTATCTAGAAATATCATAGTCTTATACACGGACGGGCTCGATTTTGCTCACATTGTAGTCATGCTGCCATTAACTAGTTAGCTCATTAAAAGCTATCAATTCAGTATACTTTCCAAGAATCGTGTGATCATCTAATATCACTACTTTCTTGAGTGACATTCTTATAAATATACATTCATGATGTGCGTTGGTAAAGTAAATTGGACAACATTAAATAGTACTAACAAAGAATAAGAAGCTAAAACTTTGTCCATATTCTCGTTCACATATTATTAACAAGCATTGTTAAGGATCAACAAGAAAGAAACCGCTTCGTATCAATAAAAAAAAAAAAACCCTTCCAGATTTCTTAAAACTCCATGAATGGCCGTACCAAGTGTCTTCCAATGTTAATCGACAAATTATTCCAATTGCAGCGGTAAGTTTTGATGCGATGAAACACGGTAAAAAAATCAAACGCTTTTCTTCTTCATACTGTGAGATAACATAAATCAGTGATCAGTAAACTGATTAAATTTCACCCAAAACGAATCTTCAGCCACGAAAAACTTGAAATTAATCGGAGTGCAGAATTCCCTCCCACGATGTTGCATTCACTTCAAGATCTCGGAATAATGAGCTAAGATACATAAACTTGTAGTGGAGTTCGAGGATTAAAATGATGTAATGTGAAGTTAAAATGTCATGAATGGTATAAAATCAGCGGTTGTTAACTTTAATTTAAATTAAAATATAGATTTTAATTTTCACCAAACATAGTATAAAGTTTAGGAAGAATCGTTATATATTTACTTCAATTTTACTCGCTATCCTTGTTCAAGAAAAATAATGGGCTAAACAATCGGGTTTCCTCTTCTAGTTGGCGCTCTCATGTGTCAATCCTATTTCCATCATGAGACGTGGGCTTTGATCCTACTGGAAAAGGTAACCAAAATTACTCTTAAATCTCATTTTTATTTACAAAATACGACTTTTAATTACTTTTTAATCTAAACCCCTATTTGGTTTAATTAAAATCATATTTTTAACATATTTTGATGAAAGTTGATAACAAACATTGAAAATGAATTCAAGAAAAAATTAAATTTATAAAATGTACGTCAAAACAAGATTGTTTTACATTATTACACAACTTCTTTCCTCCACTACCACATCCACCATTGTCGTTATCACTAATTGTAACAAATTGTGTTATATTTGTAAAACACAAATTTTCAGCCATTGCCACTGTACAACCACTTGTAATATACCATAATCAATTGTAACAAACCTTGTTACGCTATCACAACATCATCGCAATCACTTGCAACATACCACATTATATAACTACAACTACTAACATCGTCGATTGTTTCCACCACCACTACCACCTCAGAAGTCAATACCATCATTGTCATTGTCGTCGTCACCGCCGCCGCCACTTAACCCATCAAATCTACACAACCATCATCACTGTCATTTCAAAAAAAAACAAAAAAACAACAACAACAAAGTCATCATCATCGCCACCCCATCTTACCACCAGCACATCGATCACCACCATAGCAATCACAATCTCCTGTTCGTTCCCCCTTACTTTCCTCCCCTCCAAAACCTCCATTATGAAATCTCTCTCTAGGCTTCCCTTTGGCACCATCTTCACCAACAACAAATTCTTCTGCTCCTAACAAATCACACTCTTGCACTTGCTATATTAGGCAAGTAATGTAGCGGAGCGAGACTACCGTGATGACGAATGAACAGCAGGTTGTGGGGGGCAGAGATGGTTCTAAAAATAATTTTAGATGGTGGAAGTAGTCGCGATGGACGACGACGATAGATGGTGGCTGCGAATGTGAGGGTGATGGTGGTCAACGATGTTAGTTTGGTAGCGTTGACGACGACTACTGTGGTGTTGGGTTATTGTTTGTACGATTGTACTACATGTATATAATAGATTTACATATACATGATGTGATGAGATATGACTGAGTAAAAATTTCTCCAAAAAAAAAAACCTTCACTCTTTTTTTAACACATCATTTGTATGTAAACCATCATGTAACTATTTATGTATAAGTATCATTATTTAGGTTTGTCGTAAATATGTGATTTGTGTATTAAAGACAATATATTTTGAATAAAATTCAATTGTAAGTACACATAATCAGGGGCGGAGGGAGGGGGTCCCCCGAACCCCCCAAATTTTTTGTTTGTTTTTTAAAAAAAAAATTGAGAGATGGATTAAACAAGAAATTGAGATAAACTTACCGACGTAAACAGAGGACTTATGATTTTTAACTATTAGTGGAAAAAAAATATTTCAGATTTTCGAGACTTCAATTTGATAATTTGCAAGTGCTCTATATGATATTTATACTGTTTACTTTTTTCTAAGATTGGGAATTGAAAAGTTTATAATTACCACCGACTTAGATTTTGATTGGTTGTCTAAGAAAAACAGGTTTAAAAATAAGTGTGATTTGGTCGAGAGTGAATGACAATGTCAATGACTCTATTTAATAAGTTATGAGAATTCGAAAGGAACGCTTGTAATAAGCAGTGTTCTAAAAAGCGCGCCTAGACGGCGTGACTAAGGCGCTTCGCCTTGAATTTAAGCGAGAATTAAGCGGTCAACGAGAATGTTGACAGCTTAATGCGCGCCTAGCGGTCAACATTCTCATTGACCGCTTATTTTTTTTTTTTTTTTTTTTATACTTTTCATCTTCATTAAATGTACATTTATTTATTTTTTATTTTTTTTTGTTTTTTAGATGAAGAAGAAGATATTGAATTAGAGTCCGATAAAGAGTTAGATAAGATTTAAACTACAAGTTATCTATGTTATGTAATTATGATTTTGAAACTTATCTTTTTTGTAGGAATTATTAAGTACGTACAATATTTTATAATTTTAGATATTTGGTATATATTATATGAATTATTGAATGTTTTTTACAATGATTAAAATTTTAAAATAAAAAACGTTTTTTTACGTCTAATCTTCGCCTAGGCTTGTAATGCTTGAAGTTTGGCCTCAATGTCTAGTCACGCTTTACGTTTTTTAGAACACTAATAATAAGTATGATTATGCTAAATTAAATATTGGTACTCAAGAAATATTTTTAATTTTAGGACCCCCAACTCCACAAAAATGGCCCCGTCCCACGTAATTTCAAAAGACAAGGCACGTGTGGATGTAATTATTAATTCATTTTCTTGCATGGATCGCTCGGTGTCATTTTCAATATTAGAAAATTGAAAATTGCTGTAAACATTAGGAATAATTACAACCTATTCCCTGTAAATAATTTAATACTCAAATTACTATTATTTCTTTTAAATTCTCAATTGTTTTTTCAAACTCATATTGGTTCCAGCTTTCTTCCTCACGGTCATTGCCCACTACACGGAAAATTCATCCCAATCCGGCGACACCAACAACTTTAATGGCCACCTCCTAAGATTGCCCACTACATGGAAAATTTCTTTCACGGACATCACATGGATGTGATTTTTATCATTTCAGGGACTTTTTAATTGTTGTTAGAGATGCAAGTGACTAAGATTGCAATTTTGATCACTCTTTATTTAGGAGGCGGTGGGTTAAGCGGATTGTGGACAGCTCGGACTCGTAAAATTTAAAAAAATCTTGAGCTCGTAAAATGACGAGTCCGAGCCGAACCAGCTTAGCTTAAAAAAAAAAAAATTAAAAATCTTGAGCTCGTGAGCTCGGCTCGTCACTTTGATGAGCTAGTAGATAGAGGAGCCGAGTTGGCTGGACTCGACCCATTGTCATCCCTAGAAGCCGCCAACAACTTATGGATATGATTTTGAATACAATTTTGTTACATGTATCCGGAGTTTGACACTCCGAGTTATTCGATCCAATCCGCCCTCTCACATTAGGGGCGATGCCCACGCACTTGTTAGAAGTGGGCCCAACCCCCATGTGAGGGCGTCGATGGGACAAAGTAACTCGGAGTATCAAATTTCGAGTACAAATGACTTAATTCTTTTGGATAATGATAAGTGTACATCTTTGTGTACATTTTATTGAAGTTTAAAAAGTGGTGGGCAGGAAAATGTGTTTTTTTTAAAAAAAACTGTCCAATTATTTATAGCTACGTAGCACAGTGTAAAAAATGATTTACATGTAGTATAATTGCATGTTTTTTGCTTTATATGGTATAAAATATTATATTGAGATTTCTCAATAATTCGATAAAGAGTAACATTATTCACAGTCGCTCACTATCATAATCGTCTTACGTTACATACATTTGACGATTAATAATTTAATGCCAATAGTTTTTTATTACCTTATGGGGTTGAGTAATCCGGAGTGTCAAATTTCGAGTACAGATGACTTAATTATTTTGAATAAAGATAAGTGTACATCTTTTAGTTTACATCTTTGTGTGCACTCCATTGAAATTTAAAAAGTTGTGGGCAGGGAAATGTGTTTTTTTTTTTTTTTTCAAAACTGTCCAATTATTTTTGAATAAACTGTGAATCGCCGAATTCATTAATTTTCGGCACTTTGGTAAATTTATCAATATTTTTGAGCCAATAATCATTGATCAGCTTATTCTCGTTATTCTTTTAGGGTCCGTTTGATAAAAATACATGAAATTTAGTTGGAAAGAAAACGAATTGCAGGGAATTGAATTGCCTAGAATTTGTTTTAGAGGGAATTGTAATTAATGGTGTTTGATTGGTATAATTTTTTGTGACAAATTTTTACGTTTGACTTTGTTTTTTATGCAAATTGTCAATTAAATTAATAATTTTTTTAACCATTGACTTTAGAATGTATTCCAATTGGTTATAAAAAAAAAAAAAAAAAAAAAAAAAAAATTTGTTGGTCAAAAAGCTGGAAAACATTTTCCCACCAAAGTGGTGGGAAAATATTTTCCAGCTTTTGTACATCAACAACTTGTACCTTGGAAAAGGGTGAAAAACGTTTTCCCTAGAAAAAATGTCAATCAAACAAGGAAAAAGCTAGAAATGGAAAACTAATTCCACTTTTCCTAGAAAATCTCGGCCAATCAAACAAGGCCTTAGAATCAACAAGTTTTGATATTGTGTCCGTCTCGTATTCATGCCTTTCAATACATCTCAACATCATTGAATGGCAATAATGAACAACTGTTATACTATCATGTTTAGACCTGTTTGGCCCTCATTTTTTAAAATAAATTGTTTCTTAAAACTTATTTTAACCACATATTTTATAAAATTCACAAGTTTTATCAATTTTTCAATCACACATTTCATTAATTATTATCAAAATTTAACTTTTAGCTAAACCAAACATAACCTTAGTATCACTTACCAAACTTTCCCGTAGATGTCATTATCTAACATATATTAGAATTAGCCCGTAGTGAATAATACATGATCAAGTCAATTTAATATAAATAATACAGAGAGAGAAGCTCACAGGGCACATCTCCAAGTGATAAAAGGGGAAGGTGGAGAAATCCAACTTTGCTTGAGGCTACCGCGTCAAGAGTTCGAATCCTGAAATATGGATTTGATTTTTGGGTAAATGTAAGTGTACAAGCAATCTTCCACCCTGTACCCTTGGAGGCATAACCTGCGATTTACCTCCTTCACCAAGGTCTAGAACAGTACAGGTTAGAGCGCCAGTAATGGGGCGTAATTCAAAAAATAATAATAATAATACAATGAGAGAAGTGGTTAGGTGGGTGGGGCCATGGGGGCGAGGGAAGAAGATGAAGTAAAAGACAAAGAATAGCCCACATTGTAGCAATAAATCTTCTTAGGCTGTCAAACTTTCACCAAACAAATTGCACCATACACATTACATCGACACATCAACAGCCCACGAAAAACGCATTAAATTCTTCATTTGGCCCATGATTTTCATCTAACTTCTAATGCCAAGAATTGGTGGTAAACCAACGGCTATATCTTGCTTTGTCTTGCTTGAATCTTTTCAACAGGTCTTCAAGGCTCCGCATTGTCACTTTAGTATGATCCGATGTATTATATACATGTACATACTCGAATACAGGGGTGAAAATATTTTACTATCTTAGGTGCAGTGGGCATCTTTTACCACATGCAATAATAGAATGCATATATGTAGCGCATCATTAAAGATAATCTACCACAAGCAAAGCATTCATATAATGAAGACGACTACCAAAATTTCTAATGCCTCTCATCATCAACGTGATAAGAGGGGATAATCGTACATAACAATAAGGTTCTACACACAAATCCTCAGCAATGAATTCAGTTTGCCTGCAGAATGATCAGATATTTTCAAGCATAAAATATGGACATTTTTCCTGATATCAACTATATAAAGCTACAAGGACAATTGTTTGTGCTGTTATCTCATGTAAACAGTAAAGCAGATATGTACCTCAATCATTCCAATGACACGCTCAAGATGATAGCCAAACTCCCATTTTACAGTTTCAAGTTGCGATCTTCTTGATGCTTTAACGAGTTGAACCTGCTTATAGAATTTTTGTTGGACTGACAAATGGCATAAACAGTGCAGGTCAAAACGTTATAACAAAACATTGCACATTTTTTAGACAAATTATAACAGCAGGAATTGAGGGGAAAAAAACATATTTCTGCTTAAGACAAGATTTGTCTATGCGTCAATGCTCCACTTCCATCAATCCCGAGGAGAAGGGGGTTCATAAAATTAGGGGAAATAAAAAGAACTATAAAGGGCCTCTGGATAACTTGTTATTCAAAGACTTCTTATACATCAGCCTCCAGAAAGCTTCTGGCGTGGCCTAGAAGCATCAAAACTCCTTTGAATCTTCCAAGTTTTCAGCAATTTAAACAGAAAAAGTAACACTACATAAAACTCATCTACTCAACCTTTGATGGTTGTCCTTCAACAAACTGCATGTTTTTGTTATCGTTGAGTCGGCCACGATCATCAACCATTTTGGAAGTCATTTGGCAAGGAAAATCAAGATATCTGGCTCAAACCTTTGATGCAAAACTGACACTTTCCATGGGATGAAAGACTCAGCCAAGTATAGGTTGTCTGTCATGACAAATGTGGAGAATAATGTAATTCAGATTTCAGGTGACGTGGAGGATGATGGAGCTGTTAAAGAACTCGGATACAACACACTTGACTGTTCTAGAGTACAATTCTAGTTAACAGGACTGACTTTTATTCCCTTAGGGTGTGGCACCTGAAAACTTGCATTGAGAACCATTGGTGATGCACTATGGAAAGAATACCCCAGTGATTGATAACTATACAAAGGGTTCACATGTCTTGAGTCATAGCCTGCGTTCATTGATGCTGAAATCCCAACTGTTGATTCCCTAACCTTCATATTTTTTTTTTGACATGTGTTGTTTTAACGTCTGAATCAGAGTTGCTAATTGGCATATTAATATTATAGCCAGAAGGAATTCAAAATTTATCAGTATCAGATGTTATCAGAACACCTAGTCTGTTCTTGGATCCTTGTTGTCCAGTGGACAAGTTGCAACTTCCTATGTATTCATGGCACTCCGAGGAGGATCTGAAACTCCCACCAAAACTTTTACAAGGAAATTGGACTACTGGTGGATGAGGGGATAACTGTGGTGTACTAACACTACTATGAATTTTGAAACCGCTTGATGACCCAACATCAAAGTGTCGTAACAAGGTATGATTTTGAGCACAGTCAAAGAGGAGGGGATCTTTTGAAACCACATAATGAAAAGAATGATCCTCTTTTTGAAACTTTTCGGGAGAGACACCATTATCAGCACAAAACTGCTTCTTTGCATGGACATTTGTGATACTTGACTGGGCTTTAACATCTTCGTCTTTCTTTACCACCATTAAGTTTTTTCCCATCAGTCTGAGAATAGGATTAGAAGTAGCTGGAGTAGCAAATTCAAAATCACCATGAGTAGTGAACTTAACCTCAGAATCAATCAAAACTTTCTTAGGAATATACCCCGTTGGTGAGTTTGCAACATTTGCTTCAGCTATTGGACTCAGCTCTTTCATATAGAGCATTTCTGACCTGAAGTTAGAACTGTCAAATTTTCTCTTCGGATCAGCAGTCATCTGCTTTTTATCTGCAGGAAGTGAGAGTGAAGCCAGAGTCCGTTGCCAAAGTTTCGAGTCTTGATAATTCAAAGCAACAACTTGTGATGTTCCTTCCTTCCTAGAGCAACAACAGGGCTGACCGGTCTTGAATTTGAGAGAACCCATTTCAGGAAACATTGAGTCAACCTTGGAGACATCCAGGTTGAGGTTTCCTTTTCCTGCACTTGCTGTCGGCTCAAAGGGGGTGGACATTCCCACTATAGGATCGATGCTAGCTCCTGAGAAGCCACATTTAATCTCGTTTCCTTCTGGAGATCTAGCAGGCAATTTTTCCAAGGATATAGAATCAAATTTTGCAGCAATGGAATTAGAGATTGTTGATGTAGCAGAGGTAAGAGAATATGAAGAACCCCTATCAACTAATTCATGATCATCTTCTGAAGTTTGAACCCCGCAGGCTGTTAATGATGAATTTCCTTGAAGATCTTCAGAGCCCATATGCCCAGGACTTGGCAAAAAGGATCCTGGTGGTCCAGGAATAAGTATCGGATCGACACCAACAAAGTATTTTCCTTGCCCTTCATCAATATCAAATTCTGCCACCATGTGACCATCTGCACAAAACATCTTACGTTCACCATCAAATACTAGCTCAGCTGGATAATGTTCCTTATATGCTTCAATATAGTGTTGCGAGACAAGTTGAACATCCGGCTCAGCATCCTCTGAGACCCTAGGATCCATAGAATTTCTGAGAACCATAGAGAGCTCCCCATTAGCCATTTCTGAAGTTGGTTGGTTGACAACGTCCTCCAGAATTGTAACCTCTTTTCCAACAGATTCCACGGCATCATGACCATAAGACTCAGGTGATGGCAATGAGCTCCTCAAAGCCATGGCTTCCTCTTTCCTGGAGATCATAAATTTCCTTCTCTTCTTTTGGATTTTGAAAGACCTTGTTCTTTCAACATATTTCTTATTAGAAATCTCTTTCATTTGATCTGCACTTTCACTGAGTTTCTCTACCAAATCATGTTGAGGGTCAACTGCAAATTGTGATGCAACTGCCTCTTCATCAGATCCTGACATGTAGCGCAGCTGAAGCTTCTTGAAGTCTAGCAATTTTCTTTTCATTTTTGTTTTCGATCCAAAAACGGATGTTCTACTGACTGGCAACATATTCTCCACTGAAGATGAAAACATTTTACTTCTAGATGGTTTTGGGTTCATAACAGAACTATCGACATGTTTGGTTGGACTAATGTCAATGTTCTCCCTCTTTTTACTTTGAGAAAGTGCATGATATTCGATACTATTTGGCAAATACATATTACAATCAACTGAGAGGCCACCTTTTCTCAACTGTTTCACATTGTACTTAGATAACATGAGATAATTCTTCTTATAATGGAAGCCTTTAGATTCCAATGATGAACGGCTTACCCTCTTTCTCAAAGACTGTTCTCCGTATTTTTCATAAGAATCACAAGATAAATTCTCTTTTCTTTTGCTGCTTTCAAGAGGAGAAAGTTGGTTCTCATCAGGCAAGGCCTGAGAATTCAAAAGACTACTTCTCTTCGTGAATCGATTGCATGTTGATGATTGATGACTTTTGGCTCTCAAGTTCTTTTTAAAGCTTTTGTCTGACTGTTGATTTTCATCCTTACCATTAATCTTCTTTGTGAGATCACTGCGCTTGGACCCTGCCCATTGTTTTATTCTTTCCAAGTGATTAAATTTTATCAGATCATGTGCTTTGGTGGGCTGTGTCACGCATCCCTCTTTCCCGAAGCATTTTTCAGTGAGAAACTTCCTTTTCCCACCATCATTAATCTGTGAAAAATCCATGGTTAATACTTATTTGGCTGAAAATGACAAACATTTCAACTTTCGATGCAGAAAGCTGTTTGTAAGTTTTTTAAGTATACATAAAAAATACAATTCCACATTCATTAAACAGTCTGAAATGGAGATATATCAAATATCAAAACATGACCAGTCACCTAGATAGATCGAAAATGAAAAGTAAAAAGTAATTAACAAAAAGCTATTCTAGAGATTATAGAAGCAAGTAGATGACTATTTTAAACCATTCCAAGCTTCAATCTGGTGAGTTGAAGAAACAAATATGTGACAGTTAAGATATATTCCTCTCTTTGCAAAAAGTAGTTCTCTCAACGATGACGAAACAGAAGCTAAACAAATACTTTCAATTCGAGAAATGAAAATAAGAGATTATCACAAGAGGCAACACAATCACATATAAAAACAAAACATAAAAGAGGTGAAGAACATACATTGGAACAATGATCTGGCCTTGGAAAGAAACTCTTCTGACCATGGGGAACATGTTTCAGAAGTTTATGGTGTTTCTGGACAAGATTATTTTTCTGCTTCTTACTCACGAGAATTTTGCTTTCTTTGTCTCTTTTAACAAGTTTCAGAGATTCAAAATTATCATTAGTATTGGAGAATGTCTGCAGATCATTGAACTTCGATAAAATCCTAAGCTTTGTACCATTGGAGTCAACATAGACTGCACTTTCCTTATTGGTGTCCTCACGATCAACAGGTGACGGTATTTCGTTCACCTCTTCTGCACATGGTGAGATATTTTGAGCTGGAAAGCCCAAATTCAATGCCCAGTTGGTTCCGTTTCTCCTATCAAGCTCCTCAAGTGTACAATATGGAGCTGTCTCATATATATCCACCATCAATCTTATCTTCTTTGGTTTTATTCTATGCTTAATAATCTTAGAATTTGATATCCCCTTAATAGTTGACTCCCCAGAAAGACACTGATCAATATGAGCATTTAAAGTGGTGTTTGAAGAAGATGAAAATGTCTTGCACACTGGGCACACTTTTGAAGCCATAGTTCCTGATCCCCCAGAAGTGTTCAGAACAGGATCTTCGTTAGACCGCAGGTGAACAATGTTGCTCAATTTCACAAGTAATCTGCACTTCTTAACCGGACTTTGAGTTGAGCTTATGATCTTGTTGGATGCAAAAGCTGTAGACTCAGGCTTCGTCAATACAGATCCTGACAAATTACCAGCTACAATTTCCAAACACGGCTTCTTTATCGCGAGAACTGAATCTATTTCAGAACAAGACTGACTTGCCGTGGTTGATGAAAATTCTTTTTCTTCAGATCCACTTGAATTTATGTTCTCACAATCCACAACTAGCTCATTGTCACCTCCAACATTGCAAGAAGATACAGACACGAGATGATCACTCGAATGGTTAAGCTTTTCATCATAATTGCCTATATTTTCTTTGTCAATTGAAATTCCTAAAGAACATTTCTCAATTGATGGATTTTTCATGGAATCAAGAGATTGAAAAGGTGGCAATAAATCTTTAACACCATGTTTTAAACAAAGTTTCAAATTTTCCTGAGAAAATGGCCAATTAGTCTGGATATCCTTGCTCCGGGTATTGAAAACATAGTCCCTGCAGCAAAATTCACGAATTATATAAAAGTTCAACTTACGAATATTGCGAAAAACTGAAATCTTTCATTAAAGAAACAAAACATGAGGATTAAGAAGAAATAGCAGCTTTAGACAGAAGTTTCCAACAGATACCAACATCATCAAGAATATACACATGGTGGATAAACCCACCAAGGTTTTTATCACATAAAATAACCAGAAATACATCATCAAAAAATAGTGGGTCAAAATTGAAACAGTAGATTTATATACACAAAAAACCATTTGAAAGCCAAAAACCTGCTAAAAAAATAGAATAGTTATGTATAATCAGGTAAACATGAAAAAAAAAATGAGATAGAAGTTGAAGAAATAATAATAAAGTTTGAAATGTAACTGTAGATCTGACCAACCAAGAAGTCTAATACATAACCATGACAAAATAGTCAAGAGAAACCCATAAAGAGTTCTCTAATTCAATGTTTTTTGTTTGTTACCTTAACGAGAATTTGCTGGTGTTGTAATCAAAGCCTGACCTGTGCAGATCTAACTGAAGCTGCTGCCTATTATCAGAATGCTTTTCATCCCTAGTATCACTACTACTTTTCAGCTGGGAAATTTCACAAGAACATGGTGGACTTGGTGGAGGGTTTTCAATGGATAACATCTGCTGATAGCTTTTTCTCCCTTCTTTTGCTGCCCAACAATCACAAGAAAAAACTAAATATCCATTTCTTCATCTATCCATCAATCTGCAAAGAAGAGACTATCAACATAAGATCAAGAGTCAAGAAAACAGAAGGGAACTTCTAGAACCCTTTACAACGTTATTTTATGTGCTTGGAAACGTTAAAAGGTGTTGGAGGAAGCATGATTGAGAAGGAGAGAACAAAAGCTTGATAAAGAGATAAGCTCACAGACAAAGATCAAACCTCATAAAACGTTATTTTATGTGAGCAAATCAAGAAAAAGTACATAGACTCCTTGAATATTTTCAAGATGGAAACAACCAAGAAGTTACGCACTTCAAACACCAAGTTCAAAGAAGGTAAATCAAGATGATATCATGGCAACATCAGATGAATCGAAAAGATAACCTAAATTGGACCAAGAAAATAATTAAAATGAGCTCACAATTTGAAGTTTGGTGAAAGATTTTACACTATGGAGAACGATCTAAGAGAGACGAAACCCAGGTCCAAAATAAAATCTTTGGTCAGTTTGTAAACAGTAGACGTGAAACAGCAAAGTAGTTGAAACGCATAAACAAGATTTGAGGAAAAGATCCAAAAAAAGTCCGTAAAGAAACACGCTAAGGCTCATGAAATCACAAAAAGCCTACAGTATTTGAACTCAAGTACTTTCAGTAGCTGAAGAAGATAACAAAAAAAAGGGAAAGAAAGTAATAAATTAAAAACTTAAAGAAATTTTAAGAAAACCCCAAGAAATTCTGATTCTCAAAAGCAGAAGATTGAAGAAAAGATCCTGAAAGAAAAAAAAATCGCATACCAGTTCTGAAACTCTTATTACGCGGTGAAAAAAATAAGGATAAAATGAGGGCATATAAAAAACAATCAAAAAGATTAGAGCACAGGGAGGAAGAAAAAGAGTGTGTGTATATATGTATATATGTACGGTAGGAAGAGAAAGCAGCAGCAACACCACCCACTGATACATCAAAAGGGACATCAAGTTGCCCTCGGGGCACATTCAAAGTGGCAAAGACGGTGTGTGTTGGAGCTTGTCAACCCAGCGTGGAGAGTTCGAATTCTGGGAGGAGCAGCCAAGTGATGTAAAATCTGTTGAGAAATTGGTTGTTCAAAACCAACAAAGGAAGAAGTGAAAAATAGCTAACAACTTCGGTCGACCGAACTGAACTTCGGTCGACCGAAACTCTGCAGGATTTCAACCAAGAAGCTGCAGGAGTTTTCGGTTGACCTTTCGGTCGACCGAAATGGAGGTTCGGTTGATCATTCGGTCGACCGGAAAAGTTCGGTTGACCAACCGGTCGACCGAAATTTGTGACCGTTGGACGGTTTTTTGCCGTTGGGAACTCATTTTGGAGGCTTTTCACTTGGTTTTTGGCACCATTTCGTGAATATGAACTAGGCCTATATATAGAGGGGTCTAGTTCAATGAATAAACACTTTTGATATTATTACAATCTCCATAAACAAGATCAATCAATTTCTTACTCATATTCTTACATCTTTATTGTGTTTCTCAAGTTTTGTTGGTAGAAATTATTTGTGCTTTATATTTCTACTACAAGGCTTGATCAATCCTTCAAACCATCTGCCGGAAAACCTTGAAGCATCTCAAATTTACCGGAGAAGGGGCAAATATTGTTTGAGGACAGCGATCACGCGTTTGAGCCTTTGCATCGAAGTTCTTGTTCTTGATTCCTTGTTGCTATTTCGGTTTGTTAATTCTCCTACTCGAAGGTGTTATTTCCAACAATCTCCAACAATATTCTTGCAATGGAGAGTGAAACAACTATGGCTACAATAAAGTTGATAAATCAAGACTTGGTACGGTTGGATCGTTTTGATGGCACGAACTTCACAAGGTGGCAAGACAAACTGAAATTCCTCCTTACGGCATTGAAGATCTTCTATGTGCTTGATCCGAACTTGGAAGATCTACCCGAACCATCCGACAAAGACACCGATGAATCAAGGGTGAATAGAAAGAAGCGTGAAGAGGATGAATTAATATGCCGTGGCCATATTCTCAACTCTTTGTCGGATCGATTGTATGATCTCTACACCAACACAACGTCGCCAAAAGAAATATGGGATGCATTGGAAAGTAAGTACAAAGCGGAGGAAGAAGGTACCAAGAAATTTTTAATTTCTAAGTACTTCGATTTTAAATTTCTTGAGAATATCCCCTTGCTTCCCCAAATTCATGAATTGCAAGTGCTAGTCAACAAGTTGAAAGCGGTGAAGATTGAAATCCCGGAGACCTTTCAAGTGGGGGCAATTATTGCAAAACTCCCCGGTACTTGGAAAGGATACCGGAAGAAAATTATGCATAGTTCCGAGGATCACTCCTTGGAACAATTGCAAAAACATTTGCGTATTGAAGAAGAGTCAAGAATGCGTGATAAGAGTGAAAACTCTTATGAAGGCACTTCCAAAGCAAATGCAATTGAGAAAACTAAACCGCCAACAAAGTCCAACAAAAGGAAGCCTTCAACGAACTTCAACAAGTTCAAGAAGAAGACAAAAGGAGGTTGTTTTGTATGTGGCAAATCTGGACATTATGCAAAGGATTGTAGACACCGAAAACAAAACAACTTCGAGGGCAAAGTGAATTCCATCAAAGAGGATAAAATTGTGGCCACCATTTGTGAAATCAATGCAATCAAGGGAAAAGTTCCCAGATGGTGGTATGATACTTGTGCTACAATACATGTATCATATGACAAATCTTCTTTCAAGACTTATCATGAAGTTGATGGAGACCAAGAGATTCAAATGGGTAATGAGGTTCGATCTAAAGTGATTGGAAAGGGAAGTGTGGATATCATCTTCACTTCCGGCAAAACCATTACCTTAACCAATGTACTACATGTTCCCGACATGACTAGAAATTTGGTTAGTGGAAATCTCTTAGGAAAATCGGGTATCAAAAGTGTATTTGAATCCGGAAAACTTGTATTATCCCTAAATGGGAAATTTGTTGGAAAAGGCTATTCTAGTGAAGGAATGGTCAAATTATGTACTGTTGACAATTTGAATGATAATAAAAATAACTTTGCTTATGTTGTTGATTTATTTTCATTATGGCATGCTAGATTAGGACATATTGGAAAAAGTACTATGAAACGTATGATGAAATGTGATTTAATTTTATATGATGAAAATGATGTCTTTAAATGCAAAACTTGTGTAGAAGCAAAAATGGTTAAAAAGCCTTATCAAAGTGTAAAAAGGACATCTAGTATCTTAGAACTAATTCATACGGATATTTGTGAATTAAATGGTATGTTAACTAGAGGTGGAAATAGGTATTTTATTACCTTTATTGATGATTGCACTAGATATACCTATGTTTATTTAATGAAACATAAAAGTGAAGCTTTTGATATGTTTAAAGTGTATAAAAATGAGGTTGAAAATCACCTAAACAAGAAAATAAAAACCTTAAGAAGTGATAGAGGTGGTGAATACTTTTCTAGTGATTTCAACATATTTTGTGAACAACATGGCATAATTTATCAATGTTCGGCACCTAGAACACCGGAACAAAATGGTTTAGCTGAAAGAAAAAATAGAACTTTAGTTGAAATGATAAATGCCATGCTTACCTATGCTAAGTTGCCATTTAATTTGTGGGGTGAAGCATTGTTAAGTGCATGTAGGATATTGAATAGAATTCCTTCTAAACAAACTAAGGTTTCTCCTTATGAATCTTGGAAAGGAAGAAAACCTAACATTGGATACTTCAAAGTGTGGGGGTGTCTTGCTTATTGTAAGAACACAAACCCTAATAGAACCAAGTTGGGTCCAAGAGGCATTAAATGTGTCTTTGTTGGATATGCTAGCAATAGCAAATCATATAGATTATTAAACTTGGAGACCAATGTGATTATTGAATCAAGTGATGTAGAGTTCTTTGAGGATTCGTTATCTTCGGATAATGAATTGGGGGAAAATCTCTTAGATATCCCTAGCTCAAGTGGAACACAAGATGAAACATCTTCTAAAGGTGTTGATGAGTCAAGTGAGCCACGAAGAAGCAAAAGAACTCGAATTGAGAAGTCTTTAGGACCGGATGAAATTGATTCTCAACGCATTTCCTTTTACTTAGTAGAAGGAAATGAATTGAATGTCGTAAGAACAATTCCATTTGTTCTACATGTGGAAACCGATCCTAAAACTTATAGAGAAGTTATGACTTCTCGTGATAACATGTTTTGGAAAGATGCAATCAAAGATGAAATGGATTCAATAATGTCAAATAATACTTGGGAGCTTGTCGATTTACCACCCGGATCCAAACCTATTGGATGTAAATGGGTATTCAGGAGAAAATACAATGTTGATGGTTCTCTAAATACCTTTAAAGCTAGATTAGTAGCTAAAGGATATCGACAAAGAGAAGGAATAGATTATTTTGATACATATGCACCGGTAGCTAGAATAACATCGATAAGGATATTATTCGCACTAGCTTCAATACATGACTTGCATGTTCACCAAATGGATGTCAAGACGGCATTCTTAAATGGGGATCTCGATGAGGAGGTTTATATGGAGCAACCTGAAGGTTTTGCTCTACCCGGAAATGAACATAAAGTGTGCAAGTTAGTAAAATCGTTATACGGTTTAAAACAAGCACCTAAAAAGTGGCATGAGAAATTTGACTTAGCTATAATTTCGTTCGGTTTTAAACATAACAGTGTAGATAAATGTTTATATTCAAAAGTATGTGATGATTATGTGATATTTATATGTTTATAATATGTTGATGACATGTTGATTATGAGTGATCACATGGATGGAATAAAAGAAACAAAGAGGTTTCTATCTTCCACATTTAAGATGAAGGATCTTGGACAAGTGGATACCATTTTGGGTATCAAAGTCACAAAGACTAGTGGGGATTACCATTTAAGTCAATCACATTATGTTGAGAATGTGATAAATAAGTTCAAACACTTGAACATAAAAGAAGCAAGTACCCCAATTGATCCAAGTTCAAAACTTGTAAAGAATGATGGAAGGGCAATTGCTCAATTAGAATATGCAAGTGTCATTGGGAGTCTTATGTATGCAGTTCAATGCACAAGACCTGACATAGCATATGCAATTAGTAAACTTAGTAGGTTTACTAGCAATCCAGGCAATGACCATTGGAAAGCAATTGGAAGGGTTCTTGGGTATTTAAAGAAAACCAAGAACTTAGGTTTACAATATACTAAATTTCCGGCTGTATTGGAAGGATTTACCGATGCTAGTTGGATATCTAGCACGGGTGAGAATAAATCCACTTCCGGTTGGGTGTTCACTCTTGGAGGAGGAGCTGTTTCTTGGAAATCAAAGAAACAGACATGTATAACGCACTCGACCATGGAATCCGAATTCGTAGCATTATCGGATACCGGAAAAGAAGCTGAGTGGCTTAAGGATCTCTTTTATGAGATACCTTTGGGACCGAAGAATACATCTTCAATATCTATCTTGTGTGATAGTCAAGCCACGTTAGCAAAAGCATACAATGAGGTATACAACGGAAAGTCTAGACATATGAGTCTAAGACATGACTACATAAGGAAATTAATCAAAGATGGAATAATTTTCCTAAATTATGTTAAGTCTATCGAGAATCTAGCGGATCCTCTAACTAAACCTCTAAATCGAGATTTAGTAACATCTACATCGAGTAGGATGGGGTTGAAACTCTTAAAATAGAAAGATTCACCAATGATAGCAACCCTACCTGTCATTACTCAAAAGGTAATTCACGGGTTCAAAGGGTAACAACAAGTCATTTGATATGTGGATAGTTTCAGCATTATTCAAATCCGCGATAACCCTATCCTAGTTAAATAATGCTGGTTGTTACTGAAGTGAGGGTTGAGCTTCAAGCTCTTAATGAAGTTCAGTGCTAAGAGCACAAGCATCTCTAAAAGTAACAAAGATGCTGGAAGAATTTCACCTAGATGAACTTCGAGGTGGTGCCGCCTCAATAGAGAGCTAGAGTTACTCTCTTAAAAGTTTGTCGAAAAGGATGAGCGCAAGGCCATAAAAGCGCTAAGCGAGTTTGAGGAACTTGAGAACACGTGGTGCTCATGTGTGTGTTCTTACCGGTATCGTCACATGGAATAACTGGTTCAAAGCTTCAAGCTACCTTTGATTCCGACTTTACTTTGTTAGAATTACACTATGGTTAGATTCAAATCGAAAGATATCTAATCCTTAGGCATGAGTATCGTTCATGTTGAATATGAGACTTGTTAATTTTGAACAAGTGGGGGATTGTTGAGAAATTGGTTGTTCAAAACCAACAAAGGAAGAAGTGAAAAATAGCTAACAACTTCGGTCGACCGAACTGAACTTCGGTCGACCGAAACTCTGCAGGATTTCAACCAAGAAGCTGCAGGAGTTTTCGGTTGACCTTTCGGTCGACCGAAATGGAGGTTCGGTTGATCATTCGGTCGACCGGAAAAGTTCGGTTGACCAACCGGTCGACCGAAATCTGTGACCGTTGGACGATTTTTTGCCGTTGGGAACTCATTTTGGAAGCTTTTCACTTGGTTTTTGGCACCATTTCGTGAATATGAACTAGGCCTATATATAGAGGGGTCTAGTTCAATGAATAAACACTTTTGATATTATTACAATCTCCATAAACAAGATCAATCAATTTCTTACTCATATTCTTACATCTTTATTGTGTTTCTCAAGTTTTGTTGGTAGAAATTATTTGTGCTTTATATTTCTACTACAAGGCTTGATCAATCCTTCAAACCATTTGCCGGAAAACCTTGAAGCATCTCAAATTTACCGGAGAAGGGGCAAATATTGTTTGAGGACAGCGATCACGCGTTTGAGCCTTTGCATCGAAGTTCTTGTTCTTGATTCCTTGTTGCTATTTCGGTTTGTTAATTCTCCTACTCGAAGGTGTTATTTCCAACAAAATCTTTAGACATAGCAGCTTGGTATTGTAAGATCCATGGAAGAGGGTCTCTTGGGGCAACAAGTAAAAGGGCGCACGGACACTGGCTATGGAGGACATATCCCGTTGTTTACCTCCTTGAGTTTGAGAAGAGCCAAAAACTCGAAGTTCAGAATTTAATCTGACGAAATTGGGACACCTGGATATCAAAAAAAAAAAAGGAAATCAAGTTCCCCTCCCAACCAAAAAGCAAGTTTGTACCATTTAACTCTCCAATATTCACCATCTCCCTCGGTGAATATGCGTGAGAGAGAAAACTCAAATACATGACATCACATTCAAGGAGTTCTAGAGAGAGAAAGAGTACTGTCCTATCCTATACCTACCCTACATGGTGGTCTTTCTTCGCCATACTTTAATTCAATTCTTATCTTGAATTTTTTTTCTCCAGCTAATCGTCTGTTTAGTAGCCCCACCAGTTTTGTGAAACTTGCAGAAAACTGTAAGTCTGTAACGCTCCTTCTCTGTCTAAAGAAGACTCTAATACATAATGAATTATACGTATGTTGACAATGATAGCTCGGTCGGTCCACTTATTCTAAATTAATCTATTATTTTTATCTTAATTAACTTCTTTGATAAAGTTTTTAACTTTGAAGTAGTTTTTTGAACTTCAGTAAGATATAGATTTATTTTACAATTAGAGACACAGCATTTTAGATAACTAATTAATTTTTCATTTCATTTGGTAATTATTTATGTCTTTAACATTATTTAGTAGCTCAAAGTTTTTTTTTTTTAACGGAAAACTTGCAGTCGCTTCCCTTTGAGTGAACCATCGGGTTGAAACAATAACTTGCAAATTACGTCAGTCAGGTTAATCACACTAAATAAGTCCGATACAACAGGTTCAACCGAAAAAATATTGTTTAGATTGAATCTATCATTTGTAACTTTACTATAATACTTCTATAAATTAGGATTTCTTTATGAAATAAGCGGGACCCACTAACAATAAAGTTAATTGAAGAACGATCAATTTAAGTAAAAGAAAGGGACAAAAAATTGCCTTATCATCACACATTTCCAAAATATTGTCTTCAATAATTCATTTTCTTGTTAAGTGCCCTTCTTTAATTTTTATAGTATTTATTTATATTAGATCATTTGATACGTCATGTCCCTAAATAAAAATCATGAAGCCATCGGGAAAAAAAAAAAAAATTAACATCGAGAATTAATAATTTATTGATAAAAATTCCAGCAGTTTTATGTAATTAATTTGGAATCAAATCAGTTCGTGATTAAAGTCGACAAACTTAAAAGGTATAGGTCATTTTCTAATATTAAAATGAGGGACGGATTTGGGGACGGGCCAAATTATCCTACAGCTAGCCCTTCCTTCTAGTCCAAATATTAATTTAAAAAAAAAATTGAAATTTTATATTATTTATTATTATTATTATTGCGTAATAACCCGTCCTGAATTGTTTCCTAAATCCAACCCCAAAATTTAAAATCTAATAGTAAATCTCAAAATTGTAATAAATAAAAAGACATCATGAATGTTAGTACTAAAAAATAGTTGGTGATAAACCTTGTTCATTATCAATTGTGCTACATATACATAATGATTTATTTACATATAATATGATGATATATGATTGAGTCGAAATTTTTTTAACAAAAAAAAAACCTCAATCTCTTTTTTATAGATCTGTATGTAAATTATTATGTAATTTTATTATATACAAGTAGCATTATTCATTTTGAAGAAGCCAAATCGATAGACGAGATTTATATTTCACCACATATATATTTAAAAAATGAAATAATAATTTATTAACTAAACAAATTCTTTCTTTTACAATCTATAAATATACTTATTTACAGATAAATAAATTTTTAAGCTTAGCTTCGTTCGAAAAACCAAAAATAAAAAAATAAAATAAAATTAAGCTTAGCCAAGCAGGCACTAATTTTTGTTTGGAAAATACCTTTTGTACACCATGCTTTACAGCATGGTGTACAACTCCCTCACATGAAAGGGGCTTCACCATGAATAAAAAAATTGGGGGACCCCCTCTTGTTAGAGGGGACTGTACACCATGCTGACATCCTTCTTTTTGTTTTATGAGAAGAACTCACAGTAAATATAAGAAATTATCAAACGTTTTAGTTCCCTTCTTAAAAATTTTAAGTTTCCTACAATTCTTTTGTAAGGTCGACTTCTATAAAAGAAAAGTATCCATGCTAAAATAGTTAATTATGTTTTTAGTTAAATTCTTTATTCTGTTGTTTATTTATTTATTTACTTATTTTCCTTCTTGCTATTATGATGTAAGCTTATCGAAAATCAAGCATATTTAGTTGTGTATATAAGTTACTTAGGATCTGTTTGATAGCATTGAATTTTATGGAAAATGTCACATCCGAAAAATTCGAATTTTACATTGGTTGTTTGATACGAAAGTGAAAATGAAGTTTGAATTCCAAGGTAGTGGTTAAGTTTGTTTTCAACTAATTTCATGGAAAATGATTTCTTATGGTTTATGTGAGTTTTTATTTTCCAACTTACATTGAATTAATTTGCATTTCCACCTTTGCTAATCAAACGGACATTTAGTAAAAAGTTTTTAGATTTTTAATTTCTATAGAATAATTGAAAACCAAATTTTGAAAACACATGTAATAAAATGAATATTTTGAAAAAAATAATTAGTAATTACTAGTCCTTGAAAATTTACATGTTTGGCTAAACTTAAAAAGTTTACATATAAGGAAATATGTATTAAAATAATTAATTTTGTTAGTACAAATTCTAATAAATAAAAATAACTTAATTCAAAAGCAAGAGTTAATTTCAAAGTGAGTATTGTTTTATTTTTTTTACTTGAAATTAAGAAAAACTAACATATTGAGCATGTTTGGAAACAAGCAAAGTTTTAATTTTTTAAGCTTAGCCAAGCATGATTGCGCATTTTAAGTCTCTGTTTGGTAGTCATTTTTTGAGAGAAAATGTATTTTTGAATAGTTGATTGATGAAAAATGTGTGATTATAAATTAAGGAAAAGTTTTGAGTTTGCGTGTAATATTATTTTATTAAAGAATGTGTGGTTGAAAATAAAAGAGAGAAAAATACATTTTTGAAAAAATGACTACCAAACAAGGGATAAGCTTGGAAGTTGCTTAAGCTTACTTTTCAGTAACTTTTGTTTTCTTACACGTTTAGATAGATTACTTACTTATTGTTTCTAGGTAAAAATATTACTTGTTTTAACTTGAATACAGGATTTTACTTCTAAATAGATAATTTATTTTTATTTTTAACTTCGACTAATTATTTTAAGAACTATGCTACTTGTACAATATTGGTTGATAACATTGGTTGACAATTACTCACATGGGAGGGAGGCCCACGATGAATAAAAAAATTATGGACCCCTTTCATGTGAGATGATTGTCAACTAATATTATACGAGTAGCAAAATTCTTATTTTAAATCCTACTCGTTAAACTTAGTATTTATACATTTTATCCCCAAACTTTTAGAATAGTAGCAAAGAACCCATAACCATTTTATTGAGATAATTAATCTCTAACCTTTTGGGAAATTAGCATAGTTGTCATTTTCCATCCACTTTGACTGTTGAGGTAACGTAAAAATAACATATTTTCCATCTTTAAATAAACAAAAGGGTATATATATGCACACACCATATATTTTTTTTTAAATGCATCACATTTTAATTACATTAAATGTCTCTAATATTTATTTATTGTCATACTATCTCCAACTTTTTCATTTCTTATCCAATTATCTTAATTAGCACAAACCATCCTCGGTTTCATCTTTTTGTTGCACGTTTCAAAATAAAGGACATACTTTTGTAAGTTGTTAATTTTTTTAATTTTTTTTGCTAATTAAAATCTACGAGATACATATTAAGAGGGTGTTTGGTGGGGATTTTTTAGTAGATTGTGATAGAAATTTTTGAAATTTATGGTTGAAAAGTTGAGAGACCCATAAAAGATGTGATTAATATTAATTTTAATCCGATCCAAACAGACTTTAAGTCTTTTTATGCCTTTTAATAGTTTTTTTGGATGAAAAAGATCACCAAAGAAAATATATGTTAATCAATAAAAAGTTGAAGATCAAACGTAAGAAAAAAAAAGTTAAAAAATAAGTATAACTTTACGTAAAGATTATTTTTTTTTTAATGCAGTCAAAATGTATTATCTTATAAAAAGTGCAATGCCATAACCACCCTAAACAAAAAAGGAAAAAACCTAAAGTGCTCATGTAATCTCCCAAACTTGTATGGTTTGTGCAGTAACAAACACATGGAAAAATAAAAATCCCAACGCATCGCTCTTCGGGCGTAGTTCAGTAGTACAAAAGATAGGAGTAAGATAATCTCAGTTGAGTTGATAGTCGCAGTGTGAGTGTTCAATTCCTACCTTTTACAAAATATGAAATTAGACTCTTTGTGGGCACCAATATGACAGCTCTTGTACCTTGACCTGTTAAGGTACATCCTGCAATTTATCTCATCTACAATACTCTAGAGGTGGGGTAATGGGGGACCCTCAAGGTTCAAATTCAACATTTAAAAATACCGACGCATCTTTTCTCCACCGCACTCCTTCAATCTCGCCACCGGCACCTTGCCCCAGCCAAAATTGTCACCACCTACCTACACTTAGCTCCTGATTAATATAGATTAAAATCAAATTTTTAGTAAATTTTGATATAAAAGTTAATAAAATACATAGATGAAAAATTGTGGATCTCACGAAATATGTGATTAAAATTAATTGTTGACTTTGATTTATATTAAAACCTAAGCATTTGTTTGATTCCTATTATTTTTAAAATATATTTTGTCTATCTTCTTTTCGATCACACATTCTTCAATAAAATAATGTTACACGCAAACTCAAAAAAATTTCTATTAAACTACTATTTCAAAATACATTCTTAGGAAAAAAATGAGGCTCAAACAAACAGGGACTTAATGTCTGATTTAAAACAGAAAACTAAATAGAAGAAAATGAAAGGAGAAAAGAATTTCTTTCCCGGTCAATCCCAATCACCCACTACCTTTGGCAGCCAAATATTATGCCCTTGGTCCCAATATTATAAATTTCATTTTTATTCGAGTACTGGATAAAACATATAGTCGCGATAACACAACAATTGTTAAGTTAAATTCGAGAGTCTGACTTGTCCATCCGCCCTCATATTATGAACAATTTTTTTTCTTCTAAATTCATTTTCAACCACACATTTTATAAAATCCATAACTTTTTATCAACTTTCAATCACATTTTTCATTATCAAAATCTATAAAATAAAAAAAAATAAAAAATTGATGTTTAAATTTTATCTCATTATTCGTCTGTTACCCTTTTTTTTTTGTCACACAATCTAAATTCATACTAAATCAAAATCACGCAATTTAAAGGTTATAATCAATTATCAGAACATGTCATAGTCACATACCATCTAGTTTTTGAATTGTTTTTTAAAAAAAATTGTTAATTTTGAAAATATATTATTAAAAACTATTGTAGCTATGAAATTTTCTCGTAATTTATATAAGTTTAGCATTGTTTGTCTCTTGTTTGCTGAAATTTATTTTTAACTATATATTTTATGAGATTCATAATTATATTAATTTTTCAATGATATATTTCATCAACTTTCATCAAAATTTATTAAAATTTTTAATGAGTAGTTAAATAAAAGGATTAACCTATTTGTACATTGATTTTGCACAACTAGATTGACAGATGCAGGTGTATCATTGATTTGAATTTCAGAAAGAATAATGCTACTTGTACATAACGGAGTTATATAATGATTTATATACGAATTAAATGTCAAAAAGAAAGTGTTGAATTTTTTTTTATTTTGTTGAAGAAATCTTAACTCACTCATACTTGGTTGGATGAGAGATGCTACTGAAACATGGAATATTGACAGGGCTGAGGTGAGCCCCTGTTCAAAATCCTGTCAATATTCCCTGTTTGAATAGCATTATACTGGTCGAATAGTGTACTATATAATTCAAATTAGGAGCAATGCTACACGAATATTGAAGATGATCGTATGGGTGATCATATGTAAGTATGAGGAAAAAAATATTTTATTCATATGAAACTCACACACTCACATACGATCACCCATATAATCACCCTCAATAGTAAAGTAGCATTTTTCTTCAAATTTGGGGATACAAGCGTGCACATGTCAATTTGTCTGTATAAAATCAATGTACGTACACGTTGGATGTCCAACTGTCCAGTCGACGGGTCCCACCACTTCACCTGAAAATGTGATGGGAAGGTTTGTCACTGAACTCCACCACTAGCTGCCGTGTGTCTCCCCTAAATCTTATTTTCAACCCTTAACGCCTCTTTGTTCAGATATTGTACATGGATAAAACTATTTTGTTAGAAGAATTTAATAGAAAATTTGACATAATTTATGTTACATAGATGATTCAATAAAAAAATTAATTGAATTTTATACTGTTTAATAATAAAATATCACATGACATTATATGAATTTTGCTACTTGTACAACATTGATTGACAACATAGGTTGACAATCATCTCACATGAAGGAGGGTCCACGATTTTTTTATTCATCGTGGACCCCCTTCCTATGTGAGTGATTCTCAATCAACATTATCAATGAATATTGTATTTGTAGCATGGTTTGACATTATATTAAGTTTTATATCTACTTGAATCTTCAGATAACATGATTGATTGTACATTACACGCAACCGACAAATTTTAGAATTTTAAGGACTTTAAAAAATTGAGCATTGTGTTTTTAACTTACTTTTTAAAAGTAAGTTTTAATTTGTAAAAAAAAAAAAAAATTGAGCACAAACGTGATGGAACCTTTTGGATTATCGCTAGTACATTGTTAGAGCATTTTCAAGTATAAAATATTTTTTATTTTAAAAAGTCGGTGTTTAAAAATAATGTTCAGGAAATTCTCTATTTTTTAATAGTAATTTTTTGAAAAATATGTGATTAAAAAATAGTTTTTTTTTTACGTGCTGAATATTTTATTGTGAGAATATATAGTTGAAAATAAATTAATTTTTTTTTTTTGTTTTAATGATTATCAAATAGGGACTTGATGAACAATGATTAAAAAAAGTTCTGTTTTAACTATAACACCACGTGCTTCATTCTCGTAATTAACATGTCTATCTAGATTATGTATTAATGTTATATTTACTGTTTAATTATTATAACTATCTTTCTCGTGACTAATTATATTTTGCGGTGGAATGTACCTTTCACGCCCTACAAGATTGGCTTACTTAGCAAAGTTAATTATAATGTGTATATAATTCTATTAAATGAAAATAAATTATACAATATATTCATTTAATTTTATGCTACTAGTTTTATTACTTTCCATTATTATATTAATAAATCTAGACTTTTACTTGGAAACTTTCTTCTATTATATTAAGTAAATTCTATTTACTTAAATTGGTTAATAGTTAAGCAAGAAATTATTAAGTTTTGACCTGCTAATGAAATCGACCAATTTAAATTTTATTAATTATGTACCAAAAGCTCATGATGGCAAAAACACCCGTCCTGCCCCGCCATCACGCCCTGCCCCCTGAAAAAAAAGTTAAACAATTGTCAATTTAAATATTTACCTAACTAATAATTGTTATATAATTTATAAATTTGATCATCCAATTTTTTTATTATAATTAAATTATAAAATCAAAACCAATTTATAATACCTTGATCGAAAAAATTAGATTTTTAAAAAATATATATATATGGAATGACCTTTAGGTTATGGGTTAATGATTGAACTTTGAATAATAACATAACTCGAAATATTAAATTTGTATTTTATTCTCTAATAATAGCATAATTTGAAATTTTGAAAATGTAAAATAAATAGGACAGTAAACGGGGCAAACTCTTGTCCCAACCCAACCCGCCCGCCCGCCCGCTGCCCCATTTAATGCGGGTCGTGTCAGGTTGGGATGAGTTGCCTCGTTCCGAACCTATTCCATTAACATCCCTACCTAAAGCTTTCACTTATTAGTGGACTTATTATTAGAAGGCAATACCTTTCCTATTACTAAACATCTCATTACAAAATAAAGACTTCGTTTTATTCGTTAGGACCACGAAGCCGTCCAACCAAAGAAAATAATCATATTCTTCTACTGTTGCAGCTTCTGGGATTTTAAGACTTGCTTGCACACAATGTACTAGAAATTATTAATTTTTCTTGTGTTTGAATTTATGCTTTATGTCATGATGAATTCATTCTTCATTATTTGAATCATATGAATACTCATCTGCCCCATTTTCACACACACGTATGTGTATTTAAATTTTATGCATATTATATTTTCTCAATATGTATATAGAGAAATTTAAATGTTTTATTTACAATTTTTTTTTTTTTTTTTTAGATTAAATTAGGTTGTAACTTGTAAGAATTCTTCAGAATAGATGTAATGCTTGTAAATTTGATTAATAGAATACTTACCAATAAAGTTTTTAAGAGTATCCAAACATGGCACTAGTCAATTTGTGTTCTGCCTTATGTATCATTTAAAACAATTTATGCATGTAGGCTTTTGATAGGTGTGGTATCTTTTAATTATGGGTGGCATTTAAATAAATGATGCAAGTGTGATCCATGACTATTAATTTGGTGTCTCGCGTGGTGGCAACATGGAAATTCAAATTAATTCTTTAGTATATGAAGATGAGATAATCTTTCATTCATTTAAGTTTATAACGCGAGAGGTTGATAATTCTAAAAGTGGTACCTAAGATGAAATAATATATTATCTATTTAATATAAAAATAACAATTAATGATGAGTTTGGTGAAGTTTTATTTATAATTGATAATGAATTAGGACTTTCAGCACGTTGATTTTGTGGACGGTTAGAGACATCTCTGCTTGTTATTTTAAAAGTAATTGCTAAGGATTCCAAGTAAGTAAACCTCCCACTATCTTCATGAGCACGTTACATTATTAAATATATAAACGTGTTATCAAAATCTGTTATTATGTGATTTTGATATTTGACTATCCCATTTTATGTTATTAATGTTTCTCATAACATATTCATGCACATTAATGCATCCACAAGCATACATAAAATTCAAGGAATAAATTTTTTTCAAATGTCACGAGTCAATAAATGTTTTAAAAAGATATGTATCCTTAATGTTTTTATTACGAGGTATATCTATGCTAGAAAGGTGTGAGTGAGAAATGGAGGGTGGGGGATTGGCGTACACAACAAATGTTCAATGGTAATGTTAATGTTAATGTTAACTGCTTTGCGATACTATCGATAAGATTCGATGTGGTTTCAAATAATGATTGTCTGCTGTATTTTGATTGGTTAGACGATACATCAAGTGAGCTCACGACATCAATATTAAGTTTTTAAATAAATGAAAGGAACGGGATACATATTGAAAAATGTCTTTTATTTTAAAGTAATTTATATGTATATCATATGCATGAGGTTTACTTACTGGGCGTTAGTTCATCCCACGTTATTCTTTCCTATTTTTAGATGAAAAGTGAAAGATGATTCGAGACGACTACTTGTGGTGCGATGGACTCATTACTAATACATTTAAGTATCGACTTCATTTAGAAATTAAAGTTAACATTTAATTTTATTATTTTCTTTTTCATTTAAGTGTAAAAGTTTTTTACAAGTTATACTCATAAATGAAGTCAACAATATTCATTATATTAAAGAAAATTTTAATATTGTAAATTGTAATAGCTACGTCCTTCCTTGAGGAAAAGCTAGATACTTACTATAAATTTCATGGTTTTTTGGGGGTGGAGGGTTGAAAGGAAAATATACATAAATTATATTTATATTGGGAAAAAAATTCAATTTTTTACTTTTAAAATGTTGCGAGGTTGATCGTCAGTCTCCGCCCCGATCTCTCATTTAATTAAACATTTGAGAAATAGACGACCCTTTCACAAATTATAGTAAAACTAATATGACTTGTTCTAATTCTTTTTGAATCAATAATTTAAAAGAGGCGTCATCAATTGAGATTGTGATGAATTTTAACAATTTTTCTAAATTTAGGCGTCTCAATTGAGATTTTAATGAATTTTAATAAAATCTATTAAAATTTAGGTGTTTTCTATTGAAATTTTAATGACATTTAATGAAATCCTTTAAAATTTAAATATGCTCAATAATTAGTGGATTTATAAAGACTTCATTAATATAGGGGAAAATTACATAGAAATCTACATTTAAAGACTAATTTTAAAAAATATGGGGGTTAATTTTAATTTCAAAAATCAGGTGGTAATTAGATTTCAATAATTATAATTAATAAAAATTTAATTAAACCCAATCTACATATTACCCACCCACTCCAACCCCATTTCATTCCCAAATTGCAACCCTAACCATCTATCTCTATCCCGTCTCTCTCTATCACCTCCTCTGCCATCATCCACCCGACCATCTCCTTTTCTAGCGCCACAAAGTTCATCGACCACCGTGGCGAAGGAAGCAACACATAGGCCACGACTTCTTTTGTGACGCCACTGCTTCTGCTCGCAGCGATGAGCTCTCGTCGCTGCTTGCAGAAGCAATGACGAAGACTGGTGATGACTCGGGCCTTCTCACCGGAGATTTCTTCACTTATCTATCCTCTTTTACTTCCCCGGAAAATGATTTGAGCGCTCTCGAGGTAATTTTTTTAGGTGGTTTTTTAGTTAATTTTGCGGTGGTTTTGTGGTGGTGGTGGCAATCTCAGCATTCAATGATCTGAGTGTTGTAGTGGCGATCTGAGTGGTGATTTTTGTGGTGTTGGTGGTAAGGTGATGGTTTGATTGTGGAGGTGGAGGTAGCGATGGACGTTGCCGTGTTGCCTCATTCTCTCTCCCCATTCTACTCCGGCGAACACCGCACGTAGGCCACAATACCACAAGCAGTTGAGCATGAGATCTTACTTTGTGGCAATGGTGCGGTGGGGTTGGTTTTGTTGGATTTGGTGGTGACTGATTTTTGTTGGTGGCGGTTGCGGTAGATCTCACAGTTGAGACAATTTTTGTTGAATTTGGGGGCGGTGCTCTTGGTCATGATACTGACGTTGGTGGTAGTTCTGATGGTGCTAACATTGGTGGTGACGACAGTTGCGATGGTGTGGTTTGTTGTTGGTGGTCATATTTTTTGTTGATGGTTGTGGTTGTGTGGTGCAGGTGACGGTTGTGTGGTGATGGTCATTTTTTGTCGTTGATGTTGTTGGTGGTTGTAGTGATGTGGTACAGGTGGCAGTTATGTGGTGGTCATCATTTTTTTTTTTTTTTTGTTGGTTGTGGTTTTGGTGGTATTGTTGTGGGGTGGGGTAGCATTTGTGACCAACTATTTGATTTTTTGTTACTAACTATTAAACTTTGAACTTAAATTTCGATAATTTGTGACTAATAAAATAAACTATTATCTATAAAAAAAAAATATTTGCAACTTCAAAATAATTTGTGATCAATTAATTTGATAATATGTGACCAATAAATAAATTAACACCTATAATTACGTATATGTGATGTGACTGTATGTGACTTGATTACATATAAGAACAAATTAGATTGACATTATTACAAATAATCACATTGAAAACAAATTTGGTAATGAACACATAAGGTCACATTTTATATCACAGGTAACAATTCACGGGTCAAAAGTCAAATTTCATATGTTATCAATATAATGTGCATAGGTCACAAATTCAATAGAAGTGGTCACAGGTCATTATCAAAATAAAAATAAAAATGTGACACTCTATGATCAAGTATATGCATATTTGACCTGATCACAGACAGTCATTGAAAACACGATTAGTCACACTAAAAACAAATTTAGTCACAGACAGTCACATCTCACTAACAAATAACATAATTTTCATTAGTCACATACCACACAATTTCATTTGGCACAAATTTCATCAATTCTGTCACTCATATCACAATATTTATATCTATTATTGAAAATGGAATTCGTATTTACCGTCATGTCTAATGGAAACAAGCTTCTATTGTTACATGGAAAAAAGGACTGGAATGGAAAGACAAATAAAAACCCATACACTGTAGCAGCCATCACATTTTATAATACGAGTTATATGTAACAATTCACGGATTACAAGTCATATATCATATGTCACAATGTGCACATGCTACAAATCCAATAGAACTAATCACAAATCATTGGTTAAAAAAAGTCGTCGAAGTCGATTAAGAGGTGAAGAGAAGGTGGTATAATGGGATGATGAGATATGGTGGGTGAAGTGGCATAGGATGGAAATAATTAATGTGTATTATATTATAATTTAATATTTAATAAATTTATTTTTCACCTGATTTTTGAAATAATTTCACAAGTTTGTTAATTTTGAAAAATAATTCTTATATATAGGTGCCATGTGTTGTTCCCTTAATAAAGAGATTTTAAAAGATTTGAATGGATTTCAAGTTTAAAAATACAAGTAACCAAATATTTTGAAATTTCATCATATTTGACTAGATTATTATGGAATTTGTGAAAATTAATCTAAATCCACGAAATTCATTAAGGGTCCGTTTGATTGCAAATGTGAAATTTGGGTGGAAAGAAAATAAATTACAGGGAATTGAATTGTTTAGAATTTGTTTTACCAGGAATTGTGGATTAATTGTGTTTGATTGATATAATTTTCCACCCGAATTTTTTTTGAAATTTTGAATCTTTTTGTATTCGTTTGACTTAATTTTTTTTAATAGAATTTGTCCATTAAAGTGATAAATTTTTTCACCATTGGGTCTAGAATTTGTTCAAATTGTCAAAAAAAAAAAATTAAAAATTAAAAAAATATTTTAACATACCGAATATCATTCGTTTGACTTTATTTTTCATGCAAATTGTCAAATAAATGGATAATTTTTTTTATCATTGGATTTAGAATTTGTTCCAATTGCAAAAAAAAAAATAATAAAAAAAAATTAGCATACCGAATATCATTTGTTTGATTTTATTTTTCATGCAAATTATGAGTTAAATGGATGATTTTTTTCTACCATTGGATCTAGAATTTTTTTTATTACCAAAAAAAAAAAAAAAAAAAAAAAAACTGATAATCAATTTCCCACCAAAGTGGTGGGAAAATAGATTCATTAAATTCAAGGAAAAGGGGCTCATGAAATGGAGGGTGGAAAAATCTTTTCTAGGGAAAAAATGGTATCAAACGGTTAATATCCGAAATAGTTACTGGACTTTGCCAAAAGTACTCAAAAAGGTCACTGAACTTTAAAATGTTCCTAAATAGTCACTGAATTTTGTCAAAAGTTCTCAGGAGGTCACTGAACTTCAAAACTTCTCTAGATAGTCACTTAACATTGCAAAATTTTCACTAAATAGTCACTGAATTTTGCAAATTTTGACCTCATATATCACCAAACTTTGTCAATATTAGTGACCTCTTAGGAATTGCATAGTTCAGTGACTATTTAGGGAAGTTTTGAAATTCAATGACTTCTTGAAAACTTTTGGCAAAGTTCGGTAACTATTTAGGGACGATTTGAAATTCATTGACCTTCCTGGGTACTTTTGACAAAATTCAGTAACTATTTAGGGTATTAACCCTGATATCAAACAATGATAATTCGGTAGAAATGAAAAACATTATCCATTTTCCCTAGAAAATGGACCCTATCAAACATGGTCTAAAATTTATAATCTTTTAAAATCTATCAAAATCTTAATTGATGACACCCTCGTAAATCTACGTAGATTTAGCCCCTGTTTGACCCCTATTTCTTAAAATTCATTTTTAATTGCAGGTATCTATAACTTCTACCTATTTTTTAATTATACATTTCATCAACATTTATTAAAATTTACTAAAAATATGATTTTTTTTTTTTTTTTTTTTTTTTTTTTAACTAAATCAAATATGGACATAATAATGGACCAAACACAACGTTGAAAAAGAATCCCGTCAAACTCTAAGAATTCATTCACATAAGAATTAATATACTTAATTATGAACAATTATGAACAATGTTATCTAACACTAATTTAGGTTGTTACACTCGACACTTTGATTAAATGAATTTATTACATTACATTTAAATAAATATATCATTTAGTAACGTAGTTATTAGCAAGTTTAGTGTTTGATACCGGTGATGTTGAATACCATTGCTAAATAATTATAGATGATTTTAGGTTTAACTCTCCAATTTTTTATGGGAAGAATTCAAAAGTAAGGCATTAACTATGCACACTTCAATTTTCATGTTTCAAGTTGTCCAAATGCAAAAATCAGGTTTTTATTTTTTTATTAAAAATATTTTATTAATTAATTATAATAAAGTCAAAATTATATAATTAATGGTCACAGTTACATAATTATAGGTCACAGATTATTTTGAAGTCACAAATCAAAAAAATTATAGGTCACAGATTATTTTAAGGTCACAAATCAAAAATTTTATAGGTCACGGATTATGTCGAGGTCACAAATCACAATTTTATAAGTCATAGTTTATCGATTGGTCACATATTTTAAAATTTGTTGGTCACGTATTATTTTGAAGTCACAAATTAAAAAATTTATAGGTCACAAATTATTTCGAAATCACAAATCAAATAATTTATTGGTCACAGATTTTTTCGATGTCACAAATCAAAATTTTTATAAGTCACAGATTATGTGAAGGTCACAAATCAACAATTTATAAGTTACAGTTTATCGATCGGTCACATATTTTTAAATTTGTTGGTCACGAATTATTTTTTTAGTCACATATTATCGAATTTTATGGTTACACTTTAATAGCTAGTCACATTCACCAAACCTCGACCCCGACCCCGACGCAATACTTTGTCATAAACACCGTCCATTTTAGCACCACCTATCGCCAGAGCCACTGTACAGTGGCAGAACCACCACCATCGCATCCACGGCCAGCCCCACCAACATTACCGCCACCACCTCAACACCGTCCCACCCAAACCACCGCCACTACCAACACCACCATTTCAATCTGCAACACCACCTGCAACAACCACCCACCATCGTACCCACCTGCACCTCCAATCAACCACCGCACCCCCCACCACCGTATCCAACCACAGTATCACCATCACCACCAACTCACCAAACACCACAACAACTCACGAACACCACTGTGCACACACCCACCACCACCGCCCTTAGATCAAAAAGAGTAAAAATCCCCCAAAACTCACCCATGCCGCCACCACCAGATCCACCAAGATGTGACAGAAGCTTGGAGTCGCCAACAAATACACTAACATCTGGAGAATCACCTCTAACAACCACCCACCACCGCACCCACCACCACCGCATCCAAACACACTATCACCACCACCACCAACCATAATTGAGCCACCAATCCACCACCCACCACACACCACATTTGCACCACAACTCTCGAACACCACTGCACACACTCCCACCACCACGCCCTCAGATCGGAAAGAGAAAAAACCTCAATAATTGAGAGACGGGAGAATCTGAGAGATGGGAGATCGAAGAATGCAGCAGTGAACGCCGCCGATGGGGAGATTGAAGAACGCAGCAGTGAGAGACGGTCGCGCCTCTTGCAAGATTTGAAAAATAACGGGAGAATCTGAAAAATTGAGAGATGGTAGCGCCTCTTGCCGGCGCCGGTCTTCTTGCAGCGATACCGATCACGCATCGGAACCGGCGCCAATCTTCAGAGCGTTGCGTTGCGTGGGTATGATTTGAGAGACGGGAGAAAGAGACGGTGAGAATAGAGAGAGAAAATGGTGGAAGAAAATGTTTAGGGTTAGGTAGGGTAGGTCCGTGGGTATGATATAATATTCAGTACCTGATTTCTGCATAATTAAAGTTTGAAACTTATTTTTGTAAATGGATCTTCAAACACCGGCTGGCGTGTAAATTCCTCATTTTTTATTGAGTAGAAAAGGGACCCATCCAATTATTCGATTATGGCACAAACTTTAAAGGGCTGAAACTCATGAACCTAATTATTCCACATGGTTGCCTTTTGCACGTGAGATTGAATTGTGACTTATACGAAAGAATGACTAAAGGGATTTTAATTAAGGAAAATGCAAAAATAAATAACTGAAATGGTCTACACTTAAGTTTGTTAACTAGTATTATACATATATCAAAAAAATTATTTAATATGCACATTGAATTTATTTTTTTGTCCAAAATACCACGTCCCTATTTGACCCCCATTTTTTTAACTTATTTTTATTCACATATTTATAAAATAATGTTATCTAACACTATTGATGTTACAAAATCAGTCTACATGATATTATGAGCCTGTTTGAAGCTCTTTTTTACGAGAGATTTCTTCTAAACCGCATTCTCCTACAGTAACTAGCATAATTGCACCTGACAAATAGTTACTCATGTGTCAGTGATCATTACAAAATGGAAGAAACCGTTGAGGGACCTGGACCAATATGTCCTTAGCTTTGCTTGGCGATTTACAGAAATAACCTCCATTATTCAACCCTATCCTTCCAAGTCCTTGGGTGCAACATGGGAGGAGATATTTGGAAATTGATATCATTAAAATATTGGACAAATGTTGTAAGGCATATGCAAGTTATTCATGTGTCAGGCAATCAATACTTTTGCCTGACATTTTCTCGTGAGAATGGGAAAGAATTGGGGGCAAACAGGCTCTATATAATAAGTTCAATTAAATGACTCATTTAAATGTACATTTCATTTAATGTCACATTAGTGATACACTGAAAACTATTACTCTATTTCATATGATCCACTATTTTTATCAATTTTTAAACTATACATATTTCATCAACTTTTATTTAAATCTTCTAAAAATTTGATTTTTAGCAAATTCAAACATGGTTAATTTTTTATTTTTTTTATTTGATAAATGAGTAATGATAGAAAAACAACACTTACACCAAATGGCCCACGCCAACATGGATTCAATCAAAAGTCATGATGTTGCTTCTAATTGGACTTTTCTTACACTTGAATGATGTGGATGTATTCTTGACAAGCATTATCTCGAAGCTCTTACACCAAATGGCCCACGCCAACATGGATTCAATCAAAAGTCCATGATGTTGCTTCTAATTAGACTTTTCGTACACTTGAATGATGTGCATGTATTCTTGACAAGCATTAACTCGAAGCTCCCACAAGGTATAAACTAGGCAAACCTTTCTTGATGAATCTGTCTTGTCCATTGGCAAAGACCTCATTATCCTCTTTAACTCTCTGCACTTTTCGAAATATGCATTCTCAGGTAGACAGCAGCTTGACAAATAGACACATCCACAGGAATTTTGTTATCGACTCCTGATGAAAATTCTGTCCAAATTTCAAACAAGAGTATAATGGCAAGTCAGAAACAAGTAGAAAATACCCCATTAGCATAGCAACCGGTGATTGTCATCCCAGGTTCTTGTCATTTCCAAAATACCTAACCTTTTGGTAAACTTGATTAGAAAGGACTAGATTGCATAAGTGACAAATTTTGTCACACGCATCTCTACTTTAATTATGTTCGATCATATCTAACATCGCTTGCCAAACATACCCTAAGTACTCCAATAAGTTACTCCTATGATAACTATTAGACAGGCTAAAATTGACGATAGCATTAAGGGGAAAAAAGAAGATGGTGTGAAACTGGGATTTGTCTAAACACCTTCTTATCCACAAAAGACCAAACACCTAAAGATAACGAGTCTTTAGGTTAATTTTAGAAGGGGCTAATATAGCTAACAATGTCGAGCTAGGTTTACAATCTTACCTTCTCCTTCACAAAAGACCCGACCTGAAGGTATTGATAACATAATGATAAAAACTGGCTGAAATCAGCAAATTTGACATCAAACAATATCAAGAGATCAACTAAATCTAGCATATTGAAAAAGAAATCCCTAACTTCAGGTGATTTATAAAGAACTTGAACTTCATTGATGCTAAACCATAAAACAAAGTCGGTTGCAGAATGCAGATAACAATGGAAAATGGAGGAGTTCAAAAGATAGAGTCATTCGAATATGCATTACATAATTGTCATCTAGAATTAAATAAGTGATTGAGCTTCTATAAAACAGTGCAGATATATGTTTCAAACCATCTTCTTCAAAAGTTTGAGTATTTATCACTTCAGCTATTGATATTCTCACTCTCGCACATACAATTGATACATACAACAAATAAAGGAATCGTACAACATTTTATGTTCCATGATAGATTATTTTCAGATGTATCTCAAACAACTATGTGCAGCGAAAGCATTAAAAGAAAAGCAAGCACTTGCTGTCTTTCCCAATACTCCTAAAGAAAATATGCTCAAATCCATTACAAGCAACATCAATCATAGCAGACATAACATGGTACAATAAAGTTATTGCAACTAAAGATCTGCAATTACTATGACTACATATAACATCTTTTACAAGACATAATGAAACAGCTCGATACATAACCTCTCAAAACGGTTTCCCATATTCTTGTGTTGGCTGCTCCCAGGACCCGATGAAGCCTGCAACAAATCAAATATTAATGTGTCTAGCTAGGCAGACAGGAGAGAGAGAGAGAGAGAGAGAGAGAGAGAGAGAGAGAGAGAGAGAGACCATTGCTTAAATATTGATCTGGGTGCAGATTATATACACAATAAACAAATGCATTTCCGAATACAAGTACACTGAGAACTTACTGGGACAAGATAAAGATAAAACTGTGCCATGGTTTATGCAACATAATATTTGAAGTTCTGAGAATCAAAAACTCCATGCTAAATATTAAAACGATGACAGCTGCGACCGGCAGACAGCAGTGATGGAGATTCTAATAAAGACCTAACTGAAGACTTAACTATGAATAGATATACGCATAAAAAGTAATTAAGATTTGCATGTGGTTAGAATAGATTGGTTTAGACGAGTATTTAATGGGTTTCAGTTTGTATATGCTATTATTGAATATTGGTCAGAATAACAAGCATCTTGAAATTTTCCTCATAAATTTGTGCTCTTCTCATTCTCTTTCACGTCCTTTTTTTCCTCTCTCTCTTATTCTGTTTCTCTCTTCCATTCTGCACAAGCCAGGTTTTATTAAAAAATCAGTTTCAGTATTTTCAAATTGAGAAAAGGATGCTTTGGTCCAGTTCTATGGTTCACAGTTGAACCCAAGAACCAGAGGAGTTTTATGATTTCCCTTTTTGCAGAGGACCAACTAGTTATTTACAAAAAAATAAAATAATAAAAGCCATCGAATCTTTATGTGTTCAAGCCAATTCCAGAAAGAACAGCACCAGCAGCGTGTAAACCCTTACACACAAACAAACCCACTCCTTACAAGGAAGTGGATGGAAGTTAAATAACATAACATTAAATCTGTTCACAAAAATAAAAAGAAGTTGGACAGTAAGTGCTCGCTACATTGGCCTCAGTAAAGGTGGTAAAAGATCTTTCTTATTTCTGCAAATTCTTATTTTTCTCGTATTTGTACAATTGACAATGGAAAGAAGTAGACCCAGTGCATATTATTTATCACAAAATAACCAGGTTATTACAGACCCATCTCGAAATTTGTCCAAAATGACTGTTCTGAGTCCAATATGGTCACAAATTCTTATTATTTTAAGATATTTCTCAAATATATATTCAACTGACTTTCAGAAGGAACTCTCCAATATTAGCACAGGATTTTTGTCTTTCCCTAGAGGATGTCACCTTTTGAAATGGCTACTGGTAAATCACAAAAGTAATTGCAGAATACTTTTAAGCTGAAGAATTAATTCAGGCACTCTGGAGTCTGGAAAGGTATCATGGGCAAAGAATTTGGGGGCAGAGGGAAAAGTGATTAGCTATGTTTTAGCTATAACCAAATTTAATCCAGAACAAAATCACACAATTACAACTGTTTAGTTTCGAGAAATTTTTTCCATGCCAATAAAATATCAACGGTTTTTTTCGAATGCCTACCAGCACACTTTTTTTTCAAAGTCAAACAAGTACAATTCAAAACTGCTATTTGAAGCTTCTTAAAGCTCATCTACTATGAATACATATAAAATACTCATTAGAAATTATTACAAAATTAATTAAACTGAAGTTTTGACATACTTATCGGTATTTCTCCGAAGGACATGTATATTGAATCGTCATCACCAAGAATCCCCTGCAATGACAGTAGAGTGTTAACTAGAGCAGGGAGACAATGATGGCAAAAATTGTACACTAATAGCTATCAACGAGGCAGATGAAAACTGTATTGAACAATTATAGGTATGAACTAGAAGAATTTTTGTGCCAATCAAAACAAATGACAAACGAAGCACCAAAAAGACAATGAAAATTTCTTAAAACTCAAAGACTTGTAAGCATTCAATTCAATTACCTGTCCATTATGAAGGTCCATATCATTGTGCAGAGCATTCAGATCTGTGGTTACAGAATCACTTCCGAGCAATTCTGATATCATAAGTCCATAGCCGTCTTGATGGTTGGGAATCTCAGTGGCATTATGTACATTATCAGGAAAGTTATCCAGCACATTAAATACAGAATCAGCCCTGTTTTGTTGAAATTTGATAAATTCAGATGAGAACTTCACAATAAGAAAGCTTCCATGAAATCTTCATGGAAATATAGTGACGAAGTCAGCATGTAATAATAAGGAAGTTTCTACAAAATTAAAGTCCAAAAGTGAAGTTCTCTTGCGTCCAGAAAAATGTTTACACGTGTATAAGCAAGGAAAGCTTAATGAATGTAGAAACTTACCTTCTCTCAGCATTAGTAAAAGTATCGTCTTCTTGCACGGAATCATCTTCCAAATCGATCACTTCGATGTCTTTATCATCAACTCCACATTTACCATGTTTATTATGCACATTGGAATTATTATTACTACTCATGGACAAATCAAAATCTACAGGTGCTGCTTTTCTTCCAGTTTCAGTAATAGACCGAAACATTAGAATAGGATCAGCAGCATGATTCTCGTTCATGTCAGAAGCTTCTATAAGATTGAGGTCGAAAGTCTTAAAGGAACCAGGAAAAAACTGTTTTTCTTCTGTGTACTCACTTGACTCTACGTGACTTTTGGAAAACAGTGAAGAACTTTTCTGATCGGTTGACAAAGTTACATGCTCACTATGTGAAGAACTTGGCTCTACTGAAGTATGCTGATTTTCCACTGAGTTGGAAAGGGGCAAGAAGCAGCCTTCAGGCTGAGTTTCCACCGGAGGAGCCCATTCCTTAGGTCTTTTAGTTTCCTCCCTACCATCAATGTCATCATCTAGTGGTCGTTTTTCACCTCTCCCCAAAAAGATGGGGTTGCTGCTTCCATATCCAGGAAACTCCCCATCTATTTCTTGATGATTAATCACAGATCTCTTGGGAAAAGATCCAGGAATTGAGCAGTGCCCCTGCCTGGAAGTGTGTGAAACACCAAATTCTTCCTCCGCGGATGGAGCTTTTAGAACATCAGAGAGGCTGTTTGGTCCGTGGCTTTGATGAGATGAAGCATTAAGAGCAGAACCATCAACAGGCACATCTATGACGTGGACCCCAGAATCTTGGAAAAGTTTGCTCTCATTCATGGTCTCATCCTCAGCGATGGTATCCAGGTCAACCTTTGAACCCCTAATTGCCAACGAAGAACGAGTTTTAGTTGGAACATTTGCAAAATTTGCAGTACCTCATCAAGTCAATGTTGTTCTCGCTTGCTAAACTACCATCCTGTAAAGAAGCTGTGACCTCCGTATTCTTGGCATGTTTTTGCTCCAAATCATTATCATTTCTCCCCTCTTTATCCTCCTCAGCTTCTTCATTGGATATGGTAGAATTACCATCTGACTCTTTGATGGGTGTTTCCACATTGTCATTTGATGGGACATCCTTCTCATTGCTAGAAGAACCTGGTTTTGCCCCTGCATCATCAGCTAAATTGCATTTCTCTAAGCCCGACTGAAGATCAGCTGCACTGTCACTCTCTTGAGTTAACTCGCCAGCAGATGAACTCTGCACTCCAGTATCACTATCTTTTTGAACAGACTGCTCATCCTGAAGTTCAGCAGAAATATCGTTGTCAGCCTCCGTACCTGGGGAAGTCCTACCCCTATCAAACCACGACCCACTCCTCACAAATTCTGGGTTCCAGTTTGAATCATGATTGTTGGAGGCACCAGTTCTTCTCCTTCCTCTCATAGAATTTTTTAACCCCATGAAGTTATATTCATCAGAATACCTTCTCCTGCCAGGACCTACATCCACAGCAGCAGTCCCCAAACGGGAATGAGCTGAACTACGACTGTCCATAGGAATCTGCATAAAATCCTCCATCTGATTCTTCCAGTCGACATTTTGCCACTTTCCTGAAAGTGCATTTGGAGGCAGGATCCCTTTAGTAACTAAATATTCAGCTGCTAGCTTACCAGCTTCCATAAAAATGTCAGTCTCGCACGGTGGTGGCAAGGGTGGCTGGAACGGCTTTGAGTGGCCGCCACGTCCATATCCGCTGCGATTATAATTTCTATATTCTGAATTATACATCTGATGACCTCTAATTGAACCTTCAGGCGAAATTCGAGAGGCTGCTACCACCCCGCCCATCCCCATCACATTAGGCCTGTACCCATTTCCCGGCCTACCACCACGACGCCTTGCATACATGTTTTGCAAGTCCACGGTCTGTATATATCACTAGGTATATATACAGAGTCAACGCAGCTACTGAGAAACCTCCACCAAGATTTATCTCTGTTTTTAACAATTCCTCATAATCATCAATCAATCACTGGCTTTATCTACAAATAGCCTTCACAAAATACTTCAAGTCGATACCAATATATTTCTACACTTCAAGTACATTAGAAGCAAAAGATCAAGTTTTGCCACATCAAATTCCAAGCCAAAATATCCTCTCGTATATCAGCACCTTCAGGGCAAACAAGGTATATCTAAAAACAAGAAAAAACCACTTATTTTTTCAATATATTTATTTACAAAATCCTAAAGGTTAAACCTTGAAGTGAATTCGACAGATCGATCTAGAGAGTATATAATCAAAGTTCAGTGATGCAGATCTGACGGTTTCGTTACCAAAATTTTAAATTCAGCAGCAGTAGTTTACCTTGATTAAAGTGAAGCAAAGCAAAGCTGAGGTTTTTAGGGTTTCAACGTCTCAGTATTTGAGATCCAGTTCTCATTATTTCAATTGCAATCACCTCGTCCCTCAAAAAAATTCCATCAACTAGATATGTATATACTATATACGCATTCGGTCAAATCTTCCCAATCCTTGAATTGCATGGTCCAGGAATCAAACAATGGACATTTGGAAGGTGTAGTATTCCCATTTTAGATAGAGAATTTTCTTAATTTCTCTTTTCCTTTATTTTTTTCTTTTGACTTTGGATTTGAGGTAAAAAAAAAAAAAATATATATATATATATATATATATATATATATATCCTCTTTTTCGTGTCTTCGAAGAGACCATGTTTTGCACGTCCACGCGCCCCTATGGAATTTTGACTTCACGTGCCTCCGCAAAAATTTCTACGCTTTTTATTGGATAATTAGCAAAAATTGTCCTTAACGTTAACACTCATTGCTAAAATGATCCTATCGTTTTAATTTTGACATTTACACCCTTATTTTAAACGTTTGTTAAGGGATTGGTCCTTCCATCCAATTCCGTTAAATCAACCGTTAATAATTTAATGAAATTTGCAGAAATGATCCCTAACATTTATACTCAGTTCCTAAAATGATCTCTATCTTGTTTGAGTCTAATTAAATTTTATTCTATTACATTTTATTTTTCTCTTTCCTATTTTCAACCACATAACTTTTCATAAAATAATATTATATATAAATCGAAAATTTTTCCTCCTTTTTCAATCATTCATTTAAAAATAATAATAATATTCCACATATTTTCATTCACAAAAAATGGGGGCAAAATGGGAAAGTTAGTCAACTTCCCATATTTTTCTCCTCTTAAAATTTTCAGTGAATATAATTCCTATGGTTTGATGTAATTTACAACTTTATACCCTAGCTCAAAACGTTGTCGGCAAATATCTATTGTGTAGCAGTTTATTTTTCCTTTTACTATGGTATTTTGTATCTATTGTAGTAGGTTAATATTGAGAACTTATACTACATAGCTCATCAATGATTATTTGTGCTAAATGGTTAGAGGGTTAGGGATGATATTTGCCGACAACGTTTTGAGTTGATGTCTAAACTTGTAAAATATATCAAACCATAGGAATTATATTCACAAAAAAAATTAAGAGGAGAAAATATGTGGGAAGTTGACTAATTTAGCCCTTGTTTGGCCCCAATTTTTTTGTGAATAAAAATAGGTAGAATAATATTTTTTTGAAAAATGAACGGTTGAAAAAGAAGGAAAATTTTTCAATTTACGTATAATATTATTTTATGAAAAAATTGTGTGGTTGAAAAATAGGAGAGAGAAAAATAAAATGTAATGGAATAAAATTTAATTGGATTCAAATAAGATAGTAACCATTTTAGCAAATGAGTGTAAATGTTATGACTATTTCTGCAAATTCCATTAAATTGTTAACGGTTGATTTAACGGAATTGGATGGAAGGACTAATCCCGCAACAAACGTTTGAAATAAGGGTGTAAATGTCAAAATTAAAACTATAGGGACCATTTTAGCAATGAGTGTAAACGTTATGGACCATTTCTGCTAATTACCCCTTTTTGTTTTTGGAGAAAATCTGTGTGGCCTTCTAATTATGATATATCATATTAGAATTAAACTAAATGTACAAGATGAATTACTACATGCATTATTTACTATTCAAATTGCATGATGGCCCCGCGTGAATAAAATAATTCGACAATGTGGTCCACATCCCCTATTGAGAGTGTAAGTAAAATAATTAGTAAGATAGTGTAAGTAAATATAGCATGATCCATCATATAATGTCAAATTAAACCACATACTTTTCGGGATTTGTCAAATTGCCCTCTGTATAATATAATTAGTCATACTTTCATCTACAGATGGCAGTGAGATGGGTTCGGAGCGGGAGCTTGCCCCGTTTATTTATTTTTTTTTATATTTTTTTTTTTACATTTTCAAAATTTTGAATTATGCTATTATTAGAAAATAAAATAAAAATTCAAAATTTCGAATTATATTATTATTCAGAGTTCGATCCTTAACTCAAAACTTAAGGGGCGTTCTTTTCGTATTTCAGTTTTGTGTTTTGAATTTTGAATTCGTTTTTTTTGTTTTGGGTGTCAATTTTGAGATTGTTGAAAACTCGTTATTTTTGTCGTTTCAAAAAAATATTTCTCAGACCGTGATTTTTGAGTTTTGGCAGATTTGTGAAGAAAATAGCCAAAAAGTAAAAAATTTGTTTTCTGATTTTTTCACAAAATTTTCAACCGTTTTCAAAAACTCGTTTTCGAAAATGGGAAAGAGAACGTTTTCAATGTTTTAGAAAATCGAAAACAGAAAATAGTTCGAAAACAGCAAAAAGAACGCACTCTAAATGTCCATATATTTTAATTTTTTTCGATCAAAATATTATAAACTTGCTTTGATTATATAATTCAATTATAATAAAAAGATTGGATGACTAAATTTATAAATTATATAAAATAATTGTTAGTCAGGTAAAATTTCAAATTGACGATTGTATAATATAATTGTTGGATTAGAAACATTTTATAAAATTGTAAATGTATTCAACAATATTTTGAAATTAACTATTCATCAAAATTCTATTTTAATTTATTATTTTTCACGGGAGGGTTCGGGCCCTTCAGCGCGAGGCATCCTCTCCGCGTCCCGTCAACATGCCAGGATGAATTTTTTTGTCATCACTATTTTCATCTAACATTCTTCAATTGAAGAAACCTTCTTGGTCGAGACCACATGGGCCTCGGTTTCTCTGGGTGAGGGCCCCCTCTCCCCTCCCCATTGGCAAGGGGTCTATCGAGTAGCAAAACTCTTTTTGATAATAAATAGTTGACTATTTTACTCCTGGTTAAAAATGTGAGAGATAAATTAAGCCCATGTTTCACTCCTATTAAAAATAAATAATTTATTTTTCATACTCTTTTTCAACTACATATTCATAAAATAAAATATTTTGCACGTAAATTAAAAAAAAAATTCTCATATTTTAACCATACATTATCCAAAAAATCATTATTTAAAACATCATTTTTACATAATAATGACAATTAAACAGGGGCTAAAAGTCTATTTTCATAAGGGATATACTCTGAGTGATTTGATTATTAGTATCTTAAGAATATAAAATTGATTCTCATTGAGAAATGTAAAAATGAATAAAAAGGAACCAAACCATACTAGAATGATAGAATCAATCAGTTTTGGTCTGGTTCTTATATGCTTCAAAAATCAATTGTGAACTATAAACTCTGGTGTAATTTTTCTTATTTCATTTTTATGCTTTCTTTTTGAAAAAATTAAATTATTGATTATTTCAAATATATATATATATATATATATATATATATATCTATATATTAATTAATTTATATTTTACATAAATTATGATTCAATTAGAAAGCATTCAATACATTAATTGATGTCATTATCTCCTACTTTCCACTAAAAGGAAAACAACATTGTCGTACGAAAAAAAATTTCCCTCCTTTTGGACATAAAAAGATGGGCACCATACAAAGCTAGTCGACGCCAACTATAACGGTTGCAAATTGAGATGTTATATAAATATATTTTTACAACATAATCAAAATTTAGTTATGTGGCTAGAATCGATAATTGGACAACAATTTAATTCTTTATTATAAGACTCAGAGTCAAATCATATCCAGTTCTTATCGAAGTCAAGTGACTCCAGATAATAATATCCACCCTTAATTTATGTAGTCATGTCACAATCCATATCACTCCCGCACAAAAAATAAAAAAATATGTTGAGCTTTGAAGTTCTATATCGATATGGCAGCTTTGTTAAAAGCAACTCAAGTTCTTATCGGTTGATTGGTAGCTCATTTGACAACATGATTTTGAAATTTAATTGTTTGGTTAAGTTTTAAATGGTTTGAATTGCTTGCTTGATTTTTTCTTTTTGTTTACTTTTGAATTTTGATACAATATTTAGTCTTACTTCATGATTTTATGATGTTCTTTTTAGTTTTTAGAATAATTTATGAAAAATAACTATGGAAGTATCGAATCAAATAGAGAAATAATTTTTGTTTACTTTTGAATTTTGATACAATATTCTAAAATACATTTTTCCATAAAAATGGGAATCAAACGGGCTAGTCTTAAGCTCTCTGCTCTCCTGCGCTTATTTCAAATTTATTTTGTCTTTATCTTAATGTCTACATCGACAACAGGATAAGAAATAGAAGTATATAATATAAACTCTATACCTAGATTAAATTAATTATTAACAATAATTCTTTTTTTGTTATATCAAATATTCGCATATTTTTTAATGTATTAAATATCAAGCTGTCACATGTATGTCACATAAGACAATTATTAATAGTTTTCACTATGAATAACATTACTCGTAAATTTAAATAGAAACATAATCAATTTTTACATTTCAACTTATTTTAATCTAAAAATACTGTAAATTGTGCAGTAAAATAGAAACCTATAAACCACTTTAATCTTCAAAATTAATTAATATTTATGCTAATATCACTCCACCAATTTTGTAAATTTGTAAGCATTGCAGCCTTATCTTGCTGCGAAGATTATGCTCAGTGGAATTTCTATGCAAATTTGTATTCATTGCAACCTGATGTTGCTGCAAAATTAACGGGTATGCTTTTGGAGAAGGACAATTGAGAACCACCACTATATTATTAGAATCCCCGAAGTCACTAGCTTCCAAGGTGGGAGAATCAGTTCAAGTTCCTGAGCTCTCGAAGGCCGAAATGTCAAGCAAAGAAACAATTCATTCAAATTACAGCCAACTGGTATGCATGCAGCAGTGATAAAATTGCAAATATTAATACTTGAAGATACATGAACAAAGTTTTTTTGAAAGTCAGTATGAGTGATGTGCAGAAATTCATTTTGCTAGCCTAGAAATCATGTCTTCATCTAGTTACCTTTTCGAACATTTCCAAGATTTCAAGGTAATGTTAAATCAGGTGCAACAGTTAGACTGACACACGAAGTATCTGCACATGAATGTGTCAATGTAAATGGTACCCAACGTAATTCATTTTTTGGTAGTTTGCAACACCAAGCATTTATTGATTCAAAAAAACATACACATTTTGAGATATTAATCAGCGACACGAAGATTGTGATATGGAGGTCGAAATGTATGTTCTAATGCATTTTCATGGAGGATTACATCCGGTGAAAAATGGATAAAATAACGTTATCGTGTAGTAATATGACGTTCCATTTGTTACGAAGCAAAAATTGTATTTATTTTCTTTCTTGTAATCAGTATGCGAACATTTGAAAACACAAAACATCTTTTTGTAAAAATGAAATTGTTGCTCTTGTCGTACCACCAACTTCTTGAATTGAATTTGAATTCCCACGAATTCAGCTTTTTCAATCAATTCCACCAGTTTCGATTGTGCCTTGACAGTTTCATAGTCTTTTTTATTTTATTTTTGAGTGTTGTAGAAATTTCAGATTTTAGTATAGTGAAATAGCATAAAAAATAAGTACTTGGCCCATTTTGGTTGAACCGTTAAATCGGTGGTCGAATCAATGGGTCATTGCTTAAAAATTATTTATAATATGAATTATTTTTATTTTTTAAGTTATTTGTTACTAATTTTTTTTTATATCATTAAATTTGTGATTTTGTAAACTTAGAGTTATAATTTTGTGTATTATATGAAAATATAATAATATTCTCATTTTTGTATGTAATTATAATTTTGTATATTAATTATAATATTTGGTATAATAAAATGAAGTAAAATATTTTCATATAATATACAAAATTATAATTACATAACAAAAATGAGAATATTATTATATTTCATATAATAAACAAAATTATAACTCAAATCCTAACCATTATCACTAATAAATAAGTTTACAAAATCACAAATTTAATGATATAAACAAATAACTTTAAAACTTTAATTATCTCAAAGAACAATATTTCATATTTTAAATAATTTTTAAGCAATGGCTCACTAATCCGACCACCGATTCACCGGTCCAACCAATAATCGATGACCCAGTACCTACTTCGGGTCAATGCCCGGTTGGGTTTAATAACTATGATTCACACTTGTATATAAAAAGAAAAGACATTCGCAATTAAAATCTCATTTCATAGCTGTCTACTTTATAGTTAACTAATTAAAAAATATGGAACATGAAAAATTAAATCCAACAATCCATATCAAAAGAGGATTATGTATTCATCCACGTGTTTCAATTCACAGATTTCTATTGATAATACAATATGTAGGAATTCTGACAAAATTCTGACACAAAACAGAAGCAAATTGCGAAGGTATAGGAATAAAGACTTCAAACCCTAACACATGATGATCAAAGCAGATGAAGCAAAATTACTCCCACTAAGCAACTTAAAACCTCCCAACATCAATCTTAAACCCTTCTCCATTTCTTTTTGTAACATAGTACTCGACTGGACGATAAAATGTACAAGATTTTAGCCTTTCTTTCTGCATTGATACTGTAGTGTGTTATCCAATCTTTCCTATCAAACATGCCTTATATTATTTACAATCGACAAAATTTGAAGTTATCTCGGAGTTTGCTAGACATGTATTAGCCATGGAGAAGTGCAACACAAACTGGAAGATAATTTCAAATTTCATTAACTAAGGAACCTTTTCTTGTGATTCATCAATTACTGAATTTTTCACTGAAATCCCATCAAGAATATCACTTTCTGAATCTGCCTGGAGCTCTCTAAACATGGCCATCACTTGAATCATAGTTGGCCTCCTATAAGGCTTATCGTCAAGACATTCAAAAGCAATATTAAGATAATGGTAGAGTTCAGCATCACCTGATACATTTGTTATTAATTCAGGATCCAGTATTTCATGACTTCTCTTATCTCTATGCAGCTGTTTTGCCCATCCAACAAGATTGTTGTCGTCCCCAAACTCTGAAGGGTCGATTGGCCTCTTCCCAGATAGAAGTTCAAGTAATACAACACCGTAACTGTAGACATCTCCTTTGGTAGTGCACCTGAAACTCTGGTAATACTCTGGAGGGACGTAACCTGGGGTCCCGGCTAGTGTACTCACACTTAGATGAGTGTCGAGGGCATTCACAAGTCGTGCCATTCCAAAATCCGACACCCTGGCCTCGACGTTTTCATCTAGAAGTACGTTGCTCGACTTCATATCCCGATGAATTATATGTGGTATGCAGCTGTGATGAAGAAAAGCTAGTCCTCTTGCTGATCCAATGATTATTTTCTTCCTAGTTTCCCAATCAAGCTCGTTTTTCCTGTCATGAAGAGCAGCCTCAAGGCTTCCCCATTTCATGTACTCGTACACGAGAAGCCTTTCCTCCCCGATCTTACAGTAACCGAGCAAAGGCACAAGATTTCGATGTTTTATTTTTCCAATGGTCTCCATTTCTGCCATAAATTCTCGATCTCCCTGTCCTGTGACGTGAATAAGCTTCTTTATTGCAACAACGCTTCCATCTTTCAGTCGAGCCTTGTAGACCTCACCAAATCCCCCTGACCCAATCAAGCTATCAGCACTGAAACCATTGGTGGCTTCGAGCAAATGTGCAAAGGTGAGCTTCCGTAGAGGCTTTTCAAATGTTGCCACATTGATGCTTAGAGGCTCGGGCACACTAGAGAGTTTCCAACTGCTGCTGCCAGAGGTTGGGAGGCTCTCGATATATTTTTCTCTGGTTTCCTCCTCGTGTTGAGTTTTCCTAACCCTGTAAAGTGCATACATGAGCAACAATATAAAAACCAGAGACGACATAATGCCAATGACCATGCCTAATGTAATACTTTGCTTCTTCCCTCGACTGGCATATCTCGATGAAGGACGTCCATTTACAGAGCCACAAGGAGGCAGGGGAACCCCACAAAGGCCTGAATTATTTTCATATCTGGAAGCTGGAAATGTAGTCAACTGTCCACCTGAAGGAATTGTCCCCGTAAGGTTGTTGTTCGAAACATCGAGATCGCTGAGAAATGAGAGGCCCCCTAATGACCCTGGGATGATACCCTGAAGATTATTGTGTGAGACATCAAGAACTCCAGCAGCCTTTAGACCTCCAAAGCTGAAGGGTATGGATCCTGTTAAGTTGTTGTGTCCCAAATTCAGAACCTGCAAAAAACTCATCGAACCCAAGTTTTCAGGGATTGTTCCTGACAAGTGATTATAGGAAAGATCAAAGTAGATCATGCTGCCATTGCTTGTAAAAGTGTAAACCGTGACACCAGAGTATATTCTCGTTGATGGACATGAATGAACCATGGGAAAAATTGCCAGCCTATCTGTACGAATTCCCTCAAATTCAACTAGTCCTCCAGCACCTCTGCATTCTGTCCCGCCCTCATTTCTTACAAATGCAAACTGTTTTCCCGAAACAATTCCAGGAACAAGAAGACCGGATTGTTCTGCAAGCTCGACTGGAATAGAACCAGTCAATTCATTGCTATTCAAATCAAGCCATATCAAACTCTTGCAATTGCCAATGCTTTGTGGGATTACTCCACTAAGAGAATTGTTCCCCAATTGAAGGATAGCAAGGTTAACAAGGTTCCCCAATATCTGCAGGTATTTCTCCAGTAATCCGGTTACTAGACAACGAAATCCAAATCATATTAGTACAGTTGACAATGGACTTGGGAAGAGTTCCAGTAATGAGATTATTGTTGAGAATCAGTGTCTGAAGATTTCCCCCTTTGATGCAAATGCCTTCTGGAATTTCACCTGTCAGGTTATTAGCCCACATAACCACGTCCGAAAGCTTTGGCAATTCCCAGATTTCCATCGGAATCGAATCACTTAGGCTATTGAAGCTGAGATCAATTGTCCTCAGGTTTCTGCAGAGTCCAAGCCGGGATGGCACTGTCCCTGTGAGATAATTATTCGGCAGTAACAACTTCTCTAGAGCAGAATCTGAAGTTTGTGAGCAAAATCCAGAAGGTACATTCCCTGTCAGGGAATTTGAACTAAGGTCCAGAACCTGAAGCTTATTACAGTTTGTCAAAGAATCCGGCACAGGACCAGTTATGTTATTGAATGGAACATACAGAAACTTGAGATTTGTAAGTAAACTGACAACAGTACTAAGAAAATCGCCCGAGAGTTGATTGTTACCAATATTGAGACCGAAAAGTGAAGAACACGATGCAAAATTCAAAGGAAGCTCCCCAGTTAACTGGTTCCCTGAAAGATCAAGCTCCTCAAGTGTCCCACAAATTTGCCCCAACTCTGCCGGAATCTCCCCGGAAAACTTATTGTGGGCTAATACCAATTGTTTCAAATTCTTAAGCTTCCCTAACAAGTCCCCTGGAATCTTAAGTTGGATTCCATTGTGGCTGATGTCGAAAATCTCAAGACTTTGGCAATTTGTTATGCTAATTGGAAATCCAGTAGCAGAAAGACTATTATAGGACAAGTTCAGTACAGTGAGATTATGACATGTCCCAAAATCAACAGCCATGAAATTTCCGGTGAAGTTATTATGTGAAAGATCAAGAATTTTCAAAGATTTCGGCCAGTCTGCTAAGAAAGTAGCCGGAATTTCACCGGAAAATTGGTTGTGGGAGAGATTCAAAGAAACAATCCTGTTACAAGAGAGTAACAAAGACTCTGCAGCAAGGGGTTGTGAAATATTGTTGCGAGACAGATCAAGAAACTCAAAGCTGCAATATTTAGCATTTGAAGAAATATTTCCACTGAATAAATTGCCGCTAAATTGAATATTTGCAAGATTAGGCAAGGCCATTAGATCAGAAAATTGAAGGTGGCCACTTAGGCCTGCATTGGTGAGGTCTAGTTTAATGACTGTACCTTCATCAGAGCATGAAATACCCTTCCATGAGCATGGGGTTGACGAAGATGGAGCCCAGTTTTTCAAGAATCCTTTTGGGTCAGCTTCAATTGAGGACTGCTTGAAGGCCATTAAACTGCTGACGTCGCTTCTCTGTTTTTCAGACAAATTTCTTGCACTCGATATCATTAAGAAACAACCCATAAGAAACATTATGAGAAAAATAAATTCTTTGCTCTTCATCTTCTTCTAGTTCTTGGTCAGATTGTGTAAATGCCTCCAACTGCATAAAATTTACAGTCTTTATACTTTGTTTTCTGCATAAAAACTCTCCTCTTCAAAGTTTTGGTCTCTTTTTATCACTGTAAAGCCACTCCCTCCATCTTGAATAGTTATTGAAGAAATTTCCTGAAAAGAAACAAAAATGAAAAATTTGATTCAAAACCAAGAAACATGAAAATAATCATCTTATAATCAAATCCAATCGCCCAATTGGAAACCAAAATGAAAAGAAAAGGCAAAATCAAACCTTTTTTACTCAATATTAGTCACTGATAGTGGTGGTCTGGTAGGGGAGAAAGATGACAAGGGGGTGTGTGTATTTGTGTTTTTAGAGAGAGAGAGAGAGACACCGGATTGAGCATTAGTGGGTACCATGAAGTCTTTCACCCTCCAAAAATGAGAGTTTTTTTTTTTTTGGGCGTGCGGGGTACGGGTACGTTAGAATGACAGACTACTCCAAGTTCAGCGGCTAAATCCAGCAACAGCAGCAGAGGTCAGTACAACATTTTTGTTTTTTTCTTGGGTTGTTCGTTTGGATAATTTCACAAACTGATCATGTGCCGATGTGCGCATATAATATGTTTTATTGAATTAAGAATAATATTATTGATTATCTCTAAGCATTAACGTCTCGAATAACAAGTTATCAGATACGATAATTATCGACGATTATAATAACGTTACTCTCGAATAAACTGCACAATAAACAAAATCAATATATCATAAATGATAAAACATCCTCGCATAAAAAAAACTTGTACCTAATAAAAAATCATTGCAATTTTGTTTGAAATAGAATAAATTGTGTATTAAGGTAAAACAATAAAGTAGGGGACAAAACTTTTGGAGAGTCTTGAAAATAAAGAAGGGGTGAGATTTTAATTTTGAATATTCTAAAGTTGTGTATACTGTTTGGGGGTCGTGAGTGTGGGGTGGCTCTAGTGTTGTCCTTTTCCTCATATTTCGGTTCAGTCAAACATGGGATTTGATTCTCTTTCTTTCTTTCTTTTTTCTCTCTCTTCCTTAACACCTCTCACTTTCTTTTCTTCTTCGTATTTCCGTGACAATTTGTTGAGCCTATTTTTATATTCTTTTATTGTTAATATAATAATTAATGCAATTAAATGCTTAGATTGTGTATTATGTCTCCCTATAATTAATGGACTAACTAAATAATTAGACGAATCTTTCTACTCATAAATTTGACAAATAATCGTAACATTTAATTTAAATCAATTCAACATTCAATATTTTATGGATCTCAAATAGTTATAACAAATTCTTCCATACTGAGCGTTAGATTGATTTAAATTAAATATCATGATTATTTGTCAAATAAGTGTATCGAATTTATGAATAAAATGATCGATCTCGATTAAACAATATTAAATCATGTGGAATTTTATATAAGAAAACAAATATCTGAATTGTATTTGTATGCCTTGTTTGATTCTTTTTTTATATTAAATATACAATTTTCTCTTTTTTATTTTCAATCATATTTTTTAATAAAATAATATTACACGCAAATTTAATTTTTATTTATTTTTTATCTTTTAACCACTCTCTCTCCATGGAATCACTATTTCAAAATATAATTTTTTAACAGAAAATGGGCATCAAACACGACTTTAATGTTAGATGTAATCTGTCTACAACAAAAAAGGAGGTGTAATCTAAATAAGCACAATTAATACAATTTGCAATCCGCCAATCAAGTAATTTTTTTAGATAATTTTATAATTGAAAACAAATTAAAAGTTCAATTTGTTTGAAAATTCAACGCAGTCGTCTAATTTCAAGATTGTTATTATACACAATTGAGCGGACTCCTATTTCATAAGGATTAAAATTTTAATTTTAATTTAAGTTAAAATTAATAATTAATTTTAATCATATATTTTACGAGAATTTTCAACTTTTCAACTACGCATTTCACTAATTTTTATAAAATTTTAATTTTAATTTTCCCCAAACAATGGCTAATATATAAGAAATGTGAAAACCCAACATTAGGCTAGCAGACTATTGATGGTCATATCAACAAGGGTAGTTAGCGACAAATATCAAAGATTGATGAGTAGGATGAAATTAAAAAATAATTTTATAACAATATACGATTCTAATTTTTGGTGTACTATGAATGCAATTTTTATCGTACTAATTAAAATATTGTACTAATTATTAAATACAAAAAAAATCATATAAAACAAATTTTATTAATAACGATAAAGTGTTTTTAACCCCCTGTTTGAACTCCATTAAAATGTGTTTTTGGATAAAATTATATATATTATTATTATTATGACCGTAAATGTTCGAGTTAATTTACGCGCACCTCGATTAATTTCACGGAGACCTGAAATTTACAGTCGGATACTCACTTCAATGACCCTAAGGGACTCGAACTGGTGATCATTGGAGAGCAAATTTAAGACCTGACCAATTGAGCTACCCCTCAGGATTAAGTAAAATTATATTTTGAAATAATATTTTTTTTTAAAAATGTGTGATTAAATAAAAAAAAAGTTTTAAAATTACGTGTATAATATAGTTTTATTGACATATGTATAATTAAAAAAAAAGGAAGAAAAAAATATATTTTAAATAAAATGGAGCAGAAACAGAGGCTTAATCCAACAAATGTTATTAAACCCTCGTTTGACAACCATTATATTGAAAAAAAAAATTGAATAATGATTTTTAAGAGAATATATAATTAAAAGTAAGAATTTTATTTGAATTTATTTATATAAAATTTTATTGTATGAATTTATGATTAAAATGGAGTACGTAAAAAAAAAAAAATTCGAAATAATGATTGTCACATAGGGTTAAGAAATATGATAAGGAGAAAAGCTCCAAGGGGTGGAACAAAAAATATAAATAAACATAATTAAATATTATATTTATTTCGAAGTGGTTGAAACGTGACATGAGGCACGGGGCGCGGGACTTAGGATTTGATGCTTATATAGAAAAATGAGTCCCTCTCTCTCTCTCTCTCTCTCTCTCTCTCTCTCTCTCTCTCATGTGTTGGGGCGCACTTTGTCAGTATGCACTACGCACGAGTACGACTGAATCCTATTCCCTGCTAGACCTAGACAGATTACCTTTCCTTAGATTCGCATTATGCCATCACCAAAATCAACATTTTGTTCTTTTTCTACGTTTTGGTCTTGATTTTTTTGTTCCTAATATTAATTTAAATCAAGTTGATTTGACGTGGTATCAATGCATAGTATACGTTCTTGAACATGTTGGCTAAAAAGGGCAATCGAAAGCTCGCAAGTGTCGTAAAAAGTCAAGTAATTTTAAAGAGAAAACGACAAAAATGCAAATATGATAACCATCGACCTCAAAATTCAGTAATCAACAATAAGAGATGTTAGATATTTTGGACGATAGTCAAGCGCTTGTTGATGACACTCAAGAGCATGCGATGTCTTAGGGATGATAATTCAGCTTGTCGACTTGGGTCGCTTGTGACTCGGATCCGAAAAAAGCTCGCGTCGGTTCGTGAACCCCACGGGCGGGCTTGTATAATAAAAGAAGAAAAAATACAGCAACGCGCTGCTTTTTTTAAGCAGTCGAGGGGAAAAAATCGAGTTCGGAAAAAACGTCGCACCATTTTTCTAGAGCCAAGTCGGAGCATCGAGTTTCGACTCGACTCGTTGATATCCCTAGAGGGTCGTAGATAATGAGCTATCACGATAAACGCAACAACTAACTCTGGATACAATAAAGATAAATATGCACGATTTTCATGAGGTTGCATTGATGTTGTGAGGGACGCAACAATGGAAATGTGTTCTAACAATAAGATTGAGGTTGATGTGAATCCAATTGATCTCGTTGATTCAAGCAATGGGATGGATTCAACTAAGTTAATGATGAATATTGATAATCATGTTTCAAGATTGAAATATAAAATATACAGCATGATTTATAAAATTATTTATCTATATTTCGTATTTTCAATATTCAATCATTTATTCTTATGATTTCTTGATGAGATAATTTAAGGGGTTTAGCCTAGCTTTTTCATTGTAATTGTAATTGTAATATATTATAAAATATTATATTTTTTAGTATAAACTAGCGTAATCCTCGCAATGAAACCTTGCTGATTTATGGACCGTCCTTTTGTCTTATTTTGGTAGATGGGTCCCAAGTTTCTTTTGTTGCATTAGCATTAGCATCCTATAATGCAGCATTCTTAAATCTTAATAATGTCCTCGTCATGGGCACAGTAAAAAATTCGGACTTGGATTTTCTCTTGTAATTTTTATTTCACAAATGATATTGAGATTCCGTTTGATACCTATTTTTCTTTCATAAAAATAAAAAATATAATCGTTATCATTTGTCAATCACATTCGACTACCATTTTTTACTTTCTATCTCTTGTATGAGATTCATAACGATTATATTTTTCATTTTCATTCTATAAAGAATGAGAATTAAACGGGACCTGAATATTGATCTATGCACATGACATTCATTAATTAATTGATTTTATAAAATAAAAAAAACTCGACGGGCTTATTCCACGCCTCGAATGAACTCTGAATCAGACGATATAACAAGAAATTAAAAATTGGATAAGCACATACATGAACAAACTTCGACATAACTCTGACCTACGAGATTCAATAAATGAAACTATGACATCAAGCTTTCTTTGCTTCAAGCAAGAAAATTGTAATTTATTTTTCATGTCTATCATAATAATTGACTTACGAGTCACGTCAAATCAAATGTCATCTTTATTTTCAAAGAATAAATTCACTAAACTCTATACTACTACAATAATTTTGACAATTTTCATTAAAGAAAGATGCACAACATATTTCTTAGTCAACAATGAAAAGGATATTTGAGAGAGAGAGAGATAGCCCACCTAATCAGTAATCACAAATTCAACCTTTGAAAAAAAGAAAAAATTAAATAAAAAAAATATCTTACTCAAATCACGTCTCTATTAAGAAGTGGGCCCTAAAATACACACGGGTGTAGTGGGCCCAAAAATAAATGGACTGTACGTTGCGTTTTGAAACAGTCCAGTACACGTGTCAATTGTTAGGTGGACTGGTTCGGGTCGATTCGGGTCGAAATTTTACCTGAAATAGACGTTTGAATTTGTTAACAAATGACAGCTAAAGAATTAGGTAAATTAGAAGTGGTTGGTATTACGGCACTCCAATTAATAATTATCTTTCATTCTATATACATAATATGCACATGCACTCACACGGGTCATCATGTCACACGTGGGGCATATATCCTATGAAGAATTTGAACCATGCGTGCATCTTCACTTAACAATTATTGTTTTTCTTGCCTAATTTGTGTGTACACAAAATATGATATTGATAAGAGTAGTATTAAATGCCCATTTTTCTTATAATATAACTTTGTTCATTGAATTTTATTTTTCGGTAAGCATAGTAATTTTATCTGTCTGTTTGATTTTGATAAAAATCAGATTTTTAATATATTTTAATAAAAGTTCGAGAGATACGTTGTTAAAAAGTTATGAATCCTACGAAATGCTTATCATAAATGATTTCGAAAAAAAAATGAGTTTAAAAAATTAGGGGCAAACAACAGTCAAATTACTTTAATCGGACTGCAAATTCTTGACTAGTTCGTCTGTAAACTAATGCAAACATTCATCGAAACTATTGATTTCATCACCGAGTTGGCAATCTCCAAACACAACCAAGTCAAAATTAACACTAATATTCAATCAATTATCTCAATAATTGGAACGTACTAGATTTAAGGTCGTTGGCGTTTGAAAAACGGGATCCTTGATGCAGAACCTCCTCAACCAATAAAGTCTAAATGTTTATAGGGAAAAAGAAGCTTAACTAATTAAAAATTTGATCCAACTATTTAGACCTTTTCAAAAGAAATGATTGCCAATGAACCTCAAAAGTTGAAAAGAGAATTCTAAAGATATATAGAGTTGTACTCATGTAAATATTTGTAAAAATTGTTAATTATCGTCTTCGAAAAGTCGATTTAAGGACAAATATTTGTAAAAAAATGTTAATTATCGTCTTCGAAAAGTCGTTTAAGGACAAATTTAGGTGGAAGTTAATTTTTTTTGTAAATGTCACAAAAAGTAGTTCCAAGGAGTAATAGAAAAGAAATTAAGAATTATAATTTGTACATTAGGGGTTGGGATGACTAAAGGCAAATTGTATAGGGTTAGGCAAAGAATTGGGTATTACTACAGCAAATAGAAAAAGACTTGTAAAGTGGCTACCACGCTTTTTTTTTTTTCTATATCGTAGGTTCAATCTTTTCTCTTTGAATCCAACTAATTCATGACTTTGGGACCCCTTTTTCTTTGCTTTTGACATTTTTAACCGACCAAATTATTAGTTATTAGAGAAAGCAATTACTATAAATCAATGTGATTTGATGTGTAAATTATCCTACATTACTGGATAGGTATTAGAATTTGAAAAAAAGGAGGCAACAATAAAAATAATTATGTTACATAAATCATATGAAATTGGCGGGATGTAAGATGGGTTGGATCACGATGTGTGAAAATTTGATTTTTTTTATTGACGTGTGAAAAAGAATTCTCTTCTCAAAAGCTAGTTCACTAGGCATTGAACAACTAAGGATATCGAGTGTGTCCATGTAGCCTTTTTTATTGAATGGATTTTCCACAAAATTTCAATTAATAGAGTTATCTTACTTCATAGTCTAATATCCTCTCTCTCTCTCTCTCTCTCTCTCTTTTCTCTATGAGACGAATCTCAAATATACTTACAAAGCATAATAATGAAAAATATGTCATACATCCTAAACAATTCAACTACAAAGCTAGAAAAATAAGCTAGTGACATCTATAATTAGCGCATTTCACGTTTCGAGTCCATTATACAGAGCTTATCTCAACACGAGTTGAGTTGGGTCATTCGAAGTCTGAAAAAAAAAAATCGATTATTTTACACCTTTGTGTTGAAGTATTAGTAAAAGTAAAAATATATGAAAATAACTTCCTAATGAATGATTATCAATACATGGGCCATGCTAATTGGTAAATATTTCACTATGCAAGTCTTGATTACTTTACCTCGGTCTTCAATAAAAGATGTATAATTATCTTGACATATTATTTTCAATTAATAAAGAACTTAATCACTTATCCTAAACCCCTTTTTTTGACCCTTTTAAGAGAAGTGTTATCATGAAACATATGATCAAAAGTCCAAAATTGCCTTTAGATAAAGTATAGAGACAAAAGTAAATCTTCAAAAGAGAAAAAAATAATGTATTTCATGGTCCCATAAAAATCTGGCAAGTAATTAATTAAATGGATTCGTGGAAAATTTTGTTCATTAAATTTTAAAGATATCGTGAAACACGAAAAGTTCCAATATCTTTGCTCAAAGTCCTTCCAATTTTGATTTTTTATTAATTTTTTAGAGCATGTTTGGACCAGATTAAAATCTGATTTTAATTTAAGTCAAAGTTAAACAATCAATATTAACAACATTTTCCATAGGTCCCACAACTTTTCAATCATATTTCAATTTTTTTAATCACAATCTACTAAAAAACCTAATTTTCATCTCTACTAAACATCCTCTTAGTCTGTAAGTTACCGTAGATCTTGATAAATAATTATGTATAAAGTCTCAAAAAAATTGACTTGGTATCAACTTGTAAAAGCTATGATTAGTCTCCATTTTTGCACAGGTTCTGATACTCATAGTCCCTGTTTTTAATTAAAAATTATTTTTTAATAAATCTTAATAAATGTTGATAAAATACGTGGTTGAAAAGTTGATAAAATGTGTGAATAACATGAAATGTATTATTGAAAATAAATTTTAGAAAAAAATAAATTTTAGAAAAATGAGGGCATTCTCTTGCTTCAAAATAAGATAAAATGAATTACATTATCAGTCGAATTATCATCATGAAAGGGAAAGGCAATTATATTCAAATCATGTTTTTTTTAGAAAAAAAAAAATTTTAAAAATGGACCACATTTTAATTGCAGCAGAGGTCCTCTATATTTACACTTATATCTCTGACTTTCATTCTTCACATTCTTATATCTAGCCTTGAATTAATTAGCACATCTTGTATCTGATAACGATTTCTATTCAAATATTCTATTAGAATGAGAAAAATATTTAGTCGAAGTTTTAGATTTGTTCATTATTTTGTTTATTTAAAAATAAGAGAAACAAATAAGCATTTTTACTCTTCCAACATATTTTCTTGTCATCATCAGGGCAAAATATGCTAATTAATAGAATGTTGATGATAAAAATACGAAATAAAAAAAAAATTAGAGACATAAGTGCAAAATTGTGAAAAATTTGGGAATCTACATGCACCCGAAATTTTAATATTCTTACGTACCTTACACAATTTGAAAAGAGGAAAAAAGGAGGATAGTTATGGAAATTTATTTAACAAATGGAGTTCTGTAGAACAATTTTTCTATCAAAACGAAAAAAGGTAGAAGAATATGTTATTATTTATGACTATTTTCTATTTTTTCAAATGACATTTGTATATAGATAAAAAAATTTATTCATGATTTGCGAGAAAACGAGTTTATATGATAGTGAAGTCATTATTGTATTTCGACTTCATTAAATAAAGTAACAATAAAAATAATGATTGTATTATATGTACATCACGACTTATAATTTATTTATCAACAGATGATTTGATGAGATTTAATGAGTCAAAATCTAAAAAATAAAATTTAAAAAATCAATTTTTTTATTTATATTTTGTCATTAACACACATTACATAAGCACAACCGTTTAAGTTAGACATATATTTTAATGGTTTTAATTCAACTTATCGCCACCTCATCAATCTGTAAGAGAATTTGTCAATGATAATGTACAAAATGTATTTTCCTTATTATAATATAAAAACTACATTTGAATTTCGTTATCAATTTGAATATTTGTTACCATAGTATATTAAAAAAAAAAGAGTCGCTGAGTCTTTGTTTGGTAAGGATAAAAATCGAAATTTTAGTAGATAAAAGTTGATTAAATGTATAGTTAAAAATTTGTGACTCCCATTTAATGTGTGATTAAAATTAATTATTCTTAAAAAATTTAATCTACACCAAATAAGGCTAAATTCTCTGGCCTTCTGTTACTCACTTAAGAGCATCTTCAACAGATTCTTTATTTTTAAAGAGTGTCTCTACAAACTCACTCTCTAAATTAAATATTAATTTAAAGAATCTTTTGAAACATAATTCGAAGGACAAACTCTTTAAAATAGAGACTTTTGAAGCATAATTTTTAAGGACTAATTTTTTAAAATAGAGAGCATCTTATGTTTGAATAGTCTCTTGAAGGTGATCTACGGAACCCCTCAGAGAAGGACACTTTATGGAAGTAGAAATTTCTAGTATCCATTTCAGAAAATTTATAAATAGATCGAAATGAATAATTAATAATTGGATAATATTTATGAGTATATTAAAATAAATGGTTGAAAATTAACTTTGATATTAAAAAAATTATAAATATTCCAGCACAAAATGAATATTATTTTATTTTATTTTATATAAAAGGGTCAAAGTTTGAAGCCCCACGCAATGAAAAATATTAATTTCTTCTCAGTACATTCTTCTTTTCTAATATTAATAAAATCACATATTTTACTATCGTTAAGAATAATCTTACAATTACCATGATGTGCCAACTCGATTCATTTTATCAATCATCTTATCTACAAATTTAAACACTCTAATGCTCTTTAATAGTTTTGCCTAAATACAAAGGATTTTTTGATAAAATGACAATATAATTGTTTACGTGGCTAAAGGAGCGTATATTTAAGGATAATTATATTCACATCAGGATTTTTAATTTTTGCACCACTATTTTATTTTATTTAAGGTTCTTAATTTTTGTTCATTATACAACTTATATCTCCAACGATTTTTTATGTCATTTTTATCTTCTAACTTTTCATTAGTTTATATATTTTTTATTTAATAATAGTTTTATGGTAAAAATATAGTTAACACAAATTGAATTTACATTGTATCTACTAAAAAAATACGAGTGAGAAATTTATTTTGGTAAAAAATATTTGACATCCAAATGGGTGACTTTAAGATTTGAAATCGAACAACTCCGTGGCCTACTTGCGTAATGGAAGTTGATGGCACAGTCACCAGGAAGATCATATCACATCATTTACTGCAGATGAGCGGTTTTTACCTAATTGACAAGAGACATAGAGAGGCATAACGCCTATCCAGAACAGAAAAATTGGTAGAAGTATTGATTTTGAATTAATTGTATACCTGAATGTGAAGGTAGATATTAATTGTGTCCGGTAAGGGTTGGGGCAGTATATGGATTAGAATTATAATTGCAGTGCATAATTTATTAATTGGGTAACGTATCGAGAATGTGTATGTTGTTGTGAGGGAGGAAGAACGGCTACGTTTTGCATTATTATCAATGCTATTTTTGTTGGACTGGAGCCTAATCATATTTAGGGTTACTGTTCTTGTTTAGTTTCTTTTATTGCTTTTGTAAATAGGGACTAGGAATTATCCATAAGAATTTTGGTTTGTGAACCACAATGGAAAGTAATGCTCATATAATTATGTTGGCCGGTGATAATTTGTCTTTTATCTTGTGGATACTGGTGTTCAGGTTCAACTATATCCCGATATCCATTGTGTACTTGAGATTTTTTGTACGTGGTTGTAAAGTCTGGAAATCCAGATTTAAAAGATAGTACTCTTGACACAATCTTGATCCGCAAATTAGAAGTCTCAAGAAAATAAGAATATAACAAGTCATGCACGATAATTTAACGATTAGTTTTGGTTAAAAATAGGTGCACTATAAATAGTTGTTGCGAAGGCAGGCATCTGGTGGCATCCCTGTGATGAAAAACTCATTCTATAAGTCTCAGGTGATTGAATGGTCCTAACTAGCTGCAAAATCATTGACACATTTCAGCAGCCATTTTACTCATAGTTAAATCCATCCATCGATACCTAACCATGATATGAGGAAATTATAATACATTTTGTGCAAAGAGTCCACCCTCCCTTCGAACTAGGAGGGGATATTAAAAGCAGAAATGAGCATTATCCTTCTAACTTGAGAAATTGATATACTGAGTGAAAGGCTGCTGATAGGGATTTAGATGTTTATTTTCATTATCATTCTATCTTTACTTTTAGGGGATCAGAGGCAAGACATGTTATCTAAACTAGTTGCTGCAATGATCCGTGTGTATATATTCGTTCTTGTTTTCAAGTAGGTTATTTTAGACCTTCCGTTGTCTTTGAATAATCTAGTTCAGTAGCAGAATAAAAATATCAAATGTCGAAGCAGATGAAAGCTATAAAACTCTCTTCCAAGTTATTTCAATATAACTGAAGTAAGTGCAGGAGAATACATGGCTTCCTTGGCAACTGCTGAAGCTTGTGATAGAATGTAGCACTTCTATTGAGAGGTGATCTACGGGTCTTGGAACCTATCTTCCAAATTTATTGGCAGCGTCGAGCGTTCTCTGCCCCCATTGCCACCCTTAAGGTGTTTGAAGACAACGCGTTGGTCCGACCCATTCTCGTAACACGGGGTGAAGGTCGAGTCCTGGTCATAGGCACAAGATGTGCCTAGGTAGGAGGAAGCACAGGTGCACAAAAATAATGGCTGGTCTGGTATTGTAGTTAATGGCTGTATTAGAGGTGTAGATGAGATCAATGGCTGTGATAGCGGGGTAAGAACCATTTTATTTTATTTTTAATTATTTTAATTAATTAAATATGAAGAGACCAGTTTATCCTTCTTGGTCAAATTATGGTCCATATCTACTATATATTAAAAGTGTGGATGGAGTTTGGGAGCGGCTCCTTGTGCGCAGAAATGTATAGTCGGATGAGGGGAACCTGAGAGTCAATTGAAGCATAATCCGCGATTTACCTCCTTCAAGGTTCAAGGGCAAGGGTCTTGAAAGTTCAGGATTTAGTTTGACGAAATTGGGACACGTGGGTACAAAAAAAAAAAATGTGGATTGAGGAGAAACTTTTGATTACCAAATTTATCCTTACATATTTAGTTATATGTCTAATATACCCTCATTTATTCTTATATATTTAATTTTTAATTTTACCCTTACATTTTTATGTTTATGATCAATAATATCCTTAAAATTAAATTTATTTCAACTAAATTGTATTAAAATTAAAATTAAGTCAATTAATTTCCACTAAAAACTATTATTACTAATTATTAGTATATGATTAATAAAGACTTATATAAAATCAAAATAAAAATTATAATAATATTATATATATAATTAACATGAAATGACATATATTATTAACATGTCTTCTCCTTTAACATAAAAATAAAAAAAAATAAAAAAATAAAAATGGAGAAGAAGAAGAAAATTTTGAGAGCTCGACACCTTATAGCAACTACATTCTATTGCCATATTTGTAGCGTATTCCTGCACTTTTTGAAAGGTTTTAAAATTCGTTTTATTGCTACATATTTGTAAGGTCTGTACTTTATTGCAACTACAAATGAAATTCTCAGTGATTATAATTAAGGAAAATTGTACTGTAGGCCCTCAAACTAAAGATAGAATAATAGGTTTGTCTTCAAGATTTAGAAAAGATCAAATTACTCTTTCAAAACTTTTTTTTAGTACATGCACACAATAACTATTCTACAACCAAAATCATTCAAATCTTAGCTTCATCGCAGTCTAAACCTCATAAAAACACACTCCAATTTAAACTTTGGGCAAGGCCAAGACTATCGCCATATTTGAGATTTTTGGAGACGGGACGAGGCTTAAGATATTTAATTTATTGTCAAATTTACTTATTTATTTTATAAATTACGATTTGAATTGGAAAATATAAAAATAAAATAAAAAAAGTAAGATTCAGGATGGGAATCATGTTTTGTATCCTCGCCCCATTTGAATTGGATAGTGCGGGTCGGAAAAGAGAAGAGACATTGCAAGCATGTTGTGCCATCCCTAAAATTTATGGGCACCATCCTTAGTTGAAAATTTTAATCTAATTTTATAAAGTTATACACACGAGGATCACAAACGAGTTTACACAAAATTGTGCAATCTTTGTTGATAAAAATTGCTTGTGTGACTGTAAATAAAGAATGAGACTGACTAAATCAAGGACCAATTATGCAAAATTTCTTACAAATTTGAGAGCGAGTTCAATGGCAGCCGAGTTAATTAATACTTATTGAACTCATCTTAGATTCTTACTTGCTTACCTAAAATTAAAAAAAATAATCACTATTTATTCATATTTGAAAAGGGTTTTTCATCCTTCACTCGTACAAATTCCATCAATCGATGTGGACAAAAAATTCACGTGGACGGATGGAAATCTTACACGGGGTTGATGGAGTCCACGTGGACGAAGGGAATTGATATGAGTAATGAATGAATAATCTTTATTAAATAGGACGAGCAATGACTAACTTTTAATTATTTGAATTTATTTGATTTAATTTCACATAATAATATCATTCAAATCAAGAATTTGTAAAATTTTAATCCATTTTTATTAAATTTTATAATATTGTTTGTGGGTTGGTTTTATATTTATAATGTTGCTACTTGCTTAATCAATTGAATTTTTTCACACTTGATATTTTAAAGTTTTCATTTTATATTGCTATATTTAAATTCATACTCCTCAATTTTACTCTATTGCGTATTTAATAAGTATTTCATTTGTCACCACATCATTAATATTCTTATTAAGTATTAGATGAAGTTATTGAATTGGGGTTGCCCTTGCAGACTTGTTTATATATAAATTATACTACATTGCTATTTTTAAAATTCCAACTCTTCCTTAACAGAAATTATGGATCCGCCCCTCGATCGAAATAAATCGAATAGATTTCGATTATTGGTGAGTAAATGATTGATTTGTGGAGTTGCAATTATTCATGAAATTAATCAATTTTATTAGATTTGGAACTAAAACAAAACGTCTACAATGCCAAATTTAATCATTTCTAAAATCAAGTTAATTAAATCAATGCTCATTAATCTTTATGTTAGGCCCCAAAAGAAAAAAAGATTACTTATTGCTCACCCATATTTAAAAAAAATGTTACACATACATCACTGATACCAATTCCATCCATCCACGAGGACTCTGTCAATGCCACATATGATTTTCACTCGTCCACTTGAATTTTTTGTCCACAAGGATGGATGGAATTTGTACGAGAGATGGATGGTAAACTTTTCAAATATGAGTCAGTAGAGTTTAAAATTTGGATGAACAAGTAGTCATTTAAGATAATTGGGTGATAATTGATTTAAACCCTGTATGACAACCATTATTGCAAAACTCTTTAATTTTTGCACTTATTTTCAATTATACATTTACATAATAAAATATTTTGTATGTAAACTCAAATTTTTTTTTAAGCACACTTTCTCAAAAAATAAAAAATAAAAAAAAAAAAAAAAAAATTTATTATTCAAAATTCTATTTTCTCAAAATAATGATTATCAAAGAAGGGCTTAATTCACTCGCGGCAGCCACACAAGGGGTAAAAATAAGAATTAATCTACTTGTACAATGATTGTTGATAATGTTTGATATGGCAAAATCTGGACAGTTGGTTTAAAAAATAGTGTTTGAAACTTTTGAAATAAATGAATATGATGATGCCAAATTATGATTGTCAACAAAATTTATCAACTATCATTGTACATGTAGCATGATTGTAAAAATAATGGATTTTGTGGGTAATTAGCAGAAATGGTCCCTAACGTTTACACTCATTGCTAAAGTGGTCCCTATCGTTTTAATTTTGGCATTTACACCCTTATTTCAAACGTTTGTTACAGGATTGGTCCTTCCATCCAATTCCGTTAAATCAACCGTTAAAAATTTAATGGAATTTGCAGAAATGGTCCCTAACATTTACACTCATTTACTAAAATGGTTACTATCTTGTTTGAATCCAATAAATTTTATTCCATTATATTTTATTTTTCTCTCTCTTATTTTCAACCACACAATCTTTCATAAAATAATATTATACGTAAATCGAAAATTTTTCCTTCCTTTTCAACCGTTCATTTTTCAAAACAAACATTATTCCACCTATTTTTATTCACAAAAAAGTTGGGGCGAAACATGAGCTAAATTAGTCAACTTCCCACATATTTTCTCCTCTTAAATTTTTTGGTGAACATAATTCCTATGGTTTGATATAATTTACAAATTTAGACCTCAACTCAAAACGTTGTCGGCAAATATCATCCCTCCGACAACGTTTTGAGTTGGGGTATAAAGTTGTAAATTACATCAAACCATATGAATTATATTCACCGAAAATTTTAAGAAGAGAAAAATATGGAAAGTTGACTAATTTCCCCGTTTGGCTCCCATTTTTTGTGAATGAAAATATGTGGATTATTATTATTATTTTTAAATGAATGATTGAAAAAGAAGGAAAAATTTTCGATTTACATATAATATTATTTTATGAAAAATTATGTGGTTGAAAATAGGAAAGAGAAAAATAAAATGTAATAAAATAAAATTTAATTAGACTCAAACAAAATAGAGACCATTTTAGCAAATGAGTATAAATGTTAGGGACCATTTCCGTAAATTTCATTAAATTGTTAACGGTTGATTTAACGGAATTGGATGGAAGGACCAATTCCGCAACAAACGTTTGAAATAAGGGTGTAAATGTCAAAATTAAAACGATAAAAATTATTTTAGCAATGAGTATAAACGTTAGGGACCATTTCTGCTAATTACCCGGATTTTGTTGAGTGTACACTGTACAGCCTCTCTAAGAGGGGGTTATGATTTTTGTACTGGACGTGTGTAACAAGCACCCTACTCAATTTTGCCCCTGCCTCTCCTTATCCTGTCCCCCCAATGTATTGCCCAACCCCTCGATTCTATACACACGCGTATATGCACATCGACTCATTTTTTTTCTTCCTGGAATTGATAATACTAACAAATGGACGGTGTTGAGAACTAAAGAGGTCGGTGGTGAATTTTGATAAAGATGGCGATGCGGGAGTTGGTGACTGGTGGCGCCGCCTGTGCTGTGCCTGGCTCCTCAGGTCCCTCCAATCCACTTGGAGCTCTAACTAATGCCCTTATCGGTTCGTCCTCAAAAACTCAGGTTATTTCTTGATTTATCAGTGAATTTGATTTTGCCTAAATTCCTACTGACCTCAGGTTTTGAGTCTGATTGGATTCTTTATATTATTTTGTTTTGGGGAATAGTTGTAAAGAGTGGTTGTAGTTCATGTTATTTTGTATGGTAGGAGTAGAAACTACTGTACGTTGAAATATTTTCAACTCCGAGAAAAAATAAAATAAAAAACTATCAGAGAAACTATAATTCTGTTGCGTGAAGGCAAGCGTCTGTTAACCTTTTGACAGGTGGACATTTCTTTCTACTAATCAGAAGGAGTGTCATGTTGGTTCATGATATATTTTTATTGCCATGTGGATTAAAAGTTTGACTAGATCTTTAGGTAAACATCAGAAGATAGCAAGATATATGAATCCAATGAAGGGCAACCTCCTGACATTTTGTTTAAGTCAAGGAGCTTTCACTAAGGCCTTTCAAGTGTGTATTGACTTTCAGTCTCTTATCTGTTTAACATATTGAAGAACACAAGTAACCACATAAGCTATCAATTCATCAATTGCTTATTCTTGGTACAATATTTACCAAACCATCTCAAAGTATGCTAAGTTGTAAAGAAGCATTCTTCTCCATTTTAAAGCGAGGATAAAATTTTTGAAGATGTAGATCCAAAAACCCAAAAGATTAAATGAAAAGGGTTTGAAAGCTTTATGAAACTCACAAACATAATTCTCTGAGCTTTAATGCATATGTTTTAACCCTCTTCCTTAAGGAGAAAGATCTCATATGCTCAATTTTAAGACTGAGCCATTTTAGGAACATGAAAGTCACTTTAAGAATTCTTTCTGCATATTCTCCTTTGATGCTGGATGCCTTCACTCCGAGCAGGAGCACTCCGAAAAAGATATCACCCTCCAAGGGAAATTATTACCATGAAGCATACATTTAGGCTTAGCTCATTGAGTGTACAACAGAAAGTATGTTATTGCTTTTGACATAATAATCAATGTTGATTGCTTGATTTGTCTCTAAGCAGGAAAGGCTGCAAGAAATTCCTACAGCCACAACTACAACCACTGATGGCAATTTTTTTGCGGGGACTGAAGAACCCTTTGCTGCTCTTCCAGGGTCAGAGCTCGAACATCCACATGCCCAGGTAGATCTTTGTCTCTTTATCTCTAGATATTTGATTGTGGAAAAGTAAAATCATTCTCTTCATACTTCATTCTCATTCTCTTAGGGATCAGAATTCCTTCAAGGTTTCCTCTCCACCGATCAGAGCAGGTTTACTGATGCTTGGGACAAGATACAAAGGCCTCACATTCATCATTCTCAGGGAAGAGATAGTATAACCAATATACCTTTAGAGCATGGTAGGCTTCAACCTGATTTTGATGGTAATCCTGAAATCTCTTTTCCTTTAATTCAAGGTGGTCATTATTGTTGTTGGTAAAAGTTGACAAATTTAACTTTTTCCAAAAGATATCTCCATTATTATAGTTCCCTTCACATTAGTTGTTTTTATATTTGTTAGGTTATAGGGGTTGAGAGGAGGTGATTTTTATGATGCAATAGAAATATGTTTCCAGTTATTACCAAAATTATAGTTCAATTAGTCCACGTCCTATATGACCTCGACAAATGTGCCTACAATTGATAAATGCTATTATGTTCCCATTATCGGTTTGAAAAGTTGACACAGAATAGTTTACATTTTGAAATAGCTTGAAAGTAGAAGTTTTGAATGCCACTCTTTTCTGCTAACAAACATTTCAAGAAAGATGGTATTGTTCTTAAACCTAAATGAACTTGATGATTGGTTGATACCAACCCTCCAGAAAATGGCGTCATTCAATACTCTAATTTATGCCATATGCTTTGCTCACAATTTTTTTTCGCACCCTCCATTTTGTCTTTTGCAGGCCCGCCTCAAAGAGTGTTGTCAAGTTTCTTGCACTCATTTGTTCACAGCAGCCATGGTGGCATACCTTTCCGTCCTACTTCACTTCCAATGTTAGGATTGTCTGAAGGTGATAAGCAATGCATACGTGATCGTAGCAGTGTTATGGCTAGGCACTTTTTTGCAGATAAGAATGAAGACTTTATCAATGCACAGGTTCTGTTCATATCATTAACATTTGGAAGTTGTACATTAATTTATGAAGTCTATGCTTCTTCTCTTCTCCCTGTTGCTTTCTGTTTGTGTTTTGGCATTATCTTGTTTTTCAATCACAAGCCCTTTGAATTTTTCCTCATAGAAAGCTTTTTACTATGAATTGGATTATATGGGAATCAGGTTGAAGCTTTATCCACAATTTATTCGTTTTACATGCCAGGCAACAACAGGCCACTTGAATCGATAATATGGATTATTATCAGCAGCCCATTAAAAATAAATTACTTTCTGATCGAAGTTGATTATATTATGTTCTTTCAAAGTAAATATTGTAGAAAATGTCATAAAAAATATAAAAAGGTATTTCAACTATTTCATAGCATCAGAACAGACACCCGAGCTTTCTCTTTCTTTTACAGGTGTTGTGACAGTTTTATAAGGCTCTGCCTGGATCTCCAAAATTAAACAACCTTTCTAAATATTTTTCTCCAAGTCCAGCCAGTGTTTCTCTCTTTTGGTCTCTATGACCCTTGTCTGGCTTGTTTCATATTGTGTCATTAAATAACTGAGTTTCAATTATCTTATAGACCAGTTCAATGCTGCATCAGCTGTAATTTGGATTTGGCATGAGTATGATGTAATTTGACTTGAATGCATCTGCTGTACCTAGGTACCCAGAGACGGGAAGAACTTAGGTTTAGCTGCCAGGTTATGCTGTTAATGTCCTTACCACTAACAATCACTTCCTCCATTTCCGCCCTTTTCCTCCATTCTTCTCTTTCAGATATTTGTGATCTTACACCACAAATGAACTCGATCACTGGTCACCTTTTGATTCTTTTACTGAACCATTATCAATTTTGTCAAATTATTGCTGTAGAAAATTGAAGTTTTGGATAGATAAATTTGTGCACATTAATTATGTCTCTCCACCCACCTCATGGGGTAATCTTACTGCCACTCCAAGATCTTATTCTCTTTCTACACTCATTATATCTCCAACCTTTCTGCTCCACCTCTAGTTTTCTGGAGCTTGCTTTTCTATCACTATCCACCTTAAGGCAGTATTTTAGCCTTCATGAAGATGCAATACTCTTTCAAAATTTCTTGAAGAAGCTATTTTGATTTCTTAGATATTTGTTCTTGTATATTCATTCCAAAGTCCGTGGAATCAGTGTACATAAACCTTTCTTATGATGCAATCCTGTTTCCAAACCCTGCAACTGCAAAAAATCCATTTTAATTCCTTAAGATTTTGTCCTTGTATATTCTAACCCTGAGGTTTGTGAAATCAGCACAGTAGAAGATCTAAAGTAGGATCTTGTAGGGGAAGAAATCTTTAGAGTTACGTTTTCATGTGATCCAAACTTGTTTACGAAGCATGAAATAACTGCATGTTAATCAAAATGTAACAATTTTCCCTCAGGAATGCGTTTGACCATTCCTTTTTCTCCATAGTTTTACTTGCTAGTAATTTGGCCTTTTTTTTTTTTTTGCAGGTTAATGCACTGCTTTCCTCTTTAGATATTGATAATGACGTCAGACCCAGAGGCCCCATGCCTGGGAGATTTTCTGAGCTGGAGGAGTATTGGAACGAGTCCCAAGGTATGAAACTTGGCCCTTATGCCACAGATGGGTGGGTCGCTGAATTTTCACAACACCAAATAGAACACAATGATCCTAATGCATGGGTTCAGTCATTTGAACGACAACATGGTGCTAATGGTTGGGCTACTGAATTTGCTCATGTAAGAAGTGTCTCTCAGTCTCAGCTTGTATTTACATTTCATGGAGCTAAAATTATTTGTTGCAGCTGACAGGTTGATAGGTGGTGTTCATAATTTAGTTAATTAATTTATAAGGTCAATTTTCTAGAGACTGTTCTCTGAGATGAAAGAATAACAAATTACTAATTTTCCTTGCAGTTCAATTTACAAATGAATTTTGTTTACCACATAATCTATAGGTTCTTCAGCTGACATCCAGTATTTCAGTTCTGTCTGTCAATATATCTGTTCTCAACCCACGTTACAAGAAGAAAGGATTAGTTGTAACACCTTTAGAAAATAGGAGCTTTAATGTGTGAATTTTCTGATCCAGACAAAAAGATTCTTTCCATTACATTGATATTATATATCCTTAAAACAAAAAGGTTGCATGCCAAACTTTCCAATTGCATGCAAGTTTCCTATTTACTAATGTGATTCTCTGTTCCAAATATTAACTCCTAAATAAATCTGCCCTTGATTCCATTTCAAATGTCTTTTTATTGGCTAGTCGCAGTTATATAGAACAAGAAGGGGAAGTGGTGCGCTTTTTGTAGTTTCACAATCATAACCCTTGATATATCCAGATAAAGTAACATGTGGGGTTCATGTGTATTCATGGAGAGAAGCAAAAATAGGACCATCCATGTAGTGTAGATGTGAAACAATAATATGAGAAGGTTTTCATATCAGGAAAGTGGGCATAATCTTGGTACATTACTTATATTTGTTAAAAAGTTAAACTGTTCTAAAACGCCCAGCCTGGTAGTATAATTGAAAGGATTACTCTTAATGTGATTTTGGTTTTTTGTGGTAGTTATTAATTTTCTGTCATGGAATTGAATTAGTTTGATAACCAATTTTCTGTTTACTGGAGATGATTAACTTGTTGAATAATAATTATTAAATACCAGCTGTATTTTGAATTTATAACCAATTAGTGCCTTATATGGTGGATTACGAGTATCTCAATCCTATGGATCCCGAAAAAAATTGTGGTGTTCTTTTGAATAATCAAGATGGAAAACTAAAAATATTATTGTTTTGCTTGGTTTAGTAAAGTTTACCAGTTCGTAAAAAGAAATGATTGAGCATCTAATAACTTTTTCAGCATATTCTCTTGCTTCTGGTCATTACAATTTGAACGAAAATCCTCCTCGTTGAACGAACTAAAGGGGAGACTATGGAAAAATGAAAACGAACATGTGCACATGCACGCACTGGTGCAGATATCCTCATTTAGTTGCTGTACGCGCCTTCCTTTTGAAATGAACTGCTGTGTCATGTTGTCTTATTATATGACTTATCATCTACCGTTGCTGAATTATGTCCAATCAAATACTTGCACACTGGAAACGGCCACTCCTTTTCCTTACTCAGTACTTTGACATTACAATGTTCCCCCAACTATCACAGGAGCAATCCCAACTTGCATCGATAGATCAAATGAGGGGTGCAAATATTTCTAGCTTAGCCGCCATGGAGCACACACGTAAGCTAGTACACACGCTCACTCAAAACAATGACCCAAAATTCCAGGTAATGGCCCATCTTGAGATTTTGGTTTTTTTCTCATCATTCTTAATATACAATGACAAGATGATCTTTGAGTGGAGAATTCTTCAGTATACAATAAGTATGCTAGCTTTATGGAATTTGTATACTACTTTTGTATTAGCACTTGATTAACTTTTCTGTCGCAATTATCTGTCACGTAGAATTCAAAGTTTCGCCAGTTTGTATCAAAAATGAGTCGTGGCGAAATTACTGTGGAGGATAATCAAATAAAGCAAGGCACATTCTCGGCACCTGGTGATTGGGCAGCAGAATATCAGCAACAGTATAATGGAGGTCGAACATGGGCTGACCAGTTTGTGAATGAGCAGGCAAGTACAGACTTGATTAAGGGCTCAAGACCTAGTGCATGTCTGTTGCTATGTAGCACGGACACTCTAACTAAGGTAGCGTGTCCGTGTCCGACACGTGTCGGACTCGTGTCGATACCGACACTCTCCGGACACTCTATAATATTATTTTTCTTTCTTATTATAACTATTATATATTTTTAACTCACAGTTATTAGTAAATAACAAATAAGTACTTATAAAGTGTCCGTGTCGGTGCATCATAGGTCTGTTGTATTATAAAGTGCTTATTTGGTTTAAATTTTAACCTCATTATAATTTAAAAGTCAAAGTCAAACTTTAATTTTAACATGTAGGACCCACAACTACTACCCACTTATCTCACCCTTCATTTCTATCAACTTAGAATTTTGGGCAACTTAGAGTTTCTCCCAAACAAGCGTATACTTTCCTATGTTCTGGATTTGCAGGGTGCTCTATCAAATGAAAGTCTTTTCTAGCTAGGTTACTGTCATTGTCATCCAACTTATTTTGAACCGTGGAAGTCTTATCTCTTTAGTGAGTTGGTAAAATAATTTTCTGTTGGTTTTATTGCTTTAGACCTTATGTTTGTTCTAGAGTTTATGCCTGGTGATTGAAGAAGTTATGCTCGAGGCAAATTTACATGTCACCTATTCACCAAACACTATTTTGTTTTCAGCATTCCCATGGACCTCATGGATGGGCAAATGAGTTTGCTGCTGAACGCGAGCTACATGGATCAGTAGATGGTGAGTGGGTCAATGAATTCTCAAAGTTACATGTCAATGACTGGGCTGAAGAATTTGAGCATCAGGTTGCAGGAGGAGTGTTGGGCGACAGTTCGGGTGATAACTGGGCAAATGCATATGATGAGTATTAAGTTCAGTAATTTTTTATAAGGAAGGAAAACAGACTTCTATTCTACTCTCACTTTAAGTTAATATAGAAGATTAAGAAGAGATCAACAACTCATGAACATTTTTGCAGTATAAATGAGCAGATTTCTTTTATATTTTGAAAATGTGTGCAAAGGTGTTCCGATTGTGTAACAGCAATTGCTCTTTGTTTGTTGTTCTCACAAGCTATGTATTCAGAACATTATAGTTTTTTTTACAAATATATTTTCATATCTGCATTTCTGTTCTAACGTACACTTTTGGTTGCTGTTGTTTCTTTGTCTGTTAAAACTAGAGCTGGCAAATCGATCCCACAACCATGAACCAACCCAGACCCTCTCCACATTGGGCTTCGGTGGAAAAATTGTACTTTGCAAATTGCGCTGTGTCATCAAACACCCACAAAATCAGCGGGTGTTTGGAGGACCCACATATGCATTTATCATCTATCAAACCTCTTATTGATAGAAGTTTGTATTTTGTTTAGTCATACATTTAAGTTGCATTGGATTTCGAACTTGAAGTTGCATGCTTATGTAAGAACATAATCTGCTGAGGTATTCATTCAATTTGGTATATTTGGAAGAAATTATCTTTCCAAGTAGGCAGATATGTAAAAATTATAGCCAAACATTTGAGACAATCATAGGATAAAAGGGTCCAATGAGACTACTATAGGATCAGTGAACTTACATAGTTATCATGGAGCGTACAATATTAGCTGAATATACTTGCATGCGTACAGGTAGGTCCACCTGAGTGGATGCAAGAGCATAAGATAGATATGAAGAGAGAATGAAAAGTGAGATTGAAGTCTATCGAAATTTCCTATAAAGTGGTGCTCACGACGGAAAACTGTTTGATGTAAGTAGGTGCATATGACCCAGTTTCCCTAGACTGAAATACCTATTAAATGATAAAAGTTGGTCTTTTAACCTACCACCTGTTAACATCCATATCCCCTGACCCACCCATTTGCCAGTTCTAGTCAGAAGCTTGAAGTTTGCTTATGCCTTTTTCTTTTGTTCTAATATCCTTGTAAAAATATGAACTTTATGGTTATCTTCGTAAGTTGACTCTTAGGTACCTGGCTCTTTTTTCTTTTCTTTTTAAATACCTGTTTAGCTTATACATAAATTTTAGTCATGCTTGCATATATATATGTTTTATATATATATATATATATATATATATATATATATATATATATATATATAATACATTTCTCATTATTGGTGTTCTCCTTGGCATGGTGTCATGTGGTTAATATCTGATTTAACAAATAGTATATAGCCTCATACATTATATGAGATTGTTGTACTTCTGGTTTTCATAATAGGTTCCTGAATGAGCAAGTAGCACTGAAGCAGAATTCAGAGTCCTCAAGCAGTGTATATGTATTCTCTGATATGAATCCCTATGTTGGCCATCCTAATCCAATGAAAGAAGGGCAAGAATTGTTTCGCAAGGGGCTCTTAAGTGAAGCAGTACTGGCTTTGGAGGCCGAGGTTCTGAAGAACCCTGACAATGCTGAGGGTTGGAGGTTACTTGGCATAGCACATGCTGAGAATGACGATGACCAACAGGTTAAAATTGTTTTTGCTTGTTGCTTGAATTTCTTGCCAACCTAATCCACTTATAATCTATTTCTTCATCTTGGTTTTTGATGGATTACAATAATGCTTCTTTTTATATATGATGTTTTATTGCTTGCATGTTCAAGGTGTAATAATTTCAGATATCGTCCTTTATGTTTTTTTTTATGGTGGGTCTCATTTACAAATTATGACTACATATGATTCTTAAAATACAAACATGAGATGAAAGTCTTGCTGGTACTTTAGTTCCATTGAAACTCCAGTTTTATTTACATTCATGGTGCACTGAGAATTTTCATTCTATTTTAGACTCTGGGGCATGGTAATAGAATCCCTATTTCTTATTGAAAATCTGTTATGTCACAGACTATTGCAGCCATGATGCGCGCACATGAAGTTGAACCAACAAACTTGGAAGTACTTCTTGCTCTTGGCGTGAGTCATACAAATGGTTAGTAGTTACTCCATCAGTTCATGGAAGAAGAAAATCTGCTATGGTTCACCTAATTTTTTGGACTAGCTTTAGGTCTGTAATCGTTATATGAGTGTGGGGTGTCTGTGTTTGTACTCTCACATATTTATGTATATAGCTTTTTCACGCGCGTGTGTATATATATTTTATAATGGATTTTCCAGTTTATTTTGGATCTCACAGAAGTAATTATTTTTTGCCATTGTATATGGTCTATTTAATATCATTGAAAGGCTGAATGGTTTGTTGTTGTTTGTAAAATTCTCAGAGTTGGAACAAGCAGCTGCATTGAAGTACTTGTACAGTTGGCTATGCCATCACCCGAAGTACGGGACCATCGCATCTGCAGATCAGCCTGATAATCTCTACTATGCTGATGTATGGGTTCTTCCGACTACTCTTATGTGCAAACACAGGCATCCATCTGTGTAGATTGATCACATCATATACGTTTGTGGTCTAATCTAATTGATTGCTATTACAGTATAAAGTTTGCCATGAACTGCTAACATCAGGGATCTGTTTTGATGATCATCGTTTGTTGATTAACTGGCGTTATTTTTATTTATTTTCCTTTGTTGAACTACTGGAAATACGGATCACTCATTCACAGTTTGGTTTGAGGCGTGCAGGTTGCTAGATTGTTTAATGATGCAGCCAAAATATCACCTGATGATGCTGACGTGCACATAGTACTTGGAGTCCTGTACAACTTATCCAGAGAATATGACAGAGCTGTTGAGGCTTTCCAGGCAGCTTTAAAACTCAAACCACGAGATTATTCACTCTGGAATAAGCTTGGTGCAACCCAAGCTAATAGTGTTCACAGTGCTGATGCAATTTTGGCCTATCAACAGGTTAAATGCTCTTGTCACTTTTGCCTTCATTTCCCTTTACAACGATATGGGTCGCCGAGTTCGACCAGGCAGGATGTAGTCATGCCAAAATGCATCTGAAACACTCGCTAACTGGTGCTATTTGTAGACAAATAGGTAGCCCGCTGATGAAAAACTGTAAACAATGACACCTAAAACTACTAATTTGCTAGTTCCTCGCATTGAATCGAACGAAGTTTATGTAGATGAATTATGCATAACAACAGTAATGGAAAATCCTTCAAAAATGGAAATGTTAATTTTTACTCAACTCCGATAACGTTAACTCCTTTGCAATGTGAAAGAGCACATAATATCTATATATTAACTTACAAATAATTCGTTGCCTGGGAAAAAAAAAGTGAGATTCTATTGACTGTATTGTTTCGAGTGATGTTACTAGTAATTTTTTTATTGATTTTGCTATGCATGATCATCCGAGTTGGATTCTATTAGATTGTGTCTGACTTCTCTTCATGATATATTGCACTTTCAGTTTCCAATGTTCATAGTTTATTCCTTGCTTCTCAGGCTCTTGATTTAAAGCCTAATTATGTACGTGCATGGGCAAACATGGGGATCAGCTATGCTAACCAGGTAAAAACAATGTTCGGCATTTATCAAATTAAAGCATAGTGCATAAATAGCAACAATTTGTGTGCTTATATGCTGGAGTATTTATAAGGATATATAACTAAGAAGTGTAAATATCTGGCAGCATTAGCAGAAGAAATAAAAGGATAGATATACTGAGAATACAGAAAACAGTAACACAGAAATGTTGATGTTTCACTTTTCAAAATATAGGAAGTTGGATTGATGATGAAGAGGGTCAGATCTTATTCAACTTGCAGTCAATTAGGTTATATATATGCTTGCGGTAGAGACATTCTGCTCAGTACTTTGCAAATTATGGTCCCACTTTTTCCCCTTCGTCATCATAGTAGTCTACAAATCAAAACTTGATCCTGCAATGCACAGTATGTTATTTGATTTTTCTTTTCTCAGCTTTCGAGTATCTTGCACTCCTGGGTGATAAAATTGACCTGAATTGGTTTCCCATTCTTTCAGAACTATGGTGAATCCTCACTTCTGTTGTGTTCACACATTTGTTAACTTTAGGTCCTCTTTCTTTATACGTGCTTGTCTCAATTTGATCTTTGCATACCCTTAGTGCTAAGTAAAGTTTACAATCTTTGATTTGGCTTCCAAAATTTCTCTTCCATTCATAACGCTCATAAACTATTAAAACTGTGACCTTAGTAACTTTCTTGAACCTTGCATCTTTTGCTCATAAAACCTAGTCCATTATAATACTTCCTGCTTCATGAAAAGTACAACTTATTTTCTGTGGTGCGGGATTAATTGAGAATGTTTACACATTCTTCTGCACTCAGGGTATGTACGAGGACTCTATACGTTACTATGTCCGGGCACTCTCTATGAATCCGAAGGCAGATAATGCCTGGCAGTATTTGAGAATCTCTTTGAGGTACTTGCTTTCAAATAACAGTGATGTTTTATCGTGTACATTCTAATTGATCGCCACAAATTTCTGCTCCTTTGTTTTTTAGCTGTGCTTCCCGGAATGATATGCTGGAAGCTTGTGACTCGAGGAATCTTGATTTTCTCCAGAAAGAGTTCCCGCTGTGATTATATCTTGTTATCCTGCTGACAAAAGACCTAAGCCAGGTCGCTTGATTCTCTTGTTAGGCTGAACAATATAACCTGGTAGCGACACTTGATTTGTAATTTGGGTATCCCTTTTCTGCTGCCCGGGTGAATTCACTACTTCTGCATACAGCATACTGATTAGTTTCAGCCTCAAGAAAACGAAGTTCAACCAATACGAAGCATTGTTATGTAAAGTTAGACTGTAGAATTATTGAACTCGTAGTGGACTCTTGAGATGGTGTATGGTTTTTGGTGTCGTGGGACAATCACAATCCTATTGTACATTGAGGAGACAATAAAAATAGGAAAAAATGAAATACAAATTACCCTCGAAGTGCATTGATAATGAATATAACTTGGCATTTGATAATCTTGTCTAGTAGAGGATGAAGCTAGTTGAGTTTGTTGAATACTGTCATTGATATTTTTGGAGATCTTGATCTATAATACCCCACATTTGGCATGCCACACAAGAAGTGACTGGAATCTGAAACTATATTTCAACTATTTAGTCAGGCGTGCTCTAGTATTACAAAATCTCCAAAATTGTCTTTGTATTAATCAAAAGGTTTTCAAAAAAATATGTTTTCTTACTTTATCCTAGCAAGAAGAGGAGGATTAATGTCAATGCCTGTAGAGAGGTTCAAATGGGTGAGCTGGTTCATATTCGTCGCCCTACAATTAAGAACCGGATGGTCCCACGATCGCCAATATTGCAAGATGGGCTGGCTCAACCGGTCTTCTTTAAAAAATATATTGTAATTTTTTTTTTTTTTTTGGGAATTTATTTAAAGTGATTTAAATTAGATAATAATTGAAAAAAAGTATTTATAGTTAAAAATACTTTAAACTAGATCATAATTGAAAAATAAATAAATAAAGTATATATAATTAAAAAATTAATTCCTTTATATTAGCACTAGAGCTAGATAGCACTATAATATAGTTAGGATGCACCAAAATATTAATAGTAACGTAGCAGTTCAACATAACATCCTGTGATATCATCTTAAACTTTTGGTCGGCTTCGGTCTTCTTCAGCACAGTACAATACAATCAAGCATACCAATCAATAATCATGTCATTAAGTTTGATGCATCAAATGAAATGACCCAGCAATTACGTTAAAGAAATACTCAGAGGTGACCAAGCCAAGATTTTGAGCAATTGATAGAGCACAATATACATTCGTCGAGAGTCGGAATCCCATGAGGATGCAAATATTACAGATAAAACAAAAATATATACTCTCTATTTCCCTATTAGGAGTAAAACAAACGTATTCGAACAGTACATAAACTTTTCCAGCCCCAATCACTGTGTTCTAAATTTTACTGCTATCAGATTCGTCTAGGGCAATCCTTGAGAAAAATGGCTTTATCTTAGAGCAAAAATGACACGTTGTACTTTAGTCGACATCGTCATAACCACTTTCTCCAACTCACCGATCCTTTCTCGAAAGACAAGAACCTCGGAAGACTAAGTAGACTGTTAACACGGGTAACACCTTCGAGGGCTGACCATTCATCATCGTCTGCAGAAGAAAGACACTCGGCGAGGCTCCTCTTTGACTGGTCATGGATCCTTCCTGGTAGCTTCTCCTCCACTGGCTTGATTGCAGACTCTATCTCGCTCGACTCTTTAGCAATATCTGAATGCACAACAAGATCAGCATGAGAAGCTACAATGTCAATATTTGAGCCCTCGTTGCCGCCTTCTTTAGGGACCTTCATTTCCTCTTCTGAGTTTGTAGTGATATTATTTTCTGCTTTAGCCAGATTAGTCCTGGACTCTTTAATGTTATCTAAATGTATAGGAAGATCAGCACAAGAAGCTACATCAATATTTGAGCCCTCAATGCCCCCTTCTTTAGGGACATTCGTTTCCACTTCCAGGTCTGTAGTGATATTATTCTGTGCTTTAGACACATTAGCCCCGGATACTTGTTGCAGGAAGAGACATACAACGGCACAGTCATCGTTCTTTGATGTTGGGTACTTGAGCCTCCATGCTCTAGTTGCGCAGTCTACAAGAGCTCTGGCGGCTGTTGGACCAGGAGCCGAGGCCACAATGTCCACGGCTTCCTTATTGGAGAGGACATCCCATACCTGTGTCAAAATAAAAGTTAGGCTGCATGCTTAGGGTGAAGCTATACAGACTTGAATCATCTTCAATAAAGACATCATGACCTAAAAAGCAAAAGTGACCAAGAGACCAAGGTGTATTCTACTATAATAGAAGAGAGGATTTCTGGGGGTTAATTTATTTGTTTACTTTCCCCGTTCCCTATATGGAATAACACGTGGCATCATTAAAATCCCAAGGGTAAAAGACCATATACACAAATAAAGGCAATCCTTCAAACGTGTCCAACTCCAATACACCTAACACAGAACCATAGAGGAAAGCATGTTTTGGATTAAACTACAGGTAACAATTTATCCATTGCACTTAATTATCAATTAATAACAAAACTGTGAGAGCAATACCCCATCAGTTGCGAGAACAACAAACTCATCTCCCATAGTGATGTGGTGGTAGTAAACATCTGGGATAGAAATTAAACCAAAATCTTTCAAACAAAAGTCACCAAACGCTCGGGCCATCGCCAAACCAGGTGAATTGCTATTGGGCAACCACACACGTGCAACTTCTGGCTCATCTTGCATTGCGAAAACCCTTCCCTTACATTTCTGGATCCTTGCAGATTCTCCTGCAAAGGAAAAGAGTAATTTTTTTTGCTGTGATTACTGAAGTGGAACTCTCCTTTCCTTTTACTAATTATTTTTCATGCCAGGAAGCCAGAATCTGACTTATCTTAAAAATCAAATTTCTACAGCTCAATCCTTTATATCTGTAGTGGCTCTGTGTGCATGAAAGTAAGAGAAGAAAAGTTAGAGAATAATACTTGGAAGATTGGGTTTCAAATCTACAGTCAACTGCACAGCCATCAAAGAATTGTCTCTATCTCTTGTTGCTAATACTGCTCTTGAGTCGCCAATGTTTCCAATTATGAGATCCTGATCCTGGAAAATCATGTTCCTAATTTAGTAAGACCATTTAACAATGTTTTAAGTCCTCTGTAGTATAAAAAACCAACTAGTAAACGTACAGCATCAATAGATAACTGTGTCGTAGGCAATTCTCATTTATCATGAAATATTTCAGAAATCACAACATATGTTAACACTGTTGCTAGAGCGAGGTAAGGGGGCCAGAAGAAACTAGGATAAGGAGGAGGAAATGAGGAGATTGGTTGCTGGTCTTATATTGCTATTTCTATTCTCTAGACTGCAACCCTTCTCCTTTACCGGGGCTTGGGACTAGCTTAAAAGTAAAAAAAAGATAATATACATGTAGATCTCACTATTCTAGGTAATTAGGTATGCCCCATAAGTCAGAGGTTAAAACTCCTACCACACATGAGATAAGTATGCAATTGTAGACTCCAGGTGTTTCAGGTCATAGAAGCATATGATTCTCAGATGACACCAAGGATGGTGATACAATCTGTGAAATGACTCTTAAAAAGCCAAAAATATGTGACAGCCCTAAAAACAAGTATTTGATGCTTTTGAATGAGCCCTAGAAGAATGCTTTTATGCACAATAATTTCATTCAATCTAGTGAGCAATATGTTTACAACTCTGGTTACCGATTGTGTTAAAAAGGTAAAAAGATAAAAGGACACATTTCGCCAGATTTTCCGTTGTTGGATGTTGTAGAACAAACAAGAAACCGTGCAAGGAAATCAAGGGAACATAAAATTTTTACACAAAAGTAATACCTGCATTATCAAAGTAACTGCAGTTGTACCACTACAGAAACAATCAATGGTAGAATGCAACTTCAGTTCCTTATCCATTAACTTGAAAGCCTTCAATATTGACCTCTTAAGCGGCATATGCATCTCAGGGAGTTTCTCATTGTCGTCAACTTCAATTGAATCAAATCCACCATCATCCATGAACTCATCAAAACGATTCATTCCTTCATGGTTCCCCTTCTCACAGGCAGAAATTTGTTCGCTATCGAATTTGGCTTCCCACTCTTCACGCAGCAAGAGAGGAAGAGTATCCCGAACTTTCCTTGCAACCATATGACCAAAAGGACCGTGACCATCAAACACACCGCAAAATATTGCATTTGTATTGCTTCTCGTACAAAAGTTCTATAATAAAAAAATTCGAAGGCAAGTTATAAACTGACCCAAATGGACAAAAATTTCATCAATATTTTTTTTTCCAATCATAACCTAAAATTACTTCGTCTTACAAATTAATTTGAATTTCAGGATACTATCTTAGGAGTTGACACTACTTTCATATTATTCTTTCTCCGCTACCATGAAACATTAATCACAAAATACATACAAAAAATGTGTATATAGATATATAATTGTATGCATATATAATCTATTTTCGAACAAACTGACCTCCCAAATGACCATGGCGTCTTGATTGGTTCCTTTCTTCCCTTGCTGAGTGTACAAGCAAGCGATGCCGTTTGCGCCATTGGAGAAAAGTCTGCCCTGAATCTGGTGCAGCGCCCGCTCCTCCGCGGCTGCGACAGCAGCTCCACCACCACTTAACTTGCTAATAAATGCTGCAAAATCACCTGAGCTACTCTTCTTCGACTTCAAATTTATCTTCTTATCATACTCATTTTCAGCCTCTCTCTTATTATCATTCTTCGAATAACAAATACCCATCACACCAGAAATTTTTTTACGAAGTTTTCTTTTCAGAATTTAATCGATCAAATTAAAGGCCATGAGCAGAAAACAGATGACAAAAATCCAAGAAACGAGAGGAGAAATTTGGATAAAAAAAAACAGAAGTGATAACGGTAGAAAGAGAAATGGCAAGATCCAGCTGACCAAGGTGTGAGTAGGTAGGTATTTTATGACTTTCCTTAACGTATAGTTATTTTTATTTATTTATTTATTTATTATTATTTTGTTGTGAACCTTTTGAATTGAATGTAGAATTAATCCACTTACATTACAACGCCAAGTATGAATTATTTATTTTTTGAAAAATGCTATTTGAAGAGATTAGGGATTGAGGTGGATACACCTCAGTCCTTGATTTGAATTTTTTTGAATTTCAAAATTTAAATCAAGGGTTGAGATACATCCATCTCAACCCCTGTTTTCGAACCTGTTTCCAACTGTGTTTGTATAGCAAGATTTTATTTATTTATTTATTTATTTTTATTTAACAAATAGTTTGAACAAAAAACTACGTTTAAACACAATTAGGACATTACGACTTAATTGACAGGACTTCTTAAAAGTTGTTTATAAAATTAAGAAATTTGTTAAAAATATTTATATAACTTTCTGAAAGTATTTTATGACATTAGAAGAGTTTTTAAAAGATAATTTTAGAAATAATTTTTGACTTGACAAAAATCATGCAAAACGGGCCTTACATAAGACGGCTTCCACCGAAAGCTCCTCTGTAAGAGTAAGTACATTAAAAAAAAATTCTACCAAATAACCTATGCTAACTATTCAAAAAAAAAAAAAATTATCTGCTAGAACATGTTATTCAATAATTATTTTATTGCAATGCACGATCAATGTTTGAAACAAAAAAAATTATTGCATGCATACGTTATTGTTTTTCTTTTGTTATTGTTTTTATTTTTGGTACAAGTTTGTCAATGTTAACGTTTTTCGTTTTCGCCATGTTAGTCAATCAATTTTTTTAATATATATCAGATTGACCGATCACAAATATTTGTCTTAAAACTTCAAATTTTAATGAATTTTCAAAAATTATAAATTCTAATGAATTTCGTGATTTCGAATAAAATTCTACTTAATCCATAAGAATCCATTAAAAATGATGAAATTTTAAAAGAACTTGTTATGCATATTTTTAATTTATTTTATCAAATATGATTATAACATTTTTTAAAAGTTAGGGCGGCTAATGAAATTGCTTGGTGCATGTTTGGTAGATAATTATAATTTATTTGAATTATAAATATGTAGAGATGAGTTGTAGATAAGTATGTAATATTTATAGGTTTCACGAAATGTGTAAATAAAAAGTAAGTTTGATCGATTAAAAAGAAACACCTATCAAACATTGTAATATAGACCATTACAAAATCAACTTTGAAAATACGACTGCAAACTTATTTTTTAATATAGATCTTTATAAACCAGTTCTGAAAATACGATGAATTGCACAATTGTAATTCGATTGTAGAGTTTTAAACATTGAACGACGCTTTCTTATAAATTGGTTTTAAACGTTGGTTTTATTAATGTGTTTGTAACAAAGTTGTGATCATGAAAATGTATATACTAATTCTTCTAGCTTTGAATTTATTAAGATTTTAATATGTCATTAATAAGACAATAATGCCACCTTGGATTAGAGGTCACACAATGAAACCTTCCAAAGTGGATGGACGATGATTGTACCTTTGGCCGTAGCCATGCCCAATTGCACATTGCATGATTACTTGAGTTTAGTTGAAAGGACATAAAAACTAACAAATAGACTCTTGATTAGGATTTCTAATTTTTTTTCCCTCGTACTTTTGAAACACAATTAGAATTAGGAAGTTACTTTTGAACTTATTTAAATAATTTTTTGAAAGTACTTTATAGCATTAGAGGAGCTTTTAAAGGATATTAAAACTAATTGACATGATTTATACTTTTGCTTCTATTAAAAAAGTTTTTCGAGAAAATTATTGGTTACTTCCTCCAATAAGACAAAACAGTTTTAGAAAATTATTCAACATTTCAAAAGTGACTTCTTAGTCTTAAAAATAACTCTTGATTTTTCAAAAGCCTCGCAAAACAAGTCTTGACCCAATATAATTTTCAGTGCAAGCTCTTCTACAAGAAGTAAATATAGAAATAAAAATTCTATCAATGGACCCTTACTACTATTCAAATGTTTTATATATGCTAGAACATGTTATTTAATAATTATTTTATTAAAATGCATTGTCAATGTTTGAAACAAAAAATTATTGCATGCATTTACAATGCATGATCAATGTTTGAACACAAAAAAATTATTGCGTGCATAAGTTATTGTTTTGCCGATTTCGAAAAAAAAAAAGTTATTGTTTTGTCCTTTTGTTCTTGATATTAGTTTGTCAATTTCAACATTTTAGGTTTTGGCCATGTTAGTCGAAGTAAATCCTTGTTTTAGCTCCATTTTAATGGAAATTTGGTTGAAAATGAGTTTTGGAATAGTGATTTTTTTTATGGAATGTGGTTAAAAAATAAGGAAATTGTTTCAATTTACGTGTAATATTATTTTATGAGAGAATGTGTGATTAAAAATAAATTTTGAAAAAATGAAGGCCATCATAGGCATTTTGAATACATATTGGACCGGCCAATCACAAATATTCGTTATCAAATTTAGTTATTTTATCAAATATGATTTTAACTTCTTAAAAAAAAAAAAAATTGTACTTTTCAATGATGTGTACCACTACAATAATATTACAAAGCAATCAATTTTTGAATGACTTGCTACACAAAGACAAAGACAAAGACAAAGACAAAGACAAAGACAAAGACGTGACTTGAAGTGGACAGTTTAGGATCAGTTTGACTGCAGAGGTTAAATATGGGTGAAAAAAAAATAAATTATTTATATTTTATTTACTGAGAATTATAATTAATTGTGTTTGATTGATATAATTTTTCACCTGAAAAATATTAAAAGTTTGGTGTTCGTTTGACTTCATTTTTTTTTTATGAAAATTGTTTATTAAAATGATAATTTTTTTTTACCATTGGGTCTAAAAAAATTCAATTACCTAAAAAAAATAAAAAATTGAAATCAATTTTCCCACAAAAGTGGTGGGAAAACCAATTCCCTAATTTAGAGGAAATGGGGCATCGTGGGGGGTGGGGTGGGAAAAACTTTTTCATGGAAAAAAAGTTGCATCAAACATCAATAATTTGAAAATAAAGAAAAAAATTTCCATTTTTCATGAAAAACTTTCCCAATCAAACAGGCCCTTATAATAATTAAGGTTGGCTAATGAAGTTGCTCACCGCATGTTTGATATGTGATTATTAATGATTTAAAATATAAATAGATAGAAATGAGTAAATAAGTATGTAATATTTATGAATCTTACAAAATGTATGGATAAAAAGTAAATTGATCAGATCGACTAAAAAGAAACTCCAACAAAACATTGTAATATAGACCATTTAAAACTAGCTCTGAAATTACGATTACAAACTTCTTTCTCGATAAAATAGACCATTACAAAATTAGTTCTCAAAAATCTGATGAATTTTACAATTTTAATTCACTCGTAGAGTTATAAACATTGTACGGCGTCTTTTTATAAATAGGTTTTAAACGTTAATTCTATCAACATGTTTGTAACCAAGTTGTGATCATGAAAATGTACATACTAATTCTTCTAGTTATGAAATCCTGAAGATTTTAATACCTCACCAATAAGACAATAATGGCATCACATCAAGATTAATAACTTGGATTAGAGGTCACACAATGAAACCTTCCAAATGGGATGGACAATGATTGTACATTTGGCCCCAGCCATGCCCAATTGCCCTTGTATGATTAGTCAAGTTTAGCTGAAAGGACATTAAAACTAACAACTAGACTCTTGATTAGGATATTCTTCGTTAAAAGATAGATTTCACATCAATTGGATACTAAATTATAGAGGAATTTATAAAAATTTGGATTACCTTTCTTAATAAGGATGACCTTTTAAAATAGAACCACAAATCTTCACATGGTATTAAAACTTATTAAGCTCAAACAAACAATTCATTCTTATTAAAACTAAAAAAAAATGAGTACGCGTATTTCAAGATTGGTCTGCTCAAACGAGGTGTCGTCTCGTGAAGGCATGTTAAAAGATAAATTCCACATTAGTTAGATACTGAAATATGTACCAATTTATAAGGATTTGTATTACTCTTAATAAAATTTGAGCTTTTAAAATGGAACTCTAAGTCTTAACATTCTTGTTCAATGTTTCTCTTTATTGTGCTCAATAGAATTGATTTCCTGTCCTCAATGGACAAGATATAAATTCAGAGAACCATAACTAAATGTATATTGTCACGTCAGTAGTAAAAAGTTTTTATCCTATTCACTAGGAGTAGGAAATCAAGATTGTTGTATTCAAATTACCTTTAAAAAGAATGATTCAATCAGTCTTTACAAGTAATTTTTCTTTAAGAGACTCAAGTTTTTGATTATTCGTAAGTTAATAGTTTAATTAATAAGAAAAATGATTGTGAAAATAATGATAAGTCACATCATAATTTAGTAGTACATTTCAAGTTCTTGACTACTTGTTTTAACATGCTTAATCAATTGGTTGTTAAACTAGGCATGGGCTCCGCATCAAGGGGCGTTAGTTTAAATTGTTAGAGTGGACTTTGGCACGTATAGTTTTTTATTTTTTAAAATGGATATATGTGAGATTTGAACCCAAATAGAAGAGAGCAATATGGATTTTGGGGAACTGACTTGAACCCTGTTGCTGTTTTTGTTGCGTCCTATAATATGCAAAGGTATAATTTGTAGGTTTTAGTTATCTTTTGTTTCTTTGTTAATTAGTATTGTTTGTTTGGGTTGAATTTAGTGCTTTATGATTTTGACTTCGATGTAAATAAGAGGTAAAAGAGAATGATATTTGACGTAGTGAAAGATTACAGATAAGATGAATAAATCTCACAAGACTGAAAACAACTTCACGAAATTTTTTATTTCATTCAATGACTGCGCCTCAAATGGCTTATAATGCGTTTAAATAGTAAAACCTAAGAATGATATTTCACATAGTGGAAGATTACAAGTAAGATGAATAAATCTCACAAGAGTGAAAATAACTTCGCGAAATTTTTTATTTCATTCAATGACTGCGCCTCAAAGGGCTTATAATGCGTTTAAATAGTAAAACCTAGGAATGATATTTGACATAGCGGAAGATTACAAGTAAGATTAATAAATCTCACAAGAGTGAAAACAACTTCACGAAATTTTTTATTTCATTCAATGACTGCGCCTCAAAGGGCTTATAATGCTTTTAAATAGTAAAACCAAGGAAAATTAGGAAAATAAATAATAAAATAAAAAACGATATTTTTTCAAAAATGAAAAAAATTCGAGAGAACATCTAAAATTAATACTCCTAATATTCAAGATCGTCCTCCAACAAACGGAATGCAAATCCAAATTTATTTGAGTGAAATACTATCAAAATAAAAAATTACCAAAAACAAAAAAAAAAAAGTCTAAATGATGGAATCTACCCAAAATTAGCCCTACGTCAAGGGCAAAGCCGCTGAGTTGTCATCGTTGGCCCGTTTCCAATCGAATTTGACTAGAGGTTCGTAAAAGACAGACGAACCCGAAACTTATATGAAATCATGAAATTTATTTATTTTGTTTGTGCCGATCCCATTTCAACATAAACTTTAATCCCTTCTGCACTTCATCAATATTGTTACCTAATATTTACATAAATAACAGGATAAGATTGCAGTAAAGCAAGAATCTTGGTTTGAAATCTACAACTAACTCCCAGTTACTACCATTGGACATGACGACGCAAAAAAAGGCGCTGTAGCAGTGTAGCAGACTACTTACTTCCTTAGGGATTTGGAAAATTGAGCTATTTAACATTGCCAAATGGACTTCTCTGTTGAGTATGAGCTAGTTTTTGTGTTCATAAGGAGATGAACTTTTTGAGATACGGGATCAAGTCCAAGTATCGAGTTTTCAACGTGTTTGTTAAATTTGTAACAACTTGTTCTGGTAATGGGCATTTTGTGAAAAGAGTGGTTAAAAATGTGTCCATTCAAGGAAACAGTTTCTTTTCATAATTTTTTCTTGACCTTCTTCCTGCAGATAATGGTGAAACACGGAGCAAATTTCTTGTCGATCACATGGATACTGAAACAAGAGGCAGCTTCCATAATGTGAAAGATTATATCCGATTTTGCCGCCATCCAGAGACTGTGACAAGATGTAGAGAAAGATGAGCTGTTAAGAGTAAAGAGTTCTTGCTACCAGTTATTGACACAGCCTTTCGTAGACGAGAAATGATCTACAGACAATCTGGTTTCAATGAGCAGTCAAATGCCCTTCTGTTTTCGTGAAATCGTGACAATGGCTGCATGTTTAATATGGACAAATCTGATTAGTACAGTTTATAAAATTTTAGCTTCTTTTTGTTCCTTATTACGGTTTAATGACAGAATTACTGAGTCGGTTCGAGCCTTGTGTTATGCTTTATCATACAAATTGTAGTAGCATTTGTAAACGTTCAAGTAGCACTTTAGTGATTAGACTGACCTATGAAGAGAATTCTTATTTAAAGAAGGATCACAAGAGGCCAGCCAATCTCTGCATCATTTTCCAAGGATTTTTTTATTGGATATAGTTGAAATGTCAGTTTCTTTTTACTTCATTCATATTGATTTCTTGCTCGTAAAATCTTGTATAGCATAGGCTACTTTCTTTAAGTTTAGAATTATTTCCTTCATTGATAGAGGCAAGGTTCATCATGTCCTATTTTGTACAACTTTTGCCATTCAATATACTAGGGTAGGGGAATGCCAAATTCCTATCTTGTTAAGGTAGAATGGCCTAGTAACCATTACCTTAACTAGAATGGACTTTACCATAATTTTAAAAAATTAAAATTTGCACAAGCTACATTTCTTGTGACAATGACTACTGATTAAAGTAGCATATTCCTCCAGAATTTTCTGATCAGCTTAAATGTATTTCTATGCACTGAAGAGAAGATAATACATCTACAACGGCAATGATTTAGACAAATACTCGATGCTTCTTTTCTTTTTTTAAATTTTATTAGACTTGAATCGTACAAACAGTTCTCTTCAATTACACTGATCTGCAGGGGAGGGGGAGGAAATGTGTCCAGAACAATATTAATATAACATTATTTACATACAGAACAAGGCAGAACAAGCTGTTTCTGTCTTTCTGTCCATCCGTCATTCTCATATCCATTGACAATATTCGTGGGCACCCTTGCCAAAGCAATTAGATACCTGCAAGTTATGGTTTTTTCTCTCTCCCCACCGTTCCCTTAGGGTGCATGGCATAGATTATGTTGCAGGAGGTTAGAAATAATAAATCCACATTTCAAAGTGTCTATGATGATCTTCGCCAATGTTTTTTACCATTTTTCAGAGGCAACTTGAAGGGACTCCAGGTTTTCCTGCGCCTGGGGGTTTCACGAAAAAGTCCAGATGCTAGGGCTTGCTGGAACCACAGCTCAAATTCTTCATCTTCATCCATCATTTCAGCATCTAAATCCCATGGATATCGAGCTGAATTAAATCTCTGACTTGACTTCTCCAGTCCAACCATGTTTACATGGAAGCTGGGTCGATGAGTGTTGGGGCTACAAGCCATTCCCTATATTGAGATGGAATAACATCTAAAAGTTATCAGTGGAAATTGATGTATGACAAAAATAAATAGTGCAGCAGCAACACTAGAAATCAGTGGATGGTTCTGTTTCGTGAGGACTCCTAAATTTGGAGGTCCAATAAATAGTTGAAGTTTGTATCAACTGTCTGGCTTAAGAGTTGGGACTGCTGAAAAATCATTTGCTTGGTGTACATTAATATTTTGTTGAAATTTGTGTGCTATGGATTAAACGAAATAATCATTATTATCAAGAGCAATTAATAACACAAAATAGGAAAAACGAAAGCAAAAACAACACGCAATATAACGTGCTTCACCTCAACATAAGAAGAGAATTACAATGTGCTTCACCTCGACACGGGAGGTGTTTCACGAAGTACGGCTGGGACCATGTGATTGTTCTATTTAACTCTATCTCCGAACACAATTGGAGCAAACAACAATTTCGCAACCACTGGGACGCAATGCATCGAGACCACAAACATCTCTTCGATCTGCTAGCTTGCAGCGGGGTTGAATAAAACCCTTCAACTAGCCGAATTGTAGCATCCGATGAATGGTCGACCAAAAAAATGAAGGCGACCAGTTTCTTTTCAAAATGCATTAGTACATGAAATTGTAATTTTTGTCCAGTTCGGCACATTGTTGTTGCATTTGTGGATATTTCAATTCTGCCTTTCTGCATAAACAATTTTGCTCGAAATTATATTTGTGTGTCATACTCTGTGTTCCTAGACGTTATGTTCTCAAAGTTATTGCGGGCTGTAGCTTTTTTTTTTTGCATTATTCGGTTATGAGACAAATATGCTATACAATAAATTATGACTATGTGATGTGTTCTTCATGTACGCTTTCGAACTGTATAGAGGTTTATAAGCTTGTGAATGTGCAATTTGATTTCAATGATAACTAGTGATAAACCTCAATGGATTGTGAGTTGTGGTGTTTGCTACTGATTTGTAAAGCTGCCTTCTAATTTCGTGCATACTGGAAACAATACACGGTCACTGTTCGAGTCTTTTAGCAATCGGTCCCCTGCATCCAATAGCACTTACGCAATGTGAACACTTTTGTTGCCTTTCAAAAGCTCACTGCATTGAATTGTGCTTAGTGAATTTGTTTTCTTGCTGATTCTACTCACCTTTTGTGTTTTGGACTCAATGTATTGGTGTAATTGTTTAACCCTTGTTGCAGGAGATCAAGGAGTACAAGGATTTCAAAGACAAAGATGTAAGTGAGATTTACATTCGCTATCATCAACAATTTTGTGACAGTTATGACGACGATAAGTATGTAGTCACCTTGATAAAGTTGTGTAGACAGACTTCGATTTGTTTGAGGACAGTGTAATACCCAGACCAGGAAAGTTTAAAAGATTTGATAGGTACTACTCATACCAACAAGGTACACCTTCTTTTACGGAAGTCCATCGTTAGAAACTCCGCAGTTAAGCGTGCTTGACTTGGAGAAATTCTATGATGGGTGACCCCCGGGAAGTTTTCCCGGGGAGCGTGCGAGTGAGTACAAAGCATGCTGAAAAGACCCATGTTGGTACAGTGGGGACAATACGTCATCGATCTAACGACCAGGACAGCCCGTTAAGTGGGACCCAGGTCGTTACAGACAGTGTGGTCGAAGACCACAGGGATGCAATCTCTGTCGATGAGAAAAGTGACGATTCGAGTGATAAGGGAGACGATAGAAACGGTAAATCAAGCGTGAACGTATTGAAAGCCAGAAGTGGCGAAAAAAGGAAGTCGTCCATGAAGAAGCAAAAAGGGAATAAAAAGAAAATTTATGCACGCGAGTTGTCATTTTCCGTTGACCGGGCCAACAGTGCCGCAGAGGAAGTAGCGGCAAAGATTAATACCATTATGGCGCCGACCGACAACGCTGATATTGCTTATGTTGAAGAATTACTTGCGACTAGACGGCTCCAACATCGAACACCTTTGTACTTTTATGCATGTACGCTCCTGGCGTAAAAGTGTTATCGGGATACGCTCGATGTCATGAGAGATGCAGAGGAAAATTTTGAATGGATTGAGTGGCAGTTTAATAAGCATAACAAATCATTTCACTAGTGAGATTTCAAAATTCGAGTACTTGTGTGTTTTTTTTAGGAACTAATTGCCTTCTCTTGTACCATTCAAACATGATTTGAACATTATATATTTCGGTTTGTATGTGATTATGTTGTTCAAGTCTTCTCCTAATGTATTTGTTCCCTTCAAACTATAAATTGATCATGTGCATATTAGACATTTTTCACGTAGTGTACATCCTTTTTGGAGAATCTTTCAGACTATAAAATGATCACGTGCATATTAGACATGTTTTCACGTAGTGCACATCCCTTTTGGGGAATCTTTCAACACTTGCAAACACATCATGGCATGTCTACACTCCTGCAGCATAGTTGTTGAATAGTTGGGACAACTTGCAATGAATAGTCAATTAGAGCATAGAAGTACCAGCTCTGTACACTCTTCTATAAATTTCTTGCTTTGAACAAGGAAAAGAATATGGGAAGTTGCAAAGTTATTTAACACAATTGTCTTCTTTGGTAAGCTTCTTGTTTAGATCAATTTAATTTCTTCAACTTCTATTATGCAATGAATGATCTGAACTTCAACTGTATGCTACTATCGGGCTCCGACGAGGAAGAAGATTTTGGTGAAGAGGAATTCTTTAACCATTTGCAGCCAACGTCACGGCATAGGTTACGTATTGCAGAATAGCAGACAGCAACGTGAGGAACTACTATCGCAGATAGCGGCATTATATCCAAACATTTCATTTTTCTAGAAATGGCTACATGTTCATAATGGAGGCAATGGGTGGGAACGGACAAATGTGCTACCAAGAGTTCCGAATGTACCCAGCAATGTTGTGACATTTTGCACATATTCCGCAAGACGAAATATGGGTTACGCAATAGCTAGCAATTAGATATCACGAGCAAGTTGGAATGTTCCTGTACATATTAGCGCATGGGAAGGGATACCGACAGGTGACAACGATATTCAATCATTCGTTGCAAATTGTATGTCATTACTTCAAATAGGCGCTACGTGTCGTCGAGTTGTTGACACGTCTGATACAACCGAGTCCGAACTATAACGATGGTGTGGAGCCTCATAGGCAGGACCCGAATAAGCATCCATTGTTTCAGGACAACATTGATGCTATTGACGGAACATATGTGAAAATTGTGCTACTGCATCACGAGCGTGTGAACTTCATAGGTCGAAAAGGAGTACCGACGCAAAATGTGTTGGCCGTATGTGATTTTAATTTATATTTCATGTTCGTGCTAGCTGGCACCATCGAGAATACGTATGATGCTCGAATACTAGTTCGTGCTATACACAGTCTAGAAATAAATTTTTCGTTGCCATCACCGGGTAAGTATTATTTGGTCGCCTCCAATTTGCTCATCAAATAGGCGCTCGTGGTAGGTTTCGGAATGCTCGTGAGAAGTTTAACTTCAAACACTCATCGCGTAGAAACATCATCGAACGTGCCTTTGGTGTATGGAAATAGAGATGGAAAATCCTTGACCATATGCCCAACTACCCTTTTCCAACACAAGTTATAGCTGTCGTAGCCACAATGGATATTCATAATTCCCTACGTTGTTCTGGACTTGTGGACAAGGCATTCACGAGAGCGGAGACAAATGACGATGCAGTTGACATGGAGCTACCTAATACTGAAGATGAAATGCATGCTGAAATGAATGTGTTGGAAAGTTTCCAAATCTGCCCAGTCAACTCTACCATATTCTAGAAGATATTGGTTGTAAACGTGAAAATATTCTAGGAGATTTAGTTTCCTTAGAAGTTAACATTTATGTTTTTTTCTTCTTTTCTTTCTTATTTTTTCCTTTTTTTGTTTTCTTCTGCTGTATATGTAGAGACTGCCTTGCACCAATGGAAGAATGAATGAGAATTAAAAATCGCACTGACCTGACATGTAGCCCATTCTGACACATCAAAGATCTTGCTCTCTGTGCAAACAAAAGCACGCGAAATTTCCACCTATATGGCAATGCAAATAATATATGTTTAGTGGAACCAAACGAGGGAGAAAATGGATGATAATTACATGGAAATTTCTATCCACATCAATTGGGTCATATCATGTTAGACTCACGTATTGGTGACAAATATTACATATTCTCTGCAACACACTACATAAAAAAGGAAAGGGCACGTTAACTACCATTAATGGTGAGAATGCACAGAAACCCCTATCATAATTCTTTCAGTTTTTTGAAGCCTAAAGCACAAATAAGATCTGAAGAAAAAAATGAAGATCAAAGGTTGAACCTCTGGGAAACAGAATTCTGACCCAATTATTGGTTCTTCTACTTGCTTACAAACTCTAAGATACTTTGACAATCTATGGCAGGAGTTAAAAATCAAGCACTTTGTCATGCTAGCAAACTCAAGACAAAAACTCTAATGTTCATTAAACTAGACGTGTGAAGTATAACACTAGGACTAGGAGCACCAATATTCCTTCAGGGAAATGGAATGTCTATGGGGGAAAAACAGGTCCACGCTACATGCATAGACAGCAGAGTGTTCTGTTGCATTCACTAAAAGCAGATACAGTGTTGGCAAAGCAAACTTCTTAAAACCTTTTTAACGCATAATTGTTTAAGTACGGCAAAGTTAAGTAGGCTACTAAGATGCTGATTTCCGTGCTCACTTTCAAAAGACTCCATAGAATCACCAAATCCAAAAGTAACAAATTCCCTGATTGCTCAACTAGTACTATAATTTTCCTATAAACAATCCTCATGTATCTTGCAGTGGTTTAAGAACCACATAAAAAATGATTTTGGACAAAAATATGCAATGTGCTATACATCCATATTTCATAATTCATAAATCTGACATACCAGTAATGGAACCATTAAAAGTTCACGGTGACTATCTACTCTGCAAATGTATATATGCAATGAAAATATCCACTTTTCATTAAGTGAAGCATACCTTTTGAAGGCGATCAAACATCAGCGACCCTTTGCATTCCACCCATCCGTCACCATCTTTTGCTTGATGATATTGATAGCAATCCTGTAGGCACGAAAATGCTCATCAAATAACTTGTGCACATATTGTACATAAACTAAAGAATGTGTCAATTTAAAGAGGAGCCTAACCTGACACCATCTTGTTGGAAAAATTGAGTTTATGGGATGACTTTGGCACGAGTTCTGAGTGGGACCCGGTTGTTCAATTTGGAAGATGAAAGTTGATTTGTGTTCTCCTCCGTGAGTACATCGAAATCATATACTTACTTGCCAAAGTTGATGCTCGGGTGAATGAGAAATTGAGGCTCAAAGTGTACCACTCAAAAGGGAGTTAATGTGGAAAAAATGAATTTGTCCCACATAGGAAAAAGATGAGAAACTCCAAAAGTCATTGTCATTGATGGTAGCCTAGCCTATAAATAGTAGCTCATTTTCCTCATTTCAACACACAAAAAAAAAAGCAAAGGCTTTCAAGTCTAGAATAAATAAGAAATTTATTTGCATAGAGTTTTTTTTTTTCTGCATTTCGGTCTTGGTGGTGGTGTAGTTCAGGCACTAGTTCAGTTCGCCGGAGTGGTTCCCGTGGTGCTCGGAAGCTACTGGTTCTACCGTTGTATCCTGGGAAACGGACGCTCGTTGTAAACCTCAAGCACGAACGGTGAAGGGGCGAATCTGTTTTAAGGAAACTGTATGCAACACAGGCCTCGGGTTAAAAGTTTTCGGTTCTATTACTCGTTCTGCGATTTTTATTCGTTCATGTTTACATTCTGTACGTATATAGTATTAAGCATGATATATGTATGTTGAATTTGCGTTCATCGTAGTTATTATATTGCTAAATTGCATACCTAATTTCGCGTATACCGAATTTCTGTGCAATTTACCGGATTTCTGGAGTACCAACAGCATATACGGTAATTAATCTGTTAATACCGGATTTAAGTCTATTTCGATCGACCGAAACTCTAGTTCGGTTGATCGAACCATAATTTTCGGTCGATCACCGCTTAGTCGGAACTTGTCTAAATTTTGCCTAATCATATAACAAGCTTAAAACAGATTCGTTTTTTTTTTAAAGACAAGTTGATATTTAGTTTATTGGAAACTAATTTTGTGTGTTTTATTTCAGAAATGACAACCGAACCAACCAACATGGATGTGTCCCAAGTTTCCCAAACTGTGGGTATGGGTGCAGCTATAGGTGCAGGGCCTAGCTCTGTTGTGGCTCAGACTGTGGCTCAGGTGCCAAGTCGTGTTGTGAGCCAACATGTGGCTAATGTTCCGGTTAACCATGGGGAAAAATCGGAAAAATTCAATGGCTTGAATTTCAAGAGGTGGCAGCAAAAAATGTTATTTTACCTGACCACCTTGAATCTTGCGAGATTCTTGACTGAAACTGCTCCAATACTCAATGAGGGTGAAGGAGATATTCAAGTGATCAGTGCGGTTGATGCTTGGAAACATTCAGACTTTCTGTGCCGAAACTATATATTGAACAGCTTAGCAGACTCGCTATACATCGTGTATAGTAGTATGAAAACTGCTAAGGAGCTGTGGGAGTCGTTGGACCGAAAATATAAGACTGAGGATGCCGGGGCAAAAAAGTTTATTGTCGGCAGATTCTTGGATTATAAGATGGTGGATTCTAAACCAGTAATCAGTCAAGTGCAAGAACTCCAAGTGATTCTTCACGAAATTCATGCCGAAGGGATGGTTGTGAGTGAAACTTTCCAAGTGGCAGCAATTGTTGAGAAATTGCCCCTCGCGTGGAAAGACTTCAAGAACTATCTGAAGCACAAACGAAAGGAAATGGACGTCGAAGAACTGATTGTTAGACTTCGAATTGAAGAAGACAACAAGGGTTCGGAGAAGAAGTGGTTCAGTCCTGATGTTGCTAAAGCCAATGTGGTAGAGCATGGTCAAAGCAGTAAGGCCTACAAAAGTAAGGCTGGGTCATCCGGTGGCAAAGGGACCAAGCAAGGACTAAAAGGTGGAATTTCTAAAAAGAAATTTCAAGGAAAATGCTTCAACTGTGACAAAGTAGGTCACAAGTCTTCGGAGTGTAGAATGCCAAAGAAGAAGAAGGAAGCAAATGTGGTTGATTACATGGCAAATGACGTGTCGGAGATGAATCTCGCAGCCGTCATTTCTGAAGTAAACATGGTGGGTTCTAACCCGAAAGAGTGGTGGATTGACACTGGTGCTACAAGGCATGTGTGCTCTGATAAAGAGATGTTTAATGCTTTCGAAGCAATTGAAAATGGAGAGAAGTTGTTCATGGGAAATTCAGCAACTTCTGAAATCAAAGGACAATGTGCTATATGTGCCGGAAATCCGCAAGAACCTAGTGTCCGGGTCGCTTTTGAATAAGCATGGGTTTCGTATTGTATTTGAGTCAGACAAAGTTATTTTGTCCAAAAGTGGAATGTTTGTCGGAAAAGGGTATGTTTCCGATGGCATGTTCAAACTAAATGTAATGGTTGTTAAGCCAAAAATGAATAAAGTGAACTCTTCTGCTTATTTGCTTGAGTCTTCCAATGTGTGGCATGGTAGACTAGGACATGTTAACTATGATTCTTTACGTAGACTAGTTAACTTGAATTGCATACCCGCGTTCCATGTTGATTCGAAACATAAGTGTGAAACTTGTGTTGAAGCAAAATTGACAAGGTCGTCATTCAAATCAATTGAACGGAATACTGAACCACTTGATTTAATTCACAGTGACTTATGTGATTTAAAATTTGTACAAACAAGAGGTGGCAACAAGTATTTCATTACTTTTATCGACGATAGCACAAAATACTGCTATGTGTACTTGCTAAAAAGTAAGGATGAAGCGATAGAGAAATTCATTCTCTATAAGACGGAAGTTGAAAATCAACTTAGCAAGAAAATTAAGGTGTTGAGAAGCGATCGAGGTGGTGAGTATGAAGCACCGTTTGCTGAATTCTGTGCACAACACGGAATCATACATGAAACCACCGCACCTTATTCACCGCAACAAAATGGCATTGCTGAAAGGAAAAATCGCACCTTAAAAGAAATGATGAATGCAATGCTAGTAAGTTCTGGGTTACCTCAGAACATGTGGGGGGAGGCTGTGTTGTCAGCAAATTACCTTTTAAATAAGGTGCTCCGAAAGAAAATGGAAAAGACTCCGTATGAGTTATGGAAAGGAAGAAAGTCTTCCTATAAATACTTACGAGTGTGGGGGTGTCTCGCTAAAGTGGCTATCCCAACACCAAAGAAGGTGAAGATAGGCCCGAAAACTGTAGATTGCATCTTTATTGGATATGCTCATAACAGTAGTGCTTATCGATTTCTTGTGTATGAATCGAAAATCTCAGATATACACAAAAACACGATAATGGAATCGAGAAATGCTTCGTTCTTTGAACATGTATTTTCGTATAAGTCCAAAGAAGAGGCAAGCTCTTCTAAACGGACGTATGAGACTATGATTGAAGATAGTCAGGTCCAAGAACTAGAAGAGGGGGTTGAGGTTGAACCAAGACGTAGCAAAAGAGAAAGAACAGAAAAATCTTATGGTCCAGATTTTCTGACCTATATGCTAGAAAGTGAACCTCGAAGCTATCAAGAAGCTGTAAACTCCTCAGAAGGACCTCAATGGAAAGAGGCCATTAAAAGTGAAATAGATTCCATCTTGCAAAATCATACATGGGAGCTAGTGGATCTTCCCCCAGGAAGTAAACCACTAGGCTACAAATGGATTTTCAAACGAAAAATGAAAACAGATGGAACTATTGAAAAGTACAAGGCCAGGTTAGTAATAAAAGGTTACCGACAACGGGAAGGCTGTGATTACTTTGATACATATTCTCCAGTAACAAGAATAACATCTATTAGAATGATACTTGCGATTGCTGCGTTGCGGAATCTTGAAGTACATCAAATGGATGTTAAGACTGCCTTCTTAAATGGAGATTTAGATGAAGAAATCTATATGGAACAACCCGAGGGGTTTTCATCTCCAGGGCAGGAAAAGAAAGTCTGCAAATTGGTGAAGTCATTATATGGCTTAAAACAAGCACCAAAACAATGGCATGAGAAATTCGATAGTGTCATGATGGAGTGTGGGTTTAAAATCAATGAGTGTGATAAATGTGTTTACATCAAAGACACGAAAAATGGCTATGTCATTTTATGTCTTTACGTTGACGATATGCTTATTGTTGGTAGCAACGATAAGATGATCAAATCCACCAAGAATATGTTAAATTCAAGATTTGACATGAAAGATATGGGCTTGGCTGATGTTATACTTGGAATCAAAATTTCAAGAACATCAGATGGACTCGTTCTAAGCCAGTCACATTATGTGGACAAAATTCTAGAAAAGTTCAGTAATGATGATACTGACATGGCTAGAACACCGATAGATACGAGTCAACACCTATCCAAGAATAAAAGTGAAAGTGTTTCTCAAGTAGAATACTCGAGAATCATTGGAAGTCTGATGTACTTAATGAGCTGTACAAGACCAGACATAGCCTACACAGTTAGTAAACTAAGTAGGTATACGAGTAATCCAGGAGCTGATCATTGGAAAGGAATAGTAAGAGTACTAAGGTACTTAAGATTGACTCGTAATTATGGATTGCATTATGCCAAATATCCAGCGGTCATTGAAGGATATAGTGATGCTAATTGGATATCTGATATGAAAGACTCAAAATCCACGAGTGGATTTGTGTTCACATTGGCAGGTGCAGCTGTTTCTTGGAAATCCTCTAAACAAACAGTAATAGCACGATCTACTATGGAATCTGAGTTTATAGCTCTAGATAAAAGTGGTGAAGAGGCTGAATGGTTACGTAACTTCTTAGAGGATATTCCAAGATGGTCAAAACCTGTGCCAGCAATTTGCATACACTGTGATAGTCAATCAGCAATTGGAAGGACACAGAGTAACATGTATAATGGTAAGTCTAGACATATACGTCGTAGACACAATACCATAAGACAACTACTCTCAACTGGAGTTATCACTATTGACTATGTAAAGTCAAAGGATAACATTGCGGATCCGCTAACCAAAGGGTTAAATCGAGAGCTAGTTGAGAAATCATCGAGAGGAATGGGACTTAAGCCCTTGAATAGATAAGTCAATACAAAGGAAAACCCAACCTAGTTGACTGGAGATCCCAAGATCTAGGTTCAAAGGGACAACCTAATTGTAAAGACTTGATGTAATCACTGTGGGGGATATTACCTCATGTCCATTCCTGTGATGCGACAGTGATGCTCGTGAAGTTGGAGGATAAGCAATTGGCTTTTAATGATTCTTATGCGTCGAAAATCGAGCCAAGTAATGCGGGTTACTTGTAATAAGAAATCACCTATGTGAGAGAGAAGTGGGGCCGCTTCTAAGGGAATTGTGTGGGGCGCAATTCTAGTGATCTCTCACAGAACCAGGCGTATGTTCATGGCCAAAGCGAACATAATAATGAGAACTGAAATGTGTTAGGAAGAATCCTGTGTGAAGTGTATCATCGTTTACATAAACAGCAGAACAGTTCAAGGACATCGCGTCTACTGATCAGCCAGTAAAGTAAATATGCTTTCACAATGGAAGGTTCAAAGGGTAACACCTACCTATCCTATGCAGGTTTCAACTGTTGAACTATATCACCAAGTTGTCATGTGTCACATTCATAAGTCGTCATGTGTCACATGCATGAGTCGCTCCCAATTTTCATTCATGTGGGGGATTGTTGGAAAAATTGAGTTTATGGGCTGACTTTGGCACGAGTTCTGAGTGGGACCCGGTTGTTCAATTTGGAAGATGAAAGTTGATTTGTGTTCTCCTCCGTGAGTACATCGAAATCATATACTTACTTGCCAAAGTTGATGCTCGGGTGAATGAGAAATTGAGGCTCAAAGTGTACCACTCAAAAGGGAGTTTATGTGGAAAAAATGAATTTGTCCCACATAGGAAAAAGATGAGAAACTCCAAAGGTCATTGTCATTGATGGTAGCCTAGCCTATAAATAGTGGCTCATTTTCCTCATTTCAACACACAAAAAAAAAGCAAAGGCTTTCAAGTCTAGAATAAATAAGAAATTCATTTGCATAGAGTTTTTTTTTCTGCATTTCGGTCTTGGTGGTGGTGTAGTTCAGGCACTAGTTCAGTTCGCCGGAGTGGTTCCCGTGGTGCTCGGAAGCTACTGGTTCTACCGTTGTATCCTGGGAAACGGACGCTCGTTGTAAACCTCAAGCACGAACGGTGAGGGGGCGAATCTGTTTTAAGGAAACTGTGTGCAACACAGGCCTCGGGTTAAAAGTTTTCGGTTCTATTACTCGTTCTGCGATTTTTATTCGTTCATGTTTACATTCTGTACGTATATAGTATTAAGCATGATATATGTATGTTGAATTTGCGTTCATCGTAGTTATTATATTGCTAAATTGCATACCTAATTTCGCGTATACCGAATTTCTGTGCAATTTACCGGATTTCTGGAGTACCAACAGCATATACGGCAATTAATCTGTTAATACCGGATTTAAGTCTATTTCGATCGACCGAAACTCTAGTTCGGTTGATCGAACCATAATTTTCGGTCGATCACCGCTTAGTCGGAACTTGTCTAAATTTTGCCTAATCATATAACACATCTTGCCTTGGCCTTCGTCCTATTGGTGCAAACCCAAATGTGTGAATTGCCACAGTTTGTGCAATGTATACACCTTGACTCCTCAGAAACAAAACCAGCAGTATCCTGCTCAATATGGAGTTAGAAATGAAAAAAAAAAAAAAAAACTTCTAATGGATTTTTTTTTCTGGCACATGATAACACGGAGTTGAAGTATTTTGATAAATGGACATCCAGCTATCGAACAGATAATAAAGCTACATTCACGAAATATGGATAATCATGAAAAGAGAACCATCCATGTATTTTAAACTAATTTAACTGAACAAAAATGGCTATCTTTTCCATCAAACTCACACTTCTCACACTTTCTGGAAACACAATTCATGAAGGAAGGTAAAGAAGATGACAACGAGATTTATAGATTTGAAAATCCTGGGTCTGAATTAAACAATATTTTTTCTTCACATTTACATTTTGAGATAATAATAATCTGCACTTTTTCCTAAGATCTATTGTAAAGTAGAACTATGGTCGCATAAATAAGCACATAGAGACATCATATATCCTTACCTGACGAGAAGTGCTAGAAGATTTCTGCAGAACAGCCTTTGATTCTTCCTTTCTGAGTTGCTCGTCATAGTCCTTCTTCTTCACAACATCGGAAAGAATCTGAATATGAAAGCCGTTGTAAGCAACACCGCACAACCACTCCCACCTTAGACTTTTGGAAATAGCAACAAAATCTAAGAAAAATTGAAAGACCCTTACTTCATATGCACATTGAAGTTTCTTAAATGATTCACTTGCCAGAGGACTTCCCATATTCTTGTCTGGGTGCACAAGCATGGCCTGAACAAAATATGTAAAATATTCTGTCATTAAGACACAAATACATATGTCATGACATAAAGAAGGACAGCTATAGTCATAAAGAACAACAACTTCAACACAAGACTTTGAACTTCACATTCCTCCAAGAGAGTGAGATGCCATTTGCCTAATGCACAAAGAATGCTACTTACTATGTTGTGTTACCTGTCTAATAAAAAGTATATTTTGTTCAGTAAAATAACAAAAGAAATGACACTTGCAATGCCAGTCACCACTCAAAGCCACAATACCTGAAATTAACTTACTCCCAGGCACTGTAATTTGGTCCTTCTTATCATTACCCAATTAATATTCTTGGATGTTGTAAGATTAGTTAGAGAGTAGTTCTTCTTCTTGTTAGTGCGTCCTTTAAGCATTTCAATACTTTTCCAGGACAGGCAGCTTTACTAAATGCAATCAGAGAACTTCAAACATGCAATAGACCAGTAAAAAAGTGTAGCCATTGTTGGTCTTGCTTTATTACTAATTACTGAATTTTGACGTCCCTTTTTAATTTGTAGCTCTCATAGAATTTACAGGTTGCCCCAAATGATGCCTTTCGTATTACAGGCCATGCACAATGAATTCCAATCTGCAATTTAAAAGGTCGTTCAGAGTCCACCTTTTAACTGGATTTTTTTTTTTTCTTTTTGTCCACTTTTAAATTGGATGATACTCTTATAGAATGGATATATGTTCATAAACCTTGCATGGTAACATTCCATGCAAAGACACAAATAAGACGAAATAACTCTTGTCACACTTTGGTCTCTCCCCTTTGATTTTTTTTTTTCTTTCATAGTGCACTTGGGTTCCCTTACCGCCTTCCTAAAGGGTCATAAGAATGTGTAAATATCAAATCCTAAAAATTAAAAACGCATTTCTCAAGCACAACAGTATTATAATAAGCTTTAACCTTATTTATGTGCAACTGAGCTTGTCTATAAGGTAAATTAGGCAGCTGCAGCTATATTATGATTGCAGCTAGTAATGTATACACAAGACCAATCTGGCATTCAAGAATTAGTGAACGTCCAGATTTGTGGAGATGAATTCATTGAACAAGCAACTAGATACAACCTTCTGACTAACAATCTTATTTAGTCCCTGTTTGGTTTAGTTAAAAAAGTGATAAAAGTCAAAGTCAACAATTAATTTTAACCACACATTTTATGGGACCCACAACTTTTATCAACCACATATTTCATCAACCTTTATCAAAATCTACTAAAAATCTGATTTTTAGCAAAAACAAACATTGGCTTAATATCCAAACTGGTTCCTCATGGATATCAAATCCTTGAAAGTCCCCTCCCTTGTCCCGTCCCCTTTTTCATATTTCTCCATACAAAATTGAATGTTTTATGCATTAATTCTAAGACATCCTGTTGGGTTTTGATACCCAATAATCCCGGGCGATGATGTAAACTCGGTTTAATATTCAGTCGGCTTTAGCCAAATGACTGATCGGTATATCGACACCATTAATGGAACGACCCAACTCTTCTTTCGTTTGGGCCACTCGAAGTAGCCTAATTTATTAGAGTTGCTCGTGGCCCAACCCATTTACTTGGATGGCTAAATTGTGTACCCATCGTGAGCGGCCCATTTACTTGACCTAACCCTATTTAAGTTGGACCGCCCCCCTATTCTCACACACACAAAACCGCCCCTCTCTATTCTCTTTAACGTGAAACCGGCTTCTCTTCTCTCTGTGTGTGAGATTACTTGTGCTCTTGAGTTCTTCCCTTCTTCTTCAACCTGTGTGGCTATTGTCTGTGTGACATTGATTCCTTTGTGGTTTCTCTAGTGGGGAATATCAAGAAGCAACCGTAGTGGGAGAGTCAGAGTTGAGTATTTGGGTTGGTTCCTTGGTGGTGTCGATTGGAGGTAAAACTGAGCCCGGATTCCACGTATTTGGAGATTAATTTCTCACAATTGGTATCAGAGCGAGGTTGGTGGTGGATTTCCGGCCAAAAACCGACCAGAAACCGGCAGAAAACGAAGCAGAAACCAGAAAATCGAACTTGTCCAGATTTCTGTGCGAAAACCGGACCTAAAAACTCGATTTCCGACCAATCCAGAACGAATTTGGGGAAACGGACACCGGGGTTGGGTCGTGCAGGCGGAGGCGCTCCTGGGTGTGCGGCGCGTCTGAGCTCCGGCGACCGGCGGCGGCGCGTGGGAAATCCGGCGGTGGCGCGTGAGGCCCACGCCGGCCGATTCAGGCGAAGGTTCCTTGAGACAGAATCTTCATTTTGATATTTCTAACATTTTGGTGTTTTTAGTTTTCGATTTCAGGTACTGTAGAAAAAGTTGGACGATTTTGCCCTTGGTGGAGCGTCGTTCGGAACTTCTGAATATTTACTGAATTACTTTAGGCCAAGATTGCGGCCCTAAAGCAGTAAATTCGCATCTCTCCGATTTACGGACCTCAGAAGTGGTCCACTCTGGTAAATTGGCTGAAACCCTTACATTACCGCACTAGCAGATCATCGTGTGGGGTGATCACATAGGTTTGGGGGTTGCCATTGCTTGGTAACCATTGTGTGTTGCTAGAACCTAGGATTACCTGTTTAATTTCTAAGTGAAATTATTTGTTTATCGTCGTAAGCTTAAATTGTTGAACGTTGTTGCGTTATCTCATATCTTTTTAGAATTGTACCCGAGCCTCCTATTCTAGTTTCTTCCCTTGACCTGAGAACGTGATTCTCACGGAATCCTGGGGTTCTAGAATAGCGTATTATTGTGAAACCATAGGAATCTTGTTACTTGGTGTAATCTGTGTGACCTGTGACTTTTACAAGTTTTGAGTTTGTGTTCTGTGCATTTTTTGGTAAGATGTCGACACATTACTTTGAATTGGGTATCTTTAATGGAAAAGGAGATTTTTCTATTTGGCAACAAAAAATGAAAGGTATTCTTGTTCAACAAAAGGTTTCTAAAGCTATTGATGATTCTTTTTCTGAAACCTTGACTGCTGTAGAAAAAGAGAATTTGGACGAACCGGCATATACTTCTATTATTTTACACTTGTCTGATGCAGTTTTAAGAAAGGTTGGTAAATTAAAAACCACCAAAGAACTTTGGGAAAAGTTGGAAAGTTTATATTTGCTTAAGTCTACTCCTAATAAGTTATATCTGCTTGAACGTTTTTTCAGTTTTAAAATGGATCCTTCAAAGGACCTTGATGACAATTTGGATATTTTTAACAAACTTGTTCAAGATATTGTTAACTGTAATGAAAAGGTGTCTGAAACTTATAAAGCTATAATTCTGCTTAACTCTATGCCTGATTCATATAGAGAGGTTAAGAATGCCATTAAGTATGGTAGGGACACCTTAACACCTGAGATTGTCATAGATTCCATTAAGAGTAAAGAAATGGAAATTAAGGCTGAAAAAGAAGATAAGATGAATGGTGAGTTACACTTGATGAGGAGTAGAATGAAATTTAAGCAAATGAATTTGGGTAGAGCTCAAGATAATAGTGATTCGAGTAGTGACTCGAGTGATGATGGTGGTAAGAAGAAGAGTAAGGGATGGGTCAAGTCTAGTGGTAGAAGGTGTTATAGTTGTGGTAGAACTGGACACTTCATTAAGGACTGTCCCAAGAATAAGGATAAGGATAAGCATAAGGGTAGGATAAGAGATGAGGCGAATGTGGCTATGGGGTCGAGTGATGACCCTAGTGGGGTTTATTGAGTGTAAATCTAGTTACTGCATTGCATCTGTGTGTATTCTCCTTTTTTGCATGTGTGTGAGTACTTGATTTTGTTGCATGTTATATGTTACGCTTTCAATGTGTTTGATGTGTGTAATTGCATGAATCAATGTGACTCGTATACTTGGTGTATGTGTTTACATGCATAGTAGGGTTAAGATGCATTAGCAGTGGGTGTGTGTGTTGGATGTCTATTGGTGAGGTGGAGTATAGATGCCTAGGGGTACATTGTGGTTTGTACCGGGGATGTGTAGTGTGACATTTGGATCACGAGTGAAGATGTGATCAAATGTCTAGAATCCTTTATCAGAAAGAGACCCTGATCAGGTGGAGTGTGAGAGAGGACACTTCTATCACTTCTGTTAGGTGGATCCCCATTATCCACGTAGTTTGGGAGAAGTGATGTGGTGATAAAGGATTATCCCGAGAACTTAGGATCTATTGTGACTTACCAGTTAGACATGAGTTGAGTGATTAGTCTAGTGAGCATGGTGGAGCGATGAGTGGAGATATGTGTTCTCGAGGTGGGAGTAACACGGAATGGGATAGGATAAGTGTGGTGAGATCTTTTTCGTGGGGTCATTTATGTATTTGTTGCATATGTGTTGACCGTGTGTTGATTAACTGGGTGTTAATCTATTGTTCTGTGTGAACGTGTGTGAAAAACATCTATGTGTTATCCTATAGTATATCGGCATCGCATGTTTATTTGCTCTTGACTGTTCACTGTGATTATCTGCTTTTACTTGGGTGTTGTTGACCTTAGCCCTGGTGAGTATATGGAGCAGGTATGGTATGTGTTTCAGGACGGAAACACGAGGTAAGGTCTGTTAAACCAATTTTATTGGTTACCTTGATTGTGCAAATATAAACTGTGTGTTTTATTTGCTTGCAGGTTTATTGGGAATCAAGGTGGAGATTGTTGGGTTTTGATACCCAATAATCCCGGGCGATGATGTAAACTCGGTTTAATATTCAGTCGGCTTTAGTCAAATGACTGATCGGTATATCGACACCATTAATGGAACGACCCAACTCTTCTTTCGTTTGGGCCACTCGAAGTAGCCTAATTTATTAGAGTTGCTCGTGGCCCAACCCATTTACTTGGATGGCTAAATTGTGTACCCATCGTGAGCGGCCCATTTACTTGACCTAACCCTATTTAAGTTGGACCGCCCCCCTATTCTCACACACACAAAACCGCCCCTCTCTATTCTCTTTAACGTGAAACCGGCTTCTCTTCTCTCTGTGTGTGAGATTACTTGTGCTCTTGAGTTCTTCCCTTCTTCTTCAACCTGTGTGGCTATTGTCTGTGTGACATTGATTCCTTTGTGGTTTCTCTAGTGGGAATATCAAGAAGCAACCGTAGTGGGAGAGTCGGAGTTGAGTATTTGGGTTGGTTCCTTGGTGGTGTCGATTGGAGGTAAAACTGAGCCCGGATTCCACGTATTTGGAGATTAATTTCTCACACATCCAGAAGTAATGATTATGCAACTAAAGTCTCTTATATTTTTCTCTTATTCTAACCCTGAGAAAATAAATTATGAGTAGGAAATAATGGACCTATTCTATATAATTTTTTAATATGAACTACTAACCCACATTTGATATCAGGATTCAGGGATAGGGCAAGAAAAGAAAATGGGAAAAAAAAAAAAATTCACGTTTTTCCACTCTTCAACAAAAATTTATGACAATGGAACTAGGACATCCTATATTGTCAAAGAATATTTTGAAGATGGCCAATAAAGATCTTGATTGCTTTGAGCGTTGGGTAGGTCCAAAACTACCCACGTTTCAACAATTTGAATATCACGGCGAGTAAGTTGGGTTGTCTTTCTTCACCAAGAATGCAAACAAATAAAATTAAGCCCCAATTTGGTCCCCACTAAAATTATAATTCATTTTTCTCTTTCTTCTTACCAATCACACATTTTTCAATAAAATAATATTACACATAATCCTAAAGCTTTTTCTTCTTAAAAAAACAATATTCCACCCATTAAAATTTCAAATAATGGGGGCCAAACGGGGGCTAAATATTTGACAGACATGAGGTAAAACGTAGGCACGCCAACTTTTGAGTAACTAGATGTTATTTCTGGCTTACATGCATTAAAAATAAGCAAAAACAAGATTAATATCAGCATGCATGTGGGGTCAAAGAAGTACCTTTTTCCGGTACTCCTTCTTCAATGATAAAACGTCAATTTTCTTGTGAAGGGGAAATCCCAATGCTTCGTAATGATTGGAACTGCATAAAATTCGCTCCATTTCAATTCTTGAACTTGTATCTTCTCTAACCACTTGCTTAGAAGCACATTCCTTTGGTTTTTCAACAAATGAAATACTTTCAGGTTTGTCGGATGATTTGCATGAGTGCAATTTCTCTTCTTCGATAGGAACAGAAAATTCACATTCCATGGGGAAACAATCTTCTGGGAATGACTCGGATGCTTTATGCTCCTCAAAATGGGTGCTTTCACTCAAATTATCACACCACTGGAGCAAATAGTTCAAGACATCATTTGATAGGAATGGAAGGTTAAATGAAAGAAAAATTCCAAGCCATCCTACTCGAACTTTGACACAATATATAGCATATATAGTTGCAATGAATAGCACCAGCCGAGCATGATTTAAGGAAAATAGATAACCTGCATTTCCAAAAAGATGGCGTTAAGAGGGTCAGGAATAAAAATGTTCAGAGCATAACATGCACACGTTTTCTCTACCATTTACAGAATCACATTAAGCCCTTCACTGAGAACTGATCTGCTAGACTTACAAATTAATTACTTTCCCAGGTGGAAGAAAAAAGGATCAAGAGAAACATGTTTTCCAAAAAGCCTCAAAAGCATACTGTTTTAATGTAAACCAGAACTTAGGCCTTGTTCGGTAAAGATTTAAATCCAATTTTAATTGAAAATATAGTCGTTATGTTTGACTTTCATCTCACGCATGAGACCCACTAACGGCTAATTTTTCAATTAAAATCTAATTTAAATCTCCATCAAATACGCTCTTAATAAAAAAACTCTGCAGTTTCTGAAGCACTTGATGTCCCAGGGATTCTACCATTATTTATCCCTGGGGATTTTAAAAAGATTATTCCAAAAGTGCAGTTATTCAAAGTGAATGGCTTATTAGGAGGCAAATCAAATCAGAAGAAAATAACAGAACTGTAAAAATTCAAAAGAACTATAGTAAGAATTTGAGAGTGAAGAAGTGAAAAATATATAATTTATTGCCAGAACTACAATTTTTTTCCCAGCAGCATCTGTCAAGCAATAATAAACTCGTCCTTGTCTTTCTCGGAACAGATAAAATTTGCTCCATGAATGGCAAAATAAAAAAATTGAGTATAAGCACCTAAAATATATTAGGCATTAGCTGAGTTCGAGGTAAGAGAAGAAGAGAACCACAACATAACTCCAAGTATGAGCAATGTACCCGTTATCCAAATGTTAGCATACATCCATAAATTTAGAATGGCAAACAGTCCCACAATAAAAAGTCCAGGAGCGTAGCCTAAGTACCGAACAACAATTACAGCTGCGACCTGGAAGGAACCATGCAACTATTGGTAATGATTGTCAGATTACTAAGTAAATGTCTGTATGAACTTCTGCAGTGGAAGTCTTTCAATTAAAGATGAGCAACAACAGTACAAAATTCCCTAGCACACTAGATAATGCCTTGTAACATGAGAGATTACCAAGGGCAAGTGAACTAAAGAATGGCTAAAGTCAACCAAACATCTAAAAGACAGAATCAGATCATAATATAAGCACAAATCAAGTGATGCAATCGTAACTGGATCATAAGCCTCTTAACGAGAATCCATTGAATTTATAAGTCAGCTGTACAATAGAAGGCATGAATGAAAATAATCATCTGATAATGCAATTACACGTCTAACTACAAGAAACCACGCAGACACATGAAACAAGAAAGCATGTAACTAGCTAGACTTTGTGATGCATTGATGATCCCTTCCCAATAGAAGACAAATCATGTGACTTGAATAGAATTCAGTTCTGAAATGGATAAATAATAATTAACTTAAGTCTGATACTTAATTGGATCCAAAACGTATATGATTGCACAAGCAACAGTTCATAATACAGGGAACAGTTACAGTTAGTGTTAGCCTTCTTATCGCAGCTTGTATCAGATCTTATATTGATCCTCTATCTTCATTATATCCTCCACATTTATTTGCGATAAGAGATTAAATGAAACTGTTCATTGAGTCTATAATTGTATATTTAACAATTAACTCTAGATAATTCTTTAAACATTATCTCTCATAATAAAGTGTTCATTGTTGGAACTTGCTAAATACTGGATTTTATTACACGAATGACATACTGGAGCATAAAATTCAAGCATAACCATTTCCATACAACAATTCAAACTAGCAGAGGAAGGAAATAAGTAACAAAACGAGAAATGAATACACCTAAGATAGGCATCCATAGTACAAGTCATACCATACTAATAAGCACGTAAAGAAGACACGACGTCATGTCAAACTCAGAAAGCAGCTCCACATAATAACGAGCAGAGCTGCCGATCCCAGCTCAGAAAATGACCGGAAGCCAGTAACTAAACAAGTTTCCCAATGCGCCAATAAGAACAGTAGACCTCTCCCACACCTTGCACGCCCACAACAAACCATCGGCCAATGCTGCTCCATAAATATACCCATTTTGTCCCTGAAAAAGCTCGCCGTTGTTCTTGCTACAGAGTTACAGCCTTTTGATTGCCACCATTTCCATGCTTGATTAAAGAATCCAATGTCCTCCATGGTTTAAACAACCCTTACAGAATCGAATATAAAATAAATAAACCTATACAGACAAAACTCATACAGCAAAGCTCCAATTTTTCGTCAATATTACTAAAATTGTGCTATCGGTAGGCTGTGGGCAGTGGGTGATAGCCTTCAATTTGAGCAGGAATAAATTTGTGATCTCCAACACTAATGCTATTGCATCAAACTATAAAGCATCCCATGATATGTAACGAGTCTTTGATCCAATAAAATATCCACAGTTACAGCTACACGAGTCATGAAAATCCCAAACGATGAATTCAAAGATTATCAGAAATCACTAGCATAAAAAGAACTAAAAGATCCAGAAGCCTACTTCACGCAGTTAAATTCCTTAACTCCACAGTTGAGAAGTTAGTAAATTGCAGGAAAATTGTAACAGAAAAAACAAAATAGGCCGTAATTGGTGAGGAAAAATGATGGTATTCTGAGCTAGATCTTGATAAAACAGGGGAAGAAAAGTGGACACTCCAACTTGTGTGTTTTGAGGGAATGCTTGCGAAAAAGATAGCAGCAGCATGAGGTTAAAAAGTTTCAAAAAGGTTGTCTCTTAGTGCAGCACTGGCTTAGGTTGGTGTATTAATTCTTTACCTTTGCGGCAGTTCTCTTTACATTTTTCCTTTTTTCACTATCTCCTTAAATTTTTATGACATAAATATATATTTTTCAGTTAAAAGCATTTCATAGGGTAATATCGTTACGTATACTAAGCGAGAAAATCTGAGATATACAATTTGTCCATTATTTAGTCGGACTATCAAAAAAAATAAAAGATGCGCCCTCGAAAGAGAACCACAACTAACATTTAGTAACAACAAAAAGATATCAAATAGAATTGCAGCATTTGGAGCAAACTAAAAGTCCATCTTAAGGTTTCACACCAGCGTTGGAAGTCCGTATTTGCCATGTCAATCTAGAAACCTATCTTTGGTGAAAACCAACCCATCTCTAACAACAATTGCCTCAACAGTTTCCACCGAGAAGGAGCCAAGAGTCCTCTTAGACTGCATCTCTAAAGCTGCTCATGTTTCGTCCCAATCACTACCCTAGAATTAATGAATCCATCCTTTCTCCTAATAGGAACATCTATGTTCATTTCCAATTGGCTCGAAGCTATCTGCTGCCATGTGTCGGACCTCCAATCCCGAGACATGCATTGAGGCGCTAGAACCCTGGGCACTACACGAATGATCTGTGTCAAGTGGAATCAGAGACAAGTTGTGGCTAACGTGGGTTGCTTTTTAATTTTTATAATAATAATAGCCAAAAAAAAAATTCAAAAATGGAGAAACAAAGGAGGATTACTCATATAATAAATTATATGCATGCACATGTACTATGCTATGATGCTCAGACTCGGGTACGGGTATCGGGTACGGGTACATATCTAAGTGTCGGATCTTTTATTTTTTAAACTATAGGATACGGGGACATGGCTAAAAAGAGTCCAAATTTTGGACGCGGGTACTTGGGTACACCTTTCAAACTTCAATTTTTTACTAATTCAAGATGTCATTTTGAATATACCAAAATCAATTATTCACAAAGAATGAAATTAGTATTGAATAAAGGGTTAAGATGAATAAAATAGAATTTTGGAGTTTAGTATTCAATTATGAGAATTACTAAATGTTATATAAAATAGAAAATGAGGGACTAGATTACAATTTGAACTTAGTGGAACTCATTTTTATTTTATACAAACAAAATCCTAAACTATTGATACATAGGGGGAAAGAAGGAAAAAAGAAGAAAATGGAAAGAAAAATGAAAGAAGAAGAAAAAGAAGGGAAAATTTAGAATCGCCGCCTTTCTTTACCCTCTCGACGGCAACGCTATGTTTATAGAAAGCGGAAATGGGAAAGAAGCAAAGGGAAAGAAAATGGGGGAAAAAAAGAAAGAAGAAGAAGCAAAAACGACGAAGTGTCCGATTGAAACTTGGAGGATCCGACACATATCACATACCCATACCCATGTCGTGTCGTGTCCGACACGGGTACTCCTACTATTTCGAAGAGTCCGAGCATCAGAGGTACTATGATATGTACTTATCTTATGCTAAACAATTCATTGATAAATAAATTTGTGGTAACTCTCCAAATTTGAATTAAATTTGTTATCTACCAATGAATTCATATGGCACCAATGTATATCCCGAAAAGTTCAAAAAATACGAAGCTTAAAACTCAAAAAAAAAAAAAAAATGGTGGAATACAACAATTTCTATACAATCTAACCAATCCTTACAAAATCATAAGACTATGCAGAAATTTTTAAATTCAAACGCTCCTATCATACACTTGTAAATGTGAAGGTGGCCTGAGAAGAAGGTCCTGGGGACAAAGTTGAAGAGTCCAAATTATCAGAGCCAGATGATACGAAATTGGAAGAGGTGTGATTGATTTGATCCTTGGTTTTAGGGGCACTTTTAATATTTATGTCCATGAAATCAGTGATTAATCCTGGCTTTGTTATCATATTTTCATCAAAATCCTTCTCCCTGGTTAGCATTTGGACAACAGTCGACATAGAGGGTCGAAGTTTTGGAAAATCTTGAGTGCAGAGAAGACCGATCTTTAAGAATCTGCAAGCCTGTTCAGGGTCGAAATCTCCATTAAGTGCTGTGTCTACTAGTGATACAAGCTCCTGTCTTTCATGAAGTTGCCATGCCTGGAACACAAATTCAACAGTCATCTACATGTCCTCAGAAAACAGCTATCTAGTAGGATATCAAAGGTTTGTGCAATATGAAATGAACAGAAATAATACGACCCCTGTTTTAGCATTATTTTTAGTGCTACAATTTAACTCTTGTTATGACTTAAACAAGTTTTAAAATGACAATCTAGAAAGAGCTCATTAATAGTATATCAGAATATGAAATATTTATGCAATGATATAAAAAATGTAATCTCTGCATTGTTTTATACCCTTTCAAGAATATATTTTTCTTCAGCAGGTAACCATGAGTTCGTGTTGCATCTACCACTGACTATTTCGATGAGAAGAACACCAAAACTGTAAATATCTGCCTTGCGTGTAAGCTGGCCTTTCATTGCGTATTCTGGTGCTAAGTAACCTCTGCACAATAGATATATATATATATTCAGGTACAAGTTCGTAAATCACAACATGAGAAACGGGGCTAAGACTGATATTAGCTCTATAGAATATGAAATTCACTTCTTGCTAGCATGTTTGACTGTGCCTAAAATGCTACTTTTCCAGAGAGTAACTCTATAATTAGGTTTGGCAAAATAAGTAACTTAAATATAAGTTTGACTTACTTTCAAGCACAGCCAAACATGCTCTTAGACCCTCTGTAAACTTCATGGCGATGATTAGAACATATAAAAACATGTTTTCAACACGTCTAGTAGGAATTTTACTACTCACATGGTTCCTGCCACACGTGTACTGACATGAGTCATGTTGGCAGGGATGAGCTTTGCAAGACCGAAATCTGAAATCTGAGGGCTCAAATCTTTGTCGAGAAGAATATTGCTAGCTTTGATATCCCGATGGACAACAGGTGGTTTCACTTCCTCATGAAGATAGGCAAGTCCCTTTGCAACTCCAACACAAATTTTAACCCGTGTTTGCCAGCTAAATTGGATGCTGCTATGACGTCCACCTAATGCGCAATGTTTAACAGCATCAGATTCATTTCTCTTTATTGAAAAGGAAAAATATTGTTTCAAAATTTTTGAGCTGGTGAAATTATATTCTTTTGCATGAACTATAAAGTCAGTAATTTAAGAAAAAGTGATTATACCAATAAGCGTTTGTGCGAGGCTGTTATTCTCTAGGTAGTTGTAAACGAGAATTCTGTTATTTCCTTGAACACAACATCCGTAAAGCTTAACTAAATTTTCATGCTGTACATCAGAGATCACTTGAATCTCTGTTAGAAACTCTTTTACTCCTTGTGTTGATCCGGGGGAGAGAACTTTTATAGCAGCCATTTTCTCATTCCGTAGTTTTCCCTATTTTTCAATAGAAACGTCATTCTCCAAAATGCTAAGATAATTAATTAACACTGTATAATAGGAAGAAAAGTTTACCTTATAAACAGAACCAAAACCTCCTTCCCCAATTTTATTGGTCGGACTAAAATCATCAGTAGCCATTCTCAGCTCGTTGTAGGAGTAAAGTACAACATTGTGGACACCAGAGAGCTCTGCTTATAATTCAACAATTAGTAGAATATTCTAAATATGCACAACAAATAGGTTAAAAGAGAATGACTTGTGCACAGCCTATTCAAGTATATCCAAAGATTGCTGAAGAAAAATTATAAATAAAGGTCAAGATAAGATCTATTCCAAGATATTACGTTTTGGAGTTTACCATCATCAAGCTCAGATGAATGTTTTGTTGGTGGATTCGATCTTCTACTACGTAAGAAAGAAAAGCAAGTCATCACTAAAGGGGTTCACCAATGACTTCCCTCTTGGGAACTACACTGGAATTGCTTCAGTGAAACAAAACACAGCCTGCCAAATTGATTCATACAGATTCTGTTTAGTTCTAAAATAAATAGAAACTCATAAGAACCCTAAACAAGTAGATATCTGTTAAAGAAAGGGTTGTGAGAGAAGGAATTGATACAACCCTGTAAGTGTTGGTCCAATAATAATTCATACAAGTAAAACAGATCACTCCTTCCAATTTCTGTGGCATTAAAATTCATACTAGTAACATGGTACAAGATGTTTGTCTGGGAATTTTGAGCCACATCTCCTCCAGAGATTCAAATTTATTACAGGTTTGCATATGCTTGTTCACTCTCATGTGAAGCTAGATGATAATTAAGAGCATATTTGGCAGAAAGTAAGTTTTGTTAGTAAAAAAGTTACTTTTATAATATGTTTGGCAAAAAAGAAGTTTAAAAGTAATACAAGTCAAGCTTAGCCAAACATGAAATTAAAGACATATTTTTACATCATTGACTAACTTAAACTTTGAAAGAGTAATAATTAGTCCATGAAATATATCACTTGACTCGCTACAATATGGGGGTTTGTAGTTCATATTTATTCGCTTATTAATCTTTCAGGACCTCATAATATATACCCAAAGTAATACTAAAACGGGAATTCCTTCCTTCCAAAAAAAATAAAATATCATGAAGTTTAAAATTTTTAAACTTAAAATGGAAATGATATTGATGGAGCATTAAAACTTTATTCAAGACGGAGTCAAAATAAGGATTTCTTTATTTCCAAATATTTTAATTTTCCGTATATTGTTGTTACCTTAGCTACGGTATATTAAACCCTATATAAAGAGGGTAATGCTTTGTATTAAACACCACAATGTTATTGAATACAATTGCGAGCCTCTCTCTCTCTCTCTCTCTCTCTCTCTCTCTCTCTCTCTCTCTCTCTCTCTCTCTCTCTCTCTCTCTCTCTCTCTCTCTCTCTCTCAATTTTCATTCAGATTGTTAGTAGTTGATTGGATTTTCAACAAGAATTATTGTGCAACACATAAGACTGGTAAAAAATCAGAAACACTCTCTATAATTGCGAAGGTTCCTTCTTAGGAGCTTTTGCAATTCTTTTATACGCATTACAACGTGTAGTTGAAACTAAGTAGCCGCGTGTTTTGTTGGCTTCTCTGAAACAATTGGGGTTTTGATAACTGAGGCATTTTTTACATACTGAAAAATGATTTTCCCCGCAGCTAAAGAAGCAAGTTTCATAGACAAAACAAAAGTAAAAACTAAATTTGTTGGAGTATCAAATTGGAGAAACACAATACCATCTCTTTCCAATTCCAATTTTATCAAAGTTTCTCAGTTATTATTCTGATTTCCGAGTGAAAGATTCTTATTTTAATTAATTATACAAATTTTACATTCCTAATCAGTACCATTTCATGTATTAATTTTGCCCTTAAAAAAGAAGCTCCAACCTGAAATAAAATCTGTGATGGAGTGTGCAAATCAAGATCACCTCCTCGAATTAGAGTAATTCACAGAACCAAAACCCAGTAACATAAAAGAAAATCAAAGAAACCCAGATGAGAAAAATACCTCGGAAATCAGAAAATTAAGCAGGTGAAATCGAGAGCTTCAGGGGGTTAAGAAAATCTTGTGGTGCAACTGCAACAGAATATGAAAATAAGAAAACCCACGAAGAAATAATGAAGCGCTGAAACATCTCTCTGTTATATAGATTTATGGTTGGGGCGGCGGGGCCGTCTGCCAAATGAGACTTTCATTTCCTTCAGCGCCACATATATGAGGTAAGCAACTAAGCATGCAGGCGCCATGACTCTTGACCAACTCTGTAAAGTGTTCACAAAACCAGTTTTTTAAACAGGTTTCACGTTTCTTCCCCTCGTTTCAAAAAATGAATAAAAAATTCGCGATCCCCTCCCTTGTGATGGGGCTGTGACAGAGTGTAACATGATGTACATGAAATCTCTCTCAAATAAATAAATACATGTGTTTACTTTTTAATAATTTAAAATTAATTTAAGTGTTTAAACGGAGTAGATGAATTTTGAATGGATAAATCTACTTGTACACTTCATGGTGTACATAATAGGTCACACCTCCCTCACATGGAGAGGGATCCACACATATTTTATTATGTGTGGATCTTCCTCTATGTGAGAGAGATGTAAACTATTATGTACATTATTATATACATATAGCATAACTCATTTAGAATAGATTTTGCAAAATAGACAACCCCCTGACCGAACACCACAAATAGGAGTAGAGCCCCCGTAATTTTACTCGGGCCCCACCCCATATTTGTGGGGTTCAGAAACCCCGTTGCCATAGTAAAACCCATTTTGAATTTAATAAATGGGTTTATTCTTAAATAACTAATATTTTACATGAAGTAATTAACAATAAATTTAAAAGGGGCGTAAATCAGTTCTAAACTTATCATCAACATCGACGGTCCATAATGATTTGATGTCATGCGACATGTTCAGCTTTATGAAAGCTGTCCAAATATCTAAAAGAGACAATTTAACAATGTCCATGTGACAATTTATTGGAGATCAATGAACAGCTTCTTCATGAAACATGAATCGTGTGCAACTACAGTAAAATGTCAAGGAACAACTTGACATTTAGGCAATAAGTTGGAAACAGGCCCCCGCGGATAGTCATAAAGTAAGGGGTTCCTTACGCAATATCGAAAGTTCGAATCTCCACGACTGCTAAAAAACAACATTTATATTGAAAAGTGGATGTCATATTAAAATAAAGTCATAGTGGGCTCTGTCACCCCTTTAGGGGTCTGACCGCATAACATAAAAGGGGTCCACAAGAAGTTCTCTAATATCCGACCCAAATGTATATAAATTGTGACAATATCTGATTTATTTGAGTGACAAATTAGAGAGGAAGACCGCCACTCTTCAAGATTAGTCGAACGAAACTCTAACACTTGAGTTATAAAAAAAAGTTGGAAACAAATAATTTAATTTCCTGTTATTTTTAATAAATTATTTTAGCTTGTCCAATTATTATAATACTATATCAAAACATAATGTAAAAGTTATATAAGAAAAATCATTTTATTCTCTTGTTTCTAAAAAGTATAATATGATAATAAAGAAGATAAGTAATATGTCTTATGAAATAGTCAAATAAATGAATAATAAATGAATTTTAGTTGTTAATATATTATTAAAAAATTAATATTTGACTTTCATTTTAAATTATAAGAAGATCATTATGAAATTCAGACAAGATCTAAAAGGGTCCGTTTGATTGCAAATGTGAAATTTGAGTGAAAAGAAAATGAATTATAGGGAATTAAATTGTTTAGAATTTGTTTTACTAAGAATTGAAATTAATTGTGTTTGATTGGTATAATTTTTCATCTGAAAAATATTAAAAATTTGGTGTCCGTTTATCTTTATTTTGCATGAAATTTGTCAATAAAAGTGATAATTTTTTTTACCATTGGGTCTAGAATTCGTTTCAATTGCCGAAAAAAATTATCATATCAAATATCATTCGTTTGGCTTTGTTTTGCATGAAAATTGTTAATAAAAGTGATAATTTTTTTACCATTGGTCTAAAAAAAATTTCAATTGCCTAATTATTATTTTTTTTTTACATGGTGCGAAAAGTTTTTCAATGAAAAGCTGGAAAATAGGCCGGTTGGAGGCTTGGGGGAATTTGATTTTCAGAGAAAAAGTTGGTAATCAAACATCCTAAAGTAGCCAAGTAGGAAAATGAGTTCCTATTTACATGGAATTAGCCCATGTTTAATACGAATTATAATTATAATTTTCATTCTTATACTTATTTTCAATCACATATTTTTTAATAAAAAAATATTTTTCATCACATCAATAACATTTCCTTCTTTTTCAACCACATATTCACCAGCACATCAATCAAAAAAATGTATTTTTTCCAAAATAATGTGTATCAAACATGGGCTAAAAGACAATCAAACATAGCCTAAATGTTTGTTTTAAAGAAATTCTAAGTTGTTGAAATTATAATTTGGTATAAATTAATAGTGTATAAGTAAGTAGAAACTATACGTCTTAGTATGTTACGAAACTTGTGATTAAAATGAAAGTTTGATTTTAATATATGAATACATTAAATTTTTGTATTAAGTTGTCATCATTATTTTTAAAATATATTTTTTTCTCTATTATATTCACACATATTTTTAATAAAATAATATATGTAAACTCAAATTTTTTTCTTATTTTTTAATAACACATTACTCAATAAAATAAAGAATTTATAGAAGTCAGAGGAGAATACTTTTTTTCTAGTCAGCGGACAAACTTCATAGTCAAAAAGGAGAAGGCGTTTCATCATGCCAGCGAAATGCCGACCTAAGGGGAATAAACTGTTGTGTTCAAAGTTCAAACGTTCATTTGAGAAAGTAATCAAGAATTTTAAAAATAAAAAAATAAAAAACAGAAAAAGAGATTTTTTTTTTTTTCAAAATAAAAATTTAGAAAAATGTGTGGTGAAAAGTGATGATATGTTTTGGATTATATAAAATATTTTGGTTGAAAGTGATTTTGACAAAAAAATACTTTGACAATCCATAAATAAAACGGAGTGCCTCATAAAGTTTGTTTGGCAGGACTTAAAGTCAAAAGAATTGAGACTATAAAATTGTTTTTTGGGAGGAAGACGATTCAAGATAACTTCTATAAATAGTAGAATTAGAGTCTATTTGACAAAACTTTTGCATATACTTTTACATAAGAACATCTTGAGAAAATCACATTCCGCTAACTTTCTTTTAAAACTCTTCTAAAAACAAAATCCTTCTAAAAAAAAATACACGAAACAAGTTCAAAGGTAACTTCTTAATATTAATTTTTAGAAAAATTCTAGTTGTACAGAATTTTGCCCTACAGAAGAATTCCAGATACTCATATAGGTGGGCCCCATGTGAATATTTTATTTTCCAAAAAATCACCCACCCACCCTCATTGTGTATTGTCTGTATAAATTCTGTACACTTATTTTCTGTATGCTAAAAATTGTTCTAATTTTTAAGTCAGATCCGTCAAGCATGCTTCAAAAGCAGCAGCTATTTCAATCAAACTCGTAACGTTGCATAAGAATGGCATGGCTTCTAAGGTGTAATTTTATCTGTTGGGATAGTGTTGTGGCGAGACATTTACATTAATCATTAAGACCATCTTAACCATTGGAGATGTTCTAACACCAAATTTCATGTTATGTTATTTAATTAAAAATTATAATATTATTAAAATCGTTAATTGAAAATCATATTCGACGAACAATTTTAATTTATTATATTGATAATTATTCTAGTGCTAATTTATTCTTAACTTCAAATTATTAAATTTGTAACTTTTGAATTTTTAATGAACAATTTTAATTTATTGTATCAAGAATTATTACTTGATTAGAATTTTAAAATAAATGTTAAATAAAAATAACCATCATGTTAAAACAATTATATATAAATTCAAATCTATTAATTCTAAAAGATTAAAAAAAAAGTGGGGATTTAGATAGAACAAAAAAAAGGAAGAGAGAATAAAATGAGGAATATAGTTAGTATTTTTATTAAAAATCGTAGAAGTACAATTGCAAATACTCGATTTCTTTAAGATAGCCGATAACCTCTATTTCTCCACTATATTTGACCATGGGTGCCTCGTGGATTATTCAATTGGACAACTTAGGTGAAACATAATTACATAGTCGATTTTTTTTATTTTTTTTTTCCGAATAAACTAGTTGATGATGCTGAGGTTGTTGGGATGGTTGGTTAAGAATTAATGGAGGCATGGCACCGAGGGATGGTTTCGATGCCTCTGGCAGGAAGTCCAAGGTAAGCTCCCTTGTACATGTTTGGTAAAAAAAATTTAAGCTTATAAGCTAATTAAACATCATTTGTAATCACAAATTGCTCAAAATTCACAACATTCGTCTACTTTTTAGTCTGCATTCCTTAAATCTCACTGCTTATAAGCAATTAAAAGCTTAACCAAACTATGTATCATGGACGTGCTTTTCCGCATTGATTTCACTCTTACCATTTTTTTACTAACATTGATTCAGGGAAAAGGTGTTTACCAATTTGTAGATAAATACGGAGCCAACGTGGACGGATACAGGTGAATATTGTACATGCGTGTAAGGTAGATTGTACAATTGAAAAGATTTTAACTTCTTTATAATTCGGTAATAATGTACGTCTCACTTTACAAGACAAGCTATATATGCATGTTTTTCGTTCCCTAATTTACTTCCAAATTATAAGGCAACTCAGTTTGTCTTCTTTACTGAAATGCAGTCCCATCTAGAACACTGATGATTGGTCTCTAAGTGGTGATGTATATGTTGGAGGTACATGCTAGTAAATTTTAAGGGCTTTCGAAATTTTCCTTTTAAAATGTAATGTAATAATGATTTTAATAATAAAAAAATTATAATGAAATGCAGGTACCACTGGATTAGCCATCTGGGCTGTCACCCTGGCTGGTCTTCTTGCAGGAGGTGCCCTTCTTGTTTACAGCACAAGTGCTTTGGCACAGTAGACCATTATTTCAGCCATTAAAATGTCCAATCTAGCTTGTATCAAGAAACTTTATAGAACAATATTTTGTGGATTCTAAAACCATCTGTGATATGTGATACTTCGTTATGGATGTTCTGTGTATGGTTGCACTTCTCTTCTTGCAGCAGATAAATTCCACAACTCAGAAAAGGAACCAGAAAAAATAGGTTATGACGAACTGCATTCCTACTTTCTAGGACCTGAGGCAACGGTAAATTTCAAAGTGCGATTAAGAAGTAAAGTGAGCGTTTCTCAATTAATCTCAAAATTTATACATCCCTATCCCCTTTTAACTCCCCAAGACCCTGAAGAGAACAAATTCTCTCCCTTCTTTTCCTCTCTGGCTTAGGCATAGGGGTGCATGAAATACAACTAAATACATGCTGTATTGAAATCTAATGTGAAAAATGGGCATTTCAATCTTTACTCCAAAAGTCAAAACGGGGATAATGACGTAAACCCTGAACAGATCAAACCGATTTGAATGAGGATCAAATCTGTCCTTCCATTTCACCATTTGTACCTCTCTTCAGACACCCATCATGATCAATCTTCCAACCAAGCTAAATTAATCTCATTGAATTTCTTCAAAAATGTCTTCTTCTTGAGGTTGTGGTGGCGGCAACTTCATGTAAGAGGTCCCTACTTGTCCAATTCCCTCTATGAACATGGATCGAACTTTCTGCACAAATAAATAAATAATATATACCTCTTGTCTCCTCACGAATAGTAAACATTCAAATGACAGAAGAACTCGTACAACATTAAAATTTTAACGATGGAAAAGGAAATACATTATTACCTGAAAGCCACGACAGGGAATTAAGACATACTATCATAGACTGCAAATACCTCAACGAACCTTACCCACCGTATTAGTAGTTTTCTTTTCTTTTCTTACATAACCATGTATTTACCAAATGAAAATGACACAACTAATGGAAAAAGAAGTAAATAGAGAACGCATGTCTTGATTCATATAGTTCAATAAATTTATTTATCCTATCAAATCAACTCAATACTTTATTTTCATTGGGCAAATTTTAGACAAGGTTCTTGTCCTCGGCAGCACAACACAAGTAGCTAGCATAAGTTGTGCACTAGAAGGATATCCAAAGAGGGGGAGAACTTAGTCATACAGACATTATTCAAGTTATAGGATGAGCTGTGCGGGTAAAATACCTTCTCTATTTCTTCAGAGACGAGAGGATTTTCTTTCAAGTACTGTAATGCTCTGTCTCTTCCTTGTCCCAATCTTCATTCAAACATTAATATAAGACAACGGCAACAAATAAACTCAATAAAATAGAAAGACAGTTATCACATTGAAAAGACTAGGAATTAGTAACAGAGCTTACACTAATCCAAATATAGACCAACGAAATGCAGAGTTCATTTTTTAGTTTTTATTATAATATAAATATATTTCCAAACAAATTCCTTTCACCGCCTCATTACGTAGACGGTAGAACCCAATTACGCCTCACCGCACTTTCACCTTATTAAGAGAAAAGTTGTCAATATATATTACACGAAGAGTAAAGAATACATCAGACCATATTTTACTTCTTGAACACTTTTAAATTTTATGCTCAAGGGTACTGGCATTTCGCCAAGGAGCTGCGAGTTTTTAGCAGCAAATAATACGCAAATTCAGTATTGGTATTCTCTGGAAGTGAAAGAATCAAACAACTAAATGCTTGATCATTTAATGGTTCCAGCACAATGCATGTGAGATTCATCTAAAAGTTCCAGCCATTTATGATAAATAAAACCTGTGATCTCCATAGCTGTACCAGGAGCCCTTCTTCAAGACAACATCCATTACTTCAGCACAATCCAGAATGCAACCCTGAATATGGACTCAAGATCAATAAAAAAGATTTTTAAGGGAAACAAGGGCCACTGCAATATAAAGAAAATTATGTATGTGGCCATACCAGCCTGCTGACTCCCTCTCCAAATATAATTTCAAACTCAGCTTGCTTATAAGGTCTTGACACCTATAACAAAAATTATTTAGAAGAATAAAGTATATCTAGTATTAACAACATAATTCAGGAGGAGGCTGCAAAGAACTCTTAGGCACCAGAAATTTTCAATAAGCCCATATAAAATAAAGTATAGGTGAAGTTTAGACAAAATCCTCCATCAATAGAAATTTAAAAAGGTGGGTTCAAGTATGATAGAGCAGAAAACTTGGAAAATTCATTTATATTCAAAACGAATGTTTAGAAAGAAGACCGGATTTCTATGGGAAACTAAATACAATGAAACACAAGAAGTTCTAAGGGAACCTACAGAATGGTCAGAGATATAATTAAGTAATACAGAGACATATGTTCTTGTCATTGGACCTACACACCTTACTCTTTTGAACTCTCACGCGAACTTTAAGTCCAATATCTTCATCTCCTTTAACCTAAAACAAACACAGATTTGTTCATTGCTAATGTATTCAAACACTTCGAATTAAAATAGCAGAATAAAATGGGAAGATATAGATTAATAGATTGAGCAGATTTTCGGCTTACCGACTTCATCTTCCCAGTCTGACGTATCTCAAGTCGGACGGATGCGAAGAACTTCAAAGCAATTCCACCACTGGTGACTTCAGGATTTCCATAAAATACACCAATCTGGTTAAACCCAAAAGAGTATCTTCATAAGCTTTCAGAATGGAGAAGTCAGATCATGTAAGGTGCTAAGGATAGAAAATTGGTACGCAAAATCAATTCCATTCATCCACAGGCATCCAAATACTTAGTAAACGATGTTAGCCATATCTTCTAAAACATATGTAGCGGATAGCAGCCACTGAACTAAAAAAACCTTGTGTCTTATTTGATTTAGGAATATAAGTGTACATCCAGCTTTGGAAGCATTGCCTGACATTTTACGCATTGCTTGACTCATAAGGCGTGCTTGCAAACCCATTTGTTGCATCCCAATTTCACCCTATGGAAAAAGTAACACCAGGAAAAAGTTTCGGCCTTCCAGAACAACATCACAAACTTTTACATAATAAAAAATATAAATTCATGACATACTTCAATTTCAGCTCGTGGTGTGAGTGCTGAGACAGAATCAATGCAAATAAGATCAATGGCACCAGATCTACACATACGATCCGCAACTGTAATATATAAAACAGGATAAATAGTAATTACTTCGAGAAAATCTAGCCCAACAAAAAGCTCACTACTGTGAATAGTGTTGAATCATTTGTCTCAATTTTAACAAGGAAAGTAAATTACTCTCTAGTGCCATCTCTCCATTATCAGGCTGGCAAACAATCAGATTCTCTACATCTACTCCCAATGCCTTTGAGTATGCTGGATCAAAAGCGTGCTCAGCATCAACAAGCATGGCATTACCCCCAAGCTTCTGCAGGTTGAACATTAAAAAAATTTCAAGTTGTTCTTTAAGTAAAGATTAATTCAATAATTCTTAGATATGTAATGGACATGCACTTCCATATAAGTATAGGCATGTTCGGAGGTGTTGCAAACGCATAGATACAAGTACAAGTAAAATCAAATCACATACTAGACCTGCACTTCTGCAATTGCATGGAGTGCTAGAGTGGTCTTCCCACTACTTTCTGGCCCATATATCTGAAAAGAAAGGGAGAAGATTATCAGGTTCAACAAGCAGCAGCTAATTCCTTGATATGCTAAATGCTGAGGCAACGAAACAACTATTTAATCATTGTTTTCAGAACATACACACGCAATCTTATAAGTTCAATGGAATTGTTTGATCTTAAAGAGAGAAAATGTTTAAATTTACTCCATAAAGTGGTCTATCATTATTTAAATCTCTTAGCCCTTCCACTAACAGTAAAACCAAATGACAGGTTGAGGCCCTAGTAATGTCTTTACTAACTGCAGGTGAGTTTCAGGATCAGGCAGCTCATAATATCTGGTAAAGGTTCTGGCAGTGTAAATGTTTTAAACCACCATGATAGATACATTTACATCAGTAGAATGCTAATGCATTGTTATTATCAGATCTAGGGTGTCACAGCTTCTAAAAACAAGAAGACACTGGGATTGCAACCAGAAAAAATTGGATGGATAAAGTTATAAAGGTACTAAATTTAACACCTCTACAATCCTTCCTTTGGGAAGGCCACCACCTAAAGCGAAGTCTAATGTTAAGCAGCCACTAGGAAAAGTTTCACTGCACAAGGAAAAGGAGGCGTAAGAAACAACTACCATGATAATAACAAGACATGCTACAGAAAAATTATCATCAACGATCAACACCTACACTAGAGCACCGCCAGCACTTCCCAATCTTGTAACACTTCCTCTCCCAAATGAGCTATTTATGTCATTCATAGCAGCATCAAGTGCTTTTTGCTGAAACAAAAATCTACACAGTAAGATAGTAATAACTAATAAGTAGTCACATATAAACATATTATTTAGACAACATGTCTTACAGTCTTATAAATAACAAAGAAAAGAAACGAGGAAGTTTGTAGTAAAAAGGAGAAAAGTGAATATTCCAGGAAAGCTAATGAAACCTTTCCAAAAGTAGTCTTGACTCTTATGCAATGCAGCTCATGTGAAAGCTCCAATCATTTCTAAATTAATGTCAAATCTTCTTGTTTGTACAGCTATAATATATATGGAAGATTTCCCATAATTTATAATTCGGTATTACGAACTCTGCAATTTGCCGCCCCTGCTTCAATCTTGTCATAACTCAAAAACACAAATGAAGATTGCTCTTTGCCATTGACAAACTGCAGTGCGGAACAGTTTTTATGTGCATTGCATTGTTCAAAAAACAAAGTCAAGAACAAAAAAGTAAAAAATAGTCATAATAGGATAGACCACATCTTAGAAAGAAACCTCCCAATATTTTCATCCAAAATTTTAGAATTGTCAGTTCTTTCTAGCAATCAATTTCCGTTGCTTGTAATCGCATTTAGAAGATGAATTATCTATGGAGTGTCAGATGCAAGCATGCATACTGATATCGTGTTCCATTATCACCAAAAAATTTGGGTGCTACAAAAAGAAAATTTTGGTATGCATACATTTGGTGTTATGTGATTGGGTAAGATCATGAGTAATGGGTGTTCCTGCACTCACTTGAAGAGATCAATACGCAAAAATGGATTCCATGAAAATGTTTACTGCTCCAGAATGAATCCTTACTCAAATTATTGGACAAGAAAATTACTTGTCAAGCGCCCATCCAATGCAAATGGATAGACAGGTTTTTATTGTCTGTTATAAGTACTAGGTTCTATTCAGGGATAAATCTCACACGAATTTGGATTACTCCTCTTACTAAGATTGACCCAAATATGGTATCAGATCTCATCAAATTTCAACAAAAGTTGATCAAATTAAGACTAAAAAACGAGCACACAAATTTTAAAATTGATCTGTTCAAACGAGTAACCATCTTGGAAGGCATATTTAGGTTCATCATATAAGAGTTTAGACCACTTCTCTTGACAAGGTTAACCTTTTAAGATGAAAACAAACGAATTCAGCTGTCATGTCTGATAAAGTACAATCTTAGCTAACTAATACAAAATTTGTATCTATGAATACTCCATAACAAGTAATAAACTAAAGCAAGGTCCAGGGGCGGATTTGGCAGTGGGCTGCACTTGGTTGCAGCCCACTGCCAACCAAGCCAACCAAGCCCAGATACACTAAAAAAAAAAAATTTTGATTTTAGTTGTAATATATTAGCCCACTAACAAATAATTTCAAAGGGCTAGCCCACCTCATTTCCTCAATTTTTTTTTTATTTAATCTTTGGCCCAATTATTTATTTAACTTTAGGCCCAATTTTTAGAACCATTAATCAATACCCATTTCTTCTAAATTCATTCATTCACGTCATTTGCAAATTGAAAAGCCAAAATTGAAAAATTCCTAAAATCTTTGAACCCTAAATCTTTCACCGGGATCCGCCAATCGTTGACTGCCGCCCCTGGTTATAGTTGTTATTTGGAGTCGACAGACCTCATCTTGTTCATTCTCACTGTCTCAGAAAGCAAAGGCCAAAGATGAACAATTCTTCTGGTAATTTGGTAAATAAATACAAATTGGATTATTAATTTATTGGAATTTGGAGATACGGTTCATGGCATCATGTTTGTCAGTTGTGTATGTATATAATATAGTATAGACTATATATTCCTCAATTTCAGAGAGAACAAGCACAGCCGCACGCACAGCGAAAATTTATTATTTGATTTACTTGAATATTTCATATTTTATTTTTATGGCATAGGTTTTGACTTGTTATTAAAAAATGTTGAGCCTGAGTTAATGTAATGTGGTTATTGCCTATTGGTTAGGGTTTTTAATTTTTTATATAGTTGTCTATCTATGTAGACTAGTTAATTTGTGCGTTTGCTTGAATAATTGAATTGCTAAGTTAATGTACTGTGGTTATTGACTTATTGGTTAAGGTTTTTAATTTTTTATATAGTTGCCTTTGCCTATCTAATGTAGAGTTAATTTGTGTTTGCTTGAATAAGTTCAAGTTTGTGTAATTGGCATATAAAAGGTATAAGTTGTTTATTTTTAATGATGTTCATGACTCATGAGTTCATTAGTTTATGGTTTTATCAATTTAGCATTTATCATTTATGTTTATGCAATTATGTCTTTATAATTATGGAATAATGGATATTGAAGTATTTTGATTTTTATGCTTTTAGATTTAATATGGAAGAAGATCGACCTTCTTCCAAAAAAGGAAAAACTTTGTTATCTTTCTTTTCAAGGAGTAACAAATCCCAGAATACTTCAATTCCTACGGCGCCCATTCCTCCAATTTCATCTCCTGAAGTTGAACGGGAACGACCTTCATCTTCTAATATTAATTTGGAACCATCTGTCTATTGAACAGGACCCAGGAAAAAGAAAGCAAATATGTGAACATCAATTTAATGAACGCGATCAGATTAGGCGGGCCTATCTAAATGTTGGACCTTATCAGCCAAAACTTTTGAATTATCAGAGCAAAGAATTTGGAAAGCAGAACCGTCGATTTCAAGAACGTTGGTACAGTCAATTTCCTTGGTTGGAATATTCGCCTTCAACACATAAGGCATATTGTTTTTACTGCTTTCTTTTTCTCAATGATAGCACTCCCCCTAATATTTCATCGTTGGTTACTGTTGGATTTGATAGTTGGAAGAGAGTTAACCAAGGAAGTCAATGTGCATTTCTTATTCATATTGGGACAACATCTTCATCGTATCATAATAGCTGTAAGAGAAGAGTTGAAGATCTAATGAAGCCAACTCAACATATTGACAAGGTAATGCATTTTTGTATCAAGTGAGGAAAAACAGAAAAAAATCGTTTGCGTCTAAAGACCACTATCATGAGTGTTAAGTGGTTAGCACTTCAAGGTTGTTCTTTTAGAGGCCATGACGAATCTCCATTTTCACTGAATCGTGGAAATTTTATTGAAATGGTGGATGCATTTGGAAAAATGAATATTGAAGTAGGAAAAATTGTGTTGGGTAATGCTCCCAAAAATGCTACATATACATCTCCGGACATTCAAAAAGAAATTTTGAACATTATGGCCAATAGAGTACGACAAAGAATTCGTGGAGAAGTTGGGGATGCAAAGTTTAGTATTCTTGTTGATGAAGCACGAGATGAATCTTCACAAGAACAAATGGCCATTATCTTGAGGTTTGTGACCAATAATGAAATTTTGACAGAACGTTTTTTTGCAATTAAAAGTGTTAGTGACACTACCTCATTAAATCTTAAGAACAAGATTTCTGATGTTCTTGTCCGTTTCAACCTTCAAGTGCAAAACATGAGAGGCCAAGGGTATGATGGTGCTAATAATATGCATGGTTCTTGGAATGGACTACAGGCATTATTTCTTAAAGATTGTCCATATGCATACTATGTCCATTGTTTTGCTCATCGTTTACAACTCACATTGGTTTCTGCAGCTAGGGATGTCTCAGATATTAATTCATTTTTTTCTCAATTGGACAATGTTATTAATATAATTACATCATCTTCTAAGCGCATCAATGAGTTGAAAAGTGCCCAAAGAAAAGAAATTGAACATTTGTTGAAAATTGGAGAACGAGAGTCAGGAAGTGGTGCTAATCAGATTGATAATTTGCAACGAGCCAGAGGTACTCGTTGGTCTTCGCATTACAGCTCTGTAAAGAGTTTGATTGATATGTATGCTGCAACTTGCAAGGTGCTTGAGTATCTTAGTGATCATTCTCCAAATATAAGATCTCGGTCCGAAGCTAGTGGTGTATACAAAAACATGACTACATTTGAATTTGTATTTATCTTACATTTAATGCGTAGAATATTTGCAATTACAGATGTGCTTTGTCAGGCCCTTCAGAAGAAAACTCAAGGCATCTTAACTGCTATGAAATTTTTGCATACTACAAAAACTATCCTTCAAGCATTGAGAGAAGATGGCTGGGAAGAATTTCTTAACGAGGTGAAGTTTTTTTGCTCAAAAAATGATATACATGTACTTGACTTTGATGGTTCGTACATGGTTGGTTGTTCTCGTGGTCGTGAGTATCCTACCATTGAACATCATTATCACTTTGATATTTTCAATACAGCCATAGATTTTCAGATGATGGAGTTAGATACAAGATTTAATGAGACATCATTAGAACTCTTTTCTCTCAGTACGGCTTTGGATCCAAAAAATTCTTTTGAATCATTTAACATGGATGATATTTGCAAGCTTGCAGAGAAGTTTTATCCTGGAGATTTTATACAGCAAGATATTTATTGTTTGAAAGTTGAGCTGCAACATTATCAGAATGGTATGATTTCTGAACCTCGATTTCAAGTAGCTACACTTTCTGATTTATGTCGGGAATTGGTAGCAAGCAGAGTGTCGGAGAGTTACGTCATTTTGACTAAATTGATTTGTTTAGTACTGACATTACCTGTTTCAACGGCGAATGTGGAGCGAGCATTTTCAGCAATGAAACATGTGAAAACGGAAATTCGTAACAAGATGGATGATGGTTTTCTTGCTTATTGTTTAACACTAAACATTGAACGAGAATTTAGTTTGAATTTAGATTTAGATTCTATTATAGATGAATTTTAAGATGTAAAACATCGCCGGGTACAACTATAATAGATATCTTGTTATATATAAATTTTATTCGTACATTAAATTTTTAACAAATTTAGTCCACCGTATCACTAATTCCTGGCTCTGCCCCTGACAAGGTCTAAAATAATTAATTTAGTAAAACCATATATTCTCTAATTGATTCCAGAGAAAATCCGGGTTATAAGTGAAACACAATAATCCATCCATAATTGAACTAACTAATTTAAACACATGTTACAAATGCACAAATTCGAAGCACAAAATCATGAGAAATTGAACGTAACAATCAAAACATAATTGCTCAGAGCATTTTTAACTTAAAACTATAATCTTTTCGAACTTAAACAGGTAATACCGATAATAATATAGAGATAAATATAGTGTGGCAAGAATAAAAAGTTAAAAAACAAACCCTATCAAGGAAACGAGAGTCAAAATCGTTGGATAGAGCTCCATTCACTTTGGCATCAAATTCTGACCGAACCCTATTCTTTTTCATCACGGAACTTCGTCTTGAAGTGGGACGACAGGCCTGAACTATAACTTGAAGCGAAGAAGCATTTGAGAAACTTGGTGAGCTAAAATTAAAGATTTTGGAGGATAAATACTGGGGTTTTGGAGGGAAAGTTAAAAGCATTTTTTAATTATCGAACAATTTTGTAATGTTTAGAGAGAGGAAGTGAAGTACGGAGTTGGGATTTTGGAAGCAAATGAACTGAAATAGAAAGGAAGAAGAAGGCGTTGCGGGCGGGTGTTCTTTTCTGACTGGTTTAGACAAAGCCCAATTACTAGTAAACTTAGGAGGCCCAATTTTAGACTACTGAGCCGATTTATAGCCCAATTCGAAATCTTCGGTACAAATCAACCCGAAAAATTAGGGATGCTAAATTGGACGAGTCGCTTGTTAATTCGTACGGACAAGCCACAAAGCAGCCCACTGACCAGCGAACTCGCTATTTTTCAAGAAGCTGTTTGGCCACCTGAATTTTAAATTCCCATTTTCTACATTTCTTTTTTATTAAACAATAAAATAAAATTTTAATGTTAAAAAAAATTAATTGAACGAAGGCTTGTCCCCCCGAAAATTTCTAGGCAAATTGGCTCATGCTTGGCTCGCTCCAAAGACAGCACGAGTCCACTCGCTTGGAGGTGAGTCGAGCCAATTTTATCCATTAACATCCCTAAAAGGAATTTGAGGGCAAACTTCGGGAGAAATATTTTCCTGTTGTTTCACAAACTGAATAGTACGATGCAAAATGAAACATACATATCGCAAAAAAGCGTTCCTAGTTCGTGTATTCACCTTCTTTCCAAGAACTTCGGCATGATTCTTCCATTCTTTCTTCCACAAATCAGAAGATATCACGATAATCCAACCAAAATTCCACTAATTTGAACCAATTTTTTTCAATTTTTTCCTTCAAAAATACAAGTAAAACCAGAATTTGTGATTTAAGCTGCATTTTCGTTCAAAACAATCGGGGAAAAATCAAAAAATTTTGTTGATTTCTTCCACAATTTGAAAAACAAATTGGCTAGCAATTTTGTTGCATTGTCATACTTGTTGGTTTTTCATTTTACACACTGTAGACTTGTGTCTAAATTCTACCCTCAAATTTTCAGTTGTTAATATGCTCCTTAAATATTTCATTATGCAGTAAAAAGTTTGGTTAAATGGTTGCCAACAAAAAGTTTTGTATAAATTTTTTGAGTGGTTGAACTATTGTTATTTATAATCGGAGAGGACCAATAAGTACAACTGGACAGTCGATTAATCTGATCAGCCTGATTACTATACTTGTATTGGTTCAATGTTCACAATTGAAGTCGTCACAACTTATTCGAATCGGTCGAGTTTCACCATAAACCTATGCTCTGATCCGAATATAACCCATCGGTGCTTTATTGATTAAAAAATTCAAATAGACGTTTTGAAAGTTTTACGTATATATTTAGATTGAATACAAGAGGTAAATGTTATATATTGTTTGAACAAATATGCTATTTGTACGGAGAAATTCTTGTTTGAAAATTGAAGTACAATATTATGCAATGCTTTTGTTAAATAATCAATAAGATATTAAGCCATGTTTTATAGGGATTAAAATCTAAATTTTAATTTAAGTCAAAAAAATAATTAATTTTAACCACATATTTTATAGGTTTCACAAGTTTTTAACCATACATTTCATCAACTTCTATTAAAATTTACTAAAAATCTTATTCTAATCCCCACAAATTAGGGACTAAATTTAACTATTGAAAAAATAACATTTAAAAATTTATTATTTTTTCTGATTATAACCCATGCTAACCTTTAAACTCATGATTATTCTTATGCCACTTTTTCTATAAAAAATATTATATTTTAATTTCGATCCAACCAAGACTCAAATGTTCGATTAGTGACTCGCAGACCCATTAATTTGGTTAAGTCGATGACTGGGTCAAGTTTGATAACTATGGGCCAAACAGTCTGGTCAAAGTTAAAATTGCATATTTAGTCCCCAACAATTTGTGCAATGATTCTTTTTGCCCCCAACTTTCAAATTTGTACTTTTCAACCCCCCAAAGGTCCATCGCCATTGGCATGATTACATAACATGGAACGTGCATCGTCAATTTTCTAAGGTACCTCGCTTGTAATATATCAACATATATCAAAATTCAGTAATCCCTGCGTCTTTTCCCATTTGTATCCCTTCTACAAAAATTTCCTCCAAATACTAATAGATATTCAAACCAACATGTTGGACCAAGAAAATGATTAACAGTAAATCTTGACAAAACCCAACATTTTCAAAAATCATGCAGGAAGTTAACAACTGGGAAAATAGAAAAGTTAAACAAGATTATTGACTCTTAAGAAATTACCCAATTAGACTTTTTGGCTCCTCATGCCATCCCATCCCATCCCAACCTAATTCTAATACTTTTATCCCCTTCACGTGTACTACGTATTCAATTTTATTCACACAATGAGAACACAAAATATTATTAATATCCCTATTGTTTGAACTTGGGATATTATAGTACGTAGTGTGAAAGTGAAAATGACATAAAAATTTGTTTTGTTGACTATAAGACAAAAATCATATTAGTTGAACAACACCGACGCAAAAAACGAAAGGAGTAAGTCAATAAATCGAAATTAACTCGATGTGTAGTGAATAAGAGAAGACACAGAAAAATTTACATAGTCAACCCTGAATATATTGATCAATTTGTTATTATACTTTAGGCCCCGTTTGACCCACATTCTCATTTTTCTACTCATTTTTAACCACACATTTTTCACACAAAAATCATATTACCGACGCAAAAAATGAAAGGAGTAAGTCAATAAATCGAAATTAACTGGATGTGTAGTGAATGAGAGAAGACACAGAAAAATTTACATAGTCAACCCTGAATATATATTGATCAATTTGTTATTATACTTTAATAAGAGAAGTTTTTGAAAACGTCAGGTCGTTAATATTGGATGTAAACTTAATCAAATAATTAACGATGATGATCAATGCCTTCATGGTCAATAGGGCGAGCAATGCACTGTAGTCTTCGAGACGGACAATGTGAGTGAGAGTCCAGATTATTGCATATTTAAAGACTTCTCCTCTCTTGACTTTAACAATGGAAGATGAACAACAATAACAAATATTTGTTTGGAAAATTAATAATCAAGTCAATGAATGAATATCTGTTGTGATCTCATATGGATTTCAGTTTCATATAATAGTCTTGTAATTATCTATTCAATTAAGGATCTTGTTACATGTATTGAGTTTTTTTACCACATTTTGAATTTTTTTTTATTTACACAAGTCCCGAGTGCATGTGAGAGGAAGTAAACAATTCGATACATCGGGTGTACAAATAGAATTATTCTTCAATTAAACAGATGAAAGTGATAGTCGCCATATTATAATGTAACATAAACGCGTTTCCTTTTATTATTGTTTAGTGTCAGGGGGAAAACATAAGCAAGTTGAAAATTGAATTTTATTTTTTTATTATATGCATATTAAATAAATAAAAATTGATGCTATTCTAACTATCACTTTCATTAATCATCATCTTCTCTTGATACAAATATTATCTTGTTTGAATGATATATATAGTATGTAGAATTGAGCTTACAAATTTATTATCTTATGTTGAAAGTCGAAACAAGTTGATAGGATCTCCTTTTTTACTTCTCATGTCCCGTGCAATTCGACCTTACTACTATAGCATATAAGGATAACATTTTTCAATTTTTGAAGCTTCTAAGATATGTCCTGGTGTTGTATTTTTCTTTTTGAACTAATTTCGTTTTCTAAAATATTTTAATTTTCTTGATATTGTTCTTATTAAATTACACTTACCAACGCTTAAACTAGGAATGTGCGTGTTGTAAGTAACTTGTATCACATATGAAGATCATTAACCGAACAATAACAATAAATTAAATCTAGATATTTTTTGACCTTTTTGTGATGTATTAGATTAAATCGCTATTGTAAAATATAATTTCTTTACACAAATATTTACCATTTCGATCATTTAGTATATCCTCAATGTTATCACATTACTTCTTGTATATATGGCTTCAGGGACGGATCCAAGATTAAATCTAAGATCAGACTGCGAAATTTCTGACTGGTTTTTTTTTTTTTTTGCCTTAAAAATATTAAATGGGCTAGGACCTGAGGAGGGACCGGGCTACAGCCCAGCTCAGTCTCCCCCCCCTTCTATCCGTCTCTGCATGGCTCCCACCTCCCTCCGCCATAGCTTGTATTCAAATAATTTAATTTCTTATACATTTAATGATGACCCAACTACTAATAAGACTTAGATCTATATAGTATAGTTAGTCTAATTAATAACCAGTGTCTTTATCTGATTATTTAATTTTATAGATATATTCCTCTCACATACTGTACCCAGCTGGCTAATTCTTCGCATCCATTTCAAATCTTCATTAATAATTAAATCCAATTGCCTAAGATTTGTTTTGGAAGGTAATATCTTCAAATGATTAATTAAACAGTATTATATATTAAATGTAATGTAAAATTAAACACAAGTTGAGTAATATAAACTCATATGGTAAGTTGATTATTCATGAAGCATGTTGAGAAACCGTGGCTATCTCCTAGTGAATAGTGAATGCCCTTCAAAGAAAAATCAAGTGGAGGAAGAGATAACTGGGATTTCATTGACTTCGCCAATCTCAATCATTCCATCAACCTGTTCATTCGTCAATCATTTCAGAAACAATTATTTTCAAGAAAAGTATAGTAAAGTTTTGCAACAAACAGTTTTATATCGCTAAACTCAGAAAATCCAATCATATATAAATTTGACCTAGCTAGTCTAATTTATATATTTAACAGTTTACAGACAAAAACTAGGGTTGAAATTCCATTTAATCAATAATAATTCCACACGGGAGGCTGCTGCAAGCCAACTTCAGACAAGTAACTCTCTGCACTTCCTTCCCCGAAGCTCGGGGAGCCCTTCGTGTTAGGGTTCATCGTGTCCCTGGTGAAAACATGCTCCAAAACATCTGTCACCAGCTTTTTATCATAACAAGGGTTTGAATTACTAGGCTCTCCAAGTTGATGTGGAAAAGTGGACAAATCTTGATCCATTTCGGTGAGGTTTGAGAAATTAGGGTTTGGGGTAAAAATGGAGAAGCAGGACACTTGCTCATCAACTTGGTCAAAGGTGAAGTAGGGTTCAACTAATGGTGGAAGAGTTCTTCCCAATTCTTGTTTGGCACTCACTTCTGATCTGCTTTTGTTGAACACTTTGCATAACACCCAATCTACCTGTATCAAAGAGACAAAGATATATATAATTAGTCAGATTTTAAATCATTAACCTAATTAGTTATTAAGATGTGAGACCATACCATAACAGGAGCAAGGGGTCCTTCGAGGCGAAATTCATGCATAATCCAACTTGTCTTTCTTCCTTTGGGTGCCCGACCCTCGTAGAATACCAAAGTCTTTCTCATTCCGACTAGAGTACCCCTTCGAAGTACTGCCCTATCCTTCCCAGTGGCCTTCCAATATCCAGAAATTGTGGATCGATTTGTTCTTAATCCAGTCGCATATTTCCGGTCGAGTTGGTTGTAAAAGTACCAATCTTTGCCTCCAACACATGCATTTTCTGTAAAATGGAATTAGAATTAGATGCTAATTACACAAGTTCTTAATGGACCTGTAGGAAACAAACACGTGGGAATAGTCCAAACAAGTGTGGGACCCAACGTATGGGCGAAACATTCAAAATGTCCTATAATAGTCCAATTAATAATGGAGAGACATTAATTAGAGGGTAATTGCAGAAATTGGAAAACTGATAGATATGAAGTTGAATGTTGAAGTTTGTAGCCATTCAACCTTAATCACTCATTTACACAGCTAAAGTATCGATCGAGTTGATAGATCACTCTTTCAACGACGACGAATTTGCTTCACCAATTTTCTTGTTAGACTTGTCTATCCGGATTTTTATAACTGCGAGCTCAAGGTTTCCAGAATATTTATACGGTCGACTAGGGATTCATTTTAATTTGATCCAGCTTAAACAAATCTATTGCATAAATGGAACGTGTAGATTATAAAAAGAAGAGAAGTGCGTGAAATATCTTGTTTATTGTCTTGTTCAATTCAACTTATGAAATATTTATTACTGTGTACACGTGTGTAGTTGAGATTAGGTGCAAAGTGCCGATGCATGATATGACTTCGATAGGATTTAATTAGTTGAACTGTTACCTCAAATGGCTGTTGCCATCTTCTGGTTAGGACAAAGCCAAGAATGTCAATTTCTTGAAAAAGGTGGGTTATGAGAATTTGCAAGAGATTATTTAGAAATATCTAAATTTGTTAATCTTGTTCATAATTATTTAATTACATCAATATATCATGAAATTATACACAGTTGATTGCAAATCAAGAATTGGATAGAGTACTAACCAGGAATGTCCCATGGTTCGCACTTGTTGAGGTCAACTTCGATCAGTAGAGATGGCCGGCCATGTCCAGAAGCGGCGCCACCACCTCCACCGCTTGTGGACGCCCATTTCATCAAGTAATCACATATGAGTTCATCATCTCTTGGGTGGAACCTAAATCCCGCCGGCAGCTTTGCCTCCACCATGCTCAAACTGCTCATTTTTTTTCTAGAGAGAGAGAGAAGGTTTGAGGTAGTTGGATACAAGACTAAGTGAAAATCCTTATGAGAAGGCCAAGTTATATGGGGAAATTTGCATTACTTGTCAACTTTTACAATCTGTTATTAATCTACCTCGACCTTTATTTAGAATAAGTCATTCCCAACATTTCATAAATATAGCAAAACTCGTCATTTTGTCCATTTTTATCCTTCAATTAACTTAAAATAACGAATTTTCCCTCATATTAAAATAAATAAAAAAAATTAGATAAAAATATAATGGAAAATTTGCAATGGGAGACCCTAATCTCTTCAAAATTTACAAATAGAACACACCTAAAACAATTAGTAAAAATAAAGGACAGAACCTCTTCTTCTCCAATGTCATCCCCACCCACACACCCACCCAAAAATATAAAAAATGAAGTTTTGTTATTTGTATACCTCTTTGACAGATAGGTTAACAGATGAAAAAAAAAAAAAAAAACAATTTGACAAAAATTGAAAAATAACTGAAACTTTTTTTTTTTTTTAAATATCTATCAACTTATCTTTAAAATTGATTGTACATACAGCACATCTTAAAAAAATAAATCTTCCAGTCCCTCCCTTTCCTCTTGCAGCCAATCACAACAACCCAAAAGCACCGCACATGCACCCATATTACCATAGAACCCCAATTCAAGAAGTACAATTCAACATCCTAACAACTCACCTGCACACTTCTACCCAGTGTTCTAAAAAAAAGCTATGGATGAAACATCAAGTCTTGACGGTGAGCGAGGAATTAAGCGATCAACTGTCAAGTTGACTAAGCGCTTCTAGCTACACTTTATTATTATGATTATTCTTATCTTTTTTTCATTTTTTAAAAAGTCTTTTATTTGATTTTAGTTTCAAGTTTTTAAATGACTTTATTTGTACAAAAGTAAAAAATAAAATACATTAAATTTTTTTAAACAAAACAGTGGCCAAAGGAAAATTGGAAAACAGTGAAACTCGACTGCTCCAAATCCAAATTGCCTTCCTCAATGGGTTCAAGTAAGAAATCTGAGTTTGGTGAAGATTGAAGACAATACATTAACTAGTTCATTTGATTTCGAAATAAATATTCTTGGACATTCTGTGTAGTTGTTGAATGATAATTTGTTTGTGTATGATTTATACATACATTAGTGTTTCAAATGCTATTAAGAAGTATTTTTATTTTGAGTTGTGATATTATACTCTAGGATTCCAAATGTTCAATAAAATGTGGAAAGAGATTATTGATTTTTCATTTCTTGCTAAGTGATTAAAAGTTATTTATTGACTAATTGTAAGAATTATTGAGTAAATATAGTATTTTATAATTTTAGATATTTGGCATGCATCATTTTAATTATTATAAAATTTCTAGAATGATTAAATATTAAAAATAAAAAAATTACTTTTTCCTAGACTCGTAAAGTTTGAAGTTTGAACACTGCTTCTACCAGACTAAATTATCTTCATCAGCATTCCAATAGATTCAAGTTCAACGTGTATATTGGAAATATAAAAAAAACAGTAAAGCTTCTTGTACAACATTAGTTCATAGCAAATTACACAGCATTTCAAAATTGTTGACCTGGCCGTGTAATAAGTTTAAAAAAAAAAAAAAAAAAAGAGGGAAAAGGCTGATTTTTACTTTCACCCTAACCCGACCCATTTACTCTTTCCTTTACTTTCACCCCACTGAAATTTAAAATCCCCAAAGTGATACATCCAGAGACAAAACCTTGAGAGGAGGAAAAATTTTCCGACATATCCACCTCTCGCGACGGGTTCTTTCCAGTGAGAACACGAAAAATTAGTTGAAGCCCTCTCGCGACGGGTTCGTTTCCAGTGAGAACACGAAAAATATTTGGAGTACCGGTAGACATCCACTCTCGTGATGGCGACGATCGAACAAAATGACTGAGAAAGGTAGATTCCAAACTTTATTGAACTTGTACTTTGAAAATATATAATCAAATGTGTATGCATCTCATATGTAGAACTGGGTAACATATTTCACTTTTATGTGATTTTTTCGTTTTATACGTTGAGTTCATATATGTGTGAATGAAGATGGGTGAAGAGCTGCAATTCTTCTCTAGTTAAGGGAAAACTTATAATCTGGCAAGATTAATATATATTTTTCCTAATTAAACATGGCAAATTTAGGTTATTGGATTTAATGGATAAATGAAAGAATTTTGGTTAGTGCAGACACTGCTTAAAGAACTTCAGGATCCAAATAACTGAGTTTATTGATGCATTCCCTCACAAGGGAAACTCACACATTCTGTTAAATACATAAATATAATATGATGTATTTTTCATTATAATATTTCCTTAGTATTTGATTGTGTAATCATTCATTTTATGTTTATTTCCTTTTACAGTTATTTGTAATCCTATAAATAAGGTCTTCTATATTATAATATTTATAAGACCATAATAATACAATTTATATTTCTTCACATGGTGTTAGAGCGAGTTTACTTTGGTCTTGAGTTAAACTTGCAACACGTAAACTTCAAAAGCACAATGCAATAACTTGAAAGAGAAGTCTCAGAGGTTTTCTGCAGTTACTTTGACAATGTCGGGTCGTCACTTTGCAACCCCTTCTCGAAGTGCTCGGCAAAGAAACTCTCAAATAATGAGTGGTCATGTTTCCTAAATTTTCAATATTTCTATCCTATTTTTAGAAACAAAAAAAAAAAAAAAAACTTTGGAGGGTCTGTACCTTGAATTTTGTCGGCACTCCTCATGCCTCTTAAACAAACTAGAGGATTTTTTTTATGTAAAAAAAAAAAAAAAAAAAAAAAATTGGAAGGGTTAATACCTTGAACTTTATCGGCCTCTCCCCTGCCCCTTGAAAAATTCGGGGTTTTCTTATGTTAAAAACAAAAATTAAAAAAAAATGTCCATCAAATATTTTCTTCCAGCAAACAAAAAGTCACTTATCTCCATCAACAATGACAAAGATTTCGAGTGCTCGGAGTTCTTCAATTTGGAAGATTTGATTGGATCAATTTCTTCAAACTCAATATTCTATCATATATTGAGTTTGAGGGGTTGTGTTAAATATAGAAATATAATATGGAGTATTTTCCATTATAATATTTCCTTTTAGTGTAGGATTACTTTCCTTAATAGTTGATTGTGTAATATTTTCTTTTACAGTTATTTGTAACCCTATAAATGGGTCTTCTATATTGTAATATTTACAAGATCATAATAATACAATTTATATTTCTTCAGACATTCTGTTTGAATTCATGGAGACAGAAAATAGAAGTTGTTATCCGACCAAAATAGGAGAAAATATAGGAGAAAATTAGAGAGCCTCTTAGAAATCTGCAAACTGGATTTTATGCATACAATTTTTTCACCCCACCACGTGAATTGTTTTTACACAATGAGCATTGTATGTTAATTAGTAATAATGAATTTGTGTTAAAGTTAACGTGGTTCTTTTATGTGGTTGAAGTTGACTACTTTGATGACAGACAAGAATAGGAAATTGTCATTCTTGTAGAATGGCGGGACATGTGATGTCGAAATGCCCAAAAAATAGAAGATGCTCAAATTGTGGTGTGGGATTCGTCAAATGGATGGAGGTGGAAAAGAGCAATGATCAAACAAAAGTCTTTGTATTAGTACGTAGTACTGCATGTGTTTATCTAGGGTCATGTAGTATGTTAAATTCTATTGTGATTTGTAGCAAATGTTCAACGAATGTAAGGAACATATGATGCCGGAATGTGGCAACGTAATTCGGATTTGTAGTATGGAGTATGTGACAATGTTGTTTTATCTCAACTTTGTAATTCCAGTTTGTGTATGTGGCAATGTAGTCTTGGATAGTAGGTTGATTTAGTGAACTCCTAAAAGACATGTACCTCACTCTCCCTCTTCTTGTTCAAATCACAGGAATAACATCACAAATTTTGCCAAAAATGGAGTTCTAGCTTTGGTAGAAAACTTGCATTATGTAGTAACATTAGAAAATTGAGGTTCAAAAGGGAGTTCTAGCTTTTTAAAATAGATTTAATAATAGTGTTTTTTATCTTCTCATTTTGTTGTCACTTTTTTAGAACAATGTTTTTCAGGGTAAGTTCTTGATACCATATCAAAGCATTCATAACAAACTTTGCTATGCATATTTTGGAATGAAAGAGTATGTAGGCTCCTCTACATTACTAGGAACACGATATATATATATATATATATATATATATATATATATATATTGGTGTAGTGGTGCTAGTTAAGTAACGTTGTGTAAGCTTGTCATTGCCATGTATTTAATAAAGGAAATTAGAATATAAGCACAAATTTAATCAAATCAGTTTAGAGAAGAAAAGGGGACCAAGGAGGCATAGAAAAATCAAATATTCCAACGTCACTACTTTGATATCATTATGAAATGAAGCTAAAGAAAATATAGAAAACATATATTCACTCATGACCCGCACAATACACAAATATAATAACAAAGACCAGAAAAAACGAGTTCTTCCATCTAACAAACTACCTCATCTTACTATTAACACATCAAATAAAATAAGGTTTATAATTGACACACTACAAAAGGAAGTCAATACACCCACTATTGATGTTCACTGGTAGGTGGGAATAATGGTGCTATTGATGAACCATCTACTTGCATTACAAAAGCAGACGGAGGTATGGATTGGATTGCATGGTACATCCAACCTGCTATGGCACTTTGAGGGGATGGCATCAGTGGTTGGAATGACATTATAGTACCTACTGTAAAAAATATAAGGTCAATGAAATGTAAAAAAAATACTTTCAATACACTGAAAGTGAAATTTGTTACCCAGTATTAGATCTTTATAAACAAATAAAAAATACACTACCAGAAATATGTTTCCCAGTATTAAATCTAAGATAAATGCACATACAATTTCATTATGAAAGCAAAAGTGAAATATGTTACTCAGTTCTACATTTGAGATGCCTACACATTTGATTATATATTTTCAAAGTACAAGTTCAATAAAGTTTGGAATCTACCTTTCTCAGTCATTTTGTTCGACCGTCGCCATCACGAGAGTAGATGTCTACCGGTACTCCAAATATTTTTCGTGTTCCCACTGGAAACGAACCCATCACGAGAGGGCTTCAACTAATTTTTCGTGTTCTCACTGGAAAGAACCCGTCGCGAGAGGTGGATATGCCGGGAAATTTTTCCTCCTCTCAAGGTTTCGCCTCTTGGATGTATCGCTTTGGGGATTTTAAATTTCAATAGGGTGAAAGTAAAGGAAAGAGTTAACGGGCCGGGTTAGGATGAAAGTAAAAACCAGCATTTTCCCTCATTTTTTAACTTATTACACGGCTAGGTCAGCAATTTTGAAATGCTGTGTAATTTGCTGTGACCTAATGTTGTACAAGAAGCTTTACTGGAAAAAAAAAAAAAGGCAACCGAAATTGGGAGATCAGTGAACACCATTCACGATGAAACCAAACCACGATCGTTATTAAGATTCCAAAATTTGATTTAATGCCAAAAAAAGGGGGAGGGGGGGGGGGGGGGGGGGGGAGATTCCGAATTTGGTCTCCTTTTAAAGGTGGATAACTGTAATTAGATTATAAAAATAGATTATTTGTATAGAATCCGAACCCGAGAAATTTCAAAATTGAATTTTTAGCAAAAATCTAATCATCTATAGCAAATTCCGAATTAAACCTACAATTCTTCAATCCATTTCCATATCAAAACACTTTCGTCATATATAGATCACTCACTTCCTTCCAAACCCAGTCCATATCAATAGCCCGCCCATGAACTTGGAAGAATTAAGAAACGTCATCACAATCTTATAATTGAGGGCTGAAATAGTACACAAACTACAATGGGGAGATGGGGGTTTGTTGAGGATGATGATTTTTATTTCAATTTTTCTAAAAACCTTTTTTATTTGTTGGAATTAATCCTCGAGAAACTTTTGATTCAGACCCAGAAATAAACCAAACGAATACCAACTACCGGTGTTCGACCCGACAATTCTCTGGTTGCCCTTCTTTTCCTTGTTGGTTGTCCTGTTTTTCCCCTTTGATTGCTCTCTATTTAGTACCTACAAAGGACACTAGGTGGTGGCTACAATGGAGAAGAAACAAAGTGACAACAATGGTGGAATCTCTCCCAATTCCCCCCAAGTCGGCTGCCCCCTTTCTCACATTCTCTCTTCCATTTAGCACACACAAAATGACTAGATTTCTACCATATAAATAGGCTAAGTTTAGGTCACTCATTTGGGTCAAGACTCACTCATAATGGGCCAAGTTAATGGCTAACGATAACCAAATTCATTCATTAACTAAACTACCAACCCAACTAAATTTAGGCAACCATTGTGTATTAATTGTTTTCGAGTTAAACCGTCACTATTGGTGTCGATAAAATATCCGACATTGATTTTTCATCATCGTCCGAATTATTGGGTATAAAAAACCCGACATTATTTTTTTAGTAGAACCCATATGTAGTTTTTGAAAATTCATTGGACTCTCTTTACAGTTTTTCCTTTTTTTTTTTTTTTTTTTTTTTTTAAGGTTAGGCTACTTTGATCTATTTATGTTTATTAAAAGAGAAGGCAAATTCATCATTTTATGCATATTTAACGATAAAAATGAATGGAATGACTTGATTGCAATTAAGTGAAAGGGTAGAGATATCTCATGCTAAGAAAAAGTTTTAAGAGTATATTAACAAAAGATCACAAAAGTTGAGAACGAAAACCGCAAATTTTCTTATATATAATAAAACCTAGTAGGGGAGTTTTATTGCCAAAATATGAGGATTTTTTGATAGATTATATATACTACTAAATATTTTTGACATTTTTGAAATTAATAAATAATTGTAAAGCGTAAGTCAGCATTGAATTCTAGTTAAAAACATGTTTGGTGTACACTTTGGTCATTTGACAATTTGGAAAAAAAAAATAAAAAAACGTTTTCTCTTCAACAATTTTTTTAAAGACAAAGCCAATGTGAAGCATGATGTACCCTTGAAGCATACAAATGGCATTTTCCTTCTAGTTAAGAAGAGTCCTTGCCAGTTTCCATCACATATGGGAATAGGGCTGAACAAAAGTCCCGAACCGAATCGAACCGAATTGAGCGGTTCTTCTGAAATTAAATACCCGAACGGATACCTGAATATAGAACCGAAAGTTTCGGTTCGGTTCGGTTCTTGGTTCTAGAACCGAAAGTTTTGATTCGGTTCTCGATTAACGAGGTTTGAGCAAATTTGTTTTTCTTATTTAAAACATGTCCTGTTTGTGAAATATCACAAAATTTGCTCAAACCTCGTTAATATAATAATTTGTGATATTTCATAAGCTAGATAACTAATGGCCTGTTTGATTTCATTTCTTTTCCATTTGGAAACTTGCTGCCATCAAAATCTTGGGGTCTAAACATTAGGTATGAGGATTGAATATGCGTTGTAAATTTAGGTTGGAAAGTGGCTGTGGATTATCGGAATGATTCGCTTCTCTGATTTTATTTGGCCCGAGTTTGGTGATAGCCTAGGTTGGGCTTAGGTTCGAGGGGATGTATTTTCGCCAGTTAGATAGGTCTGTCACATTTTTCTTTGTCCAATTTATTGTATTAAATTAGTTTTTTTGAATTTTATTTTGTTTTTTGATCGATTCCAGGTTTGGTGGTTATGTCAACCTTATAATGTCAAATGTAATTTTGTCAACTTTCTAACTTTTCATTAAATTGTGATGAACAACTACCAAATTCATTATTATTTTTCACTTTCTGAAGAATTTGAGACCAAGTCGGAATTATTAGGTAAAGATATGAAATAGAATAACAATAGAATCCGTCTCTCTCATCTCAGCATTCTATTGAGGATGTAAATTAAAAATTTTAATAAATAAGAAAGTCATTTAGAATGGAAGACAACCTAAAAGAAGGTATAATAATAGAGGCAATATTAAGTAAGAAAAACAAAAAAATTAATTACTATATACCAAACAGATCTACCAGAAGCATTAGGTAAATTAAACGATCACCTAAAGCAATCAATTTTAATTTTTTATTACATTACTACGACATTATCATCGATAATCGCTGACACCTGACAAAAGTTGTTCTGGAAAAGGTCTATATGAGTCTATGACCAGTTTGCCTAAGACCTCCGAATAGTTTACGTCCCCCTATACCAAACATGCATTAATCCACTTATCCCATACAACCCACGAAAAAAATTGAAAATTGCACTGCATGTTTGCATATTTTCAGAGTACAGCACCAAAAAAAAATATCATTATGATAATTAATCCTGTCTAGTTTCAAATATCATTATGAGGAACTGCAGAATTACAATAAGGCCCAATAATTACCTGGACAGAATTACTACATCCATTCGTTTCAAGAGTAACATTGCAAACTGTTGTTGGGCCAGACTAGTAGTTTGGGCTACCCAAAAGGTTTATGGACACTTACAATGGAACTCGCCTCGAAATTAGTGGGCTTGTCCACATATTGATTTTAAATTTATAGAGGAAATTACACCCGTCTTTCACCTTGCGAGTCTTTTAGGGTCCGTTTGATTGCAAGGTAGAAAATAGGTGGAAAAGGAATTGAATTCCAGGGAATTGAATTGCCTGAAATTGTTTTACCGAAAATTGAATTAAAGGTGTTTGATTGGTATAATTTTCCACATTTCTATTATAATACGTTTGACTTTGTTTTTCATGCAAATTGCCAATTAAATGGATAAATATTTTTACCATTAGGGACGAAATATGTTTAGATTGCCAAAAAAAATAAAAAAAAAAAATAAAAAAAAATTATTTTTTATTTTTACGTTTGGCTTTGTTTTGTATGAAATTTGTCAATTAAATGGATAAATTTTTTTTACACTTTATCTTAGAATTTGTTTCTATTGCGCTAAAAAAAAAAAAAAAAAAAAAAGCTGGAAACCAATTCCCACCAAATAGCAAGGAATTGATTTCTACGGAATCCCGTTTCAAGTGGTTGTATCTTGAAAAAGGTTGGAAACCGATTACATGGAAAATAAAGGTTATCAAACAGCGCAAAAGCAGGAAGTTGGAAAACGATTCCTAGTTCTCTGGAAAATTTTCGCTATCAAACAGAGCCTTAAATCCAAAAATACTATAATTTATGTAGTAAAAATGATAATCTATAAATATAATCACTCATTTCATTAGTCCTATTAAACGCTAATATCACTCCATCAAATATGATATATCAACCACTACCGATACTTCCACCCCACAGGGGACGACAATGAGACGAGTTTGGGATGGGGTATCTCCACCCTACCCCACCCTGCATCCCTCTAACTTTGCCCCCACCCCCGTGTCCCGTCCCGTCTGGACGGAACAGGACGGAACGGGACAAGAATTTGTCCCATTTGTTGTCCCATTTAATTAATTAATTTTTTTTACATTTTCAAAAATTCTAATTATGTTATTATTTAAAGTTTAACCTTAACCCAAAATCTAAAAGTCATTCCATATATTTTAATTTTTTTTCTAATGTTTTCGATCAAGATATTAACTTACTTTGATTAATTGATATAAATCTTTCATAAGAAAAAAAATATTTATTTAACTATCATGATTCATAATTTCAGATTATATAATTTAATTATAATAAAAAGATTAAATGACCGAATTTATAAATTATATAAATAATTATTAGTTATCTAAAATTTTAAATTAACAATTGTATAATATAATTGTTGGATTAGAAACATGTTAAAAAATTATAAATTTAAAACTAATCATTTATTAAAATTCTATTTTTAATTATTTTTTCACGGGGTGGGACATCCTCGCCACGGGTGACCCTTTACGCCCCACCCCGTCCCACCAACCCGTCAGGACAAATTTTTTAGGTCCCACTAGGAGCGGGGTCCCGTCGAGTGGGACAGAGCGGATTAAATTGCCATTCCTACACACCACCTCGCCCCATCCCCAATCAACATCTTCTCCATTACAACAATGATTAAGAAAAACTTGAGAATCAATTCCAAGAAATCATCTTTCATTTGCAAATCACCTTCATCATATCTCGGCAAGGGACGGAGGAGAGGGGGTCTTGGAGAGACCTAGACCCCCCAATTTTTTGAATTTTTTTTTAAAAAAAAAATATTGGTTTTTTTTTTTAAATTTATTTTTAAATTAAGAGATGGATTAAACAAGAAATTGAGATAAACTTACCAACGTAAATAAAAGACTTATGATTTTCAACAATTAGTGGAAAAAATATTTCTGGTTCTCGAGACTTCAATTTGATGATTTGCAAGTGTTTTATATGGTATTTATACTATTTACTTTTCCCTAAGGTCGGGAATTGAAAAATTTATAATTATCACCGACTTTAACTTTGATTAGCTGTCCAAGAAAAGTAGGCTTAAAAATAATCGTAATTTGATTGAGAGTAACTGATGATATTAATGATTCTATTTAATAAGATATGAGAACTCGAAAGGAACGCTTGTAATATGATATGATTGTGCTAAATTAAGGATTAATATTCAAAAGTATTATCTTTTATACGTTTATTGATTTTTTTGTTAATAAGGTATCAAAAACAAATTCGCGGACAATCCGTGCCCCCCCCCCCCCCTCACCTTTATATCTTCAATTTTGGGACCCTCCAACTATAAATATCTAGCTCCGTACCTGTATTTCGGTATGTGATTTTCTCTTCTTCATATTTCTTTATGTGATTTTTCCCAGACATTGTGTCCGATAATTCATTCTCTAAACTGAAATTTCGACATTATCGAGAATCACTCGTCATTATATAAACCCTAATACATCATGAGATTCGCCATCTCAACTCAAATGTCTTCTATGGGTAATATGGTAGTGACGTGTGCATTGCCAAATAGTAGTATTAAGAGGATACATGGTAAATGAGCTTATGGATGGCTTTCCTTCTTTTGACTGATACATTCTATGCAAGATTCAAGATCAATACGACTTGTATTTTATTGCAACCTTGGCAGGCAAAATATTTTGCATATCATCGCTTAATTGTCCAATTCTTTAGTTTCGAGTTCATCCCCTCCCTTGAACAAATAAGCAAAATGGCGTTTTCAATAGTCATAAGCCATCATGTTCAACTATTTGTTGATTTTCTCGCCAAACACGGCTCCAGAAAACCATGCAGATATTCAAGAGAAAATAATGGGTACTTCCATCTCCTGTCTTGAACTCGTTCGCATATTTAACAAGAACAAGAATAGAAATGAAAAAATAATTTTAACAGTTGTATTTACCTTCCCTGGTTCACCTACAACCCTTGAATTACCTATAACACTTGAATATGAAATCCTCAATGAATAAGATCAGGATTTTTACAGACTATGAAAATCTTCCAGAACTGAATTTATTTTAGTGGCAGAGATTGATTGTTATATCACCATATATTGACATTAAAGCTTGATTATGAATTTGAATTCGCAAATTTTCAGCATCTTCAATGAAATCCGTCCATTTTGATTCCCATTCTACATTTTAGTTATGGAAAAAAATAAGTTTACTTTACTTTTGGTATTTTATTTTTTATTTTTTTATTATGTATTTTCTGTTTATTATTTAATATAATAGTAGAAAATTATATATTTTTTTTAATTGTAAGATATGTAGAGTTTTGCTACATGACCAGGGGATTTGGTGATCGATCCCTCACATGGAGTGGGACTCACACATTATTATATTCATGTGGGTCCCATCTCATGTGAGGGATCGGTCATCAATCGATCACCAAATCCCTAACTATTTAGAATAATTCAGATATCTATGGTATGACATGGAACCAAACCGAACGTAACCTCGACTCACATCACACTTTTATCATTTACTTAGATTTCGTTACAACGTTGAACTCTATTTGTAGCATATAATACACGCCCCCAAACCCCGTTCCTTCCAAGAAACATCCTATTCTACTAATGTTTGACCAAACAACACGTGTCTCATCCCTATTGGATTGAAACAGAGGTCCGGCTGTACTATTTCTGTTATTAATATGTACCACAGTATGACGCCCAATGGGGTCACACACTACTACACTCTCCACAACAAACACAACCAAACGATCCAAACCCTACCCACTGCCCAATTTTCTAATCCCTAAATCTTCTCCAAAACTAATGGGCTTAATATTGTTATGTATTTCGTGATTTAAGAGGAATTGTATGATCGCCGGAAATGGCGTCAGCATGTGTAAACAATATCGGAATGTCGCCGGAGAAGACTTTCCTGGAGTGTTCTCCGGCTAAGTATCCGTCGTGTGGATGGCTGAGCCCGAGAATCTCGTTCAGTCGCGAGATTCCCGATAAAGATTCGTCAAAAGTCACCGAAGCTACACATTCAGCAGAATCGGAGAATGCAGCCGTCGAGAAGCCGGGAGAATCCGATCCAAATGTCTCGGGGAATGACTTCGTGGATTTCGAGTTTCGACTAGAGGATCCGGTCAACATGCTTCCAGCCGACGAGCTCTTCTCTGACGGAAAGCTTGTACCTTTACATCTCTCTACGATCCGGCATTCGATGACGGCTGTACCAATTTCGTCTGAGGTTAAATTGCCTGACTCACCTAAACTTCGCCGGACAAATGAGAATTCCGTCACGGATCCGTACTTATTTTCGCCAAAAGCTCCTAGATGTTCGAGCCGCTGGAAGGACCTCTTAGGGTTGAAAAGAATCTCTCATAGCAGCAGCGCAAAGAACGAGGAGAGCAAAACGACGCCGTCCCTGTCATGCAAACATAACAAAAACACTGCCCGAAGCTTGAAACACTTTCTTCAGCGGAGCTCAAAGTTATCATTAAACGCATCCATAGATTCATCTTTAAGCATCCCATTGCTAAAGGATTCGGACCACGAATCTGTGTCGATTTCTTCTCGGCTCTCCCTTTCTTCTTCTTCTTCATCAGGCCATGAACATGATGATCTTCCAAGGCTTTCTCTCGATTCCGATAAACCAGGTATGAGTCATCGCAACTCCCGTAATCATTCCAGAGTCCGTGTTTTGAACGCGCCGGCGAGTCGAGTGGGACGGAACACAATGCGGAGGGCCCCTGAAGCAAATGTCCAAGTCCGTGGAGTCTCCTTCGACAGTCCTCGGATGAATTCCTCTGGAAAAATCGTTTTCCAAAGCTTGGAGAGAAGTTCAAGCAGTCCAAGTAGTTTCAACGGTGGGCCCAGATATAAATACAGAGGAATGGAGAGGTCATATTCAGCTAATGTCCGCGTCACTCCGGTTCTCAACGTACCAATTTGTTCACTTCGAGGGTCTTCGAAATCTGGAGTTTTTGGTTTTCCATTATTTTCTTCACAACAGAGAAAAGAAAGTGGTTGTAGCAGCAACAATGGATGTGGAAACAAGGGACAGAGTCACATCAAGAACCGCACAGATCGAACTTGAGAGAGTAAATTTTTGGTAGTAGTTAACCATTTTTAGTCCATTCACTTGGATTTTAGGTTTTGTTATGCTTTTTCAAATTTTGTCAAGGCAATAGTGCACAACATTTTGAAGGTGGACGGTGGTTGGGTTCATTCAATTTGGTGCTGCTTCTGTGACAAAGTTTAGTTCAAATCTTCTACTGCGTGTACATAATTGAATCAGGGAACCCTTGTTTTCCCTTAGTTCTTGTTCATCTTTTCTTTTGATAATTCTAACTCCAATGCTAGATGTTCCTTCCATTCTTCATTTCATTTTAAGGTTTTTGTTCTTCGACAATATTATTGAGCAAGACGTGCACCACCGATCGTTTTCATTATTATATATTTCTTCAATTATTTGATCTCATTCTCTCTTTCTATTTTTACTTATTTTCGATTTGGTGAATTGATGACAAGACTCGAATAAATATACAGTGGGTGCCGGCTGTCAATGGATCGGATCTACTCATATCCGATCCAATAAGAATGACTCACGGATCCGATAATCCGACGAATATTTGATTGTTAAATCTATATTCGATTTGCTATATTATCGGATATCCGATCCGAGCCAAAATTCGGTTTGATTAATATTAAAAACCCACTTAATCAAAATCCAGTAAAAAACCGGCCAAATGACCGGTTTGTCCAAAAATCGGATGATCCGAAATCGAATTTTATGATTAAATTTTAAAATTTAATATTAGAAACTAAGAGCGTGTTTGGTGGAGATTTAAATTATATTTTAATTGAAAAATTAGCCGTTAATGGATCTCATACGTGAGATGAAAGTTAAACTTAACGGCTATATTTTCATTTAAAATTGGATTTAAATCTCTACCGAACAAAGCCTAATAAACCTCTTAAACTCTTTGGACTTATTTATAAATTAAAAGGCTCAAAAGGTTAAACTACCTATTAACTAATGGCCCACTTATTTATACACTACAATCAGTATTCTAAATGGCGCGCACCTTGACGCGTAATGTGCTCCTGGTGCCAAGCAAAGTTGTTTGGCGCTTAACATGGCGGTCAACGCCTCGCGCATTATTTAATTTTTAAAATTTTTTTATTACAATTTTTATTTATTTTTTATTATTAAATAATTTTTTGATTGGTTAAAAATTAAAATAATATTAAAATAAGAAAACGTTTTTTTACGCATTGGCATCGCCTAAACTCGCCTAATCCTTAGTTTGGCTCCACGCATCGCCACGCATTATGCTATTTGGAACCTTGACTACAATTCCTATGTGTTTGTAGTAAACATCCGATGTGGGACAAAATAAAACTAAAAAAACTTCTTTGACTTAGTCAAATTATAATTCCCTTATCCCTTGATTTTTTATTTACTCTATTAATTAGAATAATTATTTTTTCTAACTTATTTTAATTAATAAAAAATCAAAAACTCTATAAATATCCCAATTAATAATATTATACTATTTTCAAAGCGTCTCTTTGTATTTTTTTTCATTTAACAGTTAAAAAAAGTAAAAATAAATAAAAAAATAAAAAAGCATGCTTTTATAAAATATATTATATTATTATAAAAAATCGGATCAGATTGTTATCGGATCGGATTGACCTATATCCATATTTGATCCATTTAGTTAATAGATTATTGGATTCGAATTTTGATCGGGTTATCGGATTGAGACTCTAAATCCATCTCCCATTAACTTCATTAGATTTGGATCAAAATCCAATTCATTGACAGCCCTACTGCCCAATGCTTGTTTGTTTTTTTGTTTGGACCAAATTAATATAGTGACGGGTGCTAAAAATGTAAAATGTTGGTTTAGCCCAGTAGTCGGTCTAGGTAGCCATCCATAAATCAGACTGCAGGAGCTACCGTGTGTGATTGAGGAGAAATATGCCACCTCATTGGGTGGCCCACAAACCCACCCACCCTCGATGATGAAGTGAGGCCAACTCGGGACTTGACGGTGCCAAAGTATTTCTAGTGATTCAGGCAGGGGGAAGTTATAAAGATTCTTGTATATTTTTTGTACGAATATATAGAACATTTGAACCTTGTTACACTTACAGAATATGTTTCACAGAATTTATACAGGGGAGCATTCGGTTGAAAGATGACAAGAATAAAATAAAATTAAGAACACATACTGCTGTAAAAATTCTACAAGGAAAACCCCTGTACACTTTTAATTATTCAGAACATTTGGTTTGTGGTTGGTGGGGAGTTGATCCTTGATATAGGCAGCTGTTTTGAATTCCTTATCTTGACCGTCCGAGCAAATATTTTATTATTTTTAGTTTGTTTGCATTGAATGATGAGTTGTTTGAGCTGTGGTTTTACAGGCTTGGTTGGTTCCATCTTCTCGTCCGTTTTAGTGCAATTTTGGACGTTTTGGGTGATTGAGCAATCAATCTTGCTTTTCAAATATTGGCTTTAGCACTCTAATTTTGTTTTTATGATTTTAATTCAGTGCTGGAATTAATCTTTTTTATTTTAATTACTAGCACTTTGACTAATCTCTGGTGAAAGATATTAAAGAATAATTATAAATTTGTCGACTTTCTTTAAATAAATACAAGAGCACATGGCAGTTTTGAAATCCTTCATGCAGCCTTAAATAAAATTTATAGTTACTTCCCATTATATTTAGGGAGGGCAACGGGACGAGTTCGAGACCGGCACCTCTGTCTCGTCTCGCCTCGCCTCTTTCCAACCCTGCCCCATCTTGCCCCGTCGGGGGGGTCCCAGGGGAGTTCTGGACCCCCCATTTTTTGACATTTTTTTTTTTTTCTTTTGAGGGGTTTTTTTTTTTAAATTAGAAGAATTATAAAATGGTAACTTCTATTTTATTACAAATGAACTTGCGAAAAAAGTTAATCTTATTTTTTTCACTTATTTTAAGTTAATTTTCAGCTTATTAGTAATGTCTACACTGATGCACTATCCGCAAAAAAGATAAATGACTTAATTAGTGAGCTTTTGTTTCCTTTTCTTTTTGTGGTTTCCTTCAAAAAAAATTTCGGGGGCAGCTTCCGTTGCTCCCACCCCCTTCACCTATATATTTTCAAATGTGGACCCCCATTTCCAATAAATTGGCTCTGTCATTGCGCCCTGCCTCGCCCCACTTTAGGCGGGGCGGGACGGGACGAGAATTTGCCCCATTTAATTTTTTTTATTACATTTTCAAAAATTCGAGTTATGCTATTATTCAAAATTCAACTCTTAACCCAAAATCTAAATTTCATTTCATATATTTTATAAAAAAAATCTAGTCAATCAAGTTATTAACTTGCTTTGATTAATTGGTATGAATCTTTCAAAAGCAAAGGAAATTTATCTGGCTATTATGATTCAAAATTTCAGATTATATAATTTAAAAATGTTATAAATTTGTAAATACATTCAATAATATTTTAAAGCTAACCATTTATTAAAATTCTTTTTTTTTTTTTTCACAGAACGGGTTCGGGCCACGGGGCGACAACCAACGTCCCGCCAACCAATCGGGGCGAATTTTTTGAGCCCCATTTGGGGGCAAGGCCTATCTGGTCGAGACGAAAAGGATTAAATTGTCATCTCTAATTATATCCGCCTTATATACTGGATTTTTCTTTTCACATATACTTTCTAATTTTCTACCAAAAAAAAGAGAGGGGAATTTGAAACGAAAGCTCCGATCCTTTTAGAAATTTGCGGTGTGGCTCCAAATCTCTAAAAGTTAAACGCCTGCGTTTTTGACCAATTTTTAAAATGATCTTTTAAACTTTAATTAATTAAATAAAACAAGGAAAATGTGCAATGCGGTAAATAATCTTTAAATTGTAACAGCTACGTTACAAACTTCTCAATAAATGTGCATTGAAAAGATATTTGCTTCTCATACAAAAAATTGTTTGTTGACCAAAATCAAACATGTAACCTTCTCTAGAGGAACCAAAGCCACCCACCTTCCCAAGGAATCACCTATCAAATTACAACCACTCCATCAAACAAACCACCCAATCTAACCCCCAGGCCCCCATTAAACCACCACTTCTCTTGTATTACAGTTGCATAATCCTTCAAGTAGTATATAGTTAAATGTTAAGTTAATTGGATTTTGTCATTTATAACTTAGCTCCTGTTTGTTTCCAATTCTTTGAAGAAATAAATGCATTTTTTGACTTTTTTGCCAGCATTGTGAGACCCAACGTGTGAGAAAAAGTCAAGGTAGGATAGGGTGCGGTGGGTGGGTGGATTGAGAAAGATGACTTTTCTTTTTTGTTTTTAAATTTTTTTCTTTAATTATTTTAACTAATTAAATTTGAAAAGATCATTTTGTTCTTTTCAAAGTCGATCAAATTAAGGTCGGACATTTGAGTTTGGGTCAATTGACAGATTTTTGGATGAAATTTATAGACGTAGCGGTTACAACTTAAAGATTTAGAATTGCATTGTACATTTTTTTTTAAACTTAAAGATTTAGAATCGCATTGTACATTTTTTTTTTTGGTAAGATTTAAGATCTCTGTTGCAAATTTCCCAGGAACAAATAAAATATTATAATGAATAATAATATTGAAGTAGAATCAATACATACATGATGAGTAAAAAAGTGCTCGACAACTGTGCTCAGATTCCCATTACCCAATAGGCAATAGCTTATCGTGTTTCCAGTTTTACATGCGTGTGACTACACAAAAAATACATACATATTAATATATTTATATTACGATTATATTTTGGCGTAGGGTTGTTGTGGCGGGCTAGGATGACAAGGAAACATTCCTGTCTTTATCCATCATCCCCATCACAATCTTCATTTGATTCCCGAGTCCAATTACTAATTATAATATAACAATTTTTCATTATAAATCTTATGGCCTTCAATCTAGTGTTCCACCATCGAGTTGATATAAAAATAAAAAAAAATAAAAAAAATTAAGAGTCTATTTGGGTCGAATTAAAATATGATTTTAATCTAAATTAAAGTTAAACAATCAATATTAACCATATCTTTAATGGGTTCCATAACTTTTCAACCACACATTTCGAAAATTTCTATCACAATCTTCTAAAAAAATCTAATTTTAATCCATACCAAACACCCTCTAAATATAGCCGCCCAATCAGCCAACTAGAGAATTTGTTTAAATTTCTTTGAAATCGCAATGTAGCTCTGTAATAGAGACATAAGTCACTTTTGAGAACACGAATCCAATCAAAAAAACAAAATTTAATTGTATAGCGACAAGGATAGTGAATGGAGTAGAATAAAGTGAAAAATATAATAGCATATGAACCTATGCAGGCTAAGATGCCTTGTGTAGTCTTACTTTTCATGGGTTATGAGTAGTTGTTTATTAAAAGTTTTGGAACAGCCGACGAAGAGTTATTTAAAAACCTTTTCAAAAATCATTTTATAGAGATCAGTATCTCGACGAAGAGTTCAATGGTAGGTGAGTCGAGCCACTTAACACTTCTAGCCCTTTGCTTCTTCCATGGAAAATAGTAACTCAAATATTCTCAAAGTCACATTACTCACAATTCATATTTTACTATACATTTTGTTCGTCGTATCTATATTTCTCACATGTCACTGCACTTATGTCATCTTGAATTCATGGTGCAAAGAATTCATCAGCATGTGAGCTATCGACATTTTTATTTTTCAACATCTCGTCGAACTTTCAATGATTTGAAAATTCTGGACTGTTTACCTCTCTAAAATGTATGTAAAATTGAGTAAAAAGACAATTTCCATATGGACCATATCCATCATATACAATTGTAATATCTGAGCTGTGTATATAAATATTTAAAAAATAAAAAATAAAATAATGTTTGGGTTTGGCAGCACATACTGAAGTAAAGGGGTTAAAGCTGCAGTATTTGTCTTGTCCGTAGTGTAATATCCCCCTATACTGTATCTATTTCGCTATCGCTGTCGCCTTCGCCAGTCCAAAAACAAAATTGATTTGAAGGTTTGTTTTTAGGGGAAGGGGGGAGGGTGATGAGTGCATCTATTATATTAAAAATGAAATGAAATGGCATGTGATAATATTCACATCAATCAGAGCATTGGAATTAACCCAAAGGACGAAAAAGTACTGCACCCATTCATTCAACTCACCACAGCATCTAACAAAAGCCCAACCATCTTTATCAATGCACTCAATTTTTTGAAAAAAAAGTTGAACCCAACCTTGAGAGTCTTTCATCATTTCGCTCCTAAAATATTGTAAAAGAAATAAATCGTAAAATATGTCTCAACAGATCAGAATACAGAGCTGTTATATTGGTGACCACAAAGAGTCCAATTCCAAACCTTGTAAGAAGTAGGAATCAAACACTCACACTGCGTCTGCTAGTTCAACTGAGACTATATCACTCTTATTCTTTGCACAACTGAACTATGTCCTGGGGACACTCAATTATTTTTAAATATATTAGTTCTAGTCTAGTTAAAAGATTAATTGATATACATTTAAATTAAAAATTATAATTAATTTAAGTACACATTTCAAGATATTCACAATCTTTATTAATTTCGTAGCCATATATTTTATCTATTTTTATCAAAAAAATTTAAAATTTTGATTTTTAGCCAAGAACTCGATGTTTTCGTACAATATTAACAGTACTAAATATAATTGATTATTAAGTACTACATTTTACAAAAGTGCATATATAAAATACTTTGTAATGTCGCTGGTGTTATAACACCAACTTAAATAACATGCAAGTTATAAGGAAAATGTGACTCATTTATCTACTTTTTAGGTGAAATATTATATAACCCTTATTTGATTTAGATAAAAATCAATTTTTAATAGAATTTGATAAAAGTTAATTGAATGCATGTGGTTAAAACTAAGCCATTGTTTGGTGTGAATTTTAATTGTGATAAAAATTTAGATTGAAGTCAACAATTAATTTTAACAGCATATTTCATAGATCCAGCAATTTTCCAACCACATATTTCATCAACTTTTATCAAAATTGATTAAAATCTGATTTTTTTGCTATGCTAAACGGGGACTAAATGTTAATTTTGACCTAGATTTGAATCCTTTTTTTTTTGGATAAACCAAAATGGAGCTAATATATTTCACCCTAAATTTTGACCCTTGGAGCCTGGAGGGGAGGAAGGGGACTTATCCTGTCCAAGTCTTAATTAATAGCACCTTTAAACCGTCGACTTAGCTGGTATTATTTCAATTATCCAATAATGAGGAAAATATAGTCATCTCAAGAGTGAACTGCAACCGTAGGATAGTTCCAGTGCCGGATTCCTTAGAAAGTGGTTTGGCAACGGGAACTAACTCCTTGGCTAAAAAACAATCCTCATAAATTATAACTTGATCGTGATTTATTGGCAATAAGTTGCTTTATTTGCACTTTTGTTGTTAATAATAAGTTATTATTAACATTTTTGTCAATAAAATTATTCTGGTGCCTGAAAACTGCTAAATTAAATTAATTGTAAACTATGATTAATTAATGTGTTGCTTTGGTCCATCGTTGACTTAAGGCAAGGAACGAATGAATGATGAGTTTGAACCAAAAAATAAAGGCAGATTTAGTAAAAGGGAATTGAAATTACGATTTACAGCTTCTTGCTGTTTAGTGCTATTATCCCATTAAAATGGGATACGCGTAGAAGCATCATATGAAGATATCTGAAAGTTAAGTAAGACTGAAATCTGCCTTGACCGAAGTGTCCGTTGGGATTGACGAAGTTCTCCTTTTTAAGCCGAAGTGCCCTTTATCCTTCAAGTCGAACTGTCCTCACGCAACATTGCTGAAGTGCATGTTGTAACTACCAAACTGCTCCACATCTGAAGCCTCTCCTCACACACCGAGGCTCTGCACAAACAAATCTGATTAATATTTTTGAGAGTGACTGATGAGATGTCTGCATTAATTAGTGTCAATCTAAGAATGTAGGTCGATTGATCTCTTATCATTGTAATTAATATAGTGAATGAATGATGAGAGATTTCGATCAATTAGATGGAATCACGTGAATATGATCCAACGATAGGCTCCTCAGTTTCTTGCTATAAATAGTAAGTCTTGTAACATTACTAAGGATGCCAAGATTAACATTAGAAAGGCCTGTGTTGTAATACTCTCTACACAATACATGTAAATATACAAATTGTTTGGAGCTCTTTCTATCTTGTTTCTTATAATTATTAACAAGCTTTAATCTTGTTTGATATCTTACAAATATCGTCAACGAATTCTCATCTTAAAGACACGTTAATCATCCATCGGTGTTCTGACTCGCCATATTATATCGCCATCACCAAAAAATACAAGAATTTTTCGACTCTTCTGTATACTTTTTGCCATGTCATATGATATTTCATGATAAATTGTACAAGATAGGCAGATTTTATGTTCAAAATCTTAGATATTCAAGTGATTATGACCTTTTGGTATGCAAATGAGTCTGAAACATGGATGCTTTTATAGAACATTGTTTATGACTCTGTACCTCGTCTTCGCTAATTTTCCAGAGATGTTTCAATTTTTCTAACTCTAGCCCCTACTTGGTAGCCATTTTTGGGAAGAAAATGCATTTTTAAATAGTTGATTGATGGAGAATATGTAGTTAAAAATTAAGGAAAAATTTTGAATTTGCGTGTAATATTGTTTTATTGAAGAATGTGTGGTTGAAAAGAATAGAGAGAAAAATGACTATCAAACAGGGGTCTAATCTTTACCTTATTAGTTTTTCTTATTCATTCCAACTTGTATGAGCAATTCATTGAACTGATTTTCAATTTTATTTTTGGATGACCCCCTATGAAATCCTATTATTTTCCTTACAAGATTCTTAATTATTGGCCAAATTCTATCCTACAGATTCAGATTTGTAGGTTCTCTTTCCTTCGGATGATTGGCGGGAACTGCAATTTGGAACAATATTTACCATACAATTTAGGAGTTCTATGTCTTGAATCTCCTATCAGTATATTTACCGAGTTAAAGGCTACATTCTAGCCCATGTTAGCTGTAAGAAATTCTTTTACTCTTCTTGGGACATATTGCTATCCTCTCTTGGATGTGTAGCATTGAAACTACTAAGAAGATGAAAAACGAATAACTTCAATGTTTTAGAGTTAGTTTAACAGTCTTGCAGCGTGGTCGCCAATACAAATATCTCTAGTTGATGGACTTAAATTCATCGGTTTTTACATTGTCTATTGATCTCATCTTGTGAAAGACATCTAGAGCATAAAATATTTTCAACTTGTTGGGTTTCGTGACCCAAATTCATCTAGAGTTGCATGGTTTGGTGTATTGGGCATTGAAAACGTTTGAATAGGGTCCATGAAGAAAAAAAGGACCGACAACGCTAGCTGGACACTTGAGTGGAGAGACGAAATTTTCAGCAACGAGCTAATGCCCGTCTACCACTCGAGCAGCGCGCATGGCTGGGTTTCTCCATGTTTTGTTTATTCCATGCTTTTTTGACATAGTTTCTATTTTAGGATTATTATTAGAGTTTGATATGTACTACTATAAATAATAAAGTATATTTAATCAAAAAATCAGGTGGCAATTTAATATTTTAATACAAATAATTATATTATAATTTAATATATATAACCACATCCTCCAACCCAATTAAACTCTCAAACCCTAATACATTTCTCCCTCTCTTTCTCTCATCACTTTATCCCTTTCTCCATCGCTGATTGTGACCATCACGAAATGTTGATGTTGCACCCAACCTCTTCTCCGACCAGTAACATAGCAACTCCGACAACTACAAAATCTAAAATATTTCCCATCCCACATCCGAGGAAGTGCTCATATAGCCGTCGCGCACAACAACAATCTAGTGTACGGTGGCGCTGGTTCCAAGATCTGTTGTTCATCCACTCGTCGTTGTTGCTCAGCGCGATCTGTTGAGCGACGTTGTACGCGATCTGTGATTGCGGTGGTACGTGTACATGTTTTTCCGTTTTTGCTAGGTTTGTTTGTGTTTGGAGTGGTATTGGTTTTTCATGTTTCGGTGTTGAGGTAGTTTTTGTTGGCGGTGGTAGTGACAGTGACAATGTTGGTGTTGTTGTTGATGTCAGTGATGGTGGTTGTAGCGATGGCTGCAGCAAAAGGGTGTTTGTGACCAATTATTTGGTTGATTTATGACTAAGTATTAGTGGTGGATCGGATCGAGATGGGGTGTTTGGTGTATGTGATCAACTATTTAGTTGTGACCTAAAATTTTGATAAATTATGACTAACTAATTTGAAAATCTGTGATCAATGAATAAATTGTTACCTATAATTTTTTTTTTTTTTTTTTATGACCGTGAAATAATCTGTAGCCAATTAATTTGATAATATGTGATCAATAAATAAATTGTAACTTATAAGTACGTACATGCGATCATTTATTTTATAATTGTTAACTGAATTTTGAATTTTGAAACTTAAAACCTGAAAATTGAATTGGCTCATAGTTAATACCTGAATTGTGAAATTTCTATTAATTTATAATTGCAAGTAAGAATTGTATAGGAACATAGTATTGTTGTAATTTCTCTCTCCATTATAATTGAATAAAATCTTCAATTCCTTAGCCAAATTAAATTATTGTTTCTTATGTTCTTGTTGTTTGCTATCAATACTTTATATCGTATCATGTACCTCATCCTGTCCCCAACAAGTGGTAAAAAAGAATACATAATCCTTGTTCTATTTTTAACGCAACTTAATATTACTTATTTGATTGGAAAAAAATGAATTACTTATGCTATATGTTACGAATTTATATCTGCAATATTATTATGAATTTTACTTGTGTTTCGATTTCATTCAAATTTCTCTTTGCTTTTTCTTGCCTTTTAACTTTTTTCCTCATATTTATACAAAATGTAATAGAAAAATTCTGATTATGGAACTTGGGATTGATCAACTTTGATGAAGTAAGACATGGATCATATCTCATACTCGCGGCAGGGACAAGGCTCTAGCATGCTAATCTCGATGAGTTATATGCTATGTGTTGGAAAGTGATTTAAACTTGAGGAAAATTGGTTAAGAATCGAAAATCAAACATTGAAAAGTGTGACTTTATGTCAACTTTAGTCAAATATTCATACCTAATCTATTTATGCAAATGGTTTGCCGTTTCGAAAAAGGGGATCGACCTGATTTCCATGTATTGTTGAAGAGTATATTTGACTCGAAACCAATTTCGGATGAATGTAAAAATGTGATCCAAAGATGGAAGGAAAATAGAGGAAAATCAGATAACACTGTTGTTCGAGCGACAAGTGGTTCGCTCGAGTGACATCGAGCAAACAGTGAGCGATAAACTTTCTATAAGTCACGCTCAACCGAGAAAGTGGGCGAAAATGAATTCCTGCGTCTGTTGAGTTTTGGCTCGCAATATTTCGCTCATAACTCCGCATCCTCTATAAATAGGATCATTTGGATGTCTCTTTTACATCCCATATCATTTATGCATCAAGCATAACATAATTCTTTTTACTAAAATTCTCAAAATCATTCCAAAAATCGCTTCTTTGTAGAGAGAGAAATCTGTTGAAGTTTGTTGTTATCTTGTGATTTGAAGTGTTGCTACAACAAGATTGAATCCGTTGTATCTTGGAAGACAAGCACCGTCAACCGTTAGCAACACAACGGGACAATATTGTTTTAAGAAGATAGTGTCATCACTTACCTCGAATTTCTGATTTTCATTCCAATTCTTCTTCTTGTTTTTTGAATTTTGTTCCTGTTTTGTGTAGTATAGTTTACTGCATTTTGTCACCTTTTTATATCCGATATTATTTGGTTCTGTCACGTTCCTGCAAGTTAAACTTTGTCATTTTCATTTATCACATGCAAACAATCTTTTTTTCGCTCGTTTTACATCCCGGAGCCAACACTATGTCAAGAGCATCGAAACGATTTTAGGAGTTCTATTGAGTGTTGATACAAGATAGATTCCAATGCAGATATACTAAACATTAAATACTCAAAAAAGACACTTTCGTCGTGTTGCACTCAAAAGGGACCAAAAACATTCATTTTCTTGGAACCAGAGAGTATTCTTCAATCAAGGTTCGACTTGTCTATTTCATCAAATTTCCAGAATTTCATGCTTTTCTATGCAGACTACAATTTTTGGACAAGTTACTGGTCCTTTGTTAATACAAGTCACATACCGCATTACCATAATAACAAAGACATGTTATGCAGTGCCCTTATCTGCCATGGCTTCTAAGGGGACTTCATGTTAAAGTTGTGGAGCCTAATTATTTCACACTTGTAATTTCAATTTTTCCATAATTTGTCTTATAAATAGGGAGATTTTCTTAGAGTTTTGCATTACCATCATAAAAGAAAGAGAATATAGGGTGTGCAACTTTTTCTTTTAAATTTCTTTTCATTATAGTGAATTACTGCAGCGACAAAAGAGGATGTAATCTGACATTAAGACGAACCTATATAAATCTTGTGTCTATTTTCCATTTTTAGGATTTCTAATTCTCAAAACTTCATATGTAGAGAATGAAGATTAAACAAATTAACTGATAATACCTATACAGAGAAAATGTTGTTTCAGGTCCATTACAGGGTAGTTGATCTCAGGAAATAAACTGAATTAACAATTTTGATCAAATAAAAAATTGACATTTACAGCATATGGGGTGGGCTATACATCCTAATGCTAATAGGCCCATATATGGTTCGACAAAACTTATCTCCAATGCACCTGTTATTCCATAGACATCTTAGAGAGACGACTTGGTGTTGGCCTAAAATTCCACCACCTCCAGCTTGGTCTGTGACAAGGCGGTGCCAAGGCCCTTCTGATTATCTCTCTGTTCCCTTGTCGTCTCCTTGGCCTATCAGAAGGTAGTGCTGCCTTTGCTTGGTGCCAAAAACCTCTTACCGACCTTGAACCATGTTGTGTTGAACATGTGTACAAAGAATGAGACCTAGGAGGTACTTGATAACCATTTCGACTACTCAAATTATTCTCGACCTTGCTTCCGGCGGGGGCCGATGGCGGCAGCCTTGGCGGATGCGGGAGCCTTTGTCTGGTCACCTTTGGAGAAACTCTTTGCATTTTAGATCTTGTAATGTGATTGTGTTTTTTGGGTCAATATTTGAACTAGCAAGGTCATGTATTGTACAGCTGGTTTCCTCGAAGAATCCTATAATTCAGAAAGGTTGTGCTTTGACGCGGTTGAATTTGACTTGCTCGCTACTACACATATTATACATGCATCAATGGTCGACTTTGAAAAGTCAGCACAATTAGAAGAGTAATTATTCTAAATTAAGAGAATAATTATTGCAGACAATCTAGAAGTTTGAACAGAGCCAAATTGTAGGGGTCCAACCTTCAACAATATACTCTCTTGTATTTAAGCACGTGCGGAATTCCAAGTGAAACGATCCATAGCCAAATGGGCCCCAAGGCCTTTGGTCCATTTTACCCTAGTTGCATTGGATTCACTAGTTGCAATCCTATAATACCACAGTATTTGTAATCTTTTTCATGAACATCAACGGGTGAACAATATCCCAATTGTTGCTTCCTGCAACTTACTTGGTAGGTGCACATTGTTTATTGAATATGTATAGGAATGGCAATGAGATAAGGAAATAAAAATATCCCCATTTACTGCTCTGATTAAATAATTGTGTATATTTATTTTCAAATATAAAAATTATAATGAAAAAAGATAAAAATAAAATACGAGGTAGGTTCGGAGAATTCCGTCCCTGTCCCATTTACTATTCCAGATAAGACAATGTAGGGGCGGTCCAAGGGTTGAGAATTTAGCCATCTCTAAATATGTATATGATATATTTTGTAATGATTATGAAATCGACAGTAGTTAATTTCAAAAATGGTCACTGAAGTTTGTGTAGATTTTAAGTTGATCCATATTTTTAACTTCTTTAGTCACTAAAGTTAATTAACATTATATCGCTGATTAAAATCATGACCTAATTGCAAATAGGATGAAAGTTTAGTATTTCGATTGCTATTAGGGTAAAAATCGAATAACATCTAATGTTATTAATTTGTTGATAAAGATGGACACATTGTCATTTTATTAGTTTTAATGGATATTTTGGTGAATTTCGATAAAGTTAAACGGAATGGCCTAATCGCTTTTAAATTAATGGGTTGAATGTTTCAAATTGAAGCTCGGTGACACGACCGTAACTTGGTGAAAGTTTAATGACATTCAATTTAATTTACCCTACCCATTTTATTTGTTTTCCAAAAAAAAATGTATGCAAGAACTTATCCTTGCGCGTGCAAAACAAAGATGAGACAAATCTTTAGACTTGTACGTAAAAGCTTCTTTCACGAGGGACAAGAGAATGAATATTAGTGCATTATGCATCGTCCCATTATCTATTTACTATATTGAGAAAGCACTTGTGATGTGAAGTGAAGTGTGTATTGAAGTTCTTTTGTACTCTTTCCTCAAAAAAATGAAAGGGATTAACGATCATAAAGTTGTGTTGTTTAAGATAATGGTACAAAAGTCAACAAATAAAACATTGTCATTTGTAAGGTTGCTTCTTGGTCGAATGTAACTACTGGTGGTATTAGAGTACGCTTGGCTATATAACAAGGGCGACTTTTCGTACGGCTAGAAAAGGGACACCATGAAATCATGGACGAGTAATATTCTGTTAGAGCATCTTCAGAAGATTTTTTAAAGGCTAATTGGCACAAAACGTCCCTACTTTTGGAGGTTATTATGGCTACCGTCCCTACCTTTCATTTCTTGGTATTTATGCCCATACCTTCAATATTTCGTGCGCTGAAGGTCATTTTTACCTCTTTTTGACCATTTTACCCCTCATTCAAATAAAACAAAAAGAAAAAAAAAAACTAAAGAATTAATTGCAGCTATAACCCCAAATTTTTAAAACCTACTTTTTAGTCACAGAATACCATTTTTTTTGCCCCCAGCAAGCCGCCAACTTTGGAACCATTTTCAGCCACCTTTCGGCCACCAAAACCACCGGACTAACACACCATTTTGAAGCCCTCATTTCCCTTTTCACATTGCACCCAACCACTAGCCGTAACTCCACCGGAATTGGCCGAAAAATCGAACCAAAGTAGGCAGCAGTGGGGCGCGAACTGTTGAAGCTGGTTCTTCCATTTCTGGGCGAAATTGGTGATGACCTATAGGTGCATTAGGTGCGCCTTGAAGAGGCAAAGCTAGTAGGGTTGGTCCGCAATCGTTGTTCATGACACCGGCGTCGAAAAATTGATCTGAAACGATCGATTTCGCTGTTGAAAGAAATGGCTGAAGATTTTGATTTTCAACTTTGTTTGATGTTATGAGCACATCCCTAGGAGCTCAATGAGGAGCCTGATTAACTGGAGGTTGGGTATGCCATGGGTGTCGTCGGAAATGGCCCATTTTCGATCGTTTCAATGTGCGTGGTCTGCCTACTTTGGTCCAATTTTTCGGCCAATTCCGGTGGAGTTACGGCCAGTGGTTAGGTGCAATGTGAAGAGGGAAATGAGGGCTTCACGATGGTGTGTTGGTACGGTGGTTTTGGTGGCAGGAAGATGACTGAAAATGGCTCCAAAGTTGACGGCTTGTTGGGGGCAAAAAATTAGTATCTTGTAACTGAAAAGTAGGTTTTAAAAATTTGAGGCTATAGCTGCAATTAATTCTTTAGTTTTTCTTTTCTTTTTGTTTTATTTGAATGATGGGTAAAATCGTCAAAAAGAGGTGAAAATAACCTTCATCGCACGAAATATTGAAGGTATGGGCATAAATGCCAAGAAATGAAAAGTATGGACGATAGCCACAATAACCTCCAAAGGTAGGGACGTTTTGTACCAATTAGCTATTTTTTAAATATAATATCCTCTCTATTTAAAGAGTCAAATCTTAAAATTATATTACAAGAAACTCTTTAAATTAATAATTTTAAATAGAATGAATTTGATTCTCAAAATTTGGAGAGTCAAATCTATTATTTATGATTAAATGCATTCGAAATATTTCAATTTTCAATATAAGAAAATAATATAATAATTTGAAGGAAAGCTAGTGAAAATGAAAGACATGGAAAAATAATAAATATTTTTTTGGAGTTACAAAATTAAGTATTAAAGATAAAAAGTCTCTTGAAGTACTTAAAATTTGTTATGCTCTTAATTTATAGATACTCTCAAAATTGCTAAATATGCTCTTTAAATTAATTACGTTAATGATCCTTGAACTTTTAAGTAATTATGTCAATGATAACTAAAGTTTAATTTCTTACTGTAATAATAACCCAAGTTTCTAAATATTAATGGTCGATCGGTTAAAAAAAATAGCGTTAAATCCTTCCTAGTGCCATTAGGTACCAACTTATCACCAAACAATGTTATTTATTAGAATTTTGCTACTTGTACAACAATGGTTGACAACATTGATTGACAATTATCTCACATGAAGGAGGTCCACGATTTTTTTATTCATCGTGGGCCCCCGTCCCATGTGAATGATTGTCAACCAATGTTGTACTTGTAGCATGGTTGTATTTATTATGTCAAATCTATAAATTGATGAGAGAAAATTTAATACCACTTAAGTTTTGGTGTGTGTATATGTGTATATATGTGTGTGTGTGTGTGTGTGTGTATATATATATATATATATATATATATATATATATATATTGCTTAAATTGATGGTAACCACATTTTTTTGATAGTGATTTTTGTTGACTTGGTGTAACGTTGTTTGATGATACATTGGCATAAAATGATGCCATGTATTTTACTTTGATGTGTTTTTATCGAGTGATTGTTAGTGTAACTATTAGAAATTTAAATAATTATTAACGTAAGAAGGTAACTTTCATGTCATTTAAGTAATTACTTAAAACATAACCATTAGCACAATTAACCATCTATTTTGTCATTTCTATTGCCCCAAATATGTTGAAGATCGAAATCATATATCGAATAAACATGACATAAATATAAAATATGTGGGCTCTGATCGTCCTCTTAACAAGGTTAACCTTTTAAAATGAAAATATTTGTTTGGCACTTATTTAATTTAGAAATATATAATTAATCAAACCTATTTTATATCTACACATTCCGTAGGACCTACAAGTACTACTTATTTAATCATCACTAATTTCTATTTATTTATAATTTAACAGGATAAAATCACTTTTCAAACATGCATTTTATATGATAAATTTTGCTACTTGTACAATATTCCTTGACAACAATGGTTGACAATCTTCTCACATGAAGGGGGCCTACGATTTTTTTATTCATCGTGGGCCCCCCTTCCATGTGAGTTATTGTCAATTAATATTGTCAACAACTATTGTACTTGTAGTATGATTGTTATATGATACTAGAATTCATTAAGCTTAAACGAGCAATTTGGTCCAACTAAAACTCAAACGAGCCACCATTCTTCTAAGGACATGTCATCAAGGGTAATATCATCAACTAATAAATATGAAATAAATAATATATATGGACTTGACTATTTCTTTTAACATGGTATATTTTAAGATGAAACCTCAATCAAGAAAATTTTGAACAAACTATATAAATAATTAAAAGATATTTAAGATTATAATCAACTTTTAGTTACCACAGTAATATTTTCAAGAAGAGTATATATTGGAATAACTTAAAAGTAGTGTATATATAAGTGATCTAGCTACTTATTATACCAATTCAAACCAGAAACTGGACCAATAGAGCTTAGCATTGCTTGTTGATTCAATAAAGGAGTCTGTGGAAGTTGGCTAAGGATGGTAGCAATAGAGCCGGTTTCATCGGAATTCACTGCAAGAAATCTCTTTGTAGGAGGAGAATTCAGGCTAACATCGTTGTTCCAATATAGAGTAGGGAGCATCCGCTTATTAATACCAACTTCACCATTCATTGCTTTATCTCTACCAATCATTTCCTCCAACAAATTGTGTTCATTTTCGAGAAATACGCCATAATTTAGTCCCTGGAGCCTTTGTTGGCTAGCAGACGCCGACGCCATTGAAGGTGTTATCGAACCAATTATATCGTCTTGCTCCATACACCTATTCGTGTTGTTCTTCTTGTATATCCGACACAAAACCCAATCGTCAAGCTGGATAATTTAATTAACACAAACCAAAAATCAAAACATCGAAACAACACTATGTTGATTGAGGAAAAGGTAAGTACGACTTACGTACCCTTAAAGAGGCATTTTTGTTGCCTACACCACAGCCATGAGGCTTTGTATTCTGTTTCATGTTCTCAGTAAGCCTATATTCATGCATGATCCAATTAGTTTTGATACCCTTTGGTGGCTTTCCTCCATAGAAAACTAGTGCCTTCTTAACCCCAACTTTCTCGGTCCCTCCGGCCGTCAGCACAGGCTTATCGGTTCCAGTAGCCTTCCAATATCCAGAAGTTGCAGCTCTATTCGGCCGAGCACCATTAGGGTACTTCCTGTCTCTTGGACTGAAGAAGTACCATTCTTGTTCCCCGAACACGGCCTTGGCTGAATAGTCAACAATTGTGCAAGGTCTTTTAAGTTTTTAAACGAGATAGTTTAACATACTGACTGTACGACATCTTGTGAATTTAATATGTTACCTGGGAGTTCCCATGGATCAAATTTGTAAAGATCAACATCGGCTATTATAGCAACCGGAAGAGGAGCCGAGGCAGTCTTCTTCTTAAGGTAGTGGACAACAAGTTCTTCATCGGTCGGGTGGAATCGAAACCCCGGTGGCAGCTGCAGCTGCCGCGACGCGGTCAATGAATCGGTGCTCTCCATTTCTTTAGTGAAGATCAATAATCACTTAATTAGTAAACTTTTGGATGAGAAGAAGAGCATTAATGTACGAAATAAAGAACTTAAATATCTGCAGTATATGTGCATAAAGTTGGCTTACCTTAGCTCATCTTTTATATTGTATACATAGAGTTCATGGTATTATACTAGTGAACCATAAAATATAACCTATCATTTCGTGCCATCTCAGCTAGATAAAAATTTTGTCCCAGAACACGTGAGGGTATTCCCTAAGTGCGAAGGAGGTGAACACTGACGTAATTAGGAATTGAGAACTGAAAATTAGTCCAGTAATCAATCGACACGTTTAATTAAGATATATGGGGACCACTTGGCAACACAAGGAGGAATAAGTGGGATCAAACTTTACGCTTTCAAATGTCATGCTTTTGTTATGCAAAAACAATCAACTAAACTCACTCAACTCTCCTTAATTGCAATGAAACTTTTCATTCTACGGTTTCATTTCATACTCAATTCCTTAATTAGCTAGTGCACGTCAATTTTCTAGCTTTATCATTACAAAAACTAGGTCTATGTTTATATCCTAATATAAATTAATGGTGGTTGAGATTTCAATGTTACGATTATTACTAATTCTTCGAATGAATGAGGTTTATCATTACCTACTTTTCTCTCTCTTTCTTGAATGGATGTTAGGTGAGTCGCTTCGAGCTGCCCAGAAGCTAGGTACAGTTCACCCTTTTTTTTGACATATCGATTGGGTAGCTATGTAATTAATTTAAATTTCTGAAGAAAAAAAGAGTTAAATGCATTCACACTCCGCATAATTCTCGTCTAAGAAAGATGAGACTTGCAATCTTGGGAAGTCTAGATAGCATTATACGTTATTCTAATAATATAGTCTTATACTTTTTACATTGCGTATAGAGAAATAATACACTTACATTTTTATTTATTTATTTATTTATTTTGTCTTAATTTTCTGTAAATTATGTTCTAACAAGTCTCACACCACCTTTTCAAGTGAGGGATTAATGTTTCATTGGCTCGAAATTTCTTCACAAATTCAGAGGATTGATCCATTACTCCGCTGGGTGTGATCATGTAACACATGAAGATGAGTGAGTCGATGTCTATAGCTAATTTTGTGTCGCCAACCTTGGAATTAAATATGTTTTATCTTATTTTTGACTTTTTACACGTATCTCACTATTAGAATACGGAGCATCGAAGAAAATCTTCATCGCTGATATTCTAAATTCTATAGATATCATGTATTATCGACGAAAATATCATGTCACTAGATTCTAAGGATAAAATCCCCCTCGATTGAATATGGATATGAAATTGCGCAAAATTACAACTAATTTAATCCCACTCATTACTTCGTGACAGTATTTGAAACATGTACAAAATAACAAATATTTTGCATTCATTACAAAAATTTCTTTCACATCAAACAATTTCAATCCACTTGACCCTTGACACAAAAGAACGAAATATACGATGATAGGCCAAGTAACATGGTCAATTGATAAGCCAATCACTGAAGATCATTGTGTAAATTAACATCGTCATTTTGGAAGGATCATTTTTGTCATTGACCATCGCAATCATCACTCTTTGAACTTTTTATTTGTTGTTCGAACTCTATATGCCGACGCTCTATTTTCCACCTCCCTTCTATTTGTTGGCATATATCTGCATTTTCCCTTGTCAGCTTCTCAATCTTCTCACGAGCATCATGAAGCTGCTATTTCATTGTGATGTTTTCATCGTCATGCTCTATTGAAAAGTAGTCAATATTCCGTCTCTAATAGCGACAGATTTGGTCCTTAGCTAAATTTCTATTGCTGATGGTGCAATTTTTAGTAGTATCTCTCACTTCCATTCTTTTCGGCTGGCGTACACACACATATTTACATATATTAAAAAGAACATATTGGTTTAAGCTCTTATATTTTGTTATTGCTATCATATTTAAGGAATATAAATTCCACTGTTAACATGTGTTATATTAAATATGAAACGAACGTAACGTTCTCGATCAAAGTGAAATTAAATCACTATAATCGAAACGTCCTAATTTTACATTAATCATGTTATATATATATATATATATATATATATATATATATATCAAGTTTGATATTATGTGAGTTAGCAGATTTTTGTACATTGATTTTAACAATGATTTTTTTAAAGCAATGACTATATTTTTTATACATAGGAAGATATCAAATTTGATGTCAATTATTGATGTACAAGAAGCATAAATCATTTAACATTGAACAATTACGTGACACATGATCTAATGTCTATCTAGATAGTAGACATGACATTTCATGGTTTGATTTGATATGATGTGATCCATGTAAACTAGTCTCAATTATAATTATGAATTAATGTGGGATTGCTTTATGTTCACATTCACACTAAATTTTATTAGAAGACACTATCAACTTGTCAACATCATAATTACACAACTAATTAAGCCCCCGTTTGGCTACTTTCTTTTAAATTTTAATATTTAGAAAAGTTTTTTTTTTTTTTTTTTTTTTTGTGAAAATGTGTGATTGAAAAAGAAGACAAAAATTTCGATTTACGTGTAATATTATTTTATGAAAAATTGTGTAATTGAAAATAAGAATGAAAAGAAAAAATTGAAAGAGAAATGAGACCTAACGGGTTCTAAATATTAGTCATATATACTTTACATATTCACTCTAAAATCCCGAACCCAATAATTTTCAATCATAACCACTATAACAAGTGACTCATTATTTAACACGATATCAAAAAATGTTTAAGGTTGTTCACTTCGTCCACGTAAAAAGTGTTCAACATACATGCTAGAGGCATCCTTTTATAATTTAATAATATCTAACTATTTAAATTTTTTCACTTGATAATGCCAAATATTAAGGTGACATAGTTAAATATTGAGATTCATACTATGTATCCACATCACTTAATTTAATGCGTCATTAAAATACCATTTTTGTCGAAATTTGGAATTCCAAATCCAAATTTTAAACTATTAAGAGCAGTTCAATATCCTTATAATACGAGATTATTTTCATGTCTAGATAATGTGAGACTTTTGTTCACAATTTTTTAAACAAATATGCTCGAATGCTTCTATAATTTGAGAAAGAAGAAATTTCTCTCTCATTCGGAGTTTATTCTAAAATATATTTACAGGAATATCAAAACGTCACATTGTGTAAGTATATTTTACCGATGGAAATGGAATTGAGAAACCGAAATAAGCAGATTGCCATTGTTTTGCAATTTTTGTATTCACAAAAAGGTCAAGTGAGAGTTAAGTAGCTTACTTGGATTGTGGTACCAAAGAAAATGAATCGTGCCAAACATTGGTGTGGGGAGAAGTAGAAAATCTAGTTTCATCAACTATGTAGAAGGCCACGTTTGGCATACTCCAACTCTTAGGGTCCGTTTGATTGCAGGGTGAAAAATGGGGTGGAAAAGGAATTGGATTCCAGGGAATTGATTTGCCTGGAATTGTTTTACCAGGAATTGAATTAAAGGTGTTTGACTGGTATAATTTTCCACATTTCTATCATAATACGTTTGACTTTGTTTTTCATGCAAATTGTCAATTAAATGGATAAATTTTTTTACCATTAGGAACAAAATATGTTTAGATTGCCAAAAAAAAATTAAAAAATAATAATAAAAAAATTATTTTTTATTTTTACGTTTGGCTCTATTTTGCATGCAATTTGTCAATTAAATGGATAAATTTTTTTACACTTTATCTTAGAATTTGTTTCTATTGCCAAAAAAAAAAAAAAAGTTGGAAATCAATTCCCACCTATATAGCAAGTCTATTGATTTCCACGGAATCACGCTTCAAGTGATTGTACCTTGGAAAAGGTTGGAAACCAATTTCATGGAAAATAAAGGCTATCAAACAGCGCAAAAGCAGGAAGATGGAAAACGATTCCTAGTTCCCGGGAAAATTTTGGTTATCAAACACACCCTTAAGGTCAATAATGAAATTAAGGATTCAAAGATTAGAATGTTTTTTCTTCGAGATTCATGATACCAAGAAGCTTACATATTTCCGAAAAAATTAGAAATATTTCGGATTGATATGCTTGGAGCGAGAGGCTATATTGATTCTAAGACAATTATTGTGTTTGTAGAACTTCTACAATCCCAAAAGTCCTACTTGGAGAATAAAAGCGCTTTTCTTGAAATGATGATGTTGAATTTGTGTGTAGTTAATAACCAGCAAAGCAAATTTTTCTAAAGCTAGTTTAGAAGAACTATAATTTTTAAAGCCAATAGATACGCCCTACAATTAAAACCCCTCTTGACTTACGGCGTGCACAAGTCAAATAATCGAAACATGTACGACGACAATAACATCCACTCTATTTACGTATGCACGTAGTTAGGGTTGGCATTAAAAGTGTACAAGTGGTGTCACCACACATAGCCCCATGATTATAGAGGCGCTCAAAACATAATTAGTTACATATTATTTATATTTTGTTGTTATTTTATAAAATATTTTTTAGAACAGATTTTTTTTGTCAAGTTAACAAAATTTAGGGAAAAATGCACACAAAGAATTAACATAATAGTTATATATATATATATATATATATATATATATTTTTTTTTTTTTTTTTTTTTTTTCTTTATGTGTATTTGTTAGAGAGCACTCTTTTAGCTTTCGTACTAGACATTGAAAATTTTGTCGACACTACGCTTGGTTATACATGTCTTGCATTTTAATTACATAGATATTGTTAAATCAATAAATTATGTGGCATGTACGTAGCCGACTCGACATCGATAATGTCAATTGCAAGACCAGTTCCATACTCTGTTTTGGCCTATTTCCCTTCCACAATATAGGTGAGTCCATGCGTGAACTTGGAAAACTATTGCGATATTAATATCCTAGCAGCATTATATTATTACTGCTAGAATGCCACGATACTATTTTCATAACTATCAATATGTATGTCACATTATCTACATTATTAGCATGTTACTTGCTTTCACACTAGCAATACAGTTAGTCCAAGATGTGCAAACATATTATCTGCTATGATACATGATATGTTCTCTGTATATTACATCTTGGACAAGTTTGATCTTTTCATTAATTTATTTTATCATTATAAGTATTTGGAGGGGTCAAAAGGGCCCCCAAGTTATTTTGCATATATGTAGTGGAGATATTATATTGTATTTTAGGTTGATTTAGTCTCTCTTACAGAAGAGATGCTACATAAATTTTGGCAAGACATAGTGTGATAGCTATCTTTCGACTTTAACCGTAAAATTTTATCTCTTCAAGATTGATACGAAAGTCCTCAACATTTTATCTCTCAATGTTATCTATGAAACCTCGTCTCTTCGAGGAAATTTGGGCTCATTTGCAAATTCTAGAAGCAGTCGAACGCTCTCACTTATTGGGAATCAAACAACGGAAGAGAATTGAGCAAAGCAAACCCGATTGAAAACGAGACTTGTTTTGTATCTGATTTGTTTGTGCTATGAAATGTTAGTAAGGAATTAGGTGAAAATGAAATTAATGAACAAAAAAATAATAATAAATTACTAAAAGACCCTATTTTAGGGTTGCGTTACCCTCATATAAATATCGAACCAGTGGCTCTCAACCCATTTCATCCAGAGGATCTGGCGGCTCCTAAACGAATTGAAAGACAGATTAACTCCGTGAAGATTTTCGGCCGACATGAGGGCTAAGGTTAGCAAATCTTCATTGATTTTACTTAATTTAATTTTAATTTTTTAAATCCCGTCCTGTTTTGATTCGTATTTCAATTGATATTTACTTGTTTCACGATCATCCTTAGCTTCTATGAATGATTGTTATGCGTTCTCTATACTAAAATGTTGCGTTTGTAATCCATATGCTCTTACAAAAGAATGAAAATTTCTTACGCGTTCGTACCTCTGGTTTTTAATGGGAGCGAGTTTGAAGCTTTTGATTTGAATCGCCTGTAGCATAGCTGTTCTAGTTTTTCCATGGCCGTTATTAGATTATCTCGTCGTGCCAAATATGTGTAAAGACCTAAGTTATCTGTGTTCAACTTTGCAAAATTTTCAACCAAATTTCAACTATGTTTATATTAAAATGTTGGATGCATAAATCAACAGATGTTACTTGTTAAACTGTGGGTAGCGCTGCGTTTACCTATGAAAAAACTGAGAAAACGAAAGGCTGGGGGGGGGGGTGGAGGTTAGGGTTTCATTTGAATTGGAAAGTGAGAGCATGTTGGTTCCTTAATCTGGAGGCCCTAAAAAGATTCTCAAACGTGATTGTTACTGCATTGGTAATTTTTGCTTGAAAACAAAATTCTGTGGTGAGAAGGGGGTGTGCGTTGACTATGCAAAATACTGTCTTTTAGGTTTAATCTTGTTAAGTTACATTCTTGTGCATTTTACAGTGGAAGAAGAAGCGTATGAGGAGGTTGAAGAGGAAGCGCCGAAAGATGAGACAAAGATCCAAGTAGAGGGTTGGACTAGGATACCAGAGTGGCTTCTTTTGCATGAACCAGCCTTTTCTTCATTGGCTTTGGTGTTTCAGATGAATGGAAGAAAGTTCTGTAGAGTGGAGCTGTCTTGTTTTCGATTATGTTCTTACTAAAATGTTTTACATTATAATTAAGGATTGCTTTGCATTACCATTTCAAATCTAAACAGAATATGAGACTTGTATTGAACCTATTCTATCTAGTCTTCGCTTATTTTTCTATATTTTGTGGATTTTTGCTTCAGTTTTAAAATTCTGCTTGTACGTTGTGATTGCATTACACGCAAACAGGATTTTGAGTTTTTTGGCAAGTAAAACATGTGTGTTGAAGCATTTTTACTAGCGGGATTACGTTAACAGTTAATTCGGTATTTCGTTATTTCTCCCCATGTCTCGTCCTTCATCACTTAGTTATCGTCTAGCAATCTTTGAACACTTTTCTTGTGTTTTGTGGTACTGAAACTGAATTGTCTTTTTCTGTGTTAATTTTCGTATTGGAGTTTTTGTTTTCAATAAATAAGTTTTTATTGTTTTTATTTTGTGAAATATGTGATAATGTACGTATGTATTTTTTCAAATATGCAAAATGTGGTGTATGATGAGGGAAAATTCTATTTGTTAAAAAATTGTGGGCCCCCTTATTTGGGAGGGGGCTGTCAAATTTTCTGGACAATGAAGCTGTACATGTAGCACTCCTCATATGATGAGCCCCCATGGGTTGCTAGATGAAATGGACCGGACTTGTTTGGGAGAAATTATGTGTTTGAAATTTTAAATCAATAGGGGGAAAAATTGGCAGTAGGTTTTACGAAAAGTGGTTAAAATTAAAGTATTTCAAATATGCAAAAATTTGTCTATGATGAGCTCCCATGGATTGCTAGATGAAATGGAATGCAAGGTGGTGCCCGTTTCTGCTTGTTTGGGGGAAATTATAAGTGGTTGAAATTATAGATCACTTTAAATAAGTGGAGGATAAACAGGCAGTAAGTTTAACGAAATATGGTTAAAATTAAAGTTTGACTTGTGAAGTGCCCGGTATTAGTAACACAAACTTTTCTTATACTGAGTGTTAGGCTTAATATATTTTCTTAGTCTACACCTTTTTTTTAATCTGATGCCCTAGAATGGAGTTATGAACTCTAGAGCCTAAAACTCTTGCAACTATACTACTCTGAGCGCATATCGTCATTCATTTTCAGTACCTACACAATGTCGCCCTTTGATTCTGATGACTGGTGAATGGTATTTGTACAGTATTTTGTACTTGTTCATATGTGATCCCTTTTTTTGCTTCAACCATGCCGATGTACATGTCTGGACGGATTTAGGGTCTGGCTGGGCTATAGCCCGGCCCTCCAGCCCAAATACTAGTAAAAAAAATTTTAATTTTTTAATTTTTTTTTTCATATTAGTTCGTGCTAAATTTATTTTTTTCCCGTATTAGCCCGTGCTAATGTTTTCATGGATCCGCCCCGCCCCTAATTGGACAGTTTAATAATTTTTAAAAAATAAAAAAAAAGTGTTTTTTTCATCCAATAAAATTTTGCCAACACTTTTCTGTCAACAAGGTGGTAAAAAGTGGTACAAATAGCAAAATCCTTTTGGTTTACACTGGATTCAACTATGGTCTGACTATTTAAGTTATTATAAACAAAATCTAGTTTCTAGGCTGTGAAACTTTTGCCTTTCTTTCATTTCAACTGAAATGTTGAGTTTCAGGTTGCTGACCATCAAGGTCCGCATAAGTTGGGAGTACCTTGTTAACTGGTTCTATTCCTCAGCGCAGTTTTGGCTGTCCATGGGATAAGAGAAAGAGTTGTGCAAGACACAGACCCCCCCTGGGGCCCATGTGGCCTGGACGTCTAGAATAATTCTAAGAGAAATGTTAAATGTACATGCTATTTTTACAGACTGATTTACAGAATATCAATGGGCAAAATTTTATTAGATTTTGAACAAAAAACAAAGTTAACCAAGCAATTAAATTCTGCCATGTCAGCACCTATAAATCCATTTTTACAAAAAGTCTGTACAAGTAGCAATTTTTGATGGGATAATTTGGATGCAGACGAGTGCAATTATACATTGAGCTCTGTTGGCTTGCTGAATTTGGCTCATTTAAGGACCTTCATGAACAATTTATAGGGTTTCTGTATCTTGCTTGGGTTCTTCTAGATACTTGTCTGTGAAAATAATCCAGACTGCGACTATTTTTACCCAGCGGAAATCGGTTGAAGCTGCAGCAAATTTTATGGCCCCTCCACACCGTAGTCTATGCAATCTGGGTGTGCTTGAGCCTTGACGCACTGGATGATAATCTCATTGTAACGGTTCATTCTGCCTCAGTTAAACTTTCTCAAGAGGGAAGTAGCCTGTCCAGTTGATTTGACAATCCCATTGAAATGGTTCACTCTCATCACAGGAAGGAAGGCCCACATACAATAAAATATTCATGCCCCCACCCTTCCTATGTGAGGGGTTTAACCCCATGTGTACACCTTGAAGTGTATACGTAGTATTATTCAAAATGATAACAGATGTCGACAGAGGTACAAACCCTGTGTCCACCAATTGCAAACAGTCGGTGAATCGATCCTACTCCATTTGCATAGCTGAAATATGCAGCCAGCAACCTCGGCCCATGAAGTATGCGTACACCTGATGCAAATACAACTTGGCGGATAGGCAAACTTAAAACAAGAATCACAAATCATCAACTTCTAACAGAAACAAAAACTCAATGTCCATCAGATGCATTTAAACAAAAACTCCTTCCCAACCCCACCCCCCCATCCGAAATATAAAAGCCTACATGGGAAGCATCTCTCTGTAACTGTACGTTTCTACTTCTCTCTACAGTCTCCTACCAGTATTGCACAACAGAGCACCAAAATAAGCTCCCGTCAAAGAAAGTGAAACACACAATTACACTGTAACATACACAGTCAATGTCTTAAAGAGGATTAGTTTTACTTTTATATCAAAAACCGGTATCTTTCATGTAATCAGGCTTCATTCACCCGCTGACAAACTTCTACCAATAGAGCACCTATGTCAGCAAGACAAGAATACTGACACCCTAAACAGTTGCCCTGGCAAATCTATTTTGTGAATCCTTCTCAATAAGGCACCAGTAGATAGACAATCATGAGCTACCACTTTCTCCACCCTGACTACTAAGACCCAGCACAGGCATGGACCGCTGTGCAAATTCCAAGAGTAATTTCTTTTGCTGCTCACTTGTGTGGGGAAGACTTGCATGTAAGAGCTCGACAGGCATTTCTTTACTGATTGCTGAGGCTGCATCAGACTCAATAACAGCTGGGGAGGCCTGTGTGAGGAAAGATTGCATAACAAAGTCATATTTATTAAAGCAGTGCTTTGAGAGAAGGCCAAAGAATGCATCAAAAGAGGCCTGCCAAAACATCCTGTTAGTCATACTGCAGCTGCCAGAAGCATTAGGATCCATCAGAAGCTGAGTTGCTCTCTCAAGAACAGATTTAAGTAAAACAGAAGCTCCATCTCCAGCTGTGCTTCCAACTGGACGTAGAGGCGGATGCTCTGCTGAACAAACCACTGATGCAAGGCATGCAGCAAGAGCTTTAAGCTCCATACCTTGAACACAAGATGACACAGTCCTAGTGAGTTCTACTGTTGTTTCGGAGGCACCAGGATCAGAAGGAAGTCCGCCAAACAAAAATCTCAAATGACGGAAGATGGTCATGCAGACTACTCGAGTAAGTTCACCACCAGGAGAAAGAAGTTGAAGGTACCGTGATATTAGTTTCCAGCCCTTAGGAAGAGAAACTAACCTTAAGAACACCAGATCATCTTCAGGAGCCAAATCCACCGTGTGGCCATTTTTGCCAAGAGGGTCTACAAGCTGTAGCGATGATGCTAAACCTTCAAGCAGAACCTGTCTCCGATGTTTCAACTGGGACCCACCATCTTGTAGCTGATTAAACTGTAGGAATCGGTCAATATCGTCAACTTCAAGGAGGAGGCAAATGCAATCCTCAATAGTCACCCTAGCCACAAGCATTGGCTCCTGATCCAAAGGCTTTTCAACCGCTTGCTGTTCAGCACTAGCACTGCCAGATGAATTTGGGGAGTCAACTTCAAGAAGTGGGCGTGGCCTGTGTATTGAAGAGAAAGAAACCCTCCCAAGAGCATCAACCTGAAGAAAAGCATGTGGCTCATTGTTAGCATGAGCTCTGGAAGAACTATCCTTCAAAATTGTCGGGCAGAAATGATGTTTCAACTTTGCACCAGCAGATTTCTTTGCCAGACAAGCTTGATGGTAGTAGTCATCAACATAAGGATCATTACTGTGAGTAGCAGCAAGCTGCATCCTGAGAATGTTTTCAATTTCATCGGTTGACATATATTTGGATTTGAATTTTGGCCACCCATTATCACTCCTCTGGTTGCCAAAATCAGAACCATGCTGAAGATAACGAAACCCTTGCCTATTTTTCAACATTGACATAGTTCTCTGATCTCTAAATTCAGCCAACCCAAGCATGTCGAAGTTGTTCATAATGGGTGGTGATGGAGGAAGGAGGGTATTAAAATGTTGAGACTGCAACCCTGATAAACGGCAGTAGGATGGCTGAAATGGGTGCTGCATTCTGTTCTGCTGCAAAGGTTGTTGTGGAGGCATTAACCCATTCTGATGGGGTAACTGTTGTTGCAACAATTTGTGCGGCAAGCTAGAACGATCTCCAGAATGTAAACTACTTGGGTTCAGCCATTGGTTCTGAAGCCGATTATTAACCGGAATCCCATGGGTTGGCTGAGGAAAATTTGCACCAAATTGAGACCCATTTGGAAAGGCATTCAATTGAATCTGCATGTTATCAAAAGGAGAAAATTTGGGCGAAGAAATTGGCAATTGATATCCTCCAGGAGCATATGGAACATTAGGGTGGATAGATGGGCTGTTTGGTGAAGCTTGCTGGGATCTTCCTCCAGGTGGAGGATATGAAGTGAATGGTGATTTTGGAATAAGAATTGGTTCGCTGGAGTTGTGCTGACGTAGGTTTTGCTCTTGGTTTTGATGTGAATGCTGCTGTGGTGGTTCGGGGTATGATGATGCTCTGTATAAAGACTTGGATTCTACAAACTGTGCAGAGGAGGAATATAGCTGTGATGACAATCCTTTACTGTCCAGAGCGCTTTCAGTATCAAAGGCACTCTGATCAAACCACCTAGGAAAGCCTGCCTCTTGCACACACTCAGCAGCAGATGAACCTGGAACACATGGTAACATGAGCAAAAACAGAAATACTTGATCAAAAATTAATCCAATATCTACTTCCGCTGCCCAAAGTTTATATGACCACAATTGGCATTTATTGTTCGAACAGTTGATTTTCAGAGTGATTATTTAGTAAATTTTACTTCTCAAAGTTGACATTTCAAAAATCAAATCTACATTAGAATGACTTGAAATTCTAGAATACAATACATTTAACTTATTAATTTAACATTTGGATAAAGACTGAAGAGATCACTGTGAAACAATATTGGCAACATGAGTTTCTCACTTGTTCAAGTAAGCTACAGACTTGTGGAAGATCAAGAATAAGACAAACATTTTAACAAACATATTAATGCTGTTTATGCGATGAGAACTCGTTTTCGGTTCTATTTGGGATTGATTAGGGCCATAATAATAATTATTGACACGCAAAGAAATGCTAATTAAACACAAGGTAATTAAGGAGGCATTGCTATGCAATTAAGTCGAAAATAATCAAAGTTTAACATCTCATTTACTCAACATTCATAATTAAAGGCCCAGAAATCAATGGTACTTATCTAATATTCCTGTAAGAGAAGATTAGATCACAAAGACGTTAGGTCACACGTGTACAAAATTATGATCAGAATTTACATCAAATCCTTAATTCATTAGCAACTAGCTCAAATAGCATATACAGTAATCCATATCCTGTTCCTACATAAGTCTCTGCAATATTGAAGAAGCCAATGAATTTTAGATGACCACAATTTACTGTATAAGACCCTAACATTATTCCATAACATCATTATTCAGTCATCTATAATTAACATTAAAGATTCAGAAGATATGACATCTACCACTCTCTTGCTGAAACTTAAGTTTACTCGGAAAATGCAAAACCTTTAACTCTGTGAAAGTCACAGCATTTGGATACTCATGTAATTATACCGAGCCACAACTTAAAATTGAACAGAAATCATTCCCCTAGGAGGCTAGGAAAGTAGAACTGAAGTTAAGAAAACAATCTGACTTTAGAAGGTGACATTATTATGCAAAATACCAAATTGAAGTTAAGATACTTATTTTGGACGGGATTATTTGCACATCAATTCTGCACCACAAATCCGTAGAGAATAGCTGTCATTTTCTAGGGCGGTAAATGAGTTGAGAGCAAATTAAAGCTTCATAAGCTTGAGCTCGAGCTGTTATATAAAGAGCTTCCTAAACAATATTTGAGCTTTGAATCAAATTATTACTCAATTCCATCGTCAAAAACAATTCCACCATAGTAATTATAGTGTATAAGAGAACAATTTTTATAAATAGGCAGAAGAAATTAAAATATCAAGGACCAGGAATCCTCATAAATAAGATGGATTACACAATAATTAAGAAAGAATATCATCCTATCATCGCTACAAATCTGATAACGTTAACCCAGCAGAAAAACCAGTAGCGTGGGCTCACAGGGATGACAGGAAATCGAATCAATCCCACAAGAACTAAAAAATAATTCATTTTCATAGAATATTTACTTTTGGAAACTATATTATTCTCTGAAGAATTCTGATGATGAACTTCATGTCATCATATCATATGTATACCTGTGAATCTATAATTACATAATTCATGAATATGTGCATGTGATTATGCTTGCATGTTAATGTGCACATACGTATTATGTAAAAACAGATGTCATTGGAGCTTAATTGAGTGAACTTGATTTTTCACGTCTAGATGATATTGGTTCATATGGCTAAATAGACAAGTAACCCTAAGCAATATAAAACAAGATGAGCTATACTTGGTTATATCACTTATTTTACCAACTTAAATTTCTAACTTGGCCACTGTCCAGCGTGAATCATCAAGTAAGAGAGTTGATTTTCTATGAAGCCCCCAGGGGTGAACGTGCAGCGTTTAAAAATGCATAATTGGACATTGAGGCATTTTACCTTTAAGAACGCAAAACATAAGCCTCACTTTGAGGCGTAAGCATGACAGCTAACTAATAAAATAATGAAAAAACGTAAACTTACAAAAATGTGATCATAATAAACCACAATAATAGAACAAATTAAAAACTTAAAAGCCCAACTTGCAAATAAACATAAAATATATCAATAAAGTAGCAAATATAAATTCTCAAATCATGTGACAAGATTATAATTTACTACTAGAAAATAGAATAATTCAGAAATCTTCTAGATCATCACTACTAATAGAATCTTCAAATTATTTGATTTCCAATCATCCTCTTTGTCACTATTTGTTTCTTTTCAATTTTTCTTATCATCCTCCACTTGCAATAGTGCCTTCCCTCTCCATTTTCCTTCCATGTTTAGGTAGAAATAAAAAATATAAATTCTAGGCCGTAAAAAATAGCCCTAAATGCTAAGGCTTGTAATAAAAACCCGGAAAAGACAAGACAAACAGACAAAACGAATTAATTGCCCTGATGTTTAGCCTTGAGATGTAAGCCTCACAAATAGCATTTAAGGCGCATCTTTGAGGCATCCAATGAAAGCCTCACGCGATGCGGGAATTGATGCTTCAGTCTCAATAAAAAAATTAAACAGTGAACATGCAGAGTAATTTTTCAAGCCATGGATTTCTATGCAACTAGCAACAGCCTCCGAATAATAGTGACGATAAAATACACCTAAGAAAAATAATTATCTCAAACAAATTGGTTCACAAAGACTACAACAATATCAATGCATTCACAATTACAGCTTTGTTTGAGTTCAACCATATTACGATTGTCAAGATTATAGTGCCCAACAACATAATCAGACAATAGAAATCCATGACCAGAAGGATGAAGTGAAATGAAACATTGTCAAACGCATTCATAAAAGGCCCTAGTGGATATATTAATCTCAAGTGGGATGCATAATCTGATATTACAGCACTCACTTCCTCTGGATCTCTGATCTCCAATAGGCTCACTGACACCTCTGTTCAACTGTATATTAGAAACATTAAAAGATATTAAAAATTGCATAAGATAACATTCCTTCAATTCAGTAGGTGATTAAAAAGCTAATTTACCATTTCACGAGCACATTCATCTAAAAATGGTAAAATGGCTAATTATAAGCCAATATTAACAGAATATTAGCACCATGGTGGATATTAAACACGTGAAAGTACCACCAATAAATTACCACATCAATGTCAACCCGCAAAATATAAAATATATAAAAAGAAAAAATGTTTACAATAATGTCTTAATAAAAGGAATAAAAAATATGGGAAAGTCAAAGATTAAACGTAGAGACCAATATCTTTATTAAGTCAACTCCCCCTACCCTTCCAAAGAGAGTTGGGGAAGGGATCGATTATAGGGAAACCACAGCCTAGGAAACATTGAAAAGACCATCTCTGAGGATCAGATTTGACATTCAAAACTAATTTACTTTGTGGAACTATGGCGACAATTTTCTGAATATATGAAGACAAACCTTTGAAAATGTGCTAGCTAGATCATCAATTTCAGACAAAGAATCCAGTGCTTCACCCTGCAAAAGGCAAAATTAACATAAGCGCAAAAAACCAAGCATTCAAGTATTCATAATCAAAGGACATACTTAATAACACGTGATTATCAAGTAAACCTTCCCTTAACATGGACATATAAATAGCGCATAGAGGTGCATGATTATTCAAAATCGTGCATTTAGTGTCCTTAATTATTTAGTCGTGTTTCTAATTTGGACAGCCTCAGAAAACACCATTGAAATTATTTAGGAAGTTATTTTATCTCAGAACTTTAGTAATTTAAACTTATGGAAGAAGGAAACAACAAACGTGCATTATCATCAAAAAAGTGAATAACAAGAAATTTTAAAAACTTAAAAAAGAACCTCTTCTCTGTCCAACAGGAACTCTTCATCATCAAGTCCAGCCAGAGGGGGATCACCCTCTTCATCTTCCAAACCCCCTAGCTCAACTTCCTCGACTACATTGTTATCGAAGAATGCATACTGTGATGCGTCAAATACCGCATCTCCTGCAGAGCCAAACAAATTAAGCAAAAATGGTCCCTCTCCAAACAATTTCTTAAAGGCTTTAAACCATATGATTAAAATGATTCGTGTCTCCTCAGGCACAAAAGAAATTTTAATATTTAGGTAGCAAAACATGCATTAAGTTGTGGTGTGAAGGCGTAGTGCAAGGTAATAACACATTCTGATTCCAATAAACTCGTCTGAAAATTACATTAACGTGTTAAATCTGCCAAAAAGGTCGCACAAAACAACTAATGCAACGGAGAATTAAAAAATTAACCAGCTAAGCTATAATAACAGGTCAAACCCTATACATCTTATTGTTAAATCCTTGAATCAACTGAAATATTACAAACCATTTTTCACCCAATCCAACATCCACAGAATAAGGTAAAGTTAAAAATCATGAGAATTGAAGTCACGAGTTATACACAGAAGCAGATTTATAATGCAAATTAAACACGAAGGCTATCGAGTAAAAACTAGTAGCTAACCTGTCGTATTTGCACCAAACGGTTTAAGATTCTGAGGATTTGAGGACTCTTCAATACCGCCCCCACCTCCAAATCCATCCATCTTAATTTCCCCTACTTAAACACAAAACTCAGATAATATTCTCGCCTATGAAACTAGCAAAAACCAAAATATTTTCTTTAACAAAAACCAAATATTAATGCCTCCGCAAATTGCAGAAAAATGGATTAGGGACCTAATTCTAAAACCCTAGAAACCGAGGCTCGATATGAAGGGGTCAAACTGTCACGCTAATCAAAGAAGGAGCAAGAGAACGCGAACAAATTCTAGAATTTCTGAGGTGATGTATCTGTACAGTTAAATGGACACAAAAAATTTATCTGCTAAATAGAGTAAAATTTTGACATTTATATTTTATTTTTTGTTCCCAGTGCAATTCACGAAATTTCTCTTTTTAGATAGAGAATTTGGAATTGTGAAATAAGCTTATTTTGGGCTCCATTAAAATAGTTTAATAGCAGAAAATTCCCTTATAAGCTCCCGTTTGATTACATTAAATTAAATTTTTTTTTTCTCTTTACTATTTTTAAATACATAATCTTTCATAAAATAATATTACACGTAAATAAAATAAAAAAATTCATTTTCAACCAATTATTCTCTAAAAAAAAAATTATTTTACCCATTAAAATTTAAGATGGGGGCCAAACGGGAATGTTTTCACGTGCAATATACCTAATACTTTGAAATACTTTGTGTGACATCGTCAAGATTATTAAATTTTTTTCCTGTTAAAAATAGTAAAAAATGTCAAAATTTAAAAAAAAATGATTGCAATTTCAGTACCCAAACTTTTTATTTTTTTACAAATTAAATTCAATTTTTTATGTGCCGGCTATAATCCAAAATCTTTAAAACTATATTTTTCACCCCACTCCACCCTACTTCATCTTCTTCCCCAAAAATGTAGGAAAAATTTGGCCTCCATTATGTTTCATTTTTTCTTTTATTTTTAATCACACAATTTTTCATAAAATAATATTATACTTAAATTGAAAATTTTTTTTTTTTTAACCACACATTCTTCAAAAAAAAAATACTATTCCAAACAAAAATTTAGAAAAAATGAGAACCAAACGAGAACTTAAAATCAGAGTTTTAGAGAATTGTGAATCTGTTAAAATATCAAATTGCTCTTTCCTCAAATCTTTATGGCCGCAAATTGCCTTTTTCTAACAACCCAAATGAATTTATGGCCGCAAATTTCATGACCCTTTGCAATTTCATGTAATTGTTTTACAATAAAGGTTGTCATACTTCCAGAACAAATGTAAACTACAAATTTTGGTCCCTTGGAGTTGATTTCATTGTTTATAGTTTTTGGATTTGTGGAATAGATGTGGAGTGTGTATGCAGAGTGTGAAGACAAGCCAAAGCATGGTAATATACACAGTTCAATGCTCCCACACTTTCCATTTTCCCTGCAAAGCCACTCGTGTAAAGAATCAAAACTCCTTAATTAATCCAGTTTGCAGCCCGGAGAGATGTGCCTTTACTTTCCAATTTCCGACATCCATAAACTTCAAGAACAAACACAATTTTGATGAATCCAAATATAATAGAGTACAAATAGAGCAATCCCCAAAAATTAACCAACAAGAAACGAGGGCATTCAATGATGATAAGCCATTGGTTTCGCCCAAAAAGTTTATTCATATTCCATAAGCTAACGAGGAGAAAAATTTGGCTGTTGAGGTAGAGGTGAGTGGTGATTTCCTGCCGAGTGGGAAAGGCCGTTGTAGGCGATGGTGATGGCGTGGCCGTGTAGGTGGATTTGGGATTGGGGAGTGATTTTGGAGTTAATTTGCATAGAGCAATTTTTTAATTTCATATGGGTAAGGCATTTTTTAATATGTTAATAAAGTTTTAAAGATTTGAAATTGTGGGTAGCATATTTAAAAAAGAAAAATAAAATTGTATTTAATATGTAAATAAATAAAAAAAAGTTTGGGTACTGAAATTGCAATTATTCATTTTTAATTTTGGCGCTTTTACCCTTTTTAACACAAAAATCTAACAGATATTGACGATATGACATTTTTTGCACAAAAGATTTCAAACATGGAGGTTTCTACAATTTTCAATAGGTAGAGGTACATCGCACGTGAAAACGTTTACAAAGATTTTTTTGCTATCAATCCATTAAAATATTTTTTTGAGGAAGAATATATTTTGAAATAATAATTTTTTGAATAATGTATGATTAAAAAGGGAAAAAATAAATTGGGTTTATATGTAATATTATTTTATTAAAAAATATGTTATTAAAAAAAAATACATTCCGAATAAAATGGCCCAATATATGGAGAAAAATTGCACTATTGGTCCTCAGTATATTGACCTAGTAGGCAGCAAATGATCCAATATATTTTTCAAGGAGCTAGTTTCCTTGACTTTTGGCACGTAATCTGCTTTTGAGTTTAGATTGATGAAAAAGGATAAAGCTATATGTACACCTTATGGTGTACCAAATAGCTTACACCCCTCTCACATGTAGAGGGGTCTACGAATATTTTAATATTCGTGAGCCCCTCTCCATGTGAGAGGGGTGTAATATTCGTAGGCCCCTCTACATGTGAGAGGGGTGTAAGGGATTATGTACGTGTAGACTAACCCGATGAAAAATGCTATGTATTTTTTTGTACACATTATTGTACCCAGTTCTCTCACATGAGAAGGGGTCTACAGTGATTAAAATATTCGTGAACCTCCTCTTATTTGAGACGGCTATGTACAAGAACTGTACACCAATCTCCTTTCTAGATTGATTGATTCATATTATCAGGATGGTTCCCCTGTCTTTTGCTTTTTGTGAAGGTTATCGAAGTTCGAATAAAGGTGGACCTAAATTTTTTAAATTGTTTAATTTTATTTTTAGGAAGAACGTGCGATTAAAAAGTAAAGAAATTTTATTGATTTGTGTATAAAATATTTTATTGTGTGAATGTGTAGTGAAAAATGATATTGTAGTAAACAAATTAAAATTTTAAAGAGTGCCAAACAGAGACTTAGTAAAAGACGCAATCCATGTTGAAAATAAAAGTTCCATGAACTACGATCACAAAAAATTTTGTTTTGCTGAATTAATTTTCACTACGTTGAATTTGACTGACACTTACACGCGAGATTGAATATTTGAGCTGTGTTTAACTAGATATAGAATTTACTTATAAATAAAGTCATTTTGTCAAATGTGTTTGAATTTTTTATTGATTCAAAAGGTGTCGAGAGATATAATTTTACATCGAATAAAGATGAAATCGTAGACCAATTTATAATGTCTTAAATTATTCATTTTAATAATGTTGACTTTTTAATATGGACTTTCAAGTCTTAACATAGTATTAAAGTCTATTAAAGCTCCAACGAGCGATTCGATCAAAACTTAACCAAATGAGCATACGAATTTTAAGATTGATCTGTTCAAACGAGCTACCATCTTGCGGGAGCATGTTAGATTAAATATTCTCATATCGAATAAAGATGAAAACATAGACTAACTTATAAAATCTTGGACTACTACTCTTTACAAGGTGAACCCCCTCAAGTCTTAACATGGTACATCTTAAAATGTCAACCTTATTAAGAAAAATAGCACAAATCCTTATAAATTGCTCTATATTTTTATCTTTATTTGACGTGGGGTATTATCCCTTCACAATTAACATGCCCCAGGGAAATGGTGGCTCGTTTGTGCAAACCAATCTTGAAATTAGTATACTCATTTTTTGAGTTTTAATAGGATCAAATTGCTCATTAAAGCTAAATGTGCTCTGATACCATGTTAAGATTTGGAAGTATATTTTAAAAGGTCAATCTTATTAAGATGAGTAACACAAGATCTTATAAATTGATCTATATTTTCATCTTTATTCAATGTGGGAATATATCCCTTAACAAAAGGCACGTTCACTTTGCTTAAAAATAAGTGTTCAAAAATAAATCACCTAAGTTGGCATAAAACGGTGTATTATATTGGAATATTGAAAGATGACTCACTTCTTACAAAATCGAAAGTTTTGATAATTCAATTGCTACAAAGTAACTTGGTGACTACATTTTACATAGGTTGGACTCCAACTATAATCGGCATGAGATCTCGAGAGTTACAGTAACTTCAAATTTCTAAATCAATACGATGTTTGTTGATCTAGTTCAGTGTTATGTTAATAATTTATTTATTGTGTGTTGTGTAGAGATGATCTTAACTCGATATTTGAACACTTTTCACTCTTCCATAACTGTTTCCATCATTTTTGTGCATCACGTTGGTTATGTAACACTCGAACAAAGCAATTTTTATTTTCAAATAATGTGTGTCGCATTTGTACAAGAGTTTTCCTTACATCACCTAACTGCTATTCATCTTCAGGTTGTCACATGCTGACAATTTGATTTGACATGACGAATACAAGAAAATGACATTGGAAAGGATACACGAATGACTTGATTCTAGTGTAAATTGAATGTTTATTGCACAATAATCTCGACTATTACTTACGATAACTTGTTAGCTTTACAGCACTTTTGAATTGTTTCATTTACCGATTGTTTATGAAGTTCAAGTGGAGTTTCGCATTTTTCTAATTTTTTTCTCCAACCAATTTACTCACTAAACTTATCGTATGTTTCAAAAGCGGTCACTCTATTAACTTTATTAAGCCTATGTTTGGTGAGAATTAAAATTAAAATTTTAGTATATTGATTGTTGATTTTGATTTAAATTTAAATTAAAATTTTAATTTTACCAAAGTCGCCAAGTCTCATTTCACGCGACAGGCATCAAACCTCGATGCGAATTAAGTAGCGTGGTATATATTGCAAAACAAAGCAAACTATTTTACAAATGGTCACTGATTTTCAAGCAAAATTCTAAGTTAGTCCTTAAAGTTTTGTTTCCTGCCAATTTAGTAACATGAATTATCAAACATTTCAAAATTGGTCAAAAATGGTTTGCGATTTAAATTTTAGTCAACCCACTCCTTTGAATGGAAACCGGCCACGAGTCCCTTTTAACACACATTTAGGGGTAGTTTGAGCCTTTAAAAAAAAAAAAAAGTATTTACAATAGTGTTATGATAGATAGTGTGTAGTTAAGCATAAGGAAATTTTTTGAGTTTGCATATAATATTATTTTATTGATAAATGTATTTGAAACGTGATTAAATTATTGTTCAAGAATACATTTTGATAGAAAAAATATGGCCTAGACAAGGGCTTAAACATTTGAGATGTAGATATTATGATTAAAACCTGATGGCATATTTTTGAAATTTTTGAGACTTGTGCTGCAAAATTTCCTTAAATTTATGAAGAAAACTCTAAAATTTTCCGTTGATTTTATTGGAGATTATTATTTTCCGTTGATTTTGACAATTTTGGCTGGCATCGTTTACGAAATATTGAGAAAATCGAAGCTTATTAGTTTTTTTAGACATCGATTTTGTCACAAAATTATGTAGCATAGTTTCGACCGTCTTTTTTAACCCACCAAATCGACGAATTTTGACCATTTCTCTAATTCTCTTTCACTTTTACCCTCTATAAAATAATTATTTCCAAATCACGCATTTTGTTCAAAATTGACTTGTAAATAAAAATACGTTAACTAACAAATTTATTTGTAAGCAAAAAATTACTTATAAGATAAAAATACTATTTTGTGTAAAAATAGCCCATGACGTAAAAACTATACTAGTAAGTCAAAATTCACTTATAGCCCCTGTTTAAGCCTCATTATTCTCAAAATTTATTTTAAACTACACTTTCTTCCATAAAATAATTTCATATGTATACTCAAAATTTTATCTTATTTTTTAATCAGATATTATTAAAAAAAAACTATTTCAAAATACACTATCCTCAAAAAACGAGACTCAAACAGGGGGCATAACAATATATAAAATTAGTTATAAGTAAAAATTCACTTTATGCGTAAAAAAAAAAAAAAAATTTAAAGCACAAAATTAACTATTAATTATAAAATTTACTTAAAAGTAAAAATATACTTATAACTTAAATATAAATTATAAGTAAATACTTTAATTTAAAAATGAACTTATATGTAAAAAATATTTATAAGTTAAAAAATTATATATTGATAATTTTATTAATGAGCATATACATAATTTAAAAAAAAAATAGAATAGTTAAATAATAAACTTCTAAGAGCTGAGTATTAATTGGACTATTTTAAATCTTTAAAAGAAATCTGCTAGGCATACAGATGGAAAGCATACATAAATTTTACAGAATAGAGACAAATATATGGGATCCATTTTTTTGGCAATATTTAATTTGTATGGATTCACTCACTATGTAAGTATCTGTACAATTTCTATAAGATTTTTTCTGTACAAAGAAATTTTTCCTCGTGAAAATGAATTATTCTTAAGAGGAGCCTTGATAGGGGTTTACACGTCCCTCACTCCGTTAAAATAGGGTCACCCAGACCTGGACTCGTAAAAGCCACCAAGCATGACCTAAACGGCTAAACTATTTTGCCAAGCCTAAATCGCTCAATGAGTCTGTTCGATATACCGGCCAATTAAGCGATTTATTCAAATTTGGGAAGATTCTACGGTTTCTACCTGCCTCTCGAACTCGTACGAACGAAACCCCAAATTCTTCCGCTCCCTAAATTTACGACGGAATTCAGAAAATCGGGCGAAAATGTCGGTTATGATAGTGACGAGCTTGGGAGACATAGTGATGGACTTATACACAGATCGCTGCCCCTTAACCTGCAAAAATTTTCTCAAGCTTTGCAAGTAAGCGCACACATTTAAATAGTTTACATTTTCGATGCTTGCGCGATTTCGATAATTTTTGCTCTGAAGAGACTAATGACTCGTTTCGTACTGAAATCAGTTGGAATTAGCAATGAATCTATATGCGGGGTTCTGATTTGTTTGAACGAAATCTACTCGTGGTAGCATATTTAGCCGAATATTTGATCTTCTAAATTTTCTTTCTTCTGTTGTATATTCCCTGCATATCTCTACTGATAACAAATTTTATTTGTGGCATATTACATTAGATAACACATCTGTGTTTTGTTCTGTTTCTGATGCAGGATTAAATATTACAATGGCTGCCTCTTCCACACGGTACAAAAAGATTTCACTGCCCAGACAGGTGATCATACTGGAACAGGATCAGGTGGCGATTCTGTATACAAGTAAGAATATTTGTTCAAGTTGATCACTATTGTTAAAGACCCATTTTTAATTATATATATATATATATATATATATATATATATATATCTTATATTGATTCTTTCTCGTGTGGGTATGGTAAAACCTGTTCTAAAAGTTCCTTAAAATTTTCCATTATTTACATATTTTCTTAACATTTCAAATCGAGTTACAATGCAATAACATTTCATAATCTGCAATTTTCAGATTCCTGTATGGTGATCAGGCTCGCTTTTTTGGGGATGAAATTCATTTGGATGTAAAACATTCAAAGATTGGTACTGTTTCCATGGCTAGTGCTGGAGAGAATCTTAATGCGTCCCAGGTACATTATTCTTTCCATGTTCTGTATTCTACTTGAGAAAATTTCAAGTGTTTCTTTCCCTTCTCTTGATATACTGTTAGGAATAAAACTCTGTATTTTATATGCCTAATGGATGCACCTTTCTCCTTTCAGTTCTACATCACACTGCGTGACGACCTTGAGTATCTTGATGGAAAGCACACTGTAAGTTTTCTAATCCAGAACTTTGTGTGCTATAGTATTCAATTTCTTTGAGTCTTTTTTGCTCACTGAATACAAGATGCTCCACCCACCTTCACCCAAAATAAAAGGGGAACACAAGATGCCTTTTTTACTGGCTTTACGTGCAGGATGAACTTGATTTGTTCTGCTCAAGTCATGATAAGTACGTTCTCTATTATCTCCTATGTTATTTTATGAGATCTAGAAAACCATTTTAGGTTGAGTGTCAAATTGTTTACCTTTGAATAGTATGTTACGCTCCTCCCCCTCCCATTAAGAAAGAAAAAGAGAAAAAAGAAAGATGTGTAGTATGTTGATATTTTCTCAACTTTAGGCATTTAGAGTTTTGTTTGCTAGCCTGACAAGATGAAGGGTAGTTTGCCAATGTGGGATGCAACTTCTTGGATGCTTTTTCCGATTGATTATTTATCACATGACGCGTTTTTGTCCAAACAATTTCTTCCAGCCTTTTGGAATAATACAATTCTCATTTCAATCGCCAGGTATTTGGAGAGGTTGCGGAAGGTCTAGATACGCTTACCAGAATAAACGAAGCCTATGTGGATGCAAAGGGCAGGCCTTACAAAAATATTAGGTCACCCTTTATATTTATTGCATTATTCCTCGAATGTTGTACAGTAAGTTGTGCATATTCTTTCAGCAATTTTCTCTCTTCTAACCATCAAATCCAATGTTTCACATAGAATCAAGCACACGTACATATTGGATGATCCTTTTGAAGATCCTCCCCAACTAGCTGAGCTGATTCCTGATGCTTCACCTGAAGGAAAACCGAAAGATGAGGTAATAAATCACTATAAAAGTTTTCTGCTTATAAATTAACTCGCAATGACATTAGACAGTCAAGAATGTATTTTCCACATTTTACGCATGTAGATTTATGGTTTGAAAAGGTCCGGGAAGAGGCTCTTATATTTTGCGTAATGTTATTAGTGTAGAGGACTTTTAAAGACATTGGTAAGGGATATGACCGAGGATCTTACTGTTCAATATTTTGAGAAACAAGTTTGTCATTGTTCAACACAATTCCGGACTTCACTTGCTATTGTTTCAAAATTTTCTAGTTTTGAATGCATGTTAATCCTGCTTCCATCCTCTATTTTTTCTGGATAGAATTAAGGTATTATCTATTAAAGATTTGATTCTTGCCTAAACTAATTATGGCTAAATTTCCTTCTGAAAATAGCAAGTCAAGCCTTTACTTGTATGTTCAGCAGAGAATTGATGTATGTTCTGAGTTTTAACGTAGAATTTGTCTGATATATGCTGCGTGTCTGCACCAGAGGGATGTATGTGGTATTTATGTGATTTTTCTTGTTACTTTCAAGTTAACCTTTATCCTCTTGTTTTCCTACCTCTACATGTCATTGCTTTATTAATGTGCTAAAAAGTTACTGAGAGACGTTATGTTAGGCGAATTTTGTCAAACATGTTTTATAATTGCTCTTTAATTCAGGTTGATGATGATGTGCGACTGGAAGATGATTGGGTCCCCATGGACGAGCAAGTTGGTCCGCAAGAGCTTGAGGAGGCATTTCGTGCAAAGGCAGCTCATTCGAGTGCAGTAGTACTTGAAAGTGTAAGGAGTTGATTCATTATGAGTATATAAACTTTTTGATGGAAATCTGATATTTTTGCTTAGTTGCGCGCTTACATTACAATGTAAAAATTGTCTAACGTGTGTCATAGATGGGAGACATTCCTGATGCCGAAATGAAACCTCCTGACAATGTGCTGTTTGTATGTAAATTAAATCCTGTAACTGAAGTAAGTCTTTCATTTCCTTCTCAATCTGTTTTATTTTTTTTTTCTTGGACAAGAAAATTTTCAAAGGATGATATAAAATTAGTCTTCCTCTGCAGATGAATCGTTATTTACTGTTTACTTGTGTGTCTAGGATGACGACTTGCACACAATATTTTCACGCTTCGGAACTGTAACTTCGTGAGTTTTTAAAATACTCAGGCATATTCAATCCTTATTTTTCCTATGATTTATAATTTCTATTCCTTTCTGATGGCCAACTAAAATTGGCAGTGCAGAAGTTATCCGAGATTACAAAACCGGAGACAGTTTGTGCTATGCTTTTATTGGTACACATATTCTTCTTTCATAGTTACCTCTGATTTCCTTGTCTATCATATCTGTGAGAAGGGAATACTTTCACTTTTCCATGACTCTAGTAGTGTTCGTTTATTTATACACTAGTTTCATCGTGTAATTATTCATTTACCTTGTCATACGTGAAAAAGAATATTTCTGGCTTGAGGATGTTTGCTCGCTTATTTGTCAGTCAGGCTATTTTGTGAATATTTATCTGTAAATGGCCCTATATAGACCATGAACTCCTCCAATTCTATGCATCTGGGTACATAGTAATGCACATGATTTAATTTGAATAGACTCGCCGTATAGCTATGATTGCAAGCTTATGTGCTTGTGTGGATTTCTTTTGCTATTAAGCTATTCTAGTTAGTTTTGATCCAGTGATAGCATGAATTGATTTCACCGTTTAGGCCTCAATAATTTTTTCAAGTGAAGAAAGGGGAGGCTAATGTTTAGGGATAGAGGGATAATACGACGATCCTCTCCAAACATCCCTATTTGATCTGTACGTCCTCCAAAGAAAATAAAAGAAAATAAAGTAAAATTTCAACCTTAGAAGAAATATTATCATTATTCTATTTTCCTTCCAGCTTTATACCTTGACCTGGTGTACTTTTTGACTCGTCAGTGGCCTGTTCCTTTTGTTGATGTTTATACGCTTATTTTACATCTGGTTATTCTTACATCTGTTTCTTTATGGCAGAATTCGAGGACAAAGATGCCTGTGAACAGGCATATTTTAAGGTACAGAATAACTTACTGTTGTCGTTTATGTTTGCTTTCTCCACTCTATCTTCCTACTAATTTGACTGATATTTCTTAGCCATATAACTAGTTCTACCTTCATGTGCTTACCTTGATTTGTTTGTCAGCTAGGATTGATCTAATTCATGCTTCCATGACCTTTGCAAAGTTAATTTTGACAATGTAATTTCAAGAAAATCTTAACAAGATAATTTTTTTTTTTTTTTTTTTTTTTAAATTTTACTGATCTGTCGCAGTATATCCGCACTATACAGTAGAATGAAATTTAGTTGCTGAAGTTTTCTCCGGAAGGAATTATACATTTCAATTTCTAGCCTGAATGCTTATGGGGCTGGGAAAAAATCAATATATATCCTTCAAAGCCATGCTTCCTTTCCTTCTTAAAAAATGTTAATTTCGTTGGCACACCATTTCTCCCAATTAAAAAAAAATTGTTTGTAGTCTGAAGTTAATTTTGACAATCTAATTTTAAGAAAATCTTAACAAGATAATTTATTTTATCTTTTAGAGCGTCAAGTGTTGTGTATACACGATTTCTGATATTTTGTCTCAGAAGTTCACTGATAAATACTGAGCCCCTGTTTAGCCCCATTCTTTAAAATTCATTCTTCCCCAAAACTCATTTTCTACCACACATCCTACCAATAAAATAATTTTGCATGTAAACCCAAAATTTTCCCCCTTTTTAAACACATATTCTCCGAAAAAGCACTTTTTACAAATCTGTTCTCGGGAAATAGGGCTCAAACAGGGGCCAAAGCATGCAATATCAGCTACAGTCAGAAGGGGTCTAGATTTGTATTTTTGACACTTTCATCTGTATTCTTTCTAGTAAATAATCATGCTTACTGAGCTGTCAATCTGTGTTAATTCCGATTTTTAGTTTTTCTATTTATTTCCTTGTTGAAGAATCTCAAAATTTGACTACTGTTTCACTAACTCTTTATCCGTGCTAGGAAAAGAGTGTAAAGATTTACTGGGAAGGAACTTTAAGTTTCTCTGGAATGGTTATTTGGATGTTTATTTTAGTTGTGGCTGTCTCCGTAGAATGGATGCATACTGAAGAAAAAGGATTTCCGATATAAATAAACAACTCATTCTTGCTTATGATTCTTTAACATGCCATCTGGTGCTTTACTATTTGGAGAAGACTTGTTTCATGCCTCACTAATCAGGCAAAACTTATTTATGTCTATTCCTGCTGCTTACGTGACAGATGGATAATGCTCTTATTGATGATCGAAGGATTCACGTTGATTTTAGTCAAAGTGTTGCAAAGCTATGGTCCCAGTATAGACGCAAAGGCCAAGCGGGTAAAGGTGGGCATCTCGTTTTGTATCATTTGATCTGTAGTTTAGTTTGTTGACAATAATTAGTAGATCATAGTCAAAGACCCCAGATAATAAAAGTAAAGAACCACTGACCTAGATAACTATAACGTTGTGTTTGTTCCATCGTTTCTCCTTTTCCCTTTGGTCCCCTTTGCCTCATCTGATGTCGTTAGCTACATGGGATTGTGGTTGCTGTGTTATCTTCTCAAAATAGTTCTGTGCCTGCAAAACTGTTCTTGTGTGGGTTTTTTCTCTGAAAAATGCCAAGACAACAATGGACAGTGTTGTGGACAAATTTTAATTACATCTGAGTCCACTCGAAATGTGCAATTTAGTTGGCGGTTAAAGTTCGAAACTCCTGTCCAGTATCTCTTTCTTACCTCTTTCGCACTTCAGGACCCAACTAGTATCCACGATGGTGTTACCTCTTACAGTCAGTAAGTGGAGAAAGCAATGAGGATGTTTGAGGTTCGTGGAGAAATTTGGATTGTCCTATAACAATCTTCATAAAGTCTTTTTTTTTTTTCCTTCTGATATTTAACTCTATAATTAAAAGGGAATAGTTTTCATCTAGAATTAGCGCCATGTTGCAGGAGGAGGTTGCTTCAAATGTGGTTCTCTTGATCATGTTGCTAAAGACTGCAATGGGGATCCCACCATCAAGCAGCAACATTCCAAGTACATATTGAAGGATGATAACACTCAACATGGTGGAGATGATAATATAAGGTCGATAATAGACCGTGCAACTAGAAATGTCTCTCCGTATTTATCCATTTCTCTAATCTCTCTTGATTATCTGTTCAAGGTTTGAGATGGTATTTGATGAAGATTCTACTGGAAGTCCTGGACAAAGTAAAACCAGAAGAGACCATAAAGCTGAAAATCATGACCAGAAACAACATATGAAACGGGGAAATTCTTATGACCGCAAGAATCAGGATGACAGAAGAAGGGATTCGCATGACTTGCATAAGAGGGGAAGAAACAAAGATCACAAGGAAGATGAGAGGCATGTATGGCGTCAGAGGAGCCCATATGAAGGAAGAGAGAGAGATTACCCAGCAAAAGAAGCATGGGATCGTGGAAGAAAAGCTGATGGCGCTGGCAGCAGGAACAGGGCAGATGAGGAAGAGTATAAGAAAAGACGCGCCGTTGATGCTGACCATAAAGATGAGGGGGAGAAGCGAGACTATGAAAAGAGCCATGCAGATGCTGGTCATAGATACAAGCAGGGTGAGAGAGAGTACAAAGAGAGGCATGTAGATGTTGGGCGTGGAGACAGGAATAACGGAAGAGATTCTAAGAGGAGTATAGATGATGATCTTCGAGGGAGCCACCGGGACGAAGTGAGCTATGATAACGGTAGACGGGGCATCAGAGGAGAGTCAAATAACAGAATGATGCATGAAGATCACAAACGAAGAGGTGAAGATCGGTTTGCCGATACAAGAAGTTCTAAAGATGACCGCATCCGTGACCGTGACCGTGACCGTGACCGTGACCGTGATCGTGGCAGAAGGAACTGAATTTCTCAAACGATTTGATCTCTGTAGACGTGGTTGGACTTATGTAGCGATATGATGTTTGATTCTAGGCACTCAACTTATGATTCCACCCGTTTGCCTTGTCCTGTTTATTTGGTATTACATAAACTGCAGGAGTCTGCATGCTGCCACAGTGTGGAAGGGCACACAAAATATTCCAGATTATCAGATCTCATTGGGTAAAGGGGGAGCTGAAGATAACTTAAGTAGTAGAAATAGTAAAGCTTGTTTCTGCTTCTGGATCTCTTGAAATCCTTGAATTTGAGTTGACTTAAAAAGAACGGATGAAAATTGGAAAATCTCAATGATCCTTCTAACATTCGTACGTTAGTTCCCTTTTATTATTAATTGGCTCATGGATTTACAATGTGCGCATGTTTATGTAAAGATGTGTGAATCTAAGTTGTAATTCTGGTTTTAACGTCTGATAAGAATTTTATTGATACTGAACTGCCCTGTTAATACGTATCGAGTTTGTTAGGATTCAGGCTTTGCAGCCAATGTCACAACTCACATGAAGACAATGAATGCTTTACAGTTTTTGCTCGTCAGTTGAAAATTCACGGATTCATTTATTTGGTGACTTGCATTAATTGTTACCAATTCTTGTTTCTTTTCTTTGTGCCTTGCATTGGAACGTTTGTTGTTGTAAAGATGAATTTGAATCTTTGTAATCTGGGTCCTAGATTTTGAGGAGATATACTATCTAATGTACCGGTGTTTGTCACTTGTGCTTAAAATTATGTCACTTTAATGTAAAATGATGTCAATCATTTTATTCATGGACAACAAATTGGACGGTAGATCACAACTCGTCAATCTCCACCTCCTTTTCGCAGTTCTATAGTGTTGCAATGAGTGCTAAGTAGTTTTTATAACACCAACTTTGGGCCGTTCCCTTTATTTTACTATGCTGATACCGGCTCTGGCCGGTTTTTGGGAACCTTGTACCCACTGCGCTCGGGGTCGGCTGGCTTGCCGGTGTATGTGTGTTAATGTTGGATGTTTTGTGGCATCTCTGAATTGTATTTGATTTTGACAGCTTTTGAATTTGCTTCTAAGCAAAGCACAAAGTGCTCTATTGTATTTGCTTTGAAGCTAAGCGATTTCATTAATCTACTAAAATAGCAATGCTGTGGCCAGCTGTTAGGTGGTCATTGCTGTTTAATAGTAATTGAAACATAATTAGGTCCCAAAGCTTGCCTACCCAAAAATAGGAAAAGTGTAACCAGTGGATTATTATTAATTTTTCTGTAAGTAATTCTAGGAACTAAATAACATGTGCTTCCCTCACCCAAAAAAAAAACACCGATTAGTAAGTTCAAGATCTATGCTTCAGAGAGATTTTTGAGTCATGTTAATAAAGATTAAAGAAGGTGGGTTAGATTTCACAATTTCGTCGAGCTATTGATGATTATTTTCAGATTTAGCATAATCGTTTTCTATGTTAGTGGTTAAGGAAAGAAAGGAGATATAAAGTGTTATTTAGAACGATTGGTTGTCGAAGGTGACTTTCTAAGTTCTTTGCCCAATTTCATCATGACTCAACCTTGGACAGCTAGTCAATTTTACATTTTAACTATTTCTTTCTTTTTATCTTTCAATTGTCCTCTTGCGTGAATTTGGTCAGTAGAACATGGTTGTTTATTTTCTCGGTTCCTAGATTACATGCTTAAAACTCGCTGCCTGTTGGTGCTACCATAAATTACGCTGACCAAGTACTCTACAATGACAGCGAGTCAATATCACATAGACAGCTATCCATCGACAATACTTACAAACATCATTATAAAATTTCCTCAAATGAGCATGGTGAATCCATATTGAAATAATGCTAGTCTTGCTTTACCTTTTTTTTTTTATCATCTTTTTCAATTTGTTAACTTAGGTCAACCTATCGATTTTACCCCCCTCAAACTCACAAGTTGTGACGATGATGATAGAAATTGGAATAGGAATGTCCAGAAATATTAGTATGTAGTTGAATAGTAGCAACATCAGGAGTTGCAAAAGGAAAGGAAGAAAGAAATCTCAAATTATTTTAGGGTTGCACTATCTAGACAAAGATCAGGCCACGAATGGTCTTCTCTTGGCTATCAAATCCGAATAGAACAATCCTCGAAAGTTTAACCAAGGTTTCACATTCAATTGTTCAATGATGCCATTTAATCATGAGTGTTGTTTAAATGGCTTTGGATGCACACTATTCGTGTTCTCGGACTTTATGTGAAGTTCAATATGTATGATATGCACGAAAAGACGAGTTGTTTAAGTCGATGCACCTAAATCTTAGGCACCAATGATTGAAGGTCAGGTTGAGATAGATCTATGTGATTTTAAGTAATTGTGATTGCAATAAGAAAAGCATGTGAAACTTTGGAAGGTTGCAACTCTTGAGAAAATATACACGTGCACACATTTTGTCTCTTAACCAATAAAAGGACTCGCAGCCAGTCAGGTGTCCATATCCATATTAATTTAATTACAAACAAATATATTTTTTCCATCTTTAATAGTTCGATCTTTTAAATTGAATAATTTTTCATAGGTATGAAACACAAACTCCTTTTAATGAAATTTGAAAAATCTCGTGAATTTTCACAAGCCATCTTTAAACCTCATTCAATACTCGAGTTAGTTACAATTTTTTATCGTCTTAACATATACATAAGTGTATTAATATAATCAAAACAACTTTTATCTAAACGATAATATCTGCATACTCCAATCAAAAGTTGGTACACAAGTTAAATAGACAGACGCACCTGAAGAGATTTACTTCACATCCTATCATTGATCTCATCTTCAGACAAGTGTGATATATACGCATTCAGATAATGTTTCTACATAGTATTATTTTATTTTGGATGAATATTGTTTCATCTAAAAAGGTAGAATATCAATTCAGGTGCACAAGTTGATTGGAAAGTCGATTTTACTGTACCATATTAGCTGTCGTGAAAAGCCTTTCACGATTGCCTTTAGTCGTTATGGAAACTCTATTTCCATGTAAGACAAATTAATGACATACATGAATTAAAAATATTAGGCACTATTGAGAGAGAAAAAGAAGAAGAAGTTGAAGTGTTTTATTCTGTAATATGGAGCATCACTTGGAACTGTTGAACATGGTGGTTTGTAAGGAAATTGTAGACATAAGGCCTAAACGATTAGTGCTCGAGGTGAATTCCAGGTCTGATTCCGAGTAAGATAAAGTTTGATTGTGTTTCTTTTATCAACTGTAGTTTTTGAGAAAAGTAATTTTATATCACTCTTTATTTGTTGGTATAGAGTTGTGAATCTCATATATAATCAATTATCCAAGAGGAGAAAATGATGTAGAGCATGATGTTACGTCTACTTCATGATTCGATGTAAGACCCAATCGAATAGTGTTTGTGGTGGATTTTCAGACATCTCCTATCAACTGAGAGAAGTAAATATATTTTTCTACATCATACTGTGTGCCAAACACGCACTAATTTTCCAGATTTTCCAAGATTCAAGAATTACCCTCAAAACTTGTTTTGTTCTTTAATTTACCAGGCCCAATCATGTTGTCCAATTTTCTTGAGAGATAGATTCTTGTACAAGAACCTTGCTAATATATAATTGATTGTGGATGCCCCACCAAAGGAAGATGGCACGGTTACGTCATTCAAAAAATTTGGGTTGTAAGTGGGTCACAAATTCCAAGCACCGAAAAATAATGACTTTGTACCCACATTTTTTCCTCCAATGTGCACTGAGTATATATCAAGATATCTCTCTCCTCACTCTTCTTCCATAAACAAAAAGAAAAACCCACAAAAACACACAGAAACACACTCTCAAGATCCATGAAGAAGATTAATTTGTTACTGAGGAAATGCAAGACATTGTCAAGGCAACTCACAAGAACATCATCGTATAGTAGCTTGCGGTCCAAGTCAACTAGAGAAGAAAAATGGGGTTCTTCTGCAACTGTCATGCAAGATCATAACTATGAAACAATATTTGTCGGAAGTACAAGAAAAAGATATATGATAAGTACCAAGTACTTAAATCATCCCCTGTTGAATGCTCTCATTGAAAAATCGAAGCAGAATGCAGAAGGAAATCTCTCTGTCAAATGTGAGGTGGTTCTGTTCGATCATCTTCTGTGGATGCTTGATAATGCTGAACCTAATCTCACTTCTGATTCTTTGGAGGAATTGGCAGAACTCTATGTCTTCTAAACCCTAGTAAGAATTTATGTATGGACTTGGTGTCTGTCGAGTCAATCTAATTAAAGCTTTCTCGAGTTAATCGAGAATTTGTACTGTAGTAAGAATTATTTGTAGGATTATTCTACTTGGCCACTTTGGTTGACTCTTTGGATGATCCGACCCCATCACTTTCCTCACATGGGGGTCGGGTCCCACCTCATTAAATTTAATATTTTTACCCCCCATGTGAGAGGAGTGGTGGGGTCGAGGTCATCCAAGGGGTCAACCAAAGTGGTAAAGTAGCATGGTCCTTATTTGTATTTGTTGGTTAATGTTAGATTGTGGCTGTGAGTCTTGAAAAATTTCACTAAGATTTTTCAGTCACATTATTATGTGCATTTCTGTTTTATGATTATCAATTCTTTTTTTAAACTTCTTGTATTAAAGAATAAACTCACGGGTCATGATTTTAATTTTGTTTGAATGATGGAAAATATTAATATGGGGAACACTGGCTGACATTAAATTTTAGGGGTGGACTAAAATTTAAAATGAACGGGACGCTGGCTTTTGGGTTAGCTAAATTTATTTTGTGCCAATTTTATGAAAAAGAATTGTTTCATATTATTTTTGAAACCGAACAATTGACACTCTATTAAGAGATACTGTTGCCAATCGTCGGCAAAAAAGTGAAGGTATACAATATAAAGAGAAGATCTCTTCCCCGAATCGGGGAAGAGATAACTTTCCCGATTGGAAAAGTTAGCCTAGATGTCAAATTATTAATATTTTTTTTTTTGAAATTTTTTTGGCAATTCTGTCATATTCTATATCTAATTGTTAAAAAATTTATCCCTTTAGATGAAAATTTTAGAATAAAATAAAGCCAAACGAACACGAAAAGTTAACTAATTTTTATTAACTTTTGGGGTTCGTTTGGCCTTGTTTTCTATCGAAATAAACACCAAAAGGGATAAATTTTTTTACAATTAAGTATAGTATTTGATGGGATTGTCAAAAAAAATTAAATAAATAAATAAAATTTTGGCTCTTAGGCCTTTTTTTATTCGGGAAAAGCTGCTCTCTTTTCGATTCGGGGAAGAGAGCAGCTCTCATACAATATATCCACATGAAATCAGTCAACTACTAATGCTAAAGTAGCGCAGGAAGCGAGTTTATGGATCACCATATTTCATTTTTTGGAAATCACAGAGAGTGTCCAGACGGATGGAGCTAGAATTTTAACTCGATGGGGGCAGAGGTACTTTAGTGCTCGCTTACATTATAATTCTTATTTTTTCTCAAACTTGGGACAACTCCAATGCATGTCTCCCCCCATAAGAGTTACAATGTCAAACAAGAATACTGTATTTGCTGCTAAATTAAAACAAATGTAAGAACCCTTGAGATAATCACACTGGGCCAATAAATTCTGAAATTTGTACTTCTTGAGATAATGTGAGACTGTTGTTTTTGGAGTATTGTATTCTCCTTTAAATAATTTGATGATACTTACATTTGCAAATTTCGAGAATGGAGAGTAACATGATGATCACCAGGTGTGTTCTTAGCACAAATTTGCTCATTTCTATTGTGCTAAAGGTGGTCAACAATCGTCTCCCCATATAGAACGAATATTGTCTTTTAAGAAAGCAGCGTAACAATCAGTAGGAGTCAATAATATATCAAATTCCTCCAATCGATATGATTGTTGAACAATCAAATATAACACATTGTTGCAGAATATGTTCAACACTACTTATTGTTTAAAGAAACTCAACCTCCGTCACGTAAAAATCTCTGTGAAGACGAACACTGCTTGGACATATATCTAAATTCTGAAAGAAATTTTCTTGCGTGTTGAAAGATAAGGCAAGCGAATTTTTTTTTGTTTTTTGTTTTTCGTATATTCGTCACTTTACAGTTTTTAATTGAAAAAATGGATAAAAATGATGACTTTCATAATGTAACGTGAAAATAAGGGTGAAATTGTCAAAAAAAAAAGGTAGAGACGTTTTGCGCTAATTACATTTTAACAATTTATTTGGACATATTTGCATTTTATAAAAAGTTTGGGAGTATAATTGCATTTTTTTCTTTAAATTTATTTATTTATTTAAATATTATGATATATTTGTCATTTTATATTTTTTTTTAATTGAAAAATTGGATAAAAATGATATTTTCGTTATGAAAGGTGAAAATATGGGTAAAAATGTCAAAAAATAAAAAGTAATGATATTTTGCACAATAACATTGAAAAATAAAGACGTTTGTGCATTTTTAACCTTGACCCGAAGAATTTAAAGCCCAAATTCTAACACGGCCCGCCCAAATAGCTTTACGGCCCATGTTTCTCTTTTCCAGTAATAGCACCCTTTTTCACAGCAACATCTCAATATCGACCCCTCGTGCATTTCTCGCTCTTAGGGTTTATCCGAGGGGGATTTTAATTCATCAACTCTTTGCACTGAAAATCCTCACTCAATCACCCATGGCGAAACCCACCCGAGGTCGCCCAGCTTCACCGTCAGGCTCCTCTTCCCGCTCCCTTTCGCGTTCGCGTTCGATTTCTCGTTCTCCTTCAACTTCACGCTCGCGCTCCTACTCTGGTTCCAGCTCGCGCTCTCGGTCTCGATCTCCTCCCCGTTCTCGCTCTCGCGCCAAATCATTCACCTCTTCCTCACCTTCTCGTAGTGTCAGCTCTCGCAGCCCTAGCCCCCCTCCTCAGAGAAAAAGGTTTAAACATTTTTGTTTACTCAACGTGTATTTTAATATCTAGTATACATTCTTTATATTCAAAATGTTGAAATTTGGGAGTTAATTAACGTTTCTTGATATTTATACTTGGTTGCTCAGAAGCAAAAAGATTAATTAAGTAAACATTATGTTGTTGAGGGAAAATTGATTTTTTTTTCTTTTTTTTTTCATTTGGTCTGGTTTTATTTATAAAGTTAGTCTAGGACTTTAGACTGCATAGTACGTCAGGAAATTCAATGCAGATTTATTTTCCTTGTTCTTAATAGAGCCTAATATATGCAAGCCTAAATTATTTTGGAATAAGGAAGTAACATTCAGTGGGGATGGGCCAAACTTAATAGTTTTTAAAATTAGATTTTCCAACTAAAGTACACATGTTCATGCACCACCCTGAGAAACGTAGCTACGTATTGGATTTTTGGTGCTCAATCTTGTACTTAGGTCAAATATTTTTGTGACTCGATGGAAAACTGGCTCCGCGTGTTATTTTTGTATGCCTTTCCATCTGTTCTTCCTTGCACCCTTTTGTGATGGCTCATGTATATGCGCTGTTCTCATCTATCTAATTGACCGACGTGATATTGTCTAACCTTCTTGTCAACGTGTGTTATTTCAGTCCTGTTGAAGAAGCTAAGCGAGGGCGCTCTCCACCACCATCTAAGAAAACTTCCCCACTGCCAAGGTGCATTATGTTCAAAATGTTCAATTCAACCAAAGTTCCAAGTAGAAAACTTCTGAAATTAACAATCCCCTCATTTTTTAATTCTGCCATTGTTATTCATGATCATTTTTCTTGTTCTGGTTGCCATTTGGACATTCCCCTTTTAAAACCGCTGTAAATTTCAAGTCACTCTCAACATGGAACTTACTGAGCTCTATGGCAAGGAAACTTGCATTTTAAATTTTTAGCCTGCTGGAGTTTTTATGGAATTGATACCTATATTATTATTATTTTGTTTATATACAAAATGCTACTTTGGATATACAAGAATGATAATTATTCTTGTTTGTATCACAGTTTCAAATTTATCTTAGAACATACTAATTGTTTAAGTTATCTTTCAATAAAAGCTCCACATATAGTGTATATTAAATGTGCTCAGCTTCTGTCATTTAACTTTAGTTTGCATATTCACTTCTAGGTTTTTGATCTGCTGCTTATTTTGTAGTCACTTTTGTCTGAAGCTGAATCTGTCCTCTTAAACTTGTGTTGCATTTCTCCATGGCTCAGTTTTATTTTATTTTCTATGGTTCTACAGTTATTTCTGATTGTTTTCTATCATGGATGGCTTTATTATGCTGGTTTTGTTCTGTGTTTGCAGGAAAGCTTCTCCAATTCCTGAGTCACTCGTACTTCATGTTGATCAGCTCAGTAGAAACGTAAATGAAAACCACCTAAAAGAAATATTTGGTACACTCACTTCTTTTTTATTTTCTGAATTCTGTTAGTTGGAAGCTTTTGTTGAATACTGATTGTGCTAGGTTAGAGCAGTTATCCTGGAGCTAGTGAAATTGACTGATACAGTAAAACTTCTATAAATTAATAATCTTGGGACTGCAAAAATTTATTACTTTAGATGGGTTATTAATTTATCAATAAATGAATAATTTATTAATTTATCGATTGGTTATGTGAAGTCATTTCTAGTCAACGCTACAAAAATGTGATGGATGATGAGTACATTTTGTAATATTCTAGTGAAAATGATACAATGATGGAATAGTATATTATCGAAGAGATTTCTGAATATGCACAAAAAAGATGATCATAACTTAGATAATAGTTGTGTTTTACCAATGGTTTCTCCAAAAGTTTGAGTGCAAAGAACTTTAGATGCATCTTTTAGAAAAAATAAATAAAATTGAATTGGTTAAATAGAAGTTGTCTAGTAAAAAGTTTCTTAATAAGCATTTTAAATTTTTTACGTATGCAGCAAATTAGTTGGTGGCATAGACAAAATTTCTTTTGTTTTAAAAACTAATAGGCAGCTTTTGTGGTGGTCTTCTTATTTGCGCCTTCTGGCAGGTTGGGTTTCTTTTCCTTTATCTCACTCCCTCTTTTGTAGGTAATTTCGGTGAAATTGTAAATGTACAGCTGGCAATTGATCACGTCGTAAGTTGTTAAATTCCCATATTCTGTGAAAGTGTCCGAACCATTTTTTACCTTTTAATTTTGGATTTGTTAAATAGCTGCTTTGTTGCAGGTTAATATTCCAAAGGGATTTGCATATGTTGAGTTCAAGAGTAGAACTGATGCTGAGAAAGCCATGTTATTTATGGATGGCGTATGATTTCTTCAAGATGCTCTGCTGTAGTGATCAGTTATACTTTACTGTAGTGAAAATCAATTTGCTCTGCTGATGTTAATGCAGGCCCAAATTGATGGGAAAGTTGTTCGAGCCAAGTTTACATTACCTGAACGGAAGAAGGCTTCTTCACCTCCTAAAGCTGTTGCAACTACTTCGAGGAGAGATGCCCCTAAAGCTGATGGTGTTGCTGCAGATGCTGACAGAGATGGACTAAAGCGACCTAGAGAAGGTAGGATAATTCTGTATGCCCAATATGGAACAGTATCTTATTCTTCGTTCTGTTACTAGTATTCGTTTTACCAAATTTCCTCAATATCATCAGCATCTCCTCGGCGAAAACCTCTTTCTCCACCTCGACGGAGATCTCCTGTAGCACGCAGAGGTTCTCCCAGACGGGGACCAGATTCTCCTCCCCGGCGACGCGCAGATTCTCCAGTTCGTCGCAGAGTTGATACTGCTTATCGACGAGGTGACTCACCGCCTCTCAGGAGGCGGCCTGCATCTCCTCCCAGAGGCCGTTCTCCCTCCTCTCCACCAAGGCGTTATCGATCACCTCCCAGGTTGGGGTCTTTCAAATCTTCTCTCATTGAATTGATTGCCTTCAGTTATTATCTTTTATTAGGGGGCAGCTTTTGACTTGTCTAGTTTTGAATAGGGCATCTCCCCGTAGGGTACGTGGTAGCCCTGTTCGACGACGATCTCCACTTCCTCCAAGGCGACGGTATGTTAAACTGCTCGTCACAATGTCATCATCACCAGCATTCTTTTAGATAATTTCACGAGAAAAATATTGCATTAGTTAATAAAATGTTGTCCAATTTGATGCATTAACTGCTGTTAGCTTTGTTTATTTAAATATGCTTTTCAATTACTCTTGAGGAACATGCATACTACTAGTGTGTACAGGACAAACATGTGGGTCTTTCTTTAAAAAGTTTAATGGCAGACAAAGTCTAGCATTCCAAGGACATAGAATTCATGGCTTAAATTGGATCTAAAGATGAAAATTTGCTGCTGCTTTCAGGTGCTCGAGACAGGATCTCAGAAGAGTTTTTTATTCGTTTAGGATTCGATTACTTTAGGTCACTAGGGATTTCGTCTGGGATCGTAAATAGAGCTAGGTGTCAATTTAATTGCTGAAAAGTTAAGAAGCTAGGAGAGGCTAGGAGCCCAGAATGTTCTGAGAGTTTTTGGGTTGTTTAGACGCGACTGACCCTAAAAGCTAAAATGAATATAATTGGATATAGAGAAATTTATTTTTTCAGGTGATATAATATGTTCAATTTGATTTATTGTCAGCCTATCCTTGGTTGATGGAAATAAACTTTTGCGGAACATTGATTATGCCCTTGCCCATTAGAGCTATTAGTTTGGGATTTGTTTTATATTCAAATTATTTTACTGTACTTGTATATAGGTAGTGTTTCTTGAAACGACAATAGTTTTGCTATCAATTTTGCATCATGCCTCCTGTGTTTTATTTTGTCCTCTGCAATCATGGGAAAGTTCGTTTGTAGTTCTCCACGAAGAGCTCGAAGTCCTCCAAGAAGGTCTCCAATTAGCCGTCGACGGAGCCGCTCCCCTCCTATTAGGAGGCCAGCTCGTTCACGATCAAGATCAGTATCTCCAAGAAGGTTAAATATTAGTATATTGTTTCTTACCTTCATAACTTTGCAACAATGATTTTTTTTTTTGGTTAAAATAAATATATATTCATTTGATAGTATATTTTTTCCTGTTGATTGTGTACTCATTAATTATGAGATTTTGGGAGACTTTTAAAAAAAAAAATTATTATTTTTCAATATTTCTTTCCTTCTTTCTTCTACGAACATTAGAGGTATGATTAAAATTTCTTTATTTTTCTATTAATTCTCTCTCTCTCTCTCTCTCTCTCTCATCGTTTATCTCTATTTTCTATGAAAAAATTAAGGATTCTTGTAAGTTGTAACTTTTTTCCATTCATTTTTTTTTATGAAAATATCTATTTTTTTATTAAATAATAAAATTTTATATGACAAATTTATAATTAAATGTAAATATTTTTATTTTTAAAAGTATATTATATTAATAATATTGAATATTAAATTTATTTTTTTATCATATATATGTATAATTTTGATTATTATTTATTTAATTAATGCCTTCAATTTTTATTCTTTTTTAAAAAATTTTAATTATATGAGGAGGGGAATTAGAAGGAAAATTGTGGAAATTATAATCTCGTATGTGAAAATTTCACATTATTGTACTGGATCTACGTGAATTCTTCTCCAAATGAAAGTCCTTAAAAAGTCTTTTGAATTCTTACAGTTCTACAAAAGTCTATAAAAATTTTAAAATGAAAGTCTATACAAGTTTACGAAAGATTTCCACTAATTCTATGCAAATCTATGAAAAATCACGAAATCCACGAAAATCATCACTTAAAAAAAGTCCATCAAAGTTTTAAAAGTCTCAATTGAATACACCCCCTTTAAAACACAAGTCAAACAATTTTATGCAAGCATAAAACATGATATGACTGTGATGGACTCGCACTTAAGTCCGCATCAGCATTGCTTTATTTTTCAATTTTTGTTCTATTTATTAAAAATATATGGTATCTATAATGCCTCGTTATGATGTCATGACTTCTCATGCCTATGAATTATCCATCCTTGCAGAGGGCGTGTACCACCACCTGCCAGACGTGGTAGATCATCTTCCTACTCTTCATCACCTAGCCCACGCAGGGTCTGTGTCTCTAAAAAAAATTTTATCGAAATATTATTTCGGTTTAGTATCTAATTGCAGCTCCATTTTCTGAATTTGTTTTCAGGCTCCACGGAGGGTATCTAGGAGCCGCAGCCCGAGAAGGTGTGTTTTCTCGTATATGTCCTGGTGAAATCATTTGCTATGAATGATTTTTCTTAACCAAGAATGAAATACATTTAACTTCATGAAAGCTAAATGGGTTTCATTAATTGGAATTATGCTAGTGATTATTAGCATTTATCATGATAGCATTTTCAAAAATTTGAGGTCTTTCTATTAGAGGGATTGCTTCTTTTTTTTCTTACTCATTTCTTGTATAATTCGTGTTTGTTCTTTCAGGCCGATTAGAGGGAGGAGCCCTAGTAATAGCAGCAGCAGTAGCTCGCCACCCCGTAAGCCTTAACTTAGGGGTCAGTTCTTGCGATGAAGAGCTTTCTGATGCACAATTTGGTCACTGTCAAATTTCTGTACTATTGCATGAGCCAATAATCCTAGACGGTGCTTAATGGTTGAATCAGTTGATGCATTTCTTTCATGCTGTAAACTAAATTAGTATGAAATTCTGGGGGAGTAAACCTCGTATTCTACTTAATCTTCAACTTTGGTGTAAGAACAAATACCAGACCGTTTCCTGTCTATAACCTTCTCATCCCTGCTAGTTCACAGCAGGAAGTTTGCTTGTTATAGTGGGGTTATTTGTGCATGTTTGACTGAGAATATACTTAATGAAGGGCTTGCATTTGATTAGCTGGTGATTTTTATAATAAATAGTTTTTTCGTTCATCGAAGCGTGAAATAGGGGTCAAACCATCTACAATTATCTCAAGTAGAATATTAATTTTGTACGTAAAATTTATTGGGGATAATGAAAGACTGCACGTTTAAAGAACGAATTTTTTTGGGAAAGCAATGTTGATAAATTCGCTTCCCCTTCTAGAAATGATATTAGGCCCCTGTTTGCACTACTTGGGAAAGTGTGTAGGGATGTACTAGATGCCATTGGCTTTTATTTGAATCTGCATAGTTCAACAGTATAAATCACCGACTTATCAACAATATAAATGACTTGATTGTTAATGTTGGCTAAGCTCACTTATCTGGATGAGGAGATGTATTCTGGATGGGATTGACATGCTTGGTTTTATTTGACGTTTATTGCGAATTGTACGAAGATGGAAATATATTTAAGGTTAACATGGTTAGTGGGGATCCCAAATTGTCAAAGGGCTACGGTTCTACGCGTGTCCTTGGCTTGAATGCTGTCTTATTGACCTTAATAATCGGATAAGTTCCATTTAACTTTGAGAAGGCACGGCTTCAAATCATTATATGCTGTTTCTTGCTGAAAAACTGTAAAATCAAGTTTTCTTTAATTTGGCTAATATGCTAGCAGACCTTAGAAGTTTTTAACAACAGGTCCTTGGATCCATGAAATGCTGGTACAGGATCCGTGATGTCCGTCATAAGGAAGAAGAGAAACAATTCAAGTTGTAAACCTCTTCCACCTTCAAAGAGGCTCCGGCTTGAGGCACAAAGAGTTCTGAAAGAGAGCGTTATCAAACTGAGGTTCTGCACCCTGAAGGAGTGTGAAATACATGTCAACTCACATGACAGCCCATGTTCAAATATAAGAATGGAAATTGGATGGCCACCAGGAGTTCCATTTGTTCACCCACATGATCTTCCTAACAAGGCAAAGATTGGATTTCTTGAAACATATGAACCTGGTTGGTCCGCAACCAATGATATTGAGTAAAGTTTAATTGGATATGGACAGCTGAATTAACAGACTTCTACCTGCAGTTTTAAGTCCCCTTTCAGCATCTATAATTAATCCACTGGCTTATATGTTTTTAACCTTGTGAGTGCTTGCATTTTTATACCGACACTGCCAGTCTCCTTATACATGATTCTTTCTGTTAGCTAGTTTTCTGTTATAAAGAAGCCTAATTTTTAGCCAAAAGGAAGTCTGATATCCAAAGACACTTATAAAACTGAACGTTGGGAGTTGCACATGTAAGAACAAGATCATGAAGGCAGATAATTCTTGTCTATGTTACAACTACCTTGGTAGAAGTCACCCTTGTTAAAACTGGCTTGTAAGGGGAGGGTACTCGAATCACAATGACACCACAAGCCAAGCTTTAACTCCGCAATTTGTGGACTCATTTAGATTTCATACAGTTTATTCTTCTTTCATAACAGATATACCTGACAGCACATATTTCCCGCTAGACGACTTCACAAAGCTAGTCTTCTAACGGGGTCATCCCTAGATGGGTGCTTCCCTATTGATAAAACTACATTGGATGTAAATCACCCTTAAGGCTGACTTGTAAAGGGGAGCATCTCCGATTGATTATAGCCCACAATTCTAGGGGGAGAGAAAGAGTGAAGAGTCCCTCCCTTCATTAAGGGAATGGGGAGTCCGGGATAAAAGCCACAGTAGAGTAGATTGAAAGATTCATAGTCCCGAGATGAGTGATCTCCTGAGATTATGTCTTCTTTCCCACCTTCTCTCATGGAGAAGGGATCAAAGTCAAGATGGAAAGAGAAAGATCAAAGCCTTTTCTTATAGACGTGAAGATAGTTGAATGCCATCACATGTCTTAGGGAAAGGGCTGTCCTTATAATCAAGCTACCTAATGCCACGCTGCGGGAGGACTCAATTATAATAATTAAGGTTTAACTGAACTTCTGAAAATCTTCTCCTTACTCTTACCAGCATTATAGAAGGTGGAAATACTAATACAATCTGAGTCCTAGCTTCATATAGGGTTCACAACTTTCATGCAGTGCGTTTGGGATTTCCCATTAATTGTAACAGGTTAATGAGTCACCAATTTTTCAGAACTGTCTCCATTAAATCATAGTGTTGGCAACTCTTTGACTATCTGTAGAGTTTAACGCACAAAATGGAAGCAGATTCGCCAAACTCAAAGAACACAAGCAAGAATTCGAACACAAAGTTCAAGAATCTGTAGAGGCGATTTTATTCAACATTGGGCTCAGAATACAAATCATTGTACCCTTCTGTACAAGAACCAAACCACAAAGTACCCAAACCCTAAGAAAATCGACCAAGAAATCGCTACAATAGACCGTAACCACACCACACCACCTTCTCGACACAGCCTTACTCACACAGACGAAGGCACACACTGACTCCGATCACACAGATCAAGGATCAAAACTAGAAGTTTTGATCACAATATACAGATTCACACAGAAAAATGAAGGAGACGAAAATCACAAAGACGACCAGAAGGTTCGAGAGAAGAGGCGTGAAAACAAATGAAACCCTAGGTCTCAAAAGTGACGCTCCAAGAGGTTTTATACACGGATCAACCCACCGTTCGATCAAGGGTGAGATTGACGGTCCAGAGCAACTCCAATGATCAAGTTAATGGGTCACGGGTTTTGGGCCGGTTCATTGTATTATCGGGCAATGGCTTTAGTTGAAAATATTTCCAACAGCTTTGGGCTAAGCCCATTTCATCATTGCCCTTAAGTTGAAATATGAATGACAAAAATGGCACATTCAACAATCTTCCCCTTGATGCCAATGTCATAAGCATCCAAACACATAAGTGCTTATCAACATCAACTCCAAGAAGAGCACAACCTGCAGGAACACAAAATTCACCCAGAATTAATTCTAAGAATTTGTAAACAAGATTTAAACTTGGTAAGAGGAAGTACCTTTGTTCCCATATCGGCGGGATTAAATTGTGTAGGAATTTTCTCAAGTAATATGGACTCCTTATGAACTATATCCCTAATGAAATGCATCCTAACATCTATATGTTTTGTTCTATCATGAAAAACAGGGTTTTTACACAAATATATGGCACTTTGACTATCACAATAGACAACAACAGGATTATGCAATTCATTTAATTCACTCAACAAGCCTTTAAACCAGAAAGACTCTTTAATAGCTTCGATAGCAGCTTCATACTCAGTTTCGGTAGTAGATAAGGCAACAATAGACTGCAATTGAGATTTTCAACTAATGCAAGTATAACACAAAGTAAATACATATGCAGTGGTTGATTTTTTATTATACTTATTACTAGCATAATCAGAATTCACATATCCCCTTAACACAACTCCCTCTTTACAAAATTTAAAATGCAATTCTAAGTCAGCAGAACCTTTTAAGTACCTTAAAAGTCATTTTAAAGCTGTCCAATGTTCAGGACCAGGATTAGCCATAAACCTACTCAAAATGCTAATAGCATGTGCAACATGAGGTCTAGTATACACTATAGTATACATTACAGAACCAACAACATTAGCATAAGGCACCTTTTGCATGTGTTTGATATCAGATTCATCATGAGGACATTGTTCCTTACTCAACTTAAAATGACAGGTAAGAGGCAAAGTAACAGGCTTAGAATCATGCATAGCAAACTTGGATATCACCTTTTTAACATAATCAGATTGTGTCAAAAGAAGATATTGTTGTGATCTATTTCTTTTAATGTCCATTCCTAAAGTTCTCCTAGCACGACCTAAGTCTTTCATTTCAAATTCAGCACTCAAAGCCATTTTAATGTCATTTATATCACTTATTTTCTGTCCAATTAACAATATATCATCAACATACAAAAGTAAATAAACAATCACATCATTCTTATCATTTCTTTTAAAATATAAGCAATGATCAAAGGCACTCCGCACAAAGCCAATAAAAGACACACAATTGTCAAATCTAATATACCATTGCCTAGGCGATTGTTTCAAACCACATAAAGACCTGTTTAACAAACAAACATAATTTGGCCTTTTAGAATCAATGAAACCTTGTGGCTGAGCCATATAGATAGTTTCGTCTAGGTCACCATGTAAAAATACAATTTTTACATCCATTTGTTCAAGTTCAAAATCATATTGGGCAACCAAAGCAAGCATGACTCTTAGGTAGTATATTTCACAATAGGAGAGAAAATTTCATTATAATCAATATTAGGTTCTTGTGTAAACCCCTTTGCAACAAGTCTAGCTTTGAACCTAAGAGACTCTTTAGAAAAACTACCCTCCTTAATACTATAAACCCACTTACAGTCCACCAAAGACTTATCCTTAGGTTTAGGAACTAATTTCCAAGTATTATTCTTCTCAAGGGACTTCATCTCCTTTTCCATAGCACTGAGCCACTCATTTGATTGTTGACAACTCAACGCCTCCTCATAAGATTTAGGCTCCTTAAAAGCTAAGTCTTGAAAAGACAAAACAGCAAAGGATTGATAATCACCCATCCTAACAGGTTCTCTAATCTCCCTTCTAACTCTATCACGAGCACGTTGATAATCACACAGGTGATCAACTTCATCACCTACCAGGTCATGTTCATCCCTTTCAACGGGTTCATGAGGTCCAGTAACCCTTTCATTTTTCTCTTCCACCTCATTTTCAACTTGTTCCTCCTCAACAAGTTCAGTAGAATGTTCCAGTTCCACCTGCACACCAGTATCTACAAAATTTTCATTTTCAGAAACATCAACAAGAGCATTTTTACTCAAACATGACATTTCAGCTTCATTAAAAATCACATTTCTGTTGGTTATCATTTTAAAACCCCTCTCATTCCTAGTCCAAAGTCTATATCCTTTTAACTCCTTCAGGATATCCCATGAAAACACATTTCTGGGATCTCGGCTCTAATTTTCCTTGACTTTGGTGAGAATATGCAGCACATCCAAAGGTTCTTAAAATGGTATAATATGATAATTTTCCAAACCAAACCTCCTCAGGTGTTTTGTCACCTAAAGCACTAGAAGGGGTCTTATTCACTACATATACAGCTGTCATAACAGCCTCACCCCAAAGGACTTTAGGGACTCTAGAACTGATTATCATGCATCTAACCTTATCCAAAATAGTCATATTCATTCTTTCAGCAACTCCATTTTGTTGAGGAGTATAGGGGACAGTTTTATGCTTAAAGATCCCATCTTCTTTACAAAGTTGATCAAATTCTGAATTACAAAATTCAAAGCCATTGTCTGTCCTTATAACTTTGATTTTCTTATCCATTTGATTTTCAATTAAAGTTTTCCACATTTTAAACTTTGCAAAAGTATCTGATTTATGTTTCAAAAGATAAACCCAAACTTTTCTTGAAAAATCGTCAATTATTGATAAAAAAATATTTATTACCACCTTGAGTGATAGTAGAAGATGGGTTCCACAAATCAGAATGAATATAATCAAGGATAGATGCAGTCTTATGCTGTCCAGTATTAAAATGAAGCCTATGTTGTTTCCCTAAGGTACAATACTCACAAAAGGGAACCTTAGAGATCATATCCATACCAAATGCCCCTTTCTTATTCAAAATATGCAAGCCTTTTTCACTCAGATGTGCAAGCCTATTATGCCATGTTAGGGTAGCATCTATCTCAGCACTAGAGGACTCAGCTACGTGGGCTATAACACTAGCTCTAGTGACATATATGTCATTCCTCTTGGTACCTTTGAAAATAACCAAAGAACCTCTAGTTACTTCCAAACTATCATATCCAATCTTGCCATAAAGACCTATGTCATCAAGATTGACCATGGAAATAAGATTTCTATTTAGGTCAAGAACATACCTAACTCTTTCTAAGGTGAAGGTGTACCCATTTTCAAATTTCAAGGTCACACCACCTATCCCTTTAACTTTGCAGGCTGCATTATTTCCCATAACAACCTCTCCACCATTAAGATCCCTAAAATCTTCTAACCAAGGTCTCATAGAGGTCATATAAAAAGTACAACCTGAATCTAGGATCCACTCAACATTCTGATCATTGTCACCTGCAAAATTTGCAATATTCAGATCAGATGTGGGCTCAGTCACCACCTAGACATCGAGTGTCCCACCACCTAAGGGTTCAATAACATTTCCCTCATTTACTTTCATCTCTCTCTGCTTATTCTTTTCCTTATAACTGTCCTTTATATAGTGTCCTGTGTTACCACACCCATAACACTTCCTAATCTCATCTCTAGATTTTAACCTATGCTTTCCTTTCCCCTTCTTAAAATTGTTACTCTTTCTATTCTCCTGATGACTCTGACCATATACTTTCCTATTCATAGGTCTAACTCTCACAAAGAGACTCTCAAAATCCTTCCCGATCCTATCAACCTTAAGTTCTAGTTCTTTACTTCTTAAAGAACTAATCACTATTTCGGGGGTTAAGGTATCTCTACCATACTTAATAGCAAACTTAACATCTTTATACACATCAGGTAAAGCATTCAACAGAATAACAACTTTATACTCATCAGAAACTTTTTCCCCAGTATTAGTGATATCTTGGACTAACTTATTAAAAGTATCAAGATCATCATCTAAGTCCTTAGACATATCAATCTTGAAGCCAAAAAATCTTTCTAGAAGGAATAGCTTATTAGGTAGACTCTTAGACATGTATAGTTCTTCTAGTTTTCCCCACAAATCCTTTGTATTATCAAGTTTACCAATTTTTCTTAACACTTGATCAGACAAATGAAGAATAACAGAGGTAGTTCATCAGCTTCAGTCTTTTGATCATCAGTCATAGTAGCAGGATATTCACTAGTTATAGCTTTTGCCACTTTCTGTTGAACTAAGACCCCTTTCATTTTTTGCTGCCAAATGGGAAAATCCCATTTTCCATTAAAAACTCCAAGTTGAAACGTTGTAGTTGTCATTTGAAAATTTTTAACCAACACAAAAGATTATTTGAGGTCACGGTTCAACAGAAAATTAAAAGATAGATATTTCAACAAAAGAATATCAATTCAAGACAACTTGCTACAAGCACAGTGAACAGTAGATAACAGTGATAATAAGCAGTTTAATAAACCCAAAGAATCAACAGAAGATTAACAGTGAGATTAAACTGGCTAACAATCACAATAGTTCACAAAGAATCACGCAACTGAAATTAAGCAGACTAATAATCAGAATTCTAACAATTTCAAGTGCTAGAATTCACCAGGATTCCGTGAGGTTCAAGACCTCAGGTCAAGGCTCAATTCTAAACACCACACAACCAAGGGGAAAAAGGGTTGATGACCAATGTATAGGTAATATCAAAAAATATCAACACATACAAGGAGTGTCAAGAATAATCAACTTGGTGTATCACATAAGAAGGTTAAGGTTTAGGAAAGTTTTCACCAAGTTGGTTGAAGAACCAGCACCAAGGAGAGATTGGAGACTCTGCAGGCACCTAGCTAGCAGTCCAATCATCCAGTTAGTTTACCAAGAACAGGTTCCTTAATATTTCAGTGACAAAATCTCCAACGAAGACTCCTTATGCACTTAGCAACATTTTGAAAACAGGAACTCGAAACAACAGTGATGGATCTCTCAAGATCTTGTTATGAAAATTAATTTTTCAAGAATCAAATCGAGAGAGGGAAACTCGAACGGCCTAAAGCAAGATCTCAAACCATCTGTAAACGGATCTCTTAAGATCTTGTTATGGAAATTGATTTTCCAAACCAGATCGAGGAGAGCAAGACGCGACACAGCCTATAGAAGGCTCTGATACCACTTGTAGAGTTTAACGCACAAAATGGAAGCAGATTCGCCAAACTCAAAGAACACAAGCAAGAATTCGAACACAAAGTTCAAGAATCTGTAGAGGCGATTTTATTCAACATTGGGCTCAGAATACAAATCATTGTACCCTTCTGTACAAGAACCAAACCACAAAGTACCCAAACCCTAAGAAAAATCGACCAAGAAATCACTACGATGGACCGCAACCACACCACCTTCTCGACACAGCCTTACTCACACAGACGAAGGCACACACTGACTCCGATCACACAGATCAAGGATCAAAACCAGAAGTTTTGATCACAATATACAGATTCACACAGAAAAATGAAGGAGACGAAAATCACAAAGACGACCAGAAGGTTCGAGAGAAGAGGCGTGAAAACAAATGAAACCCTAGGTCTCAAAAGTGACGCTCCAAGAGGTTTTATACACGGATCAACCCACCGTTCGATCAAGGGTGAGATTGACGGTCCAGAGTAACTCCAATGATCAAGTTAATGGGTCATGGGTCTTGGGTCGGTTCATTGTATTATCGGGCAATGGTTTTAGTTGAAAACATTTCCAGCAGCTTTGGGCTAAGCCCATTTCATCATTGCCCTTAAGTTGAAATATGAATGACAAAAATGACATCACATTCAACACCATCCAGAGTTCATCTAAGCTTAAGCTCAAATATATATCCTTCAGCAACCTCCAAGCTAACACAATGCGTCCATCATTTGCCATTTATAGATGATATTATCTTTCATCTTATATCTCCTCCTCAAAATTTGCTCATTTGTGCTGGCCTGTTTTGCAGGAATGTATTTTCAAAGTTACCATAATGCTCCTTTGGTCTGTCTTATGGACCAGGCTAGTTGCTTGGTTTTGCGATTTCTCTCAGATGATAATTTGTAACATAAGAAGTTTGTTTTTTGACACCCATGTACAAAATCTCTGTAAATGCATAAATTTTGAGGACTTGCAATAAAAAAAAAAAAAATTGGTGTTGTGCATCATGACTTGGGTGTTACATTCAAAGCTTGTTTGGATGAATCATACTGTTGATCTCGTCAAGATAGCCATGTAAGAATGTTGTCGTGTCCGCTCGATTGTCAAAAGTGATGTGAAGTGAGAAGGGTATGTTTGGCTCATGTTTATACGATTTATAAACATTTCAAGTTACTTTTTATATACACATTTTGAGCTATCTACTTTTATATAATTCATTTCTATATATTATAATTTAATGCATTTATAAACACTATCCAAACTTGCTTTATATCTCCTTGTGAAATTCAGAGTGATTATTGCTTTTTATTCAGGGACCAAATGACCAATGCTTATGAAAATTTGGTAATTTTGGTGACCTTTCAATATTGATTTTTTGCTAACAAATATTTGATGATATAGGTTGCAAGGATTTTTTTTTTTTTTTTTTTTTTTTTTTTTCCTGTGAGTGTGTTGCCAAACAATTCAATTGCATTTGCCTATCATTTTAATTAATTTAACCTTTATTTAATAATGATATTTTAAAAGTATTAAACCAGTATTTGAAAATTCTTTTTTCTACATACTCATTTTTAACTATACATTCATACAATAAAATATTTTGCATGTAAACTGAAATTTTTCCTTACTTTTTAATTACACTTTATTCAAAAAATTACTATTAAATACATTGTTTTTTTTTTTTTTTCAAATAATGATTGGGCAAACATTTTCTAAAGAGGACCAAAAATTTAATGGGCCGACTCAAAGGCCCACTGGAATCATTTCCTCAACCCAACCCAAACCCCTCGGTAACCAAGGGCTTTACCCCGTACAACCTTCATCACCAGAACATATAATAGAAGACCAGCACAAACCCTAATCCACGCGCACACACAGAGCTCAACGAAAATGGTGAAGTTTTTGAAACCGAACAAGGCAGTGGTGCTACTGCAGGGGCGTTTTGCCGGCCACAAAGCCACAATCGTGAAGAACTTCGATGACGGCACCCGCGACCGCCCCTACGGCCATTGCCTGGTCGCCGGTATTGCTAAGTACCCTAGCAAGGTCATCCGCAAGGACTCCGCCAAGAAGCAGGCCAAGAAGTCGCGCGTGAAGGCGTTTGTCAAGGTCGTCAACTATAACCACATCATGCCTACGCGCTATACGCTAGACGTCGACCTCAAGGACATCGTCGCTGCTGAATCGCTCGTCTCACGTGACAAGAAGGTGACGGCCTGTAAGGATATCAAAGCCAGATTGGAAGAGAGGTTTAAGACTGGCAAGAATCGATGGTTTTTCTCTAAACTCAGATTCTGAGGTGGAAAGTTATAAAATATTGTGTTTTTTGTTATTTGGAAGTTTTACTGTGTTTGATTTGGATTTTATTGCTAGATATTTTGACTGTTGAAGTTCTATAGTTTTTGCTATTGATTGAGCTGATTTTGGTTATAATTGTTATCCATTTTGAAATTGATTTTTTATACATTATAATTCATGTAGTTGGTGAAATACATTGATCAGGTTCGGATTGAACCCATGGTTATGAACTTGTCTTGTTTTGGATGATTGTATCCATATTGATTATTAAAGATGCTATCGGAGCTTTAGGTCTCATTTCTGCTGCTTAGCTCAATGCGCTAGCCCCCAGATCCCATATCATTGGAATTCACGTTGCTTGGTTTTTTCGTTCTATTTTTCCTTGGTCAAACTGGTTTGGAATCAATCAGTTGTACATCTAGTGCTTGATTGGCGAAGGAAAGCCGGGAATTTTGTATCTGGAATTTCAATATCAACTGTCCGGTCCTCTACGTTCAAGGGCAGAATAAAAAGTCTTTCTTAGGCGCACTCCCCTTACGTCACATTCACATGTTTTGTGCCAGGATCTCTGCTAGGGCTTGCGTGCCTTAGGTTGATCTTTCTCAACAAAGAATGTTCATAGAATACTTACTTATCTTGAGTAGTTTTTCAGGGCATCCTTTCCAGCTGTTCAACCTTGTTCACTTAAGCGAAGGGGATACAAACTTGGAAACATCCAATGATGGAATCAGACACATCCATTTTTCAAAAAATTTAAATCTTAATTAAACGTGTGACCCTTTAGATTTTATTCTTCACGTCCAGGATTACTTCATGGATCATTAGATATCACTTTCATTTTGAATGTAATTATCTCCAATTAGTAACCATAGATATACTGGAAAACTTCATCTTTGTGGAGCGAGTCATCAACTATGCATTGCTGATCATTGAGATTTGAAATTTATGAATGTCTATTACTTGTAAATTATGGGAGTTTAAGCATTTTTAACCTGGGCCCTCTCAGTTTCCTAACTTGAGAATTTGTTTGCCAGGGCCCAGAGGTTTGGATCATACAGCATCAGTAGAGGCTTGTTTTGCTTAGACAAATTGAAACATTTTCAATAATATTTTGACAAATTCTGCTGGATGGGGTGGGGGTGTGTATAATCAGCTTGTTTGCATACCGACTCTACGTTTGAGGATATCATAATTTCACCAAATATTCTATGAAAATGCCATGGATGACACTGGACAGTAATTTGTAGCTCTTGTACGGGATACTTTGCATGAATTAGAGTACCATTAATTTATTTTTGCTATTTTTTTGGGTTGATAAGGATTATAGTATTATTCATTTTGACTGTTGAAGTTATGTAATTGTTTATATGAATTTAATTAAATGACTTTGGTCATGATTCTTTCCATATTGTTTCTGGTACATATAAATTGTGATATATTGGCATTCTAAAACAGGCATTTAACAGTCAGCTCCATTGGCCATTCCACATGGAATTGATGCTGTGGGATTGAAATTTGCAACATATTCAAAATTTGAATATGGCAACCTTTTATTATTATTAGGCTTCATGTTGTGCTGCCAGATACTGCATTAACTTTTCTTATGCATGTGACAACTGGAATCTTATTCCCACGATTGTTTTTAAGATATGCTCTGTAATAACCAAATTCTTCTCATAATTGTTTGGATAACTTCATTTTACCCTGTGCATCAGCATGTCGCTTGAATTGTGTATTTGCACGAGGAAATGTGCACATAATTCTACGTGCTTTTCTGTATGGAGAGTTATTTATGTTGAAATTGAATTTGCCATGAAATAGGACCTTTCCATATTCATAACGGTGATAACTGTATGACTTGAAAACATTAGTTGGTTAGAAAAATATGAAATCTGTACAAAAAATAATGTGCTGAAACCTCGAACCGGTTTGCCTGCGCACCTCATGCACGGTGCCTTACTTTGCAATCTGAAACTAGTCGTCTTGGGTCTGGATGTTGTTTCCTAGAATCTTGATATGATTGGAGAGTTTTTCTTGTCCAGACGATGGCTACTGTATTTAGATATATTGAATTATCAGTATGAGATTCCTGACTCTTTTTATGTTAAAAGAGTTTTTTTTTCAAAAAAAAAAAATGAAGAAAAAAACTGTTATTTTGCTACACAAGATCTTCAGGGCTATCAAGAACTCAATGTTGAGCATGATTATTTGTGCTTCATCGAGTGATTATTCAAGCATACAGAATCCCAATGTTTCTATTTACCCGTTTCTTAAAATGTGCTGTAAGTTTAATCAAGTGCACAAAAACCGTGTATCTGTAAATCCATTTCTTAAATGAACGTGATGCTGCTATTTTGCTTCACAGCACATCTTTACGGTTTGAGTTGTAACTTAAACACTCTTCAACTTTGTTGAACCATTTCGTCACCTTGCACAATCCTGATTTCTCTCTTTTTCAATAAAGCCTAACGTTTAAAATTTTTATAAACGTTTAGATTTAAAACACTAGATACTTGATTGCCTTAATATAACGTTGAATCATTCACTTGCCAAATCAATTACACGGACGTGCATAGAGCAATCCTTCATAACCGTTGCTCAAGAGTCTTTCTTGACTGGGGTCTTGCAGGTTGCAATGAGAGGAAGATATAATTTTTATGAATAATACCCTTTTAGAAAGAACATTAAGGCTCTGTTTGAGTCCCATTTGGGAGAGAAATTTTATAACAGCGATTTTTTTTGAAGAATGTATATAATTAAAAAGAATAAATTAATTTTGAATTTAAGCGTAAAATTATTTCAAGCATGCTATCTTTACATCAATACTTATCACATGACACTATCATATCCTTTAATTTTCCCAACAATCTTTCACATCATTGCTTAGATTGTGCCACATAGGGGGTAATATCAAAGAAGATGTAAAGCAAAATGTACATCTAGATTAATTGAAATTATTTTATTGTGAAAATATGTGATAGAAAATGAGCTTAGAGAAAAATAAATTTTTAAATAATGATGCTCAAACAGGAGCTAAATATCCTTCACATTTTGATCTCGCATGCTACACTAATATACAACCACAAAAATTTAATTCTCCCTAGAATTACTAGTAGTAGAAGAAGAATGAATGACCTAGTTAATCCGTAGAGGCTGAATGACAAGCTCGAATCTCTCCCTCAGCTATTTACTGGTTAAAGAAACCTGGACCGGCTCTTGAAAGAAGTTCCTCACCAGCATCCTTGCCCATCATTATCATATCTTCATAAGCATATGGACCTTCTCGAAGGGTTTCAAGAACTGAAGGGGAGAAACATGAGAACCAAACGTTAAAAAACAGAGAGTAAACTGAAAACTTTCTTTCATCATTTTTATCATATGCATACCTCGGGTTCCATCCGGAGATGCTACCAATGCTTTAAAAATACAAGTTCCATCCTCATCCCTACGAGCATATCCAGCAATTGGAGTTCGACAAGAACCTTCTAATTTTTCTAGAAAAGCTCTCTCACATGCAACTGCTAATCTGGTGTCCTCATGGTTCAAGGACGCTAAGTAATTAGCCTGCCGAAGAATATAATTGAATAAACAAAATAGACAAAAAGTTGAATGTAAACATGAGCTTCACCCAAAATTCATCACCATGCAAACTAAGTACATGTCTTTGCTAATTTCCTATAACTTTCATACAGGCCTCTCCTGTCCCCAGTGAATAAGATAAAAACTTTCCAATTCTGATGTGACAAGATAACTATATCAGCAGTGAGATCAATTTCAAACTTTCATAAACATGCCCTTTAGCTACAGAGAACGAGAAACTAGTCTTAATTCAGTCCGTGGAACAGTAGATACAAAAAGTATAGACCTAAGAACTTTGTTGCTCTGATGGAATGGATGCCGGTGACAGTTTTATAAACGTGAAGGGTTTTATAAAACCAGATAAAATGTTAAGTGTGGCAGTATCAATTTGTATTGTTCAGCATGATAGGGAACCAAAACTCTCCTACGGAAATGCAAAGATTGGGAAAATGTGACGAGAAAGAGAGAAGGATGAAAATAATTAATAAGAATGAAACAAGTTGAAAAGATTGTACAGAGTACCACATACCATCTTTTCATCATCACTTCTACAGGCAATCCCAATAGCTCCTTGAGCAACAGCGGGCAGCATATCATCAATAGACAGAACAGCAGTAACATTTTCTGTCATGTTGAGGCGTTTGAGCCCGGCTAATGCCAATAATGTAGCCTGCACCACTCCCTCGTTTAATTTTCTTAACCTTGTCTGTACATTGCCTCGAAAGTTCTCGAGCACCTATAAATAAATTAAGGAAAAATGGAAGTGAAGCAAAATGAGACAGCATAGACAGCCACCCAAGATTTTTGAAGACTAAATAATGCTAACTGAAAAGCCAAATCAAGCATGCCAAAGGAGATGGGATCGAGCTCATATTCAGCATCTACCTCGCATCGTACAATTGAAGCTTCACAATAAGCTTAGAACTGTACCTGCCAACTCCCAATTGAACTTACCCTGTTACCCAGCAATATGGAACTATGACCCGAGAAAGGTAAAAATTATATTTAGCCTTTATACCTAACAAGGTGCATATATATGTCCTTGAGAGATGTATCGTTACAAACAAGTCTCACAAGTGTTCCATTTGTATGGGAAGTTGGGAAACTATGATACAAATATAACCTGAGACGGGTGTGAAAATATGACATTCATAAAAAGTAGGATATTTGCATGTTGCAGAAAAATCAAATAACTGTAGATATAATCAATTGAAAGATCATAACATCATTGGGAGAACTGCATCTGACAAAAGGAGTAATTTTGTAGGAAACGTAACAGGAAATTCTTGAAGTATAGTTTGGGCAAAATTTCACATTTCAAAATTTATAGAAACAACAGTTGTTCCCAAAAAATGTCTTTGGTGAGTCCCTGTCAATGGAAAGCATATTAGAAGCATCCCTGGCATCTTCGTGACACGTCTGCAGTTGCCAGATCTATAAAATCTTAACACCATATTTTGCAAATCTGATTTGGCTTTCACTCTGATGACTTAACTCGAGGATCATTATGGATTCTTCTTGATAACATGAGTAAATCAGTTTGCTATATAACAAGAAAGCAAGATGGTTTTTTTATTGCATAACATACTCACATTTAGTGAAGGATATCTGTGGAGTATTTGGGACTTCCTTCTTAGTGAAGCAGTGCCCACAGTGCTTCCTGCTGGAAGCTCAGCTAGTGAAGCTGCAGTCAAACAAATAAATGCATCCCGAACATCTTCACGTGGAAGATTGCAAGGCAATATTGTCTTCTCGGGAAGATATGTGGGAACATCTTTCATTGAGTGGACAGCTATATCAATTTCATTATTAATGAGTGCCTCGTCTATTTCTTTTGTGAATAGACCCTTTCCACCTATATCTGCCAGCGGCTGACTCAATATTTTATCACCAGTGGTTTTAATGATCACAATTTGAATGGCACCCTCTTCAGCTAACTCAGGATGTGTCTCTATCAGTTTATTCTGTGTTTCATAAGCTTGGGCAAGGGCTAGTGGGCTGTAACACAGAAACAATAGTTATAGCCTTATAGGAAATGAATCAGTAAATTTAAGAATCAAATATATTTCTTTTATAAGAAATGGAAATATCTTATATCAGTGGTTAAATGATGTAGATTATGGATTTAGAGAGTAAGGAAACCATAATCTTCCTCTTATCGTTTTGAGATATAGTCTTTAACATGTTACACTTGAAAGGTTTATAAAGCTTCTTGCCCAACAATGTGAAAATGTGATTAGCTGAAAGGAAAAGGAATAGAAGAAAGCAATAAATCTGGAGAGGAGAGGAGAGGAGAGGAGAGAAATTTTTATACAGTTTATCCATAATTGTATAGGTGTTAAATCATGGCTGCTGGCATCAGTGATGCATTTCTTCTTTTACTGCAAAACTTGTAAAGATTCCTAGTTGTGACTGATATTAAGTGCCAAATAACAGAAAATGATGCACAACATAGCATTATAAAGGCATAATGTGGATTATCTTTATTCTGTGTCACTTTTGGTAGCAAAGAGAACGTCCAGCACTATATTTCATGATGGCCACCATGTACTATCATATTTCAGGTCAAAGTTGTATGAAGTGAAGGATACACACATATCACTACAATCTGCTTTAGGTTTTTGCACTCAACCTGAGCCATTATCAGAAGGTGAACAAGAAATCAATTCATTATTAATTTCACATCAAAATACAGTGTCACGGCTCATACCACTTATTTAACATTCCAAATTCTCTCCTGTCAAGGCTTAGCTTAGTACTTGGCAAGCAAAGTAGGTACGGGTTATGCCAGTCTCTTTCTTAATAATCGCACCACAGAATGTCACTTATATAAAGCTATCCTTGGAAAAGGAGGGGTGAGGGGGAATATACATTTTTTAACTAGGCCGCTCTTACTGTAGTTTTCTACAAAACTTGATTCCAAATCCTTAAAGGTGACTGCCAAAAATGGAGTGGCAAGTTCTTATAAGAAGGGTAATCATTTTGTTACAATATCCCAAACTCAGTAATTTTCTCATCAAATGCAGAGATAAAATTAACTTGGACAACCAGCCCGAAGACATCGAGATTCTATAATAACATACAGAAAAATATCGCTAGAGCCCAACTGCCTATTACCTTAGTACTCTCAATTGAAACAAATAAAGATTCAATTTTAGTATAAATATTAAAACACACACAAGAATTCAAGATCAAGACACGATCTTTGGCATAGATGCTCAACCATCCATCTTAATTCAAGCTCAAGAATCAATTTTAATTTTTATTATTAATTTATTTTTTGCAATACACACTAAACCATCGTAACACAAGCTCAACATGCAATCTCCATCACAAAATTTCACAAATCAAACAGACAAACGTGCCTTTGAATACTCAAATTTAACGATAATCAACCCATATACAGAAAGTCAAATTACGAATATCACCTTCCCCGAGTGCCAATTCTAATCACAGCAGCCTTAGTTTGAGTCTGCTGTTCAACAGCAACTGAATCCCTAATGACCAAATTTCTTTTCCGTTGGTTATAAAATGGAGATGTAAGGCATGGCAAAGAGAGCCCAATAGCTGAAACTGAACGACCAGCAAAGGGTCTTGTGTTTACAGTAGCCATGATCTCCATATTAATGGAATGGAGAGAAAAGATAGACAGTCGAATAGAGATTCGTGCGAGGGGTTTTGGATTTTTGGTTCAAAGATTTGAGCTTTCAACTTATCCTCCAGGTCGGCGTGCAGGTCAGCAAATTGAAATATTGGGACCCGCTCACATCCACTGACCAGTTATCCGTTACCACGTCATTTTCTCACCCCCATACGGCCATACCTCTACCGAATTCTGCCCTTTGCCATCAAGCTGGCAACTGGAATGGGTTGTACTAAAATGGAAAAAACTAATGCAAAAAGCGATCTCAAAACAAAAGTGTCTATAAACAAAATTCATTCTCGTACTTAATTTCTTTTTTTTTTTTTTATGTGAATTCTCGTATTTAATTTCAATCACACATTTACACAATAAAATTTTTTACACGTAAATTCGATTTTTTTCCAAATTTTTAACAATATATTTTTCAAAAAATCACTATTCAAAAAATCATTTTTTTTATCAAAATAATGATCATCAAACAGTGACGAAATAAAATCTATGGTAATATTTCAAATTATTGTATTTTAAGTATAAATTTTGTTTCCATCTATAACAAAATTTAATTAGAATAGTAAAGTTTCTATAACATTTAGGTTATAAATCTTTAATTTTTTTAAACATCAAATTCTTTGGAGGAAAACTATTTTAGGTATGCTCGAGATCAGGTATTCAAATTGAAAAGTCGATCTTGATAAGTGACATTTTCAATGAAAATTTTAGATAGAAATCGCAGCAGGTTGAAGGTTGAGGATTGAAATGATACTAAGACCTCTAAACATATTCCTCATGGAGCTCGAATTATTATTTGGTTAATGCTATTTTTAAAATAATTATAATTATCTATCAAAAAAATAAAAATTATAATAATAAACCTGTATCTCTTGAACTGGGTAACATGGACCAATGTAGGAATAGAAAAATTAAGGGTGTGTTTGGTTTGCAATTTTTAATTTTACAAAATATTAAAAATGTATTTGATCTGATATTTCTGAAAGTGCATTCTCGAAAATAATGATAAATTATAACATAAAACTCGAAATGCATTTTTGACGTTTTTAGCATTTTCAATAAAAATTATGAACACTTAAAACATGAAACACAAATGTTTGAATAAAACTTTGATATAAAATTCTAATCAATAAAATTTATAAAAATAAAATAAATTCAAAAAATAAAATCGATAAATTTAAAAAACTTAAAAATTCTAATTCTAATTCTAAAAAAATAAAAATAGTTCAATCTCTAGGAGATTATTTACATAAAAAATTTTAACAAATATTTAATAAACATAGAAAAAAAAATTCTCAATCCATGCCATTAATTTTATTTTTATTTTCCTTTACTTTTGTAGTGAGAAAAAATATTCTAAGATTCACCAACTTTAAAATGTATATATTACTCGATATATTAATATAAAATTGTTATGTTTGTACTAAATAAACAAATTTCATGGAATAAAATGTTATAAAATAATTTTTTCAAACTTTCAAATTAAAGATTTTTTTTTTTAATTTTCTGTTTTGAGAAATAATTTTTCAAAATGATAAACTAAACATATTTTTATTAATTTTAAACAGACCCACAAAACAAAAAACTAAAAATGATTACAAAACTAAAAATTAAAATACAAACCAAACGAGCCCTAAGATATTAGGTTCTCTTGAAGGGGAACTTTTATGGCTATGTATAGAAAATTTATTATTAAGTAATTGACAAAACTACACTCAAAATACAAACTATTTCCCAAAAACTACCTAATTTTTTTTTATTATTAAAAAAATTGTATTACAAAAATGCTATTTACACATTTAGTTGCAAATGCGAGGGTTTGATGAGGTTTTTAGGTGGGTGGTGTTGGTTTGGTCGAGGGTTATGGGGTGAATTGGATTGGGTAATTTTTCAAAATGATAAACTAAACGTATTTTTATTAATTTTTAAATAGGCTCTCGAAACAAAAAATTGAAAATGAACACAAATCTAAAAATTGAAACACAAACCAAACGGGCTCTAAGATGTTGGGTTCTCTTGAAGGGGAACTTGTATGGCTACATATTGAAAATTTATTATTAAGCAATTAACAAAACTACACCCAAAATACATATTGTTTCCCTAAAAAAAAAAAAAAAAAAAAAAAAAAAAAAAAAAAAAAAAAAAAAAAAAAAAAAAATCCTACTTTATAAAAAAATTGTATTACAAAAATGCTATTTATACTTTTTTTGGAAAATGGTGTGGGTTTGATTAGGTTTTTGGGCGGGCGGGGTAAATTAGATCAATCATGCTACACTAATATCAAGATTGACCTAAAGTTTGACATAATGTGACGTGATATTTTATCATTGAATAGTTTAAACGCAATTAACTTTTTCATCCAATCATTTACTGTCACATGCAATTATGTCAAATTTTTTTGTCAAATCCTTCTGGCAAAGTTGTTTTATGTGGACTGAATTGGAATGCGAATTCCTTGGTTTCCAACATAAAATTCTCTTCCTTTTGTTATGGTATCAGAGCTGGAGCTCATCAATCCTCATTATGGCCGAACCTTACCAACAGGCAGATGATTTTTCCAATCCCTATTTCCTACATCATGAGGAGAGCCCTAGACTTGTTTTAATCTCACAACTACCATGTTTGGAGTAGAGTTATGTATGTAGCCTCTCAACCAAAAACAAATTAGGCTTCACCGATGGCACCATCACAAAACCTGCTGATACCGATGCAAATACTCACAATGGCATAAGTGCAACCACATGATCCTATCTTGGATCACCAATAGTCTCTCATCTGAGATTGACAGATATATCATGTTCTCCGAATCTGTATTAGAAATGTTGGGTGAGCTCAAGAAAATATTTGCAAGATCAAGCAATAATAGGATCTTCATGCTTGAATAGCAGCTGTAAACAACTAAACAAGAAAAAAAATCCAGCAAGTGTTTACTTTTTCAAGTTGAAACTTATCTGGGAAGAGATATCAAGATAAGAGGAGCCTTTCAAATGTTCAGTAGCATATTGTAGTGCTATTTCGATGCTGAACAAAAGGCTAGAGAGAAGAAAAATCATGTAATTTCTTATGGGATTGGATGACACTTACGCCGGTCTAAGGAACCAGATTCTAATAAAGGACCCGCTATCTTCATTAGATAATGTATTCAAACATGTTTTACAAGGTGGGGCTAATCATGAGCTCACCAAACCTATCCAAAATGTTAAGGAATCTACAAGAATGGTAGTCAATAGTGGTAAGACTCTAAACCAGAGGAAAAATGCCAAGCAAACAAAAGGAAACTACAAGGACCTGGTTCTAAGGAGAAACCATACACTAACGGCTGAATGGTTTGAGACATCACATTCACCAAGTAAGTCCGATAATATTTCACTAAGGAATGTTCAAAGTCGAAACCTACTTTATCTAATGCAGTGATTTTTCGCTCTCTTTCTACAATGCATCATATTTCCGCATTGCAAATGCATACTTGAATTTCCATTCATGTGAGAGATTGTTGGAAATTGGTTTAAAAGTTAAGGAAAATTGGTGAAATGTTAAAACCAAAATGTGGAAAGTAACTTTCGTGTCAACTTCGACCAAATATTCAAACTTTATCTGATGGTCAAATTATAAATGTAAATAGACCAATTTGTTCTACTTGTCGAGTAGATTGTCATGGTATATTTGAAATCTCAAAATCAATTCCGGATGAATTAGAAATTGCGGTTCAAAATTAGGAAAAAAATAGGAAAAAACTAGCCGGAAAAAGGCGGGGGAGGATTACTTCAAGACTTTCCCCGATTGCAAAGATGCCCACAATCAGTTGCCTATTGGCCACTGCAACCTCTAAAGGTTGGTCTCTCTACCATCTTGATGTCAATAATGCATTTCTCTATGGTGATTTGGAAGAGTAAGTTTATATGCCATTACCACCAGGCTATGGTAGAGAGGGAAAGAATCGTGTATGCAAGCTGAAAAAGTCCCTCTATAGAATCACAAGTTAACTTTGGTCATCACCAAAATTGGGTTCACACAATCCATAGCCAGTCACTCACTGTTCTTAAAAAAGATGAACACCTCTTTCATTGGCATGCTTGTTTATGTTGATGTTATGGAGATAGGGGGAGACGATGAGATCGAAGCTCAAAACTTGAAAGAGTATCTACGAAAACATTTCAAATTAAAATACCTTGAAGGTTGATTTTATTTTTTTGGGATAGAGATAGCCCGCTGTTCAAAAGGAATTTCCATATGCCAAAGAAAATATGCATTGGAAATCTTACAAGATTATGGGTTAATTGGAGCCAAATCTGTTCAATTCCCAATGGAATAGAACTTGAAGCTTATTAAGGAAGAAGGATCTAAACTAGCTAGTCCAAAAGAGTATAGAAGATTAATTGGTTGACTATTATACTTAACGATCACATGTCTAGTCTTACTCTATGCAAATTTTAAGTTAGTTTCTAAGTCAACCGAAAATAGCCTATTGGAAAGCAACTCTTAGATATGTGAGATACATCAAAGGATCTCCATCATAGCAACAAACAAGTCGCTGCAGTTGGCAGCATTTTGTGATGCCAACTGGGGAGCATGCTCAGAGACAATGAGATCAATCACCGGCTTCTGCAATTTTTTGGGAGATGCATTGGTGATGAGATCCCGAGTGGGAGAATCGCATGAAATTCGTGAAATTGATTTGAAAACGTCGGGAAAGCCCAAATTCAGGATGTAGATGATAGGATCTCGACCTGATACTTCTCGAACCAAGAACCTAAGGTATATTAAATCTTAGACCCATTGATGTGCGAAAATATAAACCTCAATTTACGAACGCCACAAAGGTTTCCTAATCATTTGATAAGTTCTAAGGGTTGAACGCCACAAATATAACAAATATATTTGATAAGTTCGAAAGTGTTCACGAAGAACAAGAGAGAAAATCTCAATAATTCATAATCAAAACTTAAAGTTTACAATGAAAAATAAACATATTTATACTAAAGCAATAAACTCTAAGAGAAACGGAAAGAGTCCTAAAATAACAAAATTGTCAAAATTAAGAATTACAATGAAATATGAAAACTCGCGCAAAAAAGAAATATTCTCCCATAATTAGTGCTATTCTGGATCATATCATCTCATCTCTCTTCGAAAGGATTCGTTCTCGAATACATGCCTTGTGATCGCGTAGGGGATAACCAACCTGCTACACGTTTTATCATTGCACCACCTGGATCAAATGAAATTTTTTTCTTTTCCTAATAGAGGATTAATGTACGGCAATAATCAACTTTATAGATATGAGTGTATTGCAGCACAAACTCAATTAACCACATTTGTTGATGTAGTAGTGACACTTCAAACGGATACATGTTGCTCTTCAGATCATCTTTGTTTCTCAAACCCTCACATATGAACTCCTTCCACTGCCTCTGAAACTCCTTCGCCTCCTCGGGAACCACAAAGTCAACTTCCGGTAATAAAGAGAGTTCCAAGCTAATGTAGGGTTGGATACTTCTTCCACAAGTTGTTCAATATGCTTGTTTTCAGGAATCAAATTTTCAAAATCCTGCAAGACAGAAGTAGCAAAACTAGGGAGAGAATTGTCAGTTCTCACTAAAGCCCTCTCATTTTCATACAAGCTTACTTCTGACTTTTCTTTTCTCTCCGAAGACTCGTTTTCTTTTACCTTTTGTGGCTCCTCTTCATTTTTTGCCACCTCTCCACTCTCATTTTCATTTTCTATTTCTTTTCTCACCTGTGGCTCTACTTGTTTTTCATCACACTTAGTCACCTTACTATTTTCTCTCTTTTTCCTCTCTTCCTTACTTTTCACTTTAAGTTGCTCTTCATACGCCTGTTGTGGTGTCAAACCAGCCAGAGTGATTTTCTTCCCATCTTGAATAAACCTATACATGTTCTCCCCCACATTATACACAGTCTTTCGCTCATACCTCCAAGGTCTCCCAAACAAGATATAAAAAAATTTTAATGGCACAACCAAGTCAACCTATAAGGCCTAGGGTGTTGTTGTAAAGCTAACCCCAATTTTTCCACCATCATGATACTAACCAAGTTTGACATGTATTCCTTATCAATAGTCAGGTTGCATACCTTACTACCCACAAAACACCGAGTTTGAAAAATAAATCCTCAATCATAATTCATCCTTGACGTGAGTATAATCAAGAAAACTCAAGAAAAGAATTGGAGAATTTGATAAGTGAGAATTTAATTCAAGAAAATGGTTCTTGAATTTGGATTGGATTGGATTGGACTGAACAGAAATAGAATTTGAATTTAGAAAAGAAAGTAGGATATTGGACAATTTTCAAGAAATCAAAAAAGAAGATTTTTTTTTTTTATTTTTTCGGACGTGAACAGTGTTTTTTTATTTTTTTATTTTACAAACTCAAAAATTTGGCTACAAGAACGACAAAAAAAAGGAAGTTGATTTGGACTCAAATTGAGCACAAGAACAACCGTTGACTCTTTTTTATTTTTGGAAATTTTTGGATCAAAGACTCAAAAAAATTACTGGACACAAGAACATGAAGAACACAAGAAAATGAAAACAAAGATTCAACAAGAAATAAAAACAAAGATAGAACCTGAATATGGTACTCAAGTTTTGATACCACTTGATGAGATCCCGGTAGGAAAATCGCATGGAACTCTCGGAATTGATTTGAAAACGTCGGAAAAGCCCAAATTCAGTTTGTAAACGATAGGATCTCGACCCGCAAATTATTGAACCAAACAACCAAACAAAAATGAAGTTTGAATGACCTCTTGATTACAAAATCAACAAACCTCGATTTGCGAACGTCACAAATGTTGCCTAATCGTTTGATAAGTTTTAAGGGTTGAACACCACAAATATAACAATATATTTGATAAGTTTAAAAAGTTCATCAGGAACCATTGGAGAGAAAATTCTCAATTCATAATGTCAAATAACTTGTCCAATACAATGAAATAATAAACTATTTTTATGGAAAATCTAGAAGCTAATTAAAAACAGAATAAAGTCCTAAAATATGGAAAGTTACCAAAATATAAGAATTATAGGCTAAATAAAACTCTCGCAAAAATAGAAAATAATCGTCCAAAAATAACCCTGTACCAGATCATATCAATTGGTCTCTTGAAAATTAAAGAAACAAAGAACGGTATCTTGATCATTAGTGTAAGCTGAATATCCCTCAATGGCCTCTGCAATGTGAATTGGTTTGGTTTTGGAGCCTCTTACAAGACTTCGGTATAACTCTCAACCAATCAGTTCAATTATTTTGCGATAATCAAGTTGCCATTTACATTGCATCCAATCCTGTTTATCTTGAAAGAACAAAACACATTGAGATTGACTGTAACATTGTTCGAGAAAGGATCCAAGAAGGTTTATTAAAACCATTTTACATTTCTACAATTTTACAAGTTGGTGGTATTTTAACCAAGGCAATCGGATCTAGACAATTTCATTAAATGCTGAATAAGATGGGAATCCACTCTATAGCTTCTCCATCTTAAAGGTGAGTATTGAGAAAATACATAAGAAAATCAGGTTGTACAAATTTATGAGGAAGAGCTACATGTAGCGGGTTCCCATACATCAGTTTGACTTGGCTTTATATGGAAAACAAGGCTCTGACGGATAAGGAAAATAAAGCAGGCTTGCAATATTTGAATTCTCTGACGGGGGCTACAGGGAAATAGATAGCTGCTAGTGCTGCCTATTGTTTCGGTTTTTCAATGTACTGTACAGATTTTTTATATATGTATTTATTTATTTTGGCTTAACTTTTGTGTATAAATTAGGAGTAAATATCTTGTGCAATCTCAATTCAATCAATACGAATTCCTTGGTGTCCAACATAAAATACTCCTCTTTTGTTAATAATGCTAAAAAAAGATTGAGAACATATCAGTATCAATTTGTAAAGATTGAGGACAAAGTGTGCAAATTTCCCAATTAAAAAAGAAAATGAAAAAAGATGTTTAGTTAAATTAGATATTTTATCATAATTAATGTACCTGGCATCACTCGAGGAAAGATTTCTATTGTGGGATCTGGGCTTTATTATTTTATCAGTGCCTTCAATAATCACTGGACTAATTCAGACTCTCGGCAAAACCTTTATGGGGGCTCAATTTAGATGTGTAAAGTCTGCATGTCAGCCCGGTACAGAAGGGTCTTGCTCAAGATCGTGAGGCCCATAATCCACTCGATTCTTTTCTCCAAACCTAACGTTTGAATTCTGGCAGGGGATTTAAAGTTAATTATCCTTTTAAGTAAGGTATGTTTTCAATACAAGAAATAATGACAGCCAACCGCATGACCCACCAAATACCATGGCAACTGGCAAGTTGTCCTGTAACTTTCTTGAAATTTAATAAAGCAAAAGATGCATTTACTATTTTTTTATTTTTTTAAAATTTGTTTAATATCACATCAATTGCATTGCAATAAAAGCATAAAAAGTATCAAAATATTTATCACGTCACAGTTCTGCCTTCATTTACATGTATAGCACTGATATATTGTATGGAATTGAGGGGTAAGTGCAACACTCAATTTTACATATAACAAATGTTAGTAAAAAAAAAAAGGTTATTGAATGTATAGGTCTAAAAGGCTATGTTAAGTTGGTTGAGCATTTAAAGTGGCGAGAAATAAAAATGACTCCGAGAAAATTCTTGAGCTTTTGGATTTGCATTGTTACATTTCGTTTACTTGAGTTGTTAAAATTTAGTGTATATAGTGAGTGATGAAAGATATTGACTGAAAAGATTATTATACCCCATTTTCAATTAACAGTGTGTGATATTGTTAGGAATCGGTGGATCCCATAAAATTTATAGATCTAATGAAATGTATGATAAAAATGAATTTTGATAAGCTTTTTACCAAACAAGCATTGAGAATCACATGAATCTTTCATAGACAAGTTGAATGAAATTCGTGGGTAGGAATTCAAGTACCACGAAAATGGAGATTAAAGTACTTAATAATGCAAAAATTGGAGGCCTTCCAATGCAAATTCCCAATATATATAATATATTACGCGGTGAGAATAAAAGTAGAAAACCTAAGGTTGTCATTCATTAGATACCCACTCTTCATTTTCTTGGGAATCTCATTCATCTCCTCCAAACTTTGAATCTGACAGACTCTCTCTCTCCCCCCGAATATGATGTGAGTGAAAAAGCGTGCAAGAACACAATGCAACTTTACATTTAAAATAAAGAGGAAAAAAAAAAAAAAAAAAAACCCACCAAGTGAAGGTGCTTCAATTGCCCTTAAAAGAGGGGAAGCACAAACATGCATATAATTTTCCCTTTTTCCCTTCCTCAATTTTGATCCCAACAACACGCATTAGCTCTAAAATCTAATCTTATCTCTTCCAATGCAATGTGTATTGTGACTTGTGACCCACTACTCTACTTTTCTCACACCTTTTTGCGTATTTTACTTTACTTTTTTGCTCTTTAGACTTGGAAAATGGTAAAAGGGCACTTGTACTCTATTTGGTTGGGTTAGGTGCTTAGGTTGGATTGAATTGATGACAGCAATAATAGAGTTTATTAAAAGATCAATGAACACTTACTGAGAAATTCACACATCCTTTCCATCTACCTTGTGGGATTGGGATTACGAAATTTCATCATTTTTCGCCAAACTAAATGGACCAAATTGAGTCCAAAATGCTTGGAATTTTATTAGAGAAAAGAAAATTCAATATTATACTTAACGAGTTGCTAGATTAGATCCTTCTCTACATCCAAATAGGTATACGGTCGAGCATTGTCTATATTGTTGGTAAATTTTCTATCGTTATTTTATATTAGACTAAGAAAATGAATCGTGTGAAAATAGAAGTCCTCTTAGACGTCAATATTAATTAATTATGCAACTCTATAACATCATACTAGAGATATCGGAGCTAGATTGGATCAATCGGTTGCTTAAATTATGCAACTATGTAGCATGAAAACATAGATATCAAAATAGGCGGGTGTGATCAAGCAAGCGAGCTAGGGACTTGAGGCACCGATTTGAGGAGGACCAGATCTGAACTAGTCTACCACACAAGTAAACTCAACTCAACTCGCACAATGGAATTTTTTACGGGAGTTTTGATTTGACTGTTCTTTTAATAGATACTTTATTTATGGGGGCGATTAATAATTAAAAACATGTTTGAGAAATGTTTATAAACCGTTTAAATCATAAATGAGTAGAAATAAGGTGTTGAAAAATTGATAGTGCTTAACTGCTTATGAATCTCTCGAAATGTGTGGATAATTTCTTTTAACGTGCATAAATCATTTATACACACTTTCCAAACATCGAATAATTTGATGACAAGAATAGCATAACATTTTTGCCATAAATCAATTTAAGAACAAGTTTAAAATAAATTCTTGCCTAAGCATATGGGAAATTAGCCAAAAGTTAAAAAAGCTTTGAATACCAAAGCAAACTCACAAGATCTTTACCTAAATATTGTATTACGTATTAGATAAGATACAACGTGGGTTTGTGAATTTTAATGAATAATACTTTATAACAAGTTGATTAATAATGCAAAACCCACGCCACCCTCCTCGAACTAATCCATATGATGGAAGCTTAATTATTAAAATCACTTTGTTTTTGGATACTAATTAACACTCTGTTCTATTTGTCTCCTTAATTGCAGCTAATTTGTCTGAATGGGACATAAAATTATAGATTTTACATCAAAATCTTCAAAGTTGCACGAGCAGATATTAGTAATTAGACTGAAAATTACCTAGAAAGAATCACTTATTTTATATTACAATATTCGCCTTTTGTCTATGTCTTTTTTACGAAGTTAAAGAAAGAATAAAGAATTATCTTACTCATATTTCAACGCATCATTAATATTTAAGATGGAACGACCGGCAATTTTAATTTTTAATTTTTTAAACATATGACGATAATATCAAAGTGTGACAGCGCAGTCGAAGGGGACCGAGTGAGGTGCTTGTTTTCAAGATGCTTTAAAATTGATGTACAAACAAACAAAGCATACAACACACACAAACGCACCAAATTATGGTGTCTACATGCTTTTCTCTTACCCAAATTGATGGTATTATTGGAGCATAGGCAAGCAAGCATCGGTTTCATACATAAAATTGATACACTCACCGAATTAACTCTCTATTTATAATTTTTTTAAATCAAACATTATTCTTTATTCTTATTTGTAATAATTGCATTTTCCAAGTTACATATTTTAATAACTTATTTCTTAAACTATTCAAATTTTATTTGAATTAATTAGAATGTGACATATAAAAACATATAGCAAATAAAAGATGAGGAGAAATGAATAAATGTTTCTTGAAAAAGTAAAAATGAATACCTAAAATAAAGAAAATTGTGAGTGTCTAGAGATTTTTTTATTTATTTATTTTTTTTTTGTAAACAAAGAGTGACCATTCAATAAGATTTTTGAAAAGTCAAAATTGCTTTTAATATTTTTTTTTTTTTTTTTTTTTGTATAATTTATGAAAGTGAAATAAAAGTGTCTAAATTGAGAGAAAATAATTGATTCGATAACTATTTTTAAAAAATAAAAGAAAACCATAAAATTGTCGAACAAGGTGAAATGCTATAACTTCGATGACTATTAATGATTTAATAATAATAATAATAATAAATTTAATAGAATTGTGTGATGAATACTTGAAAACAACTCGAACCTTCTTTCATCTTTTTATAATTTTTATTTTCTCTAGAATAATTTTCTTTTTCTTGGAAATCGAGAGTTGAATTTTGATTCATAATTAAGTTATGTGTTTACTATTGTACCATTCTTTTTAAATTAAATAGACCAAAATGCAAATAAATATTAAATATGACTTGACTGTTTTAAAATATAAAAAAAACTTGGAAAATTAATCGGACATTTATGACAAATTTTAGGTATTATTTTGCTTTCAAGTTACAACCAAAAGTTATTAAAATGTTGAAGAAATTCAAACCTGCGCCGTTTGGAAAGGGGGAGCGTTTCTCATTTATTAATAACAGGAAATTGAAATCTCAGCTGACACGTCGGGCAGGCTAACCTATTTTCTACGTTTGACTCTTCATGCCCCCACCCTTTCCCACGTGCCACGCTGGAATCTTCCTGGCACTTGAGTCTTGGCCACGTATTCCCATACATGTAAGGAAGGACCCCTCGCACCCCCGCGCCCCCTCCCCACCTCTTCATTTTGTGTAAATTTAATACAATAAAAACATAATAAGCGCCCGATTCTCATTATTTGTAAAATGATAATTGAAAATATAGTCTTTATGGACTCCATACAAGAGATAAAAAAGTCAAAAACGGTGGCTGAATGTGATTGATAACGATGATATTTTTTATTTTTATGGACGATTAATGGAAAACAAACGAAAACTAAAAATAAGAAAAATCTATATATTATTATATAGCCCTTATTTGAGCCTCATTCTTTTGGGGTGGGGGTGGGGGTGGGAGTGCATTGTTAAATAATTTTTTGATATTATTTTAATCACACATTTTTTAATAAAATAATATTACACGCAAATTCAAAATATTTCTTTATTTTTTAACTACACATTTTTCATTATACACTATTAAAAAATGTATTCACCCCCCCCCCCCCTCGCCCCTCCCCTCCTCCAAAATAGGGCTCAAACAAGGGCATAGTTATTTAATAATACTTTATACATAAATTTTCGATATTGTCCTCAAAATTTGAGTGTCTCCCAAAGAGTCACGGTGACATTTATTGTGCTATTGTCCTACCTTCATTGACGATAAACAATGCAATAGATGTATTAACTATTTCGGCCAATCATCAAATATCATGAATCCTGAAAACTTTAATATAGAGTAAGATTAATCCAATACAATTTAAATAAAAGAGATCGAATTTTTGTTGCATTGTGGGTCTTAATACTATTGTCCAAAAAAAAAAAAAAAAAAAAAAAAAGGGTCTTAAGACTTTGATTTTATTTTCAACTTGATCAATACCTAAAAACTTGAAGTGGAACGTGTTCTAGGTGAGCTTTGTAACGTTTCTTGAAGAATTAGCCCATGTTGGTTTGGATAAGAATTATTATTTTTAATTAAAATTTGATTAGAGTTAGTGAAATATGTGATTGAAAAATTGATAAGCTTATTGTTCGCATAAAATTTAAAATGAGTTTGAGGAAAAATGAATTTTAAAAAATGGGGTAACACATGGGTTAAGTAAAATTCAAGGACCAACCTATTTTCTCCTATGGTTAAGAACTAACTTGCTATTTGAGCAATGGCTTGAGATCAACTGCTGCAATTGTCCTTGAAAAGATTCAATTGAAAGAAATTATTATGGTAATATATACATTTACACCCACCATAAAAGGTTCATAAATATTTCCTTATTATCAAATTTATACCCCAACTTTTTAAATCGCATTATTATTCTCGTATTGACACAATTTGTTTGTAAGGACGATGTCTGTTCAAAAATTTCGCTATAATTGAACAAGAAGATATATTTATCTCTTATATTTTTTTTTGCCTCTCGTGGGATAGTCGAGTTGGTGGAGTAAGTAAGCGCAAATTTTTTTTTCACAAGTTCATTCCCTCCTGCTAACACTTTCTCGGTCGAGCATGTCGCACTGGGCTAGCCTAGTGCGGTTAACCTAACTCGCATAGTTTGCAAGCTATTGCATTAGTCTGAGAGTTTACACCCGTATAGTAGCGACTGCAGGTTTCCCATAAAAAAAAATAAAAAAATAAGTCTATTTTGTAAAAGGATGGCGTGAATATAAACATCCAATTCTTATTACTTATTGAAAGATAAAACAAAACTTTGTATCATTCCGAAATAGCCCTTGCAGTTCAGCTGAAACGATTCACAACGTTTTCCACAGTAACTCAAAAATAAGGGCCTTTCTAGTAACTAACCCACCCTGCGCACCGAACAAACCAAACAAACAAATTTCACAATCTTTCTTACTCCCTTTATATACTGCAAAACAAACATCTATTTATTAACTTTATTTTTTTTGCATTGCATGGCCTTTTGTTCATTTCCTCCCGTCTTAATTCTTATTGTTCTTTTCCCCACCTTTCACTCACCGTTCATAACCCTCTCTGTCCAGAAACCAAAATATACGTAGAGATAAAGCTCCGAACGCATACAGTGTGATTCAACAAAGAGATCCAAGAAATTACGTAGATGCTAATGGCTGTTGAATCTCGCCATCTCAATCTATTTCCTCCACAGATTCTCAGCTATAGGTATGTTTTCATTCTTGATTTTCAGTTTTCAAGTCTGTTGAATCATTGATTGAACTGAAATTTACAGGACTGGATATGAATTTATGTTTTCGAATGAATGCAGTGAAACGGTGACGAATAGCATGGAAGGCATTGGCAATATAAATATGTATGGAACTCCATTCGGATACGGAGCGGTGACGCCATTATCGGGGACAACGACGGCAACGGATAATATAACGCCGATGTACAATTCGGCGATTTCAGATTCAATTCCGGCGAAGACAGATCCGATGAAACCCGAGAGTGGTCTCAGTTATGTTGTTCCGTTATCGAGAAAGCGATCAAGTGATGCAATGAATCCTCTGCTTTCTTCATTTCCTGGCGTTCAAAATCAGAATGCAAATTACCGGTGCGGTGCTTTCACTTTTCTCGGCGAAGATATTTCGTTTCAGATCCAACAACAACAATTAGAAATCGATCGTTTAATTGCTCAACAGGTAAGATGTTTAATATTTCGATCTATTTTTGACTATTGTAATCTGTTCCGTTACAGATTATACGAATTTGCGATTAACTCGATCATTTGTAACAGACTGAGAAAGTAAGGATGGAAATGGAAGAGAGACGAAAGAGATATTCGCGGAGAATCGTGGCAGCTGTCAAAGGCAACATAATGAAGAAATTGAAAGCAAAAGAAGATGAAATTGACAAAATTGGAAAATTAAACTGGGCTTTGGAGGGGAGAGTGAAGTCCCTGTGCGTAGAGAATCAGATATGGAGAGATTTGGCACAATCAAATGAAGCCACAGCAAACACTTTGAGATGCAATCTCGAGCAAGTTCTAGCTCAAGTCCAAGGAGATCAAAACCAGCGCCACCGCGCCGACGAGGAATTAGCCAACGACGCTCAATCGTGCTGCGGCAGCAACTTCGACGAAATCGAGCGGCAAACATTAGCAATGTGCACGGAAACCAATGCACCCAGCACCAATTGCAATAACGGTTGTAATTGTACTGGCAATAGTGGGGACGATAGAGGATGGAAGAGCTGCAGTTACAGTAATAGCAGCAGGAACAGATTGTGCAGGAACTGTGGAAGAGAGGAGTCAACTGTGTTGATTTTGCCTTGCAGGCATCTCTGCCTCTGTACTTTTTGTGGGTCATCTCTCCATACTTGTCCCATCTGTAAACTCCTCCAAAACCGCTAGTCTTAATATAAACATGTCCTCTTGAAATTCTGTTAATCCCTTCATAAATCGAAAAAAACTCATCGAAGTTGCATAAATTCTTGTTAATTGAACCTTGTTCATTATCACTTTGTTTGATCAGTAAGTAGTATTATTGAACGTTGAGTTGTGTTGTCTGTGAATACACGGACCGGCGCATGCTAGCGGGTGGTGGATGGGACGTGGAAGAGCGTGGTGATATGCGCGTGAAGTCAACGTTGCAGTGAAAGTGACACGTGCAGTGTAAAGCTGACACGTAGGACCCGCGCAAATGTCGCCGTTGTTTGCACAGAAACACCAACCTCTCGTGTGCTGTGCCAAACTGCATAAATTCATTGCACCGATGAGCAGGACGGAGGAGAGAGAGTGTGTGAGACACGCGATGTGGTGGTTTGTAGAGTCCCGCCATGACGACAATAGCACGGAAAATCTATGCCTTATTTTCTGCCCCCTTTTGCGTATAAAAGGAAGTTGGCTACAAAATTAGGAGTTCATTAGCTTTGTCAGGTATGGTGGACGTAGTGGTGGCAATAGATCGAATTGAGTTAGTGATGGCAATGGGTCGAGTCGAGTCGGCTCGGCTCGTTATCCTACGAACTCGGCTCGTGCTCGAGCTCGAGCTCGTTGTCAAACGAGCTCGTGGGCAACGAGCCGAGCCGAGCTCGGCTCGTGAAAAAAAAGTCGAGTTCGGCTCGATCCACGAGCTCGTAGCTCGTGGGTCTTGACGAGCCGAGCTCCAGCTCGGCTCGTGAGCTCGGCCCACGAGCTCGTCAATTTTTTTTTTTTTTTTTTTTAAATAATATATAAGGCACATTTTTTAAATTTTTTTTTTTTTTTTAAAAAAAAATTTGACGAGCCACGAGCCGAGCCGGCTCGTGGCTCGTCAAATCGAGCCCACGAGCTGCTCGTCGAGCAGCTCGTCTACTTGACGAGCCGAGCCCGGCTCGGCTCGTCTGAAATTTTCAAAGTTCGGCTCGTGGCTCGGGCTCGTTTTTTACGAGCCCGAGCGGCTCGTAGCTCGTTTTAGACGAGCCGAGCTCACGAGCCCACGAGCTACTCGGCTCGATTGCCATCACTAAATTGAGTTGGGTTCAACTCGTAAAAAAAAATCAAGTTCGGCTCGGTTTACGAGCTCGTGGCTCGTGAGTCAAGACGAGTCGAGCTTCACTCAGTCTACTAGCTCGTCTTTTTATTTTTTTATATTATATAATACACATTTTCTAAATTTTTTTTTTGGCTCGTCAAATTGAGCCCACGAGCTGCTCGTCTGACATTTTCAAAGCTCTACTCGTGGTTCCGGCTCGTTTTTCGGCTAGTGGCTCATTTTAGACTAGTCGAATTCACGAACCCACGAGCTACTCGGCTCGATTGTCACCACTAGGTGGACATGTAGGTTTACTTTAGCCTTGCTTAGTCCTTATCTTTTTTCATTTATATTTTTCATAATTTTTTTAAGTATTAATTCATTCATGATCACCCAACTTCATACTTATTGCACGTAAATTTAAAATTTTTCTTTAAATTTAACAACACATTTTTCATCAATCTACTCTACTGTTTTAAAATACATTTTTAGCCAAATAATGGGGCTCGAACAAGGACTATATGAAATTTATAATTTTTATTAACTTTTAAATTTATATTTCATCAATTTTTATTAAAATTTATTTAAAAATTAGAATAAAATTAGTTGGGACTTGAATTGTAAGCATAATGCTTACAACCAAGTTTTGGACGACTTTGTGCACGTTTTCCGAGCTGTTTGACAAGAGGACGTGTTTATTAAGAATATTGAATAAGATATTTCAACAGGCTGCGCCTAATTAATGCATGTTTATTATGAAATCAACTAATATAATTGCCTATAGTCACTCGACAACTTTAGTCCTTGATCACTTGAGGTTGATTCCAAATACAACAATATCTTTATATTTTATAAATTATATGCTATATTATTGTAACCGACGGCTGTGAGGCGGTGGCTGAAAGTTGGGAGTTGTTGAGATGGTGTGGCTTTAAACTAGGGCGCGTACCAAGCACGTTGTGTAGTGGGTCCAGCAACATTTTCTATAGTCATTGTCCAAATAAGACGACGGTTAGACTACATATAATAATGGCGTTTGATGTTACAGGAGAAAAGAATAATGTTATTTGTACAATTTTTTTACAGATTTTTTGACGAATGTCCAGATAAAATCAAGGATCAGATGCACGTTACCTTAGAATATATCAAAAAATGTGTAAAAATATTCTTGTACAGGCAGTTTAATCAGTGAGACAATAGGTAATTGGGTGTATGCTATTTTTATATGGGATAAATCTAAAGTGCTCATTCGAATGATCATCTGTGAGTGTGTTGGCTCCTCATGAATAAAATAATATTTCCTCACACACTCACACACGATCATCCATGTGATCATCCAGGTGATTATTGTAGCATTACTCTTTTATATGAATAACACTATGTTGTATCAATGGTGTTGCATATCAATTTTGGTGTCTGTATATTATATGTTCTATTAAGTGAGTTATAATTCTTTATATTCAATTGAATTTATAATTTAATGTACGATTATCTAAATAAGCGCTAAATATTAATGATACTAAATAATATTATATTTCTTTATATTTTAGGGTTGGTCCTGATTCCATCTGCTGAATTTTGTGAAAAGTCATCTTCAACAGTGATCAAATCCGATGGTGGAGAGAAATTCGTGAGGGATTGGACATGTTGGAACTGGTTAAATCTTGTACCATCAATCAATAACCTAAAAAAATTTAATAGGGGTACAACTAATAGATGAATGGGAAAATATTCATTTTTATTTTTAAGTCCAATGATCCAATAAATTAGATAATAAATCAAATACTATTAGTAAATCGGTTCACGAGTGAACCTACAAGAGATTTATGTTTCAATGTTCTAAAATTATGTATATTTATCCAATTATTCAATTGGAAAAATTAAATTGTAATTCGAATACTTTTTATAGATGGATTCACAATTGACACTCGTGGCTTATTCAATTGGAGAAATTAGGAATGTAAGCGGTCCGATTTTACCGATTTTTAACAGATTTTCAAACCAAACTGTTTACACCGATTTGAGAAAAATTCAAACTTAAACCAAACCATTTTGAATGGTTTGAAAAAAACTCAAACTTAAACCTAATAGTTTGGTCCGATTTTAAACCGTCGATTTCACCTTATATTTTTTTGCCTATCTACTTTTATGTCATTAATTCATTGAATTTAATATATATTTATATCTTACTAGTAATAAATCTAAAACAAACTAAATATATCTACTATAAATTTAAATATCAATTAAATTAAAGTGAAATCACAATAAATTAAAACATAATTTTTTGTTCGTATTTTTTAGGTTAATTATGTTACGATAACATTATGATAACATTACAATACAAGTATACTAAACTGAATATAAGGTCAAAAAATATAATGATATCCAACAAGGCCTCGTGATCATTATATCTGAAAAAAATGTTACTGATTAGACAGAGCGAATAATCAACCACAATAATAAAATAATTATTTATAATATCTAAACATAACAATTACACAAGTTTACCATTGTATGTTATTACGAACTTAATTTATCACATATACTCAAATATCAATTAGTGTCACACATGATTCATCGACTGCATAGTCAAATAAATGCATTCGTTATATCATCATAGTATTAAATACTAGATAAATAAGAGAATCTTCAAAAATATGATAATAGAAAATATAAATCACCTACTACAACTTTCATTGAATCATTCAATGCATCCATTGCATCTAAATATTGTCGTAACACTATATGTTCATTCTTAATTTGCAACCAATTCTTTCTGCATATATAAGCATCAACCATCCTTGCACCTAATGAATTCCTAAAGCAATCAAGTATTCGACCTTCAATTGATAATGCAAACTTGGAAGCAATTATAGAAATTTGAATCGCTAATACATTTTTGACAATTTGGGAGACAATCTTATACTTAGGAGCATTTATTTTTCATCACAATAAAATGTCGAATGACTCCTTAGTCAATCTTCACATCGATCGGACAAATAATCTACCAAATCATTTTTCTTCAACCCGGATGGGTGAAGGAGGCGGAGGCGAGGTCGCGTCGCGTGGAAATGGTTAGATTTTGTGTTTAATTCAATTGAAATGTGAAATGTATGGGTTATGAGTTTCTGACTTTCTGCTTTTACCGTTATGAGCTTATGGGTTGTGACCGTTCACCGTTGGGTTAGAAAATTACCTATTCCTATTGACTGAAAAACATAAAATTGAGATTATTATAATTTATACATAAAATATAAATTAAGATTATTGAGTAATAATAATATTTTGAAAGTTTGGATGAATTTTCAAAAAAATCATTTTTTTATTTTTATATATTTGTTTTGCCGGTCTGGTTTGATTTTAAATCGTCATTAAAATTCTCAAACTTAAATCTAATCGCTTTTGACCAATTTGGTTTTGTTCAAAATCATGTCGTTGACGAGTCCACATGACACCAAATCGACGATTTTCAAAATGCAATTTCAGTTCGATTTTTCGGTTTGACGATTTTTGCTTACAGCCCTAGGAGAAAATGATGAATTACACTCTTGTTTGGATAGTCTTAGTGGATTGATACATGGTTGAACCCACCAAAAATGGTTGAAGATAGTTGAATGTGATTAAAATCGAGTTGGATGTCTATTGTTTGATTTTCGGTTGGACAAATTGAAGACCTTGGAATTGGACCAAGTTTTTTAATAACCTACTTTAGTTGAAGAGTTCAAATTGTAAGTTTAAAAAAAATTTATATTCATTTTAATTGTAAATTATTAATTCGTCCAATAATTCTCCTAATAAATTAATAGTTCAATAATTTAGTATTGCATTCTCGAACGAGCCTTATAACTATGATGGAATATTATCGAGGACTAAAGATCGAGGCCTTCTAGAGGGGTATCCTTCTCATGAGTGGCCGCCCCACATTATCACATCAAATATAATTATCAAGTAAGAATGGATTATGGAGAAGAAATTCTGAAGATGATAGAAATAGGAGTTGTAATTTTATTAATTGAAAAATCACATATTTATAGTACAACTCAATAAACTAAATATGAAAAGATAAATAACAATTCCTAAAATTAAGCAACTAAATATGAGAAGATAAATAATAATTACTAAAATCAAGCATATCGTCATCAATCAATTTGTTTCAATGACTCCTTGATTTCCTCCATTATATATTTTTGTGCAAATCTTCATATTGCAAGTTATCCATAATCATCCCTTGATTTATTCTCTTAACACTTCCCTTCCGTATTTTCTCCACTGTCAATATTTGTTGCTGCTAATACCCTCCCTCAAACTTTGTCGGGGTTGGAGGCAAAGTTTGTTGCAAAAAATGAAAGTTGTTTTGGACATGTTGTGTGAATTCGCTTGTTTTTTTTTTTTTTTGCGAATCTTGTGTATCCCATATTGCATGGGTTGTGTCTCTGAGAGTTTGTTCAGAGAATGTTCCGATGATTCGGACTTTTGATAGGCAATGAATTCATACGTTGATTTGTGGTATGAATTTTTGTTGTTGCTGTGTTGTTTGAATTTGGTGCGGGTAGAATATTGATTTGTATTGTCTGGATCTTGAATGATATATATGGTGGAAGAGAACTTGAAAGAAGTGAGAATCAAATTGTTGTGTAGGAAAGTGAGATCATGAAGACAAGAAAAAAAAACATTGATGGACGAACATTTATTTTTAAAAAAACTAGAAGAAAAAGGAAGATGAAAAAGTTGGCCGGACGAGCGGCACTAGGCCGCTCGCGGGAAGCGGAAGCTTGGAACCTGCTCTGATACCAAGAAGAAATTCTGAAGATGATAGAAATAGGAGTTGTAATTTTATTAATTGAAAAATCACATATTTATAGTACAACTCAATAAACTAAATATGAAAAGATAAATAACAATTCCTAAATTAAGCAACTAAATATGAGAAGATAAATAATAATTACTAAAATCAAGCATATCGTCATCAATCAATTTGTTTCAATGACTCCTTGATTTCCTCCATTATATATTTTTGTGCAAATCTTCATATTGCAAGTTATCCATAATCATCCCTTGATTTATTCTCTTAACACTTCCCTTCTGTATTTTCTCCACTGTCAATATTTGTTGCTGCTAATATATGGACCTATGATTTGTCCAACCAAACCAAACCGGCTCCCCTAATTCATATTGGGAATACTCCAATTTTCATAATTTAATTCTAAATTTTAATGAAACAAACCTAACCCATTCGTAGGTGGACCCCCCAAGTTTAGCATTGAATGAGGTAAAAAACACAAGACAACACAAAAATAATTGTGTGAGATTTGTTGCTTTAAAGATCCCCTTTTGCGTCGACGGGCCCCGCCCGTTTTGGACCATGTACCCCTTTCCTCCACTCACAAATAACCCGCCTGAAAATGTGACTGAAAAATATTTATCACTAAACTTTAAAACTTTTTAAATTAAATGAAATGATTGTCAAGTGTTGAAACGTATAAAATATTTTAATTCGTATAACCCATTTTTACGAATAGAAAAAAATTATTCAAATTATTTATTTTTTTAGTAACAAATATACGTATAATGCACAATTAGTTCTTGACACGTCGTAATTAATATCCACAATTACGAGAGCATTCTTTATCGTGCACGTGTTGCACATTGTTACGTATTGGTAATAAATTGCCTTTAGGCCTAGTATTGACAAAATGGTTGATTAAGCATTCCTAATAATCCAATCTTGATTAGATTTCTTTACTTACAATCACTAATTTGGTGCATGCATTCTAATGATTTTTCAAAGTATAGTGTCTAGGATTGATTTGTGGAGTCACGATCAAGAGTCATGGCATTTCACTTTCCACCCTCTATTTAGTGGTGTTGGACTTATTACATTTTTCGACTTTATATTTATTAAAAATAAACTCAATTTATACATTGATTGATGACAACATGTGTGATAGTTTTTTGTGAGATTAATTAATTAGGATCATGCTAATTGAACTCTTGGCATGTGCTAGAGCTTGAAGAATTCGCAAGGGATAAATAAAGCATCCGTACCCCTATTGATCTTTCAGAAGTTTCATGAAATGGGCTTTCTATAATTCCATATTGATCTGAACGAATCCATACGCTCCCATTTTTAATAAGATTCCGGCTAGAAGCATACAAAACCCATGTTTGAATTGAAATTGAGATACTGATGCAAGTTCTTCCTTTCTGAATCAGATAGATTCATATCTAAAAGAGGTTGTTAATTTCTTCATGCTCGTTCCAAGTTCGAAGTATCATTTGGATAAATAAGAATCCTCTTCGTTACATGATCTCTTCTTCGTATAGATCGACGACCTATGTTTTATGTATAAGTCAGAAGAATTTTTTGGATTTGAAGTGAAGAAAATAGGGGAGTGAATATGAGATAATCTATATTAATTTAAATATCTGTATTTGTCTCATATGCTTAGAATCAAACAAGTATCAACAAAACATAAGTTCCTTAAATACTTTTGCCTTCTCAAGGGACTGGCGTATTCAAGTCCGTTACATAGTTTAGGTGTTATCCTACCAAGTTTTGATTTAATTAAAATTATGGTCAAAAAAATTCCACCCCATGTCTCCCTCCCGTATTTAATAACGGAAAAGATGTATGAAATTATCTAACCTAGGTTCTTGCTATGGTCCCCTTCCTATAGAATCACATAAAGTTTCATATATCTTATATTAATACATAGTGTGTATGTGTAAATGAAATGTACAATGATGGTCAATCTAATACAACTATCTAAAACGTATCATTAGCAGAGAACAAGCACTCTAGTCGTGCCACAGAGAAAGTGACACTTGACCCAAGGGCATATTGTTAGGGAGGGCACAAAGTAAAACTTTAAGTATCTAGGGCCATGCCATGGTTGTTCTTTTGTTATCTTTTCAACCTTTTTGGTTCAAGGTATGTAAGGTGATGGAAATGTGTCTCCTCACATAATTTTTCCACTTTTGCTATATAAATACTTATGCCAATTTTAAGCTAAGGTGGGGTTGGATTTGGAAGCATAAAATATGAATCCAATCAAAGAAGCATGGAAGCCATGGTGGGTACCCCAACTATCTATCCTTGTGAAAGGAAGAGGGGGGGGGGGGGGGGGGGGGGGGGCTCATGTACTATTTCATCATCATATAGGATTTGATTTTGTTTTCTTCCTATAATTTCGTATCACATTTGGACCCCACCAAACACCATTTTTCACATACTACAAAAGATTAAAGGACCTCAACTTATCAAGTTACGGTTGAAGTTACCCCAGCATGGCATTTTGGTGTTAGTATGGATCACAATTTTGATAAATAGATATAAAAATTGTCACATAATTGAACGAATCAACTTGTCAAATTTAACGTACCAAACGTTCCTTTCAAGATGGTAATTTGTTCATCCTTGGAGATAAGAATCCTAAATAGTAAAGAAAGAGAGCAAGCATAACCCATTCTCCTTAAAAAATCATAACTTGCACACAATCAGTTTAACTTTATGCTGGAATTTCTATGAGTTACTTTACACGAATGGATATGTTTTATGGTGGAGTGAGCTTAAAGACAAGACCTTACTAATTGCAAATTTTAATTGAAAACCTCATAATGTGGAATATGATGGGCTGAAAAGAAAAACTATACATAAAGAATAATAAAAGAGGAAAAAGAGCTATTCCACCTATTGATGCTAAAGTGTAAACATCAGTCTCCCCCACTAACACAAAATCCATGTTCCAATTCTCACTCATCCTGAATTAGGACAATGGATATTGTGGTGGCAACTCCAATTCTCCCATCTTCATCATTGTGTAGGTGTAAATCGGATTGTGCTCATTGCAACATAGCTCGATTTCTAGATATCTTAGTCTTGTCTCAATACGGTTAAAATTATCTAGACTGGGTATCGTCAACTGCGTGTGTTGAAGACAACTTTTACATGAATAAAATTTTTCATTCTCTAAAAGCTATATAACAACAAGTAAAATCTCTAGTTCATGTTTTATCCCACCCATTTCTAAAAGTTGTGGACGTGATGCAACAAAATGAAAAATAAATAAGAATGTCTATTCTTTAAAAAATTCACTTTTAAATGAGGCAGTCCTGCCCTTGCCAAGCCTAGGAGACAATAATCTTCACTTGTTAGTTTTGGATGATCCGTCACATTTTGACACCTCGACTTGTTCTTGTGAGATACAGAGGGAGACCCACTAATGCTGCGGCTAAAAATATGATTGATTTTACTTGACTTTTTTCAGTGGTGCCAAATGTAGACAAGAAAGTAAGCATGGTATCTAACACAATAAACAGAAAATGGATTTTCTATGTGGACAGATGAAATGTGGGGGAATTAGATTGCTTATTCTTATTTAATATATTGGGGGAAAAAGTGATTCTAAAATTGCAATGATATTATCAAAGAATAGTGGGATAGATAGATGTCCTATGGCATACAAATCTTTCGCAATTTTCCCATCCCTTTTTCTTACAAAAAAAAAAAAAAAGTGGCACATTCTTACAGTGGAGAAGGCAAAGACTAGAGAATTGAAAGTGACACAACCAAGAATCAGCAATCACTTCAAACAATTATATTGTACTATACATTTTTGGTATGGGATGAATTGCATTATGGTGTGTTGTCAACTATACAATGTGTAAATGTTGGAATTTTTTTGGGCCCAGCATTGATGGACAATAGGATCTTCCAATGAAATCATACACAAGTTGCATGATTATGGCTATGAAATGGTCCCTTATTTATTTCACATCAATTTGCATTCACTTCTTAGGTTCACCCAACTTGGTTTTAGGCTGGATTTCACTTTGGACTAGAGTTTTTATTTTTAACTTAGCCGACAAATATTGGATATTTAGTCGATGGATTGTAAGTAAATTGTAAAGAATTCATTTGTACTCGGGACTTTTATTTTGTTGTGTAAAATTTTACTTCGTAGTAGTTAAAGATGAGTTTTACCCAAATGCTTGTAACTATGGTATCAAAACCTATGAAGAATTACTTTGAAAAGAAGATGGGTTGTCGAGAGTCCTCCAAATGAAAAATGTATATTATCGTGAACGTCAACTGTAAAAGAGGATTTGAGTCTTAGCTCGTAAAACATTTGCCCTGTTAGTATATAAACATATATTGAATACTCATTTTATAGTTAATTTTAAGATTCGATTTCTACTCCATTCGCTAGTAAAAAAATGTCGCTTCATGGAGTTCTCCAATTTCTCCTTATTGGTTTGGATAAAAATAAGATTTTTAGTATATTTTGATAAAAATTGATGGAATATGTGGTCGAAAAATTGATAAAAGTTGTGGATCCCATAAAATATATGAATGAAAATAAGTTCGAGAAAAAATAAATTTAAAAAAAAATGAGGGTAAAAGAGGAACATACACCTCTCTCAAACAAAATTATTGTTTCTAAGAACATTTTTTTAGGTTTTCTCGTGTCAACATAGGCAATGTGCAAGACAAAAGTGTTGCAATTAGAATAATGCTATTTTGATAGAATGTAATGATAGAAAATGTCGTGGCGGGAGTTGATTGGATGTGACATATGAATATGTTTAAAACAGCCAAATAATGAAATGTTATGTGATATTGTGTCTATCATCATGTGAAACATTCTGCTCCCGTAGAAAGATTATTGCAATTATCATAGTTTCACTAACCACTAAAAGATACTAGAATGAAGACAATGAAGAAAGCAATAAAGACCCCTTACTATTATGCTGGTTATAAGGGGCCCTATGTCATTGATCAGTAGAGTTGATGGTGGTGTTACAGAGAGACCAAAATTTCCAAGTTGTCACCAGAAGCTGAAATTGTCAGAAAGAAAAGGGTCATATGCAAGGATAAAATGCAATTGAGCCATGCTAGATGAATAGGGCCACGTCGACCTTTTCATCTAGTGGTTGATGTGGCACCCCTATAGGCGAGGCACCTGTCGAGCGTAAAGGGTCATATGCAAGGACAACATGCAATTGAGCCGTGCTAGATGAACAAGGCCACGTCAACCTGTTCATACATGGGGCGATGTGACGCCCCCATAGACGAGGTCATATGCAAGGACAAAATGCAATTGAGCTGTGCTAAAAGAACAGGGCCATGTCGACCCTGTTCATTCACGGGGTGATGTAATGTCAGGTGAAAAGGGTCATATGCAAGGACAAAATGCAATTGAGCCATGCTAGATGAATAGGGCCACCTTGGGCTTTAATACCTCTGGACCATGTATACGCTGGAAAAAATATTAATTGAGTTTAACCATTTCTGAAATTCTGGGTTTTATGATGGATGGAGACTGCAAGGACTATTCCAGCATCCCATCTTGAATGAAATTTTGTGGGGGACGGCTATCAATTGCGCTGTCGCTATTGACTATCATCTACTCGAAGGAAGCATATGGTTCTCAAGGACGGAGGTAGATTTTAGGGTCAGTCACAAATTTATAATCGGAAGCTCAATTATTGTAATGACATGAAACTCATACTGAATTAGTTAATTATGAATGTACTCGTCCGTTGATAGGACAAAATATATTACACTATTCAACCCAGTGCCAGTGGCGGGGGAGGCGCCCTCTGAAATTTTAAACTTTTATATTTAAAGGATGTCTTTATTTATTTGCGTTCAATAAAAATTTCCGTTATTAATTTTTTAACCACTAATTTGCAATGACAGCTGATTTATACAAGACTTCATTCTCTCTATCATTTTAGCTTCTCTGTTTCTGTTATTTTCCTCTAGAACCAAATACCAATTTCTTGAAAAAGCAGGGGGGCGCGGTCAGACACCAGGCCTACGTGGTGGCTCTGTCCAAGAAGAATAACTCTTTATTTTGGGCCTGTTTTAGGTGGGCTTATGGGCTGGACTAACACGTAAAATAGGTGAACAATTTTTTTTGGGCCTATAGCCCAGATCAGTTAAATGGCATGATTGTGTTGTTTATCGAATAAATGCCCGTTTGGCATTTTTCTGCTTCTGCTTTTGTTTCTTATAAAAGAGCTTCCTAAAGAAACTTTCAAGTTAGCTTACTCTCAAAACTCTTCTAAACTTTCACAAAAATATCAAAACATGTTCAACGGCAGTTTCTTTAAAAATATTTATTTTTAAAAATCCGACGAAGGTGCCTAAATCATTAATATAGGGAAGAACTCGGACATTGGTTCAACTGGTTAGAAACTATATAGCTATAAATCTTTCAAAATTAGCAAAAGAAAGTTATAACAAGAGAAATTTTTTGCAATTATCTTTGTCCTCCTCTTAGTGGGACAAGATTTCTACCTTGTTTCTAGCCACCAAAAACTTTACAATAGGGCATAAACTCTGCAATTTTCACCAAAATAATTGTGAATTACGATATATTTCAAAAGAGCATTATAAAACAGGACATTTGTAAAAGTTATACTTTTCATGATCACAAAATTCAGAAAACCAAAGAAAGTTCCATGTAAATTTAGAATGGCAATTTGCAACGCAAAGCATTGCTCACTGAAGTAGGAGGGTTAATTATATTACTCGGTCATTATACTTCAAAGTATTTCTTCTTGGTCGCTCGACTTCTAATCATGATACTAATCCGTCATTCTTGATGGATTCTGTTAAAGGAGCAGTCGACATGACCAACGAAAATCTTAGGTGATAGGTCAACGCCGTTAACGTCGTATAATAAATATTGTTCTCAAATCATTACTCAACTTGCACTTTTGTATGAATTCCCTTTCCTTGGTCTATTCCCTTGATATTTACCTATTTTCATGTTGAAATTTTATGGTGTTGTACTAATTGCTTGGACTTTTAATAACAAGTTGGACAGTAATTTAACAATGTATGGACTATGGAGTCTCAATCGGTTATTGTGGTTATAATTAGATTATTGGGCTTGGTGCATCTCGTTGGTTTAGACACGTCTTGATGAGATGAATGAGATTAATCGTGTTAGGTTTCCTTGATGGGTGGATCTTATATATGTATGTTATGGCTAGGTACATGGAACAAAACTATCTGGTGGTCCGAATCGATTCAGAGGAGCACAAGGTTACCATAGTTACAATGTACTTCACTAAGGATGCCAAACTATGGTGACGATTGAAGGTTGAAGACATTCAAAATAATCAGTGCTCCATTAGCACAAGAGCTCAAACGAGAGCAATTCCACCCCAAAAATGTGGAGTAGAGTATACATCAGCTATGTGCCACATGGGTGGCTAACACTGAAGGGGTGGTGGAAAATAAATGGTGACATTAGATGGTTACAATGGTTCCAGACTTCTGTTTCAATTTTCAGTTTTGAGTTAATTTTCAATTTTTTGTTTTGAGGGACTATTTTAAAATTATTAAAAATGCATTAAGTTTGTCATTCTGAAAAATTATTTTTCAAAGCAGAAAACTAGAAATACGCTGGGTTTAGAATTTTGAAATTTTTTTTTATGATATTTTATTTCATAAAATCTGATTATTCAATAACACAGAATAGTTATATATTAAGATATTATCAATTAATATACAGTCTTACGTCAGGCGCCCCCCAATAGGGAACTGCCACTTGTACATTATGGCACTCATTCAGGCACCCATAATATACAAGTAGAATTATTCATTAACATATATATTTGAAGTTGGTAAATCTTATAATATATATATTTTTTTTTTCGCTGCAAAGGTAAAATAAAGATAAATAATAAATAAATTTGAAAATTGTAACTTATTTACATATGCATCACCACACACCACATCGACGTAGTCGTCAATATCACCTTCCCAAACCACCGAATCTGCACCACCCACCATCACAACTACCTTTCAAAAATAATTGAAAATCGATAAGCAAAACCAAAAATCACCAACACAAATCATCATTTGAGAAATAAAAATTAAAGAAATCAGAACCCAGTAGTTGCATCACTATGAATCCCCACCACCACAATTACCTACCACCATCGTGAGCTAGTCACAGCCATCACTCACATTTATGCTATCGCGAACTTCTCACGACATTTATAACTATAACAATCATCTACATTTGTGTTTTCCATCGCTACCCTTCATTGTCATAATCTCAAGTCTAGAGTCTCATTCGTGTCAATATCACCATCAACAACACACAATTTGGATTTGATTTCTAACAATTCAATTTTTTTTTTAAAATCTGATTTGTTCATTTTTGGATTGGTTGAATTGATTTTGGGTTGATTGGTAATTGTTGACCTCAAAAAGTTATCGATCATGTCGCCAACAATACTCTGGCTACCTTTCCTTCAACCTAAGTTTAGCCTACACGTTGAAGACGCTGTAAGGAAACAAAAGTAGTCGAACGGAGAAAAAGAACTTACTACCATTTGCACTTCGACGGTTGATTGGATAAAAATATATGAAGTGCAAAGGGAAATAAGAGAGGAGTAACTAGAGGAAGTAAAAACTTATTTTAAGGGCGAAATTACCTTGTATATTTATAGGGAATAGAATGGGCAAAGATGAGCCGTGTGACTAATGATCGAGCCCAAACTAATATGAACGTTTACAATTCAATTGATCATATCTATTTAATATAATTAATCAATGCCAAAGTCTTGCTACACGGGACCCTCGTCCATGTGCAAGCCATGCCAGTTTTTGGTGAAAACAGTAGACAGGGTAGGCTCGGTGGTGACAACTGGCAACAACGGCAAGAGTAGCCATAGATTGTGGTGGTGGCGGTGGGTTAAATAAAGAGAGAGAGAGAGAGAGAGAGAGAGAGAGAGAGAGAGAGAGATAACAGGGAGAAGAGAGCAGGGGATGTAATTGACATAGAGACAGAATGGGGGTAGTACCTGATTTTTAAAATTAATTGCAAATGGCTTATGTTTCATCTTTTCGATGTAAGTGCAAGATTGTGCTTAATTTTCTCTTATTATTATTTATAAGAAGAAAATTACACATTGTAGAAATAAGGTCCTGTTTGATTCCCATTTTAATTCTCATTCTCATTCTTCTACTTATTTTCAATCACACATTCTTCAATAAAATAATATTTTCTATCATATCAATAACTTTTCCTTCTTTTTCAACCACACATTTCCCATCATATCACTATTTCAAAATTCATTTTTCTCAAATAATGTCTATCAAACACACTCTAAATTGGGTAAATTGATAAATACGAAATTTTAAAACTGCAAATAATTTAGGGAAAAATAAATAAATCAGCGAAAAAAATATCATATTCAAAATCAAAATTTCACTCTAAAAGCATTTTCAAAAAAACTCTTTAAATATGAGATGTTCTTTATTTTAAAGAGTTAACCCTTAAAATCATACTCCAAGAGATTCATTAAATTAACATTTTAATTTATTCTCTATAATTAAATGCATTTAAAGTATTTCAATTTTCAATTTAGGAAAATAATAAAATAATTTAGAGAAAAACTAATTAAAAATAAAAGATAGAAAAATAATAAATATCTTTTGAGAGTAACAAAATTAATTGTTAAATATAAAGAGATTGTTAGAGTACTTCAAAATTTTAATTCTCAAAATTTATAGATACTCTTCAAATGATAGATTAGGGCTGGACATGGGAATTGAACCGAATCGAACAAATTTTTTTCGGGTATTTAGTAAATAGAACCCTCGAGTCCATATATAATTATGGACCCGTTCGGGTTTGGTTCGGTTCCGTACCATTATTAAAATTTTTAACATTTGTAATAAAAATAACTAATAACATGTTCAATATTAATTTTACAAATTGACATATTTTAATTTAATAACATATAAATAACAAGTTGTACAATAAAATTAATTTATAAATGTATATAAATACCAAAAAATATATACTAATACTAAAACATTAGTGATCCATTCTATATCAATAATTCATTTGTTTCAAACATTTAAATTTACATAAAATAAAGAAATATAAATTAGAAGTCATAGAGATAAAAATACTTTAAAGTATTGTTAATACTTACCAACTATTTGTTAATTTGCTAATTTGTTAATTGAAAATAATTTATTAATTTGATAATTTATTTAAAAAAAGTTAAATAATTTGATTTATATAATATAAAAAAATAAAAAAATTTAAAAAGATTCGATTCTTGTTCGATTCTTAATCTAGAATCGAGAACCGAACCAAAACTTTCGGTTCTGGATTCGAGTACCCGTTTGGGTATTTAATTTCAGAAGAATCGCTTGATTCAGTTCGGATTGGTTCCGGTTCGGATCGATTCAGTTCAGAACTTTTGTCCAGCCCTAGATAGAATGGCAAAAAAACAGCACAATAAATGTAACAAAATTTGCTACCAAGAGTCTCGAAAGGGAAATGGTTCAGGATAAGAGCAATGAATAATAGCAACACTCGTCCTAGTGACATCTAAAAGCAACACATCAGAATCTGGGCGCGGACTTAGTTTAATACAACACCAAAAACATAAAAACCAGAAAAAATTTACCCAGAGGTAATAAATTCAAAAAGGTTTAAGCCTTTATTGACTCACAGCCTGTCCTCGTACTCGGAGAGTGGTGTCATCTGCTCCTTCAAACCCTTCCTCTTTCGGACATCAGTCACGAGCTGTGCAGCCTGCGACCCTGCTTCCAATGGATCAGACGACATCATGTCCCAATGATCAAACACACACTGGGGAAAGGCTTGTCCAGAAGTTGAGGCTCTCAAGGTACTTGAGAAACCAAATGATTCGACAACAGGCAAGTATGCCTTGATATTATAAAGTGGAGTACCCGGCCTCTGCAATTCCTCAAACACGTGTCCACGTTTCTGGTTCAGGACACTGTAGATACCACCAAGAGCCTGCTCTGGCGCTTGAATCTCCACCAAGTACACAGGTTCCATAAGACGGGGCTTGGCAGTCAGATGGGATGCATAAATAACCCTCCTAGCAGTTGGAATGACCTGACCGCCTCCTCTGTGAATAGCATCAGCATGAAGAACCACGTCACAAACTTCGAAGCAGATGCCCCTCATGTTTTCTTCAGCCAATGGGCCTTCCTTCGAAGCCCACTGAAAACCAGCAACAACAGAATCTTTAATTTCATTCAGGTACTGGACTCCCTTACACATATCAACCACCATGTTTGGACCAGTTGTCTCGGGACCAAAGCACCAAATTTTCTTTGCAAGCTCCTTATCCCAACCGAACTCCTCAGCCAAGATCTTAGAACGAACCTTAGGATCATCTCTTGGACCAATACGTCCATCGTCAATAGCCTCAGCAAGTCCCTCTTCCAAGGGCCTGGCTTCCATGTACAGACGGTTGTGCTTATTAGGTGATTTGCTCATAACAATGCGAGAGGACCTCTCAAGAACAGTCTCACGGAAGGACACAACTGGATCTGATTTTATAATTTCAGCACCACCCATGAAATCTTCTTGCAAGTCCTTCAAGCATATCTCCAGGTGGAGCTCTCCAGCACCAGCAATAATATGCTCACCAGACTCCTCAATGGTACAGACAACCATAGGGTCTGACTTGGCCAAACGCTTCAAACCTTCAACAAGCTTCGGAAGGTCAGATGCAACCTTGCACTGGACAGCAACACGTACAACAGGTGACACGGAGAACTTCATTGCTCTAATTGGATGTGCATCGACTTCCTTTTCATTGGTCAGGGTTGCATTTTTGGTGATGTATTGATCTAGACCAACCAAAGCGACTGTGTTCCCACACGGTACATCCTCAACAGTTTCCTGCTTCTTGCCCATCCAAATAACAGTTCTCTGAACACTCTTGACGTACAAGTCCTTTTTCTCTCCCGGGACATAGTTAGGACCCATGATTCTGACCTTCAAACCAGTCGAGACCCTGCCGGCGAATACACGACCAAACGCAAAGAACCTACCCTTATCAGATGCTGGAATCATCTTTGACACATAAAGCATAAGAGGGCCATCAGGATCACAGTTCCTAATAGCAGTAGCATAAGCATCATCCATAGGTCCCTCGTACAAGTTTTCCACACGGTACCTTTGTGCCTTGGAAGGTGATGGAAGGTGGAAGATCATCATTTCTAAGAGGGCAGTACTAGCTGGAAGCCAGGTCTGCATCACACGCTTCATTAATGCCTTCCCCATTAAATCCTTCTCATCAGACTTCATAACAACACCAAGCTTCTGTAACATGGGCCAGAGCTTATCTTTCTGATCATTCATGCAAGTGCTAATAATCTGCTTTATGGGTTCATAACAGAATTGAACAAATCCACGTTTACATGTAGGTGAGCCGGTATTCTTGGTGGTCCATTTCTTTGTGGCTGGATCAAAGAAATTCTCTCCCCAGAGCCTTTCCATCATCTTAGACTCATCAACACCAAACTTGGAGGCATACATCTTGGCGAAGTTCGTTAGGGTGAAAGCCCAGCCATGCAAACCAGCAGAAAAGGCAACGGTACCTTTCTCGGGGTAAACCTGAACATCTCCCAAGAGAGGATCTTCGTAAGTAGCCATAATGACATTTGCATTTTCAATGACCCTCTGGAATGTTTGGTAAGCCTCCTCTCCATCAACCTGAAGCTCAAGGAAACACCTATCCATCTTGTTAACAGTCAAGACAGGTCTAATCCTTTCTCCTAGGGCCTGTCGGAGGACTGTTTCTGTTTGGACACACACGCCCTCAACACAGTCAACCACAACAAGAGCCCCATCAGTGATACGAAGAGCGGCAGTCACTTCAGATGAAAAGTCAACATGTCCGGGAGAATCAATAAGATTGATGAGGTACTCGTTGCCATTCCGCTCTCCCTTGTAGCTCCTCAAAGACTCGTCAGACATCTCATAATACAGAGAGATACCAGTGGACTTGATAGTGATACCACGCTCAGCCTCATCAGCACGGGTATCTGTCATTCTAACATCACCAGCAGTTTCTTGAGCGATAATACCAGCAGCAGCAACAAGAGAATCTGTAAGGGTGGACTTCCCTGTTACAATGAAATGAAAACTACAGTAACTACATGCATGAAGAAAGATATGGTGAACGAACTTGCCTCATAGATGAACACCGCCCAGTAATACAGCACATAAAAACAATATTGAGCTGAAAATAAATGTAAAAAGTTTCCACACCGTGATCAACGTGGGCAATAACCGACATATTGCGAATGTTGTGCTTGTAGTCCATAATCCTGCGGAGCTCATCAGCTGTGAACTTCACCTGCACATATCCAAGGAAATTTATTCATTAGAAACCCCATGCCTGGTGCAAAGGCAAAAGGCAGAGGCTATCTAAATATATAAATCAACTTTCCAAGCTTACCATTTTGACTGGCTTCTAAATTTCACAACTCAAAAAAAGAAAAGAATAAAATTGTGAGGGGTCTTCTTCAAATTACCTGCAAACCAGAGAAAGAAGACATTATAATATATATATATATATATATATATATATGTGTGTGTGTGTGTGTGTGTCAAAAAGAAAAGCACTGGCAAAGAAATGACAAGATTATACGTAGTGACGCACCATATCTAAAAAGAAACTTGAGCTCTATGACTAACAGGATTCAAATTAAAATCCATGTCCATAAAAACAGAACAAAATTCACTAGACTTTACAGGTAAGAAATGTTCTCTTTATAATGACATAATCAGAAAGAGATGGACTAAATTCACACCTACTCAAGAGGAGAGTTCTATCAATACCTCAATCTTGCACAAAATGTCACTAAACATCCTATATTTCTCATAGCCTGCATTGTACCCGAATTAAATGCTACAGGAACATGGAAAAAAGCCACAGCATCATTTGAATATGACAAGTCAATATTTTCCTTGATCTTTCAAAGACATCAAAATAGAATAGTTAAAGACACTAAAGTAATTTTAGCATATTCGACATTCCCATTGCATATTTCTATTGAACAAGAACATAAAAAATGTATAGAACGATATTCAATTCCATAAATCCAAAAGGACCACTTTGGCTTCCGATTGATCTCTCCAAAACAAAATCTTTTACTTAACGTTTAGTAAAAATAACATCTCAGGTCAAGAATGAGCAATATAATCCAATTAAAATTAGATATCAAAATATCGAATTCTGATCCTTCATATATTTCTATTAAATATATCCATAAGCAAATCTAATGATCGCACGAATTATCAGCTACTCCGGAACGTAGAAACATAACAAATCATCCAATCTATAAATTAAAATTTTCTCTAGCTCAAGAAATCAATATAAATTTACTTGCAATCACATACTAATAGAATCATAAACTAGAGATAGAAAAGAGACACAATCTTACAGATTTCAGAGAGAGAGAGAGAGAGAGAGCGGAAGAGGAGGACGAAGTGGTTGCGGCAGCTCTCAGTGACCTTACGCTATGGATCACTGAGACGGAGATAAAAAAAAAAAAAAAGTAAGGCGCGTATCGGTATCCTGAAAACCCTAGAAGGGTAAGAATAAAGCCCAGTCTACAGACTCGTGTTAGTAGGACGGCAGGGCCTGTACAGGTCTCACACATGTAAAATTTAAGGGTTTTGCTATGTTACCATAGGGGATGACAGATCCCCCTGGCAGAAACCCACAAATAAAGGGTGGGGCCCGATGGTATTTTGGCATAATCCAGAATTTAATGGGTTCTCGCCTTCGGTTTGTTTCCGTACAGTTCCCTTATGTTTTCTGGGATTATTCTACTTGACCATCATTGTTGACCATTTGGATGACCTCGATTCCACCACTCCCCTCGGATCCCACTTCATTAAATTTAATATTTTTGCCCCCAACATGAGGAGAGTGGTGGGGTCGAGATCATTCAAGTGGTCAACAATGATGGTAAGATAGCATGATTGATGTTTTCTGCCACTTGCCACATATAAATGCAAGTCGTCGTTCCGCACTTGAAGATGTGGAATATGTTATGTATACAGTTATGAACATCTTGATGTATGGATAACATCAATCCGAAGATATTGCATTTTAAACTTTGTTACATGTACATCAAACGTTACATAATAGATTACAAAATATCACATGTCACTATATCATTTATTAATTTAAAATACAATCAATTTTTCCTTCAATATTTTTCGTTCACATCATTTTACACAAGTCTTTTGTACCATTTTTATGTCAAAATTGTATAACCCTTGCATTTTAGGTTTGGGCTTTACAGAATCACGAACTGAGTTTTCATCAGGTCGCTTCTCCCCAACCCAACTTTAACGCATAAATTTCCTCTCTACTGATAACCCATTTAAAACTATTGTGTCAAAATGTTAAAACAGTTTTCTTAAGCATCAACACTATGGTTTACGTTAAAAAAATTAGGGAGTTCGTGGCTTCATAAAATTGATGAAAAATAGCATTTCCCTTTTTAAAACAGGGTTGGGTATGGCACTGTAGAAAGAACTTGAGCTCCAAGCGTATGACCTCGAATTTCAATCAATTTTAATTTCAAAAGTCATTTCGGAATAATAAAATAAAGAAGGGCGCAAAATAAAATGGGTAAATCAAAATAACTTGCTCTCGAAGTATATAAATTAATAAAAATATATGAATTGTTTCTTAGCACAAAGAATTCTCTGCGGCTGGACCTTCTTTATCACAATGTCAAATGTATCACCAGAAATACAGAAAATAACGTAAAAATTGGTCAAGAAGTTAACGATATGCGACTCTAGCAACAACCAAAAATCATATAAACTTCCAATTTCTTGCAAATATATTTGCCGGAAAGACTAGTGCATTCAATAACATGCATTTCAGTCGGGAAAGATACATTATGTGGCTCCTCTTTCAGTCTAAAAACAACCCATTTAGGCTCGTCTGTTAAAACTGAAATACGCGCTATTTTACCTTCTTGAGTAGGCTAGATGTTTTGAATTCAGCGTCATCCTTGATGAAACTCCACCAGACGTACGTTAAAGGGATAGTGGTAGCATGCTGTTCGCTGAAATGTGTACCGCAAGCGCACGGATCGTGAACAAGTAATATAGTGGACTTTTTGAGTCCGAATATCGATCCCACGAGGAATGTTACTTTGAAATTACGTACTCTAATCGATTTTAATTCTAACAACGACAGACACACAAACACAATTAAATGATTTTAAATGAAACTAAACCTAATTACGAAAAAACTAAACTAGCAAACTAAAAAGACGTAGTTGCATCTTTGATTTGAAAAGCGGTTGGAATTTATGATTTCACTTAACCTTTATTTCATTAACATCAATTCAATAACGTACATGCAAATTACCAAAATAAATGATTAGACCCGACTCTCCAATTTTAGTCAATAACCTCTTTCGAGTGATATCAACAACCCTATTGATTTAGTTATCCACAAATCTATATGCAGATAAAACTTAACCAAAGCATTCAAGTATTGTGAGAATACTCAACGGGTCACATAAGGTAGATGTCTATTTCTAGATCATCTAAACGCGTATAGTCGGAACCATACAAACCTATGGTATCAATTATTTCGGTCTAGCAAGTGCAACTATTTTTCAATAATTGCCCAAACCACCTAACCACAACATCTATTGATCAAATAAATGAAGCAATTTTAAACTAATAATCAATACACCATTATTTTGATAACAAATGCATTTCTAACAATATATATCGATATTAATGAAATTAAAGTTAAGATTAAACATAAATTCCAACACAAATGTATTTAACTCATTTTATAAAGATGATAAACAAAGAGATTCTTATACAATACATGTCAAAAATGGAAATTAAATGGAAGGAAAACAAGAAATAGATACAACCCTTGTAGTCTTTGAATTCCTCCAAGTTTTCCACCAATTCCTTTGATGTTATCTCCTTGCTCCCTTGATGATTCTTCTCAAAATGAGTTAATAACTCAAAGAAGCAACTAATTAAAAGAAGAAAAGGAAAAGAAAGCAAGAAAACTAGAAGAAAATCTAGAGAAAACTATAAACCTAAGCTAAAACTAACTAATGTCTAACTCCTAATATCATGAAAATGGAAGAGATATGGGATATATAATGCAATGTGATACCACCCAAAATATCCCAAAATATCTCCATTAAACAAGTCCAAAATATTGCCAAAGTTGACCAAAAACGCGTGGAAAGAAAAATAGACCGCCTTAGTATTTTATCTCTATGCGGCCGCATGGTGTAATTCCATGCGGTCGCATGGAAGAAAAAAAAATATGCATTTCACGTCCATGCGGTCGCATGGTTATAATCCATGCGGTCGCATGGACTTTTCCATATTTGCAGCTGAGGTCCTTGAACGTTCCGTCCTTGTGCGTTTTCATCCCCCATCTTTGATTTAGTACAATTTGGTCCTCATACTTTGAACTTTCTTTCATTTAAGCCCCTACCAAATTGCAGTCAAAGCCCTCCATCTTTTGGTCAAGTGCAAGTTAGTCCCCAACTTCACATTTTTGTGCAATTGAAGTCCTTTTTCACTCGTTTTGCCTCCGTTTCATTCCAATTCAGGGTTTTAGCCTATAAATACAAAAAGTACACAATTATCGGTAGAAATATACTCAATTTTATCACAGTTAAATCCCAAAAAGTGTCTAATAAGTGTGCAAAAGCGCACTTATCACACCCCCAAACTTGAGTTCTTGCTCGTCTCGAGCAAGATTACTTCTAACATAATCATGCAAATGTGAAAATAATTAACATATTAGATACTTGCCAGATATATAATAGAGTTTAAAATTGTATACCAATTCACAGCCATGCATCCAAATAATGCTATTAAAAATATTAACAGCTTATCCAATGTCAGATCAGTGTGTGTGTGCATAGCCATTTTCAATCATCATCTAAACTAAGAAAAGATTGTCAAGATGGAGAAGTATGTAAATTGGTCACAACCCGACCCTCAGTGGTCAAATATATCCTTACACGCTCATAAGATTCACACTAAAATAGCTAATTCATTTCAATTCCCCAAGTGTAAATCTAAGGCTGCTCTCAAACACTCTTTTCTTTTAAAAGCTCAAAAATATAATCAACTAGCATGCATTTTCAAGTGAAAATAGAGTAACTGAACAAGTAGAACCTCACAGAATAATGTAGTATGAACACTCAACTCTCAAGTGTATAAGATCAGGTACTGTTTCGCTCAATATCATTCCAATGAAAATATTCTACCATAAGCTTGCATATTTTCTCAATTGCCACCACTTAGATCACATGCATTACATAAATCATAAGGACTTTATAGGGTTTAAATGTGGCTTAAGGTAAAGGTGTGGAAATATATGGATAAGTGACTAAGAAGCCTCAAATAAATCAGCGGAGTAACAGATATTCAATTCAGCTCAAATGAGATAGGATCTGTACACAATCCTATCACTCCTAAACAATAACTTCTCAATCAACATCAATTCAACTCAATCACCTTTTTCTTTTGAATATCAGGAGGAATCATATATATATATAGACATACAAATCAGTCTCCTCAACACATCTTTTCCCTGTCACTCATTTTTTTCATCTTTTTCTTTTTCATTCATTCATTTTTTTCTCATTCTTTCAACCACTACACCAAACAGAGTACCACAAAAACAATTGATACCCCCAAACTTCTTTTCTATCGCCACCCAACATTCAGATGCCCAACAACACTCCACTAGCTTCAAAGGCTGGTTAAGAATATTGTTTTTCAGTATATGGAAGCTTGAAATGTAGGTAAACCAAAGAAAAGGCAAATAAGGTACAAATGGGTTATCAAAGGAAAAAGTAATATCAGGGTAAGCTATTTGGATAATGTGGTAAGTCAAAGATGGCCTTAATCATATTCATGCATACATGTGTCAATGTGATCTTAATAAGAAGCAACGCAAGTTCTAGAGAAACACAATCATGGAATAATCACACATGAAAGAAATGAGACTGTAATAAATGTCAGTCCATAGGCTCAAAGTCTCACCAGTTTTTGTGTTCACACTATTCAGTTACTACAATCTTTAATGAAAATAACCAACTAGCTGATCCAAAATTTCTCAGACTATGGTAAAGTGAAAGAGAAAAAGAGTATAGGTTGATAAAATTTTTCAAAACAACTCACAACCTAAGTTCTACCAATTCAAAATTTTCACATCTAACACCTATTTCCGCATCTAAATGATAATCAATCGTGACTATGTGCTCAATGTAACGTATGATCTCACAATGAATAAGCCATTTTTGAAAAAAATTCGCCACCAATAGCATATTTGGATTTGCGCATGCATAGCTCATGAATCAATAACAATTTCAACTCATGCAATCCTGAGCCGGCAAGGCTATCTAACATACCAATCATAATCACCAATGTAAGCTCAAAAGCAGCCGGCAAGGCTGTAACATCAAATTAAAGCACACAATAGCCGGCAAGGCTCAATACCCCCAAACTTAATTCACACATTGTCCTCAATGTGTAAATTAACATATAAAGTAAAGAGTAAAAAGGAACTTCCCTGAATCCATTGTGAAGAAGAACTAATGCATGAACTGGACTCGGAATGCAATTGAGTAGCTTGGGCAATAGACCTCATTGTACTCCAATTCAGCTCCAGACTCGTGATGAACCATTCAACTTTGGACTTCCAAAAAGCATTACCTACAAGAAGTTAAACTATTAAACAGAAATATAACTAAAAGCATAAAAACACATAAAAGTAAATAAAAGCACAAAAGTTTAGAAAAGTTGGGTTGCCTCCCAACAAGCGCTGCTTTATAGTCTTAGCTCGACTATACAAAATGTTATGGGCCCAACAAGTAAGCTCTGGATGCTCTGCCCATCTTTATTCTTTTGGCTTTGATCCACTCCTCATTCGATCGCCAAACATCTATTTTGCCCCCTTCATCATAGGATTTCATCATTCCATCTGATTCAAACTCAACAATGTAGATTTTCATCTCTACATCAGACTTAATCACAAAGTCAACCTCTATGCAATCACTGAAGTCAGCCAGATGATCTTCAATGATTTCTACATCCTCAATCAGTTCATTTGTGATTAAATCATCATTCAGTTTAAGCTCTTCTACAATAGTTGGTATCTCTTCAGGTTGAATGATCGATCCGCAATCGAATTCCACGGGCGATGAGAAGTCGGCCTCAATGACTTCTTCGAGTGGATAAGACCCCCACTTCCTAAATCCATCCCAATATTTATAGTCTCCCACAAGCATATCTTCTTCATCCAACTTGGCAAGTGCATTGTAATACTTTGCAAGTACCTTCTCATTCAAAAATGGAGGACCATCTCCTAGGAATTTGATGTCCTCATCCCAATCATCAGGTACATAGTCTCCCGGGAGCATGTAACTTTCATCTAAATTGTCCAGTGCTTGTCTCCGACATTTCAAATAATATCGAAACTTTAGAAGTTTCAACATTGCAACTTCGGTACACGAATACAAGCACATCTCTGTACAATGCTCCGCTAAACAAATATTACATCTTGAACCTCCAAGAATATTTGTATAGTCACCGTAGAGACGAGATAGTGCAAACATTTTGTTACTTGACCAAGATTAGACACCTGCAAATATCAGACAAGTGCAGGGTGCAGAAAAAAGACTACAGATACAAGAAAGATTGTAATACGGGGTTAGCCAAAATACACCAATAGTAAAAACAAATAAAAACAAATAATTACAAGTTGCTAAAACTAAAATTAACTAAAGCAGTAATCAAAGTGAAAACATTCCCCGGCAACGGCGCCAAAAACTTGTTCGCTGAAAATGTGTACCGCAAGCGCACGGATCGTGAACAAGTAATATAGTGGACTTTTTGAGTCCGAATATCGATCCCACGAGGAATGTTACTTTGAAATTACGTACTCTAATCGATTTTAATTCTAACAACGACAGACACACAAACACAATTAAATGATTTTAAATGAAACTAAACCTAATTACGAAAAAACTAAACTAGCAAACTAAAAAGACGTAGTTGCATCTTTGATTTGAAAAGCGGTTGGAATTTATGATTTCACTTAACCTTTATTTCATTAACATCAATTCAATAACGTACATGCAAATTACCAAAATAAATGATTAGACCCGACTCTCCAATTTTAGTCAATAACCTCTTTCGAGTGATATCAACCCTATTGATTTAGTTATCCACAAATCTATATGCAGATAAAACTTAACCAAAGCATTCAAGTATTGTGAGAATACTCAACGGGTCACATAAGGTAGATGTCTATTTCTAGATCATCTAAACGCGTATAGTCGGAACCATACAAACCTATGGTATCAATTATTTCGGTCTAGCAAGTGCAACTATTTTTCAATAATTGCCCAAACCACCTAACCACAACATCTATTGATCAAATAAATGAAGCAATTTTAAACTAATAATCAATACACCATTATTTTGATAACAAATGCATTTCTAACAATATATATCGATATTAATGAAATTAAAGTTAAGATTAAACATAAATTCCAACACAAATGTATTTAACTCATTTTATAAAGATGATAAACAAAGAGATTCTTATACAATACATGTCAAAAATGGAAATTAAATGGAAGGAAAACAAGAAATAGATACAACCCTTGTAGTCTTTGAATTCCTCCAAGTTTTCCACCAATTCCTTTGATGTTATCTCCTTGCTCCCTTGATGATTCTTCTCAAAATGAGTTAATAACTCAAAGAAGCAACTAATTAAAAGAAGAAAAGGAAAAGAAAGCAAGAAAACTAGAAGAAAATCTAGAGAAAACTATAAACCTAAGCTAAAACTAACTAATGTCTAACTCCTAATATCATGAAAATGGAAGAGATATGGGATATATAATGCAATGTGATACCACCCAAAATATCCCAAAATATCTCCATTAAACAAGTCCAAAATATTGCCAAAGTTGACCAAAAACGCGTGGAAAGAAAAATAGACCGCCTTAGTATTTTATCTCTATGCGGCCGCATGGTGTAATTCCATGCGGTCGCATGGAAGAAACAAAATATGCATTTCACGTCCATGCGGTCGCATGGTTATAATCCATGCGGTCGCATGGACTTTTCCATATTTGCAGCTGAGGTCCTTGAACGTTCCGTCCTTGTGCGTTTTCATCCCCCATCTTTGATTTAGTACAATTTGGTCCTCATACTTTGAACTTTCTTTCATTTAAGCCCCTACCAAATTGCAGTCAAAGCCCTCCATCTTTTGGTCAAGTGCAAGTTAGTCCCCAACTTCACATTTTTGTGCAATTGAAGTCCTTTTTCACTCGTTTTGCCTCCGTTTCATTCCAATTCAGGGTTTTAGCCTATAAATACAAAAAGTACACAATTATCGGTAGAAATATACTCAATTTTATCACAGTTAAATCCCAAAAAGTGTCTAATAAGTGTGCAAAAGCGCACTTATCACATGCCAAAAAGCATGGGCATCGACCAATCCTTCGTAAGGAGGGAAGTCATATATCTCCAGCAGCATCGCCAGGCCGCCTCCTACAACCACAATCCACAGCCTCCAGCGAGAAGGATGACGGGTAACACTGGCCCAGATTGCCCAAATGAGAAGTTGAGTGACGCCCATCACAACACACACTTTCATATTCCACCCTGTTAAATGTTCCAGAGTCATAATAGTCCTAGTCCTAGAATAAAACATGACTTTTAATAGCAAATATAACGACATCACTTAGAAACTGAAAGTGATACTCATACCGTAGTCCATTTTATAGTTGTTAAGGTACAATATGTGGGTAGTCATAAAAGCAACCAGTGGGGCAGCAACCATGACCCTTGCAGCTTCATCCCTCACACTGAAACTTCTCACTATGGCCAAAAGAAGTGAGTATCCGAGTAAGGCAACTGCTGACGAATAGTCTAGCTTTTCGGTCAAGTCCACGTCTCTACCATTTGGAGATTCATAAAACCGTAATAGTTAAAAAAAAAAATTCAATATTTGACTAGACAGGCAACTAGGTTGTTTGTGACGGACCAACGGACTAGGATCATGTTTGACTAAGCTTAAAAAGTTCACTCACAAAATAAGTTAAAAAAGATATTCATAACTACTACTCATTATATCTACACATATCATAGGATCCACTGCTATTGCTATTTATGAACCATTTATAAATTTGCCAAACAGAAGTTTTTTTATTGGTTATATCATATATGTGAATAAAATAGTTTTTTATTGGTTAAAGTAGGACAAGGGTAATTCACTTATTTTACTAAAAAAAAAAAGTAGTAATATACCCAAACATGCTCGTAAACAAAAAATTTCATACTAATGCTCAAGCTTAGCAAACATGCCTGATTGGCCAATGCAATGGAAGCTAGAAATTGACATGATACGAGACCTTATTGTCCCCTCTGAGCTAACATAAGGGCAGAAGAGAGTACGAGTATGGACAATAAAATGTGAAGTATGAAGCTCACCGACTGTGGAAGACTGCACTCCAGAACCATGAATTCATGGACAAGAACCCGTAGATATGCCACAGGACAGTATAATCATAGTATGGTCTCTTATCTGGATTTAGTGGCAACTTGTAGTAAAGAAGGATGAAAAAAGAAAGCCAGCCATGGAAATGGATTGCAAGGTTGAGAGCTAAAGAGCTACAGAAACCGGCCCCTGAATGATTTGAGGACATTAATTCAGATGCAAGCAAAAATGTGTAAACCTAGACACTAAAGTGGGAAGCCTGCTAAAGTCCAACTGGTTACGAAGGCCACAAGCTTGTAGAGTTACAGACCTGGAAACCATACAGACGTCGGAAAGGCCACTTGCCATGATATTTAAAAGGCCCGTGACCAAGTTCTGCTCTTTCTTTTTCTCTATCAAGCATACAATGATAGCGGCAATCACTTTGGCAATCCCATTGTTTCCACCGCAAGTAAAGAGGCTCTTGCATGTACCACAGTACCAAGGGCCATCGAGGGAAGAACCGTCTGAGGAGAATTTACAGTGCGGAAAGCATCTCTCCCCTACACATCCAGTCTTTTCACATTGTCCTACACAATCCCTGACATTGATAGAATACTGAAGTTTAACTAGATCAAAGTTCATGTTATTTGACCTGTAGACAAACTGTCAGAAAATTACCTTTCGGATTTCGGACTGAAAGGAACAGATATAAGTTCCTCTGATATTTAGCTTTTTCACTTTTATGTGTGTCATGTCAAGCATGTCAATCCAAAGATGGAAGGATAATAGGGTTGTCAGACCAATATAAATTACATACAATTTTGGATGCGAGTAAACTGGCTATGCAGGAGAAAAGATTGAATTATAAAAATAAAGATTGAAGTTTCCATAGTTTCTATTGATCAAAGAATCTTTGGATAAGACTTAGTGCGAAGATTAATTTTAAGAAGCAAAACAACACTCTCCGCAGAACAGGAGGAGGAAGAAAGGGGAAAGTCGATCCTGCTGAAGACAACCGAAAAAGTCAGAGAACAAACTTTGAGCAGCTTATTTCATCAATAAATGAAGACAGTTGACAGTCAAAGTTGTGCCCGGCACACACACACAAGCAAAATAAAAATCACAAAATCAAATTCAGGTAATAGCAGAGATACTGAGTGCTTGTTTGACAACTATTAATTTATTTTATGATTTGCTACAAGGTCATTTTTGACCAAACATTCAAACAATAAAATACTCTACACTTGTACCAAAATCTTTTCCTACTTTTTTAATCACACATTCTCCTAAAATCACTATTCAAAACTCTTTTTTTTTTTTTTAAACAATAATGGTTGTCAAAGATGCTCTGAATAAGTAGATGAACTTCATTGGAAATGGTTACCGATATAATGGGTCGGTATCACCAGCACTAGCATCAAGTACTCTAACAAGGCAGGAGTACACTAGAAAGAAAATGATCCAATAATGATCTCCCATCTGATCAGTGAATAGTATGCATCAAGTTAGAAGCGTGTATATCCACGTAGAACCATGCTATAAGTACAATCGGGGTTGACAATCACTCACATGGAAGAGGACCCACAATGAATAAAAAAATTGTGGGTCCTCTCCAATGTGAGAGGATTGTCAATCGGGTTGTCAACTCCGGTTGTACAATTAGAATAATTCATCCACATAACATCAATATTTCACGATTTGGTCCCCCAACCGTCACCCCACCCCACCCCACCCCACCCCAAGGAAAATTAATAAATAAATAACATCAATCATTTTGAGAAGGAGGGCCTATTTACACGCATTACTTTTATAAAACTTTCAATTGAGTGATTTTTACGCTAATGATAAATAATAATTACTGTAGTCCATACAAAATTTTAAAATTTTGACGACACGGCAAAGGTATACTTTGTAATTCATGCCAACCACAATCTTATTTATTCTCCCATGTACCCAAAATAAAAGATATGTACTTCCACAGAACGAAACTTTCTCTTCATTCTTTCTAAAAATTTAAGACCTTCAGGTAAATTCTACTGTTTCTGCCATTTTCTATCCATTCTCCATGTTCCTTCTCTTTTTAGAAATGACCAGATTTTCTCCTAAAAGACCATAATGCGGATGAATATCATAGATAAGTTGAATAAATTCCCTGATTTTAAGATAGCAACTTTTAGTTTAAAAAAGAATGATAGAAGTTAAAATTTATAATTAAAAAACAAGAGAAGGTATAAAGGTTTAGCTATCATGTGTGAATGATGGATTCTTATGATTCTAATTTCCAAGATCTTTTATTCAATTTTATAACCACTAACTGTTGGCTGCATTCACCCAGCCCATGATATAAATCAACAGGCAACAGGTAATTGTACGATTGCCTGTTCCAACTGCAAAAGAATGTTGTGTCACCATTTATACATATGAGCCATGTTATGGTAACCTGATAGATGATCTAGGGGATAACATTCTCCTCACACATGAGAGAAAAAAATATTATTTTATTCAAGTGGACCCCTCATCTCATGTGAGAAGGATGTCAACCCGTAGGTCATCCCTTATGTTTCTTTAGCATTATTCTATACATATATCATTCAACTGCAGAAAAAATGTTTACCTAGAATTTATATTAGCATTGGCAAACCCAACCACGACCAAGTATACCAAATAATTAAAAAATGTTTTACACTTTTTAGAACACTGAAAAATCAAATATACACTCTTATTCACAGCTCTCACACAAATCATGGGGCCACGATTATTTTAATCGCAGACCCCACTCTTAAATGTAAGGGGGCTATGCACGATTCTGTCCCATTCATCACCACTCCACGAGACTCAAAGTGAGATTATTTCTTGATTTTCTAAGGAGATGGTTTTTTAAACTAATTATCCCAACCAATACGGTAAAATATATATTCTTTTCCCCTTTTTGAGCTCATTATCTTCAAAATTCATTTTCAATCCCACTTTATTTCATAAAATAATTTTATACATAAATTTAATTTTTTTTCTATTTTCTAACAACAAATTCTCTAAAAAAAAATCACTATTCAAAAATATATTTTTTCTCAAAAAAATGGGACTCGAATCAAATCTAGTGTAAGAATTTTTTATAACATTCAGTAATACTCTTGGTAGTTTTGATTGCTTAACAAATTATGAAAAATGCTACACGTATAAAAAAAAAAAATACACATGGTCAATAAGGGGGACAGGTGCTCGTACTACCCAGCACTTGTCCCCTTGTATTGACCCTGTGAAATTTCCCCTGTTCATGGGGCAATTTCCATAAATTATTATTTTCTCTTCTTCCTTTATATTTATGCAGTCGGTAATATAATCATAATTAAAGGTTTAATAATTTTACTTTTTATTTAAAAATTATTTAATGCAAGACCAATATGAAATGTCAAATTATTATATTTTGTATTTTGTCGATGGGCTAAGTTAAATGAGTTCCTTTTACGAGGAAAAAAAATGACAATTATTATTTAAAATATTAATTTTTCTTTTGGATGTTTGTGAAGATGTTACACTGATAAATGTGCTTTACAAGTTAATCCAGACTTCTAAACTTGATGAATTATAGTTAATTGAATAGATAACTATTTAATTATAGGTAAAACAAGAATTTGGATGCAATTGACTAGAAGAAATGCATTTTTGAGCTTAATTAGAGTTGATTCAGATCAATCGAATTGCCTCTGATCAAAAAGAAGAATTCAGAGAGCAATTGGATGAATTTTACAAGTTCTGGGGAGCTAAATCCAACATTTGAAAAGTTCAAGAACTCAATTGCACCTTTCAAAACTTGAATCGAATCAATTACGGATAATTGTGAAATGAGGAGGATAAGATTGTAAAGATTGAAAGATGAAAGACCAAATATGCGAAGATGAAGGTACTCGAGTTGAACCAAATGAGGAAGTCAAGAACCAACTTGAATGGGAAACAAATGGCTTATATTTCATCTTTTCGATGTAAGTGCAAGATTGTGCTTAATTTTCTCTTATTATTATTTATAAGAAGAAAATTACACAAATTGTAGAAATTAATTGGGTAAATTGATAAATACGAAATTTTAAACCTGCAAATAATTTAGGGGGAAAAAAATCAATCAGCAAAGAAAATATCATATTCAAAATCAAAATTTCACTCTAAGAGCATTTTCAAAAAAACTCTTTAAACATGAGATATTCTCTTTTTTAAAAAGTCAACCTTTAAAATCATGTTCCAAAAGACTTATTAAATTAACATTTTAATTTACATTCTATAATTAAATGCATTTAAAGTGTTTCAATTTTCAATATAGGAAAATAATAAAATAATCTAGAAAAAAATTGATTAAAAATAAAAGATAGAGAAAAATAATACATATTTTTCTAGAGTAGTAAAATTAATTGTTAAATATAAAGAGTTTGTTAGAGTACTAAAAAATTTTAATTCTCTAAATTTATACATGTTCTTCAAATGATAGAATGTGTTCTTTAAAAATAGAGTGTCACTTGAATATGCTCTAAAATTATTATTCTTGTGCTTGTATGCGGCTTGAACCAAGAAATATTCTACTCCAAGATCAATACCTAATTACGTATTGCGGCTCCATCTGCTCAAACTTGAACCTGCACCACCCCCAACCTCGCCCGTCGTCGCCAATACCAGCCGAACAATATATAATCTGGAAGTTTTTGGTTCTGTTTCTAGTTTGAAAAATGTAATTCATGAAATATAATTATAATAGAAATAAAACAGAACATGGCTGGAATTTTTTTAATTTTTTTTTATATAATTGGCAATAACGAAATTCAATTTACTTTTGTTGGAGAAGAGAGATATTTGATGATATTGAAGGATTTGCTAATATTGGAGAATATTATGGCGCAACCACGATTTGGAATGTTTCCATAATTCGTTATTCTCTTTCCATGATTGCAACATTGATGTAATGCTACTATATATGTTTCATTGTAAACTCCAAACACAAGAAAATATATACAAGCTCTCTCTCTTCTCCCGTGGATGTGGGTTGCTACACTGGCGCCGAACCACGTAATTCTTTGTGTTCTTTTGTTTTATTGAATTCTTCATGGTATCAGAGCGGATGTGTTGATCTTGTCCATTGCTCAGAAATTCAGAAACGTTTCCATTACTCAGAAATTCAGAAACGTTTCGCAACCTACACAAAGACAGTTTTTTTTTTTTTGCTTTGCGCGACCTCCACGGAAACGGCTGTATATTTCAAACCGTAACTCGGAATTGCGCAAGGTCGGTGCCATTGGATTCGTATCGTCCGTATCTGGATCCTAGTCTTTCTGGCTATTTTCGAAAACGTTTGGTGGGTCAAAATCATCTTCAAAGTCTGCTGTTCGGTTTTCTGTTCGTTTTTCTTCTGTTAAGCTTTCTGCTTCGGTTTTCTGCTCTGCTTCAGTTTTCTGCCTCAATTTTTTTGCTTCACGTTTTTTTCTTCAGTTTGGTGGCCTCTGATTTTTGGTTTTTCAGTTTACAATGACTGAGAAAGTGATTAATCCGTCTATAACAATGGAGAATGATGTTAATCCCGGATGAAAGTTATCTACTATTCCTTTGAATGATATAAATTACATACCATGGTCGAGAGCCGTGACGTTGTCTCTTGGTGGAAAGAAAAAGTTGGGCTTCATCAATGGAACTTTTTCCTGTCTAGATTCTACAGATACAACGTATGAAGGGTGGATATCGAATGATCAACTGGTTCGATCGTGGCTTCTAAATTCAATGGAAGCACATATTGCTGAAATCTTCACCTTTTCAGACTCGGCAGAAGAGTTGTGGAAATCTGTTGAGGAACTTTATAGAAACCAAAACAATGCCGCTAGAATCTTTGAATTGAAACGAGAAATTGCTGCCGCTGAACAAGGAGATAAGCCATTCATCGAACACCTCGGTAATCTTAAGAAGATGTGGGACGAATTGAGCATGTATCGTCCACATACAACCAATGCAAAGATCTTACTTAAAAGGGCTGAAGAAGATAAGATCTTTTCTTTGTTGAATAGTTTGAGGCCGGAGTATGAGAATCTTCGGAGTCATGTCCTTATGAGTTCCACACTTCTCTCCTTCTCGAGTGTGTGTGCAACTGTGCAACGGGAAGAAACTCGAAAAAAGGCAATGAATTCAGAATTAAAGAATATACCTGAGTCGTCTGCTCTTATTGTTAAAAGAGATGAAAAAAGGAAAAATTTTCAGAATAGGAAAAGACGGGAAGCTCCGAAATGTGACCACTGTCACCGGCTAGGATACTCTAAGGACCGTTGTTGGGAACTTCATCCTCATCTTAAGCCATCCACTATGAAAGGAGAAAACAGGGAATGTGCTGCTGTTGCTGATACTACCATTTCAATGAATCAATTGGCCCAAATTCTCCAACAACTCGGTCATCCTAGTACTTCTACTCCAAAAGATTCAACTCCTTCTACTACTCATGTCTCCGGTAACCTTGAAGCTTATTTATCTTCATGTACATCTAAACATTTGAATACTTGGATTGTTGATTCTGGTGCTACCGATCATATGGCAAATGATGCAGCATCTTTGAGTGATTTTTCAAAAAATTCATCCAAACATGCTGTCTCAGTTGCTAATGGTACATCAGTTCCTGTTTTTAGATCTGGAAAAATTTCCTTTTTTCCCGGTCTTCCTAGTTCGGATGCACTTGTGATTCCTTCATTTCCAACTCAACTTCTTTCTGTTGGAAAAATAAAAAACTCTTTAAATTGCAATGTTATTTTTTCTCCTAATGGTGTTGTGTTTCAGGATCGAACTTCGTGGAAGAAGCTTGGTGAAGGTGTCTACTCACATGGACTTTATCTGTTGAAACCATTCGGTGTCACTTCTCTTAATAGTGCTATGTTAGAAAATCATATTGTGCATCAAAGATTTGGACATCCTTCTAGTCGTGTGTTATCTTTTTTGTTTCCATCTATGTCTTTTGGGACACATGTTTGTGACATTTGTCAGTTTTTCAAACAAGTTCGTCTACCATTTAATAATTCGTCGTCTACGTCTGTTAAACCTTTTGAGTTAATTCATTCTGATTTATGGGGCCCATGTCGAATTGATTCATATGATGGTTTTAAATATTTTGTGCTGTTTATTGATGATTATTCTTGTGCTACTTGGATTTATTTATTGAAATCTAAGAACGAAGTTTACCCTGTTTTTAAGGATTTTCATAGCATAGTGGTCACTCAATTTGATAGTAAAATCAAGATTTTTCGTTCAGATAATGGAACAGAATTTGTAAAGGGTCCCCTCTCTGCCTTTCTTCACGATAAAGGCATTATTCATCAGACTAGTTGTGTTGGTACACCCCAACAAAATGGAGTGGTTGAACGAAAGAATAGACATATTTTGGAGACTACGAGAGCTCTCATGCTTCAAATGAATATTTCGAAAACAATTTGGTCACATGGAGTTCTAACAGCAGTTTACCTGATAAATAGGCTCTCAAGTCGTGTTATCCATTTTCAGTCACCATTGGAAGTCTTAAAAGGGAGAAAGCCTAACGTGTCTCACCTCCGAGTATTTAGTTGTGTTTGTTATGTTTACCACCAGAGTTTGCATCGTGATAAACTTGATCCTCGTTCCATTCGATGTGTCTTCTTTGGATATTCTTCGACAAAAAAAGGATATGTATGCTATGATCCTCAATCTCAGAAGCTATTTGTATCACGGGATGTGCGATTTTCTGAGAATGAACCTTATTTTCCAATGCAAAGTTTGACCAATAATTTATCTCAGAGGGAGAGTTTAAATGATCTGCTTCCGCTTCCTACTGTATGGACATCTTCTTTTGACATCGAAATGAAACTACGGTACAGGATGGAGATATAGACACTACTGAACAGAATGGAAATAGTAGGGACACTGGATGTTCTTTGTCACCAGATCCTGTTATTATTGCACCAGATGCTCCAGAAGAGGTTCCTAGAAGGTCAAATAGAATGTCCAAGGCTCCGAAAAAATTAAAGGACTTTGTTACTTACGAAGCCGTCAGTCATCCTATACAGGCTCATATGTCATACTCCAATATCTCCTCATCCCATTCAGCGTTTCTAACTTCGTTATCTTCAACTCAAGAACCGAATAATTTTGGACAAGCAATTTCTAGTCCTATTTGGAAACAAGCGATGCAGGAAGAGTTACAGGCCCTTAATGACAACAACACTTGGTCAATTGTAAAACTCCCTCCAGGAAAGAAGGCAGTTGGGTGTCATTGGGTTTATAAAATGAAGTTTCGAAGTGATGGTTCTATTGAACGACATAAAGCACGTCTTGTTGCCAAAGGTTTTACTCAAACTTATGGAGTTGATTACAATGAGACATTTGCTCTAGTAGCCAAAATGAACATGTTCCGTGTTCTTTTATCTCTAGCCGTCAATCATGATTGGCAATTGTTTCAGATGGATGTAAAGAACACATTTTTACATGGTGATCTCGAAGAAGAAGTTTACATGAGTATACCTCCAGGTCATCCGTTGGAGGGTTGTAGTGATCTCACATGCAGATTAAGAAAATCCATATATGGTCTTAAACAGTCACCTCGTGCATGATACGCCAAGCTCAGTCATGCTTTTCTCAAGAATGGTTTAAAGATGAGTAATGCTGATTCTTCCTTGTTCGTGAAAAGAGGTATGAGTGGTACTGTTATTGTTTTGATCTATGTCGATGATATAGTTATTACTGGTGATGACCTCGTTGCAATATCAAGGCTCAAACAAATCCTTCATACTCAGTTTTCTATTAAGGATTTGGGAATTTTGAAATACTTTCTCGGACTAGAGATTGCATATTTAAAGAAGGGCATATTTCTCAATCAAAGGAAATATGTGGAAATATGTGTTGGATTTGTTACAAGATACTGGTAAATTAGGTGTTAAGCCACCTCAAACGCCTATAGAGTGTAATTTAAAATTACCACTTGATGGTGACCTACTCTCTGATGTGGGTCAATTTCAAAGATTGGTGGGCAGACTGATTTACCTCACAATTACTCGACCCGATATCTCATATGCCGTCAGCCTGGTTAGTCGTTTTATGCACTCTCCACGAATTGCACATATGGATGCTGTTAATCGAATTCTGCACTATCTTAAGGGATCACCTGGAAGAGGTATATGGATGCGTAAGAATGGTCATTCTCTTATTACTGCATACACAGACGCGGATTGGGCTGGCAGTACTATTGACAGACGATCTACAACAGGGCATTGCACTTTTGTTGGTGGAAATTTGGTGACATTTAGAAGTAAAAAGCAGAATGTTGTTGCACGCTCTAGTGCTGAAGCTGAATATCGGGCAATGGCTTCTACTACAAGTGAAATTATTTAGATTCGCTCTTTGTTAAGAGATTTGGGATTTGGCTCATCACAACCCACACAGATGTATTGTGATAATCAATCTGCTATTCATATTGCTTCAAATCCAGTCTTTCATGAACGGACAAAACACATTGAAGTTGATTGTCATTTTATAAGAGAACAAGTTCAAGCCAAGGTTATTTGCACTCCCTTCGTTCGTAGCAGTGACCAATTAGCTGATATTTTCACCAAAGGTTTGTCCACTAGCAGATTTCATGAGATATTGTCCAAGTTGGGCTCTATCGACATTTTCGCACCAACTTGAGGGGGAGTGTTGGAGAAGAGAGATATTTGATGATATTGAAGGATTTGCTAATATTGGAGAATATTATGGCGCAACCACGATTTGGAATGTTTCCATAATTCGTTATTCTCTTTCCATGATTGCCTCATCCTTAATAAGGCAACATTGATGTAATGCAACTATATATGTTTCATTGTAAACTCCAAACACAAGAAAATATATACAAGCTCTCTCTCTCTTCTCCCGTGGATGTAGGTTGCTACACTGGCGCCGAACCACGTAATTCTTTGTGTTCTTTTGTTTTATTGAATTCTTCAAATTTCAAATATGCATATCCTCTTTACTTTAAAAGAGTGAATGCCACGATTACTATTCATTTTTGTTACCCTCGTTTTCACACTGAACTAAAATGCTATCTGCTTCCCACTATTCACAAACTGGTTTGATATTGTCAATAAAATATCTTCATATACCTTCTTACATGTTCCATCTTTATCACTATCCTCTCTCACAAATCATAAAACACAATACATATACCATTTAAAGGAAAAAAGGGGTTTCGACATTCGCCCTGAATCCTGACATTTGCCTTTCATTCATATGTACTATCAGTTCATTCCCAGCTATTGGAGGATGAAGGTGTTGTGGAGGATATTGGCGACTCTCGAGATGGTTCTCACCTTCAGTCGCTCAACCTCAAGGGAAAGCTGCACAATTACTATTCATTTTTGTTACCCTTGTTTTCACACTGAACTGGTTTGCTATCTCCTTCCCACTATTCACAAACTGGTTTGATACTGTTCATAAAATATCTTTATTATATACATTTTAACCTTTTGTATCTTTATCACTATCCTCTCTCACAAGTTATAAAATACAATACATATACCATTTAAAGGAAAAATGGGATTTCGACATTCGCCTTGAATCCTAACATTTGCCTTTCATTTCTGTGTACTATCAGTTCTTCCCCGACTATTGGAGGATGAAGGTGTTGTAGAGGATATTGACGGCTCTTGAGCTGGTTCTCACCTTCAGTCTCTGTTAAGAAATATAAATTGTATTATTATGGTCTTGTAAATATTACAATGTAGAAGACCCTATTTATAGGGTTACAAATAACTGTAAAAGGAAATAAACATAAAAAGAAAGATTATACAATAATCTACTATGGAAAATAATCCTACACTAAAAGGAAATACTATAATGAAAAATACTCCATATTATTTTCTATATTCCAATACGCCCCCTCAAGTTGGAGCATGGAGATTACGAATGCTCAACTTGCCATTACGAGCTAGCTGTGCTGTCAAGTCATCATCGTAAAATAATCCAGAAAACGAATGACGCTAACGATATATATATTTTTTTTTTTTGTTTAAGAAAACCCCGAATTTTTCAAGGGGTAGGGGAAGAGCCGATAAAATTCAAGGTACCGACCCTCCAAAGTTTTAAAAACCTCTAATTAATTTAAGAAGCATGGGGAGTGCCGATAAAATTTAAGGTACCGACCCTTCAAAATTTTAAAAAAATCCCTAGTTAATTTAAGAGGCAGGGGGAGTGCCGGTAAAATTTAAGGTACCGACCCTCCAAAATTTTAAAAACCTCTAGTTAATTTAAGAAATAGGGGGAGTGCCGGTAAAGTTCAAAGTACCGACCCTCCAAAGTTTTAAAAATCCTCTAGTTAATTTAAGAGGTAGGAGGAGTATCGATAAAATTCAAGGTACCGACCCTCCAAAGTTGTAAAAATCATCTAGTTCATTTAAGAGGTAGGGAGAGTGTCGATAAAATTCAAGGTACCGACCCTCCAAATTTTTTATTTTTTATTTTTGACATAAGAAAATCTGCTTATGAAAACATGTTATAAAAATCTACCAGTTTCTTCCCTGTGCGTCTCTGGCGTATCTGTCTATGCCACCAACACTGGAGACTCATTTTTCTTCAATAATTGCTTCATGAATTTCTCCAGTTTATTCATCAATTGTTGACTTTTGGGAAGAATTTGGACTCCAATTTTGAGAGTCAAACTTGGCAGCTGGAGTTGGGGCTGTCTGCTTTATTGTTTCTTTTGTTTTGGAGTCAAAAAGACATCTCTCTTTTTTTTGGCTCACTAATTGAGCATATGCTGCTTGACGAACTTCATCTGCAGCTCGAAATTGATCTTGGAGTTGGAGGATCAGAAGAGGAAAACAAACAATTTTCGTTTTTTTTTATTCAATTTTTTATTTTTATTTTTATTATTATTATTTTTTTTTGCATGTTTAACCCAAGACCAAGTTAAACCTGCTCTGATACCATGTTAAGAAATATAAATTGTATTATTATGGTCTTGTAAATATTACAATGTAGAAGACCCTATTTATAGGGTTACAAATAACTGTAAAAGGAATTAAATATAAAAGGAAAGATTATACAATAATCTACTATAAAAAATAATCCTACACTAAAAGGAAATACTATAATGAAAAATACTCCATATTATTTTCTATATTCCAATAGTCTCTCAACCTCAAGGGAAAGTTGCGCGTTGCTATTTTTAACCTTATCCCCGAAGACGGGCGTTGATATGTTTCTCGTTGATCTTCCGTTGGTTGTTGTCGGCCTTTGAAACTTATGTTCATGTTATTATGATTCTTCTAATAGAAACTCTAACAGTGTTTGATTCCAAATGCTCTTATGGTGGGTCTCTCTCTTGTTCGAAGAGCTGCTGCCAAATGTGCTAATAGTTTTGCTCTTTGTCAGCTTATTTTTTAGTACATTTTTGCTTGATTTATTTCTTATTTTCGTGTATTGTTGCATCTATGAGAGGTTCTTTCTTTGGCTATGATCTTGGTGTTTCAGGTGAGTTTTTCTTGTTGGGTTCTCGAATTACAAAAAATTTGAATACTCTTAAAATGATTGAATTTTTTTTTATGTAAGCATCAATAAACAACGAGTCTAAATATTTGGGTGTTTTTCAGGAGGGTGACTATGAATGAATGATTTGGCAGCAGATCACTTGGCAAAAAATGGAGCTGCTGGTTACTCTTTCACCATCCAAGAAGGTGAAAATGCACCTTAGGGGAATTTTAAGGACCGACGCTTGGCATCTCCCGAATATTAGATTCTAAATGAGTGATATTTCCGGTTGCAAAAATAAAATGAAGAGTGGAACAAGCATTCACTTTTATTGTAAGGGAAGTAGTCTTTCTCATTTACTACTTTATTTTCCACATAGGTAACCACGGTATTCCTTCGCCACACGTGAAGGCAAATTAATAAACTCTCGGAGATACCGCCCTCCTTCAACTAAAAAAAAAAAAAAAGATTTCCTCATCAAATTCTTATCGAAAACAAGCACATCTTGATACAATATATTACTGTAAATATGACAATCAGATCCTTACTCTGTTTATATCTTCGTTATACTTGGCAGCATTAATCAAGATATTGAAGGAGAAACTAATAATTTTAAGTTGAAATTGGAGAAATAATAGTAAAATCCCATTAATTTTCAGTTTGGAGACTATTTGTACTAGTGTTAAATACTAATCTAAGATCATGTTTGACATCATTTACTTTAATTTATTTTGCGTACTCATTTTCGATCACACATTCATATAATAAAATATTCTACACGTTAATCTAAAATTTTCATTATTTTTTAACCACTCTCTCAAAAAATACTATTCAAAACAATGTTTTTAAAATTTAAAAAATAACATTATTTTTTGAAAAAACATTTAATGAAGAATAGCCATTAAATCTAGTTTAATTTTTAATTTTCATGATCCTCTGGTCAATTTTATTTTTATTTTTTTTTATGTTAAACAATAATTTAATTTTAATTTAAAACCCATAAAATAAGCTGAAAACATGACAAAATTCCTAGAATTACTCCTTCCTGGAAAATAGCGCATATAGCCACCTTTCCAATTCTCTCTAGAACCCCTATAATAGGGTAAATTGCACGATTCCTCATCGGTGCATGACTCATATAGCAAGTCGGTCATCAACTTTTACGTTGAGGTGTAATAGTTTTTAGCATTTCATTATTATCGTACGAGCATATTCATTAAAATGTCCCATGAGAAGCATGTACAACACTATTTTGAGTAAAATAAATAAACATAAATTATTTTAATAAGAACAAATAAAAATAATAATAGAAAGATAAAAAAAAATCCACATATTCTGTTTCAACCTCCTAGGTTCCCCAACAAACGAGCTCGCCCAACTTGTCAGAGCTGAGCGTGAGTTGGGTTGCATTGATTTTTTATTCAACTCAAACTCAACCCAATATGATCGATTTAATCTAAAATCAAACCAACTCAGTTCAACGGAAAAATTTGTATATGCCTTATTAAAATATAAAATTTCAAGAAATACTATAATATGTAATATACACTTAAATTACTATTTTTAAAGTAAATTATAATTATAACTACTACCTTCCAAAACAATACCCAATTCACATTTTGTAACTGAAATTTTAAAAGCAAGAGCAAACATAACGGTAGCAATTAATGTCTTTCCAAAAAAAAATTTCATCTCACTGTAGCAATTTTTCATCTCACGTAAATTCAAATTGAATATGGGAACACACAATTTTTTTTCATCTCATGAATAATATTTTAATAGGGATTCAACGAAAATATGATATTCCATATAAGTCAGTGAGTAAGAAAATCTTTTATTTTGCTGTGATTTCTTATTTTACGAATGAAAACTCTGAATACTTTGAATGTGATTCACCAGCAAGAGGCTCGATCATTCCAATTCGATCTTTGGGATGCATTTAATTTCTTGGTTTGATGAAGATTTGATATTTAGACGGAAGCAAAGGGTGATAATTGGAGATTTTGGCATGTTTGGGGATTTTGGCAATTTCCACACGTATAGGAAAGGCATGTTTGGTGGAGTAAATTTAGTTGCCATAATTAGTACTACTAAATTTTGTGTTGCTTTTAATATTTCAGTTTTACTTATTATTTTTTAGTAATTAAAGAATAAAAAAACAGAAATAGTATTGTATGAATATTTTTCAATTACTAGGTAGTTGGTGTAATTTCCTCTTCAACTATTAGTTTAAACTCAACTCAACCCCGACCAATTAAGTTTAGATTGATTTGGTCGGTTTGGGTTTGAGTCCAATTCAAGTTGAATTCGATAATTTTTTTATTGAATTTGAACAATTTTTAAAGTTTGAAGCCATTTGAAAATTTTCATTATTTTTAATCCATATACGGAATTTTTTCTAAAACTTAATTTATAAATAAGTTTGAAACTATGAACATTTTCTTTTTATATATATATTTTTTTTTGGAATTATTGATTTCGTTATCACTTCCTTAATTTTTAGTTTATCGTCAAATTATTTTGCATTTATATATATAGCCCCGTTTGATTCCCATTTTGGGGAAGAAAATGCATTTTGAATAGTTGATTGATGGAGAATGTGTGGTTGAAAATTAAAGAAAAATTTTAGATTTACGTGTAATATTATTTTATTGAAGAATGTGTGGTTGAAAAGAGGAGAGAAAAATGAATTTTGAGAAAATGGGAATCAAACAGGGGCATAGTATTCATACCAATAACCTATATAAAAACGGAGACTTTTGTACATTCTAAATCTTTATCCAGTATTGTGTTTATTTAGATTTGTCCATTTTAGGTATTAAATTTTTTAATTCATCGGATTGAGTTGATTTGGTTGAATTGGGTTTCAATTCATAAACTGAGATCCAATTCAATCTGACCTCAAATTTGATTTTTCAACCCTATTCTACCCAACTCAATTGAACTTAAAAGTCGACCCAAACTAGTCGGTTTGGATTAGGTTGGTCGTTTTGTGATGTTTATGTTGGTTTTTCCCCAGCCTTAAGTCCACCCAAACCTCATATCCATCTTATAGCCCCCTTTTTGGTTTTTTTCTTCCATATCGTTTAATTTGTTTTAAATTTTTCTAATAATAATACTAAAAATTATCTCCTCGTGTGGAGGGTTTCTTTTGATGTGCAATTAGTAATCTAATTTTAAAAGTTAAAAGACCAACTCACTATATAAATCATAACTTGTAATCAGTTTTGCAATTTTTCTTAAAAATACTAAAAAACACTCCATTGTCTTCATGAGAAATACTTAAAACTTTCGTTGTAACTCGTGATAAACTCTCTAAAACTCGTTAAAATACTTGCATGCACCATTTTCTACAGCAACAAGCAAGAGTATTCTCGCTTATCTCTCTTCGATTTAACAAATATTTGTATATATTTCTTGTATGCAAGCATGCATGCTATGTATCATCAAAAACCCCGCAACCGAAATCTCTTGTTTATTTTCGGTCGAAGGTGTATGGGCAAAATATATCGTTATCGGCACATCAAGCTTCTGGGTCTCGTATAGTCATATTGTCAATAGCCTAAAAGGTGATTCTCCAAGCATTTTTAGTTCGAGAAAATTTCATATACTTAAGGTACGAGTTACGTTTAAAATGCTACCAGAAACCCCCAATTAGAAATACTCTGAACTATGTCAAGTGACACAATGTTTGAGGCCTATCTAGAAAACCTCGAAAAGAAATACTGAGTGAGTGCATTGCTGAACAAGTACCAAACATACTTTAGTAACTGCTTTATGAACCTCATTTATCAAACACGAACTTCCCCATCATCTGCATTTACAAGCAAAAGTAAATGTTGTTTTGATAATAACAATCGTAACGACAACTTATAAATCGAAGGACAGGAGCCAAGCTTGGCTCGTTCTTAGGGCTGAGCTGGCTTGAATTGGCCAATTGCCACCTATATGCATAGAGAGTTGATAAGCAGAAATATATGTGCAAATGATGAAGGGAAAACAGAAATTAGATAAGATTACCCTCAAAGATCACATGGCCTATAGAAAACTGCGATGGGATAATATGAATTTATGTGTATATACAAAGAGAACGAAACCAAAGGAGCAACCTCCTTTCTCCTCGACTTGTCAGAGTTGCCATTACGTTTACTCCCTCCAGCCCCTCATCAACCACCTTCAACCCATCAATTCCACCTCCATCCCAACTCCAAAACCATCGCCAAAGGTCGAAGAAAAAAGAGGAAGCGTAATGCACGTTGGAAAGTATATTCTAGACATAAACATAATCAAATCAATTAAAGATCGAATTTTCATTATTGCATTTTATTGGTTTTGGTAGAATAGTGAGTTTGTCTCCTTTTAAAAGGAAATCCTAGTACAATAAAACAAAACGAAAGGAAAAAAAAAAACTCATTACTTATTATTAGAGCACATTATAGGTGGTTGGTCTTGGTCCTTGAAATCTATTAGACAAGAATCATGTCCCGTTAATAGCAACAAACTACAAGTATACATCAATTCACCTGCGTAAAGAAAAATGTAATGGAACACAGAGGACGATGGAACACCAGACACGTGGAAATACAAAATATTATGCAGCATGCACCAAATATAAAGATATCTTTTAAGGTTAAAGTGGAAATGATCAAGCAAAAAAACAACAAAATAAATGTAACAAAATTTGCTACCAAGAGTCTCGAAAGGGAAATGGTTCAGGATAAGAGCAATGAATAATAGCAACACTCTTGTCCTAGTGACATCTAAAAGCAACACATCAGAATCTGGGTGCGGACTCACCAAAAACATAAAAAACAGAAAAAAGATAAATTTCACAGCGCCCAGAGAAAATAAATTCACAAAGGTTTAAGCCTTTATTGACTCACAGCCTGTCCTCGTACTCGGAGAGTGGTGTCATCTGCTCCTTCAAACCCTTCCTCTTTCGGATATCACTCACGAGCTGTGCAGCCTGCGACCCTGCTTCCAATGGATCAGACGACATCAAGTCCCAATGATCAAACACACACTGGGGAAAGGCTTGTCCAGAAGTTGAGGCTCTCAAGGTACTTGAGAAACCAAATGATTCGACAACAGGCAAGTATGCCTTGATATTATAAAGTGGAGTACCCGGCCTCTGCAATTCCTCAAACACGTGTCCACGTTTCTGGTTCAGGACACTGTAGATACCACCAAGAGCCTGCTCTGGTGCTTGAATCTCCACCAAGTACACGGGTTCCATAAGACGGGGCTTGGCAGTCAGATGGGATGCATAAATAACCCTCCTAGCAGTTGGAATGACCTGACCGCCTCCTCTGTGAATAGCATCAGCATGAAGAACCACGTCACAAACTTCAAAGCAGATGCCCCTCATGTTTTCTTCAGCCAATGGGCCTTCCTTCGAAGCCCACTGAAAACCAGCAACGACAGAATCTTTAATTTCATTCAGGTACTGGACTCCCTTACACATATCAACCACCATGTTTGGACCAGTTGTCTCAGGACCAAAGCACCAAATTTTCTTTGCAAGCTCCTTATCCCAACCGAACTCCTCAGCCAAGATCTTAGAACGAACCTTAGGATCATCTCTTGGACCAATACGTCCATCGTCAATAGCCTCAGCAAGTCCCTCTTCCAAGGGCCTGGCTTCCATGTACAGACGGTTGTGCTTATTAGGTGATTTGCTCATAACAATGCGAGAGGACCTCTCAAGAACAGTCTCACGGAAGGACACAACTGGATCTGATTTTATAATTTCAGCACCACCCATGAAATCGTCTTGCAAGTCCTTCAAGCATATCTCCAGGTGGAGCTCTCCAGCACCAGCAATAATATGCTCACCGGACTCCTCAATGGTACAGACAACCATAGGGTCTGACTTGGCCAAACGCTTCAAACCTTCAACAAGCTTCGGAAGGTCAGATGCAACCTTGCACTGGACAGCAACACGTACAACAGGTGACACGGAGAACTTCATTGCTCTAATTGGATGTGCATCGACTTCCTTTTCATTGGTCAGGGTTGCATTTTTTGGTGATGTATTGATCTAGACCAACCAAAGCGACTGTGTTCCCACACGGTACATCCTCAACAGTTTCCTGCTTCTTGCCCATCCAAATAACAGTTCTCTGAACACTCTTGACGTACAAGTCCTTTTTCTCTCCCGGTACATAGTTAGGACCCATGATTCTGACCTTCAAACCAGTCGAGACCCTGCCGGCGAATACACGACCAAACGCAAAGAACCTACCCTTATCAGATGCTGGAATCATCTTTGACACATAAAGCATAAGAGGGCCATCAGGATCACAGTTCCTAATAGCAGTAGCATAAGCATCATCCATAGGTCCCTCGTACAAGTTTTCCACACGGTACCTTTGTGCCTTGGAAGGAGATGGAAGGTGGAAGATCATCATTTCTAAGAGGGCAGTACTAGCTGGAAGCCAGGTCTGCATCACACGCTTCATTAATGCCTTCCCCATTAAATCCTTCTCATCAGACTTCATAACAACACCAAGCTTCTGTAACATGGGCCAGAGCTTATCTTTCTGATCATTCATGCAAGTGTTAATAATCTGCTTGATGGGTTCGTAACAGAATTGAACAAATCCACGTTTACATGTAGGTGAACCGGTATTCTTGGTGGTCCACTTCTTTGTCGCTGGATCAAAGAAATTCTCTCCCCAGAGCCTTTCCATCATCTTAGACTCATCAACACCAAACTTGGAGGCATACATCTTGGCGAAGTTCGTTAGGGTGAAAGCCCAGCCATGCAAACCAGCAGAAAAGGCAACGGTACCTTTCTCGGGGTAAACCTGAACATCTCCCAGGAGAGGATCTTCGTAAGTAGCCATAATGACATTTGCATTTTCAATGACCCTCTGGAATGTTTGGTAAGCCTCCTCTCCATCAACCTGAAGCTCAAGGAAACACCTATCCATCTTGTTAACAGTCAAGACAGGTCTAATCCTTTCTCCTAGGGCCTGTCGGAGGACTGTTTCTGTTTGGACACACACGCCCTCAACACAGTCAACACACAACAAGAGCCCCATCAGTGATACGAAGAGCGGCAGTCACTTCAGATGAAAAGTCAACATGTCCGGGAGAATCAATAAGATTGATGAGGTACTCGTTGCCATTCCGCTCTCCCTTGTAGCTCCTCAAAGACTCGTCAGACATCTCATAATACAGAGAGATACCAGTGGACTTGATAGTGATACCACGCTCAGCCTCATCAGCACGGGTATCTGTCATTCTAACATCACCAGCAGTTTCTTGAGCGATAATACCAGCAGCAGCGACAAGAGAATCGGTAAGGGTGGACTTCCCTGTTACAATGAAATGAAAACTACAGTAACTACATGCATGAAGAAAGATATGGTGAACGAACTTGCCTCATAGATGAACACCACCCAGTAATACAGCACATAAAAACAATATTGAGCTGAAAATAAATGTAAGAAGTTTCCACACCGTGATCAACGTGGGCAATAACCGACATATTGCGAATGTTGTGCTTGTAGTCCATAATCCTGCGGAGCTCATCAGCTGTGAACTTCACCTGCACACATCCAAGGAAATTTATTCATTAGAAACCCCATGCCTGGTGCAAAGGCAAAAGGCAAAGGCTATCTAAATATATAAATCAACTTTCCAAGCTTACCATTTTGACTGGCTTCTAAATTTCACAACTCAAAAAAAGAAAAGAAAAAAATTGTGAGGGGTCTTCTTCAAATTACCTGCAAACCAGAGAAAGAAGACATTATAATATATATATGTGTGTGTGTGTGTGTGTGTGTCAAAAAGAAAAGCACTGGCAAAGAAATGACAAGATTATACGTAGTGACACACCATATCTAAAAAGAAACTTGAGCTCTATGACTAACAGGATTCAAATTAAAATCCATGTCCATAAAAACAGAACAAAATTCACTACAGACTTTACAGGTAAGAAATGTTCTCTTTATAATGACATAATCAGAATGAGATGGACTAAATTCACACCTACTCAAGAGGAGAGTTCAATGAATTCCTCAATCTTGCACAAAATGTCACCTAAACATCCTATGTTTCTCATGTCCTGCATCGTACCCGAATTAAATGGTACAGGAACATGGAAAAAAGTCACAGCATCATTCGAATATGACAAGTCAATATTTTCCTTGATCTTTCAAAGACATCAAAATAGAATAGTTAAAGACACTAAAGTAATTTTAGCATATTCGACATTCCCATTGCATATTTCTATTGAACAAGAACTTAAAAAATGTATAGAAATTCCATAAATCCAAAAGGACCACTTTGGCTTTTGATTGAGCTCTCCAAAACAAAATCTTTTAATTAACGTTTAGTAAAAATAACATCTCAGGTCAAGTATGAGCAATATAATCCAATTAAAATTAGATAAGGATCAAAATATCGAATTCTTATCCTCCATATATTTCTATTAAATATATCCATAAGCAAATCTAATGATTTAAACGCACGAATTATCTGCTACTCCGGAACGTAGAAACATAACAAATCATCCAATCTATAAATTAAAATTTTCTCAAGCTCAAGAAATCAATAAAAAATTACTTGCAATCATATACTAATAGAATCATAAACTAGAGATAGAAAAGAGACACAATCTTACAGATTTCAGAGAGAGAACGGAAGAGGAAGAGGAGGAGGAGTAGGCGGCGGCGGCTCTCAGTGACCTTACTCTATGGATCACTGAGACGGAGATATCAAAGAAGTTAAGAGGCGTATTGATATCTTAAAACCCTATAAGGGTTGCGTATAAATAGAATTCAATGGGTTCTCGTATGCGGTTTGTTTTCGTACAGTTCCCTTATGTTTTTTTGCCACGTGCCAGATATGAATGAAAGCCGTCGTTCCGCACTTGAGGATATGGAATATGTTATTTATATTTTGAGTAATGCTACATCATCTAAGTTTGATTATAAAATAAGGAGTGCTCAAGTGATGTGATATTTTTTTATTCATCGAGATGGTTGGCCTCGGCTGGCCCACCAGCCGCCTCTTCCAATGGAGAGGCGCCACATCACTTGGACACCCCTCATTTTGTAATCCAATTTGGACAAAATAGCATAATTCTTATATTTTATACCGTTTTGAACATGTAATATCACTCAAGAATATTGTATTTTAGATCTTATTACATGTACATTAAATTTTACATAATGTCACATCAATATATCATTCGTCAATTTAAAACACAATAAACTTTTTCATCGAATCTCTTCACTCAACATCATTTTATATAATTTTTATGTGCCATTTGTTTTGTACAAAATCCTTGCATTTCAGGTTTGGGCTTGTACAGAATCATGCAGTTCAGGCTGACAGCCCAATAAAACGCTATTGAAAATCACAATAACAAAAGATAATTTTTTTTTTCTGAAAAATCAGATTGTCCTACAAGTTTGTTATTTTCTATTAAAACTGTACTTAACTTTTTTAACAATTATATAGTATTTTGTATTTTATTAAAATTATGTAAATTTTTGTATTTTGTATACAATTTTTTTTGTTTTTTAACAGAAACTGAATTTTAATCAGATCGCTTCTCCCCTACCCAACTTTAACGCATAAATTTCCTCTCTATTGATAACCCATTTAAAAATAATGTCAAAATGTTAAAACAATATATATATATATATATATATATATATATATATTTTTTTTTTTTTTTTTATGGGAGTTAAAATAATTTCTTAAAGCTTCCTCAACCTTGAGGGTTCCCACCGCTCCACCCCTAAAGCATTGTGGAGGAGAGAAATTGTGAAATGTGTCTCAACAAATTAGGGTACAAGAATTGTCATACTAGTGTCTATAAAAGGTCCAATTTCATACATTGTTAAAGACAGAAATCGAACTCTCACATTATGACTATCAATTCAACTGAAATTACATCACTCTTGTCCTTTGCATTACGGAGCCATGTCCCGAGGGCGAGTTAAAATAGTTTCTTAAGCATCAACAATATGGTTGAATTGATGAAATATTGCGTTTTCATTTTTAAAGAATAATTCCCCATGTACAGGGGTTATCTTCACAGCGGCCTTACAAGGCCCTCACAAGAGGGCAGGCCCCACCTGTATTAAAAAAAAATTACGCAGGCCCTACTATGTGTATTACCTATAGTCGACCTGTGAAAAAATTCCCTGTACACCAAGCATCACTTATTTTTAAAACAGGGTTGGGAATGACACTGTAGAAACAGAACAAGAACTTGGGCTCCAAGCATATGACCTCGAAATTCAATCAATTTTAATTTCAAAAATCATTTCGGAATAATAAAATAAAGAAGGGTACAAAATAAAATGGGAAAATCAAAATAACTTGCTCTCCAAGAATATAAATTAACAAAAATATATGAATTGTTTCTTAGCGCAAAGAATTCTCCGTGGCTCAACCTTCTTTATCATATGTCAAATGTAACACCAGAAATACAGAAAATAACGTAAAAGTTGGTCAAGAAGTATATGATATACGACTCCAGCAACAACCAAAAATCATAAAAACTGCCAATTTCTTGCAAATATATTTGTCGGAAAGACTAGTGCATTCAATAACATGCATATTAGTCGGGAAAGATACATTATGTAGCTCCTCTTTCGGTCTAAAAACAACCCAATTCGACTCGTCTATTAAAACTGAACTACACTCTATTTTACCTTCTTGAGTAGGCTAGATGTTTGGAATTCAGCGTCATCCTTGATGAAACTCCACCAGACGTACGTTAAAGGGATAGTGGTAGCGTGCCAAAGAGCATGGGCATCAACCAATCCTTCGTAAGGAGGGAAGTCATATATCTCCAGCAGCATCGCCAAGCCGCCTCCTACAACCACAATCCACAGCTTCCAGCGAGAAGGATGATGAGTAACACCGGCCCAGATTGCCCAAATGAGAAGTTGAGTGACGCCCATCACAACACACACTTTCATATTCCACCCTATTAAATGTTCCAGAGTCATAATAGTCCTAGTCCTAGGATAAAACATGACTTTTAATAGCAAATATAACGAAATCACCTAGAAACTGAAAGTGATACTCATACCGTAGTCCATTTTATAGTTGATAAGGTACAATATGTGGGTAGTCATAAAAGCAACTAGTGGGGAAGCAACCACAACCCTCGCAGCTTCGTCCCTCACACTGAAACTTCTCACTATGGCCAACAGAAGCGAGTATCCGAGTAAGGCAACTGCTGATGAATAGTCTAGCTTTTCGGTCAAGTCCACGTCTCTGCCATTTGAAGATTCATAAAACCGTAATAGTAAAAAAAAAAAAAAAAAAATTACAACATTTGACTAGATAGGCAGCCAGGTTGTTTGTGACGGACAAATGGACTAGGATCATGTTTGACTAAGCTTAAAAAGTTCACTCACAAAATAAGTTAAAAAAGATATTCATAACTATACTACTAATTATATCTACACATTTCATGGGACCCACTGCTATTGCTATTTACGAACCATTTATAAATTTGCCAAACAGAAGTTATTTTATTGGTTATATCACATATGTGAATAAAATAATTTTTTATTAGTTAAAGTAGGACATGGGTAAATCACTTATTTTACTTAAAAAAAGTAGTAATATATCCAAACATGCTTGTAAACAAAAAATTTCATACTAATGCTCAAGCTTAGCAAACATGCCTGATTGGCCAATGCAATAGAAGCTAGAAATTGACATGATACGAGAACTTATTGTCCCCACTGAGCTAATATAAGGGCAGAAGAGAGTACAAGTATGGACAATAAAATGTGAAGTATAAAGCTCACCGACTGTGGAATACTGCACTCCAGAACCATGAATTCATGGACAAGAACCCGTAGATATGCCACAGGACAGTATAATCATAGTATGGTCTCTTATCTGGTTTTAGTGGCAACTTGTAGTAAAGAAGGATGAAAAAAGAAAGCCAGCCATGGAAATGCATTGCAAGGTTGAGAGCTGAAAGAGCTACAGAAACTGGCTCCTGAATGATTTGAGGACATTAATTCAGATGCAAGCCAAAATGTGTAAACCTAGACACTAAAGTGGGAAGCCTGCTAAAGTCCAACTGGTTACGAAGGCCACAAGCTTTTAGAGTTACAGACCTGGAAACCATACAGACGTCGGAAAGGCCACTTGCCATGATATTTAAAAGGCCCGTGACCAAGTTCTGCTCTTTCATTTTCTCTATCAAGCATACAATGATAGCGGCAATCACTCTGGCAATCCCATTGTTTCCACCGCAAGTAAAGAGGCTCTTGCATGTACCAAGGGCCATCGAGGGAAGAACCGTCTGAGGAGAATTTGCAGTGCGGAAAGCATCTCTCCCCTACACATCCAGTCTTTTCACATTGTCCTACACAATCCCTGAAATTGATAGAATACTGAAGTTTAACTAGATCAAAGTTCATGTTATTTGACCTGTAGACAAACTTTCAGAAAATTACCTTTTGGATTTCAGACTGAAAGGAACAGAAATAAGTTCCTCTGATATTTAGCTTTTTCACTTTATGTTCAAGAAGAAAATGAGACTAATTTTAAACCATGTGTCATGTCAAGCATGTCAATCCAAAGATGGCAGGAAAATAGAGTTGTCAGACTAATATAAATTACATACAATTTTGGATGCGAGTAAACTGGCTATGCAGGAGAGAAGATAGAAATATAAAAATAAAGATCGAAGTTTCAATAGTTTCTATTGATCAAAGAATCTTTGGATAAGGCTTAGTGCGAAGAATAATTTTAAGAAGCAAAACAACACTCTCCGCACAACAGAAGGACGAAGAAAGGGGAAAGTCGATCCTGCTGAAGACAACCGAAAAAGTCAAAGAGAACAAACTTTGAGCAGCTGATTTCATCAATAAATGAAGACAGTTGACTGTCAAAGTTGTGCCCCACACACACACAAGCAAAATAAAAATCACAAAATCAAATTTAGGTAATAGCATAGATACTGAGGGCCTGTTTGACAACTATTAATTTATTTTATGGTTTGCTACAAGGTCATTTTCAACCAAACATTCAAACAATAAAATACTCTACACTTGTACAAAAAAAAATTTCCTACTTTTTAACCACACGTTCTCCTAAAAATCACTATTCAAAACTCTTATTTTTTTTTTTTATAAAACAAAAATAGTTGTCAAACATGCTCTGAATAAGTAGATGAACTTCATTGGAAATGGTTACCGATATAATGGGTCGGCATCACCAGCACTAGCATCAAGTACTCTAACAAGGCAGGAGAACACTAGAAAGAAAATGATCCAATAACGATCTGCCATCTGATCAGTGAATAGTACACATCAAGTTAGATGACCAAAAGTTGAATAGATAGGATCAGAAATCTAGGAGACACTATAATTTTTTTGTGTGTGAGTGCTATGGTATACTATTTTGATTGCATTTTCAAGGTTAGTATTCACAAAGATAATACAATGATTGAATGAAGTATAGAAGACAGAAAAATAAGATAAGTACTAGCCTAGGGGGACATTAACAAAAATATAAACCATGGTGCATTTCTAGCTTATGCAATACAGAAGTTTCACCATGAGAGGAAATTTAACAACAGGACAAATGGTGCTCAATATTTTCTATATTATCCAAGTACCATTTCAGAAGATAGGAGCATGTGATTCTTGAATCAATGCAAATAAAAAGGGATAGATTCTCATATATCAACATTAAACAATGTTTACTGGATTGAACCCTACCCCACCACCAAATCAAAACACACACACAGAGAGAATCTTTACAGAACATAGGGACAGATCACTGTTACAAATAATCACTTGCCAGTTGTGATAACTGATAATACAGAGGAAGCCCAATGTTAGTAGGAGGCACATACAAAAGCCTATGCCCACCATTTATATTCACCTGTCAACCCCCTGGATGAGCCCTAAATCGAGATAGTTAAAAAGGACAAGAAACAATCTTCCATTTTTTCAAAGAGAAGTTCTACAAAAAGGGTTGAGAACACAGTCCAGGAAATACTTATTAGTTATCCTTTTTTACAAAAAATTAAGCTTTCTAACTCAAAAGGAAAAATGTAATTTTTCAAAAGATAGGGAAATAAGATTCTTTAATCACTTGAACTAAAAAGCTTGTATATCCACATAACATCAATATTTCACGATTTGGTCCCCAACCTTAACCCCACCCCAAGGAAAATTAATAAATAAATAACATCAATCATTTTGAGAAGGAGGGCCTATTTACACGCATTACTTTTATAAAACTCTCAATTGAGTGGTTTTTATGCTAATGATAAAGAATAATTACTGTAGTCCATACAAAATTTTAAAATTTTAACGACACGGCAAAGGTATACTTTGTAATTCATGCCAACCAGTGACGGAACCAGGATGTTAGAACAGGGTCCTAAAATGAAAAATATTGAGATGACGGAGGGGGAGCATGGGGGTTCGAACATATTATTTGAAATACATATTATTTTTTGGAGTTGAGAGTAGCACAAATATTCATAATGATTAAAGAACCTGTACAATTAAAATGATAGAAATTTGAAATACATATTATTTTCCATTCTTAAATTGCTGCAAAAATAAAAAAATTATTAACTCGGAAACGCTCATCCAACCAATTACAGCAGTAGGCTGGCAAACTGAAATCAGAACTACTTTTTAATTGTGTTAGGCTGCTCGAAATCAAATTCAAATATGTAGACAATAATTTCTATCCAATTTCGAGGCCTCAACCCATGCTACCAAACAGTTCTTTCAACAATTAGACGGATCTATTACAAGAGGTGAAAGTACTTCGTTGCTACTGGCAATTAACAACCTCAGGAAGAACCAAATATACAATTAAATCAGCAAAAAGGACAAAAGAACAACACATTAATATCAAAACAAATCACAACCTTCAACAACTCTCTAAATTCAAATCTTAATTAACTAAAATTCATTTCCAAAGCCAGATTTCCGATTTTCCATCTAAATCTGTACTTATATCTAACATGTTATAATGAAAAATTACAAAATACTTTATACACTGTCTCTAGGTCAGAAATTTGGTCCAGTTGTAACTTGTAATGGTCCATTGGCCATTGAGCCCAAAATTGTACAGCATTTTTAAATAAAAATAAAAAATCTGGTTGAAATCTGATTGGTCCTAGGACCCACCAGGTCCACTGGTGGGTCCGCCCCTGATGCCAACCACAATCTTATTTATTTAAACAAAGGACATTCTCCCATGTACCCAAAATAAAAGATATGTACTTCCGCAGAACGAAACTTTCTCTTCATTCTCTCTAAAAATTTAAGACCTTCAGGTAAATTCTACTGTTTCTGTCGTTTTCTATCCATTCTCCATGTTCCTTCTCTCTTCAAAATGACCAGATTTTCTCCTAAAAGGCCATAATGCGGATGAATATCATAGATAAGTTGAATAAATTCCCTGATTTTAAGATAGCAACTTTTAGTTTAAAAAAGAATGATAGAAGTTAAAGTTTATAATTAAAAAACAAGAGAAGGTATAAAGGTTTAGTTATCATGTGTGAATGATGGATTCTTAAGATTATAATTTCCAATATCTTTTATTCAATTTTATAACCACTAATTGTTGGCTGCATTCACCCAGCCCATGATATAAATCAACAGTTAATTGAACAATTGCCTGTTCCAACTGCGAAAGAATATTGTGTCACCATTTATACATATATCATTCAAATGCAGAAAAAATGTTTACCTGGAATTTATATTAGCATTGGCAAACCCAACTACGACCGAGTATACCAAATCAGTCATAAAAGTATTTATATTACTTAAGATATTTTGGTTCTTAATAATTTCTATAGCTTTTAGCCAGAGAGTTCTTCAGCAATCAAGAAAAGAGGGTTATGGATAAACTAAGCCACTCAGGATACTTTTGGTTTAAAAAGGTATAAACATGAGTGCGATTATGCTTTCCAATTAAAACCATTCTCGACTTCCAAGAAACAAGAAGGTAAGTTCTCTAAATCTCTTATTTAGAGACCATGGATTTAAACTACAAGTCTCTATTTAAGTTGTTATCCCTGATCTGCTTGTTCATAAATCATAAGTACAACAATTATATTTCAAGGAATGTTCCTCACGTTGCAAGAGCAATATGTGTCAAAAATTATGTAAACTGTGAAGAACACTCTTGATCTTTCATGCTCGACTTATCTCTGAACAAACAAGTCAATAATAACATGAAACATTAAGACTTAGAATTTGCATCCATGGTTTCAATGTAGAGAATTCATCAACTTCAGTATTTAACACCACTAAATCCATACTAATGTGATTTTACAACTTACAACTTCTAAATTAAGGCTTGAAGGATAAATCCCTTTTAGAATAGTACTTCCTAATAATGGCTTCTTAACAGCACCTCTCAGACTTAAAGTATCATGTCTCAGGCCCGCTTTGATACTCGTTATTTGTAAAATGAGAATGAAAAATATAGTCGTTATGGGCCCACACAAGAGATGTTGAGTCGAAAATGGTGACTGGATGTGATAGATAATGATCATATTTTTTCATTTTTATGAAGGAAAAATGGAAAACGAACCTGGCATCCTTGTGCCTCACCAACAATGTGCACAGGAAAAGTTAGTATTTGCATTTAGCTCCTACAGAAATAACTATAATTAACATAAACAGGATTCATGATATGCCACATTGTTGATATTTTAGATAGAAGGCAGTGACACCCACAACCAAGATTAAGACCCTAAGTTAAAGGATACCTAACAATTCTTTAGTTTTGACGTGTTCAACAATCAAATCACCATTCAGAGCAATACATCAGACTGAAGACTGCTTCACCAATTACTAATTTAACATAATTAACATCACGTTCTTTTACTAACTTAAAGCCAAAAATAAACTCAAAACTCCCTCTCTCCATTCATGCAAAGAATAGAAGGGCTTCGAATTGTCTTGTTCTAATACTCCTTGCCTTGTTAGAATCAAGAAGGCATTTGTATTGAAGTTCAGTGACTAAATCAATGATTCCCCTGAATCCCTTTAAGCATAGCAATTTATACTCTACACAATTAACAAAATGTTGGATTAAATAATTCAACAATTAACAGAAACCTAAACAAATCAAACACTCAAGAATCAAAACCAAGTCCCGTTCGTCTTTTAGGTTTTATTTGATTTGCACATTTCTGACGTAAATCTGATGATGGGAAATAAAAATATCTACTTGGATAAAATGGGATGAAAACTGATCGAAGGATATAGGAATGTGCATAAAATACCTTGTCCATGGCGATATATCTAATTGGGGAGGTGAATTTCAGAAATCGCATCACATCAAAGGCGAGTGAGTGAAATTGTACCCTGTCGTGGGTACGAAAATAGAAGATAAATAGTTGGAGTTGGTGGGTCGCTTTACTCTTTGAGCTGGAAGATCCCAGAAATGGTGGAGAGACTCACATCCAACACCACTCCACGAGAATCAAATGAGATTATCCCGACCAATACGGTAAAATATATTCTTTTACCCTTTTTGAGCCCATTATCCTCAAAATTCATTTCCAATCCCACGTTTTTTCATAAAATAATTTTATACGTAAATTTTAAAAAAAAAAAAATTCTAACAACAAATTTTCAAAAAAAATCACTATTCAAAAATGTTATCCTCAAAAAATAACTCAAATCAAATCTAGTATGAGAATATTTTATAATAATTAATAATACTCTTTGTAGTTTTGATTGATTAACAAATCATGAAAAATGCTACAGGTATAGAAAAAAAAATACACATGGTCAATAAGGGAAACGGGTGCTCACACTACCCAGCACTTGTCCCCTTGTATTGACCCTTTGAAATTTCTCCTGTTCATGGGGCAATTTTCAATAAGAATGTGTTTGATTGCAAAGGTGAAATTTGGGTGAAAATAAAATAAATTGTAGAGAATTAAATTATCTAGAAGTTGTTTTAGAGAGAATTGTAATTAATGGTGTTTGATTGATATAATTTTTCACCTAATCCGTTTGACTTTATTTTTCATACAAATTATTATTTTTTGGGATAATTTTTTTTACAATCTGTATTAAAATTTATTTGGATGGCCAAAAAGTAAAATAAAAAATAAATATTTTCATAAATTTTTGGTGTTCGTTTCGCTTCGTTTTTCATGAAAATTGTCAATTAAATGAATAAAATTTTTTACCATTGAATTTAAAATATGTTTCCATTGCGAAAAAGTAAAAAAAAATGAAAAAAAAAATCAGTGGAAAACAAATTTCCACCAAAATCATAAAAAAATAAATTTCTACTTTTGTGTTTCAAGGGATTGTACCTAGAAGTTGATGACAAATATTTTTCATGACAAAAAATGTCAATCAAACACCGCAAAGGGGTGGAAATGAAAAAATTTCACTTTCACCCAACTTTCCACTCTATCAAACAGGGCCTAAATTATTATTTTCTCTTCTTCCTTTGTATTTATGCGCTCGTTAATATAATCATAATTAAAGGCTTAATAATTTTACTTTTTATTTAAAAATTATTTAATGCAAGACCAATATGAAATGTCAAATTATTATATTTTGTATTTTGTCGATGGGCTAAGTTAAATGAGTTCCTTTTACGAGGAAAAAAAATTGTCAATTATTATTTAAAATATTAATTTTTCTTTTGGATGTTTGTGAAGATGTTACACTGATAAATGTGTTTTACAAGTTAATCCAGACTTCTAAACTTGATGAATTATAGTTAATTGAATAGATATCTATTTAATTTAGTGTAAATATATATTAATTGTACGTAAAAACTCGAATTTGGATGCAATTGACTAGAAGAAACGCATTTTTGAGCTTAATTAGAGTTGATTCAGGTCAGTCGAATTGCACACGATCAAAAAGAAGAATTAAGAGAGCAATTGGATGAATTTTACAAGTTCTTGGGAGCTAAATCCAACATTTGAAAAGTTCAAGAACTCAATTGCACCTTTCAAAACTTAAATCGAATGTGTATTGCAACCGCAAGGAGGACCTCATGCGATCGCAAGGTGAGATAAAAAATTTCACCAGCAAGACCACGAACTATACGACTAGATCGAAAGTCAATACGCAGTGCAATCGCATGGAGTCCTCCTTATATTAACAATAAAGCCTTTTATTATAGGATTTAAATTGCAATCATCTTTATCATGACATCTATACAATTAGTCAAGCAAACACAAATTAGATTGATAGTACATCATTAGGCTTCGAAAGAAGATGAAAAATAATCATTAGTCTTCTCAATGGTTCATTATCGATCTTCTTGAATCTCCTTCAAAATCAAAGTAATTGTGTACGATATCTATGTAAATATATATGTTTTGAATCGAAAGCTTCTCTAAAACTTGTAAAGAATGTCATCTTTTCCTAAGGCTTCTCCTCCTTTTTTATTATTTCTTTTTTTATCACATGCAATCCAGTTAATTTTTAATTGATTCGAATCAACTCCAATTAAACTAAAAAAGCACCAATTGTGTTCAAGTTCGGATTTTACCTACAATTAATATATTTACACCATATTACGTAAATATCCGCTCAATTAATAATAGTTTGTCAAGTTTAGAAATTTGGATAAGCATGCAAAACACATTTATGGATTACTGCTAGAAATGGAATTAAGATTTTGCTTCTGTTTGATCCACATTCAAATTTTTATTTTTCTACTCATTTTCAACCACAAATTTTTCAAGAAAATAATATTTTTCATCACATCAATAACTTTTTTTTTTCAATTACATATTCGTCATCACATTATCCAAAAAAATGCATTTTTTCCATTTTAACGTGCATCAAACGGGTTTTGCATTTAGATTCACCAGACTTTGAAGTCACCGATACAAAAATAGGAGTTTAAGTTTTCCTGGTAACAAGGTACCTTTGAACTCAATACAAACGTCTCATCGACGGGATTCTCATAGAGTTTAAACAGAATCACATTTTTTCTCCCTTTGTTCAGAGTAAGTTTATGAGGTCACCGAAGTTTCAATAAGAACAGTCGAGATTTGGACTATATATGCATTGCGTTGACAAAAAATAGGCAGAAGTAATACTAATCTTCCATTTATTTCGAACTCGACAACAAACAAAAACTAGTATCGACCATTTCACTTTGCAGTTTGCAGGTGTATGTTTCACACAATTTAGCTTCCTAAGATTGTTAACTCTTACTAATAAGTATGCATATACGCAGTGGCGGATCTAGGTAGTTGCCATCTAGAGCGGCCGCTCTAGTTGGATCCGTCGGAACACTTGGGAGATGTTGGCCAGTTGCTAGAAGAAAGAAGGAGACAAGATTGTATTGGGCCGCCTTCCTGTGAATGTGAAGAAGACAGGATATTGGGCCTTTTAGAGGTGGGCCTTTTGAAAAAAGAAAGAAAGAAAGAGAGGCAGCCCTGGCCCAAATCAAAACAAGCCTCAGACTTACTCCTAAATTCCTAATATCAATTTCATTTCCCCTCCCCAACCCAAATCAACATAAACCGGCAGCAAGCAGTAAGGGCAATTAGCAAACACTTACTTCCAAATTGGTTCCAAATCCAATCCATTCTTTTCATTTGTGCTGGCGTTGTGCGAGTTTCGGTGGGCAAGTTATTGTTTTTGTTGCCGTTTTGTGAATGGAGTGAGAATTGTTTTGGGGATTTGGGTTTTATGGGGCAGAAATTGAGGTTGTGAAAGGGAAGGGTGGGACACGGGGGTGGTCTGGGTAGGGGTACGAAAGGTTTGAACTGTAACATTTGTGTCAATGACATTAGAATCAGATAGAGGAAACTCTAAGGTGGAATTTGTTTTAGGACTAATGAATTGGCTTGTAAATAGATACAATTACTGCTCTTATTACAAATGGGCTTAGATTCTTATTGGGGCAAGGAAACAGATGCAAAAAGGGTAAGCGAGAAGGACAAAAAATAAAAGAAAGCAACCACAATGGGAGTCGAACCCATAACCTTTTGATCTGAAGTCAAACGTGCTAATCAACTGCGCTATGCGGTCTATTTGATTTTGGTTTGCACTAAATGGTTAAAGTAACTTCCGCTCTAGCTGAACATTCTTGCTAGATTCGCCGCTGCATATACGATGATTCTGGATTATGGACCAGTATTCGTATCCAAACTTCCTGCAATAATGCACCAAGAAAATCCTGACTTTTGCTAAGTCTACTTTTTCGGCTTCTAGTCTAGAGTACAATGTGATCTCTCGCCTCACAAGCACAAGATATGTTTGAATAAGCAATTTTTTTTTTCTCATTTTCAAGTATATAAAGTTAATTATTGTTGCTGGTTTTATCTTGAACACGAAATTCGTGCATCTGTCAGTTGGTCTTGGTATCTTTTTCGGCAGTTCCGCGATAGCACAAGAAGGAATTTTTTAGACCAATGCACTTTGCCGCCAGAAGAATATATTGATCCATGAATACCAGTGGCTTCCCAAACCCCGAACCTGTCACTCTATTGGGTTTGATATTGTTCCTGTATTTTCTTCCTCTTTTGCAAAACAAGTAACACTTCCTATCTCTTACATTCAGTAACGAACGCAGACATTTGAAGTTAGTGGGATACAATCAAACTTATAAATAAGTTATGTATTTTAAAAAACGCATTCATGTGATCAAATCTCGTATAAATGATAAATAACAAATCTCAAAGAATTCCAAATAATTTCACATATAGGATGAATAATAATTTCCAAAAAATTCTCAAATTAAATCTCACAAATGACAAAATAATCTCAATTTTCACTCTTTCAATTGTTCGGTCATCACTATAACTCTATTCTAATTTAAAAAAAAAAAAAAAAAAAAAAAAAAAAAAAACCCCAACTACCATAACTGTCCAATTCTTATTTTTGGCTCTAAAAAAAAAAAATATTCGTGAAGTTGGTGGGTCACTTGCCTCACAAGAACCATGAGTAGGTTCGCTAGTGCCTACATTATTTGATTATGATTATCCAGCAAAAAATAAAACGTCACTAATACTCTATACAAAACATTTTAATAAAAATTGATGTACATCTACTTGAACATGGATATTTAGGACTAGCACTATCAAGCAAAATAGACAGATACTATTCATGCCAAATTAAGCAAATTATTGAAGGGGAAAAAAAAAAGATGATTACTTACTTGGAAGGATCGTACATGAAGATATTAGTCCCTTTGATAAGTTCAATACTGTAGGTAGTAGCTGTGAAGGCCTGACCTTGCACTCCATACAAAAGGTATGTGAATTCACAAAATTATCAAAAGTCATTTTATTACAACAAATAGTACGGGCATAAGCATATCAGAATTTTCGACGAAACATTTTCTAGAGACAAAACTATCTCACAATGTTGTCTTGAGATTTCGGTGAATTGTTTAGTTCACTAAGTCTATAAGTTACGCTCAATAATTCTTGATGTCAACAATTACATGCTATCAACCATAAAAAATTAAGATGCTAGAGATATATGTAAAATTTAACTCTATGAGATAAACATATTTACTTATTTCAAAATGAAATATTGAAAAATTACAGCTATCGAAAAGACATTGGGCAATGCTCACAACGCAGCAAGATGGTAGGTACTCTCACAGACCGGAAGGTGGAAGAGGCGAGAGTCCAATGTCATTTTGAAATAAGGACGTGTTTGATTACGAGCATGAAATTTACATGAAAAGAAAATAAATTTTAGACAATTCAATTGCCTAGAACTTATTTGTATGAAAATAATTAATTTATCACTGTTTGATTGATTTAGTTTTCAATTTTTTTTAAAAATATTATATTTGTTTATTTTTTATTGGTGGGTGGATGAGAGAGAAATGATAGATAAGGGAGAGTGAATTATCTGGAAAATAAAAATATCCCTCCTTGAAGAAAATGTTTTTATTTTTATTTTTGAGAAAAATATGATCACGTGACCAAAAGTTAAAAAATATTTTTCATGAAAAAAATTATCGATTAAAGCCAATCAAATGACACTTTCTACGAAGAATAAAGCCAATCAAATAACCTCTAATATTATATCATTTACTCCTTAATATAAAATTGATCTATTTCAAATTCAATACATGAAAACTGAAAAATGCGGCCATTGATTATTAATCATAATAATCCATGAAGACAGAAATTGCTTATCCAAATTCATTACAAGGGTAGATAGAAACTGACGATATTATTTCATTCCAGCTAGGATCTAAATAATTGCACACTGGACCCCAAAAGTAATTGCTGTCTGGACCCCAAAAAAATTTGCGTACTATATTTCAGAAAATAAAATAATGGAGCAATAATAATACCTGAAACGCGGACCATATGGAGGCTTGGGCCACTTTAACGAATGGTGCAAAATTGTCCACTCGTGCTATTGGATTGGTAGTTGCTAGGACAGCATCGCATGCGTGATCACGTAGGCCATTGCAACTTGCAAGTCAGTCCTTAGTCTACATCTCATTAATTCAAAATCTCTGAAATTGTATCATCTAAAATTTTAGCTTCTACTTCGATGTTCTATTTATAAATCGTTTATAAATTTAGTCAAAATCAAACATTAATTTCAATTCCACTTTCTTAACTACTACATATTATTAACACATTTTATGAGATTCACAACTAGTCTGATCCCACCGTTATTTTGTTTTTGGCTAAGCTTAAAAACAGTTTACAATGTCACAGGACAAGAACCCAACCTAGGACATAAAATCATATGGATGTCAATTAAATAGGGAGGAATATGATAAGTTTCACCCTATTATTAGTCCTCAGTCGCATCAATTAATTAATTACGGTCCTGCAAGTTGTTTGTGTTAAACATAGCGAATTACTTCTGGCCACAACAATTCCTCTTGTATAGAAGAATTGCTGTTAGAATTAATCCAATAAATAAATTAATAAAGATGCTGCTAGCCGCTAGGTCTATCTGTTTTTTGGTTTGCGTCCAATAAAAAACTGTCATTTGTATTAATTCTGAAAGAATAGCAGCTCTCCTCCTGGTCATGTAATTAAAACTACTTAAATTTCTAACTACACGTACGGTTCCAAGTATCTGTCTACTTAATTGAGATTTTTATATTAATTTGTAACCCAGATTTTTATTTTGTAACGCACTAGTCAATCAATATCCTGCTTAGTTCCCAAGTCCTAATGGCCATCTTTGAGGTCCTTTTGATGTTTTTATGCATAATTTTTCTTTATGTCTTGAGATGCAGAAGTTCGAACAAAAGCTTAGCGCCGACAGATTTTCCGTTGGTCAGAATGCTGCCGGCGGTTCTTCAAAATGCTCACCAGCTACATGATTACGCCACGGTCGTCCTCAACGAATGCGGCGGCACATACGAGTTCAGAGGGCCCTGGTTTGCTAACATGAACATTTTGGCCACTTGTGATCCTGCCAATATCCACCATATTCTGAGCAAAAATTTCTCAAACTACCCCAAAGGTCCAGAATTCAAGAAAATATTTGATATTCTGGGAGATGGGATTTTCAGTTCTGATTCTGAATTATGGGAACTTCATAGAAAAACCACCATGTCCCTAATGAATCATGCAAAATTTCATCAGGTCTTAGAAAAGAACATTTGGGACAAGATTGAAAATGGGCTCCTTCCTGTTCTTGATCATTTCATTAGAAAAGGAAATGAGATTAATTTGCAGGAAATTTTTCATAGATTTGCTTTCGATAGTTCATGTAAATTGGTACTGGATTATGATCCATGCAGTTTGTCCATTGATTTACCCTATATTCCATGTGAAAAAGCTTTTGATGATGCAACAAAAGCCCTTTTGCATAGACATATATTGCCAGAATACTTGTGGAAGCTCGAAAAATGGCTGGGGATTGCTACAGAAAAGAAGCTGGCTAAAGCTTGGGAGGCTTTTGATCAATTTATATATCCATGCATTCCATTAAAGGACGAACAGAGCAATGGCGCCAAAGCGCAAGATGAAGATTTTAGCTTGTTAACTGGATTTTTGAAAGCATACAAAGGAAAGAGCAGAGCTTCTGGTGATGAAAGAGACTTCATGAGAGACACCTTATTGAGTTTGATCTTTGCAGGTAGTGTATTAATTTTATAAAGGAGCAAAGCTGAATATTTTGATATCACCTTGAACTAGTTTATATATCTAAATCATAAATTAATATAAATTGATATAGAAAGTGCACATTTTTTATTTATTACATATCCTTTTCAACACGTCTCCCACAAATGAGATTCAATTTTCTAGTACAACTCTCGACACTTTGTACAATTATTTTGTCTTAAAACACATGTCCTATAGGTCATGTTTAGCCCATGTTTGGTTTAGTTAAAAATCAGATTTTTAGTAGATTTTGATCAAAGTTGATGAAATATGTGGGTGAAAAATTGTGAACCTCATAAAATCTGTGATTAGAAATGAGTCAGAATAAAAAAGAGGGCCGAACATGGGCTTATTTATTTTTATGAGAACATGTGATGTGTACAATTTCTATAAAAAGGGGATAGTGCGATGATGCTCCATTTAAATTTTACGTTTTGAACTGTGAATTCATTTTGTATTTTGTGTTTTGAGTGCCTGCTTTAAAATTGTTAAAAATGCATTTTTTTGTCATTCTGAAAAACTGTTTTTCAAAACATAAAACTCGAAAATGCGTTTACCATCATACCAAACCCCAATCCAGTATCTCCACCACGGCCGAAGCTAACACCATCACCTAAGACTAGAAATTCCATCAGTGTCAAACCACGACCGAAGCTAACACCACCGTCATTATGGATCAAATTTTCGACGATTTTCGGCACTAAGACCATCGAATATTGGTACCGTTGGAAAGCCCTTAACCTCCTCTTCAATTATCAACCAACTTCTCCCCATAACTCCACTGGATTCAGCCAGAATCAATCTACAAAATAGGCCGCTCGAAAATCTGAAAATTGCCGGCAACTCCACCTCCGACCACCAACTTGATCGGAGCCCACCACCGATCAATTGCCCACCACAAACCGACCCCAACCATGGCCCCAATTTACCACAAACAACAATTCAAAAATCTGAATTCAACCCAGAATTTTGCAGATTTTGGCGCCATCCGGTCCACCCATGGTTGCGAACCACATGTGTTGAACTCCTCATCACCTGGCGCACCTTGTCCAGCCATGAGTCAACCCTAATTTCGCCCAGAACTTGATGAATTTATGGATGCAATTTGATGGCTTGTGCGAAAACTTCTTATTTTGGGTGGTCCATTGACCACCCTTGCCCAAGTGTGGCTCCGTCACTAGGGGGAGGTAAGGGGGTTCGAGTGGTGGTGGAGTTTGGTGGTCTAGGTGGCGGGTGGTGGTTGATTTGACGAGGGAGAAGGCGGGGCTTGTGAAGGAAGAAGGCCGATGGAAAATTTTTGAGTTTTGTCTTGTGAAGGAAAAAGCAACATTGTGTTTCCAATGTTTTAGCTGTTTTGAAAATTTTGGCTTAAAAACGTCACGTTTTGGGTTTCTTTCACAATTTTTCTTGTTGTTTTCAAAAAATTCGTTTTCAAAAATAAGAAAGAGAACGCGTTTTCACTGTTTTGGAAAATCGAAAACAAAAAACGACTTGAAAACGGCAAAGAGAACGGGACCTTAATTTTTGAGGAGTATGAATTTATTTATTGATGTTTTGTCATTGACAGGTAGAGACACCACAAGTACTACTCTAACATGGTTTTTCTGGCTAATTGCCTCAAATCCCCGGGTGGAAATCAAGATACTTGAAGAGATTCGAACAAACTTTCCCGACAAAGAAGACAAAACAAGCAGGTTTTTTAATGCAGAAGAATCTCGAAAATTAGTCTACCTCCACGGAGCATTGTGCGAGACTCTTCGGCTATTCCCTCCCGTGGCACTGGAACACAAATCACCAGTTCGACCGGACATCCTCCCAAGTGGCCACTGTATCCCTCAAAATACTAAAATAATCCTATTCTTTTATTCAACTGGAAGGATGGAGAGAATATGGGGCAAAGATTGTCTAGAATTCAAGCCGGAGAGGTGGATTTCCAAGCACGGTGGAATAAAGCATGAACCGTCGTTCAAGTTTCCAGCGTTCAATGCCGGACCAAGAACCTGCATTGGTAAGGAGATAGCGTTTGTGCTAATGAAAATGGTGGCAGCAACTATGATATATAATTACCATGTCCAACTGGTGGAAGGTCAATCAATTTCTCCTAGTGATTCTGTCATAATTCAAATGAAACATGGTTTAAAGGTCAAGTTATCCAAAAGACAAGCCTGATACCAGTGCGTCAGAGCAATAAGAATATGTAGATGCTGAATGCTTTGGAAGAAGGGCACTGAAAAATATTTTTATTTTACCTAAATATTATTATATAATGTGAAAACTAAAGTTCAACTTCTGTGTTAAAGTTTGTTACATGTCACATACTGTGAATTAAGTAAATACTAGCAATAGAGTTTAAGGCTTGACTCGGATATACAAAAATCAAGGTTCCACAATCATTGAGGACAACATATATTTTACTTCACAAAGGTAGAAAAATTTTCAAATTAGTGTATGATAAAAATATAAATTAGGAAAATGCTATGTGTACATAATGTATTACATAATGCATTACACCCTCTCACATAGAGAGGGGCCCACCACACAATAAAATATTCGTGGGCCCCCTCCATGTGAAGGGAGTGTAATGCATGGTGTACACATAGCATTTCCCTATAAATTAAGGTCAACAATTAATTTTAACTACACATTTATTGAGATCCACAACTTTTTTTCAACTTTTTAATCATACATTTCATTAACTTCTATCAAAATCTACTAAAATTCTTATTTTTAGCAAAAGTAAATAAGCGCTAATTATTATAATTGACCAAGTCGCATGTGGACTTGTTATTCAAGTATAATTAAATTGAGAATTGAAAAAATAAAATGACAATATCCCATTGTCATTAAAATTAATAGCACATGTGTTTGTATATTGCATAAATACACCAATAAAATAAAATTATTACAAAAATATTGTGGAATGTAATTTATTTCAAAAACATTGAGTTATATTACACGGGTAAGCCTTGTAACTCAAGGCAGGGCTCAGACTCATCATCGAGGCATGAGCGTCGACCTCATCAGGGCCGGTCCCGCCTTGATGCAGAAGAGGCACCGCCTTAGGTCCAAAAAATTCGGGGGCCCAATTTTTTTTTTTAAACCCGTATAAGGAACACAAACAAGGGTTTCTTTACTTTCCTCTCCAGTCTCCACCCACAAACGGCGACCGACGACCTGTCGACTCTCTAGTCTCTCCTTTCGAGTTTCCACCGGCGACTTGCGAGCTCCTCCTCCAACTCCAAGGGGCCATCAATCAGTAAAGGCAGTGATTGTTTGTAATTATCCCATCAGGGGATCCAACAGGGACTCGAAGGGGTGGGCTGGGTGGCGAATCAATTTATGGGTATAGTTTTTGTTTTTATTTCCTCCCCCCCCCCCCTTTTTTTTCCTTGTTTTTGCTTTGTAAATGTAGTTACTAATTTTAGAGTATGCCTTGCACTTGGTTATTTTCGAATAAATAATGCTTTCTTTTGGTTCCAAATATTTCTCAAATTTTTGTAGTAGTGTTATAGATCACCCGTTTATGGTTTTTAAGACTCTTCCCCCCTCCCACAAAAGAAATAGAGTTAATGCTTAAATTACTCTTATAGAGAAAAAAGATGGTAAAATGTCAAAATTTTGAATGGCTTTGGGTGCTCCGCAGTATGAAACTTGGGGTTTCTAATTTTTTTTTTTTTATGTCAGTCTAGGCATTAATTGTGAAAAAAAAAATATCCTTAAAAATTGTAAAGGGTGAATTTTTTATGCAAAACAAACCTGGAGTTTGGCCCAAATTTTCGAAAAAAGAGCAGTATCTACAATAGTTTCTCTTATAATGTCTCTGCAATTGTCTCTATTAAAATGTTTATAAACTGATGCAAAATGTTTTTCCTGCAAAATATATTATGGATTGATTTTTTTTTTTGGCTTTTCTTATGTTTAATCTTGACTAAGACACATACATTTGTTACTATAGTCTGTGCAATTGTTTAGTGTTTTTAATGAGACTCTTTTTGTGATTATAAATTGAAAAATTTTAGTTCAGTTTTCGATATTCAATTGTTTTTTCCTTCTTCGTTTAATTTTCATTGTTGCAGGAAACACTTTGAGGATGAGCTAACCTGAATACTTTAGCAAGTATATAGATATTTTGCCATTTTTTGGCTCCTAATAATCTGAAAATCATGTACCATGCATTTATTTTCCTTACATGCTCTATCTTGATTTGCTAATATATATTCACATTTTGGGCATATTGCTACAGCATGATATTTGTTTATATGGTTTATGGTTGGAATACATGTGCTAAAATCTAGATAAGTAGAAAAAGTAATTAAAATGTGAAAAATACTTTAAAACTTTCAAAATTTGTATGGTTGCACCCTGTTCAATCTGTTTATAATATCGGCCTGGATTTATTCCATTAATATGACTGTCAGATCTTAGTGGACCTATATCTGCCTCGCTATTTTGATGGACATGTTGGGAATATTTTCCACATTTGGACTATAAATTAAAATGGCTTACTGCATTTGATAGAACCATATTCTATACAACCTCCACGCTACATGTATCAAAAAGGTGTCATTTGGCTGAATGGCATTCATCCTTGCAGACGTAAATGATGCAACTTATGAATGAACTGACAAGAATCTGTTTCTACAGGCAAGCATACAATATTTGGGAGAGTATGTCGAGGGATGGAAATTATCAAGAGACTTGGCAGTGTTCAAACTGACAACACCGATAGGTATGCCCATGCCCTGTCTATATTCTTGATCTGATTTTCAAACAAACTACATAGAACAAATAGGAACCAAATTTGAAAAAGCAACTTCCACTTGCATTGTGAAATGATTGTGATATTTTGTAATTGTCTTTTAGGTTAATCATTGGGCATTAGATATAGTTAAATTTTATTTTCCTTAATTTTTGAGAAGTCTTGAACTGTTGGATCAAGAATAAGATCAATGGCTGGAGATGAAACATATAAATAATGACATTAGATGCCCTATTAGGTCACATTCTAATTTTCTGCCATTTTGTGTATTCTTCCAGATTTTTTGGTGTTGTCGCTCTTTGTTTCTTTCTTTCAAATTTTTGGTTAGAAGTTAATAAGGTATCTTTAAAAAAAAATTCGGGGACAGCCCCATACTCCCCAACAGATTTTAGGGGGCCTAATTTACGAATTTCGCCTTAGGCCCCGAAAATCACAGGATCGATCTCTGGACCTCATCACTTAAAGCAAGGCATAGCCCAAGGCTTCATCACTTAGACTAAGACTCGTGAGGGTCGGCCACATCATTGAGGCATGAACGTTAGTATCATCACTTAAAGCAAGGCTTGGCCCAAGGCTTCATCAGCCTCGATTTGTCCACGTGGTTCTTATGTAGAACCGAATCCCGTGTTGCTCTTACATGCAATTGACCAGGACCCCATGTAAGATGGAGGTATAACACAACTGAAACCTATATTCGTTTTGACGATCGACACCGGGAGAGAACAACAAAATTATAAAGAGTAGAGAATGTACTTAATTCTTTGAAAAGTAATATATTTGAGACCTACATTGAAGCAGAGTGCTGAAGTAATAAAATACTACTGGTTACCCATTAATCATGCACATTACATGTCCAAATTACATAATCATATCAGATTATATAATAGTGATGCAACGGTACAAGTGCTTAATTATATAATCATATCGTATTGTCCGATAGTGTATCAGTGTCACCCAAATAAGACAGACGTCGATTTTAGCATGGATTTGGGTGACAAAAGAAGATAGAGCAATATTTGGCTAGAACTATGCCAAATTCAGGATAAAAACCCCATGGAGGATTTCTCAATCCTATATATGAAATTATTGATAGTTTCTTGATATAATTGTAGCAATTAAATGATTTTTTGTTGGACCAGCCTCAAAAATGGATATAGCAGTCAACAAGTATAAATCCATTGCTTCAATTTTTCTTCGATAATCAAATTAGAATCGATGATTACTCGAACATTTTAATTCTATTAATATATATGCATCCCATGTAAAAGAGATACAAACAATGACAAACTATATAAATTGTATAAATGTTATGTGCTATAGAATTACAAACAAATGTAAAAGAGAAGATCCTATTATATTACAAACATACTGCTAAGAAAATAATATCACATTATCACTACAATATGGAAACTATCACAATATCATGAAAATTGAAAATATTTAACGACCACCACACATTTAATTCTAAAGGAATGCTTATTTATCTTCAACCAGAAAATACTGCTATACTATTTAATTTCACCTGCCGTCGCCAATAATCTCATCAAGAATGGGTTTCGAATCGGTGATAGGAAAATAAGATGGATCTGTGGTTGCCCTGCTTGTCATGTTTGATGGATTGCCCTGATTAATATCAGTTCTTGAAGTTGAACTATCCGTGTTCGACATAAAGGTTGTTGCATCCCTGAATTTCCAGTCAGTCAGGTATCCGGGCTTTGAAGTGACTGGGGGCACCTCAATGTCTCCAGAAAGCATTGACACCACACGTGACATTGAAGGCCGCAAACCAGGCGATGTTTGACTGCACAGAAGACCCACTCCTATAATTCTTTTTACTTCGTCCTCACTCACTTCGGATAATGTTCTGTCAACGAGTTCCATTTCTTGGTTTGTCTCATGAAGATTCCAAGCCTGCAAGCATATCGTATTGAAATTTACTCCACCAAGTCAAAGATGGTGGAAAACATATAATGACATTTGAAAGTTCCACTATCAGAGGTGTGCAAAATACGGTTTTGCAAACACATAGAAACTAGAATTCTTTTTCTCATCCCATCCCCTCTCACTTGTTCCATTAGCCAAGAAGAAAGGTGGTTAAAATGAAAGAAGATGAGTTCTTTCTTTTATCACTTAGGACCTGTCCAAGATGAGAGTTTCTATTCCTGAGACTTTGGAAGGGGAAAGGGGACCTTCCTATATATTACATTGGGTTGTAATGAACTGACTTCTTTATGTTGAATCTTGTTCCAAAAAGAATGTGAGAAAGCTTTTTCAAGTCGTAGGTGCTTGATTATTCAGGCGCATAGTTCATCTTTCTTTCTGTCCTTGGTATAACTTCTTCATTCCATTCCCGGGCAGTGAACTGGGGAAGAAAACAAGAGGATAAGCCTCAGAAGGCTTAACCTCAGCAATGAGGCCTCTTTTATCTAGCCTATCTCTAATCCCTTCAATCTTTTGATTTCTCCATACCAAGAAAATTGTAAAATTTTCTTATGTTCCACCAGGAAGAAATCACACAACATTGATACACGTGGAAACAAATGGAGCAAAAAGGAAGAAATAAATTACCTAAATGAACAAGCGTAAAACAAGCATATTCATCAGAAAGAATTTTAATATTATGTAATTACTTTCTCAACCCTCAACCACGCTAGTGCACCTCTCACCTAGGCTTAGTCCCCATGACTATAATTTTTAAATGGTAAAAACTCCAAGTAGATGCACATTTCTCTCGGATTCCAAACAAAAGGAAATTTCCGTACCAGATATCTACCACAAACAAATGAAGCTGAAAAGTAAACAATGAATCAAACTGTAATATAAGTGAAAGTCCTACTGTTTTCTCATTGCGACCAGGATTATAACTGCAAATAAGAGTAGAAAACTGATATTTTGGAAATTTTGTCCACAACTTCAAGTATGGATTGAAATGTTGGTAAAATTTGTAAAATAGAATACAATATCGTTTTGCTAAGTTAATCACAGCAAAAAAACTGAAGAAAAAATGGCAAGATGAAAGATTTTAAAATCTAATGGATATCCGGGGTTTTTATAAGATTATTAAATTCTAAAGGATCAATAAGCACGAAGGTTCAAAATGCAAATAGACCATACCCATTCAAGAAGATACATTTTATCGTCTTCTAAGCTTGAGTCTGAATTTGGCCTTCCACTGACAATCTCTAGAGCTACAACTCCAAAGCTAAATACGTCTGCTTTCTCAGTAAGGTGTCCGCGCATGGCATATTCAGGTGCAAGATACCCACTATATGAGTGAAACATGAAAACTCAGCAATAAATCCACCCGGCTAGCCAACATTTAGCCCCTGTTTGGTACACATTTTTTTTCATTCTCATTCTTTTACTTATTTTCAACCACACATTCTTCAATAAAAGAATATTTTTCATCACATCAATAACTTTTCTTTCGTTTTCAACCACATATTCACCATCAATCACATCAAAAAAATTCATTTTTTCCCAAAAATGTGTATCAAACGGGGGCTTAAACTGCAAATGTAGGCCACTAAACAAAAGATCAATACAGATCGAACGAACATTATGGATTTAAAAATTTTGTGGATCATACATTGTTCCAGCAACACGGGTGCTTATATGGGTCTTTTTGTCATCATACAATTTGGCCAGACCAAAATCTGAAATTTTGGGGTTCAGATCAGAGTCGAGCAAAATGTTGCTGGCTTTAACATCTCTGTGTACAATTCGAAGTCGAGATTCCTCGTGCAGATAAGCAAGACCTCTTGCTACTCCCAAGCATATCTCAAAGCGTGTTGTCCAGTCAAGAGATAAACTTCTATTCCCTGCTCCACAAAAGCGTAAAGATTCAGTCTCCTTAATATGGAAGTTACTTAATATGTAGCATGGACAATCTGTCTTATTATTACCAAATAATACTTGATCAAGACTCTTGTTTTCGAGATACTCATAAACGAGCAACCGTTTATCTCCCTCGATGCAGCATCCATACAATTTTACAAGGTTACGGTGCTGCACAGCAGATATAGTAGCAATCTCTGCAACAAACTGACTCTTTCCTTGATGGGATGCAACAGACAATTGTTTTACAGCAACAACTCTTCCATCCTCAAGTGTTCCCTGTTGGTCATTAAAAGTTCAGATGTTATAATCTTAAAAATAACAAAAAGAAAATCAAACAGGAATCAATAGGATCTGAATAATTTCATACATATCTGCTTCTAATACTATCATAGTTTGGGGGTATACAAATATACAAAAGGTAGAGAAGAAAATAACAATGGAGTGTGAGCTAAACATTGAGTGATAACGACACTGTGAAATACTTAAAACTAACAAGGACTTGTTCATCACCTTTCTTTCGTCTTGGTTCTTCTCATACTTCATGTGTTGGTTTATTATTCAAGCGAGGTTTTTAGTTGTTCCACCAATCTATAATCTTTGATTTTAAAAAATTTCAGAATAGAAGTTACCCTGTACACAGGTCCAAATCCTCCTTCTCCAAGCTTATTATCAGGATTGAAGTCATCTGTTGCAGCTCTTAGCTCCGCATAATTAAACGTGTAAGGTCTGGCATCCATTCCCAAGAATTCTGCATACTCACAGAGAAACATATGTTCATTTCCAAAGGGGCAGTGATTATTCATCCATTCCCAAGCTGATTCATTCCTTACCTCATACAATATAGTTACATACAAGGATAGACATTATAAGTCTGGGTATTAAGTAAATATGCATAGACCTATCTCTCTCATTTGGATCATTTATAAGGTAATTTATTTCTCAAGTTAGACAAAAAAAAATAAAAAAATAAACACTTCCAGTCTCATGTCTAAATGAGCATTGATAGAGCACTTCTGGTTCTAGTAATAACTAATAAACCAATAGAATAGAACTAACAATAACTCCGAACTAGAAAGATACTCAGTCCACTATACTTTCCTTTCTTACCTTCATCTTCATAGCTCTTCTTCTTTCTTCTTCTCTGAGACAAATAGTATGCTACAAATACAGAAAGAAAGCTTACAGCTCCGACTGCAACTACAATCCCTACAATCAGACCAGTCCTGTTCTTCTTCCTAATTGGAGGACTGTTTCTAACGGTGGGAACGAAATCTGAGGAAAACCTTAGTGATCAGCACTCGCATCCGTATATTAGGAACCAGAGTAGCACATTGTTGCCGTTTGTCAAAATATTTCTGAATTCATATTTACCTGGGGTGGCACTTATTGCCGAAATAGAAGGTCCATATATACCTTGAGCAGGTACACAACAAGTCCCTTTTCCAGCCCAGAAGAGATGAATTTCAAGGTAGTTTTCAGACACTTGTACTTGCAATTCCCTCGCAACAGCTCTCGAAGCAGTCCCACCAGCCTCTCTTAGTATGTCAAAGTCTTTCAACTCCCGTTTCCCCTGGACCCCACAATGTGAAAATTATGTTCAATAATGAAAGGGAGAAACTAATATAAATATACTTGAAGTTCTAAGTTAAAACTATACATATGGTGGATATATATAAGAACGATATGGAATGCCATGGCAGCTATTAATATATGAAATTGCATTGACTGAAAAACTTGAAATAGAACATGTATATGTTCTTCGATGAAATTGAAGCTAATATATCAAAAGTAGTGCTTCAGGGACCCGGGAACGACAAAGCTAAAACACATACCATGGCATTGATATTAAATATCATACAGCCCATCAAGTACTATATGATGAAAGGTGAACTGGGTTTTAGACAAAGATGAGGCTTGAAGAATGTGTACCAAATATATGATTATCAATCACATATACCCACCTGCTATTTTTCTTTTTGGGTTTTATACTATCCTATCAATTGATGATAGTAAACCATTGTTTAGCTGAAGCACAGTGAAAAATATGAATGCGATAGTGTTAATAATAAATTCATTTTTTAATACAGACCTGAACGTATACATCAAAAACACGTTTTCCAAGACTCCTCCAAGTTCTAGTGTCTCGGATTTGGATCTCTGCAAACTGAAGTCTCACGGTGTAATTACCATTCTCAAGACCCAAGCCATAGTATCTCAAAGAGCCAGCAGAAATTCGTGCAGTTTGAAACAACTCTGAATCCAAAGTATTCGTGAATTGGGATGAAGAGGATGTTTTATATCCTGGGGAGTTGCTACCAGAAGGCAGACCAACATTGCTAACTGCCCACCTGTTTGTACTGATCGTGTAATGTGTTGCCGGACCAAGAGTCTCATTATCCATCTCATACACAATCTGATCTGATGACCGAATTTGTGGACCGCCACATTTAATTGCAAAGCTGGAATCTACAGACCATCATCAGGGATGAACTTGTCAATTCTCAATGTAACTTCGCAGAAATGCTTGTTCTAAGAATGTGTGGAAACAACTTTGTGAACTATACTTTGGGCCAGTTTTGCATAATTTTGAATAAGTATTTTCCTTGAAAAAATTCTGATAAGTGCTCATTCTAAGAAAATCTAATGGAACTTTTGAAATTAAGATGAGCAAAATGATTAAGCTGGAATAGGTTGTCGGGGTTTTTGATATAAAACAATTTGTCCTTGTTGCCGAGCTATAATTAATGTCTTTTTTTTTATCAAACTATGGCATACACAAGTTGGCCAATTTTATTAGATGTTTTCTACTATTGTATTATGAAATAAAATGCTCTAGCACCACACCAATCAATATCTATACAACATATGATCAAAATATCAATCTGAAACACGTTTGCACATGCATAATAATGTGTTAAAACTGCCAACAATATCCTTTTAATGTGTCGTGCTAAAATCTATGTGCATATAGAAATATAATAAAATCCATATTGTATTGAAACTGCTTACAAGTAAGATGCTCCTTGCATCTTTCTACCTTAATCAGTGACAAATTCAACCACATTTATGCATATTAAGATCCACAACTTGTAATACAGATTTTACAAATAATTTTAATAATGTTATTTCACAGTTTTCAAAATAAATAACCCACGGCATCAAATGTTAATTTTTTTTAAAGAGAAATTTAATAAATTAGCATGTTCAACAATGGCATATATTCAGACGCACATATATAAAACAAACAATATCTCATAATTTTACTTTTAACTCAATATCTGGGGGACTGGTGATGTCGTTGGTGATGAAGGAAAGCGTGAGGCAATTCGTAGGGAACAGGGGTAAGAAAGAAGTGTAAAAGTATTGAAATATACAGTATGTAGAAAAACTTCACTAATTAGCCATAGTCAGGAATAGAACACTTGAACAGAAAATATTGTGACGATTGGAAAAACAGACAGTCGACTGCAGAAATGAAGAAGACAGCTTTTGTTAAGCAGAAAACAGGGAGAAAGCTAGATTCTACTTATTTGCAGAAATGAAAAAGATAGCTTTTGTTAAGAAGAAAACAGGGAGAAAGCTAGATTCTACTTATTTGCAGAAATGCAAAGCAGGCCATTAATAGTTTCCATCAGAACATAGGTTTTTCATATTGTATACAAAGTTCTGCTCCCCATAACTATGTTATATTCTTTGTTTATAGCATGTTTGGCTAATTTAAAGCTCCATGAAATGAGTTTCATTTTTGCAGTAATGAACTCATGCTGCCCAAAAGAACTCCTTTTGAGGAGTTAGCCAACCATCCTATTAGTATTCACAATAGGAAAAGCAAGTTCCTTAGTAGAATTTTCAGCCTGTTGAAACCTTACCAAGTTCCACATTTGGAATAAAACTTAACACTTACAGATTGGTGATCCTCGATTGCAAGGAAAATTCTGTTGCAGACAATTCAATCCTGAAGGCAGAGCACTAAAAAATGCAAGAGTGAATGTAATTAGGGAAAGTGTCATCTTTGAGATAGAGAAGAACCAAGCATTAATTTTGAGAATAAAAATATGTCAAATCTTCACGATGAATAAATTGTGGTCCTGAAACAGAAAGAAGGAATGCATTGGTAGTGAAACATGCATGCAAAGATTGTCATAAATACCTAAATCAAGCACATAATAAAGACTGAAAGGTTTTAATATAGTTTTATATGCTCCTTTTTGTATTAAGAACCATGGCAGCATAGACTTTCCTACATAATTTCTTCAGGTTCTGTGGCTAAGAAAACTCATTTTGTCCTCAAATTATTTATTTCTCCTATTTAATAATATAAAATTTTCATTAATGAATTGTTATATGATTATTCATTTTACAAGTACAGAGAATGTATGGGATGTGAGCACGGGATCAAGTTCACCAACGACGAGCCCGGGGAAGGATCCTTTAGTGGTTGAAGGTGGACCAATGACGCGTTCGAGGACAAAATGCATAAAAGAAGCAATGAGATTACTAGCTCAAGCTTCCATGGATGAAATGGGGTTCTTAATATCCCAAGGAACAAGTTTGAAGAAGGGACCGAGGACTAAAACTAAATGGAAGCAAGTGATACAAGCAGCTGAAGTGGAGGAAGCTGGCCGCCTACCTTGCGGATGCATGGCACAAGTTACATGCGACCGCATGTGACTCACAGAGTACTCTGGCCATGACACAGGTCTTCCATGCAGTCGCATGAATTCCTACCTTGCGACCGTATGGAACAAACGCGAGGCTAAATTCGGGAAATTGCGAGACTTTCCTAATTTAATTAAGATTTTATTCCTTTTGGTATTTTAACCTCCTTGGACTCTATTTGCATGAATATTACCTTAATTCTAGGTTAGTATAAATACTTGTATCTTCATTATCGAAGGGTTAGACATTATTATTATTTGAATGAATTAAATTCAAGAGGCAAACTTTGGCTTCAAAATCTTTGTTCTTAATTGGGCAATTTACTGAACTTATCAAGAATCAATCTTGTGGCATTCAATCCATTGGGTGAAGTTCTTAATACCGAATTCAAAAGGGGTCAACGTTTCGTTCGAATTGTTGGTTGTTTTTTATTCGTATTTCGAATCAAATCTACAAATCAAGATTAATTGGGTTTCTTGCGTTCTTCATCAATTGATGTGGGTTTGGTAGTTCTAATCTATCCGGATTCTCATCATTTGGTATCAAAGCTCAAGCTCCAACGAATCAAGATTATATCTTTTTCATTCTTTGTTTGAATCTTGTTTTAATTAATTTCAGCGTCCTTCGTCCATAGAGTTTTTGACCCGTCTTTCTTCTGTCAAAATTTCAAAGATTGTTTTTGGGCTCAATTTTCGTCCAAAACAGTTTTCGTTTGTTTTGCCGGATTCGTAGTTGAATTTTCGAGTAAAAAAAAGTTTACTGTTCGTTATCATTCACGTCACTAAAAAAAAAAATAATAAATAATAAAAATTATTGTTAACTCAAAAAATTCCCGGCAATTTTCTTGTTTCTTATATCAAAATTCAAGAATCACTTTCTTGAATTTACAACATTTTCCACATCCAATTCAATTCTTGTGTCTTGAGTGTTTAAAACTTCAAAAAGGATTCACTAAATTTTCGGTTGAATTCTACTAGACTAATTCCTTGATTGAGTTCTATTTTGCCTTTGAAGCATTTGGGTGGAAGCTTTGAGTGGAAAAAGGCAGAGTGGTGAGAATAATAGAGGGAAAAAGCCTAAATTGAGTGATACACGAAAGAAAAAAATTGTAAGAAGGGATGTTTAACAAGGAAACAGCAACACCGGCACGAAATAACAACAATCAAATTAACATATCTGAGGAGATGATTCGTAGGTTTGAACGTTTGTTTGAGGATATACGGGATAGGTTGGATAGGCAGGATACAGAACTTGCTAATTTGCGTAGGGGAGTTCCAAATGTAAGGAGGCAGGGTCGACGGGAACATATGCAGGAGCTTAGGGAAGAATTAGAATATGAGAGTGTAGTGGATGAGGAGGCGATTATGGATGCTGAAATTGGTAAGTTGAGGAATAGAGGAACTAGACTTGAAAGAAGGGGTAGAAACTTGGTTGGAGACGGGTTAGATGGTGACATGGGCAACATCAAAATGTCCATTCCACCATTTAAGGGAATGAGTGATCCGGAGGCTTATTTGGAGTGCGAGAAAAATGTTGAGATGATCTTTGACTGTCACAATTATTCGGAGGCGAAGAAGGTGAAGATAACAGTCATTGAATTTACTGACTATGTCATCAATTGGTGGGATCAAGTGGTGACATCTAGGAGGAGAAATAGAGTGAGACCGATTGGGACATGGGAAGACTTGAAGGCCATCATGAGGAAAAAAGTTTGTACCTAATCACTATTACCTAGAGCTTTATCAAAAACTACAAAGCCTCTACCAAGGGTCGAAGAGTGTGGAGGATTATCACAAGTAGATGGAGTTGTTGATGATTAGGACGGACGTACGTGAGGATATGGAGGCCACTATGGCCCGGTTTTTGAATGGTTTAAACAAGGAGATAGCTAATGTGATCGAGTTGCAACATTATGTGGAGTTTGAGGACATGTTACACATGACTATGAAAGTAGAGAGGCAATTGAAGAGGAAGGAGACAACAAGATATTCATCTGGTACTTCGGGTTCTAACACTACTTCGAAACCGAGGTGGGACGACAACAAAGTAGATGGGGATGCTCCTAAGGTTAAAACTGAGTTGTCACGGGGAAAGGAAGAAAGTGCTAGCAAGAATGTGGAGTTACAGCCGTCGAGAAACCGAGACATCAAATATTTTAGGTGTTTGGGAACTGGCCACATTGCTTCTCAATGTCCAAAAAAAAGACCCATGATCTTGCGGGATGGTGGAGAAGTGGAGAGAACAAGTGAAAGTGATTATGAAGACATGTCAGACTTGGAAGACATTAGTGATGAAGATCGAGTGGAATATGCTATGGGTGAGTTGTTAGTCACGAGGCGAGCTCTCAACACTCAAATCAAGGCTGATGACTTGGAATTGCAAAGAGAAAATATTTTCCATACGCGGTGTCACATCAATAATAAGGTATGTAGCTTAATCATTGACGATGGAAGTTGTACTAATGTAGCTAGTATTGGTTTGGTTGAAAAATTAGAATTAATAATGCTTAAACACCCTAAATCCTATAAATTGCAATGGTTAAATGAATGTAGTGAAATTAAGGTGAATAAGAGGGTGATGATAAAATTTTCAATTGGGAGTTATAGTAATGAAGTGATGTGTGATGTAGTACCCACGCATGCAGGTCATATTTTATTGGGAAGGCCATGACAATATGATAGGAAGGTAGTACATGATAGGTATAAAAATAGGTACAGCTTGATCAAGGGGGAAAACCTATTACATTGGCACCATTGACACCTGCACAGGTGTATGAGGATCAGCTTAAATTGAAAAATGAGGAAGAGAAAAGAAAGCGAGAAAAGGTGAGACAAGAGAACATGAGAGAAAATAGTGAGGTGGCTAAACGTGAGAAAAATGGTGAGGAGCCACATGAAAGAAAAGAAGAGGGGTCTTCTGAGAGAAGAGAAAAGCCGAAAGCGAATTTCTTTACGAGAGGGAGTGAATTGAAAAAGGCAATTGTGGAGAAGCAACAAATAATTCTCTTGGTTTACAAAGAGTCATTCCTCAATTTTGAGAAAATTAACACATCCCTCCCTAGTTTGACTATTTCTTTATTTCAGGAATTCGACGATGTCTTTCCTGAGGACGCGCCTAATGGGTTGCCACTCATTCGAGGCATCGAGCATCAAATTGACGTTGTACCTGGCGCAGTCATTCCAAAATGACTGGCTTATCGAAATAATCCCGAGGAAACGAAGGAGCTTCAAAGGCAAGTTGAGGAATTGTTGAGCAAGGGACACGTGAAGGAAAGCATGAGTCTATGTGCCGTGCCCGTACTACTTGTGCCAAAGAAGGATGGATCTTGACGGATGTGCATGGATTGTAGGGCCATCAATAATATAACGGTTAAGTATCGTCATCTTATTCCTAGGTTAGATGATATGTTAGATGAACTGTTTGGTGCATGCATATTTAGTAAGATAGATCTTAAGAGTGGTTATCATCAAATTCGCATGAGAGAAAGAGATGAGTGGAAAACTGCATTTAAAACTAAGTATGGCTTGTATGAATGGTTAGTCATGCCGTTTGGACTCACAAATGCACCGAGCACGTTATGCGCTTAATGAACGTTTTACGTGCTTTTATTGGTAAGTTTGTTGTGGTACACTTTGATGATATCTTAATCTATAGTAAAGACCTCACTAAACATATGAAACATTTGAGATGTGTGCTTGTGGTGTTAAGAAAATAACAACTTTATGTTAATTTAAAGAAATGTACATTTTGCATCGATAGAGTTGTGTTCTTAGGATTTGTAGTTAGTGCTAACGAGGTGGAAGTGGATGAAGAGAAGGTAAAAGCTATTAAAGAATGGCCTACACCTAAGACTATAACCGAAGTGAGGAGTTTTCATGGATTGGCTAGCTTTTATAGGCGGTTTGTTAGGGATTTTAGCACTATTACCACACCACTCACAGAAATTGTTAAGAAAAGTGTTAGATTTAAATGGGAATATGAACAAGAGCATGCATTCAACACTATTAAAGAGAGGTTCTGTGAAGCACCTGTTTTAGCATTACCGAACTTTGACAAAGCTTTCGAGATTGAGTGTGATGCATCAAGAATAGGCATTGGAACAGTTTTGAGGAACAGTTTTGATGCAGGATAAAAGACCGATTGCGTACTTCAGTGAAAAGCTTAGTGGAGCGGCACTTAACTATCCTACATATGACAAAGAGCTCTACTCATTTGTTCGAGCATTGGAAACATGGTAGCACTACCTATGGCCAAGGGAGTTCATGATTCACACTGATCATGAATCGTTGAAGTATTTGAGGGGTCAAGGTAAGTTGAACAAGAGGCATGCTCGATGGATGGAATTCATAGAGACATTTTCCTACGTTATCCAGTACAAACAAGGTAAAGAAAATGTAGTTGCGGATGCGTTGTCCCAAAGATATGTGCTTCTAACTTCCTTAAGTGCGAAGTTGCTTGGTTTTGAATTTATTAAAGGCATGTATGAGAATGATTTAGATTTTTCCAGCATATATGCATCATGTGATAAGGGAGCGATGGATAAGTTCTTTAAACATGAGGGGTATTTGTTTAGGGAAAATAAATTGTGCGTGTCAAATTGATAAGGGGTATATAGTGGGGGATTAATGGGACATTTCGGGGTTGCTAAGAATTTAGAGATGTTAGGAGAACATTTTTATTGGCCTAAAATGAGAGTTGATGTCGGGAAAACTTGTGAAAGATGCTTAACTTGTAAACAGGCTAAATTTAAGGTCTTACCTCATGGGTTGTGTACCCGTCCTTAGTGAACCTTGGGTTGACATTTCTATAGATTTTGTGTTAGGTTTGCCTAGGACAAAAAAGGGTTGGGATTCTATCTTTGTAGTGGTAGATAGGTTTTCTAAAATGGAACACTTCATTCCATGTCACAAAACCGATGATGCCACTAACATTGCTGACTTGTTTTTCAAAAAGATAGTGCGTTTATACGGGGTACCTAAGAGCATAGTGTCGGATAGAGACGTTAAGTTTCTTAGTCACTTTTGGCGAGTTTTGTGGAGGAAGTTAGGTACAAAATTATTGTTTTCTACTACTTGTCACCCACAAACGACGGTCAAATCGAAGTAGTTAATAAGACCATGATACAATTGTTGCGCACTGTTGTCAATAAAAACTTGAAAAGTTGCAAAGAGTGTATACCTTTCATCGAATTTGCATACAATAGAGTTGTACACTCCACTACTTCACATTCACCGTTTTAGATTGTTTATGGTTTTAATCCACTAACCTCACTGGATTTAATTCATTTACCTGTGAATGAACGAGGTAGTCTAAATGGGAAAAAAAAAGGCTGACTTGGTAAAGATACTCCACGAGAAGGTAAGATTGCAAAAAGAAAGCAAAAATAGGCATTACGCGGCACAGGCGAACAAAGGCCAGAAACGTGTTACGTTTGAGGCCGGTGATTGGATTTGGGTACACTTGCGTAAGAAGCGATTCCAAGAGCTAAGGAAATCAAAGTTGCAACAGCGGGGTGATGGACCGTTTCAAGTGGTTGAAAAGATTCATGATAATGCATATAAGCTCGCTCTTCCTGGTGATTATAAAGTTTCAGCAACATTTAATGTTTCTGATCTATCTCTGTTTGATGCAGGTCCAGATTCGATGTCGAATCCTTCTTAAGAGGGAGGGAATGATGTGAGCACGGGATCAAGTTCACCAACGACAAGCCCAAGGAAGGATCTTTTAGGGGTTGAAGGTGGACCAATGACGCGTTCGAGGACAAAATGCATAAAGGAAGCAATGGGATTACTAGCTCAAGCTTCCATGGATGAAATGGGGTTCTTAACATCCCAAGGAACAAGTTTGAAGAAGGGACCGAGGACTGAAACTAAATGGAAGCAAGTGATACAAACAGTTGAAGTGGAGGAAGCTGGCCGCCTACCTTGCGGCCGCATGGCACAAGTTACATGCGACCGCATGTGACTCACAGAGTACTCCTGGCCGTGACACAGGTCTTCCATGCGATCGCATGGATTCCTACCTTGCGGCCGCATGGAACAAACGCGAGGCTGAGTTCGGGAAATTGCGAGACTTTCCTAATTTAATTAAGATTTTATTCCTTTGGTATTTTAACCTTCTTGGACTCCATTTGCACGACTATTACCTTAATTCTAGGTTAGTATAAATACTTGTATCTTCATTATTGAAGGGTTAGACATTATTATTATTTGAGTGAATTAAATTCAAGAGGCAAACTTTTGCTTCAAAATCTTTGTTCTTAATTGGGCAATTTACTGAACTTATCAAGAATCGATCTTGTGGCGTTCAATCCATTGGGTGAAGTTCTTAATACCGAATTCAAAAGGGGTCAACGTTTCGTTCGAATTGTTGGTTGTTTTTTATTCGTATTTCGAATCAAATCTACAAACCAAGATTAATTGGGTCTCTTGCGTTCTTCATCAATCGACGTAGGTTTGGTAGTTCTAATATATCCAGATTCTCATCAGTGTGTGAAGCTGCTACCTGCTATGACATATGGCATATTGACGATGAGAATATGAACCAATTATTCACGGTTGGACATACATCTGGAAGTGATTTGCAAACTAATAATCATATTATGTACTTTTTCTGGGAAACGGTTACTGATAAATTGCCCTAACCAAAATTCCACAGAAAGATGAAAGCCAGCAAGCATAGCTTTAGCTATTGACTGATCCTGCCATTGTTTAGTTACGAAGAAAATACATGTGGATAATTGATATAAACATCACAACAAAAATATATCTACATAAAGAAGCTCACAAAAGGTAAAGCCGAGGAAGCGAATCCATATAAGTTTTGTCACCATGAGTGCTTAAAATATTCACCTTCCATTGGAATTGTCTATGGTGAAGCGGTTGGCAACCAAATTACTGCATAATACATCCAAGTAAGATTTCTATGTTAATGTTAGAAAAGGCAGTTTAAATGATGAGGCGTGTCAAAAAGAACCATAGAGCAGAACAATGAAAAGAAAATATAAAGAATATGTAGCATCCTTGTTTTCATTCTTACATACATTTGTAAATTTTGTTCACTGATCCATGTAGGGAAGCTCCCGGATAATGAATTGTACGATAGATCTCTGCAAGGAACATAACAACAATGTTAGGCAGATATTCCATGTTACAGATGACTTTCTTTAGCCCCTATTTGGTAGAAATTAAAATCCAGATTTTAATCTAAGTCAAAGCCAATAATTTATTTTAACCACATATTTCAAGGGGCTCACAACTTTTCAACTACACATTTCATCAATTTTTATCAAAATCTACTAAAATTTGATTTTAATCTCCACCAAACAGGGGCTTAATATGCAAATATATGTTGTTTTCAATTCTTTTTTCTTTTTTGTTTATGGCATCACATGCTGCCTGTACAAATACTAGTTAGGTTTACAAACGTAGAGCAGACTCCAATCAGATATCTTTGAATGCAATCAAAGATAAAGTATACTATTAGAACTCTTTAGTGTGTGATAACGTTGACATTCATGTGAAGAGGGTAGTCCCAACTTAATACTTGTAATTAAGAAATTTTAATGTGTAAATTAAGAGTACTCATACACAAAATCGCAATAAGCCATGATTATACAGAAAAAACATATGCCTCCAATTAATAATGAGATTAAAAGGCATAGGATCATGTCCCAGCCTTGGAGATCTAATCATGTATATGAAAAAAAGAAGCAACTAATAGGAGTTTTTATCAGAACCACTTATTTATGAACATATGAAGATCGATACTAACATGTTGCGGAGAGTTGGACCCTTTACTGCAGGCAGGGTACCAATCAAATTATTATTACCAAGAAACCTGAAGATGAAAAAGAAAACCAAATCAGCACTCTATCTATCCCTCCCAATATTGCTTTCTTCTCTTTCTTCAGGGTGGGGATTATTGCAGTGAGGTGTCAGTCACATGTAATGCACGATTTATTACAAGTTAGAGAGTGAACTCAGATTGAAAAGTGAATCTGGGATGCGTCCAGTCAAATTGTTGAAGCTCAAATCCCTGAAAAATGAAGTTATAAAAGATTGCAGAGTGAGTAAGTAAATTAAAAGCTTTTGATCGCACCTTCAAAAGATAGTGATTAAATCAGCTAGCTAATATTAGCAAGTTCATTACAGTGTAAACCCCATGTTATGTGGTTCATGTTCTCGACTTCAGACTAAATATGTATTAGGTTGGATTGCACAATTGCCAATATACCATCAACCTCAGTGGAAGCTTATTACATTATTTAAAGTCATACAAGACAAGAAAACTTACAGCAGTGTTAAATTCTGATAGTCACCAATATTGGAAGGTATGGAACCAGAAATGTTGTTATTACGCAAAACTCTGCCAAAAAGCAACAACGTCATAAACAACTTGCCAAAACAACATATAATTTATTGGAAGAAAGAATACATCAAATTAGTGCAGAATTATAAGCTGTGTTATAATCCTTACAAGGTGCCTAGAGAGGTCATATTTCTAAGGAAGTTCAGTGCAGAGCTTCCATTAGATAGATCACTTATTCTCCTGCTCGTCGTAATTTAAAAATAATATTAGCTTTGGAAAGCTAAGAGAAGAAAGATTATTGAAATAAATGAAGAAAGAAACAGGCCAACACTCACAGATCATTCAAAAAGGTCAAATTGGAGAATGATGGTGGTATTGGCCCTTGAAAGGAGTTTCCTTGAAACCTCCTGCAAACATATCACATTTCACGAACTATTCATGAATTTTGAACCTAGTGAAATTATTGGTATGAAGATAGGCACGTGACGGATCTAGCAAGATAAATCATAGTAAAAAAATATATGATTTCTGTCTCACAGGGCATTTAGATTTGACCAACTCCCAATAAAGTCAGGAATTCGACCAGTGAGTTGATTGTCTGAGGCCCACCTGTAATTCCAAAAATTTATTCCAGTGTACTTGATCAGAGAAGACGATATAATAAATTTATCTATCACTAAAGAATAACAAAGGAGCAGAGAGACTATGTTCTTACACTGTCACCAATCCCGTTAGACTAGAAAATGTTGGGGGTATTGGCCCACTAACTCCAGCGCTATCAAAGTAACTGCAAAGAAAATAACAGGTTTTGAATGAAAAACTGGGAAGGAACCTTTTTCTTTTTCCTCGCACAAAAATAATTGTCTCTTCTCATAACACGACTAATAAGATCAAGAAAATTTTTAGATGGTTACAAGCACTATGGAGTAGATTGAAATTGCCAAAAAATCTTCAGAATTACAAATGAGCTCACCAACATGTATAAGAAGATAACTAGAATGAAAAGGCAAATCAGGTCACAGGTCACAGTTGTCAAAAAGATGTCGTGTGTCAAGGAACAGAGAAAAACGGAAAAGACCTAAAAGAAAAATGTTCTTCGCATTGGTCAATGTCTAAGTTAAGTTTAGAGATGATGTGTGTCCATACAGATGTTGAAGCAGCAAAGCGACATAGAATCCTAAATGATAAAGTGCGAACAACTCCCGTAGTAAGTGTGAAGTGACGTCAGAACTTACATTTGAGTTAGTCTTGTTAAATTCCCAAGCTCAGATGGTAGAGGACCAGAGAAATTGTTTGTGCCGAAACTCCTAAGCAAGCAAGAAGAAATCACAAATAAAGAAGTACGCAAATTTATATGTACATGAACGAATGGGATCTAATTGGGGGTTTAAACCTCATGAATAAATCATATAAGTTCTTACAGCGATATTAAGTTTGTCAACCTCCCAAGTTCCCTTGGAAGCTCCCCTGATAATGCATTAATTCCAAAAGTCCTGAAGACAATAATTAAAATTTAGCAATATTTCTTATAACACTCAAACACTGTTAATTGACATGACTCCTAAGTCCTAAATCACAAACAATATAGCTTACAAGTACTGCATGCCGGCGAGGTTTCCAATAGATGCAGGCAGTGGACCTGTCAAATAGTTTTGGCCTAGATTTCTGCAATAGAAGTGGGGAAAACACCTGTATCATCAGCATCTAAGAAATAATAATGTGGACAGACAAATGAAAAAGTAGGAGCCAAGAAACTAATTGACTATGACATATACTTGATCAAATCAACTAATGGAAAAAATAACCATACAGATTTGCAATGTAAGTCAAATTCCAGAGCTCATTCGGGATTGGACCCGCAACATCAAATGCATAAACTCTCCTGTAAAAGTACGACGTTCGGAGCCCAAAATCAACATAAAATGATATTTCAAAGACTAATTTGGAATCGTTTAAAGTAATCAAATTGAAAAGATAAAATTGGGTGAGAGTGTTTTCTACCCTACAACTAAAGAATAGTAGAGGGGAACTCAACTCACAGTGCAGTAATGCGGCAAACGGTGCCATTGTTGAAAGAGCAACGACATTTAATACCCGGATTGATAATGTCAATTTCTGTTTCATCAATCGCAACTCCGCTGCATAATTCGCCGCTAATGTTCCATCCTTGACCTGTTCCAGAAATTCCCCAACGCTGAAACATAGAGTTCAAAGCTCTTGCTGCAAAATTCGCAAGCATGTTACGATTTCCATTGTATTTTACACGACTCAGATTGAGATGTAATTAGTAATTACTGCGTAAGGCTCTTGATAACACAACTACGAGTTTAGAATATAATAAAGAAAAAACTTGCAAAATGAAAAAATAAAAAAGCGAATAATAATTATTTTAATAATAAATTGCAAAGTCGATTAATCATGATTACAAACTGTTAATTAGCATCATTAAAATTTTGTTAAGTCTATCACTAGCTGTTATTTTGACCAAGCCCTTGTTTGGTGTATGGTAGATTCCATAACTTTTAATCTCACTTTTTTTTCAATTTTTATCAAAATTTTAATCGATTGTGTTATACGTACATCACAACTTACAAATTTATTTATCAAAATCTCATAAACCAAATAAAAAAAAAAAATAATGTTATCTTGCATCACTCTGACTATATTTAATGGATTCAATTACATGAGTGGTGTGACTTTATATTTATATAAATTTATTATTTAATATCATATAAGTACTGGTTAAACTAGTACTTAATATCAATGGTGATTAATATTATTACTCATAAAAAAAAGTTATGTTGCATGTACATTTAGTTTGACAAAAAGTTTAACGATGATAAGGTGACATACATTTTGACCGTTGATTTGAATAATCACCCATTATCTGTCAACAAAGGTATAAGCAATTTTTGTACAATTAGCTTAATTGTAAAAAAAAAAAAAAAAAAAAAAAAAAAAAAAAAAAAAAAACTGACTTTTTTTTTAAAACTTATATAAAACGATGGTTTACAACAAGTATTATCTAAAAATAATAATGGGAAGTGTCAAAACTTTGTAGAGCGAATAATGAATTTCCCAAGGAGAAAACAGAAAATTAGGGGATTCAACGTGTAAGAGTCAAGTTTTTTCAACCTATCTTATTTGAATTCACTGTAGTGATCTTGAAAATCTAACAAATATTGTTTACAAGTAGAAATTTAAAAAATAAAAAAATGAAACAATAGTTCAGTCACATGAAAAACCTCGACTAGGACGACTTTTATTGTGCTTATAAGTGGTTTTTATTTATTTATTTATTTATTTTAATCTTGACAACGGAGTGTATTTGAGCCTTATTTTTATTGAGAATATATTTTATAATAGTGATTTTATAAGAATGCGTGATTAAAAATAAAGAAAAAAAATTGAGTGATTAAATGTGACTTTTTAAGTTGCAATCTTACTACATGTACATTAATTTTGACATCATGACATTATTGTAAGTTAACAATTTTTTATACATTGATTTTAATAATAATTTAAACAATCAATGACACAAATTTTGACAACTCGCACAATGTCATCTAGATTAATTCTTTAAGTTATACTCCCTTCATTCCATATATATAGACTGACTTTCCTTATTTTTTCATTCCAATTATATAATTATGTTTCTTTAATTAGTCTATTTTATTTTCTTCGCTTACTAATATAGGGATATGTTACTTGTAAATTTTTTTGTGTATATAATCATTTACATCACTCAGCAGCCGGCATATAATTAGTAAGCAAACAAAATAATAAGAGTAGACTAGTAAAAAAATTTACAAAAATTGTTTTTTCAAAAACATTAAGTCGTTGTTGGATACATTATAATTTTTATTTTCATTTTTCTACTTATTTTCAACCACACATTCTTCAATAAAATATTATTTTACATCACATCAATAATTTTTCTTTTTTTTTAACCACATATTCACTATCATATCAACCAAAAAAATGTATTTTTTCCAAAATAATGTATTTTAAACATGGGCTAAATAAGATTTTTTAGTCTGCATAAGTAAAATAAAACTAGCTTATATAGGTGAGACGGAGTGAATAAATTTAAAAACTACTGTTAAACATAGTCAAACAAATTTTCCGGATTGAGAACCGAATTTCATTTTAGTTGCTTGAACAAATTAAGGAAAAAAATCATCCATTTGTATTAAACTGTGTCCAACGCAGTAAAAGCATCAAGACTTTATGAAGAAATCAAGAAACTAAGTAGAACAAGAAACGAAAATCTTATAAAAATAACTAAGTTCTCAAACATTTAAATAAGAATAAGGCTGAGTGTACAGATCCGAAAAATTTGCAATACAACTGTGTAAAATTAATAAATTACACACATACAGATACACTGATACAGAGAGAGAGAGAGAGGCGAACCTTCAGAAGGATCAACGGTGGCATTTCTTGTAGTTTGAGCTCCAGCAGTCTCTATCAGGAATAAGATAATTAAAACAAAGTAGAAGACTTCCTTTAGAGGCGGCGGCGAGTGAGAACCCAGCTGGTGGCGCAGCTTCTTCATCGCACACGAGTTTCGTCTTCCTAGATGAGTTCTTTTGGACAACACAACAAAATATCAAAATTTACACACACACACAGGTAGAGAGGAGGAGGGAGAGAGAGGGAGCACTGATTTGTGGAGTTGGGTTGAATCTAAAAGTTGATGCCACTAATTGTTTAATCAATATATCCTCATCGTGTAGGCCATATAAATAGTGCAGATATTTCAAATTCGAATCCTGAAATATAAATTTGACTATTGAATAAGTGCAAGTATACTAGTAGTCTTTTACTTTGTACCCGTGAAGGCATAACTTGCTATTTACCTTCTTAATCAAGACTCATGACAGAATAGATGGGAGCGCCAATAATATGGCGTAATCCAAAAATAATGCAGATATTTCTGACATAAGAAAAATCCAATATCAATAGCTTACTCACGCGCCACTATTTCGGCGGTCAAACAAGGGTGCTGCATGCTTGCGACTCCAGTACCAAGCATTCACATGTAAAAATGCAGACCACCTTCGGGACACTTCTTAGAGGCTCGTATTTGGCAAAGTTTCGGAAAGAAATTAAAATATTTGACTTTTTAAACTCAGCTCATAGAGGATTAAAATATAATTAATTAATTAATTTTATCTACACATTCATGATATCTACAATTTTTTAATTATGCATTTCATTTATTTTTTTTCAAAATTTACTAAAAAATTAATTTTAATCCTTACTGGGCTAAAACTTATTTTTCATGTTAAAAAAAAAAAAGAAAGTTACTAATCTTAAACAAAAGTGATGGCCAAGTTTAAGTTACTTTTAAATAATTTCACTTTTTCTAGGCATAGTAAAAATGCACAAATCATTTTATTTTGTATATCTTACTTAGCTCATGCCATCGGAGATTAAGCCATTGTTTGTCTTCCATTAAAAGAGTTTTTTTTGGGAAAAAAATGAATTTTGAAATAGTGATTTTTAGGAGAATATATAGTTAAAAAAACAGGAAATTTTTTTAATTTACATACAAAATATTTTATTATGTTAATGTGTGATTAAAAATGAATTTGAAAAAAAAAAAAAGAGTTTTGATTTAATGAAAGACAAACAAGGGCTAACTTAGAAAGTCATGAACGAAGTATTGAAAAATTAGTTATATGAACCTTATGAGAAAGGGTAATTAGCAAAAAACATATTTATTATTCAACGTTATTGTTTAAAACGTCTATATCTTTCACTTTTTAACATTTTTATATTTCATTGCAAAAATATCATTTTCATCCAATTTTTTAATTAAAAAAAATGTAAAATGACAAATATACACTCCGTCCTTCCATCCCTTCATTCCCTTGGAAGGATAGGAGGGATGACAAAGGTTTTGGTATTTTCATGTTGTCAAAGAGTTGAATAATCGTTTGAACAACTTGGAGCCGGGCATTCTTTTTGCACCCTCTCGATTTGGATTTTCGCATTAAATTTTTTTTAAAAAAAAAGAACAAATTCCAATCATACTTCCAAACTTGTTAAAAAAAAGTGCAAATGAGTATAAATAAATTATTAAAAGGGTAATTATTACTAAATGTGCGTTCCTACCTTTCAATATTATTGTGCAAAACGTCATATCTTTCATTTTTTTGCATTTCACTCTTATTTTTCACATTTTATTGTATAAATAATCATTTTCATCCATTTTTCTTAATTAAAAACTGTAAAATGATGAACACACCCTCTTATTTAAAAATAAAAAATAAAATAAAGAATAAATTGCAACTATACTTCCAAATTTTTCGAAAAATACAAATAAATTTCAAATAAATAATTAAAAAAAGAAAGTTTTTTTTAAAATTTTATTTGTAATTATTTATTCTATGTATCACAGTCCTAACTTGAATTGTTAGTAAACAAATTATAGCTGCAATAAATAAACTTAGAGTCTGTTTGATACGGATGAATTTCATGGAACTGACAATTGAATTCCATGGAACTGGCAATTGAATTCCAACTTTTTCCAAATTATTGGTGTTTGATACATCAAAATTTCCATGAAATTGAATTCCAACCGTTTTCTAGGTACAACCCATCAATGAACGTTTTACTTGGAAATGGTTTCCCACCTATTAGGTGGTAATTGAATTTCATATCTCTTTTTTTGGCAATGAGAACAAATTCTAGATTCAATGATAAAAAAAATTACATTTAATTGACAATTTACATGAAAAACGAAGCCAGACGAACAACAAAAAAATTAATTTTTTTTTACTTTTTGGCAATCCAAACAAATGTTAATACAGATCATAAAAAAATTTATCTCAAAAAATAACAATTTGCCTGAAAAATAAAGTTAAACGTATTATGTGAAAAATTATACCAATCAAACACAATTAGGGCTTGTTTGACACCCATTTTGTTGGAGAAAATGCATTTTTTGGGTTGATATGATGGTGAATATGTGGTTGAAAAAGAAGGAAAAGTTATTGATGTAATGGAAAATATTATTTTATTGAAAAATGTGTGGTTGAAAATGAAAATGAGAATGAGAATGGGTACCAAACAGGGGCTTAATTGACAATTACAGGTAAAACAATTCTAGGCAATTCAATTCCCTAGAATTCATTTTATTTTCACCCAAATTTCACTCTTACAATCAAATGAATCCTTACAATAATGCTGATAGTACAGGGTCCATGTAGCCCTATACAACTAACATGGTCCATAAACTTATCATTCATGCCAACCTCCAATCTAGATCTTAAGAGTTGACGATAAAAAATAAAGGTCAACTAAAGAATTTTATTATTTTTTATTTTTAACAAACACAAATATTAAAGAAATTTATTCGTTGCCTCCAAATAGAATAATCAAAGTTCAGAAAAAAAGAAAAAGAAAAGAAACTCTCTCTCATAAGTAAACCACAACCAACCCATTGAGATAATAGTCAAACTTAATACTTTTCCTTTAGTTTCGGGTTTTTCTTTTAATGTTTTTGGACTAATATTCGAATACATCTTTTAAAAATTAAAGTCACTTTTTATGAATTTTTTTGCACTACCATTTTGTTCTTTTACATTTTTAAGACTTTGTGTCAACAAAAAAAAAATGATTTAATGCCTAATCTGTCTTTATACGATGTAACATCATAATAATATGATAAGAAAAAAATGTTATTGACGACTATTCAATCACAAATAAATGAAATGTTATTGTCTGCAATCCAATCTCAAATCTAATGTCAATGACATGCTTATCAAGTCGACGATAAGATCATGTTGTACTCTCATAATAATACGATAAGAAAAAAATGTTATTGACGACTATTCAATCACAAATAAATGAAATGTTATTGTCTGCAGTCCAATCTGAAATCTAATGTCAATGACATGCTTATCAAGTCGACGATAAGATCATGTTGTACTCTCATAATAATACGACAAGAAAAAAAATGGTATTGACGACTATTCAATCACAAATAAATGAAATGTTATTGGTTGCAATCCAATGCCAATCACATGCTTATCAAGTCGACAATAAGATCATGTTGTACTCTATATTTGATATTTCAAAATGACCCATTCATTGCAATAATGCAATGGCATATGACGCATTAGCATCCCTAAAAGTAATGACGTCATAACTCATTATATTTTTGGGTCATGCTATTTGTACAAAGTCATTTGAACAGGCTCTGTACAGACCCCATCCAATAAGGGGTGGATGATTGCTTATCTATACGTACCAAACTCCTTCCCTCCTCACCACATCTACCACTTGAGAAAAAATATAGGATAAATCTCCTTGTACAAAGCCATTTGAACAGGCTCTGTACAGGCCCCCTCTAATAGGGGTGGATGATTATATTTTTTCTCAAGTGGTAGATGTGGTGAGGAGGGAAGGAGTTTGGTACGTATAGATAAGCCAGTGTAGGTTGATTATCTCTCTAATAAGATATGAACAAAGCCCCAACCAAACCCAACTTGCATTAGAAAAAAAAATAAAAATAGAATACTTTTCTTTTTTATCTTTTTGAGTAGTAAGTACAAAATTTCCTTTAGGTCCGTTTAATTGCAAAAGTAGAATTTGCGTGAAAAGAAAATTAATTACAGGAAATTGAATTGTCTAAAATTTGTTTTACTAGGAATGTTTGATTGGTATAATTTTTCACTTAGAAAATGTTGAAAATTTGATATCCGTTTAACTTTTTTTTTTATGAAAATTGTTCATTGAAGTGATAAAAGTTACATCATTGGGTCTAGAATTTGTTGTAATTAAAAATTATCATACCGAATATCATTCGTTTGACTTAATTTTGCATGAAAATTATCAATAAAAATGATAATTTTTTTACCATTGAATCTAAAAAAAAATTTAATTGCCTAAAAAAAAAAATTACTTGAAATTGTTTTTCCCACGAAAATGGTGAAAAAAACTTTTCAATGAAAAGCCGAAAATTGGGCACGCGAGGGGCTTGGGTGGAAACCAATTTTCAGCCAAAAAATTGGATGTCAAAAAGCCTAATCCATGGAAGTAGGAATTCATTTTCCTACTTCCATGGAATTAAAAGGCAATCAAACGTTGCTTTAGTTCTTGTTTGATAAAACTTTTTTTTAAAACTAATTTTTTTGGAAAATATCTGATCAAAAAGTAGGAAAAAAATATATGACAACGTGAAAATAATTTTCGTTTTAGAATGCATGATTGAAAATGAGTCTAAGAAAAATTACCTTCTAAAAAAGTTTTCTCAAACAAGGGTTTAATTAAAGAAAGATGGGACCACGTATGATTAAGTGTGTGAATAGTAGATGAACTTCACTTCATTTACCAAAATCATACACTAACTAAATTTGGTATTAAAATCATATATGAACTCACAAATTTATATTATATTCAATTATTCATACATGAATTAATTTCCGTCAGTGAAAACAAATGTAATAATCCAAGTGATAATGACGTAAAAGATATTTGTCAAGCTAATTACGTGAATGGTACATCAACTTTACTCTCTCTACCAAAATCATACATGAACTTTATTCCAGTATCAAACATCATACATAATTGAATTTTGTATCAAAATCATACATGAACTTAGAAATTTAAATCACGTCATTAGATAAATTAACTTTTTGTTATGTCAAAATTAACATTAAAAAAAAAAAGAAAAAAAATCTACCAACAAACTACGTATAAGAAAATATGCAAAATTTTCCTTTCATTTCTTCTTATTCCATTGTCTATGACTTTAAGGTTCCGTTTGACAGCACATTATTTGTCCTGAAAATTGGAATTTGAATTCCAACTTTCACTTTAAATTTGTTTGATTGGTCAAATTTCTCTTGAAAAACGTTTTCCACATTTTGAAATTTTCATTGATTTCAGGGAATCATTTTCCCACCACTTTTGTGATAACTGAAATTTCACTTTTTTTAAAAATTTTAATTAGCAATAGAAATAAATTCTAAGATGAAGTGTAACAAAATTTATCCTTTTAATTGACAAATTTCATGTAAAACAAAGTCAAATAAACACAAAAAAAAAATTCATTTTTTTTGGGCAATCTAAACAAATTTTGTCCACAATGGTAAAAAAATTTATTCCTTTAATTGACAATTTTCATGAAAATTAAAGTCAAACAGACACCAAAAGTATTGTATTTTTCAAGTAGAAAATTATACAAATCAAACACTTTTAATTACAATTCTCAGTAAAACAAATTCCAGGTAATTCAATTCCCTATAATTCGTTTTATTTCCACCCAAATTTCATCTTTCTATCAAAAGGGTCCGTTTGATTCAAAGATGAAATTTAGGTGGAAAGAAAACTAACTGTAGGAAATTGAATTGTCCAGAACTTGTTTTACTGAAAATTGTAAATTAATTGTGTTTGATTTGTATAATTTTTCATCTGAAAATTTTTGAAATTTTCTTTCTTTTTGTGTTCATTTGACTTTGTTTTTCATAAAAATTGTCAATTAAATGGATTAAATTTCTTACAATTTGGGATAAATTTGTGTGGATTGCAAAAAAAAAAAATAAAAAAAAAAAATAAAAAATTTATGTTTGTTTGGCTTTGTTTACATAGAAATTATCAATTAAAGGGATAATTTTTTTTACAATTGAGGATAGAATTTGTTTCTATTGCAAAAATAAAAATAAAAAAAATTGGAAAACAAAAAATCACCTAAAAGGTGTGAAAACCAATTCCACAAAATCAAAGCATATGTGCACGTGTGGAGGAAAATGTAAAACAAATTCCATAAAAAAAAAAGTGCTATGAAACATGTCAAAAATGATAAATGGAATTGATTTTCCAATGTTCATGAAAATTTTGGGTGTTTCAAACATGGCCTAACTTTAAAATTCTCAATAAATCCCAAATGGTTGGATTTTAAAACTAAAACATTTGACTGTCAAATGCTTCGATTAAATGAGAAACTTACTACAAACACGTGTTGCTTAACAATTGTGTGAATGTTTTAATAAGATGATTTCAGGGGATACCGAGCAATCAATTTTGAAAATTTAGTTTAGCATTCAATTGAACATCATGAAAAGAATTCAACAGAAAAAAAAAAAAAAAAAAAAAAAAAAAAAAAAACAGCTTGGACAATTGTGAAGGTTTCGTGTGTCCTAAAATTGCTAAGAAACTAGAAGATAACGAGTGGGCTTCACTTCCCACTGGTCTGAAAATCAAATCACGCATTTTAGTCAACTGAAAAAATGATCGTTTTGAATTGACTAAAATGCGTGGTTTGATTTTCAAGAAATAGATTAGTCATTAAAATTATATAAAATATTTAGGGTCTGTTTGATTGTAAATGTGGAAAACGGGTGGAAAGAAAATGAATGACAGAGAATTGAATTGCCTAGAAAACGTTTTACAGGGAATTGTAATTAATGGTGTTTGATTGGTATAATTTTTTACCTGACAAATTTTTCGTTTGACTTTATTTTTTATGTAAATTGTCAATTAAATGGAAATTTTTTTTTACCATTGACTTTGGAATGTGTTCCAATTGTTAAAAAAAAAAATATTGTCAAAAAGTTGGAAAACGTTTTCCCACCACTATGGTGAAAAAACGTTTTCTAGCTTTTGTGCATCAATCGCTTGTACCTTGGAAAACGTTGGAAAACGTTTTCCCTGGAAAATTAGTGCAATCAAACAGGTGAATAGTAAAAAGTAGGAAAACGTTTTCCACATTCCACGGAAAACTACGACTATCAAACAGGGCCTTATTGTATGACATCAACATGACAACATCCAACACATTCTTAACTAATAATTCAGTCGTTAAGTATATCCTGCAAAAAATTAGAAGACTCACATTAGGGACAGAGAAGCCAAGAAATTATTTAAGTGCGGACGATATATAATAGTGCGAAAATAAAATTCGGTGCAAATTCAGCAATATTACTTCAGGAACTGATTTATAGTAAAAGTAGTTCTTATTATTTCCCAAATTTAAAAAAGAATTTAATTTCCAATCATAATGAGTATTTTTATTAATACTTATTTCAAAAAATCAAAACAATTAAAGTTCAGTTAACTACAACAGTCTATTTTACTATTTATAATGACAAATTGGTAACCTTGTGAAAAAAAATTCATCAAAAAGTTTTTTTTTTTTTTTTTTTTGTTACCATTAATTAAAAATGAGCATGTAAAATATAAATATACAAGTATAAATACACCTTAAATGTAGGGGGCAGATTGTAAGTTTCCCTAATATATTTCATTTATTACCTACGGATTTGTACTAAGGCTATTCACAATTTTGTGATTTCAGAGTATTATATAAGAGAAAAATTCAAATCCAAGGCCCTGTTTCATTGGTGTTATTTGTCATGGAACTAGAAAAATATTTTCCTAATTTCTACTTTTGACTGTTTGATTAGTCAGATTTGCTATGGAAAATATTTGTCACCAATATTTTAGGTACAACCCTTCGAAACACAAAAGTAAGAATTTATTTTCCACCTTGCTGGGTTTTTTTTTTTTTTTTTTTACTTTTTGGCAATGAAAACATATTCTAAATACAATGGTAAAAATTTTTATCGATTTAATTGACAATTTTCATGAAAAACAAAGCCAAACAAACACCAAAAATTCATGAAAATATATATATATATTTTTTTTTTTTACTTTTTGGCAATCCAAACAAATTTTAATGCAGATTGTAAAAAAATTTATCCCAAAAAGTAACCATTTGTATGAAAAACAAAGTCAAACGGATAGGTGAAAAATTATACCAATCAAACACCATTAATTTCAATTCCCTCTAAAACAAATTCTAGGCAAATCACTTGCCTGCCAAACATTTTATTTGTCATTTATTTTCCATCTTTCTATCAAACGGACCCTAAGGGTCCGTTTGATACCATTTATTTGCCATGGAACTAAGAAAATATTTTCCTAATTTCTACTTTTGACTGTTTGATACGTTTTATTTGTCATGGAAAATATTTGCTTAGTACAAGTTGTTGATGCACAAAAGTTGAAAAATATTTTTTCATTATTTTGGTGGAAAAATATTTTCTAGCTTTTTGACTAAATATATATATATATATATTAAGCAATTGGAACACATTCCAAAATCAATGGTAAAAAAATTTATCCATTTAATTGACAATTTGCTTAAAAAACAAAGTCAAACGAAAAATTTGCCAGGTAAAAAATTATACTAATCAAACACCTTTCCTCTCAAACAAATTTCAGGCAAATCACTTCCCTGCCAAACATTTTATTTGTCATCTATTTTCCATCTTTCTATCAAACGGACCCTAAGGCCCTGTTTGATAACCAAAATTTTCCCGGGAACTAGGAATCGTTTTCCATATTTCTGCTTTTGCGCTGTTTGATAGCATTTATTTTCCATGAAATCGGTTTCCAACCTTTTCCAAGGTACAACCACTTAAAGCGTGATTCCGTGGAAATCAATTAACTTGCTATTTGGTGGGAATTGGTTTCCATCTTTTTTTTTTTTTTAGCAATAGAAACAAATTCTAAGATAAAGTGTAAAAAATTTTATCCATTTAATTGACAAATTCCATGCAAAACAGAGCCAAACGTAAAAATAAGAAATAATTATTTTATTATTTATTATTATTTTTTTGACAATCTAAACATATTTTGTCCCTAATGGTAAAAAAAACTTATCCATTTAATTGACAATTTGCATGAAAAACAAAGTCAAACGTATTATAATAGAAAGGTGAAAAATTATACCAATCAAACACCTTTAATTCAATTCCCGGTAAAACAATTCCAGGCAATTCAATTCCTTGAAATCCAATTCCTTTTCCACCCTTGCAATCAAACGGACCCTAAGAGTTTATCTATGACACATTTTAAAATTAGAAATAATGTTTAAGACTTCAATATTCAAAAATCTGATATTATTAAATTTTATTTATGAAATAATTAATTAAAAAATATTTTATTAATTAAATATATTAATATACACATACAGTATGTCAAGTATAAATACACCTTAAATGTAGGGGGCAGATTGTAAATTTCCCTAATATATTTCATTTATTACCTTCTGAATTGTATACTAAACTCCGGTCCAAATATATGACTAAAAAGTAAAATCATTCCAAACAAATGTTTTCTATTGAAATAAATTTTTTTCTTTTAAAATGGATACATCAGTTCATTTGGATGAAAACTTGAATAGATTTACAAAACTTACCCAATATTTGATCAACCATGATGAAAAACTTTCAAAAGATCAGATGGTGGAAGTCATGTTAAATTCTATTAGTGACAAACATAAAAAATAAAAAAAATCAAGATTACTCTAAAATATGACAGGAAAGAACTTACTACTGATATGATAATCAATGTCCTTAGAAATAAGGCCCTAGAGATGAAAGCTGAGTCAAGTAATAGTTAAAATGGAGATAATTTGTTAGTACAAGGAAAAGTTTTTGATAAATCTAATTATCACTCTTAACACTTTTAATGAAAATAAAAACAAATAGAGTGATAAAAATAAGTTCAAAAATAATGCTAAAGGCAATAATGTTATTACTATGGGAAATTGGGACATTTTGCTAAAAATTGCTATAAGAAAAATGATTCCAAAGAAAAGAGATTTGATGATGGGAGTGTTGCATTAGCTTATAATAAAGCTAAAACTGAAAATGGTTTAGTCCTTGTTAATGTGGAGAAGAAATTTAGTAATGAATAGATACTTGACTCAGATTGTTCTTTCCACGTGTGCCCAAATAAAAATTGTTTTCTTGATTTAAAAAAAAATGTTGGTGGGAAAGTCATAATGGGAAAAATATTACATGTAAAGTTAGTGGAATACTAACTATAAAATTGTTGTTAGATAACGGTCATGTCCTATTCCTGATAGGAACAATGTGTGTTCCTGATTTGAAGAGGAATCTGGCGTCCTTAGATATGTTAGATGACATGGAGTTCAACATAAGTTTGATTCAAGAACACATTAAAAATTTTAGGGACAATGATTTAATCATAAGTACCCCAAAGAGACATGACCTCTATTTTTTGAAAGTTAAACCCTTACTTGGTTTGACTGCTTCTGCTCTATCTGAAAATTTTACACTTGCAAAATTGTGACATAAAAGACGTGGCAATATTGGTAAAATGCGTTTGAACTCTTTACAAACAAAATGAGTTTTAGGAATTTGATTTTTGGTGATGTTGGATCTTGTGAGCAATGCGTTGTAGGAAAACAAGTCAAATTACATTTTCTAACTGGAATTCATAAATCCAAACAAACACTTGAATATTTTACATGCTGATTTGTGAGGTCATCCTGTTGTGTGCAATTTATTTGGTTTCAGGCATTACTTGTTGATCATTGATGATTTTCAAGAAAATTGGAATTTTCTTTTTGAAAACTAAAGAAGAAACCTTCTCTATTTTTAAGGACAGGAAAACTCAAGTTGAAAATCAAACTGATCACAAAATAAAAATTTGGAGGGCTGATAATGGTTTGAAATTTTACAATTATAAATTCAATAATTTATGTAAATAACATTTTATTTTGAGACACAGAACTGTCACCTATACACCTCAACAAAATGGAATAGCTGAAAGAATGAATATGACTTTATTAAACAAAGTTATATGCATGCTTCTAAGTTTTGATTTGCCTAAACTGTTTTGGGGTGAAATTGTCAAAATTGTCGCATATCTTGTTAATAAAAGTCTTATTAATGCTCTAAACTTTGCCTTTCCTGAAATTATCGGATCCAATAATGCTGTTCAGGAGTGATTCTTCATAGATCGATTGTTGTTGTTTGAGAGATAAATGCTCTTGTGCCATCTCTGTGTATTGGTCGAATTTTTTGTAACTTTGTTGCCAATTTGATCTATTTAGTGCAATTGAGTATAATCTAATTTATTGGATGTGCAATGAGGGATGTAGTCGTTAGAAGTGATCACCGAACCTACGGTGCTTAAGCCTCGTGTTCAATTTTTAATTTCTACACATCTAATTTTTTAAGATCATTTCATTTTGTTTCTCAATTTTAATATTGTGTGAACCTAGCATTACAATTAACATTATATGGTCACGATAATTACTAAGGACTCATTTGGTAGGATTTTTGAAATTTTAAAAATTATTTTTGAGATTAAGAAGTTACTTTTAAACATATTTAGATAGTTTTAAAAATATTTTATCTAATTAAAAGAACTTTTATAAGAAGTTGTTATAAAATAACTTTATCAAAAAATTATTATACCAAAAGCAAAAGCGAAAGTCGTATTAAACAAGCCGACCTATTAGTTGGGATTCCTTTACTTATATAGTTGCGAATAGCTTTCAAACACGGTGACAATGGATAAGAATGTGAACAATGCATTGAGTTTCCTCATTATGGTTTTCAGTTGACTGATATTTACACTCAACTTGTGGGCTTCAAATGTTAATGGATAAGGCCAGTTCGTATTATATTCGGCACCAAAAACAATGCGTGCTGTCATATGTAACATGATGATTATTAACTATGAGTTGGGAACTTCTCATTTTGTTTTTGTTTTTTTGTTTTGCCCTTTTTATTTGAAGTTATGCCTTGTTTGAGTCCTATTATTTGGTAAAAAAAATGAATTTTTGAAGAATGTGTGGTTGAAAAGTAGGATGTGTAAAAAATTTTTATTAAAAGAATATGTAGTCGAAAATAAATTTGAAGAAAAATGTATTATTGAAAAATGGGGCTCAAACAAGAGCTATATTTGATAAGTTGTCTTAAATCATGCTAAATAGACGAAACTTTCTATTAACACAGTCCTGAGTATACTTTATTAAATATAATATTAAATTTCAAAAAAAAAAAAAATTATCACTCCACACATCGGTTGTGAAATAACTCAATATATCGCAAAACTAGCACACTGCAGCCCACTAGTCATTTAGGGTGCGTTCTCTTTGCTGTTTTCGGGCCGTTTTCTATTTTCGATTTTCCAAAACATTGAAAACTCGTTCTCTTTCCCATTTTCGAAAACGAGTTTTTGAAAACGACTGAAAATTTTGTGAAGAAAATAGAAAACAATTTTTTTACGTTTTGACTGTTTTCTTTATAAATCTGCCAAAACTCAAAAAATACGGGTTGAGAAATATTTTTTCAAAACGACAAAAAGAACGAGTTTTCAATAATCTCAAAATGGACACTCAAAACACAAAATACAAAACACAAAACGAATTCAAAACTCAAAACACAAAACTGAAATACGAAGAGAACGCCCCCTTAGTTTTTGTTAAGTTTCAAGCCCTGAACCTTCAGTTGTTCAAAAGTTGTGCTTCCAAAATTTGAAGGAAAGCCTATTTCTAAAATGCATTTTTCTTAATGGACGCTTTTAACTGGATTGTGACACTTGGCATCTTCATGGCTATTGGATTAACATCTGGATTGTTTTGGCCATATATTTCGTTTGGTGACTATTGACTCTTTACTTCATCGAAACTTTGGTGTTGATTTTAGAGAGTTCTTCCTTCGTTGTTAGGGTTTTTCATTCTTGGTTCATACTTACTTAAAATCTCTTTCGAAGCACTGAAATATTTTATATCATTAGCCTATTCTATTGTTATGAATGATTTGAGGAAAGAATTCGTGTGATTCTTCTGGGCGGTACTTTTCTGTAAAGGGTCTAAGTATTTGGTTGTGAGTTCTTGGTGACTAGTGTTTCGATCTGGAGTTTTCTCTGAAGATAAGTTTTCCCGTGATTTGATCTTAGTAATATCTGGAACCTATTATATATTGGCTGTCATTTTTGGCTTTATAGTGCAATTGAACTTTATCCATTTACAATGGATGCTCAATAGGGATTAGGCATTAGAAGCGGTCGTCACAGCCAAAATAATTCTTTGATTTGATCTTTTAATTTATGCAAGTTTTCATTTTGTACTTTACTTTTAAGTTTAGATCTTTGTTGATCTTGAATGTTTCTGGGCTTTTTAGTAGTACCAGAGCCTGGATTTTTGAATCGTGATACCAGATCTTCGAGGAAACTGTGGAACTGAAACCTATCTCAAAGTTGTGTGAACTTTAGTGAAGGAATCTGAGTTTATTCAACTCGATTGGTGAGATCTTTTAAAATTTCTTTAACATGTACTATAAATTTTACGGTTTCTTGATTTTCCTTACACAAATACCTTCCCGAGTATTATCTTTGTCCAAAGGCTCTTGTTAGGCCTTGGAAATATGAGATAAACTCAGTATAGGTGTGTAACTGGATGATCTTGAAGGTGAAACATAGAAATTGTGATCTTTGATTGTGAATCATTTTCACACTTTGCGTTGCATGTTCACTGATTGAATACATACTTCCGCATGCACTATTGTTGACTTTACTATTTTTTGATAGGTGTCATTTTCCCACTGTATGTCTCTCATTGTCTCTAATTCAAACGTGCTTATCATCTTGATATTTGTGATGGCGACTACTAAGTTTAAAGTGAGTCAATATGACGGGAGATGGGATTTTTAATATGTGAAGTCAAAAAATGAAAGCTATTTTGATGCAAAGGAAATATGTTAAGGCCTCAAATAATTTCTGACTTGAGGATATGATTGCCTCTAAAAATACTGAATTGGAAGAAATAGCATGGAGTACTATTTTCTTTTGACTTTCTAAATATGTGATTAGAACTATTGGTGAAACTAAAACTGCTGCAGAACTTTAGACCAAATTGAAGGCACAATATGATACAAAAACTGTTCCTAACATGTGCTATATGTTGAAACCGTTCTTTTAATTTAAAATGGATCCTTCTGTTGACTTGGAAGAGAACGTTAATAGATTTACTAGACTGGTCCAAAACCTTGCAAACCGTGATGAAAAACTTTCAAAAGATCTGTTGGCTGTGATTTTGTTGAACTCCATTAGTGACACACATAGAGACCTCAAGAATGCTCTAGAATATTGTAGAAATGAACTCACCACTGAAATTATTACTAATGCTCTTAGGAATAGAGTTCTTGAGCTTACATCTGAATCTATTAACAATCAAATTGGAAAAAATCTTTTGGTAAAAAGCAAAAGTGTTGTTAAATCAAAATTTCAGTCAAAAATCTTCAAATGTTTTTGGAAAGAAATGGAGTGACAAAACAAATCCAAGAATAAGGCAAAAGGAAATAAATGTTACTATTGTGGTAAAACAGGTCATTTTGCAAAAGACTGTTTTAAAAATGCAAAATGATTTAAAAGAAAAGAACTCTAATGAAGGTAATGTTGTGTTAGCCTATGATAAAATGGATGTTGATAATGGTCTGGTTCTTGTAAATATTAAAAAAAACCTAAGTCAAGAATGGATTCTTGATTCAGGGTACTCATTTCATATGTATCCAAACAAATGTTGGTTTTTGGATTTTGAAAAAAAAAAAAAAAAAAGAAACAGAATCAAAAGAGGGCAAGTCATTATAGGAAATTATATAACCTGCAAAGTAAAAAGAATTGGAACAATTAAATTGCTTTTAGAAAATGAAAAATTTCTACTTCTTAAGGGCACTAGATTTGTTCTTGAACTTGAAATAAACTTAGTGTCTCTTAGGTATATTAGATGACATTGAGTTTGACATTAAAGTGGGTCAATGACATATCAAAATTTTTAGGGATAGTGATTTAATTACTTCCGTTCCAAAGAGACATGGTATTTATTTCCTTAATGCTAAACCTCTAATTGGTCTGCAGCAGCCTTAGATGATAATTTTAATCTTACAAAATTATGACATGATAGACTTGATCACATTGAAAAGAAAAGTTTAAAGTCTTTGAGAAATAAAGGAGTACTTGGAAAAATCAATAGTGGTGATTTTTCTAATTGTGAACAATATTTGATTGGTAAGCAAGTCAAACTGCATTTTCTTATTGGGACTCATAAAATAAAGCAAATTCTAGAATATTTACATGATGATTTGTTTGTGAGGTCCTGCATCTGTATCTACTTTGTCTAGTTTTAAATACTATTTTCTCATCATTTATGATTTTTTTAGAAAGATTTGGGTATTCCTATTGAAAACAAAAGATGAAACTTCCATTGTCCTTAAAGAACTTAAAACCCATATTGAAAATCAAACTGATTTGAAAATTAAAACTTTAAGGACTACCAATGGTTTGGAATTTTGCAATTATGAGTTCAATAATTTATGTAAATTGCATGACATCTTAAGACATAGAACTATGACAGACATTCCTTAACAAAATGACATTGCTGAAAGAATAAATAGGACGTTATTAAACAAAGTTAGATGCATGCTTTTAAGTTTTGGTTCGCCCAAATTATTTTTGAGGTGAAGTTGTAAAATTGCTGCGCATCTTGTTAATATGAGTCTTACTAGTGCTTTAAATTTCAATGTTCTTGATTCCGTGTGGACACAAAAGCCTGTTGATTATTCCTCTATGAAAGTTTTTTGTTATGCTGCATAGATCATCAAAATATAGAAAAATTTGAACTTGGATATCTTAAATGTGTCTTTTTAGGTTATGTTAAAAACACAAAAGGTTATAGGCTATGGGTTAAGGGAGAAAGAGGTTACAGAGTTATCATTAGAAGAGATGTTATCTTTAATGAATCTTATATTCCATGTTTAGAAGGAAAAACATAAAATCTAACTGAAAAAAATGTTCAAATTGAGGTGGAGCCTGATCACCTAGATAAAACTGATCCTGTACATGCAGAGGAAAGTGTTGATTATATTGATGAAAATATTTTTGATGAAACTGATCATGATCAAGAAACAAATCAATTTGACCAAACTGATTTCGCAACATTACCCCTTGATGAGTATCAACTCACAAGAAACAGGCAAATCGGGCATCCTGCTAGGTTTAACAGTGATGATTTTGTTTCTTTATTCACTTATCAAAAAGAAACTGAAATTGAACCAAGCTCATATGATGATGCCTTAAATAGTAAGGATTCCAAAAATTGGTTGGCTGCAATAGAAGACGAAATGACTTCTCTTTACAAAAATAAAACATGAGAATTGATTAATAAACCATAAGATAAAAAATTGGTTGATTGCAAATGGATCTATAAACTAAAGGAAGGAGAATGGGCAATAATAATGTTTTACAAAGTTGGACTTGTTGCCAAATGTTTTACACAAAAGGAAGGTATTGACTATAATGATTTTTTTCCTGTAGTTAAATACACTAATATTAGATGTATTCTTGCCTTGGTTGCTCGGTTTAAGTGGGAGCTTGATCAACTTGATGTAAAAAATTGGATTTCTATATGGTGAATTGGATGACTTGATTTACATGAAACAATCATTGGGCTTTATTAAAGGTGGTCCCGGTAAAATTGTGTGTTTACTGAAAAATCTTTGTATGGCTTGAAACAAGCTCCAAGACAATGGTATAAAAGTTTTGACTCTAAAGGTCTTGAAGCTTGGTTTTAAGATAAACAATTATGACACCTGCCTTTATTACAAAGGAGATGGAGGTAAAAATTCTCCGTATTTGGTGTTTTATGTTGATGACATGCTTCTGACCAGTGCTTATAAATCCGAGATTGATGATATCACAAAAACTAAAATTTGAGTTTGATATGAAAGATCTTGGACTAGCCAAGAAAATTCTTGGTATGCAGATTATTAGAAAGAAGAAAAATGGCCCCTATTTTCTTAAATCAACATGGTTATGTGAAAAAGTTCAACATTTTGATTGTAAACCAACTTCATTACCCATTTCAAATCATTTTAAACTATCTTCTGATTTCTATTCTAAAACTAAAGATGAGTCTGATAGAGTGTCTGAAATTCCCTATGCTAATCCTATTCAATCTGTAATGTTTTTTATTATTTGTACCAGACCTGACTTAGCTTACAACATTAATGTCTTGGGTAGATTTATAGGGAATCTTGGAGAAAGTCATTGGGAAGCATTAAAGTGGTTAATGAAATATTTGAAAGGGTCATCTGATTCAGGCTTCGTGTTTAAAATGAATAAAAAAGAGGTGACTTTAAAATGTTATGCTGATTCTAATTTTGCTAGAGATAGAGACAATAGGAGATCTACTTCATCTTTTTTACTTTGTGTGAAACTGCAATAAGTTGGAAATCTCAATTGTAGAAGGTTGTTGATTTATCTTCTAATGAGGTAGAATACATTGCTGCTATTGATGCTATTAAAGAAGGCATTTGGCTAAATGGACTTTTAAATGAACTTTATTTTGTGGATACAAATGCTATCTTATCTTTTGATAATCAAAGTACAATACACTTAAGTAAAAATCTCATGTTTTATGATAGAACAAAACATATTGATATTAAATATTATTTTATAAGAGATGTTATTTCAAATGGACTACTCAATCCCTCTGATATGAGAACCAAAGTGATACCTTTAAACAAATTTCATAATTGTTTAAAGTTGTTATATGTAGACGCTCTGAATTAAATGTACAGGTACTTGGAGCAAATGAAATTGTAAACTGTTGGTGAAGCTATTAGCTATACTATTGCCACATTTTGGTAGCAAGGTGGAGATTGTTAAGTTTCGAGTCACGGACCTTCAGTTGTTCAAAAGTCGCGCTTCCAAAACTTGAAGGAAGCATATTTCTAAAGTGCATCTCTTAATGGACGCTTTTAACTGAATTGTAACACTTGGCATCTTCATGGTCGGTGGATTAACATCTGGATGGTTTTTGGCCTTATATTTTGTTTGGTGGCTGTTGACTCTTCACTTCATCTAGACTTTGGTGTTGGTTTTTGAGTGCTCTTCCTTCGTTGTTAAGGTTTCTCATTCTTGGTTCATGCTCACAAGAAAATCTCTTTCGAAGCATTGTAATACTTTAGATCGTTAGCCTATTCTATTGTTTTGAATGGTTGGAGCGAAGTTCATTGAATAATATTATCTAGCATACATATTGACCACATTGAATAATATTATCTAGCACCGTGGTTTAGGTGGATGCATTTAATATGTTCAATTAAATGAATTATATAACATTATATTTAAGTGAATCTATTATTTAATGTCATACAGTTGCTATCTAGATCGGTGCTTAACATCCGTAGTGCTAAATAACATTACTCAACTCCATTTGTGAACTAATTCTAACACAATGATACATCATTCGATTCCTGTGACATAGACTCCATATAAGAGTATCTTCAAGAAATTCTCTATTTTTAAAGAGCATATTCTACAATTTAAAGAACATCTATAAATTTAAAGAGTAAAAATTTTAAAATACTCCAATAGCCTCTTTATTTTTAACATTTAATTTTACAATTCCCAATATGTATTTATTATTATTTTTTCATTCTATTATTTTTATTATCTTCCCTCCAATAATTATATCACTTTATTTAATTAAGTAAGTAAAATGTACATTAGAAGTTGGAATCTTTGAAGTATTAAATTATAGAGAGGAACCACTCTCTATTTTAAAAAGTTAAATTGAAGAGTCTCTTAGGAGTAAAATTTTAAAGATTGGCTCTTTAAAAGAGAAAGTATTTCACTTTTAAATAACCTCTTGGAGATGCTCTAACAATCTATTTAGGTGGCTAATCTTTATCGACTTGTAAGACTCCATTCGAGCCACAAGTCTTGGATCATTGCTGAACAAAAGGCCACACCTTGACTTGCCTAATTAGATTTGGAAACCAAAAGACACATCTAATAATCAAAATCTGGCTATGCGGGTTCATCCCCTGCCTGAAGTTCAATTTAGTACAGAAATCAGAATCCAATGCAAGTGGATAAAACAAAGGAATAATCTCTTGCAGAGGCCCACTGCTTTTGCTCTTTAAAACCCGGTGCTCAAACAAAGTCAACCCATTCAAATTAACGTTTACAGTCTAAACTTCTGCTTTCACTTTTTTCTAGGTAATATTTATTCACTTTGATTTTGTGGTGATGTTTGCATTTTACTTTGTATTTTTTTTTAATTAGGAGATAAATTTTGCATCAATTAAATATAAAATTAAAAATTAAAAATAAAAAATAAAAAAATTGATATATTCTTCTTAATAATGTTGACCTTTTAAGATGTAATTTCAAGTTTTGATATGATATCCTAATTCATTAAATTCAAACGATCACACGAAATTCAAGATTTTTCTACTCAAACAAGCTAACATCTTGCGGGAATATGTAAATGAATCAACGTATAAAGACTTGCTACTCTACTTAACAATATTGATCTTTTAAAATGAAATTTTAATAAATAAAAAAATTTATTTACTGACAAGATTATTCGAGTATGCTAGATCCAAATATTGACGGATAACATAAGAGGTAATAAATAGAATCTAACATTGGTCGTGTCTGGAACGGTAGGTGTAGTATTATAATGGCTGTAAGATAATATAATAGTTATTGTATTTATTATAAGTTAGGTACATATTGAATCGCTCCAGTAAATGCCATATTTAAAGCAAAAATAAATGTTTTACCAAATTTTAAATTAATGCCGTCTTATTTTCTTTAAAATAAAATGAATTTTTATTTTTTATTTTTTATTTTTCGAAAGGGTAATGCCGTGTTATGTAAGAAAAGGTTTGCACAGATCATTAAAAAAATGTTGAACCCAAACCTTGATGGTCCTTCACCACACCGCCCCATCCCTAGAGTATTGTGGAGGAGGTAAATCGCGGGACGTGCCTCAATAGGCCAGGGTACAAGAGCTTTCATACTGGTGCCCACAAAGAGTTCAATTTCAAACATTATAAGAGGCAGAAATTGAACTCCCACATTGTGATTGTCAGCCCAACTGAGACTACATCGCTCCTGTCTTTTGCACAATTTCTTTATCTTACATTGAGAGGCTACATTGACAACATAAGGGGTTCATTTAACTTCTTTGAGATTATTGACTACATTAAAACGTACAAGAATGGGACATTTTTGTAGTTCATACCAAAAAAAAAAAAAATTTTGAAATTCGTTTGTCTTAAAAAATACAAACACTGTAAATCTTTTCACCGAATAATTTATCATCGTTTTTTTGAAACTTTTTTGAAGGCATATTTGTTTTTCACCTAAGTAAAAGTATTTTGAAACAGGGACAAACTTATTTACTTATAAGTAATTTTACGAATTCCAAGCCAATTATTTTTTTAAGTTCCCATAATTAATTTAATTTTTGTATTAATTGCACCTAGCATCTAATAGAGCAAAATTAATCTTTATTCGATTTAAAATGGTGCATCAAACATACCTTAAAGGTGCTCAACCGGAGCACCCTATTAAAATTATTAGCATAATAGAGTAATTATATTCATCATTAATAGAGATCATACTAATCTAGATAACAGCGAGTTCCCTGATTTATTGTTCTTTAGAACCTTGATAAACAATATTATTCTTATCTATACTAATTTTACTTATCATAAAAAGAACAAAGTCTTACTTATAATAAATTATAGTTGAGTACACAAAGCACATTTGTATCACTTTGTTTGATTCGTGGTTCGAGAGTATTAGAGCATCTCCAAGAGGCTCTTAAAAATGGAATGCTCTCTATTTTAAAGAGTCAGTTTTTAAAATTTTACTTCAATATACTCTTTAATTTAACATTTTAAAATAGAGAGTGAGTTTGACTCTTCAAAATTGGAGAGTCAAATCCACCTCTTTGTAATTTAATGTTTCAAAGATTTCAACTTTCAATACATAGTTTCTTGACTTAATTAATTAAATAGACTTGAAGAATGATATAATTATTGAAAGGAAGATAGTAAAAAAAAAGAATGAAAAAAACAATAAATATATATTGGGAATGGTAAAATTAAATGTTAAAAATAAAGAGGTTATTGGAGCATTTTAAAATTTTTGCTTTTTAAATTATAGAATATGCTCTTTAAAAATAAAGAGCTTATTGGAGATACTCTTAGTTAGGTATTCAGTGATGCTTAACTTAGTTTGGTGGTTAACGACAACTATATCATTACAATCTTACCGAACTGAATATGACACTGTGTACGACCTATATAAAATTCGTGTAGTTATATTTTGAAGAAAATAAAAATTTAAGCTTATCAAAGAAAATTAACAAAATTACATTTTCTCCCTAACAAATTCTGAAATTTATTTATAAGAAAAAAATGTAGCTTATAAATATAGTCAAATATGATAGTCAAGTCAAGCAAAAACAATAACTCGAAGAAAGTTTTGCAGACAAAAGGTTAAATAGAACCTTATGTTATGAGAGTATGTTAATTTTCCATATAGTTACTGAATTTTGCCAAAAGTCTTCAGCAGGTCACTGAACTTTAAAACTTTCTTAAATAGTCACTGAACTTTGCAAAAAATTTTCGGGAGGTCACTGAACTTCAAACTTTTCTAGATAGTCACTCTACTTTGTAAATTTTGATCACATACATCACTAAACTTTGTCAATACCAGTGACCTTTTAGGTCAAAATTTGCAAAGTTGAGTGACTATTTAGGAAAGTTTTGAAGTTCAGTAATCTGTTGAGAACTTTTGGCAAAGTTCAGTGACTATACGAGGAATTAACTCTATGAGAGTAGATGGGCTTGGTCAAAAAATTGTAGGAGAAATAAATCTCATTTATTATTTGTTAGGTGTACAAATGAAATGAATTCAAGTAAATGCCGCAATTTGGTGCACCAATATACCACAGAACATTAACATCTGTTTTAGGTGAATTGCACTTATCACCCATTTAATACCTTATATATTAGCATTGCACCAAATCCAAGGGGCTATGTGAAAACGTGATTTATTTTCTGATGGTCAAACAATACACCTTAAGTTAAACAGGCAGTCGCAATTACACGGAATTGTACAAGATCTATAGCATGCCACATCATCAAGAATGAAAAAGAAAAGATATAGGCACATTCAAGTTAACAAAGGATGAAGGAGAAAAAAATTACACAACTATCACGTCTTGGTTTCGAATTCTAAGAAGGAGAATTTGGGGTCAGTGAAAACTCACTCAGACCCCGACCAACTTGGACATATCTCTCGATTTACTCTCACACCAAAACTTATGGACGGACAGATGTGGGCGCGAGTAATGACGCGTAATAAAAAAAAAAAAAAGACATATCCTTGTTTGGCTTGGCTAAAAAAATAGATCATGATAAAAGTTTATGAAATGTATGATTGAAAAGTTGATAAAAGTTATAAAATTCATAAAATTAATGTAAGTAAAAATGAAATTGAAGAAAAAATGATTTTTAAAAAATTGTGACCAAACAAGGATACGCTGTTGTCTAATCTAATTTAATACTACGTATAAATTTGCAAAGTTGAATATTACATTGCCATAGGCCTTGTAACCTCAATATCCGAGTAGATAGAGCTGGAATAGACCATGGCATGGCCTTTTACAAGTCGGGTATGAGTAGGGATGACAATGGGGCGGGACACCTTCGCCTGCCCCGTCCCGCCTCGTCCCGTCTCACTCCAACCTCATCCCGTCCCATATCCCGCCCCACCTTAGACGGGACAGGGCGGGTGCGGAGCGGGGATGGGAATAGAATTTACCCAATTTGTTGCCCCGTTTAATATTTATTTATTTTTTATTTGTTTTACATTTTCAAATTTCGAGTTATGTTATTATTTAAAGTTCAACCCTTAAACCAAAATCTAAAAGTCATTCCATATATTTTACATTTTTTCTAGTTTTTTCGGTCAAGATATTAACTTGTTTTGATTAATTAGTATAAATACTTCAAAAGTAAAAAATATTTATTTAACTATCACGATTCAAAATTTCAGATTATATAATTTAATTATAATAAAAAGATTGAATAACTGAATTTATAAATTATATAAACAATTATTAATTATGTAAAATTTTAAATGGACAATTGTATAATATAATTGTTGAATTAGAAACATGTTATAAAATTGTAAATAAAACTAATCATTTATTAAAATTCTATTGGGGTGGGGTATGTTAAATTGCTATCCCTAGGTATGAGCCACACTTTTCAGACACCCGAAATTGTAATGACGAAATACAATTGCACCAACTTAGCATAAAACTAAACATTTTCTATATATACGATTTCTTTTTATATGAGAATCTCGCTTCAAGGAGGGGTGTGTATGGGTTGGGTGAAATCTCAACCTTGAATGAAATCGATAAGAAGAATAAATCAATTTGACTCGGTCCGAACCAAAATGAAAATCGAATCAACTTAACTCTAAATCGACCATCGGGTCGATTTGACAGCTTAGATCGATTAGACATGAGATTTAGTTCAATTAAAATAGAGCACGTAGCCACATTTAACATTTACAACTACACCATTGATGGAGCCCAATGAAAAATCTATTCTTTAACCGTTTGTCTTTTTTTGGGGTTAAAAATTATTTTTCTATTGACCATTAAATTTTAATCACTCCGGAAATAATATGTTAGTCGATATTTTCATTGGTCACATCATCAAATCAGTCAATTTTTCAAATGGTGAGTTATTGAGTGACAAAGGTGACAACATTTTGATAAGTTCCATGACCGTTCAATTTCTTTTTCTTTTTTCTTCTTTAAGTTCAATAGCCAATAGGAAACATCATAAAAAGTTCAATGACCATTTGGAATTTTAACCCCCATTTTTTGCATAATCATTCAATTCCTCTCATTGCTAAATAAATGGATTCGAACCGCCTGAACGAGACGGGAAGACGAAAAATACATCAAGACAACTATAAATGAATAAGTCACCACAATCAGCAAACAATAAATGGATGAGAGAAAAGCCAAGAAAATGCCTTTTAACTTCATATTATCTAAGAAGATACCCAAATTTAAAATGCATATACATCGTTGCTTCACATACAAAAATACTATCTTTACAAAAAATCAAAACCATTTAATGGCTCCCAACGTATTTTAAATAGATATGTTAAGATCAATTCGAGGTTTCTTGACTGCCACGGGTGATGGAACAATACCGTTGCATCGTGGGCATTTTGGGTCGCTCTTAGATATTAGCACATAAATTAGACAACTGGGACAGCCAGCCGCTAACGAGCCGGATGACTTCTCTTCGTGATCTATATCACTATCTTTAACGGAGGACGAAGAATTTGAAGGCGGTGATGATGATTTCGACATTGATATTGAGCGCTTCCTAAATTGTTCTTTCCCTGCCCTCTCAAGTGCGGACTTCACTTTGTCTAGAGTGCACACACTTTGATAATTGGACGATGAAGGTGAAGAGGTAGATGATGGAACCAGCTTTAAGTCTAAACTGGCATCATCAAAAGGGTTTAATGGCTCGTTTGATGCCAGAGGGAAGTTGAGGTCTTGAAACTTTGCTACTGATTTCGCCTTTTGCTGCTTATTTTCTGAAGTCGACGAGGATGAGTTAGAAGAATTGCATCTCTGGATATAGACTTTCCCAGACTGAAATCAAGAATAACACATCAATGTGAGAACTTATTGTTTACACAAATGACTGCATATTCAGACAACAAAGCACAAACAAGAATGTTATTCAGAAATCTTCCCTTCATTGTCAAAATAAGTAACTTGCATATTTTCAGCTTTCGACTGATTGAAAAAATTATATTTTAGACTCACTCATTTGCTTATGAGTACACTTATAAACTTAGCCAAACATGCTTAGCAAGAATCCATTGATTAGTGTTCTCCTGTAAAAATGCAATGTGGGAATATCCTATCCAAATCTACCCGAAGAACGTATAAACCAAATTAAAAACTGATATAAATACTTCTATTGCAGAGTTACGGAGATAATAGAACTGGAAAATAACAATCATAAATGCTAATAATTGCCTTAATAATTTTTAAATATGGATTTCATATCAAATGACAACAAATACACGGAAACAAAATTAATCCACAAATAAATGTAAATGCACATGGAATTAAATTCTGATTGAAAAAGCATATATAAATATAATAAGTGAAAAAAAAATAAAAAAAAAAAAATACAGAGAAACAGCATTCAATGTTAAATTATTATAAACCAATTCTCCCAAAAGGCGCAGCTAGTAGGAGGGGTGAAACCAACCAGTTTATCTCCAGAATAAAAAAGGAGAGTCCCGATCAAACACTATTCGTGAGATAGGGCATCCTTGTGTTCAAGTCAACAACTATTTGAAAAATTCAGTTCTAGATCATATAAGAAAACAATAAACCTGGCCCAACTTTTCCCGTATTTTTTTAGGTAATCAAAATGAAAATCAAGAGCCCAAAGTGACATCAAAATTGAACAATCATAGCACCTTTAAGTCAAGTCGTTTTTCCCAGCCAGAAGGTACTTGCAAGTCGAGGTCTAACTCCTTGGATTCAATAGCACAGCATCCACCAAGCAAATCCTTTGTAATCAGGGCCGTTGATTTCCCATTAGCACCACCTGATTGATCATTCATATCACCACCGTCCATTACTCTAATCAAAGAGCTCACTTCTGCAGCCATAACACAATTCACCAACAACAATATCTTCTGTTTTGCAGGAAGAGAGACTTTTCAGATAGCTAGGAAGAGAGTTCATATATATACACATACAGAGAGAGAGATAGAGAGAGAGAGAGACGATGAGATCGAATTAAATGGGGACGAGTAAATGGAGTCCGTTAATAGATAAACAAGGTAATGATACAAATTTTAATTAATTAAGGTCATTAAGGAGAATTAATTGTAACACATAAGTTTACTATTTTCTTAAAAATAAAAAATAAAAAAAATGGCCACCATTGGGTGGTGAGTGTTGAGATTTGGACACGTGGGAGGAGGGAGGCCGTCAGTAATGGTGGCATTAATGTTAACATTAAAGGACAGCTGTGATTCAATGCGTGCACAAGAACAATTATGGTAAGACTTTTGAATTCTTCTTCCTTTTTTTTTTTTTGTTTATTGTTTCATTAATCCCATTTAGTTTATTTTTCGATTACTGCTATACTTCAATTAAGAATTTAGGTTCTGATTGGCAGTTTAATACACTTATTTTCAATAAATTTAAGGTCGATTAAATATATTATTTTTTGCAAGTATCATTTTCTTTATTAAGTTTTCTATTGAGATTCTAATGTTTCTTCTCAAATATTAGCATTAAAAAATAAAATCTACTTCTATAAACAAGAGAATGAAAACTCAATCTCGTAATTTAAGTCGTTGTTATCTTTATTTTTAGTTAGTCAATGTCATTTATAATTATTAGAACGATTACTAATTACTATCCTGTTCAAAAATAGGATAATATTCACTTGATTAATATTCAAAAGAATATTGTGGTCAATCTATCCATTTGATCACATTAAATAAAGAATATATGGGGTCAAATCAAAATTGATTCTTGTTAATCTATTTGGTCACCAAACAAGATTTTAAAGTAATAAATTCAAAGTACAACCACCCAAAATTGAATATATATATATATATATATATATATATATTTGGATTATACCTCATTACTGGCTCCCTCACTTGTCCTGTCCTGAACTTTGGTGAAGAAGGTAATTCGCAGGTTATGCCTCCAAGGGTACAGGGTGGAAGGTTGCTTGTACACTTGCACTTACTCAAGAGCCAAATTCATATTTTAGGATTCGAACTCTTGACGCTACAGCCTCAAGTAAAACTGGATTTCATCACATTCTCCTTTTATCACTTGAAGATGTGACATGAGGGCCAAAATTGATTATTTTTATATGGTGGTAAGATAATCTTGCAGAATCGTGCATTCAATTAGGCTCTGCATTAGCATGACGAGGTCATTAATAATGGTACTTAGAGGGTGTTTGGTGGAGATTAAAATTAGATTTTTTAGTAGATTGTAATAAAAAATTTTGAAATATGTGGTCGAAAAATTGTAGGATCCATGAAAGATATGGTTGATATTGATTTTTTTTATTTTAATTTAGATTAAAATCAGATTTTAATTGATACCAAACAAACTTTAAGTTTCCAAAATTAAAGAGAAAATATTTATAAAACGAATACTTTAAAAGCTACACGAGGCGGCGGATTAAAACATGTTTTCTTTGGGTTAGATCCAGAAATATCATAATGTGTTTGGTTGTTCACACTTTGGTAGTTTGATACTGCAATAGCCTGTCCAAATTAGATGTGATCCTAGAGTACTAGACAATAAATATTTAAATATCTTTAAAAAACTATAATAAAAGTGTGTTTGATTAATAATTTTTTTCAAAAAAAATATTTTAGAACTTTTGATCATATGATCATATTTTTCTTAAAAATAAAGAAGATATTTTCTTTAGGAAAGACGATTTTTATTTTTCAGGCAATTCACTCTATCTTTATCTCTATAATCTATTCACTATCTCATTTATTCAACAATAAAAAATAAAAAAATATAATATTTTTTAGATTAAAAAATATATAAATCAAATACATTTAATTAATAATTTTCATACAAATAATTAATAGGTAATTAAATTGTTTAATTTATTTTCATATCCACAAATCAAACGCGCTTAAAAGAAAATGGAGCAACTTAAAATAACATGTGACGTGATTATAGAGTTAGAAAGGTCAAAATGGCAACAACTTGGCCCAAGTTAGGTATTACCTAGAATTGAGTTAAAAAGAGGGGCCATGTTAGGTGCACGGAGTCAGAGCTGCCAAACCTTTTATAGGGAACATTTGACAGTTTTCAATCGGGAGTTGGCGAAAAAAAAAAAAAAAAAAAAAGTGGAAATTACACCATAGCAGTACTTTGAAGATGACTTTTTCAAAAACCAGATACAAAGTTTAATTAAGCAAGAATCAAGTACGAATAAAAAACACCAAACCCTAGATGAAAATTGAGTACACCCACACCATACATCTAAACACTCAAACCCTACATATCTCTTTCTTCTCGCCATCTCAACACCGCCTCTCTCTCTCTCTCTCTCTCTCTCTCTCAACGACGCAACTCTCTCTTTCTTCATCTTCAACGGCGCCTCCTCTTCCATGGCTTCCTCCATCGGCGGCAGTGTCCCATCTTCCATCATAGGCAACGGGTAATCCTCCTTCATGAGCTTCCTTGAAGGTGACGTCTCAGCCTTTCGAATTGGCGGCAATGCGTGAACTGATCAAGTCCTGCAGCACCGGGATCTGCAGCTAAGGGATCTGATGTGAGGTTTCTGTTGGTGGAGGGGGGTTGTGCTGCTGTGGTTGTGGTGTTTGGGTGGCTTATACGGTGGATTTGATGGTGGAGATAGCGATGGCGCCATGACTGTGGTGGTTGGTTGGGATTTAATAGTGGTTTTGTTAAATCTGTTGGTGGTGGATCCGGGAGTGGGTAGGTGTGGTGGTGTGTGTGCGGCGACGGTGGCGTGAGGCTGTGGTGGTGTATGCTTGATTTGGTGTTTCTCCGATGATTTGTTGTGCGGCGCCCTCTCCGGTGCTGCGGTTCGATAGGGTTGGGTTTGCAGGTTCTGTTGGGACGGTGTGGTGGTGTGGACTGTGGTGCAGGAGGCCGTGGTGGTTCGTTGGTGGTATGGTGGTAGGGGTGCGGTGGCCGTGGTGATTGTGCCAAATTTCGGCCGTGGTGGTGCTTGATCAAAAAAGTGCCAAATCATATCCCAGAAAATCAAGTGGCAGAGGACAGTGGAGGTGGTGATGGCGATGGTGTGTGTGTTCGATTTTCACGACCGATCATTCCTTGCCATGGGGAGTGGGGAAGTGAAGTGTTGGTGTGGTGGCTTTATGGTTGTGGCGACAGCGATGGATGTGTGACCAACTATTTGGGCGATTTGTGACCAAGTATTGACTGTGACCAATTATTATTTTATCTGTGACCAATCAATCAATTATGGCCTAAAAATTGTGACCAAGTACTCAATTGTGACTTAAAAATTTGATAATGTGTGACTGAAAAATATTCGACAATCTGTGACCATAAAGTTCGACAATCTGTGATCATAAAGGACGATAATTTGTGATTAAAAAATTAGTTCGCGACTAAAAATAATAATATGTGACCAATAAATTTAAAAATTGTGACTGACAAATAAAATGTAACCTATAATTTTTTTTATTTTTGATCAATGAGATAAACTGTGACCTATAAAATTTTTGATTTGTGACCTCGAAATAATTTGTGACCAATTAATTTGATAATATGTGATCAGAAAATAAGTTGTGACTTATAATTATGTATCTGTGACCTTTAATTGTATATTTTTTACTTTATTATAATTAATTAGTAAAATATTTTTAATTAAAAAATAAAAATCTTATTTTTACATTTGAAAAACTTGAAACATAGAAATTGAAGTGTGCATAGTTAATGTCTTACTTTTGAATTCTTTCAAAAAAAAAAATACCACAAAACGGGTGCTACGTAGTTGGCCGTTATTCCCCTCTAAAAAAGAGTCTATTCAGTCTTCGGACAAATAAGTCGATTGCCTAATGGTCAACACCTAGGTATAGCTCCAAATTTTAGAAAACGTATGTTCAAATAGTTATGTCATCTTATTTTCTTAATTTAATTTATCAACAAAAATTGTCTCAAAATAGCGTAAAAAAATAAAAATATTATCAATGGAAAATTTTCGGGGGTGGGAGTGGGCATGAGTTGGATCGAGTTGATTTTTTATCTAATCAAATATAGTCTATTTGATCTAAAATCAAATCAACCCAATCCATTTATGTGTTCTAACCCAACCCAACCCAATCAAATTTTGGTCGGGTTAGGTTGGGTTGGTCCGTTGAGACATTAAAATCATAAAAACATGCTCAGTATTAAAAACTTATCAACCACAACGCTTCGATCATGAACAAAAATTTGTAATCAGGCATGAAAGAAAATGCATATATTATACAAATTATCAACTCGCGTTAAGGAAAAAATAAGCCTGAAATTAAGCTCCAAATTATCACATTATGACATCACATTTGCAAAACATAAATGAATAATCAACTAAAAATTTAAAGTTAAGAGTACCAAAAAAAATCAAGGCCAGCGATTAGCATCAAACTTAGGTGCAAATAAAGTTGACGACAGTCGACGTGTTTGAACAATAGAGAATGAGAGAGGGCGACATTTAGCTTTAAAGCTAGAGCGAAAGAGGAAGTATGAGAGAAATGATAAGACTTTGTAAATTAGGGCCGTGAGGTTTCAACTTTTTAGTTTTTACATTTGTTTTTAATTTTCATTTCAATTTTTCAAGGAGCAAGTTGAGTTGTGTGGGTTTTATCGATTTTTATGGATCAACTCATAACCCAACCCAACCCATTTTCTTCTAAAAAAAATTCTAACCCAATAGAATTTTAAGAAAAAATCGACCCGTCGATCAATTTTCGTGGATTGGTTCGACTTTTGCCCACCCTTAGAAAAGTCTGTAACAACATATCAAAATAATAGCTTAAGATTAAAAATGAATGCTGGTTTGCTATTTTCAAGCTATTTTGAGATTTTAATTTTGTAAAATATTGAAAATGTGTTTGGTATGATATTTATAAAAATGGATTTTCGAAAACAATGTCAAACTTATAACATAAAACACAAAACACATTTTTGACGTTTTGAGTTTTCAGTAAAAGTTCTGAGAACACTCAAAACATGGAAAACAAGCGTTTAAATAAAAATTACAAATTACAAATGTTTAAAAATAAAAAATATAAAATTTTAACAAATAAAACTTTTAAAAAATAAAAATTCTAAAAAATAAAAAAAATAAAAAATCTAAAGAAATAAATTCTTTTAAAAAAAATAAAGTTCTAAAAAAATATAAAATAAAAATATTTTTTTAAGAAAAATAAAAATTATAAAAAATACAAAATATAAAAATAGTCCAAGTTCTTAATGATTTTTTACATAAAAATTATATAAAAAAAATAAAATTTAAACGAACATAAATAAAAATATTCTCAGTCCACACATTAATTTTTATTTTTATTTCCAAGATTTTGAACTCAAATTATTATTTATTTTAAATTTAATTTTGTTGTGAGAAAAATATTGTAAGATCCGTCAACTTTAAAATGTAGATGTTATTTGATAATATATTAATATAAAATTGTTCTATTGTTACTGAATAATAAAATTTCATTGAATTAAATATCATAACATAATTTTTTTAAAATTTTAAACTAAAAGTATTTTTTGATTTACTGTTTTGATAAAATTTTTTTTTTTTTTTTTTTTTTTTTTTTTTTTTTTTTTTATGACAAATCAAACGCATTTTTAGTAATATTAAAGATTAAAATACAACCAAACGGGCCCAAAGTTTTTGGTCAGCGTTATTTTTTTTTAAAAAAAAATCTGAATAAATTTAATGAAATAATAAAAGAGATCAATAGCTTTTTAAAAATTATGTAAATAATCAATTAATAGTCAAAATAATAATTCAAGATTAAACACATTTTTTTTACATTAAAACGATTTTGAATTTATAATAATTAAAAATCATTTTTTAAAGTTAGATTTAACAAAAAAAATTAAATATAAATAAATTTTAAAGATATAAAAATTAAATAGTAATGTCAAAATTTATGTCAATGGTGATATAACATATTGAAAAGTAACTTATTTGACATTAATATTATGAATAAAATAATCAAGTTATTAAAATAATAAAAAATAAAGAAAAAATTTGTTGATAACTCCAACTTCTCTGTTGACGATCGATGATCAAGCACTATTTGTGATTGGCGATGACAATCGGTAATAGATGTGCATAGAAGATAACAACTAATAATTCCGACATATATTGATTTTCGTTACATCGCCTACAAAAATATCATTGATGACTATCGGCGGAATTTATTTCAATAACCATTTGGTCCATTGAATATTTTATTATTAATTTGAATATGGTTTATCAAAATTTGGTCTACGAAACTAAAGGGTTTTGCTGGGGAAACAGGATGAGTGAAAGACCATGTTTCTTTGGCCTTTTCCATTCAGCATTGACTGGCCCAAAAGGACTAAAATTGATACTTCTGTACATTATTACAAAAGATTATTTTTACAAACAATCACAAGTACAAGATAATAAAACTAATAGTTATATAATCGACTCAAATTTGTTAAAGTAATAGCGATTTTATCATGATCCTTTATACTTACTAATGATGAATGAACAAAATTGTGAAATTTTACCATTGAAATATACATGTTATTGCCTGTCTCCTTCATTTCTTAATTAATGTGCGAATTGCCAATATAGAAGTGGAATGAGTTGGAATATTCAATATTCATGTTTAATTGCATTAATTCAATACACATCTCCTCAAGAATTAATTCATTTTTCCATTATTCTATTTATTATAATTAAATTGTGAGACATCAGGGTTGAGTTTGTACATATCATAATTCCATCCATGTCATGAATATCACTTTACTAAACTATAGTAAACCACCAATATGAAATATTTAATAATACCATGTATTGTACTATTAAATAAGTAAAAAAATTTAAAATCTTAATATAGGTTTGTTAAGATACAAATGAATCAGTCTATGACAAATGTTCACTAAAATTACAAGTGCAAAATATCTTGACAAGTAATATAATAATGAGTATAGTTCTTTCTCAAGAATATTGTACTTTTTATCAATTTCAAATAATCCAAACTTTTTTTTTTAATGGCTGTGGATGTCCGGACCAACTTACCGCACACCTCGACCAATTCTATGGGACCTTGAAATTTACAGTCTAATACTCACCTCAATTATTATGAGGAGATTTGAACTGGTGATCATTGAGAAGCAAATTCAATGTCTAACTAACTGAGCTACCCCTCAGGATTAAATAATCCTAACTCCTATTTGAACATTTCAAATTCAAATTTGTTTTTATGATTTTAAACTAAAAATTAAAATATAACTAAAGCAAGAAACGAGTGTTCAACAACTTTGATTAGGAAATAATTCTATGATGACATGACTCAAGATTCACTACAGTGTCCAATTTAAATTCATTTATCAAGCCTAAAAAATATTTCATAAGTGCATCTGGTCTAATTTATTTGATATTATATATCGAGCAAAATTAAATCCACTTAAATAAATTAATTCATCGTATCTCTACATGAATTACAGCAAATCAAAGGTCATTTAATCACACGAAAATTCATCAAACAACTTCACAAATTATAGAAAATATATATCTTTATTTGATCTAAATTTATTATTTCTATTACACCGATCTAAATGGTAAATTATATCATGGTCTGGTTACCATTCACAATTGAATCAATTGTTAGCCTAATAACCATAATATTTATAATAACAATAATAAAATACGTGAAATCAACTTTAGATTCGAAAATTGATAATTGAAATTGAAATATCAAATTAGGCTATACAGTTTGTCTTAACTAGGAAAACCAGTTATAATTATTTTGCAAAAATACAAATAAAAGATTAAGTACATTAACGAGGTTTGAGAATAAAATAGAAATAAAGATGCAAAACAATGTGAATCCTGTAACTTGAACTACTATAATTATGTTGTCACGTTACTTTGAAATGTATGTAACGTATAGCATAATAAATTTTCTATTTCTATAAAAAAAATTAATTTACACTCATGTAAGCCTTGATATAGATGGACTCGACTTCATTATAATTAATTCGTTAATGAATTTCCACTCGTGAAACAAAATGCAATTATGACACTATAAACCTCGTTTTTTGTAATGGTTATGTAACAAGAAGTGTCGGGCCCATTTGCATCTACACAAGTAAATTTCAACACGTTTTGATTGGAGATTCAGACGAAAATGTGGCATTTATGGACGTGGAAGATCATTTACGATGCGAGACAAAAATGTTCAAGCACCGACAATATGATAAAAAATGATTACATATAAACAAACAATTATAAACAAATCAATTAAAGTAAACAAAATGTCCAAGCAAATAAATATGGAATAAGCGAAAGAGAAAACTGAGTGTGGTTTCAAGTGTAAAGAGTTGCATTAGAAACAAATGTTACAAGAGTTGTTTATTTATGGAGTTCTGGCTGAAGTGGCTGTCGTTGGATAGAAATCACATGGCCTCATCTCCCAGGCCGAAGTCTCATATCACTTAGTCTGTTATACATTAAATACATGACAACGGGTCAGTCACACTCAATGTTCTAAAAAGCGGCAAAATACGCCACCTAAGCGTGCCTAGGCGTGAGTTGTGGTCAAAACGCCTCGCATTCGGGCTATGCGTGTACAAATGCGGTCAACGCCTGCTTTGACCACTAAAATGCACGCAAAGGCCCAATAATGCGTGCATTTTTTATTTTTTTAATTATATATTTTTTAAAATTTTCTTTTAATTATAAACACTTCAACTTCCAACCCACCAATTGGCAGGCCCAGGAAGCTAATGAAGATAAAGAATTCGTTGGCCCATTTATTTATAGGCAAAAGTTCTTGGCCTTCATCTATAGGATTCCGGTGTGGGATAACTTCCTATCCACCAATTCGTTGGGATATGATGCAGTTTTTGCAGCAGAGGACGTGTTACCCATGGTGCTTCTTGAAGAAATTTCCTCACTTTCACTTTCAGAGAACACATCATCTTGATTGTTTTGTTTCCCTGAGGCATTACTCTGTTCAGAATTAGCTCTGTTTTCATTACTCGAGGAAGGAGCATTTCACGATCTTCCATCAGGACCCTTGGTGTCCCGATCAATTTTGACCTTTGAGGATATGGAACCATCATAATCTATCATCACGATTTCAACCTGAAACCCTGGGGATGGCAATTTTCTCTGCGACGTACAATTTTTAAGCCATTAAGTGAGAACGAAACAAAGAAGGAAATGAAAACAAAATACTAAACAACTAAAAAAGGGAAAAAACTGTTCTATCAATGGGGACTGAATTTGTAAATTTGGAATTGTCACGGCAAGTGATGCAGATTCTCAGAAACAACATACATCTACAGAATCCTGATTTGCAATTGGAATTCTTGGCTTACTATCTGGGCTCCAGTTGGGGAAGACGGCTTGTTCAGTGTGAGCTCTAACCTCAGTTGGGTTGGGTCTGTGTGTTTGGGGATGAGTTGTGGATAAATGGGCTTTCATTTTCTTATATGGGCTAAGAGAATAGAAGGTATATAATATGTGAGTTGATATAAATTTTTTTGATTGATTAAAAATAATCAAAATAATATTAAAAATACGAAACGCATTATGACGCTTATTCTTCGCATTGACACGTCTAAACTTGTGATTCTTGATTCTCGGTCTCGACGCATCGTAACGCATTACGCATTTTAGAACATTGGTCACACTATACCTTAGGTTGACAATCCTGACATTCATTATTACAAACGTTATATCAATCATTCCTAAAGATTGTCTGCTGATCCTCTAAAAGAGAGCAAGGGCTTCAGCCAAAAGGAGCTTCGACCAAAAGTGTGATGAACTTCGGTGCAGAGAGCATCAACTTTTTCTTTGACTTATTTTCTGACCAATTGGGTGTTTTTTGACTTAGTCAAATTTGACTCACATCTCCATGTAGATTGTGACATGGTCTTTAATTGGAGCATCGGTGGCGAGGCGTAATAATAGTCACACAAGTTTATGCATGATTATTAATGTAATGCATGGACTTTTATAAAAATAAAAATAAAAAAAAAATTGTTGGGGTGATTATTTTTACAACACCACAATAGCCGCCAAGTCTAAATATAAATATTTATATTAGAATTAGAAATTGAAAGTAGAATTATTATGAATTGCTTGAGGTATTTATCGATAGTGTTGTCCAAAGCTATGTACTTCGAAGTTTATGATTTTTTAAAAATAAAATTAAAGAGCATCAGCTGAGGTCTTTTTATTTGAAGATGTGTGCTCCAAAGTGACTTTGTATATATAAAGCTTTGCTGAAGCTATTCATATCGAAGTTGAAGTGGTGTACCTCTACTATTTGCTGAGGCTGTAATGCATTAATTCTGAAGATGCATGTTTTTTTTTTTTGAAACATTAGGAACACGATGCTTATTTAATTGTTGTGTCCAAATGATTTGCTATCTTGTACGTTTTCAAGAAAATACAGTTGAAACGGTTCAACTTTCCATACACGCAACCGTTGTCATTTTAATGAATAATGATGATTGATGTAGGCATGTTTTTATGGGAGACATACACAGTGGCATGCGTGATTCAAGCTCACTGATCTGAATCATTGAATACGAAGCGATAGACATTGTAGATGGCCAGGACTGAATCTTAAATAAACGATTGGATAGTTCAAATCCAGATCCAACGGCTGAGATTGATGAACTCCGCCTATAAAAGGCAAGAGTTTTGGATGAAAATCACTTTGCTTTCAGGAACAAAAGCAATTAAACACCCAAAAACTCTTTTGTTCTTTATCTTCCTTGAAATTCTTGTGACCACTTTTCTTCAATGATTTTGTTGTTGAACTTCGTAAGTATTTTCAACTTCTTTGATTTTGAATTTCATGGCTTTTTCAATTTTTGATGGGAGGGACTTAGACATTAGTACTGTAGCTTCTGAAATGGGGGTTACAATAACCAATACCGCTGATCTCATCCAAGCCATTACGGTTGGTCTGAGTGATTTGCCCATAAGGGTCGAGTAAATTATGATGTTGGTTGGGGGCCAACCAAAATATCTTCAAATGTAATTATAGCCGACCTTATGGACATAAGGCAAAAAATACTACATTCTCTATAATATCGAACTCCTAGCCCCATCTTCTGACAAGTGAGCGAGCTAGCTTTCCTAGGTAGGGTTGCATCGCTGTTAGTGAGTTTCTTCTGAAGGGGGGACTTCTCCTACCCCTTTATCCTTTCTTTAGAGCCGTGCTTAGGTCGTACGAACTGACACCTACCCAACTCGTCCTCAATGCATGGGTCCAACTAGTGGGGGTCTATTTTTTTTTATAGAAATAGACCTCCTTAGGCAAGGATATGTCTTTCTACGTCTTCCAATCTATCTTCCAACCTAGGGGCTTAGGTAAAGAGAATTCCAAGGGTTGGTATTCCTTTTATCCATGGGGCCCATTCTCATTTTGCCATAGGCTGTCTTTCCTCTATCAAGGGATAGAAGGAAATCTGGTTTTGGATCAGAAGGCAATGGCACACATGTGAGAAGGTCCCATATGTGATAGTGCCAACCAGTTATTCCGAAGCCAATGAGTGTTTTCTTCTTTAGACTTTGAATCAGTTCTGACATTTTCTTACTATTGCAGGATCAGTTGATCGCTTCAAATTGACCCAAGCAGAATTGGGTGTTGTAGAGGACATCTTCACGAGAATTTAACCGTTTGATTAACTCGAAAAGATTTTTTGAGGAGTTCCACTTGATGGCTTGAAGAGGTAACCTCTTAGTAGGAAATCTTTTAATATGTTGTAGTAGGTAACTTGTAATGATCCTCTATTAATTTTGCAGAAAATTTCAAGAAGATGAGGCATCCCACCTTATACATGGTCTCAATCCTTGCTACCACCTCCACAAGGATGTTGCTGGTCGGGAAGGAGAAGGACAACCTCCTACGAAGAAAAGGAGAAGAACAAAGTAGAGGAGGTCCCCAAAAAGTACACATTCTCATCTATCGCAGGGGGGGTCAATGGTCAGCCGACCACCTCGATCCGAAGTCCCAGTAGGAAAAAAATTGATGGCAACATTCATTGCTGTGGCTAAGGGGGCAGAAGAGGCCAATTGTTGTGGAACCGTCGAAGAAGGGAAAGACCTCAAGTGACTCAACAACTGCCTTTGACAAAGCTCCTCAGACCATGCTCTCCTTGTCTGAAAGGAACGACAAAATGACCCAGAGGCTCTGTCAATGTTTCCTCCAGAGATTCAGACTGTAACTGTCACATTTCACAAGTATTGGACAGATAGGTATTAGACCTTTGTGGAAATAGTGACTCAGTGGGCATGTTTGCAACCATGGTGAGCCAGACAATGAGAACTTTTAGGGTCGCCATAGAGGCTAAAGTACTCTTTAAAAACCTTCAAAAAAAAGAACAAAGAATTTTCAATTAAGGCATTCCGGCAGAGGAGGAGGCCAAGAAAGCTAAGTCTGGAGTTGAGGTCACTGGAAAACAATAGGATGAGGAGGCCACGAAGTTGGCTTATGTTTTAGTAAAAATTGAGAATTTGAAGAAAAAAGTCTACTTATCTCAAAGTGGAGTGACTTCTCTTACCAAGCAAGTGGAAACCTCCAACTCTCATAAAAAAAATAGCTGTTAAGGCCTTGGAAATGTCCAACAAAGAGAATGCTGATTTAAAGCAGCAGGTGGGGAGAGCTCCAAAGTTAATGGTTTGACAGAGATATAGACGACTAGAGAAGAAGCCATGTCTACTGGTGATGATGTTGTGAAGCAGTACATTGCCAACTTCTATCTAATTGAGGAGTATCAACGCTTTGCAAAATATTAGCGGAGGTATGCATACACCAAAGTTGTGGAATGGATTGAGGTGCACTCCTAAACCTTCAACACCTCTAAGTTGAGGTCAGAGTTCTTAGAGGAATTGGAGCCTCAGACTCTAGTGGACAAAAATTTGATCGGATTTAAATTGTATGCCGCAAGCGCACGGATCGTGATCAAGTAGTAAAGTGGACCTTTAAAGTCCGAATGTCGATCCCTCAGAGAGCGTTGTTGTCAATTACGAGTATATTTGTTTCAAATTAACGAAACAGATACGCACATTAAAATTTGAATTTAAAAAGATGATAAACTATGAAAACACAATTTTCTATTTAAAAAGATTAATTAAAACTTTGAAAAAGATGGAAGATTTGATTTGAAAAGGATGTTGGAATTTATGATTTCATTTAACCGTTATTTCATTAATATCAAGCCAAATATGCGTTAATACAAATTACCAAAATAATCAGTCAGACCCGATTTTTCAATTTTAAATTAATATCCTATTTCGAGCGATATTAATCCTAATTAATTAAATTATACCACATATTTCTATGTCGATACAAAATCAATCAATTGCATTAAATTTTTGTGAAAACACTCAACGGGTCACTTAGGGTATTTATATATTTCTATATACCTAAACGCGTATAGTCGGTACCATACATACCCAGGGAATTGATTATTTCGATCTAATATGTGCAATTATTTTTCAATAACTACACATCCACCTAACCACAATATCTATGGATATCAAATAAATATTGCAAGTTTACACAAGATAATCAAAACACCAATATTTTGATAACAAATGTATTTAACAACATAAAACATGATATTAATGAAAATAAGTTAAACTAATACATAAATTCCAACATAAATTAGTTAGTTCATCATTCTACAAAATAAACAAGAGATTATCTATTACAAAACATTACAAACAATGAATATTTGGTTGAAGAATACAAAAAATAAAGATAAAAACCCTTTTGAGAATGAATTTTGCACTTCTTCAACAATTTCTCCAATGTTTCTTTGTGTAATCTCTTGTTAATCCACCACTTCTTCTTCAAAACAACCTACGAACCACAAAATAAAAGAAAACTAAGTTAAATGTAAGAGAGAGAGAGATTTTCAAGAGAGAGAGAGGAGAGAGAAAATGAGAGAGAAGTGTGTGCAAGTGTGTGTGAATAATGAACCAATGTAGTATATATTAGGTAGAGAAATAATAGAATACTAATATAATTTAGATATTATGGGATATTTTGCGAGACAAACAAAATATCCAACATTAAAATAAGCCAAAAATAATACCAAAGTTTGACCAAAAAAATCGTGCAAGAAAATTAGACCGCCATTGAATTTTATCTCTATGCGGCCGCATGGTTAAAACCCATGCGGTCGCATGGAAGAAAATAATATTAATGTTGACGTCTCGGATTAACCTGTGCGGCCACATGGTTAAAACCCATGCGGTCGCATGTTTTAACTGATTTTACAGTTCAGGTCCTTCAGCATTCTGGTCCAGTGCAATGCAGTCCTTCAACTTTGATTTAGTGCAATTAGGTCCTCATACTTTGACTTTTATTACATTTCATCCCTTCCATAATTGCACTTCAAGTCCTTCATCTTTTAGACTTTTGCACTTAAGTCCCCAACTTCACAACTTTGTTCACTTTTAGTCATTTTCCTTCTCTTTTTGGTCGTTTCACTTCCATTCAGGGTTTTAACCTACAAAAGTACAAAATACACAATTATGCATAGGAATTAACTCAATTTATCGATAATAAAGTCCCAAAAAGTGCTAAATAAGTGTGTAAAAACATACTCATCAGATGGCAGCTACGTAATTGAATTAGAAGATGATGAGGCTGGGACCACAATACGACTTCTTAAGCAGTTGGCCCCAAAGCCATTGTATCTTTTTTCTGGGACCAATCTCCCTCCCCACCTGCTTAGCTTAGGCTTTTGTACTCTTCTTTTTTAGTCTTTCAATGTAAATGGCTTTGACCCCCATATGTAATGATATTTTAATAAATGAAATCTTCTTTTGTTTACACATGCGTTAATTTCTTGAATTTCGTTTTTATGTTATTGCTTTGTCAATGTATTTCAGCCTTTGTTTAAGACTTGCTCTATTCAAAATTTGTACAAGTGTTAAAAGTTCGTGTACTTTTTGTCTTTTCCACTTTTTTTCCTGAGCATAGAGTTGAATGATTTATCCATGTCGAGGCTTCCTCCATTACTTTTGTCATTAGGAGGCACGTGTTATCCACTTCGGTAAGTAAAAAGGTGGTCCTATTTAGGGTCCATCTCTTTGGTTGAAGTGTCCACGCTTCCCTCCCTGGTGGATGTCACATCGGGTAGAGGCTTCTCCCAAGACCTTTGTCCCTTTTATTGGATTGAACAAACCATACACATTATTTACAAACTTTTCACTAATAGTACCTCTTTAGGTGTTCTGCGTTCCAAGGTTGAGGTCGTGTCTTACCATCCAAATTTTCGATCCTATAGGTTCTAGGTTGACCATCTTCTCTGATATGGTAAGGACCTTTTCAGTTGGGACCAAGAGTTCGTATTCCTAGCCCTTTAGAGGATAGGAATACTCTTCATAATATAAGGTCGTTCACACGAAAGGACTTCTTCTTAACTTTAAAATTGTAGTACCGAGTCATCTTTCTTTGGTAGGTAGCTAACTTCACTTGAGATTCATTTCTCCTTTCATCAAAAAAATCAAGTTCACGCCTCCTCAACTTGTCATTAGATATTTCATTGAATTGTATGCGACGAGGAATGGTAGACCTACTTTGACCGGATTCATAGCCCGTGCTCCATAAGCCATAGAGAAATGAGTTTCTCATGTAGCCATCCTACTAGTGGTTCGTATAACCAATAGGACCTGAGGTAGATCATCCACCCAAGCCCCTTTAGAAGTATCCAGTTTTCTTTTGAGTATATTCTTGATGGTTTTATTAACTGCTTCCACCTACCCATTAGTTTGAGGATGGTGGGGCGTGGAGAAATTGTTCTTGATCTCTAGTTCCTCACATAAATCCATGACCTTCATGTTGTCAAACTTCCATCCATTATTAGATACGATTGAATAGGGGATCCTAAATTTGTAAATAATGTTCTTCTATAAAAATTTGGAAATGTTAGCTTTTGTAATTTTGGCTAGGGATTTGGCTTCCACCCACTTAGTAAAATATTCAATAGCGACGATAGCAAAGCTGGCACTACATTTTCTCTTAGGTAGGAGTCCTATAAGATCAATTATTCACTTAGCATAAGGGCAAGGGCAAAAGATAACACTTAGTTCCAGGGAATGTTGTCTTTGTATTGTCTCGAAGCGCTGACATTTGTCACACCTTCTCACAAACTACTATGCATCATTTTTTAATGTTGGCTAATAGTATCCCAATCTCAACACTTTTTTGTGCTAGAGCCCATCCGATTATGTGATGCCACTAACCCCTTTATAAATTTCTTGGAGCACGTAAGTGGTTTGCTCGCCACCTATGCATCAGAGCAGGGGTAGGGAGAAACCTTACTTATACATCACATCATCCTAAAAAACAAAATGTGCAACTTGTCTTTTGAGCTTGTGTGCCTCCTCTTTGTCAGAGTGTAACATTTGACCCTTGAGAAATGCTATGGTAGGCTACGTCCATGGACGAGTATCTTCGACCACCCATATCACATCTTCACATTTAGAAGTAGAGGGTTTAGAGAGGTATTCTATAGGCACAACAGTAAGCAATTCAGAATCTTTGCTACTTGCTAGCTTTGAAAGAGCATCGGTATGGGCATTTTCTATGCGTGGTCAACTCGAACTTTTCAAAGGATGGAACAGATTCCATTACCAATTTCAGATATGCAGCCATGCTCTTATCCTTGGCCGAAAAAATTACCATTTACCTGGCTTACTACTAACTGGGAGTTATTACTGATAATTAGCCAATTCACTTGTATCTCCGTGGCCAATTCGAAGCCAACTAGAAGGGCTTTGTACTTTGTTGCATTGTTGGTCGCTTTGAATCCAAACCTCATGGCACAATTAAGCTTATATCCTTCTTAGCTGATTAAGACCTCTCCTGCCCCAGACCCTATTTCTCTAGAGAAACCATTAACAAATAGGTTCCAGGTGGGACATTCGGCAGGTACCATGTCCTCCTCCATTTCTAGAATATGGGCGAACTCCACCACAAGATTTGCTAAAGCTTGGCCTTTACCAGTAGCTTTTGTCTTAAACACAATGTCAAACTCACTAAGTTCTATAGCCCACTTCATGATTCTTCCTGGAGCGTTAGGATTCTAGAGCACTTGCTTGAGTAGGAAGTTGGTTAGCACTTGTATGGTATGGGCCTGGAAGTATGACGTCAAATTCCATGAGATAGTCTTCTCCATGTCTGGATAGCAGTCTCTGCTGCCAGAAGTGCTTTACTCACATAATAAACAGGCAGTTGGTGATCACCTTTGTCTCTCACAAGTACTGAACTGATAGTATCGGTGGTAACTGCCAAGTATAGTTGTAGAGGCTCGTCAATTTTAGGCTTGGATAGGATGAGAGCATATACTAAGCGTTTCTTTAGCTTTTGCAAGGCTACTTCGCACTCCCCTGTCCGCTGAAATTTCTTTCCTCCCTTGAGAATCTTAAAGAATGGAAGACACTTATCAGTTACCTTTAAGACAAAGCGGCTCAAGGTTGTTACACGCCCAATGAGACTTTGTACCTCTTCAAGCGGGCAACCTCATTTCGATCAGGACTTTAATCTTTTCAAGATTGGCCTTTATGCCCCTTTGGATAACCATGTAGCCCAAGAGTTTCCCTGAGGCGACTCCGAATGCACACTTAAGGGAGTTCAACTACATCATATACCTTCACAGTATTCAAAAGGATCATCGAGGTACTCCACATGATCCTTTCATTTCAAAATTTTCACCCACATATCATCCACTTATATCATCCACTGTCTTTCCAATGAGGTCTACAAATATTTTATTAACAGGTCTCTGATATGTGGCCTCAACATTTTCAACCCAAGACCTCTATCAATTATGAATGATGAATGCTCTTCATCAACTCAGTAGATTATAGCTTGAATAGGCGTCCATGAAGCTTAGTAGATCATGCCCAGCAGTAGAATCAATAAGATTATCTATTCGTGGAAGTGAAAAATTGTCATTGGGGGCAAACTTGATTGATCCATTTGCCATTATGCTTTTGAAAAAAGACAAGGTTAGACACCTTTAAATAGGTTGATTCTCGAATGAAGCAATTATCGATCAACTTATTCATTGATCCCTCAGGGCCTCATACCTCTCTGGGTTGAGGGCTCTCATTTTTAGACGATGATGTGTAGCTTTAGGGTCAATCTTCAAGTGATGATGGATAACTTTAGGGTTAATGCCAATCATGTCCAAGCAAATATATCCAAATTTTTGCATAAGAAGCATTTCGATTTCCGTTGGTAGATCTTTTCCAACCTACATGAATTTGGAGGGATCAACTGGAAAACTCTCCAACTTTTCCACTAAGGCTGTTTGAGGTTCCAATTCATCAAAATTAGTCACTTCTTCAGGGGCTCTTATTACTTCAGAGACTGTCTCTTCTTCATAAGCGTCCACCATTTCAACGTTTTTCCCTTATTCAAGAATATGCCCCTGTTCAAGGATACGGTTCATGTCAGTATCCACCAAAATTACGTTAACATCCCTAGGTTCTTCCTTCCTAAGGGAGTTTAAACAGCACTCCATTGAATTCATTTGATCGCCTCTAAAAGTGGTAATGCTATTTTCAGTAGGAAACTTCATACACAAGTAGTGAATGGACGTGACAGCCCATAATTCTTTCAATGTTGGTCTTCGTTGTACCCCCATGGTAGGTAGAGCGGTGTCCACTACCAAAAACTCCATAAAATGATGAGCAATCAATGGTGTTGTTCACATCTCCACTACTAGGGTGATATTTCCTGTTGGGATGATGTTGACAACTAGTGAAGTCATACAAAGGAGAGCTAATAGGGGTTAGCTCTTGGTCCATTTCCATTTGGTTAAAGGTTTCTCCAAATATGATGTTGACCGAAATCCCAATGTCCACTAACATTCTTTTGAGGTCATTTCGTGCAACAACGACTCTTACTACCAAGGCATCACAATTGGATAATGTAGGTCAGTCACATCGTCTTGTGTGAAAGAAATGGGTTGAACCCCTCTCCCAATTAAGGATCGACTGTTGTTGACTATGAAGCTTGTCATTGCAGGATCACTAGCCTCTCTTGCATAGTTCATTTCGACATTCTTGGTTCTCCCTATCATATGGGCCTCCAAAAATCGTGTCAATCTCTCAAATGGGTTCACGTCCAGTGTTAGCTAGAGGGCTCCTCCTTTATCTTTGACTTTTCCTAGGCCTTCTCCCATTATTTTCTCGCCTCCGAGGAGCGTCATTTGAAACGGGATGTCTGGTGTCAACTCTCCTATGCTGTCAATCTTGCCTAGGAGGTGTATCCCTTCGTGGGCTTCTGATCATTCTTTGATTGCTAGGTTGTGCATGTAAGATAATATCCTTAAATTTAGTTGTATTATGGCTATAAGAGTTAAGGTAAGAGCAATAGAGGGATGTCTCATCCCTATTCCTAGGTTCAAAACATCGCCCTCGATCCTTTTTCCTCTAAGTAAACTGTTGGCTGGACCTTTCATGGTGTGCTTCAACACTGGAGTTGACTTTCTCATAAGCTAAAGTTGGCACTGCATTCAACATTATTGCAACCAGTGCATGTCCTAGGTTGAGGGTGGCTAACTGTCCGACTTAGTGTTCTATCAAATTAGAGGTGCGACCTCTCCCTCATTGCCACTGAGGAGGTGAAACTCCCCGATTAGCTTTGTTACAACGATCATTCAATTCTTCATTGATAATCTCGCACATTATCATCTCTAATAGGGTGTCATAACTAGTGGGATTCTTATTTTGCACGTCTCTCCAAAAGAGAGGCTGATAGTGTCTCCCTATCGATAACTTGCACGCAATAGGTCATTTCATCAGTGAAACAGGATAAGAAGCTTTTCAATGACTCTCATTATTGCTGTCTCATGTCTTAGCGGCGCTGTATCGGCCCTTTTTCTTCTTTGCTAGTTGTGAAGCGCTTAAAGAAAGTCTTCTTAAAATCTGGCCAACTTCTGATACTTCCTTCAGAAAGTCTAGTGTACCACACTTCAACTGCCCCATTTAGAGTTAAGTGGAAGGCTTTGCATTTCACAGCAGGAATGGAACCTCTTGGGCTCATATGAGTTTTAAAATAGTTGAGGTACTTCACAAGATTGCCTTTTCCATCATATTTTGTAATTTGAGGAAACACGAGTGGCTTGGACCTAATTTCCTAGGAGAATGGCGTCATCATCATCATCGAGGTCGCAAAGCCATTGTGGTTCATCAGAATCTTCATCCCTCTAATGTGATGTCCCCGAGGTGGTTAAGACGATCCTGCTTGATTTCTAGCATATTCTGCCCTCCTCTGATGCCTATTCCTAGGTGGAGGATTCTGAGTCAGGTTGCCATAAATAGGTTCATTTTGTCTTTCAAACTGAGGTGGTCCGTGCTACATATTTCTAGGTACAAAAAAAGGTTGAGCATGCTTATTTCTAGGCCTTTCGAGCCTTAACCTGTCGAATACGCTTATGGAACTCTGGAGCATGTTTTTCGATTTTTAATTTGGAGGAAAGTTGAATTGAACCTTATTAGGTCAATCAGTGGCATAGTTGGTGAATATATCAACCTCAACTTTCCTCTCTTATGGGGCTTATTCCCTGGTGCAATGTTAATAGTCTATCATTTGGTTTTAAACACTCTTTTCAACATGATAATAATTCCCTTGCGGAAGGTCGTGAAAAACAGCATTTACTTGAGCTGTATATGGGGATATTGGGTATCTTCCCTGATTTTGCATACTCCTAAGCAGCTCTTACATGATGATATTCTGCTGGGTAATATCCCTCATGTTTGTGGCCATTGTGACCACCACTCTGTTGTGACTAGCAACTATTCTGGACCCACCTCTTGATCCATCTCATCGATATTGCTGATAAAATCGATGGCGAGTTGCTGGAGCAGCATGTTAAGGTTTCCCTTCTTCCGGGTGTTCCCTATCTCTCCGATGCGGTGACTCTTCATTGTCAAAACTCATGGTAGCATTTTCTTCAAAAGCAACTTGGTTTTTCCTTTACAAATGGTCTTCCTTTTTCAAGGAATATACTGGAACCTAACAAATGGCTCTTCTTGGAGTATTTGATAATTATTTCTTTAAGAACAACCCATTTTCTTCAACGGCAAGAAACTCCTAAAATGTATTTCCCTACTAGCTTTTTTCCACGGGTTCTTCGTGGTTGAATGTGTGATTTTTCACAGATGGTGTCAATCCGTTTAGTATATATATCCACACAAGAAAATTTCAACATATTTTTACTGGAGATTCGGATGGAAAATGTGACATTTATGGACGTGGAAGATATTTTACGATGCGAGACAAAAATATTCAAGCACCGAAAATATGATCAAAGATGATTGCATATAAACAAAACAATCATAAACAACTCAACCAAAGTAAAAACAAACTAAACTCAAGCAAATAAACGTGGAATAAGCGAGAAAGGAGACTGAATGTGGTTTCAAGTGTAAAGAGTTGCATTAGAAACAAATGATGCAAGAGTTGATTATTTATAGAGTTCTGGTCGATGTGGTTGGCGTTGGATAAAAAACACATTGCCTCATCTCTTAGGCCGAACTCTCGCATCACTCAGTCTGTTACACAATTAATACATTAACAACGGGTTAGCCACCCTATACCCTAAGCTGACAATCCTGATATTCATTATTACAAATGTTACATCAATAATTCCTAAAGATTGCCTGCAGATCCTCTAAAAGATAACAAGGACTTCAGCCAAAGGGAACTTCGGATGGAGCGAGGGCTTCAACCAAATGGAGCTTCAGCCAAAAGTGTGAAGAACTTCGGGACAGAGAGCATCAGTTTCTTCTTTGACTTCTTTTTCTGACCAATTGGGTCTTTGTTGACTTAGTTAGATTTGACTCACATCTCCACGTAGACTATGACATGGTCTTAAATTGGAGTCTCGGTGGCGAGACATAATAGACACAATACCACCAACTAAAATATTTTTCGGTATGCCAATGCCTACTTATTGTGCTCCTCCAATAAATAATAAAAAAAAAAAAAAAATCCAAATAAACAATCATTGAATTGTCTTGAGGCCATGGCTTAAGTTAAGTGGCTGCAAGAGAGAAGACTTACTAAGTTATTGATATGGATTCGAATCTTCTTTTGGAGGTTAAGGATAATGACATCAACGAACCGAGCTGAACTAAGGTTAAGTAAAATTCATATGATTTTCTTAAAAAAAAATTAAACTTTATTATTTTTTGTGTTTGAAATCTTTTTTCGTAGTTAAATTAGATACCATATATCTGAGTTCCCGTTCCACCATTGTGAGCACGTCATGTGCAATATGCTGTGACCATATATTCAAATACCGCTAGAAGATCGACATCTAATAATAGTACATTAACAAGGTTGTTTACATTAATAAAAAAAGTCATTCTTGTCTATTCAAATTTTGAAATATGAGTATCTTGCTCTTTTTAAAGTCAAAATGGAAAGCACATTTTTTGACCAAGTGGTTTGAATTATTGAAGTCTTTTAGGCAACCTGCCTACTTAATCCCCCATTTGTAATTTTTTGACGAATAAAGCTAGATGAGCAGGGTCACACTCAACAAGCAAAGCTTTTTTTTTTGACTAAGTTGGTCTTTTTATACCACGTATGTATATATTGTGTTCAACGGTTGATTTTTGGTGTCTTTAAATTTTACTATCATCCTACCGATTTGAAAAGGTCAAAATTGAACTCAAGTCCTTGATGATGCTTATAATATATAATTGAAGAATATGCTTACTATATTTATCATGTTGTCTTAATGGATCATAATGCCAAAAAATAACCTTCAAACAAGATATTTGAATGGTGAGAAGTAATTAAAATTTTAATCTTTTCATTTAAAATGGATCCCATTCTTTGAAATCTTATCTTATCGCGCTTCTCACTTGCAAATAGATTTGTTTTTCTTCAATTGTCTAACATATGAACATTTTAATTTTTTTTAATAAATGAGTGCACCGCGATTTGAGTACAAATCTTTTGATTGAATTTAATATCACAACAATAATTTTATTTAGACGTTTAAACTGAAAGTAATGATTACATGTATTAATTAAATCTTGCATTTAAGATAAAGAACCCAATACCTAGCATAAGTCATTTCGAATTTAATTAATTTGATATTGAAATGTTCCCATGATACGAAAAAATTGCACATGTCACTGTTTTATTTTCTATTTTTCCTTTTAAATATCTTTTGATTACTAGAAGTCGCGTAGGCAGTGGTGTAAAGCGAGATGCTGGGAATCGAGACAGATGTTGTCAAGAAGTAGTACCCATGGATTCCTGTGTGTCCTAGTTAAATTCCTGCCAAAGCAAAACATTGTATGCCAGTTGTCAAACACTTGAACATCCCATTTTTTTTTCTTTTTTGGAACATCCCACTTGAACATCCCATTTTGAAAATAAATAAATAAATAAATTGGCATACACACTCGTGTGTTTTGAGCGAACACGTATCTGTGTGTCCGAGAGCCACGCGTCCAAACTAGTGAACATAAGCCAAGCGTCATGTTTATATATGCACACACATACACACACATTCTTAATTAGTCAACCTAAAGTCGTGTATAGCTAGTGATAAACTCCACTGACCCAAAACAAAGATTTTGTCAAAATTAGGTACCAATTTGTAAAAACCCGTAAATGTTTGACTTTGGGTCATTAACTTATCTATATATATTTTTATATAATGAATAAATGTCAATGTTTAGTATATATTTTATATTTTGGGTTGTGTTGTGTTGGGGTACATAATTTTTTGCATGTGAGTGTGTGGACACCATTATGTACACAAAATTATATACAAATAGATTTATTCTATTTAATAAGCACTAATTTGAGAGGGTGACCTAAATCACTACACATTCAATTTGCGAACCCTTTTTCACATGCACATTTCCAGTTGCAAAGATAAATATTTGCAATCGCTACACCTTCAACATTACTAAAAAGAGTAGACGAAGTCATTCTTTTCAATTAGATAAAATAAATTACATGATTTCCTAGATGATGATTCGTTAAGTCCCTGTTTAGTGAGGATTAAAATATATTTTTTAGTAAATTATGATAAAAAGTTGATGAAATATGTGATTGAAAAATTGTCAGTCCTATGAAATACGTGATTAAAATTAATTGTTGATATTGACTTACTCATTTGAATTTTTAGGCTCTACTTGAAGTTTAATTATAAATTTTTAATAGATAAATCTTATGAAAACGAGTAATTCAAACTTTTATATATTATTAATTGGTTTTTCATATTTAATTAGAGATTATTCTACATGAATGACGTTGATAACTAGTTGGTAGTCACGTGACGTCTCACTGTGGAAACTATATAAATGGAGAGAAGCACAAATGGTGTCACATATATGCATGTCAATTATGCATCCTGTGTGCATGCCTCCACTTCCTCACTTACTGTAAACAAACTAATTACTATATACTTTGTCTTTTTTGTGTTTAAGATAGAGAAATGGGAAGAGGACGTGCTCCTTGCTGTGATAAGAGTAAGGTGAACAAAGGACCTTGGACTACTGCTGAAGATTTGCGACTTATCACTTTCATTCACTACCACGGCCATCAAAACTGGCGTGCTCTCCCCAAACAAGCCGGTAATTAACCTCTCTTTCTAGCTTCTATATACAAAGTTACGGTGATCATACACCAAAATCGACTCAATTTTCTGTTATTATATGGTTCTGAATTTTCTTATTATATATAAATGCAAGTAATGGTTTAATTTGTCACGCTCAAAATTCAAGGGAACTGAACAGTTCATTTCTTAATTGCATGCTTTTGTATGGAACTTTTTAATTGATGACAAGGGTTCAAACTTTAGAAGTGAGTACACGTGTAAAAGAAGAAAAAAATCTCCATCTACTAAATTCATCAAGTTGTTCTTAATTTTCAGGACTATTACGATGTGGGAAGAGTTGCCGATTGAGGTGGATTAATTATCTAAGACCAGATGTAAAAAGGGGTAACTTCACACCTCAAGAAGAGGAAACCATAATAAACCTGCACAATTTGCTGGGAAACAAGTAAGACTTGATATTTTTTTACCCTTTTGTCGATATTAATAAAAAATTATCTAACAAATAACTGTATACTAAACAGGTGGTCAAAGATTGCATCTCATTTTCCAGGAAGAACTGACAATGAGATAAAAAATGTGTGGAATACACACTTGAAGAAAAGATTATTAAATAAGAAAAATGCGGGTTTTACTCGAGACAAGGATTCTTGTACATCGAGTTCAATTACATCATGTGGAATTGGGGAGAAAGGGATTCAGAAATCTATATTCAAGAAACCTAATCAGAATAAACAAGTGCTTCTGAAAGAAACATCAACACGTCGTGGGCTAAGTGTCGAGCCAAAAGAGTCAGCTCATTTTGATTCTCCAACTTCTTCTTCATATGCATCAAATTTCTCTAACATTAGTCAGCTCGATGATTTTTCGAGGTCGGATGAAGCAGTGGGATCACGTTTCAACTTCACTGGACCTAAACAAGTTGATGATGACATGTCCCTGGAGATTAACCCTAACAGTTTATCAGATGAAAAGACTGAAATCCCCTTGGACTCTGATGTTGACTTTTGGAGCATGTTAGATGCCTTGGATCCATTGCAGTTCTCCACTGAATCTCAATCAAATGATCAGTATCAGGATTCCAATCTTGTAGAGAATTCTGAATGCGAAGTTGAGTGCAGGAAGTGGTTAAGAAATTTGGAAAATGAACTTGGACTTGCTGGAGAAAATATTGGTGAACATCCACAAAACAATGCTGACCAAGAGAGAGTTTTGGAGAGTGCCTTGGATTATTTTCCAATATGGCCTCCTTCACCAGAAAATTTTGGTATCTAAAGTCAAGAAAAAATAAAATCACATCATTCTAGATAGATTCTTAGAACATGTGATAAAAGTTGTTTAAGTTATTAAACTTCTTTACCACTTACAGTTAGTCTTTTCATATGTACACAGTTCAAATAGATATTTCCATGCACCTATATCTCATAATTTTAGAGTCGTCATCATTGGCATCATTCCTCGTCACTCTGTTTGATTCATTACTAGTTAATTACAAATAAATTTTATTTTTGTCATTTGAGAAACAATATCGACATATCTTGGAGTCGTCATCATTGGCATCATTCCTCGTCACTCTGTTTGATTCATTACTAGTTACAAATAAATTTTCTTTTTGTCATTTGAAAAACAGTATCCACATATCTTCTACATTATCCATATGTTGACTTCACAAATTTAGTGTGGGTAGGTGACATTCCCCACTAGCAAATGCTTGAATTTTGCAGCATAAGTCTCTGCATTATGTCCCCACATGAGAGAATAAGAGCAAAAATCCTCAAGAAAGCACAAATTTATGATTATCAAACTCTTGAAGTAGAAATGATACTTTATGTACTTGAAATATTATATGGATTATCTAATTATCTTGAAGGAAAAAAAACAGCAGAAAATTTCAGCTTCCTATTGTACTGTGCCATTCAATTTCCCTATTGAACATGACATAAGAGTGTTACAAAATTAGCCTTTGATGGGAATGAAGTAAATAAATCATCAATATCAACAAAATATGTCTGGTGTATTGAATTAGACCGTACTCAATAAGATTAAAGACAAAGTAGTATTGTAATCCAATATTGTGTTTCAAATGTAGACTCAAAAGCTGAGCCATTACAGACAAGTGGGGGCAAGGGGACCTTTTTCTTATTTGTTGGGGTTGAACCATTACAATCATTTTCCACTGCAAAATTTTGAGCTGTGATCTAGGGTTTAGCTGGTATAAGAGAAATTTTGAATTTACACAGTGATATGGCTACAGAATATCTTCAATGCGGTAGTACTGTTCTTTAATTTTACTTTTAATGATTTATATTGGTTAGAGTGTTTTTCTTTTTATAAAACGAAAAAAGAATTGCTTTGCTATTTTACTTTTAAGCCCTATTTGATTGGATGTCATTTCCATGGAAATGAAAATCATTTTCCAACTTCTTACAATTATTATTGTTTGATGCTTCAAATTGTTTAGGCAAAAAAATTTCCAGCGCCCATTTTTTCACAAATCATTGAAAACATTTTCCCACCTGAAAAAAGTTATTTCAGATTTTTTTTTTTTTTTTTTTTTTTTTTTTTTTTTTTTTTTTTTTTTTTTTACAATTGGAACAAATTTTAGACCCAATGGTAAAAAAATTTATCTATTTAATTCACAATTTGCATGAAAAATAAAGTCAAACGAATGATATTTAATATGATTATTTTTTTTTATTTTTTTTGCGGGCAACTGGAACAAATTCTAAATCTAACGATAAAAAAAATTATCCCTTTAATTCACAATTTACATGAAAACAAAGGCAAACGAATAGTATTCGGTATGATATTTTTATTTTTTTTTATTGACAATTGAAACAAATTCTAGACCCAATAATAGAAGAAAAAAATTATCACTTCAATGGACAATTTTCATAATAAAAAAAAAGTCAAATGAATATCAAAAGATTTAAAATTTTCGGATGGAAAACTATATCAATCAAACACAATTAATCGATAATTCTCGATAAAAACAAATTTTAATCAATTCAATTTCCTGTAATTTTATTTTTTTTTTTACCAAAATTTCACATTTGCAATCAAACGACTTTTAATAATTTATCTTGGTTAGAGTATTTTACTTTATTGACAAGCAACCTATACGTAGGTCAAACTTGATTTATATATAATATTTCCTAGTGCGGTCACTAAGTCTTGGTAGGAGACGATGGATTGATCTCTTAAGTCTCAATCGGTAAAGATGGATCCAAAACCATTGGAAAGCACGCATTTATTGACTACGTTCTAAAAAGCGTAATGCATGAAGGACAAGTTATCTGCTAAGCGAGCTTAAACAAGACATATGCATAAAAAACGTTAAAAAGCATTTTCTTATTTTAATACTATTCTAATTTTTAATCCATCAAAAAATTATTGAATAATTTTCTTGTAGTCAAAGCTTTTATTCAATAAATATTACCTCGAGGAATTATTTTTTAATCCAATTTCACTTTGAACCTGAACTTTTAGAAATATTAACCTTTCATCCCACAAAAAGTTTCATAGAAATCAGAACTATCAACATTTTAAGACGTATTACTACTCAGGTAAGGAACAACTACAAAATTTCCCTTAGCGCGACCTATACTTGGCTTATAATAACAAAAAATTTTGTTGCACATTACCATTTATATAATTTTTTATAGATTGAGGAGATATCAAAAAGAAAGTGAGAAATTTTTTTTATTTAGTTGATGGAATTTTGATCCAATCAAATCTCGTCACATCATTTATTGCAAAAAAATTCGTAAATTGTGATGTATATAATACAATTGTTACAATATTACCCAAAATCCAAGACTCGAGATTTCATGCAATAAACGATAACAATGCATTTGCTTTGTTATTTGCAGTTTTCAGTTATGCAAAACACCTAAATCTTGTTTGGCCTGTTATTTCAAAAAATGCATTTTCAAAAATGAGGTTAAACTTATAACATAAAGCTTAAAATGCATATTTGACGTTTTGAGTATTTTTAATAAAAATTCTAAAAACACTTGAAGCATGGAAAATAAACGTTTAAATGAAATTTTGAAAAGAAAAATTCTAAAATTTCAAAAAAATATTAATTTCTAAAATAATAAATTTTAAAAAAAATTAAAAATTTTAAAATATAGAATATAAGTTCCAAAAAAATTCTAAAAAATTAAAAAATAAAAATTTTAGAAAAATAAAAATAGTTCTTAGTGATTATTTATATAAAAATTCTGTAAAAAAAATAAATGAACACAAATAAAAATATTCACAATCCACATCATTTTTGTTATTATTTTGTATATTTTGTCAAATTAATATATTATTTATTTATATTTTACTTTTATAGCAAAAAAATATTGTAAGATTAACTAACTTTAAAATGTATATATTACTTGATATTATATTAACATATAAATTTGGTCTATTTTACTGAATAATCAAATTTTATGAAATAAAATATCATAAAACAAATTTTTAAAATTTCAAATCAAATGTGAGTTCTTATTTTCAATTTTGAAAAGTTGTTTTTCAAAATGATAAGCGAAACACGTTTTTACCAACCTTAATATAAACCCTTAAAACAGAAAATTGAAAATAAACTCATAATTCAAAACTCAAAATTGAAATACAAATCATACAAGTCCTAATATTTTCACAATAATATACCGTTACACTCTCATCTGCTGTATTCTCGAATTGGGTGAAATAATTGACCGATAATTTAGGAATTTGGATTTATTTAGGGTAATGTTGGACTCAGATTGTGAAAGGTAACTCTGAACATTACCCAAAGTCCAGAGAAGTGGAAAATTATTATCTAGAATTGATTTGGGATTTTGGGTCACCACATTGATGCCAATGATTTATTATTCACATATTTTTCATTTTTTTTCTCTGGCAACAAGTAGTGATGGGACTTACTTTCTCTTTAAAGTCAAGGAAGGATTGGGTGAAATGTATACGTTAAGATGCATTGAAATGGATCTGGTTATTTGAGTTCTGGATGATCCACTTTGTTATAAAATCGAATCGAACCGATTCGATTCAGTTCAATTCACGAGTTTATTCACCATAATGAATGGAATGTATCGAGTTTGGTCGTCTAGTCAACAAGACCAACTTTGATGTGGGATGGATGCATGTTTCTTTTGGCGTCATTAAAGTATTAGATTTGCATCCTATGGTATATTTGAGGGTTGTTTCGTGCAAATTTCAGCATTCTATAGCTGTGTTGCGCAAAGTTTACCATTTTCAGGGTTTTGTTGCACAAAGTTTGTCATATCCAGGGTTGTGTTGCCAAAATTTCATATTTTCAAGGTTGATATCTACAAACTCTTATTAACATTTTTTTTTTCACACAAATATTTGACCAAAAAAAAAACCTGCAATTCTTCTTCTTCTCCACTACACATGAAAAAATAGTATTAATATAGGAAAAACCTGAAAATTGGAATTGGAAGTCCATATGACAAAACAACATTTCCTCACACATCACTACATGGGAAACCAAATACATTAGAGCAATACAAATGGAAACAACATTCACTAACGTCCACGACCCAAAATAACAGCAAAACTAAACTAAAAAAAATGGTATTGCCTTTCTAATTTTAGCTCTCGAGTGAATTTAACATCTAAACTAAAAAAAATGGACGATGAAAGTATACCACAAGATTTGAAACTTTCAAGGAGGTTTTGTACCAAAATAAATGGATAAAAAGTGTTCTACAATGGAGAAAAAAGTCGAATGGTATTGTGCCTAGAAAAATGCTTCTTATACATACCAAAATAAATGGATAAAAAGTGTTCTACTATGGAGAAAAAGGTCGGATGGTATTGTGCTTAGAAAAATGATTCTTATACATAATTATTTATATAATATATTTTACATAATGATGATGTGTCAAATGGGATTGTGCCTAGAGAAATGCTTCTTGTGCCCATTACCCAATGAATCACGTTATTTGTAGAAATTAGGTTGACAAATTTCGTTTACAAAATATGTGTTGACAACATCCAGACCAGACATCCAAAAATAGTGTTTGAAATTAATGACCTAAATTTTGTCAATACTTAATTTATAAACTAACTTTGTACAAATAGATTAATTCGTTACCCAAGTCAACAATCTTTTATACTATTTCCCTCTCTCCAATTTTTTGGATTTTCTTATTATTTTCGCTACTAAAGAACGAAGAAAACAACCTGGCTGCCTACTGCAAGAAAAAGCTTTCGACTTTCAGATTAGAATCCCCATTTAAATTCTCAACCTCTGCTTTATCAGATATCTCACTTACCCAATGCAGAAAAGAACCCGTGAAGAATACAATTCAATGCATTGCAACCCACCCAGACCCGGAAATTTCTGGGTTTCTGCAAAAGGGCTTTTCACGGGTTACCAAAGAAGTTGTTGGAAGAGCACTGCATGCAGTATGCGTAAAGGGTGGTACTTATTTAAGCATATTTCACACCAACACGTTGATAAATATGTACTCCAAGTTCGGGGATATCGATGCTGCTAAGAATGTGTTTGATGAAATGCTCGAGAGAAATGAAGCTTCTTGGAATAACATTATTTCTGGGTATGTCAATATGGGGTTGTATGTAGATGCTACTCGATTGTTTATATATATGTGGGATCGAGGAATTGAGTTAAATGGGTATGTTACTGCTAGCTTATTGACTGCTTTTAGTCGGTCAGAAAGCATGGTTCTTGAAGGACTTCAGATCCATGGTTTGGTGTTCAAGAACGGTTTGTTATATGATGTTTTTGTGGGTACTTCTCTTCTGCATTTTTACGGCATGTATGGGTTTATTTCTAGTGCTAGAACTGTTTTTGATGAGATGCCTCATAGAAACGTGGTTTCTTGGACTTCATTGATGGTCGATTATTCAGATGTTGGAGATTTCAATGAGGTTGTTAAATTATATCAAAGGATGAGATGTGAAGGTATTAGTTGTAATCAGAATACATTTACTACAGTTATTAGTTCTTGTGGGGCTCTTGATGATGAATTTTTGGGTCATCAATTGCTCGGACATGTTATAAAGTCAGGGATTGAGAGGAATGTTTCTGTAGCAAATTCTATTATATCGATGCTTGGTAATTTCAGCAGCGTGGAAAATGCCTGTTATGTATTTAATCACATGGATGAACGTGACATTATATCATGGAACTCTGTGATTACCGTTTTTGCCGATAACTGGCTCTGTAATGAGTCACTTAGATTCTTTCATTTGATGCGTCTTGATCATGGTGAGATTAATGCAACTACACTTTCAGCAGTGTTGGTAGTCTGTGGTTCTGTGGATTACTTGAAATGGGGTAGAGGAATTCACAGTTTAGTAGTGAAATTGGGATTGGATTCTAATGTCTGCATATCAAACACTCTTCTTACTATGTATTTTCAGGGTGGAAGATATAAAGATGCCGAAAAGTTGTTTCACATAATGGCAGAGAAGGATTTGATCTCGTGGAATTCGATGATGACTGGCTATGTTTTGGAAGGGAAATGCTTAGATGCCTTGAAAGTGTTGAGTGAACTGCGCCACATGGGGAAAATGATGAACTTCGTGAGCTTTGCAAGTGTACTGGCTGCTTGCTCTAATGCTGAATTTCTTGTTGAAGGCAGGATTATACATTCACTTGTAACCATATCTGGGTTTCATCAGAATCTGGTAGTTGGAAATGCTCTAGTTACCATGTATGGAAGATGTGGCATGATGCAGGAAGCCAGAAAGGTATTTCAGATGATGCCTGAGAAAGAATTGGTTACATGGAATGCACTGATTGGTGGATATGCAGAGAACCAGGAATGTGACGAGGCATTGGAAACTTTTAAATTGTTGCGACAAAAAGGCGAATCTCCAAACTACATTACCCTGATAAATGTTCTTGGATCTTTTTCAGATCCAGGCAACCTATTGAAGTGTGGAATGCCTTTGCATGCTCATATTATACAGACTGGATTTGAAACAGATGAATATGTAAAAAACTCCCTTATCACAATGTATGCCGATTGTGGTGATCTTGATTCTAGTAACCTTATGTTTTATGGATTACTTAATAAAACACCTGTAACTTGGAATGCCATGGTTGCTGCAAATGCTCAGCATGGCCAATGGGAGGAGGCTTTAAAACTTCTCCTTGAGATGCAGAGAACTAAGGTCAATTTCGATCAATTCAGTCTTTCTGCAGGCCTTGCTGCTTCAGCAAATTTGGGTATCTTGGAGGATGGCGAGCACCTTCATAGTTTGGCTATTAAACTTGGATTTGACGGTTATCACTATGTGAAAAATGCTACAATGGACATGTATGGGAAGTGTGGAGAAATGAATGATCTGCTAAAAATGCTTCCAGAACCAAAAAGGCGATCAAGATTATCATGGAACATATTATTATCATCTTTCGCCAGGCATGGATACTTCCATAGGGCAAGGGAAATTTTTCATGAAATGCTGGAGCAGGGGGTGAAACCCGACCATGTCACTTTCGTCTCACTTCTTTCTGCATGTAGTCATGGGGGTTTAGTAGATGAAGGTCTTGCATATTTTGCTTCAATGACCACTGAGTTCGGAGTCCCAGCTGCTACAGAGCACTGTGTCTGCATAGTTGATCTTCTTGGACGATCTGGAAGACTTGCTGAGGCTGGAACATTTATCAAAGAAATGCCCGTTCCACCAAATGACTTTGTCTGGCGAAGTTTATTGGCAGCATGTAAAACCCATGGTCATTTGGAACTGGGAAAGAAGGCTGCTGAAAATATTCTTAAAACAAACCCCTCAGATGACTCTGCTTATGTCCTGTATTCAAACGTCTGTGCAACATCCGGAAGATGGCAAGATGCACAGAGAATTAGGGTCAAAATGGAATCCGATAATGTGAAAAAGAAGCCTGCCTACAGTTGGCTCAATGTAAGAAATAAATTAAGTACCTTCGGGGTAGGAGATCAGTCCCACCCAGAATACGAGCGGATACATATTAAATTGATGGAGCTGAGGAAAAAGATCAAAGAAGCAGGTTATATCCCGGATACAAGCTATGCATTGCATGACACAGATGAAGAACAAAAAGAGGATAACTTATGGAACCACAGTGAGAGGCTTGCTCTTGCTTATGGTTTGATCTCTACACCAGAAGATTCAACTCTCCGAATTTTCAAGAATCTTCGTGTTTGTGGTGATTGCCATTCAGTTTACAAGTTCGTAAGCAACATAGTCCATAGGGGGTAATCATATTAAGGGATCCTTACCGGTTTCACCATTTTAGCCGTGGGAAGTGTTCTTGTGGTGACTATTGGTAGCTTGCTAAGCCTTGTAGGGCGTCAACGAGCTTTGATGATAGCTTTTTACAGTTTGAATGAGGCTCGTTTAGCAGAATGACTTGCAATGACATCAGTGGCACCCAAATTTACTCCTTTGACATGAAAAAATGTTGACTTAAATTCATTTATGAGCCCTCTGGGCAGTTCATTCCTCGGTGCGGATGTTAAATTCTGTTGCTTTTGGAAGCCTTTCATAGTAATCACTTGCCAGTTCAATTTAGAAACAATGCGAAACTGATCAAATTTGTTTGCTATCTTACGTTAATTTTTTATTCTGATTATTAATTTGGTAGAAAGTTCCAAAATTGGGTGGAAAAAAATATTGAACGAAAAAGGTAAAAGTAAGAGGAATGCTCTCGTTGAGAGTCGAACTCAAGACCTCCCGCTTACTAAACGGGTGCTCTAACCAACTGAGCTACGAGAGCTGTTTGTGAAAGTCACTTATATATGATTATTTAACGATTTCTTTATTCTACCTACACATGGTAATAGGTGCTGACTAATCCATTAATTTTCGTTTTCAGTAAAAAATATATATTGACAATCTTTAAGCACGGATTAAGTGTTGATTGAAAATAAGTTAATATTCTATACTTAACTTGGGTTCTTATAATTAAATAGAGATTTTTTATTTAGTTGTAATTAAAATTATAGTAGTTCTAAAGCGTAATTTGAATAGAACTTTGGAACACTAATGAGAAAAGGAAAAAAGGCAGGGCATGACAAAAAAATTGCATCTTCCTTGGACCTTTACTTAATAGTTTATGATGAAGTAAAAAGGCAGGGCATGAAATAAAATAAAACAATGCTACATGCACATAACTTTTTACCTATCACTCACAATAGGGGGCAAAAACCACATTTAAAAATTTTTATATTCATGCGAGGGTCACAGTGAGAGAGGGGACTTTCGATACCCCCAATTCGATACAAATAAAAATTGCATCTTCTAATGTATTTGCTTTATGTTTTTAAATTTTGATTTGTAAATCATATTGTTTAAGCCTTTCAAATTTGAAGCTATAAATAGAGAAGACCAATCACTCCTAGCTATTTATCCTAGTAATGTATTTCTTTATAATTTCCTTGAAAGCCAAATGTTCTTTAAAGAATGGGTTAAATGAACAAGGAAAAACTAAAAATTCTGTCGTGGCGGCACGCGTACGTTCTTGAAATGTATGGTAAAAGGGAAAAGATCAAGAGAGAAACCACAATATGATACCAATAAGCAATTCCCACAAGTATTGAACAAAGATTAACCATTATGCTGCTTCCAATCAGAGAGAAGACTGTAACACCATTTAGAACAAGATCTAACAAATAGCAAGCTCAAATCGTCATACAAAAGTCGACCACTGGATTTTAACAAGAGAAGAACTTGAGCTAGGGTTCATAACACTATTCCACTTCCTGCAAGTAATCATCGATTTCGGCAGGAGTCAAAACTCTGCAACAAGAGAGGCAACCACCATTATCGATCATCCATCAACCATCAGTTAGAACTTAAGTTCAACAACTCAGTAAAGAAGACACTTGCCTGAATACTTTGTCACGGCTGATTATGCCAATCTCAATGTTTTTGCCAGAAATCTGTCCTTCAAATCTGAGACGGTGGGAATAAAGAGTCATCATCACCAATTTAATTAGTAAAATAAAATTACAAAATTTCCTGTGTGTAAGTCTTGGGGGGGGGGGGATGGGGATGGGGATGGGGATGGGGATGGGGATGGGGAGGGAGAGTGGGGTGGGAATCATAATCAAGAACACGGGTGGTGGCGCACCACGTGAAGAACCAACGAGAGTGGAAAATCCCCCCAAAAAAAAATGAAAATCAACTTAGAATATAATTTGAAAGCTCTTTTTGGCTTATTATATTTTTAGTGTAAGGCAAGCTTTTAGTGCCAACTAAATTCAGTTTCTCTCAATGAAAACAGAAGACAGGGAGTAGATGCATCCAACCTGTGACACCTTCCCCATCAAAAAGAAAAAATTCAAGGTCAAAACAGTTTCCAAAAAAAAGATTGGAAAATTCGGATTCTTACCCCTCCTTCAGTGTCAATATTGCCGTGTGCACAGCATCATCAAGCTCCATATCATCAGTGTACCTGCAACAAGTATCCCAACAAATCCCAATCAACAAAAACAGTTCTAGAAATCAATGGTGGTTGAACTTGGATAATCAATGCACTAGCAAAAGTCATGAGGTCATATGTAGCATTAACTTTTGTTACTTGTAGACTTTCCCCTTTTGGAGTCAGATAGCAGTATATGGGTTGGTTGAACAAATCATAGACCATGTTCATCAAAACAGAAATGGACGAGTTTTGCAGACTGTTTTTTATTTAAACATTGCCATTTATATCTTCCAAGCAGAGGGATCTATCCTCAGATTCATTAAGCAGATTCTTCAAACAAATTAATATTGTCTACAATCTTAAACAACTTGAGTAAATTCAAAATAATAAACTTCCGTACAGAAGACGGTTAGCCCATAGCCGAGATTGACTAGTTCTAGGGAACAAAAAAAACAAACAGTAGACATAATCTACAGCTCACAATGGCACAAAGAGATTAATATTATCCTGTCTGTAGCAAATGTTAAATCTGTACAGACATAAGGGAAGGGAAGGCAATGGTTGAACCCCTAGCAAATCAAATATGAAGAAACAAAAAAACAACCCACCTCTTTTCCAGAAAAGTCTTTGCATTCGACACATTCTTCCCCATGGCTGATGCTTTCCAAGAGAAGTATGAACCTGATGGATCCACCTGCAGAACGAACATGTAATTAAGAAATAAAAGTTACGGAAAAGATAGAAAATGATTTGATTACAAGCTTAACATTCAGCCAACAAAACAATACAAAGTTTTGCAAAGGTGTAAAAAAACCAGCTCATCCTAAGACACATTTAGATTTGCGTAGATAAAGTTCAAAGTGGCTACTGTTGCTTGGTTTCGGTCCATTAATTTCAGTTCTTTAATATAAGTTTCAACATGCATGAAACAGAACAACAATTAAAAGGTAATTTGAGAAGTAATTCGTGCCAAAATGCAGAACATGATATCTGCAATAGTTTATAAAGAAACACAGTGTTCAAAAAATTGTTTGAGGCACTCGTAATTTGAGAAGTAATTTATGCCAAAATGCAGAACACGCGATCTGCGATAGAACATAAAGAAATTTGAAATAAATTGCTTCATTTTACGTAAGGAAAAAGGAATAGGAAATACAAAGATGATAACAAAAAGAAATGACTTGACATACCTGATATAGTTGTGGACCCTTGTCATCAAAACCAGCAACCAAGAGAGAGACGCCAAATGGCCTTACACCACTAAAAGAAAAAGCCATTGAATTGAATCAGAAAAGCAATACAAGCGTGCCTGATATAATAACAAGAAAAAATATATTGAACAATCCTTCCAAAAGTCCATGAAACGTTAAATAAGAAACAAATTTAAGAGTCCTCCAATTTTGCTCTCCAGGACAGTTAAGCCCTGATATCAGATTGATAATTCATATTGTCACTATTCAACTCTCTCTTCCAGGAATCTAGTTTCTAAAGCAAGTAGCACTTTACCTCTTTCAAATGGAGTATGCAGAAAATTTCCTAAAGATAGTTTACTTCAAGCAATTTCTTATCATGTGTTAACAGCATGTGACATGATGCCAGGGGTTATTGGAAATATCATGAAGAAATACTAGCTAGCATGGCTAATAAATCCTAGTCAGGCCAACCAAATATTGAATTTGCAAAATACTCTATTTGCAGCATTATGCAATCTCCTACAAGCTAAATACATTTCACATATTGACATTAAAAATTAGGCCCTTGTTTGAGCCCCATTTTTTCCATCAAAATGCATTCTTCAATAGTAATTTGACCCCACTTCAACCACACATTCTTCAATAAAATAATATTACACGCAAATCTAAAAAATTTCTTTATTTTTTAACCACACATTTTCCATCAATGCACTATTCAAAAATGCATTTTTTTGACAATAATGGGGCTCAAACAAGGGCTAGGCATTGAATCTTTAAAAATAACCAGAATAAGACTAAATGGGTTGTTGGACTCGTATTACTAGCAATCACCATAATGATGACCAAAGGGCAAAAAAGGAAATCAAGTCCCAGAGAGTAGTAATGTCATAAGGTGATCAGCCTCGTGATGATATCACTGGTATAAGGAAGTCTCAAAATCAATTTCAGAAACAAACAATTTGCTTCGGTAAATTGACAGCGAAACGATTAGACAATATATTATAGCTACCCTGATTGAGTGAATTCCTGCATAACAGCAGCAGTCTCCCTCACAAGTTGGGTAACAGGGATTGGTTCCTACAAATTACATGCACAAAAACTGATTAGCATTAAATGATATGTTCATGCTAAGAAAATTCCATTTCTAAACAATTTCAAATATTATATAGTAGAAGTGCTGCCATAAAAAGAATTTCAAGAAGAGGCAATTGGATAACTGCTTTCAATAATAATATCCGGGAAAAGAAATTCAAAGATCCCTAGCAATTTTGGGGAAAATGATTTTACAACTTTTAAGATTTCCCAATAATTCATCCTCAATCTTGGAGGCATAACTCTCTTTCTCCCCGCCTAAGAAATTTTATACTAACATGTCAGGAAATATTAATGTCTGCCAATATAACAAGGGGAAGAAAAGCTGTATTAGAATGTGGAATGTCAAATGAAACAGTGAGTAATAGAACCAAAACAGAAGTTCAAAGGTTATTTAATCAAGTGACTCCTGTTTTCAATATGTTCAAAGTAAAGATGTACTCAATTATTCCATAATCCATACACCATCAATCCATTAAACAAGTAACTTCCACCGCCTTATTATAAAACCTTAAGGAACCTTATTGTTCAGATGGGACATGAACTAGTCGGATGTATATTCACTTTGTGTTGAGGACTAACTGACGAAACATAAAACTTGATTAATCTAGAAGCAGCTATGCAGGTAAAGAATTACTCGACATGATTTATTATGTGCACGTTGAGCAAAGTTTTTAAGTGCTTATAAGCTATTCAAACAACATTTGTAACCACACATTTCTTAAGATCAACAACTTTTATCTACACTTTCTAACCACCACATTCCTTGGAACCTACTGCTTATAAGTACTTAAGCTTAGCCAAGAAAGCAATATCTACAAATTAATGTACTGAAGATGCATACAAGAATAAATTTATTTTAGAACCACTTAGACCTTTACAGCCATGTTTCAAGACTCGGTCAATTCCCATCATAATATAGGGATTTCTATAGCAAACAATATGAAACAGGTTTTCATAAAACATTAGAATACAGAAAAGCAGAGTGAAAAAAATTAAATTCTACGAGAGCGAAATAAATACTTTATAAAGCCGATGATATTGCTCAGCCTGCTTCCTACTTTTTCGAACCAACACCCGAGAATCGGGGCCCATGCCACTGCCCGAAGAGAAAATATAGCAGGAGAGTTAAATTCTGTAATGAGCTAAACAGGTTCAATACATACATACAAGCACAAAAATATTTAATAACTCAGTAGGTTTATTACATGTAAATGGGGGTAACTATTAACACGATATAATATGATCCCACAGTCGCTTCTGATAAACCATAATCTAAGGTTGTGATGTAGGATAACCATGTGATTGAGCAGTAGAATTATCAAAGGATAGAGCTTTCAATAATCTGAGCTTAAGTTTAATGCCTCTCTTGGTATTATCAAATATTTCCTTAAATCCCCAGCCTCTAGAGTTCGAGAAATTTTTAAAAGCATACGAGAGCCTAACATGCTTTAAATAGAAGATCAACAAAAAATACATTAGTTTGTTTTGTGTACTAAAGATTATTACAAGGTCTTGATAAAGATTATTCTCATGTCTTGCATGGTTGTCTACTATTTTACAAAGATGATTCTAAATGAACAGCAACGGAAAGGATATCCCATGATATTAAGCAATAGCAAAAATGGCTTCAAGATAAATTAGTATTACACCTGTATACAACTCCAATATTCGGAGTCAAAATCTGAATCTTTTGCACCTGGAAGAAGGGCCAAGAATAGTCATTATCGTAGGCATTAAAAATATGTATACATAAAAAAATAAAAAAGAAAGAGGAGATGCTCTAACAGTTTTTTTTTTATATAGGTGATGATCTAACAGTTAAGGACAGTTTAAAGGGCAAATGTAAAAAAGAAACAGTAGGAGTAAATGGTGCTTGGAAACAAATCAAGCTCCAGTTTGGTTTAGTTTAAAAAAATCAGATTTTTAGTAGATTTTAATAAAAAATGATTAAAAAAAAAAAGTGTGATTGAAAAGTTGTGGGTCTCATGAAATATGTGGTTGAAAATGAATTTAAGAAAAAATGAGTTCTAGAAAATGAGGGTCAAATAGGACCAAAAGTGATATGTATAGTGGTAACCAAAATAATACCAGGCTATCTATGGGAAAAAAAAATTGCAGCTTCTTACCACAAAAATAAAAATAAAATAAATCGAACACAAATGACACAGAATATCAATCTCATTCATGTACAGTAATTTGCTGCTAGAAAATTGGAAATATATTGAGGAGAATGAGAGTGAAGTAAACCAATAGAGACTTCATATTTTCAACAACTTCACATAGAGCAAATACAATTATTTCATTCATGCAGTTACTATGTATAAATGTCAAATAGCCATTAGTGCCAGTAAAGTTTTAAGAGGAGAAAAATGGCACACCAATTTATGTCAGAATTCCAAAAATACTGTGCAATGTGCTAGATTTGCACAAAGTAAAAATAACATGAAATTTTTTGATAGTTGATAATGGTGATGCAAACTTAAACAGTCAGCCATCAATTAAGGACTCAATTTTTTTAGATCATAAAAGGCAAAAGATGAAAACATGCTGGCACAAAGCAAAAAAAAAAAAAGGAAATGCTGCAAAGCGATTATATACAAACACAATGCATAGGAAAAATTATTAATGTCGAGTTATTAACTAATATCAACCACTTAACATCTTTTACGAGATTACAGTAAAACTGATCTGTATTCAACTATACCTAGGAAACTTCATGACATATAGACATATTTGTCAAGAAAATCCACAATAATGAAATATTGTTATTTAAAGTTTCTGTTTGACTATACCCAGAAAAAGTTTATTCACTTCACACATTTATATTTTTATAATTGCCAGGTCTGCTACCTTGGCATAGAGTTATCATGAGGATGGGTTATATTTCGGATTTTAATGTATTTCACCATACATAAACAAACCATTACCACATCAGAGAGGCAAAAATGATACTGAACTTAGATTTATCAAATCATTCAAAGGTAAAATAAAGAATGGATTGTAATTGCAACCACTCGAACTCGAAATCCACCAATGTGCCCATAAAATATACTTACGGATGTTTCATCAACCAAGATAGATGGTAATTTCTTCTCCGTCGCAATAACAACACCATTAGCAGCTGCAATTAAACCCACATAAAAGTAAGTACCACATAAAGACACTCGACAAGCATGTGATAACTGTTTCAATAAAATATCATTTTTCTTCCCATAATACCAAGCGTTGGTACATTAAACGAGAATCAACAGACCAAATCTTTGTTTCCCTACACAAAGCACCTCCTGTCTACCCTTTCCAGAAATGATTTTAATTTTTCCGTTGTCACATACAGCAATGTCATTAATTAAATTGCTAAATACAGTGTAAGTTTACGTCATTATGAGACTTGACAGGTGAGGATTAACCACCATAACAAAATTTTATAGAATAAAGTTTAAGGTCCAAAAGCAGGGAATTCATCATCAACAAACATATATCACATTGGTTGAAATCTTCACATATTGCTAATGCAGTACTCATGAAAAAACATAGCAACATCCCGAGTAACTTTTTCAAACAGTCTAGTTCTACGAATGCTACATACTAAATTTTACCGAATAAAAAATATCGAAATAAAAGTTTCAAATTTACCTTTAATTCCTAAAGATGTCTGACCAGATCCAACTGCAGTTAAGGCGTGTTCAATCTGAACAAGCTTTCCCGAAGGACTGTGCCAAGAAAAATAATAAATCATAATCAGTACACGCATATACAGACTTGAATACAGACAATTATCCGCTCAAACAAGTGCATTTTTTATGTTGGGAATTAAAATAAATTTAGAACACGTACACAGCGGATGAATGCATACCTGAAAGTGGTGAGAGAGAAAGAATACTGACTATCACCCATTGATTTACAGAAAAAACTATAACTGAGCTCCTGTAGAATGAACTGAAGAGAGAGACAGAAAAAATATGCATTACAACTAACAATTTTTAATATGTCGAGAGCACATAAAAGTAGGAAAAAAACAGAACAAAAAACATTCGTGCGAGAAAAACACAAAAAGAGATTCATTTTTTACCTACTGACAATTAATTTCTGATAGATTAAATTTTGTCCGGAAACACAAAAACTCAAAGCCCTAAAAGAGCTTCGTTTTTTACCTACTGACAATTAATTTCCGCAAGAAAAACAAAAAGAAATTATTTAGGAAACATAATCTGAAGGCACAGCTCTAATCCCTTATGATCTACGCGAAATGAACCAATTGCAAGTTTAAGCAAAGATTTCGTACGAGAAAAATCTCATTTTTTAGTTTCCAAAATAACCCTGAATTTCAACTGACTGACGAAAATTATTAGAATGAGAGAGAGAGGAATTGTATACTTAAGAGAATTTCTCCGACGAAATGCTAATGCAATTGCAGTGTTGAAGCAGATGGAGGGGTTTTGTTTCTGGTTTCTTGTAGAGTAATTAAAGATCGCCCTTTTGTGTTTATGCGGCTACTGAGGCCCGTTGAATGACCCGAATTTGATGTGGGCATATTCCAAATTGGGCCTGGCTAGTCAGGTCCGCTTAGAGGGTTTATTCCACTTTCAAATTGTAAAGTGGATATACTTGTGTAATTTTTCACGTGTAGCACTACAAGTGATAAAACGTCGGAGGTTGCACTTCTATGATCAACTAATAAATTATATAAGTATAATACTACATAGCATTAAGAGTGCTTAATATCAGTTTAATTGAAAGTGTATGTTCATCTAAAAAATAATCACCGTTAATAAGATATGGAGTCGATTATCATATAGACTTGTTTTAAGAATAATGCTACTTGTACATAATGGTTTATATATGGATGAGATGTCAAAAGAAAGTGATTTGTTTTTTATTTTTTAGTAAAAAAAAAAATTTTGATACACAATTATATTTCATAAAGATATGGAGTCGATTTTTTTTTATTTTTTAGGAAAAAAAAAAATTTCTTAGCACAATAAGATATGGAGTCGATTTTTTTTTTATTTTTTATATAAAAAAAAATTTTGGTAAATCATATTTCATAACTTCATAGGTATGTAAATCATTATGTATATGTAACACAACTACTTGTTTTAATGATACTACATAGCATTACTCTTTTCTATAAAAGTCGTGGAATATTACAATTTACAATGTGGTATCTTGAATATAAGGGAAACATTTGGGGTTGCATATTTGTTCTCAACAAATTGGAAATCGCAATATCAACAAGTAGTAGAATTTACATGAATGTGATGAGAACCATGTTAAAATAAGATATTTGATTCAAATATGAGATCTTGATGTAAGTTGGGGATTAAATACCATAAAGTTGCAAGTAGTAATTAAGATATAAGTAGGATATGTTAGAAAGTATAAGCAATTGACGATTCGCTCGTCATTTGTCAAAACTTAGATCCAAAATTACAAGAACTTTTAGGATATATCTATTCAGACATTATCTAACACATATAAAAAGAGTGAAGGTTTTATCACTGTAGAAACTATCGTTCTTCTCACGTGGGCCCGATTACTGTCGATTTTTTCCACACGCAACATCAACTATTCAACGTACTTTCCTCTCCATTTTTTCCCAGGAAGTTCGCTCTCCATTATTGAGTTTTTTCAGAGTTTTTTTCAGATGAATCTCCTTCTTTCTTTCTTTTTCAAGTTCACTTTCCTTTCTTATCTTTTCCATCTTTCATTAGAAACAAATATACCACACAAAATGGTTGGGTTACCACAGAACACGGTGCCGCGCAAGGCACCGTGCGTGCGAGACGCTTCTCGCACGGTGCGAGACGTGCGCCTCGCAAGGTGCGAGGCGGGCGTCTCGCACGGTGTTTTTGGTTAGGTTGAATGATGGAAAAATCAATTTCAAAGAATTAAACTTCCATTTTTCGAAGCCCTAATTTGAAATTTCAGATCCTAAATCTATGTTAATCGGATTTTTTCTATCCGATTATTGGAATCTGGTTTGAACTTATATACAGTGGTGGGCTGAATTTGGAAATTAATGCTTCTCGCAGCTAGGGCACTGACTCATTTGGTTGACGTGTTACCCTCCTCGTGTTCTGCTGTGGTGCATTATGGTGCTGTCACATGCTTTGTTGCTCGACTGCTTACTATTGAGTACATGGACTTGGCTGAACAGGTGAAAAATTTAATCATTGTTGGTACTTAGTACTTATTAGACTTATGAGAAGTGGGTAGTTTTGGATGTACTTGACAATTATCATGATGAAATTATCTGTTGTGTATGGTTGTTGTTACTATTTTTATTGTTAACCACGTGCTCACACTTAGCTAAAGGAATATTTTTTGGTGATTTGAGAGTTGAATCTTAACATTGACACTAGATTGACAGAGTCATTGCCAGGAAAATAGATGGTGAGGAAGACGATGGGAAGAAGAAAGATGTAGGGTTACCTAATTGATTGAAGTCAGCTTGGATTGGATTTGAAATGTTTTATAAGTGAGTTTGTAAAGTCAATGCATATAATTAATTGGTTTTGACACACTAAATATACACGTAAATTAAAATTTTCTTTCGGGGGCGTTGCCCCCGAGCCCCCACGAGGGGCGCTGCCCCCTCGACCCCCGCGACCCGGTCCCCGAAGCGGCGAAGTGGCAAACTATTGTGCTGTTGTTGCCTGGTCATTGGTGATTAAAAAAAATGAAAGATTTGTGTGAGTTAATGGAATGGGGTTCTGGTTGAAAAAATTGTCATTGAATGAATTCACTACTCTGATTTTTACTGAAAATTGTTTTCTGGATGGCTGTAGTGAAGTTCTTAAATTTTATTTTGTTTTCTCTTTCATATCAGAAAGTTCAAGATATGAGAATTTCACCCCTACACATGTTCTTAATACTTTTCATTATTTGTGATCTCATTGTCGATCAAGTGTTGATATTAATATGGTACCGACCACGAACTTACTCCGTTCAATGATGTAAGGAATATAAGGCATCATAAAAGATATTTGACTTGCTGTGATAGTCAATTTTAGTATATGGTCACATTTTTTTCGATGTATGTGTTCACATTTCCCACATTTTTTATCTAACTTTGTGCCTACTGCCTATCAAGATCCATAGCACATAATAATGTGCTAAAACTGATTTCTTGTATAGAAAATTGATAGTTTGAAAGGTCATGATTTTGGTAACCAAAACATTGGTTTATCATCACTCCTATAACTTTTTCATTCCTTCACTGAGGCATTGTTTTCTTTTTTCTTATTTTTCTTTACTCTATTTTTTGTTCTTTATAGACTGGGAAACTATTTTTCCACATAAATTCACTTATCACCAGCAATCACATTGAGTAATTGGGAAATATGCTTTCACAATATATATATATATATATATATATATATATATATATATATATATATATATATATCTTACACACTTTTACTTCATTGATGTCATTCAAACTTTTGTTTTCGTGGATGGCCAAGGAACTTCCTGTTGCAGTGTCTTTTTAGTCCTTAATCTGCAGCATACAATACATTGTTGCTGCTTCCAAAGCATTTCTCGCTCTCTCTTTCTCTAGATATCTATAGCTCTGGATGCTCTAAGCGGCCATCTTTAAAATGCTTGTGATCCTTTTACAAGCTTCTGTCTGGCTGATATGGACGAAAAGGAGGAGACGAAGTCGTATGATGGTCATAGGAGATTGTGAAAGCACTGGAAGTGTTGGAGCGAGATTCGGTAGCAATCTGCAGGAGCTTCACTTCTGTCTCTCTCTCTTTTCATCTCTCTATTTATTTGGTAGGAATTTCTACTCTACCCAATTTCAACTTTTATCATTTGTGTTCTACTTCCTTTTGAAAAAATCTCTTCTCTTATGCATCTTGCATTATGTTGGGTAGTCCATATTTATCATCAAAATGGATTAAATTGTTCAACTTAATAACATGTAAATGACCAGTTCTCCAAAGCTCCATTATAATGTTTACAGTATTTTCACCACAAATTTTCTTTTGTCAAATATCCCACAATTGCCAAATGTCAATCTTTATACTTTGCTATGCTGTTATATGTACTTCCTAAATTTCTTTCTCATCTGATTTGATTTTGATTGTTGGTTACATAGTTTCTTGTTGGATTAAAATATTAAATTATGACGACATGAAGGATGTGGTACCTAAAGATGCACATTTATTTGTCCTCACAGTGGTGACTAAATTATCAAACAAATAGAAGTTTTGTTGCTAAATTGGATAAAACTTTTAGAAGTTAGTGAGCAGTTCATGTAAATTATTTGTGGTCCAGTAATTTGGGTAGGTAAAATAGTATAGGATGGAACATCTGAAGAGTGGTTCAGTTCTGGTGGAGTGGTGGTGATGGAGTGTAGTACCAACAGGATTAGATGTTCAACTGGGGGTTGAAGATCAGAACCCCATAGAAGGGTTTTAGGGCTTTGGAATGAAGTGCTTATTTAGAGCCAGTTTGACTCTCATTAATTGAGAAAAAATGAGTTTTGAATAGTATTTTCAACAGAATGCGTGGCTAAAAAGTAGGGAAAGAGAAACGTTTTTGGTATACGTATAGAATATTCATGATCTTGTAGCTTTCCAGTTCATTACTATTCTAAAACATGTGAAGAGATCTGGGTGTTTTAGGTTGAACAAGTTTTCTTATGTAATGTGCCGACTCGCCAAACAAGCTAAAATAATTCTTTTTCCTTGGATCTTTGCTTGATTCTAGATTCTTTGTACTGGATATTTTCTGTTTTTGGTCTAATAATTTATATTGTATTTGTACTTTTTTACCAGATATCATGCTAACATTACCATTCTAGATTATTATTTTATTTTTTTGAGGTTTATTTAATGTAAATGTGTTGTTTTTTTGTGTGTGTATATGAAAACTTAGCTGCGTTTTTCTTTCTTTATCGTCATGTACCTGGGAAGCTTAAAGAAGTTGTTTGATCTTTGCTTTTAATATTTAGCGAGGATCGCAAGATCTTTGTGTGGGTATGTTTTTAGAGTGTTTTTGGTCCATTTGGGAGTCTTTATAGTCCTGTTGTTGTTCTTTGTTGTAGTCCTGTTGTTGTTCTCTGTTGTAGTGAATTGATTTATGATATTTTATTTTTCTGATTTGTTTTCAGGAATTTCTTGAATTTTGTATTAAGTGTTGTAAGATTATCATGAGAATCCTCTTCCTCTTCTTCATGTTTTTCTTTTTCAACCCGATGCGCTATCCCTAATATTTTTTTCTTGTGTTAAGATTCAATTCATAAGTGATTATGGAACCCCCAAACTTTTCGACTTTAATATTTTTTTTCTATGTTTCTTTTCTTCAGTTGTTGTAATTACTTTTTCATGAAAGTGATGAGGAAGTGATCTCATGATCTTTTTCACTATCTTTGTTTCTGAATATTTTTTTTATTTATATCGTAGTCTGGTTCGAGTCTACTGCAATCTTCAGAGATAAGGAGAAGGCTGCTGCCCTTTTGAAGGTCGTCTCTTGTGCTCCTTTTCTCTTTTAAATTGAATTGTCTTTGTGTGCGCGTAATCACAAAACGCTTTGCAAGAATCGCCTACTGTGACCTTTTTGGTGTCTCTTTGATTCTATCTTCGGTTCTTTGAGAAGTCGGCACTCCTCTTCTCAAACATTTATCATGTGAGACTGAAAATTAATTTTTTGTTCAAATTCGTACATATATCTTAATCCAATTAGGTTTTGATTAGTTTTTTTGCTGTTTTGTGTTTATGTGTTCTGAGTTTTATGGAATTATGGGATCTGTTAAGAGCTTCTTGATAAATTGTGAAATGGGTTCAGTTTATATTTTCAGACCTTTGTTTCTATCTTGGATTCTACGAGAAGTTGCCACTCCAATTGGGTTTTGATTAGTTTTTTTGCTGTTTTGTGTTTATGTGTTATGAGATTTATGGAATTATGAGATCTGTTAAGTGTTTCTTGATAAATTGTGAAATGTGTTCAGTTTATATTTTCAGACCTTTGTTTCTATCTTGGATTCTAAGAGAAGTTGCCACTCCGCTTCACAAACATTTATCATTTCAGACTGAAAATTGATTCTTTATTCAAATTCATACGTATACCCAATTGGGTTTTGATTATTTTTCTTTTGTCTTGTGTGGACATTTTCTGAGATTTATGGTGAAATCGGTTCTGCTACAAGCTTCTTTAGAAGTTGTGAAATAGGTTTGGTTTAATATTTTTGTTCACTTACTTTAAATAGCTGTACTCGATTCCATTTTCTGCCCAATTGTTGGATTTTGGGGGATGATTTGATTCTTCTTAGTTCGATTAAGGTTCCTTTGATTGAGAAAGACTCATTCTTGCTAATTTGTTGGTCGTTACATTTTTTTTGTTCTTTTATTTATGGTCTTCTCTAGCTGAATTCCTGCTTTTGGGGGGGGGGGGGGGGAGGGGGGAATTGGTGCGCTTTTAGTCTCTGTTTCAATAATTAATTACGGGGTATTGGATCTTCGGTCAGGCTTATCTGTAGTAGTATGTTCTTGAGTGAAAGTCAGTATATTTGTGTCAGTTTTGTTATTGTTGATGATTTTGTATATCTTTTCCTTTTCTTGTGCTTTATGTTTGTTATCTGCACGTTCAGTTGGGCTTAAACTTTATGGTTCTTATGGTAGGGGAAAAATAATTCTTTTAAATCTTATGAACTTTTTCCTTTTTTTTTATCTAATCTGGGATGCCATTTTTTCAGATTTAGTTTGAGGAACCATTTACTTTTAATTTTTTTCCTATTTCCTGTTAGCTTCATCTATTGTAGCTTTGTAATAATTTTTATTGTGGTGAAATTTAACTTGTTTAACTTTCTCAATATTTGTCTGTACTTAATCAAATGGAAAATGTTGTCTTAATTATTTTCTCAAATTTCCAGGATGGCATGTGGAATGTATAAGTGACTAGAGTCAGTATCATATGATCATTATCCAAGCCTAAAAGATGAAAGTCGAGTTTTAATAGAACTCACTTAAACAAGATTGAGACAACGTCTTTGCTTTGAAGAAAGACGAGTTTTTATCATAGCTTTAGGGTAACTATTAAAACTTTGTTGGGACACTAAAAATAATTATATTGAACTGAAATTCTTTCATGCTGAGCTCTTTGATTGGAATAAGATATAAGAATGCTTTTTCCATTTAACTGAGATAATGCTCCACCACCACCAACTCCTCACGCACGATACTCTTGAATTTTTTTTATTTGTTTGTATGTATGTTAAAATTCCTTTGAACTTTTTCTATGATGTTGAATTCATTTGTATTTATTCATATCCAATTTACAGAGGGAACATATATTTCAAATGTAAGTGGAAAAATGGCTTCAGTGTCTAAGAAAAATAAAAGACGAAGAGAAGTGTACATCGACACTACACAATTGGATATCAATGTACAAATGCCGAACAGAAAATCTCAACGTTTTGTTCAATTGGAAGGTATCTATATCTAACTACAAGAGTAAACATATTAGTAACGCATTCTAAAAAAATATTATTTCCCTCTTCTCTTGTGATGTGTGTCAGTTTTTTTCTTCGTTATACTTTATTTATTTATTTCGGTAAGTAAACGTATAAACTATTATGCTTGAATACTTCATTTTTTGCTTATTCAACATATTATTATAGTATTTAATATTTATTCTTTATAGTTTATTCTTACAAAAAAAAAGGTATTTCGAATGAAAATGTTTTTTTCTCTTTATTTTTAAAGCCAGCTTCTTTATCAAAAGTTCTACTATTTTATGTTTAGCGTACAAAATTGTAGATTTTTGCTGGAGATTAGATTTTACTTTTTTAATTTATGCAAGTTTGATACAATATTGATGTATTATTTCTTTCATCTTGTGTCACTTTAACATTTGAAATGGTTCTGCAAAATGAAAATTTCACAGCTGTTGGTGTCACCAATTCAGATTCAAGTACTCTTTTTCGTGATTGTGAAAATAAATATGATCAAGTAGGTAATAAAATACTTATTTATATTAATTACATATTGTTTTTCATAGTGAAAAAATCATGTGTTACTTAGATAGATGAATATGATTAATTTATTATGTTCAATTTGTGTTGTGTATGTTTTTTGCTTATTCCTTTAACACATTTTCATGTCAAACCATTTCATAAAGATGTGAAATTGCTAAAATCAGATACTTCTAATCATTTAGAGAAATGGCAGTTTTTTTTTTTTTTTTTTTTTTATCTATTTGTAATCTTCTCATTTTTGCTTATTGAGCATATTACTATAGTATGTAATATTTATTTTGTATAGTTTATTCTCACCAAAAAAAAAGGTATTTCGAATGATTTTTTCTCCTCTTTTTATTTTTAAACTCAACTTCTTTATCAAAAGTTTTACTATTTTATGTTTAATGTACAAAATTGTAGATTTTTGCGAAAGATTTTACTTTTTTAATCTATGCAAGTTTGATACAATGTTGATCTATTATTTCTTTCATCTTGTGTCACTTTAACATTTGAAATGGTTCTGCAAAATGAAAATTTCACAGCTGTTGGTGTCACCAATTCAGATTCAAGTACTCTTTTTCATGATTGCGAAAATGAAGATGATCAAGCAGGTAATAAAATACTTATTTATATTAATTACATATCGCTTTTCATAGTGAAAAAGTCACGTGTTACTTAGATAGATGAATATGATTAATTTATCATGTTCAATTTGTTTTGTGTATATTTTTTTATTAAATTTCGTGAAATAAATTCTTTTAAAATTTTTATTGAGTTTGTCTAATGATTTTTGCTTTATTTGTTTTGAAATTTATGTGTTTTTTCAATTACAGTTTCAATGATTTTTTTTTTTTTAAATGTATATTTTCTTTTCCAATTATACATGAATTGTTTTTGTATTTAGTCCTTGTACTAATTAAGTTTGTAACAATAGTGCTGGACCAAGTAAGTTTAAGTGCCATATTTGTTTCGTTATAATATTTTTTATAAACATCTTTTGCCTTTTTCTAATGGATATGTTTTGGCTTTTTAAGGTTCTACAACAATTTCAATGATAGATAGTTGTTCTACTGCAAATGAAGGTTCGTTTTCGATACCAAACAAATCACATGTATTACCTTGCTGTGGTTATAATCATATATGACACCGGATCATCTAGCTTTCAATGAAATACTTGCTGCGTTACACCGAGGATTTAAAATTGACAAGTTGTATTTTCTTTTGGACTCCAAAGTTCAAACCCCATTCATGTATGCTTGATACGTATGTTAACTACTCAAGTAGCTAAATGATTGATAAAAAAATACTCATCGTGTAACAAGTATATTTTGTGTGTTCTATTGAAGTATATTTACGCTGTTAATTTCTTTATTTCTACCGGCAGTTTCCTATTTCGCGTGTCGTCTATTTACAAGCATTTCTTTTTCTTTTTGTAACAGGAATTTCTTCTTCACTTACATGTCATTCATGACTTTATTTCCTTTTATTTATTGTAGTATATATATGCAGTCCCAACGCTAATATACGCAAGGAGAAGAACAGATACACGTGCATCGCACGTGCATTCACTAGTGATCTCAATAAATACCGAGAACAACCAAAATTTCACGTCTACTTGTGATATTGAACTACATTGAAATGATCCTCAAATAAACCTCATTACATGATTTCTATAAATTTCATCTACTCCGTCGTAAAACTTATTTTGGTATCGAAGGATTGAAGAAAAAAGTGCACATTTGATAATTGCATGAGTGGAATGAAAAATGTAATTATATCTTGATTTAGACTTATTTTCTAAATATATGCTTTTTTTGAGTTTTTTTTTTTTATTATGAGTTACAATACAAGATGATTTACACCTTCTTCACTTGCAGTAGATGTCCAGAAATGTTATTTTTATACATGTATGTTATTGTGCTTGTATTTATTTACCAACTTGTCATATAGTGACTTCACTTTAACGAAGCATTTAGTTATAGTGACGAGCGTGATTCATGGACAACTTGTGAAAATAATAAAGAGCGAAACTTTTGTTTTATGTTTTTTCGTTTGTAGAAGAATTTTATGAGAAAGTAATGTTAGATTAACTCGTTTAAAAATATTTTAGGTGAACAAAGCACTTTCAAAAAATTGCTAAACGGGCCTACGAGTAACTTCGACCTCCTAGTAATTTTTCAGTCTTATACTTGTTGTGTTCTACTAGTAACGGACTGATAAGTTAACAATTAATTTTAATAACAGCTTTTACGGAATTCATAATATTTTACATTCTATCAACTTTTATCCAAATTTACTAAAAAAAAATGATTTTTATAAAAACCATAGCTTAATTTGTTTAGGAAATACCATTTTTATTTACTTTACACCTGAATGAATTCAGTAAAATTTTAAAGTTTAAAACAAATTTTGACTATATTGTGTAGTGCTAATCCTTGAGTTAATTGTCTCGATAGTTGCTGAACTTATGTTTATGTTTCAATTGTTGACTGAAATTTAAGAGGTAAACTTATCAAGACGTTGGAAGTTACTCACTACCTTAATATCCATTCAAATTCATTAACGGAATTAGTGATGTGGCTAACAGAATATATAGGTGGCATCCTTTCAAGCCATTAACAAATTGTTAAGTCTTTCAACTGCTCACCAAATTTTGAAAAATATCTTCAATTGCTCACTAAATCTTGTATAACATTTTCGATTGCTCAATGAATTTTGAAGTGATCAAATTTTGACCACTAGATTTATAAAAATAGCGCAATCGCACAAGTTGCGTAAAAGTAATGAGTGAATTGCTAAAATAGTCACTGAACTTCACACCATGTTTCTATAAGGTCACTGAACTTTAAAAATCATCCAACTCATCACTGAATTTTTTAAAATATTTTCACGGGGTCACTAAATTTAAAAAATCTTCTTATTCATCTCTAAACTTCGCAAAAAGCTTCCCAGGAATCATTAAATTAGTGATTTCTGGAAAACCTTTTGCAAAGTTCAGTGATCCGGTGAGAATTTTTTATAAAGTTTAGTGATAAATGGAGTGATTTTTAAAGTTCAGTGACCCCGTGTAAACCTTTTGAACAGTTTAGTAATGAGTTGGGTGATTTTTAAAGTTCAGTGATTTTGTGGAAGAATGATGTAAAATTCAGTGATTATTTGGGTAATTCACTCTAAAAGTAATAAAGTAGATGAACGAGTTCAAGATGTCAATCCCACGAGAAATAATTAAGGCCTTGTTTGAGCCCCTATATTTTCAAAAAAGAGTTTTTTGAATAGTGTTTTTTGGGAGAATGTGGTTGAAAAAGAAAATAAAGTTTTCGGTATATGTGTAGTATTATTTTATAAAATATTGTGTGGTTAAAAGTATGAGAGAGAAAAAAAAAAAGATATGATTTTATATGATATGAGGTCAAACGGGGGGCTAAATTTAACTATTGTGTAATTGAGTAATTATTTCACGTGGAATCGACAATTCGAATTCGTTTGTCTACTTTATTACTTTTACTCGACTCATGCGATTACGCTATATATTTTTTAACAAACAATAAGTTAACATCATTTTTATAAGTTTAGTGGTCAAAATTCGACCACATCAAAATTTAGTAAGCAATTGGAAGACTTTTTCAAAATTTAGTGAGCAATTGAATACATTTTTTTTGCAGAGTTTGGTGAGCAATCGAAGACGTAATAATTTATTAACTACGTGATGAGACGTCACATGTATATTTTGTTAGCCACGTTATTAATTATGTTAAAGAATTTGAACAGATGTTAAGGTAATGAGTAATTTCTAGCGTTTTGATAAATTCAGTGGTCAAAATTCGACACTTTAAATTTCAGTGAACAATGAAAAATACAGACATAAGTTAGTCATTAATTATGTTAAAGAATTTGAATAGATGTTAAAGGTAATGAGTAACGTATGAAGTTTTAATAAATTTAGTGATCAAAATTGACATCTTAAATTTCAGGGCAGAATGAAAGACATTGGCATAAGTTAGTCACCATTGGAACAATTAACTCAGTTCCCTGCGTGCCCGGCCGGTTCTTCACTTCCCATTTGACACTGATAGTAAGCTCTCTTGCTCCCTTTACCCTTCATTTTGCACTCTCAAGCTATCATTTCAAGTATTGATCGTTATTTCTATATTTCTTTTATGACAATTGGTTTTGCTTCGTGGTTTTTTTTGGTTATGTATTTTTGTCGATGGGGTTTGTCAACTTTTGTATCGTAACAATTCTTGATTTCATCGAATACTGAGATAATCTCTGTTTTAGGCTTCAAGTCTCTCTAAAATTTGCAGAAAATTTCAACTTATAATTGCTTTGTTGATAACTGTGTCAGGTTTTATTTTTTATTTTTTTGTTGGCAATTTCAGTTCCCAAATCTGTCTCCGGAAAATAGATGCATTTTTTTTTCCTGTGCTATGAAGTAAGTTTTGTTAGTGAATTTGTTTACTGTATGACTAGAATACATTAACTCTATACTGTTAAGGGGACTAAAAACGAATCTGTTAAGTAATCAATTGCAATTTCAATCCCTTAATTTGCCCCATAAATAGATGCATGTTTGACTGTGATTAAAGCTTAGAACTATGTTTTGTTAGTAAAAAAACTATCTTTGACTAAATAAGTAACTTAAAAGTAAGTTAGACGTACTTTTAGGCACATCAAACATGTTGAAAATTGTGTCCTTGTGTTGTTTGAACTTGATGTAAAATCACACAGAAGTAAACTCGTCTCCTACAGAAGCCTCTTCTTTTTCTTTTTCTTTTGTGACCTTTTGTTGTGTTTCATTTATTTTTTATAACATGCCTCATGATAGCGTGATTTTATTTGGATAAGACATAGTCTAGTTCATATCCAGCGATATCTTGTGATTTAAATGGAAAGGGATCTTTTGATAAACAGAGTCATCACGATTGTTAATTTTTATGCAATTCTGATGACGATTATTGTTTTTTGCCTTCATTGGGGTGCCTTTGGTAAAATAATCCTGCTTAGTGCACATCATTTTCTTGTTCCACGCAGGCAAGAACATCTAGTGATCGGTTATTTCCCATTGTCGTATAGGGCTTGGGGTTTGTAGTATGTCTTCATCAGCAGCTGTATCGGAAGCTTCATTTGCCTCCCAGTTATTGTTGACTAATGAGCCTGTTGTTTCAGTTGACTGGCTCCATGCTAATCTCCGGGAGTCTGACTTGAAGGTGTACAAATAATCTTTTTGATTTTTCTTGTTGAATGGACTGATTGGAGTTTCGAATTTCTCTGTGATTGAATTTTTGTTTTCTTTCAATGGATTTTTAGAATGTAGAAACTTCTTTTGTGTTATCACTGTCAAAAAAATCATGTTCCATAGTTTTCTTTGTAATGTACATTATTCATACTTCTTAGCCTATGTATGATCTCCATTAAATTAAATTTCATTACATTTCATTTTTCTCTCTCTTATTTTCAACCACACAATCTTCCATAAAATCATATTAGACGTAAATCAAAAACTTTTTCCTTCCTTTTCAACCACTCATTTTTCAAAAAAAACATTATTCCTCCCATTTTCATTCCAAAAAATGGGGGCCAAACGGGGGCTTAGTTCTTCCGGACTTTGGTACCATGAGACAACATGACATGAGTAGAAACACTGGTATTTGGCATTACCAATCGACTTAGTTAAACTCAATTTTGCGTAAATGGATCCTTCACCAAGTGTTGGTCTTTGTAATGATGTTAATTTTGCAACATAATAACTCCCTCAAATTAGTCACGTCAATTTAATTTCAGCTTTCCTTATATATCTGAGATTTCTTAGTTCAGAAGCTGGCTTGGAAGCTATGATGTTTTGTACTATGGTTAAAACAAAAGTTGAAAGAATCCAAACACAGGTGGAAGATCCTGTAACCAATAAATCAAGATCATATTTTTCTTTCACAATTTGTGCTTTTTCTGGATCTTGGTAAGTATGTTTGGGCCATCTTCTTATGATACTTTTTAAACATTTTTCTCTGGTTTGGGAGGGTTGTCATTGGGGAAGAGCTGAGTAGGTGAAAGGCAATCATGTCAGCCAGCTCGTGATGTATGTTCCCGGTTCTAATCCTGGCCAAACTTTGCTTGTTATGAACTGATGATTTAAGTTGACGGTATACCCAAAGGGTTACCATATTGAGTGGTGCAAGATTGCTTTTGACTCATTTAGAATAAGATGCTATCCCATTAGAATACTATTACATTTTTCCCATTAGCATGTCATGCTGCTTGTTTATTATTGCATCACTTTATTATTTAATTTTTGAAGGTGCTAGACGCTTCCTGGTACATGCCATATGAACAGAGGAACCCATTTCAAGAATATCAGGTGTCAGCCCTTCTTTAAATTTCTTACTGGGTACAAGTGGCTTGATTAGCATTTATCTATACAAGACTGCTGTTTAACACTTCTATTCCATTTTCAAATTGCATCGGCAGCAGAGAATTAACATGGATCTGAAACATCTCATAAGTCAACTATATTTTTTTTTTGGTTTTCGATCTTTAGTTCTTCATAGACTTTTGATTTTAGAAATTTCCACCTGCTGTCTGAACAGGTTGCACACATTCCCGGTGCCCATTTCTTTGATATTGATGGCATATCAGATCGATCTGCCAATGTAAGATGTTGTTCACTGGCTAAATATACTTGTTCAAAACATGACCCACAGCTAAACAAAACTCAAGTTATCTGTGGAGGTTTATTTTTAACTTAGTATATAAATGTCTCTTGATAATAAGTCTAAATTCTTCCATTAGAATTGGTCATGACACAACAAGCTACTTGCTAGCTATATTAATTAATCTATACTCAAGAGATTGTTCACGTGGACTCACGAGTGAGTGGCACATGCTATATCATGTGGTCGAACTTACACTTACACAAGTGCTGCAAACAATCTTTCTGACTCTGCAACATGTACTAGTTGCCACATATGCTGCCATCAGAAGAAGCATTTGCTGCTGCTGTTTCTGCACTAGGCATTGAGAGTAAAGATAGACTTGTTGTTTATGATGGAATGGGGCTTTTCAGTGCAGCTCGTGTTTGGTGGTGAGTTTCAGGTTTGGTACTCTAAGTCAACAGTTATGGGGTATCAAATTTGGCATTCAGTTATTACACCACTCAACCAATATGCATTGATAAACAGGATGTTTCAAGTGTTTGGGCATGATAAAATTTGGGTTTTAGATGGAGGCATGCCAAGATGGCGTGCTTCTGGATTTGAAGTTGAATCAAGTGCTTCAAGTGATTCTGCATCAAATGCTCTCTTGCAAGCTCGTGCTGCCATTGAGGCAATAGAGAAAGCATATCGAGGACAGCCGGTAAGTCAAGTTATCTCTGTAAAAATCTGCTTCATGATTTGTTATTATACTGGATGTCAAAACTCAGTTCCTCTATGTTTATTTTAACTAAATTTGTTTATGTGAAAATGACTAAACATCTCCACTAATATCAATTTTCAATTGTAACATTTATTTTTCTTTTGAAAATGAACTTTGCATAACCTTTTTTCCCTATTGTCAAATTTGTGCAATACATCTTCGATTATTCTGATGATCAAACTCATGAATGGCATGAGCAAGTCTCCACATTCAAAGTCAAGAAGCCCCTTTTAACGAATCCCAGAATGCTTGATTTTGATAATTTGCATGTACAACATTTAGTATATCCACTCTTATGTGACATCTATACTCGACTATGAGCAACATAAATAAGAGACCATACCCGTGTTCCTAGACTGAGGCTGGCTCGTGGCTGAATAATTTTGCTCCTGTTGCTCATGGTCTATGAATTTTCAAGAGTTAGATGACAATCACTTTAGGAGAACAACCCATCAAAAATATCACAATAATTTTTCTTCCATTATTTGGGACCCATCTTTTTCACAAACTTGAAATGGGGCCACCAATATATACAAATATACTTTGGATTCAAATTTAGCAAAGTAAATTGCTTTATTTTAATCCTCAAGTTCTGGTTATGGCTTTTCTTTATAAGGGTTTGCAGAATCTTTTCTACTATACAGCTATAGAATGCAATTAACTACTAAAATTATTAGTTGGACCCTGCCAATGAGATACCAATCTTTGACCTCTTGTTTTTCACCCTTTTCTTCTCGCTTCTCTCATAGTTTTAGAGCAGGTGCCATCTTCCCACGTAATGCTTCTGTAAGATGGCCATTTGCAATTTGTGTTCAATTGTTATTCAACTCTATTTTTTCAAACTTGTGTTGCTTAAAATACTACCAATAGAATTTCAACGTTTGCAGGTTGGGCCAGCTACCTTTCAAATCAAATTCCAGCCCCATTTTGTCTGGGCACTAGAACAGGTCTATTTCCTTTTTGTATTTTATTTGATGATGCTATCTAGTCTTTTGAGTATCATTTACATTTTATAGTGAAACTTGCTTCCCACGTGTAATTGATTTGCATGGCTCATCAATATCGGGCAAGATGAAGCAACAATTCTTTTGTTGATCTGTTCCATTTGTACTAGGAATTTATGACTTAGTGGACTGTGAAACGCTCGGGCTAATGCTGAGAAGGCAGGTCTCTAGTTAATTTCTTGCAGCATTTTCAATTGATAGCGACTTTAAAAATAATCACCTGCGAAAGGACATCAGACATAATTGGGATAATTTCTTTGTGTTGTGACTGCATATTTGAACTATTGACTTGGCAATGTGGATTCTAACTTCACCATTGAGGGCTGTTTCCTTGTTGACTTTATGTCATAGCTTAGACTTGTTTGGATTTTTGGGGATCAAAATGTGTAGTGTCCAGAAGTTCATTTTTGGGGATCAAAATAGCTTAGACTTTTCAAGAACAATAAGTAGTGAATGTGGTTTTACTTATAGAAATTTTGTTCTTATTTTAAGATATAGTTTCTCTTTAATTGCAGGTTAAGAAGAACATTGAAGAAAAATCATTTCAACATATAGATGCTCGCTCAAGAGCTAGGTAGATTATCCATATTTGGCTTCACCATTAATTTTTGTTTGTCATTAATTCATTGCTTGTGTTGTTTATCTATGGAGATATTGTACAAAACTGGTGCATTTTTTATGCAGTAATTTTCACAGTCCTTCCTCTTCATGTACTAACACTCTCCAAAATGCTTTTTTCTACTTGATTTATGTAATGCAGACCATTTAACCAAATGTTCCACGAGCTTTTACTTATAACAAGCATATGAATAACGTTGTTCATAAAATTCATATTCCAGTGATATTGAAAATTCTACTTTTTCTTCACAGGTTTGAAGGGGTTGCACCAGAGCCTCGAAAGGGATTAAGAAGCGGTCATATACCAGGGAGCAAATGCATTCCTTTCCCTGAGGTTTACATCTTAATTTTGGGACTACTGTCGATTTTAAAAAAATATGTATTCATATCAAGCACTAGAAAGAGAGAAATTGGAACGATTTCAGATGTATAGGGTTTTAAAATCTATTAGGGTAATTTCATTTGGCCTTGGGGGGTCTTTTGTGACAATCTTCTTAGTATGTAGTTCTCCTGATTGTCATGGTAGAAGTTTTAAATAAGTTGCCTAGTTTTACAAAATTTTGGGAGGTTACTTGCAGATGTTGGATGGCTCACAGGCGCTCTTACCTGCAGACGAGCTCAAAAAAAGATTTGAACAAGAAGGTAAGAGCTCGTTTTTGGTTGACATAAATCCAGTTCCCAAATGTTGATTACTAATTTTGACTCATTATTTTGAGAGGTGGTCGACCTCATTATATGTTTGTCATTTATCTCAAAACAAATTTAGTATACCAGGTTAATTGCAGTTGCTCATCCAAATTCGACTTGCCACTTCCTTTTTGCAGGGATATCATTGGACAAGCCTATACTGGCTTCATGCGGCACTGGTGTAACTGCTTGTATCCTCGTATTGGTGATTTTTCTCTCTATCTCCCTCCAACCACCACCACTCAAGTTGATCATAACCTCATAATATTCAATGAATGAACAATCTTTTGTTCTTATTCAATTTCTCTAGTTCATATTGACCTCAAAAATAAAAAATAAAAAGTGATATCTCATTTGTGATCTATCAGGGGCTCCATCGACTTGGGAAGACTAATGTTCCTGTCTATGATGGGTCGTGGACAGAATGGGCAACAAAACTGGACGTTTCCAATGACGCTTGCAATGCTTTTGAAGGATTGCCGGCTAAATGAACGTCAAGTTTGTAGATAATTCGATTCTCTCATTGCTATATTATAATAGCTGTGAGAACTACACTAAACTTTGTCCATTTGATGTATCAATCACCGAACTCCAATGAATTTGAATTTTGAACATCAGAAGTGTGCTATTGAACCCTCTTTAGTTCCAGCGGTCGAGCAGTCTGACCTTTGTTGTATGCGCAAATAATTCATTGATGTTACTCTTCTTCCAACTACTATACATGATTATTATTTACCAATAAGAGGCATGCTATTAGATAGCAACCTTTTTAGGTTGTATGTTCAAAAAAAAAAAAAAAATCCCGTACTTCTATGTAAAATAAGATTATGTTACTCAATATGAATGTGCAAGTTGTGCAAACAATCTAAGAGAGACGCCTCGAAGTCAATCCTTTTGCCAACTCGAACATTTGTTGGATTCTTCTTACCTTTCAATTTTTTTCTAAAAAATAGGTTTGAGGTATGAAAAATGCTTTTAATATGGTATAGAGTTGAGATTAATGCTACTTGTATGTCAGAGATTATATAATTGTTTACACGCAAATGATGTGTCAAAAAGAGGATGAGAATTTTATTTTTTTTATTTAATCGAACAAATTCTGAAAAGAACGGGCAAGTGAGAATTGATTTTTGGAAGTTTCCGTAAAGTGGTATCAACCAAAATGGCCAGAAGTCCAGCAAAAATTGATATGACTAATGTTATTTAACATAAATATACATGTTATAATATCATAGGTCATATTAAATTAGTCATAATTTAATGTTATTAGTACAACCGTCTAAACCGGTGCTAAATATGAATATATATTAATTTAGAGCACGTTTGAGAATGGTTAAAATCTGATTTTAATCTAAATCAAAGTCAAGCAATCAATATTAACCACATTTTTTATGGGTCTCACAACTTTTCAATCATACATTTCAAATCTTCTATCACAATCTACAAAAAAAATAATAATAAAAAATAAATAAATAAATCTAACTTTAATCCCCACCAAACATGCTCTTAGATTATCAATTAATTTGTTTCTTTAAGATCAATAAAAGAAAATCAAGAAGACAGCATAAGACGATCGCGTGGCCTAATGGATAAGGCGCTCGCCTCCGGAGCGGGAGATTGTGGGTTCGAGTCCCATCGTGATCGCGTCTTGACTTGTCCTCTTCTATCTTTTTTTACAGCTTACGGGCTACAGCTCTTTCCCTCCCTCTCCAGCAATGATCTTTATGCCATTACTATTTGTCCGCTATGTCAAATAGGGCACATCTTACTCGAATTGAGAATTCCAATTTCCTTGATATTTCAAGAAGAAATCACATCATAATAGCGATTGAAAATTTTTATTCACTCGAAGTATCGAGAACGAATTAATTATATAATATTGTACAAATTTTGATACTGCATCGAAATCTTCCATCTTTTTACTACGTTTATTGGACAACAATTGTTGAGTAACCAAGTACAACTACAAGAATTTCAAATGAAAACATGAAAAAGCATATAGAAGAGGAAAATATAATTCATTACGAACGCTGTGATGCACATTCTTCTGATATTTTGTTTGTAGAAGAAGCGTAATGGGACATGTATACTTTTTAAGTCGTCGAATTATGTACAGTGTTACACAATCGCTTTCCCAATTTCAGTATTTGCTGAAATGCAACAATATTCTGCTTTCAATAAAAAAAAATTGGAACAATATGCGATGAAGAGAAAACGCCAAAGAAAAGTTTGGATATTAAATTTATATAAATAAAGAGACTATTCCAGAAAAACGGCAAAAAAAGAAAAAAAAAAGGATTACGAGAGACATCTCTTCCTCATTTTTATCATTATTTGTTCTCATCGTTTCAACAAGAAAAGGCTGATCAAGACATTAAATCAACAGTGAAGTGAAACATCCTCGTATACTAAACTTTCTAGTTTACGTACCAGAAATGGAACGTCAAGATAGATTTCAGGTTAATAAAATGAATTAGAACGTTGTCTATAAACCTTACACAGCAACTGGAACAGCATTCTCAAGGGCAACGACACCGGGGAGCTCTTTGCCTTCCAAGAGCTCCAAACTGGCACCGCCACCAGTCGATATGTGGCTCATCACATCGGCAACTCCAACTTTCTCTACAGCTGCAACGGAATCTCCACCTCCAATAATAGTTGTCACTCCCTTCCCACTGATTTCAGCTAGCTTCTTTGCAACAGCCTGCAAACAAAATCGCATTCTCAACTATTGTCCACTTTTTGCCCTATGTTTCTAGATTTAAGAATGAAAAGAAGGACGATGTGGCAAGATTCATAAACAGTCCTGGACACAGTTTGGACGCTCCATGTACACCTCGGTCTTTCAAAACTAATGAAGCCCATTTGTGATTCACTGGTTCTAGCAATACGGATGACAAAATGAAAATTGACCTAGATTTGCCAAACAAACTATTTACGTGGACGGGCATCTTGCAAAGATGAAATAGTACTATTCTATACCTCTGTGCCAGCGGCAAACTTATCAAATTCAAACACTCCCATTGGTCCGTTCCAAATAACAGTCTTTGTTGTTTCCAAGGCATCATTAAATGTCTTGATAGAATCTGGTCCAATATCCAATCCCATCCAGCCGTCCGGGATACCAGATGCCGGCACAATCTGCAATAACCAGCAAACATTTTAGCCTTCATGTGTTAGCTTTCCAGTAGAAAATCAAGAGGCCTAGAATTCTATTAAAGAATAGTTGGAAAAAATATTGCTGGAGACCATTAAGTTCAACTTCCCAACGAAGGGGTGGAAAAAATCAACATAAAACGTTGGCAGCAAAATCGAGCACTAGACCTTGCTATCTGCATCAGGAGCAAACTTGTCTGCCACGACCACGTCTGAAGGTAACAAGAGACTAACTCCTTTGGCCTTAGCCTTCTCAAGAAGGGATGTTGCAAGATCTAGCTTGTCTTCTTCCACGAGGGACGACCCAACTGAAAGACCTTGTGCCTTGTAAAATGTGAAGATCATTCCTCCACCCAAAAGCAAGATATCACACTTCTCCAAAAGTGATTCAATCACTCCAATCTTAGAGGACACCTTTGAACCACCGACAATTGCAGCAAATGGCCTTTTAGGATTTGAAACCGCTCCTACAAGATAGTCCAGCTCCTAAAACAGCAAAATTAAAACCTCTTAAATTTTTAAAATGGTATTATGGTAGACCCGATAAACTATTGTTCAGTCATTGGCATAAATCAGGAGTAGTATAATCAAGAAAATCTAACCTTTTGTAAAAGGAAACCAGCAACTGCGGGCTTCAAGAATTTTGTAACTCCCTCAGTAGAGGCATGTGCTCTGTGTGCAGTACCAAATGCATCGTTCACATATATTTCAGCCAATGACGCGAGATTCTTTGCAAACTCGGGGTCATTCTTTTCTTCCTCTTTGTAAAACCGAACATTCTCAAGGAGAAGAACGCCACCCTCAGGGAGTGAAGCCACCAACTTTTCGACCTCTGGACCAATGCAGTCATCAGCCTTCACAACCTATTCATTATACATCAAGGGATAAAAGTTAAAACAGAATCCATTACTTTTGGGAGCCTTTGTAACAAATTCTGACACCCTTCATATCGTTTTTGCTTTGCGGCACAACTTTTACTTCGAATTTTGACAAAAACATACCGAGACACCAAGCAGTTGAGATAGCCTGGGAACAAGGGGTCCAAGGCTGAATTTTGGAGTGACGCCTTTTGGCCGTCCCTGAAAAGCCAGAAAAGAACAAGAGTTGACTGTGAAATCATACGCAAGCAAAATACTAAAGACAAGCAAAAACGGTGATATGTAACTGTAATTAGAAAATCAACGATGTTGGGAAATGGAATTCGAAAGAATTAACCACCATCATACACAGGAAACATGACCAAATATTACATATTACTTATTAGGAGGTTTAATGGTGTACTGTTCCCAGAATAATGTCCCAATTAGGAACTTTGTGTAAAGATATATATATAATTTTATAAAACCAGTCATAATTCACCAATTTGATGCCAGATCGAAATCCAAACCAAAATTGATTACAAGCAACAGAATCAGAGTGAAGTTAACAAGTTCAGTTTCAATCAAATCATAGTCAAACAATAAAGGCCTGCAGAAATCCTTGGAAAAATTAAATCAGAAAACAGTAATAATAGCAAGTATAAGTCATAATCCGCATCAAATTATAAAATTTTGGCTTACCAAATGGCTTGAAAGAATAACTTTAGCACCATTGTTAATCAAGTGCTTAATGGTGGGAACAGCAGCTCTAATCCTAGTATCATCAGTGATGTTCTGATTATCATCAAGTGGGACATTCAAATCTGCTCTAACAAACACCTTTTTTCCCTTGAGGTCGGCGGCGGTGAGGTCTCCGACACTCTTCTTAGCCATGGAGGCGACTCCCCTCACGGGCTTGGCAGAAGAGCTCTTAAAAGATCGAAGCTTGGTGGCGACATGGTGGGCGAGAAGTGGGTCGGCAGCGGCTCCAGCGAAACCCAGGCCGCGAAGAGGGGTCTTGAGGAGGAAGCGAGGGGCGGAGGTGGAGGCCCTAGTGGTGGTTGTTGAGATCTTTGGGATGGCACAGAAGGCTGGTGATGCAGCTGTTGAAGCCATTTTTGCTTACAGCGTCTCTCACTCTATATCTCTTTGCTCTGTTGTGTGGAGTTGTAGAGGGAGAAAGAGGGGATGATATGGAGATTGAGGTGGGGTTAGGGCAGTATATGTGGACGTGGTGAATGAGGTGGAAAATTGGGTATAAAGGGATTTCTCTTATCGTTGAGTAGAGGTTGTAGATCTTCGATGATTTTGAAGCTCACTGTGCACGGCATGGATGTTTTCTGGCTGATTGTGTATTTAGTGGGAATGAGTTGAGATGGCCATCCTTCACAATATTTTTGTTTAAATGGTCTTTGACCAAATTGTTTAAAAGAAAAAAAAATTTAATTATTTAAAATTATCAAATATTCATTTTACCCTTCCTTTATAACCAAATAAATGATGAATTTGGGCCAAATTTATTTTACCCGACCCGATTAAACCCGACCCGGTCAAACCCGTTTGACCGGATCTAAAAAATTTAAATCAAATTTTTAAGGTTCAAAGACTTAAACCTTGGATTTCTAAGGAAAAAAGTACCCTCCTCACCACTAGGACACTTAATAATGTTATTTATTTTATTGCAATAACTTATATATATATCTTAAAAATTAGAGTAAAATTTTCAAGATTCAAGGATTTGAACCTTTAAGAAAGAAAAGTACCCCTTCACCACTAGGACATTCAACAATGTTATTTGTTTTATTGTAATAACCTATATATATCTTGAAAAATTAAAGTTAAATTTTTAAGGTCCAAGGATTTGAACCTTCAACCTCTTAGAAAAATGATGCTTTCCTCACCACTAGGACATTGACCAATGTTGTTTATTTTATTGTAATAACCTATATATATATATATCTTTAAAAATTATAACCAAATTTTCATGTCCAAGAATTTGAACCTTCAACCTCTTAAAAAAAAATTATGTTTCCCTCATTACTAGGACATTGAACAATATTATTTATCTTAATTCAATAACCTATATATAATCTTATAGTTCTGAATGTCTTAAAAAATTAGAGTCAAATATTTCACTTTATTCTATATATGTATTATGTATTGAAAGATTAATTTTAATTAAGATGAATTGAATGTTTAACAAAATTTATGATTTCAAAATATATAAATAGTTAGCGACATTTAACTTAAAATCTTTAATTTTATTTCAAATAATTTTTATATTTATTTATAATTTTTAAATAATGACCAACTGACCACAAAAATTTTTATTTTTTTTCTTTCATCCCCTACGTAAATTTTTTATGGCGTGCAAAATATACTTTTTATATACTCTAAAAGATATAATTGTCGTTTCATATGCTCTAAAACGATATATAACTAAAGGTCATTCCATATATTTAAAGTATACTTTCAAAATTCGAGTTATGTTATTATTTAAAATTCAATTCTTAACCCAAAACCTAAAGGTCATTTCATATATTTTAAATTTTTTTCTAGTTTTTTCGATCAAAATATTAACTTAATTTAATTAATTGGTATAAATTTTTCAAAAGTAAAAAATATTTATTTAACTATCATGATTCAGAATTTCAGATTATATAATTTAATTATAATAAAAAGATTGAATAACCGAATTTATAAATTATATAAACAATTGTTAGTTATGTAAAATTTTAAATTGGCAATTGTATAATATAATTGTTCGATTAGAAACATGTTATAAAATTGTAAATAAAACTAACACAAATTGTATAATATAATTATTCGAAAGTGGTACATAATCATAGGAACACAAATGTTTCCGTAGCTTCTTTAAAGTGAGATCGAACCCACTTGATGATCTATTTCGATCATTCTAAATATGTCAGATGCATGTCTCGTGATCGTGGACGGTCGAATCATTATTTTTAACAGAAACGATATAATTATCGTTTTATATAAACTATAACGATATATAAATCGTTTTAGTTAAGATTAAAACTAAAATGATATCAATGTCGTCAAAATTGTACTGAAACGATAATGACATCGTTATGTATCAAACCCACGAAATAATATAATGACTTTCATATCGTTTTAATACAAATTTGATGAATTTGAAATCGTTCCAATTCAAATTATAACTACAACGGCATAGATGTCGTTTCTTTTAATAGAAAACGATAATTATATCGTTCTAACTAAAAATAACTATTCGATCGTCCATAGTCACCCGTCATGCTTTCAACATACATAGGACGATCGAGCTAGTTATAAAACGAGTTAATATCACTCGAATGGCTTAGAAAGAGCGAACGAAGATACTTTCTATCTGAATAGTTCGAAAGTGGTACACAATCATGAGAACATAAATGTTCCCATAGTTTCTTTTAAGTGGGATCGAACCCACTTGATATCGTTACAATATAAAAACTACACTGTTTTTCAAAAACTATCATAACGAGTTTGAAATCGTTCTTGAAACAAATAACGACTTACATATCGTTACAATAGAAAAAATTGATTTTTTCCACCATAACGACATTTACATCGTTATCATGCTTCTGTAACGACTTCCATATCGTTACAATATAAAGACTACACTGTTTTTCAAAAATTACTATAACGAGTTTGAAATCGTTCCTGAAGCAAATAACGACTTACATATCGTTTCAGTAGAAAAAATTGACTTTTTAAACCATAACGACATCTACATTGTTCCCGAAAGACATAACGATCTCCATATCGTTACAGTGTAAATAATAAGGAAAACGACATTTATATCGTTTCTTTACACAGAAAACGATAAGTATATCGTTATGCGTAGTAAGGTGTTCTTGAACATCCACGATCATTTGACATACCTTCGACATATGTATAATGACCGAAAGAGGGTATTAAGTGGGTTGATAGCACTCGAATGGCTTAGAACGGGCCAACAAAGATACTTTCTTTATATCGAAACTAGTCCAATGTGTTGGATTACTATAAAAATACAACTGTTCCTTAAGTTTCTTTGGAACGTGATTAAACTCACTCGACAACCTATTTTGGTCATCATATACATATGTCGGAGGTATGTCGAATTATTGTGGATGTTCAAGAACGTTTTACCACGCATAACGATATACTTATCGTTTTCTATGTAAAAAAACGATATAAATGTCGTTTTCCTTATTAATTGTACTGTAACGATATGTAAGTCGTTATTTTTTTCGAGAACGATGTGGATATCGTTATGGCTCAAAAATTCAGTTTTTTCTACTGTAACGATATGTAAGTCGTTATTTGCTCCAAAAACGATTTCAAACTCGTTATGGTAGTTTTTCGAAAATAGTGTAGTTTTTATATTGTAACGATATGGAAGTCGTTATCGAAGCACGATAACGATTTAAATGTCGTTATGGTGGAAACATTCACTTTTTTCTATTGTAACGATATGTAAGTCGTTATTTGCTCCAAGAACGATTTCAAACTCGTTATGGTAGTCTTTGAAAAACAGTGTAGTTTTTAAATTGTAACGATATTGAAGTCGTTATAGAAGCACTATAACGATATAAATGTCGTTATGGTTCAAAAAGTCACTTTTTTTACGGTAACGATATGTATGTCGTTATTTGCTACAGGAACGATTTCGAACTCGTTATGGACGTCGTTGAAAAACAGTGTAGTTTTCATATTGTAACGATATTAAGGTCGTTATCGAAGCACGATAACGATATCAATGCTGTTATGGTTCAAAAAGTCACTTTTTTACAGTAACGATATGTATGTCGTTATTTGCTACAGTAACGATTTCGAACTCGTTATGGATGTCTTTAAAAAACAGTGTAGTTTTTATATTGTAACGATATTGAGGTCGTTATCGAAGCACGATAACGATTTAAATGTCGTTATGGTTCAAAAAGTCACTTTTTTCTACGGTAACGATATGTATGTCGTTATTTGCTCCAGGAACGATTTCGAATTAGTTATGGTAGTTTTGGAAAACCAGTGTAGTTTTTATATTGTAACGATATGGAAGTCATTATCGAAGCACGATAACGATTTCAATGTCGTTATGGTGGAGAAAGTCACTTTTTTCTATTGTAACGATATGTATATCGTTAGTTGCTCCAGTAACGATTTCCAACTCGCTATGGACGTCTTTAAAAAACAGTGTAGTTTTTATATTGTAACGATATGGAAGTCGTTATCGAAGCACGATAACGATTTCAATGTCGTTATGATGGAAAAAGTCACTTTTTTTTATTGTAACGATATGTATATCGTTAGTTGCTCCAGTAACGATTTCCAACTCGCTATGGACGTCTTTAAAAAATAGTGTAGTTTTTATATTGTAACGATATGGAAGTCGTTATCGAAGTACGATAACGATTTCAATGTCGTTATGATGGAAAAAGTCACTTTTTTTATTGTAACGATATGTATGTCGTTATTTGCTTCAATAACGATTTCAGCAATGAAAAATGGCTTTAATTTTTGTTCTAATAACATAATGACTAAACAATAAAGTTATAAGTCATGATAATATGACAAATTCAAGTTTCGCTATCAACTGTTTGGTCATTACAAGTGGAGCGAACATGACCGATTTCTTACTCATCATTCACAAGTGAGGGTCTTAAAGCTCCTAGCTGTAGAAGATGATGGAGCCATCGAAAGGGAGGAATTTACTAATTTGCTACCACTTATTGGGCTCAGGTTATCCTTTGCAGCAGAAGGACAACATTCCTCTCTCGCACTAGTTTGAGAACATGAAGCTTTCCCATATTACTAGTCTTTGAAATATCAAACTTCATAAGCCCACCATGAGGAGAGTGGCTAGCACAAAGTGAAGGTGAAATCGAATGCTACAGCTGACCCCCATTCATTTTTTGTTTATCTGAAGAAGTCAAAATCAAAGGGAAAAGTTCAACATGATTAATCATATCTTCAAATTTATCCCAAAAAAATAAAGAACAAGATAATAAGTTATCCATTCATATTATGCAGAATGGCCCCAAAAGTACATAAAGTGTGATGGAGACAGTTACAAACTTAAAATAAAGATTCGACTATGCAAAATATTGGATTGTGTGAAGTTGAGATGAAGTTTCATAAAAGTTAATAAATGTTCCATCTGTATACATTACATTGTAGTTTGGATTTAGCTAAATAATCATACGTTAAAATCATTACAATCTCCATTTTGTACACCCTCGTATCGACGTTCAACACCTCTTTGATTTTATCATATAATTCCACATATGAAATAGTTTTCGCAACAAGAATAGGCGTTGTTTTTCCTTTACCATTCCTTGCATATTTTCATTTCCATACACCGTCAATCGACTGCTCATACTCAACTGGATAACAAACTGATATCCATACCATATTAGCGGTGTCCATAACTGTAAGTTAATATAAAAATTTCATAAACTTGTCTTTATAAGTTATTCTAAAGTCATTATGAAACAAAAATCTAGTACAACACATATGTTTGAACAAAGTCGTTATGTACAAAATAGACCCAATTTACATTTTCCAACTTATGGTACAACAATGAAGGAATAGCCAAACATGCATTCACCAACTTACATTTCATTTCGAACATAGTACAAAACTGATAACGATATAGAAGTCGTTATGGACTTCAGAAAACGACGTGTAAGTCGTTATGCAGATAATAAAACCAAATTTGTGTTTTACGGTACCAAAATGGAAAGCATAGCCAAACATACATTTTTCAACTTACATTTCACTTCAATTAATGCAAATAACCGGTAATGAGAAAATGGGTTGAAAACTAACCCATATCAAAACTCTAATGTAATGTTAAATTGAAATCAAAATCATTGTTCACAAATAAACACCCCAAACATGTATACAACATGGAGAAATTATTGACAAAAAATAGAGAAAGAAAGTAATCCAAAAATTTAGAATTCACAACATCCTCTTCTTCTCCAATTGCTAATCACCAATGTTGCAAGATTTTACTACTCACTTCAACTAAATAAGTGTTCAAGGGAAAGAGAATGTAGAGTTTATGATTTCTTTATTAAGTAGATAAAAATATTGAAGAGAAAAATGAAAGAGAGCTCAAAAACCCACCTTGGAACCGATTCTTGAAGAAGAAGAGTGAAATGGAAATTGGAATGAGAATGAAGGCAATAATGTCTTTTTATATACAAGGACATTTTGGACATTAACAAATTATATTTTCCCCTTTTCATATATTTAGGCCTTCTAACTAAAAAACTAGTTGGTGGTCTTTTTAAATAAAAACTTAGTTTGACTAGGTCAATTAAATGAAAACCCCGTGTATTTATGTGTTTGGCTTTTCTTGATTTTAAGTCCTATCATATAATATCATATTCTTTTCTCTCTCTCTCATACTTTCAACCACACAATATTCCATAAAATAATAGTATACATATACTGAAAATTTTATCTTTTTTTTTAACCACACATTCTCCAAAAAATACTATTCCAAAAACTCTTTTTTGAAAAAAGAGGGACTCAAACAAGACCTTAATATATGATTTTTGAAAAGTCAAAATGATTTTTTGAAACTTAAAAGTTACTTTTAAATTCGTTTGACTAATTTTATTAAAGTATTTTTTTAATTAGAATATCAATTAGAGGAAACTGGTCCAATGCTACATTCTCTAAAAAAAATTGAGTAGAAATAATTTTAATCAATATTTTATTGAACCACGACTTTTATAAACTTTTTAATAACAAATTTCATGAACTTTTAACAAAATCTACTAAACCCTAATTTTTAACAAAACTAAACGAATGCTTTAAGGAGGATGAATGTCAAAATAAGTAAGTCCGGCAGCTCAATTCATCTTGACATCACTTAAAAGTAGGAGAGAGTAAAATGATTATTGCGCGTTTCCCCTATTAAGATAGAAATAAGTCTACATTTTGTTTTTTATTGTAATATTTCTTTATAATGGACATTTTAAAAATTGTTTTCTTTGTTTTATGTATTTTTTATTTCTATATTTTGATTAAGAGTAATAGCATGATTATATTGTCCTTTTTTTAATTTTCGAGTATAAGTAAAAGGGTTATTTGCGAAAAAATTGATAGAAAGCATCCGTTTGGATAAATGGCGTTGAATTTCTAAAGGTTGGGAACATTGTTGGCCAAAAAGAAGGTTGGAGATTAATTTGAAAATGACATGGAAGGTTAAGGACATTTGCTGCTATTTACCTATTGTTTGTAATGTCCACTAGGCGACACAAGTAATTTGAGGTTGTTCAATAAATGACACTATTAGAGAGAAAAAATAGATTAAAATTTTGTTCGTTGTACTATTCAATCCAGTTGAATATACAAATCATACTTCGAGAGCATATTGCACTAGGAGGTACCGTGGTCAATTTTTTAAAGTTTCTTTTTTTGTCATTGTTCACATTTATAAATTCAATTTATCGCCATCTTATAAGTGCATATTTGATACGTAAAATTAAAAAAACTAACAAAATTTTAAAATATAATAAACAAATAAACGTGTGACAAACAAACTTGTCCATTGTTTCAATTTGAATATCAAACATGCTACATATGTAAAGTATATATCATTAATGATGTTCTGTTCAACTGTTAAATTACTATACATATAGGCCAACGACACCATCAAATAATCCCTGTTAAAAGTTCTTTAACAATACAACAACCCATGAGAATGGAGTGAAACCCAAAAACATCATGAGGTCGAGTAGACATTTTACTCAATTGAGGAAAAATTATACCTCCGTGGTGTGCATCCTGTTGGATGGAGGTAGACAATGCTAAAGGCCAAGTAGGTATATTATTCGACTGACTAATTCAAACTCCATAGTTTGGTATACTTATGGCTGACTTGAAGAGCTAATGCCAGGCCTACTCGATAAAATACTAAGAATTTGATGAAGCAATCACAAAGTAAATCCCAATCACCCATTCCACCTACATGTGTTGCAAGGGTCACGATGTCGTGGAGAGACACCAAGACCTAGATTTACCTTGCATTTTCAGGAACGAAAATTGGTCCATTTGTAATCACCTTAATGCCATATCAACAAACTAGGGTCCATACAAAGTGAAGAGACTCCTCGAGTATCATGTGTCAATCTATTTACCTTAGGTATCATATATCAAAGCAGCAACAAGAAAAATAGTCTTGCCACAACCTAAGGTAAACACTATATCACCGTTACCTACAAATAAAGATTAGTAAATACGAGCACCAAACTCACCTTTAGTTCATTAAGGTATTAATCATTGTCATCTCACACGAGGATCATCCTCAATTTGTACATGTAGCATTTCTTGTTTCACTATAAGTTTCTTATAATTTAAACGTTAAAATCAAATTTTAATTTCAATCATATGTCCACAATTACTATCCAATTATTCATCACTCATTTCTACTTCACTATAATTTAAGGAAGATTTATTGAAACCCAAATAAGCACAAACTATGAACTAATATTGAGAGACTTGCACAAAATTGAATGGTAGAGTGGTTTAGATATCTTTCGAAGTTTTTGTAGTAGAAACAAATATAATTATTATGATCAATGCTAGTAACCATTTCGCCTATTGTTTTTATCTATCTATCTCGTGAATTTTATCAATTGATGCATTGAGCTTGACTAATAATGCGATTGGATTGAGTATAGTTATTTTTCGTTGAGTTTTAACGACATACCCCTAGATGGGAATAAATTTGTAAGTAAAAAATATAAAATTAAAAATTTATTCTCTCTTTTCGCTACCATCTTTTCTTGAACGCTGTTAAGAAAATAAAGGTAGAAATTTGTGGTATTTATTTACTGCAAAAAAGTCTTGATGTACATAGTAAATGAAAAACGTTTGAATACAGTGCAAAATATAATAAGAAAAAAATTTGTTGTACATCACTTGTACACATCATTATACACATTCCCTTCACATTAGAGGGGGCCCATGATGATTAAAATATTCGCGGGTCCCCTCTCATGTGAAGTGGATATGTACAAAGTTGTGTACAAGTGATGTACACCAAACCCCTCTCATATAATAAAGTGCTTAGGTAAAATACTTATATTTTATTTTATCACAAACGGGAAATTAAGTACAGGATGTTTATGGATTGAAGCAAGGGTTAGATTACACCACAATTTTTATTTCTTACACCATATTTTAATTGTACTTAAAGTTCTTAATATTTGCTCATTATAACACTTATATGTGTAATGATTTTTTTATGGCATTCTTATTCTCGAACTTTTTATTAGTTAACACATTTTGTATTTTATAATAGTTTTAAGTGCAAAAGTTCGTTGAAATGAAGTATTACAACTTTTTTTTATCATACTTTTAAAAAATAAATAAATAAAAAGTGCGAAAAAACATATTTTCCTCATTTCAAAGTATGAAAATAAAATATTTTAATGAAAAATCATTATAAATGACAAGACGTACTAATTAATGAAAAGTTGAAGATAAAAATTTGACGAACGAAAGTTAAGAAAATAATTGCTACGATGATAAAAAAAAATTAAGGAATTTTACTGTAATTAAAATATTGTGTATCAAATAAAATTTTTGGTGGCAATATAATTATCCTTGAAGCAAATGCATATCCAACTTAACCCAGTTAGCGTACATCAAGAGAGAACAATTTTATGCAATTTAGGAAGCACAGGGACGCCTATGTATGGGTGGGCATTTTTTTTTTCTAGAAATCGATAGAATCAGATTAGAATCGATCGGTTCAGCCTGGTTCCTCTACTAAATGGGTCAACTTTGGGACTGTACATAGAGAATCGACAAATTGCGGTCCGATTCTAGGTATTGTCTTGAGAACCAGTAGTGAATTCGGTTCTCCCACATTTGTCTTTTTGCTTGAATCAAGATGCGCTAGATCTTTGAATACTAGATCCCAAAATTATCTCACATTAAAATTTCAATTTCCGTTTCTTTTTTTCTTTAATGGGTAATCAAAATTAAAATTAAAATATTTTATAAATAATTTGCAAATTCATAGTTTTAATGCAACCCAATAGAAAAATTATTTTTTTAGTTCAATATTTCACAAGAATTCAAATTTCTCGTTGTTTTCAAAGTGATCGACCATTTAGAATCAAGATGCTTAATGATTACTAAAGATAATCAGGTTATTGTCGTATAAATTTTCAAAAGAATTAATTTTCGATCTAGATTTTACCAGTTATGATGTATGATGTGTTCCATAGGTTATTCATTTTTTTCAACAGTATGAGTTGATCTTGAGATTTGGAGTGAATTTTTGTTTTATACTTGTTTAATTGATTTTTTGTATTATCATATTACAAAAATAATAAGTGATTTCATACTCTATTTTTATCTATTTTTAGTCTCACAAGTAGTTTCATACTTTATTTTTACAAATTTTTCAATATAAAGAACCAGACATAATCAAATCGAAACCGGTTGATTCATTTCGGTTTGATTCGATTCAGTTCTATAATTGGATATGAAATAAATGGTTCTATTTTCAAATATTGCCATTGGTATTCAATTCAGTTCGATTCAGAATTGAACCGAATCGGACCGCAAATACTCCTAATAAAAAGAACAAAGAAATGAAACTATACAAAGTGCAAAATAAAAATGTAGAAACCTAGGGCCTGTTTGGGAATAAATTGTGTGAAAAATTGATTAATTTGAAGAATGTATGAATGTAGAGAAAAATTATGGTATTAAGTACAATTAATTTTTTTCACTAAAAGTATGTGTGATTGTAACGAATTTAAGAAAAAATGAATTCTAAATAAATTTTTTACCAAACCCCCAGTAGATCTATTCCTTTTCAATTTTGACGAGTATGATTAAAATTCTATTTAAGTCCCCCTTTAAACCCCCTTTTTTTTTAAAAAACAAATTTATTTTTGTACAAATTTATTTTTAATCACATATCCTCCCAATAAAATAGTTCTCCAAAAAATTACAATTAGAGCATCTCTAATATGTTTTTTAAATATAAGATGATCATGTTTTAAAGAGTCACCCTTTAAAATTATATTCCGAGAAATTTTTTAAATTAACATTTTAAAACAAAGAGTGAATTTGTTTCTTCAAATTTGGAGAGTTAAACTTCCTCTCTATAATTAAATTCATTCAAAATATTTTAATTTTTAATGAAGAAATATAATATAATATTTTGGAGGGAAGGTAGTGAAATAAAAGATTAAAAAATAATAAATAATTTTTTAAAATAGTAAATAAAAAGTGTTAATATAAAAGGCCAATTAGAATACTTCAAATTCTTTCTAAATTGTAAAATATTGTCTTAAAAAAAAAATCCTAAAACCAGCAACCACACGAGGTAGCTCCCATCGCATCGATAGTCCATAGTGTTCCTGTTCAACAGTCAAATTTGAAATCCCTAGTGTCACCAGCATCACTAGGTACACGCACCAAGTCTTCTTAACAGTGCCTGGCGTATGTTCTCTTAAAAAAATTGGTATCAAACAAACTCTAAAATAAATAATGGTCCGTTTGATTCCCCACTTTTTTCATGGAAAATGAAAAAAAGTTTTTCATTTCTTCCCAAATTATAGTGTTTGATTGCACAATTTTTTTGGCAAAATGAATTCCTCCCAAACCCCCCACGCACCCTTTTTTCTTGCAATTTTTTTTTTGGCAATCAAAAAATAATCTAGACTCAATGGTAGAAAAATTTATCTCTTTTAATTTATAATTTGCATGAAAAATAAAGTCAAACGAATGATATTCGATATGGTAATTTTTTTTGCAGTTTTTTTTTACAATTGGAACAAATTCTAGATCCAATAGTAAAAAAATTTATCCATTTACTTGAGAATTTGCTTGAAAAACAAAGTCAAACGAATGATATTCGGTATGTTAAAAAAAAATTAATTTTTTTTTTTTTTTTTTACAATTGGAACAAATTTTAAACCCAATAGCTGAAAAATTTATCACTTTAATAGACAATTCCTATAAAAAAAAAAAAAGTCAAACGAATACTAAAAAATTTTAAGGTGGAAAATTATACCAATAAAACACAATTAATTTACAATTCTCGATAAAACAAATTCTAGACAATTCAATTCACTATAATTCATTTTTTTAATCCAAATTTTACATTTTCAATTAAACGGACCTAAATAGAATATGAATTATGATGTAGCTTCTATTAAGGCCCTGTTTGATTCCCATTTTAATTCTCATTCTCATTCTTCTATTCATTTTCAACCACACATTTTTCAATAAAATAATATTTTCTATCACATCAATAACTTTTCATTCTTTTTCAACCACACATTTCCCATCATATCACTATTTCAAAATTCATTTTTCCCAAATAATACCTATCAAACACACTCTAAATTTTTTGTTTTTTGTTAAAAAATTATTCTTCCTTAAAATTGAAGTTATCGAGGGGGGAAAAAGTCATAATTTGGAAGAATATTATGGTGCCGGCCAAACCAACGACTCTCCGGCCTTAAGCTCTCTGTACCTACCCTAAGGTTACGGAAAATCATAATAATTCAGTTTTGGTGCATCCTGGTATATATATCACTGAAATATGGAGTCTCCATTTAAGGTGGATATACTGAAAGGTAAAGTAGCGTTGCTGACAGGAGGAGGATCAGGAATCGGGTTCGAGATCTCAACCCAATTCGGTAAACATGGAGCCTCCGTCGCCATCATGGGCCGCAGGAAGAACGTCATTGATGGCGCTGTATCAGCACTCCAATCTTTAGGAATTCCGGTAATTGCTTTCTCCTTTTTGGCATATAGTTCATTTATATTCTTGTGAAATCATATTGTGCACTTAGTCCTATTATACTATTTCTGCTGCGGGCTGGTTTTAGAGAAGGGTTAGAACTTAGAAGAACTTTGTATTATTCTTCTCGATTAGACGATTAAAATGAAAAACTGCCACGGTAAGTTGACGTAGACTTATATTGCGACTGATGAATCAATATAAATCTGAGTTTGTTTTGCTTGTTTTTGATTTGATTATGTTTATTATTGCTTTCGTGAGAAGGGATTAGGCTTTAATCCATAATATTACGTGCGCTTTATTTTCAGGCGGTGGGGTTTGAAGGTGATGTAAGGAAACGGGAAGATGCAAAAAGAGTAGTGAAGGAAACTGTGAAGCATTTTGGAAAGCTTGACATTCTTGTTAATGCTGCTGCTGGCAATTTTCTTGTGTCAGCTGAGGATTTGTCTCCTAATGGCTTTAAAACAGGTGGTTTAGAATCTGCTAATCATCCCTCTGTTACTAAGGGCTAATAATTCTTTATTCATTAGTTCATTGGGATCTTCGAATTACTGCTAACATAGTTATTTTTAAAATTGATGAATGTCAATTATGGCCTCATCCGAGATCAGTCTTAATTTGTTACTGTAATTGCTCCTAATGATGCGAACATTTCATTTGAATCTATCTTGTGAAAAGAGACAAGAAAGTTAAGTCTTTGTATTGAGCTATTTCTTCTAAAAGTTTAAGAAGTTAGTGCACAATCTTTCATAAATGAGTAGAGAGACTTGAACTCGGGTCTTTACCTCCTTTGATATAATGTTGAACCAAGCTTAATCTCTTATGGAGGCATGCATTTATTTATTTATTTATATTTAGTCCGACGGTTTGTTGTTATGTCCAAGTAGAGGCTATAGAACCGTCAGAGAAATCTAGAAAAGTAATATGTTAGAACGTATTTGAATGCGATATATCTTAAAAAAAAACCTTAAGAGAAAATATCTTATTTGACATAAGAGGATAGTTAACATATGAAGAGCCAAGTTTCTTTTATATGATTCTCAGAGCATCCTGCATTCTAGATAGCTCCAATCTTAATGTATACAGTTGTAATTACTTTCTGCAGTGATAGATATCGATGCTGTTGGTACATTTACAATGTGTCACGAAGCACTTGAATATCTCAAGAAAGGTGGACGAGGAAGGAGCTCATCTATGGGTGGATTTATATTGAATATCAGTGCCACTTTACATTACACGGCGTCTTGGTATCAAATCCACGTATCTGCAGCCAAGGTTTATAAGTTCTATGCTGACTGCATAGATAATTTAACTTCCATTGCGAATTTTAATCTACGTTCACTTTGATTCAGGCAGCTGTTGATGCCCTTACGAGAAATTTGGCCCTGGAGTGGGGTACTGATTATGATATCAGAGTTAATGGTATTGCACCAGGTCCTATAGAAGATACTGCTGGAATGAGTAAACTTGCCCCTCGCGAGATACATAGCAAAACTAGAGAGTGGATGCCTCTCCATTTTATTGGTGAGAAGTGGGATATTGCCATGGCTGCTCTGTACCTTGCCTCATATGCCGGTCAGTAATTTTGCTGATTTCTTATACTTGATAATTTGATATTCATCTTTCAGAAAATGATATCTGATGCACTAACCATTACATTATGGCAACTTCTTTTTTCCTTGTGACAACTTCAGTATTCTGGGAAATTTTATTTTAAACTTTTTAATTTACTAAAGGGTTGGCAACTTGGCATATCTCTCATTGCCAAGAAAGGCAACTAGCATATAAATGAATTCTAATTTTTGTATCATGTGAAGGTAAGTACATAAATGGAACAACCCTCGTAGTAGACGGAGGACAATGGTTGAATCAACCTCGCCATCTTCCCAAAGAGGCAGTTAAACAGCTATCTCGGAGTGTGGAAAAAAGATCGCGAGATTCACCAATTGGAGTTCCTAACAGCAAACTGTAACGTATTTTAAATATTTACATATAGTGTTGTTACAATCTGATCTGAACTCTGCTTCCAGACTCATTGAATAATTGTAATATTCATCTAGTTATTGAATTAAGCATGTTTTTGGAAGTCCCCTAATACTAGAATCCGTGCTCGGCTTTGATAACTGAATTATTTGTCTATAAAACATTTTTCTCTGTTTCTTCATATGCAAACCTATGTTGCAGGCATGAAATATGCTTTATCCAAACTTTTGAGAGACCCACGAGTACTATCCAGTTATCTATTACTTATTTCTATTCATTTATAATTTAAACTGTTTTATATACTCTCTATTACTTATTTCTATTCATTTATAATTTAAACTGTTTATATACTCTTTCCAAACGTGCTTCAAAATGGTTCTGTGCCAGATCAAATTAGAGCATTTGCAGTCTAAAAGTGAAAGCATCCACATAACTATGAGCTTAGCAGTGAGTCATAAAGCTGATGCACTTCATAGAGCAGCGTCTCATAATCCAAGTACTCCTTCTGTGATAACCACCGCCCTAACCACCATTCATGGTGGTGCCAGATGGCCATGTTTGGCTGAGAAACAAGATAAGTGAAACAAAAAATGCACAATAAGTACTTTGTGTCTTGCATCTACACTGTTTGAAATTATCGTCCAAGGTTTACAAGATTAAAGGAACTAGGCGAAAGTTGTTCCTCTGTGCTGTCACGTGTTTTACCAAACAAATCTTCCATTATACGTCCCTTGCCAACTATGAGAAAAGCAGATGTAAACCCTCTCAAGAAAAAATAATTCCAAAGGTCACAAGTGACGTGACTACCCGAAATTGAATTTACTATCATCCAACAAAGTTCTTGCGCTACAGTAAACATAGGAAACACTACAGTTGCCAAGCAATGGCCAATGAAATTTCAGTTCGTCATCTAGTTGCCAGACTAAGCACGCACAGGATTATTACCTAAGTCTCACCCCTTGGTTGTGTCACTCTGTCTCTCTTGAGGCTGAGACAGCTGACCCTGTGACGACGGCCATGGCATATATGGTGGAGGCTGTTGAGGATGTTGACCAGTAAAGAGCGTGGCTTGATCTGCTGGTTTTCCCATGATCATCCCAGCTGGTCCCACTGAATGCTGAGGAACATAATAATACGGAATTGCTTCTGAAGGAGATCCCAGTGACGGGATAGTAGCCTTAGTGACACCAAGCCCCTCCTCTCTTAACTCGTCTCGAGGAATAATATCAACTAAAAAGTCAAAAACATCAGTTCTCGAAATGGCAGCAGCAATATCGTTCTTCTGAAGAGTCCTCCTTTTGTTCTCTTCTGTATGGATCCAGGATCGTTGCGTTAGCTCCAAGATGAACATCTCACATGCCTTTGCAAAAACAACTGGAGCTTCAGCAGAAATCATTCTAACATCTTCATCAGCTTTCATTATTTTCTTGATTCGAGCAAGCGGGAGACTTTGGTTCTTGAAATCCGTAGTGTGCTCAACTTCTTGCATTTGATTTGCCCAGAAAGCTTGAAGCTGCTGTTGACTCTGTTGCAGCTGTTGACTATTGAATTGCTGGGGTTGGTGGTGGTAAGCAAGCTGGGAAGCCGGATAAGTACTCGGGGAGGAAATAGCTATGGCTGGAGTGCCAGTAGCCACCATGTGTGCTGCTTGGTAAGGATTAGCATATGTCATCTGGCCACTGCCTGGTACAACTCCGACCACTGGCTGCTGTTGTTGCAGATTCTGATGCTGCTGTTGGAGTATGTGGTCCGATTGATCCATGGCTGTCGGTAAAGTTATCTTTTATTCTTGTTACAACTATCTCCTCAAATCAAATTCTGAAACAGGAAACAAATCTTGATCCCTTTAGAGAATTTTAATCTATGCAAAGAATTTTGTCTAGATGCACGAATCTTATGTAGTACGAGCTACAACAGATCTCAAGTGTTTTCACATGTCATTCCAATTCTAATACTACTACAGAATTTAATAAGAACATACATACATATATACAAAATTTACTAAAAAACAGTAATCACTACATAAAAAATACTTTAATTGCCTACAATGAGCTAGGCAGTAAAAATAATTCCGAACCATCTTTCTAACTAACTTTAGCTTAATCCAATTTTCTGAATCACTTACTATGACACTCATCACAGTCACTAGTTAAAAAATACAGAGAAAAAGGAAAATCAAGTATGGAAATGGTTTATAGTTTTTCCAACAGTTAGCACTACAAAGTTACGGAGTACAAATTACTTTGGCAAAAACTATTAATACCAAGAGAAGGTGCCAAAATTATAGAAGACTACGATAAACCGATTTATTTGGTTTTGCCTTAAGATACGCCGAAGGACAATATTGTTTCCAAACAAGCCTCATTCGGCAAAAAATGTGCCTATTTATCTAATTTATGTGATAAATAGAAATGCCACAACATATTATGAGGAATTCCTTATTTTCTTATAAAAGAGAAATCTACAAACAAATACCATCAGCAAATGCAGGGCAAACGTGCAGGAAGCATGGACTGGACCTCAGAACCCCAATCCACCCCCCCAAACCAAAGAAGAACCGCCAGGAAATAAAAAAAAAAAAAAAAAAAAAAAAAAAAAAAAAAAAGGAAAAAGGACAACCCATATAACTGACCTCATAAGTCATAATATGTTCAAGATTGAACCAAAAAAAAATTAAAAATAATCCCCAAGATCTTTTCCATACCAAGATAAATTTTCACTTCTAAGCATATAACTTTATCATTCGTTTGTTCTCACGTTTGAAATCATCAAATAAGAAAATGCACAACAATAAAAAAAAAGTACAAAAGTAAACAGAATAATTTTCCGGCACCCCATCCAATTACAATCCAAAGATAAATCATCTTTACACCATAATTCACAAAACACATAAAAAAGAAGAAGAAACATTAGAAAACCAGAGAAATCGGAAAAAATAATAATAATAACGAAAGAGACATTTACCCATATTTTCTAAATCAGAAGCCGCGGATTTCTCTGATTGCTCAAACCTAAGCGAGAGGAGTGCGAGCACGCGTGAATCTATAAGCAGATTACATATAAACCACGATTTCCTCTTTATTTATATAACCAACAATTAGAGAGAGAAAGGAACAGGTAAAGGGCAGGACGGATCTTTTGAATATGATCCAAAAAAAAAAAAAGGTAATTAGGCTTGGTCTAATGAATGAAATGTTTCAAACTTCACTCAACTTATACATTAGTCATGGATTACTCACTTAACTAAGAAATACTTCAACTTGTTCATTGAAGTTATTTCCATTTGCACTCCATCCATTACTCCTTAAAATCTATAAAATATTTGGCTGACGTAGAGGTTGATAATCTTGTGTGACGACAAACAACATTCCAAAATTCACATTTTAAATTATTTTAAAACTTAAAATTTAAAACCGTGTTTCTGGAAGTGGGACACGATTTTCAAATGGGCAAACACGTTTTTACAATTTTTTTTTTCAAAAAAACCCCTTATAACATGAAACACAAAACTAGATCTCACGTCATAAATCCAAATTCAATTTCAAACCATCAATTTTCGTCAAGAACCGTATCCAACCGTAATTGATGTAGTTAGCCATTAGATCCTCATACCATGTAACGGATTATAAGTTTTATACAAGCAAATTTCATATCCCTTTCAATTTTTCAGTCATCTTTTTTAAGGCAAAAAATTGAGTTTCGTCAGTTCTTACTACATATTACGTTGAATAACATGAATCTTGATAATATATTGGTGAAGTTGAAAGAAATGCGAATGCCAATTAGACGATAAAAAGCACCCAAAAAAGCTTACAATTGTGAACAATGGTAAAAGACCTACAAATGCTATTTCTTCTTTGGCAAAATCGTCAACTTGCATTAATAGTTGTGTCATGGCGAATTGGTGGTGGTTCCGAGCATCACGCCTTTTACCACATTTATGAATCCTCAAGCGCAGCTCCACTGCTACAATCAAGAAATGTACAACTTGATCTGGAGTTAAAATTTTAACTTCTTGTTTAACCTTAAATTTTTCATCAACCCTTTATATAACTTCCACCAAACCGTCCTCCTTCAGAGCTAGAGCCACCTTGACTTGGTCGTCCTCGACCACACCGCCGCCTTCCTCCCTCGGCGATTTGGGGGAAATGTGATTTGAAATTGAGAGTGTGTTTGATAGAGATTATTTGGGAAAAATGAATTTTGAAATAGTGATATGATGGGAAATGTGTGGTTGAAAAAAGAAGGAAAAGTTATTGATGTGATAGAAAATATTATTTTATTGAAAAATGTGTGGTTGAAAATGAGTAGAAGAATGAAAATGAAAATGAAAATGTGGGTCAAACGGGGCATGAATTTGTAAAAACGTGTTGCCCATTTGAAAATCGTATCCCGGTCCTTGAAACACTCGGTTTCAATTTTTTGTTTTTTTTTTTAAATTTTAAAATAATTTAAAATGTGATTGGGATATTTAGGATGACATGGCATACCGTTAGTCGTCATGTAGGATTACCATCCTCCATGCCAGCAAGATATTTAATAGATTTAAAGGAATGATGGATGGAGTGCAAACGAGGATAAGTTTAGTGAATAAGTTGAAACATTTCATAGTTCAGTGAGTAATGCGTGATCAATGTATAAGTTCAGTGATTTTTGAAACATTTCACTCTGGTCTAGAGGTAGGGGTTCCCTACCGACACCTCACGTTGGGGTGAGTTTTTTTTTTTTTTTTTTTTTTTTTTTTTTTTTTTTTTTTACAATAAAATATTCACATGAAAGTCGTCACCTCCACGTGAGATTTATGTAGTGTTATAAAATGCGCGCATATATTTCGCATATGCTCGCATATTCTCAATGCGTTTTCAAAACACATTACATATGGGTATGCATATGATAATGCGGTCATATGCGAACATATTCTGTAAAATGCCCATGCATTTGTAATTAAAAATATGTTTGAATTAGCATAACAAAATTAACTCATTTTTATAATTTAAAAAAAATTAAATTGAGCCCAATAAATATAAAATTGGCCTAAATCGCCTAACCCCATCAATTATATACAACAATCTCTAGGATTTTGCTTTTGCATAAATCTTCATCTAGGCATTGACATAAAAATAATTTTTGGAGTTGCTCTATTAAAATAAGGGAATTCGATGAAGAAGATTTCGTATCGGATGACACCGAAGATGATTTGGATGAAGAAGATGACATTGAATTGGAATCCCATAAAGAGCTAGACAAGATTTAGAATTTTTTAAAGTCAATATTCTTGTTTAATCTAATTGTAAGAATTGATTACCAAGTAACTGTAGTATTTATGATTTTGAGCAATATGTTTTTGTTAAAAATTTGACAAATATATATAAACTTGAAATAATTGTAGTATTTATAATTTTTTTTTTAAATTTGAAGAATATGTGTAAAAAAATTTAAAGAATGCATTATTTATTTATTTATTAGTTTAAAATATTAAAAATTGGAAAACGCATAATTACTTATATGCTTTGCACAAGCACACATATTCTTATAATATTTGATGTTCGATCGAAACGCATTGTCATGCATTATGCATTTTAGAACTTTGGACTTATGTAATGGTTCTGTACGGATTATTCAAAAGGAATAGATACTCTTTCGAGTTGAGATGAAAGGATTAGTTTTTAATTTCTATCAAACAAGAGCTTAGTTTTATAATAATAATATTATTAATATTTAGAATTTTATTTATGTCCTTGTTTTTGCCCCCATTATTTTGCTAAGAATGTATTTTAAAATAGTAGATTGATGGAGAATGTGTGGTTAATTTTTTTTTTAAGATTTACGTGTAATATTTTATTAAAAAATATGGGATTGAAAAAAAATATATATATATATATATATATATTTTGAAAATAATAAAGATCAAACAAAAAATATATATGATTTTTGAAATAAAAATAAAAATTGTAACTCTTAATTATGAATTGAAAATACCTAATCCTTGTAATTTTCACTTTCGCTAGTCTAGAAATACGCTCTGCCGAACCGTCAGATCATCACTACTACTATTATTAAATACAATAAATCGGTTTCGATACGAGGCTGCAAATTCTACCCGGTGAAACTCATCGTATGGAATCCCTCTCTTAATTAATCCTCTCATCATAATTTGAATTACAAATATATTACTAGCACACTGTCTTATTTCCGCTCCACCTTGGACCCCACGTCCCCTTCCCTTCAAATTACACCGCTTCACAGATCCATTGAGTTCTCCCAGGCGCCTTTTCCTATCGTAAATTCAATACCTACGGCAATTGGTTCACTGCACCACGCTTCGAATTAATATTAGTTGGTGCTTTTACGCTCTGGTCAATAAAATGGGTCTTGTTCTCACCAAAAACGTAAAACTCAAAATTAACCATTCTCTCACTTTTTCTCTCCCCTGTTTTTTAGGGCGTGAATTTTTTGCAAAGTTACTCAATGTACGGGGTTGTATTATGTTGATCCCTTGAGTTTCGACTTATTATAATTTGATTGCATGACTTTCTTTTTTAATTTCAATTTGACGATTTTGTTTGTAGTTGTGACCAAAACTTATGGTCAATTCTGAGTAGCTGAAGGAATGTGTTTGTTTACACCAAACCCCTGTTTGACATCCTTAAAATATAAAAACATAATTTTAAATAATATTTTTTTATAGAGATGTATATTTAAAAAGTAGTGAAATTTTTAGATTTGTGTGTAAAATATTTTATTATTTTGAATGTGATTAAAAATGAGTATGAGAAATAAAATAAAATAATGTAAATGATGTCAAATATGGGCTAAGCTCTGTTTGTCCCTCATTTTTTAAAATTTATTTCTCACTAAATTCATTTCAATCACATGTTTTTTGAGATTCAAAAATTTTATTAACTTTTAATCACATATTTTATTTATTTTTATCAAAATTCATTAAACTGTCAAATAAATTAAAAAAAATAATACAAAGTTATAAATTCACTAGTCTTATTCTAGAAGAATTTATAGACATTTCAATTTTGCAAACAATTCATAAAAATTTCAAACATCCAGTAAATATTAGGTCTAACATGAAATAAATCTTTAAGTTAGGCGACCTCCTGTGAATTTTCTGAAGTTTGTCTACAGTGAGTTAATTGTCCAAATGGTCACTGAGCTGATGCTCACTGTAATTTAAGATGTCGAGTTTTAGCTTCCAAACTTATTCAAATGCTGGACGTTATTCATCGACATAATATTCGTTATAAACCTTTAACGGAATTAGTGATGTGGTTAACAGAATGCACATGTGGCACTCGTTATACCATTGATAAATTGCCAAGTTTTCGATTGTTCACTTAACATTGAGGTGGTCGAATTTTAGCCACTAAAAAATCAAATTGTCTTTTATTGTTCACTAAATTTTGAAAATGTCTTCGATTACTTACTACACTTGGAAAAACGTCCTGGAATGCTTACTAAAGTTTGAGGTAATTGAATTTTGGTCATTAAACTTAAAAAAAATGACTTTGGTTTGTTGTTCGTTAAAAAATGTGTATCATAAGTGTATTAGTCATGTAAAAGTAATAAAGTGGATAAACGAATTTGGGTTGTCGTCTATGAGAAATTATTACTCAATTACACAATAATCGAATTTAATTTTAACATATTTATAAATTTTTAGGATATTTTTATAATTTGAAAAATTCAAATTTATTGTATGTTTTGTTATTAAAATTTAAAAAAAATTAAATCTTGCAACGAAACGGACAATAAATTTAATGAAATAGATTATGTAACAAAATAGACGACAAATTTAATTAAAATTTGGACTTTTGCAACTAAACACCTATTCTATTTAATTAAATTTATTGAGTGTTTCGTTGCAAAATTCGAATTTTAATTTAATTTTAACAACAAACAAACAATAAATTTAAAATTTTTAAAATAGTTGAAAATTCTACGAAAATATGTTAAAATAAAATTTAGCCATTGTATAATTGAGTAATCATTCATTGGGAGATCGACAATCCGATCTCGTTTGTTCATTTTATTACTTTTACGTGACTCGTACACTTACGGTACATGTTTTTTAATGAATGACAGGGCAACATCATTTTTATAAGTTTAGTGGCAAAAATTCGACTACCCCAAATTTCAATGAGCAATTAAAGATTTTTCTTTTAGAGTTTTGTGAGCAATAAAAGACATTTTCATCGTTTAGTAAGCAATGAAAGATGTTTTAAATTTTTAGTAGTCAAAATTCAACCGTTACAAAAGTTTAGTGAACAATCAAAAATATTTTTCAAAATTTAGTGTGCAATTAAAGACATGACAGATTGTTAACGATGCGATGAGACGTCACATATGTATTTCGTTAACCAAGTTACTAATTTTGTTAAAGGTTCGTAACGAATATTATATCAGTGAGTAATATCCAATGTTTGGATAAGTTTAGTTGTCAAAACACTAGATCGTAAACTTCAGTGAACAATTGAAGTTAGAGACGTAAGTTGTGAGAATGGTGGACAAAGGCCGTTTGACCCGTTTCATTTTTCCTTTTCCCTTTTCACCTTCCGCCGTCAACTTCTTCAAATCTCCTTCCTCTCTGTGCGTAAACTTAAACTAGAGCTCACCTTCCTTAAATTTGAACTCATTACTTACAAATCCCTAAAGCCCATTTTCACATTAATTAAGTCATTTGACGTCTCCAAATAAGCTAAACTACCAATTCCAGAACGCAACCCAGGATGCAGAAACCCCGATTGAAGAGGAACCAGAGGTGAAATTTGATAAGAAACGACGATTGAAGAGCAGGGAAGAAGAAATTGAACGGAATTTGCGTACTTCAACATTCAAATTTTCAAAAATTGAACGGGCACTTGGATTGGTATGAATGTTTGTTTGCTCAACATTCCAATCTTCAAATCTGTCTTTATTTTTATTATTGTTAATGTTCATTGCTGTAAACAAATGTGCACAATGATGGATATATTTCTTTATTTCTGTATTTGTATTTTATTGTTTTTGCTGGAGGTAGTTCACAGAGTGCATTCAAAAGATGCTCACGTGTTCTCCCAAATATCTCTAGTATCATGCGTGCTATTCAGATATTTTTCTGGCTGCACGTGGCCGAAATGTTCATATTTTCTATTTTTATTTTATTTAGCTTAAGATCTGTTCTTTCACATTCAATTTTAGCTTGCATGAAGTGAGTTCTATGTTCTGGTTATTGATTGAAAATAAAAGTTTGGAACTGTGCTATGTAAATACTTGGCCTTGTTTTCATTCGAGGAATCTCTTATAGTTTAATTAGCAGTTGGATTTTGGTAGTAGTTCTTTGTTATATTTATTTATACATTTTTAGTTCCTCGTCACTCTTCCATCTTGCAATACTATAAGAGTTCCTATGTTTCTGAAAGGATGATGATTAACTTACTATCATTTAAATTTCCTCTACTGAAGGTATACATAAACTGATCTTTTAGTTGAATCTCTCGTGCCTTTCCACCTTCTTTCCATGTGTCAGTTTATGAGCTTAAATTTCACTGTCTAAGGTTTTCCATGCATATTGCTTATCCCTTAAGCAGTATTTGTTGAAGCAATAACACCTCTAAAAAGCATAGGATCACAGATGAAAATGACTTAGTTCTCAATCTCACGTAACTTGTTTGGCTGATGGAACTCTTTCCACAGAGAAATCAACTTGTTTTGCTACTTAAATTGAAAGTTTAGCATATACTTACAGGCAACAAAGATGGTAAATGTAATACCTAGGTGCACTTGAAAAGTGTGCTCAAAGACTTATTTTAATTGCCGGTTTTATCTTCTAATGATTTCTAAAAGAGCTTATGTATTTGTACCTATGCTTTGATATTGTCATAAAACTTTAACTGATGATTTTCTCCATGATGTGCTTGTAGAGATAGTAGCCTCATATGATCTCTTGATATTTGGGACTTCTTATTTGTTGTGATGGTAATGCGTGCTTACTCATCTAGTTGGCATTGTACGTGCTATTTTTTAGCTTCTTTTTATATATTTATTTTTATTAAACTGATTTTCCACTTGATTAATATGTTGTTTGAACTTATATTGTAGATAAGCCAGTTTAGAGTAGGCCCTCAAATTCTTTCTACATATTTGATTAAGGTAATTTTATATTTTTTGTAGTTTGTTGCATCTTTAACTAAAAAAATGAACATTTAATGATTTTGTGCAATTTTCAGGATGGAGTACATATACAACATTGATGATCGATGTGATGCAAAGGTTACTACACGTTCTAACGTGTCGAATGTAGAGAAAGTATATGAAGCATTAGATAATGTCCATAGGTAGATTTTTTGAAGTCGTGCTTCGGTAAGCTTTATGACGTCAGGAACATAAAAATATCTGCTCAAATGTATGTGTATGATCTTGATAAGGGTTGCATTACGAGCGATCAACTCAAAGAGGACTTGAAGGCTGCTAGTATCATTGTCCTGTTACTTCTGAGGGAAAAGATGACTGCTGATATTTTTGCCATTGATTATGAACCTTAGAACTTTTTGATGTGTTTGTATGTCTATAAGTGTTTATGTAATTTTATAGTGTATGATAAGATTTGAGGTTTTTTTGTGATATGAATAAATGTTCATTTTTCATGTTGATTTAGTTTATATTATAGAGGAGATAATGTCGAATTGTTTTTGAAAAATATTGATTGTTTAATGTAATTGTTCAGGGAAAATGACATTTTAAATCGTGTTTGGTTTGATTTCAAACTATTTCGTACAAAAATGTGTGAAAAAACGAGCATATAATCGAAAAAACGAGATGCGAAGTCGTTTTTAGGAAAACGATTGGAGTCGTTTAAAGCGACTATGAATCGTGTTTGATTTCGACTTATTAATTTAAAATGAATAAGAAAACGATCTTTATTATATACAATTCATCATGCTCACTAACAATGTTCAAGTATGTCGTATTTAAATAAGCTAAAACATGTTCAATATAAATCATGTATAATGAATGATGAGATGCAGATTGATTTGGATAAGCTAAAATATAATGTTCTAAGTATTTAATCTATTGGTTTGGATAAACGAAATCATAATTTATAACATTTTAAATCGTATTTGGTTTGATTTCAAACTATTTCCTACAAAAATGTATAGAAAAATGAGCATATATTAGAAAAAACGAGATACGAATTAGAAAAACGACCATAGTCGTGTAAAACGACTGCAGTCATTTACATGAAACGACTGCAGACGTTTAAAACAACTGCAGTCGTTTTATAAAAAAGATCATAGTCGTTTAAAACGACTATGGTCGTTTTTTATTCAGCCGTTTAAAATTATTAGAGTTGTTTTCTATTTATCACTTATTATATGAAATAAATAACTCAGAAAACTATCCAATATTCATAAAAATACATCTTTGGCATGAATTACTACAATCAAATTTTTAACCTTTCAGACAATATTTGATTTTAACCTATTTCAAATAAAAAGGTATAGGAAGGTGAACTCTATCATCATACTCCACCACACATTGTTCAAGTATGTTGCATTCAATTTTTATGCATACGACTTATATTTTGATTTCGATAAGTTAAATCATCGTGTATAATGAAAGATGAGATGTCAATTAAACTTCTAAACTTTCATATAGTGTTAGATTTCAACATATTTCATTTAAAAAGAAGTATAGGAAGATGAATATCGTTCTATAAATTCATTGTGCTTCATTGCACACATTTCAAGTATACCGTATTCGATTTTTAATTACATGACTCACAATTGTTTTTGAATAAGTTAAACCATTATTTATAATGAAAGACAAGATGTCTTTCAAACATCTAACGTTTTAGTATATGCTTGATTTCAATATATTTCGTTTAAAAAGTTATAGGAAGGGAACTTCATCATTGTACTTCATTACATATTGATCAAGTATATCATATCAGTATTTAAGCACAGGACTTGCAATTGGTTTCGGTAAGTTCATGTATAAGACGAGAGGCTAATCAAACATGTAACCTTCTAAACCTTATTTGATTTCAATCTTTTTTGCTTTTTAAACGTAGTAGAAGATGAAATTCGTTATATACAGTTTTATCATACTCCACTGCACATTGTTCAATTATACCATATTCGATTTTAAGTACATGACTTACAATTAATTTTGAATAAGTTAAAACTATTACATATAATAAAAATGTGAGATATCATTCAAACTCGAAAGTAATAAATGAAAAATGTCTGCAATCATTTAAAATGACTGAAGTCATTTTTCTTTTAAAAAGGTTTTTGATCGTGATCTAAATGGATTTTCTACTTGCCGTGAGTTGGCTGCGACCATGCAAATCACAACCCTGAATTTTATGAAATAAAAAAGACTCTAATCGTTTTAAACGACTGCAGTCGTTTTTCTCAAATAATGACTAGAGTCGTTTTACGTAATTCACTTTTTATGAAAATGTTATTGAAAGGGTACTATAGTCATTTTATGTAAAGGGCATCTAAGACATATCAACAATATAGAAAATGATAATTTAGACATTTTAACATAAAAGAGGTCTTAAAAACTTATTTGAAGTAAGTTAGACCTAAAATTTTTTTGATGAATGTGAATAGGACATTTTTAAAAATCCCCCGATGTAAGTTCAAGGATCATTGGGACAATTAACTCTTCTATAGTGTTTGCACCCCACTCTACGTTTATGCCCAATCCTCGTTTGTTCATCGCGGGCATCCGGCAAGACCGTAGAGTGAGACAGCAAAATTCAAAAAACAGACAATATCTGCTTCAAACGACGACATTTCTTCCTCCCCACTTCCCCCTCTCCTATCTCCATTTCTGCATTTGCGCACAGTTATATATACATAAGCGGTAGATATATACAGAGATAGGCATTTATATTTATCCGTAAATAGAAATGTCGGAGGATGAGAAATTGTTGAAGGAGGCGAAGAAATTGCCATGGGAGGATCGGTTGATGCACAAGAACTGGAAAGTACGGAATGATGCAAACATTGATTTGGCCGCCGTTTGCGTCTCCATCACGGATCCCAAGGACCATCGCCTCCGTGAATTTGGTGTGTTTTACTTTTAGCTTTAGATCTTTTTTGGGTTTTGATATTATTATTATTGATCCGAGTGTGAAAATTGATGTAATGTGACCGTTCTGTTGGTAGATCCCGGTTCTTTATACGTCTTTTCTAAATTTGGTAAATTTTTAGGTCCATTTTTCAAGAAGACGCTGGCGGATTCGAATTCGCCAGTTCAAGAGAAGGCTCTGGATGCACTCATTGCATACTTAAAAGCTGCCGATGCTGATACCGGGAGGTATCTTGTTTAGGTTTCATCTATTCAATTTACTTTTTAAACGTTAAATTTGATTTTGGTTTCGTTCGTTTGTGGGTTCAGATATGGGAAAGAAGTATGTGATGTGATAGTGGCCAAATGTTTAACTGGGCGGCCGAAGACAGTGGAGAAGGCACAGGCAGCTTTTATGCAGTGGGTAGAGTTGGAGGCCGTTGAGGCTTTCTTGGTACGTTCTAGATTCAACAATGCCGATATTTAGCCCATGTTTGGGTTCCATTTTATTCAAAATGCATTTGTCTCTGCCTTCTTTTCAATCATACATTTTCTAGTAAAATAACATTTCATGTAAATTCAAAACTTTTTCTTCTTTTTTAACTGCACATTCTTCAAAAAAGCACTATTTCAAAATACTTTTTTTTCCCCAAAATTTGGTTTTAATGAAGCCCAAACAGGGGCTTAGCCTATGAGTGCCATGATGTGCTCTGCAATTTAGCTATGAGGTGGCTACTTGGCATTATTAAAGTTTAGCTGATTAATTGAGCTATTAAACAATGTCTCAATTAAATGGTGGAAAAGATAAAAATAATTTATATAATGTTGTTCATTTCAAGGCACATGAAAGTGGACTCTAGTAGATTCATGGAAATAGTAGCTTAGTTTATGAGGAGTAATGCTTCATAGCTGATTCATTGTTCGTTTAAAATTTGGGATGTTATATACTCCTTTGAAATAGGAAGTAGGAACTGCAGTATAATAATTTCGAACTTTAGGGAGCTAGGACATTGCTGGGAGCGCCTTTTATTTCAAAAATTGTTGATCTTGTACATGTAATATGTATTTGGTTGGACACTTGGAGCTTGACTGGAGGAGTTTTATGAACTGTTGATCTCTGAATCTGGGAACTAGAAGTGAATATTGGTTATATAGACCATATGCAATTTATGGTTGTTCCCTTGCATGGTTTTAAATTCAAGGCTATTGTTCGTGATTCAACTGCCTTTTGCATCATAATAGAATCAGCCATGACTTTAATAACATGTTATGCTATTTACTTCCTTCACAAAAGTTGTTAAAGCAATAAGCAGCATGTAGGACGCCCTCTCAGAAAATCATAGATGTAGTTTTATGATGAATGAATGCAGTTTACAGAAGTTTCACTTATCAAGCACCATCGCAACCAACTAATTCTCCTATTCAGCATAAGTAGTCACTAACGATAATCAATATGCTAGCGGAACCATTGAATGATATAATGCAAAAAATGAAGTACTAGCATATGTGGTTAATTTAGAGGATATAAACTTGGGAGTGGTGGAGTCATTATCAATATGTTTACTCAGTCAAATTGGGAGGAAAATTTTATACTGATTTTTAGGGAAAAAAGTATTGTCCAATGAGGTTGTTGTCGGCTACAGAAGGTTGCCGACATTTAAATAAGCTTGGTTAAGGCTGTATAGAACAGAGAGAGTTGCAGTGAAAGTTGGTAGTGAAAATCGTTCCATGTTGATGCATTTCCCAATTTGGTTTGAAGTGCTTGCTGTATGTTAAAGTAGGATAGTGTTGTATTATGTGAATTTAGCTACACAATTAAATGTAATTTGGAGGGTTGCTGGTTGAGTGTAGATGAGCCTTCTGAAAGGTAATGAAGTAACCTAGAAATACTTTGAGCTCAAAAAAGTAAATGCAGTTGTGAATATATAGAATTATGACGAGTGTCCTAAGAAATTTAAGTCAACTGTAGCCGCACTTGCAATTTTACGTGATTGATTTTGGTTCACTTGGTAGTTCTTACGTTGTTTGAGGTTTCGGTTTGCAAATTTATTCAGCCATCAGAAATAATGAGCTAAAAATTTAGAAAAGTTGGAAAGAACGCAGACTAAGATGGGCTTCTCTGCTACTTGGATGCTATGCGAATATGCGTTTTCCATTTCATGTGAACACATTGTTAGTATTTATTCTACTGGCTTTGTGTTGCCGTGATCCATTAGAAATTTTGAATCTACTGCTCCCTTGAACATTTCCATTCTAAAATTATGTTTACTTTGGTTATTTACATCAGAAAATTTTAAGTTTAGGTTTGTTAAATAAGGCATATTTCTCTAATATGATTTTCCTGAGTAGGATGCTATGGAGAAAGCAATAAAAAATAAAGTTGCGAAGGCTGTTGTTCCTGCAATAGATGTCATGTTTCAGGCTTTAAGGTTAGGAACTAATTGCTGTTACCAATTTTTTGTTTTGGTTTATTGTCACTGTGTTATCCTGCATAATAATGATGTTGGGTGGACAACAATGATTCAGTGAATTTGGGTCAAAGATAGTGCCACCAAAAAGGATATTGAAGATGCTTCCTGAACTTTTTGATCATCAAGATCAGAACGTTCGTGCTTCTTCCAAAGGACTGACACTAGAGCTATGTCGTTGGATCGGGAAGGATCCAGTCAAATCTATATTATTTGAAAAGATGCGAGATACTATGGTATGTTGATACATATTGGACTAGATCCTTGTCTCTCATACTTATTGTGCATTTTGGTTAGATCTGTTATTGTTTGACCATCTTTGTTTTAAGAAAAAAGAGTTGGAAGCCGAGCTTGTCAATGTCATGGGGACTGCAAAGCCTACTCGCAAAATAAGGTGACTATTTGCTTTTCTTTCCACGTTTCTTCTTTTCTTCTCCTAGCTGCGATCTAACTTACAATACATGTTTTATCTTTAACAGCATAACTGTATTAGAAATGTTTCCTTGTCATTCATTTTGCTCAGGTCGACATCATAGTTATTTTGTGTTGCTTTGGTAGGTTATAAATGTGTTTTATTAAATTAAAAAATGGGGCTGCTATTTATCTTGGACAATACTCATATGGTTTTGTGATCCGTGGGGGAAATTCTCTAGCATTTTGTGATGTTTATGAAATGGATGTTCGATTTATTGTTTCTGCGAAGAGAGTGTTATTTTAATAAGTGGGACTTAACTCTGATGTTCTATTATTTTGGCACGACTTTGTTCAGTTAAACTTTCAATTGCTCATCCCAAACAAGTTTGATTGCTTTTATAATCTTTTCTTATGGATTGATAGTTTGAAGTTGAATTCAAGTCTCACAAGATTATAATTTTCATTTTAAAATGGGGCCTTCACATCATTTTTGAGATCCAGAGTTGAACTTGCGAATAGTTTTTGTTTAGTTGAAAAAGTGGAGCTTAGAGCCTTTAATCTCTATTAGATTAGTAAAATGAATTCACTCAAATGGCTTACTTTCTGCCCTTGGAGGCTGAGTCCTATAGAGTTGACACTCTTGAGTCTAGTATGATCATAGAAGTCTACCCTAGGTGTATACTAACAGGTTATCTTGTTGTATATGACCCATTGATTGAGAACCATATCATCTAAAAAACTTAAGATGCTAGAGAGGGGATGCATGCATATATTTAAATTTTAAATCTTAAGGCGTTAAGAGTGACACATATAGGGTTTGTTTGAGCCCTATTTTTTGGGAGAATAGATTTTGTAATATTGATTTTTTTTTGGAGAATATATGGTTAAAAAATAAGGAAAAGTTTGGGGTTTACGTGTAAAAGTATTTTATTTAGAGTGTGTGGTTGAAAATGAGTTTGGAGAAAAATGTGTTTTTTTAAAGAATGGGGATCAAACATTGGCTTATTTATTTAAATTTAGTTTTTAACACGCTCCCTCAGTGCTGGCAGTGGTCGGATTATTTTCTCATCAAAGGCATATGTGCACAATTTTCTTAAATGAGTGATGGCGTGAATTGAACTCATTTCCTCTGCCTATGATAGTACAATTTTCAATCATCTAATCAAAGCTTAAGTTTTTGGAGAGGGATAAATCTATTTATTTAAATTTAGTCTTCTACAGTTTTGTAATTTGGCATTTGGACATTTTTTTAGATCTGAGCAAGACAAGGAGCCAGAACAGGAAGCTGTTTCTGAAGTTGTGGGATCTGGCCCTTCTGAAGAACCTGCTGCAGATGGTCGGATTTTAGTTAGTAATTGAATCTGTGATATATCTTTCCATTGGTTGAACAGATTTAGGATGCATTCATTTTATGCTCGCCGCTGATATTAATCTTGTTAGACAATCATAATGCTATAGTCATGACAGGCTCTGCGAAATCCTTTTTGGGTCTGACATTCATGTTTTCTACCAGTTCCAGAGGTGATAGATGAGTATGAACTTGTTGATCCAGTAGATATATTGACACCTTTGGAGAAGTCAGGATTTTGGGATGGAGTGGTGAGTGCTCTCTTTCATGTCTTTTATGTAGTCCAGTAATTATCAATGTCTGCTATATTATCTCTAGTATGCAATCATTGTTGTGTTTTGTGGTTTTGCATCACAGACAATTATGTTGCTCATGGTGGTTTGAACTTATTTTATTTGTATTTCAGAAAGCTTCTAAGTGGTCTGAGCGAAAAGAAGCAGTTTCAGAGTTGACCAAACTCGCTTCTACTAAAAGGATTGCTCCTGGAGATTTTGCAGAAATTTTCCGAACACTGAAGAAGGTTCAGCTTCACATTTTATAGCGGAATTAATTATCACATTCCTTTTAGTTTGATTTTTTTCTTGATTGAGATGATATAGAGCTTGTTTGAGTCCCCTTTTTGCCAAAATACATTTTGGAATAGTGATTTGAAGGAGAATGTGTGGTTAAAAATAAGAAAAAGTTTTTGGTTTGCGTGTAATATTATTTTATTAAATAATGTGTGGTTGAAAATAAGAAAGAGAAAAATGTATTTTGGAAATAATGGGACCAAACAAAGGCATATTTTATGTTTTCTGTTTGCTTCCTGGTTCTTTGGCCGAATATAGATTTATTTTTACTCTTTATTATGTATTCATAGGGTGACATAAATAAATTAGCATTAGATGTAATATATTAAATGTGAGTTTTCTCAGACATTTGGACCTACCAAAGTCACATAAACTGCTCAGTTTATGTAAGGTAGATCATTATTTTAAATTCCTAATAATATGGTCTGAAAATGAAATTGCAAAAACTTGTAGAGTGAAAAATATAGTCCAAGTACGAGTTACAGCAAGAGACCAGGTCAACTTCCCAATTTGCTTGGCTACATTTATTTTTTTGTGTTTCTTATGGATTGCTTCTATTGCTGATAGGTTCCAAGTAGTTCAATGAACATTCTATTTCATGGTTTTATCAAAGTCAGGCACAATATCTTATTACAAATTAATATCCGGGAAGCTTGACCCTCAGCATATCTTTGCAAGCTTGTGCTCTTTCACCATTGTCTGCGTTTCACAAAAAAACATAGTTTTTAGTTTTTGGCTATCAATTTAAAAACTTTATCCATGTAGTGATTATGATATCTTTTTGGAGTTTGCAGCTTATTACAGACGTGAACATTGCTGTTGCAGTTGAAGCAATCCAAGCCATTGGAAATCTTGCCAGTGGTCTGAGAACCCATTTCTCAGGAAATTCTCGCTTCTTATTGCCTGTATTGCTGGTTAGTATAGACACCAATGCCATGCTCATATTCAGCTTGCACAATTGATTTTGGGACCTAAAGTTTATGCCTTTAATCCATTGATTATGTCATCTATGACTTGGAAAAATTGAAAAGGTGTACTCACAGAGCCTTTTTGAACTGTAAATTTTCCTGGTAATATATCAATGAGATCTTGGATTCATGCTGAATTGAAGCCCACTTATTCTGCTGCTCTTATGTCTTAATAGGTTTTAAGGTTCAAAAAGATCCGGAAGTGCTAGATTTGGGCAAAACTCATTTTGATCCAAATCTTTTAGAGGGTTTATTAGATTGCACAATAGACGAAAATAGTTATGTGAAAGTCATGCGGGAAAATTACACCATTACAGTACGTAATGACATTTGTAATGAAAAATGATCTGTATTGTAATATATTACAATAACACAACAATCACTAATTTGAAAAATACCTAAATACAAGAATTCCCCAATTTCCGGATATAGTAATTCTAGGAATAGATGTATACGGGGTCGCTTATTGTTTCATAAATAACCGTCTGTTTCAAATTTTTCCTAGAAGGGTATAGCAGAATTTTAACTGCATTATATCACATTCATTTGAACGTAATTAACATAATACATTTCAGTGAAACTTTGGCCGTAGATTATGACATTATGTTTATGTAATACATGTGGTTTTGAAATTTTTTAATGAGATCAAGTTTTATAAATGGCTCTTGTTGATATTTGTACAAAATTATGGTTCTGACTTGCATCTTGCCAATTTGATTTGTTAGCATAATATATGAGAGGACTGGATTTTTTTTGGTGGTGTGAAAGCTTCATCTACCTCTCAACAATATGGTGGAATCAAACAGTCACTATAGATAATTGGCTGATGATCCAACCCTTGATTCTGTTACGAATCAAGTATTATGAAGGATACACTTTTCCGTATATTGTGACCTCTTTCGATGAAAGATGACAGCCCTAAAAGGAAGAAATTTTAGAAACTCACCTACAGCCTGAAGCTTTGTGAAACCCATAATTCAGCTATTTATCTGGGCACTACTTTCTGCATGAATGTACTTATGTCATGAATTTTATATATATATATACATATATATATTGTGTGTGAGAGAGAGAGAGAGAGAGAGGTTATACTAAGCAACATGACACGACACGACACATCAATAGATTGGTAGATCATTTAATTCCTGGGACCTACCACAATTAATTGATGTGCCGTTAAGCACGTCATTGCTTTCTAATTGAACTACTGTTATCAAATATCAATCTCTGTTAAAGTTGGCCTTTTCAGCTCGTTCTTTGTTGATTTTGTCATGGTACAGGAAAAACTTAAAGAGAAGAAACCTACTTTAATGGAGGCACTTACTCAAACTCTTCAGGCGATGCACAAGGCGGGATGCTTAAATCTTGCTGACATTGTTGAAGGCAGGTTTTTTGTTTTCAAACATTAGTTTATACCACGTTCATGCAAGTGCTCTGCGGTTTTCTTTGCCATTTCACTCTTTCTCTGGCATCGCTCTTAGACATTTGGCAAATTTATAATCTTCACTTATTTTCTCTTTTCTTTTTGGTGAACTCTTTCATGCCACTTTATTAATATTTTATCATGATGCCCTGTAATTTACTTGGCTATGCTTGCTTGCATTATGACTGCTTTTGGTTTAATTTTGAAAGTAATGATATTTTATGAAATTTGGTCGTTCTATTAGTATGATATGCATTGAAGTACTTTTATTCTAATTAATGGCTATCTGTTGCATAACTTGCATCTTTATCTCATTTTCAATGAAATTGTGGTCTAAGATGGCATCAAAGTGAAGAAGGTGCTAATATTCAAGTATTTGATTTTTATTTCTTTTGTACAAAACACTAGGAATCTTTGCTGAATATAAAAGTTCTTTTGTCGCAGACGTTAGGACCGCAACAAAAAATAAAGTTCCTCTTGTAAGATCATTGACCTTGAACTGGGTTACTTTTTGTATTGAGACAAGCAACAAGGCTGTAATCCTCAAAGTGCACAAGGAATATGTTCCAATCTGCATGGAGGTTAGTGAATAGACATGCAGAATATTTGTGCCGCACATGCGGGCTGTTGTGTAATGGCTTTATTTCTTCCTGATCTCATCCTACTTTTGACACGATATAGTTGGAATGTCTCTTTTATCGACGTGAAATATATTGTGGCGGATTCTGAATATTTCTTGGAATTAAAATATCCCTTATACTTCGAAGAATTTTTCGCTTGCTTTTTACTTTTTGTACCCTTTCCTTTTTGTTTGGAGATATCTTCATAGATTTTTTGTCTCATGTATCCTTTAATTACTGCAATGAGCATTGCTTTTGATGGAAAAATTTGTGGTAGATCAGGTGTTCTTAAACAGCACGTCTCTCTATCACATAACTTCTTAGTGCGCAAGAGAGATAGATGACTAGATGTAGTGTACAAACTTTCAAAACTAGTCATGTAGATTTGTATCCTGATAGTGATGTTACAGAAAGTACATTTTCCTTTATTCTTAAGCTTGATATTTCTTTGAAATTTTGCTGCCCCTAAATTGTGCTATAAAATTGTCTGTTGTTATTTTTACCCATGAATTTAAATCTTTGAATTATTTTTTTCTTTATTATTCCCCTTGCCAAGTTCTATGTTGAAAGTCTGTGTCTTTCAGTGCCTTAATGATGGAACACCTGAAGTAAGGGATGCAGCATTTTTAGCTTTGGCTGCCGTAGCCAAGGTACTCTTACTGGGTTTTCCTTTCCACTGTCAATCCGTCAAGTTGTAGTTCTCATGCAGCGCTGATGCTATACTTTGTGCAATTGTCTTTTCCCTTCTTTTAGTTGGTTGGAATGAGACCCTTGGAGAAGTTGCTGGAGAAACTTGATGATGTTAGGAAAAAGAAGTTATCGGAAATGATCGGGAGTTCTGGAGGGGGTCAATCCACTGTTACAAGTACAGGTAATTTGAAGTGTTTCTAATCTAGCATACTTTGGCTATTACTGTTTTGTTATACTTTCTACACAGGGGATCTAACATATTTATTTCTTGTGAAAGCTACAGTCCAATCTTCAGGAAGAGGTACGTCTTGCACAGAGGTAGGTGAATTTTGCAAAAAAATTTACTTTTCACAGCATTTTCTGTTTTAGCATTTATAGATTTTAATGGAAGAAGAGGCAACTTAAACCAATGGTTGCTTGAGATGGATATTTTTTCTTTTATGCAAAACATCAACACGGCCTCTTGAATTGATGGGGGTTAGGATGCCATGACTGTATATAAAGGTCTTGTTTGAGCCATATTATTTCAAAAAATACATTCTTAAATCGTGATTTGACCTCATTTCAACCACACATTTTTCAATAAAATAATATTACACGCAAATTCAAAACTTTTCCACATTTTTTAACCACACATTCTCCATCAATTTACTATTTCAAAATACATTCTTTCAAAATAATGTGGCTCAAACACACTCAAAATCAAACTTATGAGAACAAGAGGAAGGGAGCATAAACGTGACCTTTTAAAAGCAGGACAATGCAATATACAAAAGAATGAAATAAATGGAAAGTACTTCTTCCTATACAAAGAAAGCAAGTGAAAATCAAACTGATGTCCTTTAATACTAGAAAGTCCATATATGTCAATTTGTATAAGGGCACGAAGTCGTCGTGGTAGGTCAAGCGGTCCATAGTTCTTTGTGTTGCATGCATTCTCTTCTAATTGCCCTTGAATTAAAGGAAGGTCAAGAAGGCATCTGTACATCACCTTCTTTCATGTGTCTGTCTGTCAACCTTAGTGATCTGACAGTTCTAAATGGAAGAGCCGTCGCTCAACGTATAAAAGTTACTCTAGGGATATCAGACCAATCTTCCCCAAGAGCTTGTCGATGATGGCTTATGTTGGGGATATTTGGGTATTATATAATCCTTCCATTTGAATGTATTAGTTTAATTTGGCACAGAGTTCTCTTTGAGAGTTGAAATGGTAAGACTTAAGTTACTTTTCATTTATCTTCAAAATGTCGAGAAATGTTTCTAGTCCCATCATTTCATGTACATTGTGGATTATTTGTGGACATCCCAAAAAGGAAATTTATGTAATCTGATTGGAGGGGATATATCATCCCTATGAGTGATTATTGTTTTTATTTTGTTGTAAATACATCACAACAAATTGTGTTTTATTTGGTTCCAAGCAGTAGGTTGTGGTTTAAGCATCATGTTGAAGGTTCTTTCCTTGATATTTCTTATTGCAGACTTCAGATGGACCGCTTGTTAGAAGGTCAGCAGCTAGCATGCTTAGTGGAAAGAAGACTGTTCATACAATTGTAAGTTCCATCTCCTCAATCCCTCTGGCCCGAGCTGTTTCTAATCAAAACCAGTGCAATTCGGAAAGTTCCTTACTCATGTAGACATTAGTCTTGTGTTATGTAACTTATGTGATCTGTTTGACATGATATGCAACACATCTTTGCGTGCTGATGCTCACTTTCTGTCACCCTTTTCGTTTTTCTTCTCTTGCTTTTTCTAGCCTGCTAATAAGAAAGCAGCATCTGTGAAATCCAGCATCAACAAGAAAGGTGATGGAGGCGGTCAATCTAACAGTTCCAAGGTTGTGGAGCCCGAAGATATTGAGGTAAATAGTTGATGCATCTCTCCACTCTTTAGTGACGTTCTTCTTAATTGGCAACTTTATAGTAGATTTTTAATCTACTTTGTTTTACAGCCAGCAGAAATGAGTATCGAAGAGATTGAAAATAAATTAGGCTCCCTTATTCAGGCAGATACAGTCGTGCAGTTGAAGAGCTCTGTGTGGAAAGAGCGGCTCGAAGGTTTATATTTATAATTTGTTTTCTTTATGGTTGAGTTTATTAAGCCCCTGTTTTGCCTCCATTAATTCCAAAATGCATTTTACTCTCTCTTCAACCACACATTCTCTGATAAAATAGTATTACACATAAACACAAAACTTTTCTTTCTTTTTTAACCACACATTCTTCAAAAAATCACTATTACAAAATACATTTTTTTCCCAAAATCTAATTATAATGGAGCTCAAACATGGGCTAAATATGATTTTATAATCTAATATTTTTGGGTAATAAAAAACCTTAAAAGTCGTCTTGTTTAATCAAGTGTATGGAGGTTTGAAATTATGCAACTTTTTTATGTTAAGCTCTGAAGTTTGAGTGCATTGTTCTTATTTGGAATGACAGCCTCAACCTTAGAGATCCTCTTTTGGTACTGAGCACCTCCTGTCAGTGCCTTTTATCTAATTCACTCCTTGAATCCTTTTTTTTTTTTTTTTGGGACATTTCTATTTATTTGTAGACCACTGTTATATTTGGGGTGATTGTATCTGTAACCACTAAGGTGATATAGTCACACTCCTTCAAGAGATTATTTCACGACAATTATTTGTAATAACGATTTTCAGCTGCTCAGCTTGGTTTTGGTTAACAGTCTTTTCTTTTAATATCTTTTGAAGCCAGAAATTTGGTTGAAGCGTCTCTTTGTTATAAGTTATAACTAAGTCACAAGACAGGCTAATGTGCCTTAGTTTTTCAGGTTTTCACATTTTATGACAATCATTAGCTCATGAGAGTTGATTCTTCTCATTACCCATCATTTCTTAACCTATTGGATAGGTTTCCTTCGCGTTCATACTTCTTATCTATTAGGGAAAATGTATAAAGACAGTAGTTCACGATGAACTGATTTAAATTATTTTTTAAAGAGTTCAAAGTCCTAAAATCGTAAATTTGCTTCGCATTGTAACGAACCACGATTATACTTCACAAATGTTTTCCTGCTTCTTGTTGCAGCTATTATGTCATTTAAAGAGCAGGTGGAAGCGCTCCATGTCCTTGATCCATCTGTCGAGATTTTGATACGTTTACTTTGTGTGGTTCCTGGCTGGAGTGAGAAAAATGTTCAGGCATGTAAAAATATTTCTTTCTGGATATGTTGTTTTATTATAACCTTTACTTGAACAAATCAAATCATGTCATACATTTAAGCAGGTCCAGCAACAGGTTATTGATGTTATTACACACATCTCTTCAACAGCATCGAAGTTTCCCAAGAAATGTGTGGTGCTTTGCCTTTTAGGTCAGTTTTTTCTTGTTTCCTTCATTAATGCACTACCATGTGTTGTTGGTCCAGCAATCTCCCTTCTTTTTTTTGGCTTTCCTTACTTCTTTATATTTTTTATTTGTTAATTGAATCTTGCTTGTTTCTAACAGCTGGTAACTACCTATGGTCCATGGCATTTTCTGAAATTGAAAGGCTCACATTGTGTCATTTCGTAATTTAGAGTTGAAGTTGACTTCTTTTGAGCTTTCTGGGATTCTGTATTTCTGAAGTTGATATGCCTTATTGACAGGTATAAGTGAAAGAGTTGCTGATATCAAGACTCGTGCTCAGGCCATGAAGTGCCTTACTTCTTTTTGTGAAGCCGTGGGTCCAGGGTTAATTTTTGAGAGAGTATGTGTTTTGTATTGAAAATATTTTTAGTTCAAGCACTCGGCAATTGGCATGTATTTTAAGATGAATCAGTTATGCTTTCCCTCTCATAGTCTGGAGTGCTGTGCTGGTGATCGTTACTCTTAAACAGAAAGTTCAAAATAAGCACACTTTCTTCCCAATTCCAAGCAAATCAAGGGACAGATTAACTCTTGATCACATCCGAAAGTTCAACATGGGTCCCATCGCAGTATTTAACCAACCAGGTGGAAGCCAAATTATACGACAGTTCTCATCGTTTTCCAGCCCATTTAAGTACCTCAATGTCACAGTTAACAACACTTGTTCAGAAACTTACAACCTGGGTTTCTGTAATTATATTTGAAGAATTAATAATTGAGCTGAAACCAGGATATGGATATGAATGATGTTACTTCACGATTTCTGAAGTCTAATCTGTGTCAGCCCTGCATCACAAACAGTTGATTCCCATGGGTAGTGGACAGGGAGAGGTAACTATCGAGAAACTGTTGTTGGTTTAGGGAAAATGTGTTGTCTTCATATCTAAGTCACATCTGGCTCTTGAAATCATAATAAAAGGAATACAAGCAAAACACTGTTTTTGAGTTGCAGGTGGGAGTTTGGGTTGTAGAGGTATTTCTGTGGCAAGGACGAATTTAGACTCAGATACATCTGTCAATCTGGTTTCATTTGGTTGGCATCTGCAGCACAATTTCAGTTTCTTTTTCTTGTTTGTGTTTGTAGCTCTAATGCAAGAGTGGCATTATTGGGATAATAATTTTGTTTTCATAATAGGAAGTGACATTTAACATGAACGATTACAGTGGGTATTTATAAGTGTATTTTCCTTCAATAGTGGCAATGCGCGTTATTCCTTTGTTCATTTTATCATAACAGTCTTCCTTTCTTATTGACACACACTTAACTGCTCTCTCTTTCAGCTGTATAAAATCATGAAAGAACACAAGAATCCTAAGGTTCTCAGTGAAGGCATTCTGTGGATGGTTTCAGCAGTTGAAGATTTTGGGGTTTCATATCTGAAACTGAAGGTACTTAAGCTTCTTTGTGCAGCATTATTTTTCTGATATATATCCCTCTAAATTTTTCCTACTACGGATTTACATGATCGTAGGTAAGATATTAGTCCATAATCTTAGGGATGAGGTATCTTTGTTTGTTACAGGATTTAATTGACTTCTGCAAGGATATTGGTTTACAATCCAGTGCTGCTGTCACTAGAAATTCTACTATTAGACTTATTGGTGTTTTGCACAAATTTGTTGGTCCAGGTGACATCCACTTTTTACTACATCTGCTCTTATGACATAGATGTTTATATGGTCTAAACACTCTTTATCTTTTCAGATATTAAGGCATTCCTTACAGATGTTAAACCTGCTCTTTTAAGTGCACTTGATGCAGAGTATGAAAAAAATCCATTTGAGGTATCTCATTTATATTTAAAATATCAATCTCAATGAAATTTATTGCTTTGATGTTTAACGTTTGTGTATTAGCACCTGCAGGGCACATCTGTAGTTCCAAAGAAGACCGTGAAATTATCGGATTCTGCATCATCTTTGACTGCTGGGGGGCTAGATGGTCTTCCCCGTGAAGATATTAGTGAAAAGGTCACACCTACCTTGTTGAAGGGCCTTGAGTGTTCGGATTGGAAGGTATGTGTTTATGAGATTTTGAGTATAATCTGTTGACACTCATATCAGTCACTCTTGAATTTGCTCTTTTCATTCTAGATTCGATTGGAATCCATTGAAACTGTGAATAAAATTCTGGAAGAGGCCAACAAACGTATTCAACCAACTGGAACTGGTATATTATGATTCCCGAGACTAGTAGTCATTTTCATGATTTTTAGCTACATTTGTATCTTGATTTATTTTTGGCTATTACTCCCAGTGGAGTTGTTTGGGGCTCTAAGAAACCGCCTACACGACAGCAACAAGAATCTAATTATGGCAACTTTATCTACAATTGGTGGTCTTGCATCTGCAATGGGTCCAGCAGTTGAGAAGTCAAGCAAGGTTCATTTTTGACAATGCAATTCAATTTGTCTCTATCTTATCATCGCTCCTTAGATTTGAGCTAGATTTTCTCATTCTATTTCTATGTGGTTTCTTGCAGGTCATTCTGTCAGATATCTTGAAATGCCTTGCTGACAATAAAAAGCACATGAGAGAGTGCACTTTGACCACTTTAGACTCTTGGCTTGCCGCTGTTCTTCTAGATAAAATGGTGAATACCAGTGCATTCTCATGTCTATCGTTTGCCTTTTATTTTTGTTTTGACGGTATAACTAGAATTTCTCTTCTTTAGGTCCCTTACATCACAGCTGCACTAACGGATGCTAAGCTAGGTGCGGAAGGGCGCCGGGATCTTTTTGATTGGTTATCAAGACAACTTGCTGGATTGGCAGATTTTTCTGATGCTATATATCTTCTAAAACCTTCTGCCTTTGCTATGACGGTATTTTTCTCATTATCTGTAAATATACATGGATTTATTTACTGTTCATCCTTTGCTTCGGTTTCAATCACTTTTTACTGCGTCAATGTACATTTAGGATAAATCAGCCGATGTTCGTAAAGCCGCAGAAACTTGCTTTGGTGAAATTTTGAGGGTTTGTGGGCAGGAAATGGTGCGTTGGATGCAACTTTTTCAATCTCTTCCTGATTGAAGTTCATTTAATATTTAATAATAGTCTCTTGTATTTCTCTTGTAGGTGACCAAAAATTTGAAAGATATACAAGGACCTGCTTTAGCTATTGTTGTCGAACGACTTAAACAACATGGAACCTTTCAAGGTATATTGTTCTTCCATCTCCTTTTCTTTGGTCTAAATAATTCTTTTATTGCTAATGCTGCTTGTTGGCTCACAGAAAATTTTGAATTGGGAAGAACAGTTTCAACAGGTTTCGCATCCAAAAGCAGCTCAAAGATTGGAAAACCTAATGGTCATGGTGATCGTGGATCACGGCCTGGAAGCAGAGTTGCACCATCAGTATGTTTTCATTTAGTTGAATTGCTTGGTTGGAAGTATAACATGAGTATTGATTAAAATTATGTCTTTTTAGAGACCTATTCCTTCAAAGGGCTCTAGGCAAGATACCATTATATCTGTTCAACAAATCAACATACAGTCACAAGCTTTGCTAAATGTCAAGGATTCAAATAAGGTACATATCAGTTATCACTGTGTTATGTCATATGTAACATGCACAACATAAAGTACTGTCTTATGTATACCTACGTGATTTTATATGCACAGGATGATAGAGAGAGAATAATTGTTCGCAGATTCAAGTTTGAAGAGTTACGCTTGGAACATATACAAGATCTTGAGGTTTGAATTTTAATTGGGTGCTAGTTGAATGATGTTTTGTTGATCTTCCGGTCATTATTTGGACTCTTTCAATTTCTTAAATTGATTCACTGATAATTGAAGAATTTTGATTCCTTGTTTAGGTTCTTAACTTATTTTGGTCCTTACTCCTCGATAGTGTAGTAGAAGAGCATATCATAAATCAGGACCATATATACCATATGTTTCGATCTAAATTTATATCTATTAGTTCTTGTAACACATAACTTTGACTATACATTTTGAATCTCAACAAAAAAAATAAAAAAATAAAAAATCAGTTTATCTCATTTTGCCTTAAGTTGCATTTGACGCTGTTATTGCCCTTTCGGACTAATGGATGATATTGCCGTAATTCCATTGTGTACTGCTACTTGGTTTGACTTTCGATATGTTTTAGTTTTACTTAGTATGACTTGCTAACAAATTGTATTATAAAGATAGTTCTTAGCAAGAAAAATATCACATGATGGGCACTCTTGTCAATTTTAGGATCTGATGAAATTGGTTCATGAAAACATGATGAATGCAGACATTATTTTCTTTTGAGATGTATGTAGTTATTCTTTTCTCATGAAATGTGGTTGTGAATGTGTCATTTGTGTTTGCCACAGATTGACATTGCGAGGTATTTTAGAGAGGATTTGTATCGGAGGTTGTTAAACACTGACTTCAAGAAGCAAGTTGATGGGATTGAGATTCTGCAGAAGGTACTTTCACTACCAAGTGCATATTATTCTGAATATGGGTATTCAGTGGGCTTTCTTAGTTTTCTCTTTTTTATGGCTTTCAGGCTCTTCCATCTATTGGAAAGGAAATAATTGAAGTTTTAGACATTCTCTTGAAGTGGTTTGTTTTGAGATTCTGTGAATCCAGTACATCATGTCTATTAAAGGTATAGAGCTAGGAATATTTTTGCAAATGAAATTTTTATTAATCCAGTAAACAAACATAAAACATGACTGGTATGATGTTGTGAGATGAATGAAGTAATTACTTGAACTGTTTTTTCTGTTTAACTTAGAAATAACTCCATTCATGTACTTTAAAAACATTATAAGGTGCTGGAATTTCTTCCTGAGCTTTTCGACGTGTTGAGGAATGGGGGCTACTCTATGACTGAAGCAGAGGCATCTATTTTTCTTCCTTGCTTGATTGAGAAGGTATTAAAGACATGGCTGTTTCTATGGAGGTTCCCTTCTTACTTCTGTATTGGTCATATGCCTGCAAATGAGGCAAATTATACAGACTATGCTCTCTAATTAATACTCAAGTTTTAAATTAAATTTATTTAATTTGTGATTGCCAGTTCTGATATTGACTCTTGTATCTTGTTACTTTTTTCACATTCATCTCCAAAAGTGATTGTTAACACTTTGTGACATCAAAGTATCTACTTGAACTATAATCATTTTTGGGCTGCAGTCGGGGCATAACATCGAAAAAGTACGAGAAAAAATGAGGGAATTGATGAAGCAAATAATCCTCACATATTCTGCAGCAAAGACTTTTCCCTATATTTTAGAGGGTTTGTGTTCAAGAAACAATAGAACTCGAATTGAGTGCGCCGATCTTGTTGGATTCTTGCTGGATAATCATGGATCTGAGGTAAAATGTGAATTTTAGATTATATGTACTTTTCCTTTGTGAACATCATTTTAATGTTTTGGTTCCTTCTATTGTTTAGAGGTGCATATTTGTTTTTTTGTTCTTTCTACTCAGATAAGTGGGCAATTAAAATCCTTGCAAATCGTCGCTAGCTTAACAGCAGAGCGAGATGGTGAAACTAGGAAAGCTGCTTTAAATACTCTGGCTATTGGATATAAGAATCTTGGTGAGCTTTATCTTGACTATTGCGGATAAATGGTGCATTTTTAGTTAGGTTGTATTTGATTGCAAGTATGAAAATTGTCGGAAAGAAAATAAGTTCTAGGCAATTGAATAGGGTAGAACTTATTTGCATGGAAATTATTAATTAAATTTGTTTGATTGGTTTAATTTTCAACCTAGAAAGTGTTGTACTTACCCATCTTTCATTGGTGGGTAGATGAGAGAGAGAGAGAGAATTGCCTATAAAAAGAAAAATCTACCCTCCCCTAAAGAAAATATTTTTCTTATTTTTGAGGAAAATATGGTCACATGACCAACTTCTTTGAAATATTTTTCATGGAAAAAATGTCAATCAAACATCCCAATAATAGGAACTTGGGTGAAAAAAATGACATTTTCATGAAAAATAAAGCCAATCAAACACACCATTAGATTTTTAATGTGGTATGTTTACAATATCTTGGCATCTGGAAATTAAGGGAAAACTATGGATATTTGAATCTTCATTTAGATGGGATGGTTGTGGAAAGAAACGAACCTTTGTAATAAATATTTTAATGCGTGTCATCAGAAACTGTTCATCAACTCTTAACCATTAACATGGCATTACTCATTCTAATACCATTAATTTAACTTTCAGTCTTATTTTGTGTTAGGTGATGACATTTGGAGATACGTTGGGAAGCTTACAGAGGCTCAAAGAAGTATGTTAGATGATAGATTTAAGTGGAAGGTTAGTACATACTTGTGCTTTTTATTTTGCTAGTTGCCTTCTTTTTTTTTTCTCCAAATCATGTATGCATATCTTGTTTGTCAGGCTCGTGAGATGGAGAAAAGGAAGGAAGGCCGTCCTGGTGAAGCTAGGACTGCTTTAAGGCGGTCAGTGAGGGATAATGGGTATGTTCAAGAATCAGGGTGCCGTGCTGTATGTTGGTATTCCTGATTGGACCTGTTCATTGTTTTGGGGACTCTAGGAAAAGATGCGATGTTTTCTTTCATGTTGCCCGTGCCATTATAAATTGACCAACTGGAGATGGTTGTCTTGCAATCAAGATGATCCGTACAAAAGATTTGTATATGTTGACATGTTCTCTTTCATCATATATATCGTTTTTGACCAGACTAGTGATGTGTGCAGGGTCATGCTGTTGCTTTCCTTTTTGAACACTTTTTTGCCCTTGGCAGCATTTACTTAATACCTATATGCAATCAAGTTTGATCTTTTTTTTTTCTTTCTATTCTTCTACTTAGGTGTATGTGTTATAGTTTGTGGTTTAAGCATAAATTTGCCTTTTATGATCATACTATAGATTCTATTATTTGGAAAAACAGAACTAGCAGAAGAATAGATGAGTGGCATGTCACTAGTTTCTTAATCAGTGTGTCTGCATGTAACGGTTTTCCCTTTTGAGCTCCCATGATATTGGTTTTATGAAATGCAGGTTTGATCCTGCCGAGCAAAGTGGGGAAGTTTCAAGATCTACATCTGGCCCAATCTTCAATAGGTACTGGATAATCTATTCCTCAAGCTGTTAACTATATGCATATGTGCATACACACTGGATGGACGACTCTGGCTGAAGTACATTATTAGATTAATCTAATTTGTGTGTTTTGCTGGCTATTTTTTTTTAGTTCTAGGGAAAATTTTGGTCATTCTGAGGTTCAGATGGAGAGACATCCTATGCCACGAACATATTCTGGGCCTGTTGGTCCAGCTGACTGGAATGAAGCTCTCGATATTATATCACGTGGTTCTCCTGAGCAGGTTTGCTTTTAATACTTCATTTTTTGAACTTTGAGATTTGCAAAGAAATGAAAAAAAAAAAATACTTTATTGGGTTTTTATCGTGATAAACTTTGTTAGCTGCAGTCTGTTGAAGGAATGAAGGTTGTGTGCCATGAATTGGCACAGGCGACCATGGATCCTGAAAGCAGTGGAATGGATGACATAGTGAAAGACGCTGATAGACTTGTTTCATGCCTGGCAAATAAGGCAATTGCTACTTTAATTCCTCATTTTAAAAGGCCATTTATGTTGTATTTAGTTGGAAATGCTTATAAATACTCATAGCAAAGGTTTGCTTCAGGTAGCTAAGATGTTTGACTTAAGTCTGACTGGCGCCTCTTCAAGGTCTTGTAAATATGTTCTCAACACTCTCATGCAGGTACATCCTTCCCTTTCTGTTGATTCCTTCCCAATAAATTTCATAACGTATATATTGGATAAAGAAAACTTGGACTGACACATGAATTGAAACATATTAAAGATTTGTGAACTAAAAATGTGAAATTCATTTCTTCTCTCTCTGTTTTCGGATTAACAAACATAAATGGGGTTGTTGAAATTTTGATCTTTCTATTGCAGACATTTCAGAACAAGAGACTCGCTCATGCTGTGAAAGAGGTTATTCTTGATGGTCTAATTACGGAGCTGTTGCTTTGGCTTTTGGATGAAAGGGTTCCTCAGATGGATGATGGGAGTCAACTTTTGAGAGCTCTAAATGTTTTGATGCTTAAAATTCTGGTATATTTGTTTTCTGAAATTCATCGCTCAGTGTTTCTGTTTGTGAACACTTGTGCTTAATTTGGAGATACTAATATTTTGCCCCTTCGCCTGACTGGTGATTCTGAATTCAGGATAATGCCGACCGGTCTTCATCATTTGTTGTGCTCATAAATCTTTTACGTCCTATTGACCCTTCAAGGTGGCCATCTCCAGCAGCGAATGAGTCTCTAACCTTGAGAAATCAGAAATTTTTGGATTTGGTCGTCAAATGTTTGATCAAACTTACTAAGGTGATCCCTTTTTCTTTCCCCTTTTCTCGTGAAACTTGGTGGCTTTTGCCTTTTCTCGCACATTTCTCATCTTACAGAAGTGTGTTACGCCTTTCATTTGAAGTAATATTCTAAACGTACATTGATTATTAATTAACAATACTTGCATGTGAAAGGTTCTCCAAAATACCATTTATGATGTTGATCTCGATCGTATCCTTCAAAGTATCCATATATACCTACAAGAATTAGGAATGGAAGAAATACGAAGGAGGTACCTCTTAAACCTTTAGAAATAAATGATAAGATTTTGTTCCTTGTTTAATGAGATACCTGTTGAGCGCTCTTCTGATTAATTTCACCATGTATACTAATTAAATGTTTTAACTGCCCTCTACCAACATCTTTTGAATTAACAAAAGAGCGGGAGCTGATGACAAACCACTTCGCATGGTGAAAACTATTCTGCACGAGCTTGTTAAACTTCGTGGAACTGCCATAAAGGGTCATCTTTCCAGGGTCCAAATAGACATGCAACCGCAGCCCATTATTCTTGCCTACATCGATCTTAATCTTCAGGTATTTGTGGCAGACTCTTGATAATACGCTTGTTTTCACCACTCATTATTTCTTATCCCGAATCATCTCCAAACAAAATTGAGCAGACCTTGGCAGCTGCAAGAATGTTAACCCCTTCTGGCCCTGCTGGGCAAACTCGCTGGGTCGATTCGGCAGCCAACAGTCCAGCACCTGCAACACATTCTGCAGATGCTCAATTGAAGGTATGTGTGCTGTTGTTAGCTCTTTTATTTGAATGATGAATTTGTCCTATCTAATTGGTTTTTTTTTATCCATGTCCTATCCTTGTATTACGCATGCTTCCTCAAATAAATTTTGTGGTGGCATTTGCATCTTACAGCAAGAATTGGGTGCAATATTTAAGAAAATTGGTGACAAGCAAACTTGCACAATTGGTCTCTATGAACTCTATCGAATTACGCAGTTATATCCTCAGGTAAGTTCCATATATTACATCCATCCATAATAAGATTGAACATATTATCTCTTTTAAAATATTTTGGAGTTTGTATTTTAGAACCTTCACATTTATCAAATATCATTGGCTGAATATGGTTTCAGATTGATATATTTGCTCAGCTGCAAAATGCTAGTGAGGCATTCAGAACATACATTAGAGATGGATTAGCACAGGTCTGGATCTAATTTTATGGGTACGTAGTTAAAGTTATGAAGAAAAAACTTTCTCAAGTAGTTCTTATTAACTTCTATTGCAGATGGAGGAAAATGCAGCAGCAGGAAGGACCCCTTCAAGTGTACCTCTGTCGACTCCTCCACCAGTGGCACTCGACCTCTCTCCAAAATATGGCCCTACACCTGTAAATACAAATCTGTTGAATGATTCAAGAAATCTGAATGCTAAAGTTGAACCCACAAACTTCAGTTTACCACCATCTTATGCTGAAGAAGGTAGGCCTACCAATACCATCTCTATAAGAGGTCCTTTGTCAGATCAATCTGGTTTACCGCAGAATTTGGGGGAACTAAGAAGTGACAGGTTACCATCTGGAGGTTAGTTAACCTGGAAAATGTTAGTGCATGTTTTTTATATAGTATTGACCGAATTGAAAAGTATAGTGGACAAGATTTTAACTACTTTTTCATCCTTAATAGTGACCAGTGCTACCCAATCTTCTTTACCAGACATGCATTTATTGTCTTTGTTGCTTGTGTTTTTGTGGGGAATATTTAACTGACGGATTCACTTCCTCTGCAGTTTCAAGCGGTACATTAGATGCTATTAGGGAAAGGATGAAGAGCATCCAATTAGCAGCGGCCACAGTAAATCCAGATGCTAGAAGTAGGCCATTGGTACCTATAAATGGGAATGTAACCAATGGACTTTCTGGTCATACTACTGTCACAGAAGGTGTTGGTACTGAGAACCCTATGCATGGTGGGATCCTTCGCATGGACGAGAAGGCTCTATCTGGCCTTCAGGCTCGTATGGAAAGGTTAAAAACTGGGTCACTCGAGGAGGGGAGTCTCATATGGAAGGGTTAAAAACTGGGTCACTCGACCCTCTGTAGGACAGGATCTGAGTCAGAGAGTGATTCTTTATGCATCCTGGTAAATGATTTCATATGATGCTAATCTTGTAATTTGGGGAGAAACAACAGGGTGTATGCATTGAGCATGTGCCTCCAGGTTACTCACACCATCTTGCATATTTTTTTGGCTGATAGAAAATGCAGAGCTTGTTTCCTGTAATATTGCTGCAGAGTTTGTGAGCTTAGTGATATTGGCGATGTGTGGCACAAATTTATTACGTTCATCAATATTAGTTGTATATTGTAGTTGTAACTTTGATGTGTGTGCCAAATATTCGATCTCATGCAAGAGCTGTTAAATCTGAACTATGCTAGTTTTGTGGGTTTTTTATTATTATTATTTTTTTTCCAGATCAGATGTTAAAATGCTAGTTTATCTTCAAATTGCATTTTTACCTGCACAGTTATATTTGTCTTTTGTCTTCGACTTACAGTTGATCAGAAATTTCACAACTCAAGGTGGGAATTTCTTTGTCAGCGTAACCCTCCCATATATGTATATATATATATATATATATATATTATCTGTACCCTGAATAAACTTAAATGTTATCCTTGTCTTCGTTCATTATATATATATATTATCTGTACCCTGAATAAACTTAAATGTTATCCTTGTCTTCGTTCATTTAATGTTGCAACTTATAAAACGAAATGAAATGAACTTTAGGAGATATCTAATTTGTGGTAACATCCTCCTCTTGTTAAACCATTAGAGTAATTTTTTCTAAGTAATGCTATTTGTACATAATGATGTCGAAGAGAGAAAAATATTATAATAACTAGATTTCTTTTTTTTTTTTTTTTTATGTCATCATTATGTACACAATAGTGTACAAATCATTACTCATTTTTTTTATTTTTTATTTTTGATTTGAGGAAGAGAAAAGGTTAAATTTCATGTGTTATGCATTATCTGGTTGGTTAGTAAGAATCATCATCCATTAGAAATATAGTCTTTTAGGATATATATATATATCGGGATGGTTTCTCCTACCCACTAATTTGACAAATAATCATGCCTTTCATTTAATCAAATGTAACGCTCAAAATTTATTTATTATAATACTACAGAATTCATTAAAAAATCTCCAAAGACTCCTTATTAATCTCTAAAATATCTCCATAACCATCGTGATTTTGGGTCAATTTTATTCCATTCTCCATCCCCTTCATCTTCTCTCTAGCACGATTGAATCTCCAAACCACCGCACCCATGATTTGAATTTTGAGAAATGCTGCGGTGATTTGGAGATTCAATCGTGCCAGAGAGAAGATGAAGGGGATGGAGAATGGAATAAGATTGACCCAAAATCACGATGGTTATGGAGATATTTTGAGCGTTGAATTTGATTAAATGAAAGGTCATAATTATTTGTTAAATATATTTGTCAAATTAGTGGGCAGGAGGAATCGTCTCGTATATATATATATATATTTTTTTCCTTTTTTTAACTGGAAGTTAGTTACAAAACAGTTGCTCGACATTCTTTGAGCCTTCTTAGGTTAGTACCGCACAAAAATTTACCGTATGTACAAGTGCTAAATGCCTCTTATAATGTCAACAAATTTAGCAACGGCCAAAATTACTTGAAATGAAGGTAAACATGTTAGTAAAGTAACCTTGAAATTCCTTAGGGTTCGTTTGATTGGTAAAGGTGAAAAGACAAATAAATTTCGTGTTGGAAAAATCGAGTTTACGTGCTGACTTTGGCATGAGTTTTGAGTGGGACCCGGTTGTTCAATTTGGAAGATGAAAGTTGATTTGTATTCTCCTCCGTGAGTACATCGAAATCATATACTTACTTGCCAAAGTTGATGCTCGGGTGAATGAGAAATTGAGGCTCAAAGTGTACCACTCAAAAGGGAGTTTATGTGGGAAAAATGAATTTGTCCCACATAGGAAAAAGATGAGAAACTCCAAAGGTCATTGTCATTGATGGTAGCCTAGCCTATAAATAGTGGCTCATTTTCCTCATTCCAACACACAAAAAAAAAAAAAAAAAAAAAAAAGCAAAGACTTTCAAGTTTAGAATACATAAGAAATTCATTTGCATAGAGTTCGGTTTTTTTTTTCTGCATTTCGGTCTTGGTGGTGGTGTAGTTCAGGCACTAGTTCAGTTCGCCGGAGTGGTTCCCGTGGTGCTCGAAAGCTACTGGTTCTACCGTTGTATCCTGGGAAACGGACGCTCGTTGTAAACCTCAAGCACGAACGGTGAGGGGGCGAATTTGTTTTAAGGAAATTGTGTGCAACACAGGCCTCGGGTTAAAAGTTTTTAATTCTATTACTCGTTCTGCGATTTCTCTTTGTTCATGTTTACATTCTGTACGTGTATAGTATTAAGCATGATATATGTATGTTGAATTTGTGTTCATCGTAGTTATTATATTGCTAAACTGCATACCTAATTTCGCGTATACCGAATTTTTGGAGTACCAACAGCATATATGGTATTTAATCTGTTAATACCGGATTTAAATCTATTCCGATCGACCGGAACTCTAGTTCGGTTAATCGAACCATAATTTTCGGTCGATCACCGCTCAGTCGGAACTTGCCTAAATTTTGCCTAATTATATAACATCATGTAAGTTGAAAAATAAAAATTCACCTAAACCATAGGAAATAAATTTCCATGAAATTGGTTGAAAAAAAGTTTAAAATTGTACCTTGAAATTCGAACTTCACTTTCGCATCAAACAGTCAAAGTAGAATTCAAATTCTTTAAATGTGACATTTTTTATGGAATTCAAAACGGACCCTTAAATTATTCCCTTCAAAATTTGAAATAGGTACTCAGGTGGTGGGTATAGGAAACAATTTCATAACCACACAATCTTAAAGCAAGACTGTGTTTTATTGCTAAGATACAATTTTAAATAGCAGCAGTGTGTGAGAATATAAGAATTGTAGTTGATGTCACAAATTATACCTCCATACGTGGAATTAATACGAGCAGCTTCTATCAATAATAAATTCCTGCAAGTAAGAATGCTTAGGAAGCAAACAAAATCATGTAAATATAAGCCCTGTTTGTCTACCCTTATTCAATTAAAATGGGGTTAATTTCAGAAATGGTCACTGAAATTACAAGAAAATTATAAAATGGTCACTGAAATTCAAAACTTTCAGTAACGGTCATTGGGTTACAAATACTTTTTCAATTTTTTTGTGACTTTTGCGTCAACTTTTTTGCCCCTTTCGACCACCGAAATCGTCAAATTTTGATACCGTTGGAAAACTCACAATGTCCTCTTCAATTACCACCCAAAATCTTCTCGTAACTCCAAGGGATTCGACAGAAAAATTACCGCAAATGTCGCCCAAAGAAGTTGAAGATAGGCCCGAAAACTGTAGATTGCATCTTCATTGGATATGCTCATAGCAGTAGTGCTTATCGATTTCTTGTGTATGAATCGAAAATCTCAGATATACACAAAAACACGATAATGGAATCGAGAAATGCTTCGTTCTTTGAACATGAATTTTCGTATAAGTCCAAAGAAGAGGCAAGCTCTTCTAAACGGACGTATGAAACTATGATTGAAGATAGTCAGGACCAAGAACTAGAAGAGGGGGTTGAGGTTGAACCAAGACGTAGCAAAAGAGAAAGAACAGAAAAATCTTATGGTCCAGATTTTCTAACCTATATGCTAGAAAGTGAACCTCGAAACTATCAAGAAGCTGTAAACTCCTCAGAAGGACCTCAATGGAAAGAGGCCATTAAAAGTGAAATAGATTCCATCTTGCAAAATCATACATGGGAGTTAGTGGATCTTCCTCCAGGAAGTAAACCACTAGGCTACAAATGGATTTTCAAACGAAAAATGAAAACAGATGAAACTATTGAAAAGTACAAGGCCAGGTTAGTAATAAAAGGTTACCGACAACGGGAAGGCTTTGATTACTTTGATACATATTCTCCAGTAACAAGAATAACATCTATTAGGATGATACTTGCGATTGCTGCTTTGCGAAATCTTGAAGTACAAATGGATGTTAAGACTGCCTTCTTGAATGGAGATATAGATGAAGAAATCTATATGGAACAACCTGAGGGGTTTTCATCTCCAGGGCAGGAAAAGAAAGTCTGCAAATTGGTGAAGTCATTATATGGCTTAAAATAAGCACCAAAATAATGGCATGAGAAATTCGATAGTGTCATGATGGAGTGTGGATTTAAAATCAATGAGTGTGATAAATGTGTTTACGTCAAAGACACGAAAAATGGCTATGTCATTTTATGTCTTTACGTTGACGATATGCTTATTGTTGGTAGCAACGATAAGATGATCAAATCCACCAAGAATATGTTAAATTCAAGATTTGACATGAAAGATATGGGCTTGGCTGATGTTATACTTGGAATCAAAATTTCAAGAACATCAGATGGACTCGTTCTAAGCCAGTCACATTATGTGGACAAAATTTTGGAAAAGTTCAGTAATGATGATACTGGCATGGCTAGAACACCGACAGATACGAGTCAACACCTATCCAAGAATAAAAGTGAAAGTGTTTCTCAAGTAGAATACTCGAGAATCATTGGAAGTCTGATGTACTTAATGAGCTGTACAAGACCAGACTTAGCCTACACAGTTAGTAAACTAAGTAGGTATACGAGTAATCCAGGAGCTGATCATTGGAAATGAATAGTAAGAGTACTAAGGTACTTAAGATTGACTCGTAATTATGGGTTGCATTATGCCAAATATCCAGCGGTCATTGAAGGATATAGTGATGCTAATTGGATATCTGATATGAAAGACTCAAAATCCACGAGTAGATTTGTGTTCACATTGGCAGGTGCAGCTGTTTCTTGGAAATCCTCTAAACAAACAGTAATAGCTCGATCCACTATGGAATATGAGTTTATAGCTCTAGATAAAAGTGGTGAAGAGGCTGAATGGTTACGCAACTTCTTAGAGGATATTCCAAGATGGTCAAAACCTGTGCCAGCAATTTGCATACACTGTGATAGTCAATCAGCAATTGGAAGGGCACAGAATAACATGTATAATGGTAAGTCTAGACATATACGTCGTAGACACAATACCATAAGGCAATTACTCTCAACTGGAGTTATCACTATTGACTATGTAAAGTCAAAGGATAACATTGCGGATCCGTTAACCAAAGGGTTAAATCGAGAGTTAGTTGAGAAATCATCGAGAGGAATGGGACTTAAGCCCTTAAATGGATAAGTCAATACAAAGGAAAACCCAACCTAGTTGACTGGAGATTCCAAGATCTAGGTTCAAAGGGACAACCTAATTGTAAAGACTTGATGTAATCACTGTGGGGGATATTACCTCATGTCCATTCCTGTGATGCGACAGTGATGCTCGTGAAGTTGGAGGATAAGCAATTGGCTTTTAATGATTCTTACTCGTCGGAAATCGAGCCAAGTAATGCGTGTTACTTGTAATAAGAAATCACCTATGTGAGAGAGAAGTGGGGCCGCTTCTAAGGGAATTGTGTGGGGCGTAATTCTAGTTATCTCTCACAGAACCAGGCGTATGTTCATGGCCAAAACGAACATAATAATGAGAACTGAAATGTGTTAGGAAGAATCCTGTGTGAAATGTATTATCGTTTACATAAACAGCAGAACAGTTCAAGGACATCGCGTCTACTGATCAGCCAGTAAAGTAAATATGTTTTCACAAGGGAAGGTTCAAAGGGTAACACCTACCTATCCTATGCAGGTTTCAACTGTTGAACTATATCACCAAGTCGTCTTGTGTCACATTCATAAGTCGTCATGTGTCACATACATGGGTCGCTCCCAATTTTCATTCATGTGGGGGATTGTTGGAAAAATCGAGTTTACGGGCTGACTTTGGCATGAGTTTTGAGTGGGACCCGGTTGTTCAATTTGGAAGATGAAAGTTGATTTGTGTTCTCCTCCGTGAGTACATCGAAATCATATACTTACTTGCCAAAGTTGATACTCGGGTGAATGAGAAATTGAGGCTCAAAGTGTACCACTCAAAAGGGAGTTTATGTGGGAAAAATGAATTTGTCCCACATAGGAAAAAGATGAGAAACTCTAAAGGTCATTGTCATTGATGGTAGCCTAGCCTATAAATAGTGGCTCATTTTCCTCATTCCAACACACAAAAAAAAAAAAAAAAAGCAAAGGCTTTCAAGTTTAGAATACATAAGAAATTCATTTACATAGAGTTCGATTTTTTTTTTCTGCATTTCGGTCTTGGTGGTGGTGTTGTTCAGGCACTAGTTCAGTTCGCCGGAGTGGTTCCCGTGGTGCTCGAAAGCTACTGGTTCTACCGTTGTATCCTGGGAAACGGACGCTCGTTGTAAACCTCAAGCACGAACGGTGAGGGGACGAATCTGTTTTAAGGAAACTGTGTGCAACACAGGCCTCGGGTTAAAAGTTTTTGATTCTATTACTCGTTCTGCGATTTCTCTTTGTTCATGTTTACATTCTGTACGTGTATAGTATTAAACATGATATATGTATGTTGAATTTGCGTTCATCGTAGTTATTATATTGCTAAACTGCATACCTAATTTCGCGTATACCGGATTTCTGGAGTACCAACAGCATATATGGTATTTAATCTGTTAATACCGAATTTAAGTCTATTCCGGTCGACCGGAACTCTAGTTCGGTTGATCGAACCATAATTTTCGATCGATCACCGCTCAGTCGGAACTTGCCTAAATTTTGCCTAATTATATAACATCATGTAAGTTGAAAAATAAAAATTCACCTAAACCATAGGAAATAAATTTTCATGAAATTGGTTGAAAAAAAGTTTAAAGTTGTACCTTGGAATTCGAACTTCACTTTCGCATCAAACAGTCAAAGTAGAATTCAAATTCTTTAAATGTGACATTTTTTATGGAATTCAAAACGGACCCTTAAATTATTCCCTTCAAAATTTGAAATAGGTACTCAGGTGGTGGGTATAGGAAACAATTTCATAACCACACAATCTTAAAGCAAGACTCTGTTTTATTGCTAAGATACAATTTTAAATAGCAGCAGTGTGTGAGAATATAAGAATTGTAGTTGATGTCACAAATTATACCTCCATACGTGGAATTAATACGAGCAGCTTCTATCAATAATAAATTCCTGCAAGTAAGAATGCTTAGGAAGCAAACAAAATCATGTAAATATAAGCCCTGTTTGTCTACCCTTATTCAATTAAAATGGGGTTAATTTCAGAAATGGTCACTGAAATTACAAGAAAATTACAAAATGGTCACTGAAATTTAAAACTTTCAGTAACGGTCATTGGGTTACAAATACTTTTTCAGTTTTTTTGTGACTTTTGCGTCAACTTTTTTGCCCCTTTCGACCACCGAAATTGTCAAATTTTGATACCGTTGGAAAACTCACAATGTCCTCTTCAATTACCACCCAAAATCTTCTCGTAACTCCAAGGGATTCGACAGAAAAATTGCCGCAAATGTCGCCCAAAAAATCTAAAAATCTGGGCACTTTTGCGGCAATTTTTCGACGACTTCCGACCCCCAAAATCACCGGATTTTGATATCGTTGGAAAGCTGACAATGTCCTCTTCAATTACCATCCAAAATCTCCCCCAACTCCAAATCATTTGACCGAAATAAGCCCACAAAGTTAGCATCCCGAATCTGGGCAGATTTTCGTCTTTTTGGGTAGCCGACTTTGTGGGCTTATTCCGGTCGAATGTTTTGGAGTTGGGGGAGATTTTAGATGGTAATTGAAGATGACATTGTTAGCTTTCCAAAGGTATCAAAATCCGGCGGTTTTGGTGGTCGAAAGTCGCCGAAAAATTGCCGCAAAAGTCCCAGATTTTCAGATTTTTGGACAATTTTTGCGGCAATTTTTCGGTCGAATCCCTTGGAGTTAGGGGAATATTTTGGATGGTAATTGAAGAGGACATTATGGGCATTCCAACGGTATCAAAATTTTCCGATTTCGGTGGTCGGAAGTGGGCGAAAAGTTGCCGCAAAAGTGTTTGTAACTCAGTGACCGTTTCTGCAAATTTTTCAAACTTCAGTGACTGTTACTGAAAGTTTGAATTTCAGTGACCATTTTGTAATTTTTCTGTAACTTCAGTGACCATTTCTGAAATTAACCCATTAAAATGAGTTTTGGAATATTAAATTTTTGAAAAATATATTATTAAAAGAGTAGGAATTTTTTTTTTTAATTTATGTGCAAACTATTTTATTGTGAAAATGTGTATTTGAAAATGAGTTTGAGAATTTTTTTTTTTTTTTTAAATAATGATAGATAAACAGAGGCAGGCTTAATGTTTTATACATCTATATCTACAAAAATTACACACATATCCACAAGAATCTTTATCATATCCAGTCTTCTCTACCCAGCTGGAGGAGGTCCCATTCCTCTCTTACATACCTTTCAAAATCCATCTATTCCCAAAAAAAAATACAAAATTGGTTTGTCTGGTAACATCAACTGTACAATATCGAACAATTTCAAGAAAAAAAAGTTAAAAAAATCTTGTTTATTATTCTGTCTTGTATTTTTCGTACTCGATACTGCATATAGAAAATACAATATATATTTATGGCAACTTGGACAACTTTTCAGAATTCTTGCATCAATAGAAACAGGGAAATAGAAATAAACACAAAATGGACATGAAATATAACACAATGCTGATGATAAAAGAACAGCTTCAATCAATATACTTACAAGTTACATCTATGATAGTTACACATTGACAGCAACATGTGGGCACGGTATGCGACAAGTGACTCGTGACATATTTGACAAAGTGGATCGAATAATATTGATAGTATTAATTAAAGAAGAAAAAAAGCTAAAATTTTATCCATTGGTACTGCATACTACATATGAGTCCATGATTAGGGTAATTAACCACCAGAAAGAGACCATGGAACTCGATCGAATTCTTAAGGTTTGATACCTGTATCATCCCATGATAAATTGATAAGATCAGATGAAGTTAATAAATCAATATCATTCCAATTATTCCAGTAGTAATTTGGCACGTCCATGGCACTCTCTGTACTTGGACCTCCCCAAGGAAATTCTACGACAGTACTGCTTGTGCTCGGATTGATTGTTGTAATTGTTGATTCCTCCCCCGTGTCCAGGCGGTTTCCGGCGAACTCATACGCATTTAAAGACTGAAAAGAGGTGGGGATTAATAAAGATGATGAATCAATGTCAAAAGTGTTTAAACTTGAGAACTGAATATCTGGGTTTTGATTCTTAGGTGCTGATCCGTTGTTTTTGTTAAAAGCACCAAAGGGAAGGATAGAGGAGGTGGTGGGATTGATGGCGGTGGTGGAACTTGCATTTGATGCCTTGAGCCGTTTGTTTTTCCGGCCACCGCCAGCAGGCACATTACGTAGAGTGCCACCTTTAGTCCAGTGCCTCTTACAAGCTTTACAAAAATGGCGAGGCTGAGATTTATTGTAATTGTTGTAATAACAGAACTTTGTGTTCGTTGAGTCACACCTTGGACACTTCAAAGGCTCTGATTGTTGGTGGCTCCTCCGTGTAGGTGGCGGCGGTTTTGGCAGCTCCGCCCCGTCTGATTGCAGCAAACTTTGGTTCCAAGTACTCATACCCATAACAGAATCCAAAAATATATATATATATATGTATATATAATAATAATAATAATACAAGATTGATCTATGAACAAGATAATAAACTCTAGCCTTTGGGATCAAACTAAGAAGTACGAGGAGAATTTAATTCTCTTATAAGAGATTGAACAATGTTTTAATGTTTGTGATGAGAACTGAGAAGCAAGAATTTATGTCCGAGATTCTCTTTCTATATATCTATATCTATATCTATATCTATATGACTGTTTGTCTAGGGCCTAGGCTATATAACCTATATGTATCTATCTGTAAAATCTATGAGAATCACTCAAGTTTGGTTGTATGGTCCAGATTGTGTAATTGATACATGTGTGGTGCAGTCTTGGTGTCAATTATATAAAATAATTATGCCACTTTGATTCCCTCTTTTTAATAATTATAATTATATAATAATTCATAGTCCATGGAAGAATTTGTAAGTGTGATTTAATGGGTGGGGTTATAACTTATTTATATGTAACGCGTGCAGACCTACACATGATTTGTGTTATAGAACTTGGTTGTTTTGACAAAACTTTTGATAAAGTTGATAAAGTCTCTATTCAGTGTAGATTAAAATTAAAATTTTAGTAGATTTTAATAAAGTGTGGTCGAAAAGTTGTGATCCCATAAAATGTGTGGTTAAAATTATTTGTCAACTCACCATTGTTTTTATATGTCTCTTCTCCTCCTCTCTCAAGCTACAGAGAAAAAGGATTTGGGGATTGTAATTTCAACTGTCCATGTATCCAAAATATTCGACCAGAACTTGCATTGGTCGGAAGGTGCAATCCACTGTTGCTAGTTGGTAAGGTGAAGCCAATCCAAGAATGGGAGTACTACGGTCTGATATTCGTTTGTGCCTTGGATTTTAGTGTATATATGCATATGTTCGGTCGGTGTAATGTCTGGTATTGATGGAAGGAAGTCCTAATATAGTATAAAGATGGAATTGTTAGGTAGTATTACCATATGGTCAAGTGATTCAAGGGTCAATTCCAGTTGTCAACACGTGATTCCTTGTGATTGAAGCTTGTGATCATCCTATGGGCCGATCCATGTTGTATATTACATGTAATCACATGATGTTTAACTTGGTGAGTTCATTGGCTTAGAACACACACATATATATAGACACACGTATGTATGTATTTTTTTCCTACTCTAAGGGAAGCCACATATTAGCTGCTTTTGTAGAAAGAAGTCAAGTAAAGATGGTAAGCCAAACATGCTCATTTGGAGTCGTGTAATTTATGCCTTAACGTGTTAGTACTGTACAAATTAATGAATAATATTGTATGTGTCTATGAACTTACACCTCACCTAGTCACTTAACGTCGATTGTCAATGACAGAGGTCAATCTCTTGGTGTTGCACTTAGGGCAATGGCCGAGGAGCAGCACATGAAGTTGAAATCGTCTTCTCCTTCCTGCCTACTGTGGAAGGCGTCATCTCATTGGTGAGGTCAATGATAATGTGAAGATGGGTCACCGTAGCTAAGTTGGTGCTTCATCGATGACGACGATTCAAAAGCAATGCTTGTATTTGGACAAATAGGCTTCTTGGCTTGACTCATATGTGCAAGGTGGGAGCTCCACCTCGAAGTCATTGAGCTAGTTGGGGTAGGGCTAATCTTCTCAACTAAATCTTACTCGAACCAAGTGATTATCAAACGGACAAAGACATAATTGAAACAATGTTCATTTCTTCTTTAATTGCATCATATCATACGTGTATAAATACAAAAGACTTAACACATTAAGAGTGTGTTTGATAGGCATTATTTGAGAAAAATGAATTTTGAAATAGTGATATGATGGAAAATGTGTGGTTGAAAAAGAAGGAAAAGTTATTGATGTGATGGAAAATATTATTTTATTGAAAAATGTGTGGTTGAAAATGAGTAGAAGAATGAGAATGAAAATGAAAATGGGAATCAAACAGGGCCTAAGTCATTAAATAATATAAAAAAATTAAGTAGTTCGTCCATCTCATCTAATATATCGTATCAAACATATTGTATTTCTATGAAGTGGGATCTTTTGTTTTATTGAATATGATATATGAAGGATAAATCGACCCAACAAATATCACATAGATTGTCATTAGTCATTTCTTAAATTCCCATGAACGGTGCATGGTAGGCCTAGCACGTAGCATGTGAGTTTAGAGTGGCCATATAGGTGTCACAAGAGTCGGCATCATAGTCACCACGAGAATCATTATGCATACAAAAACAAATTCATGAAAAGATGGCTTTATGGATTTATATGCAAAAAAGAGAAAAAGTTATCGAGCAATGAATCAAATGATAATAGTGTCATTCCCAATTAATGTACAAGCCTCTATCGCCCTCCCTAGTCACATAAATTTTTGGTACTAGCTAATTGTAACATATAGAATGGATATCAAGTGATCATTTCATTCTAGGCAAAGGTCATTATCAATAAAAGAGCGAGACAAAATAAGCGTCAAATATCGTAATTAAAAGAAACCTACCTCAATACAATTGGTATATAAACAAATAAGTGTCAATTTTTAGAAATAATATTATTAAGAAATATGTTGAAAATTGAGACGGGTGAGATTGTGCTCTCGAATAGTAATATTTATCTGTCAATATCTCAAAATAAAAGAAGTGATTTTAAACATTTTTAATTATTCTCTATCCTCCACATAGAACAGAAGAGAAAAAAAAATTAGAATTTTGCTATTTGTAAAATCAGGATTGACAATCTAGATTGACAACACTTTCACATTGGAGGGATCCACGATTTTTTTTATTTACTGTGGGCCCCCTCCAATGTGAGAGGGTGTCAACCCCGATTGTACACGTAGTATGATTCAAAAAATTAAGTGTGCAAGTTAAATTAAAATAGAGACTTGAAAAGGAGCATGGAATGATTCTGACGAGATATTTCATTAATTTTGTTCCTATTTTCACAATCATTTGATTTATTTTGCTAAGTGGTGATGTGTCATAACAAAATATTAATAAAATGTCATCATTTTACTCAAAAAAAAAAAAAAAAAAAAACAATAAAGCTTCCTGTCCCGACTTGGAGATAGGGTTAAAAACAAGTGGCGCCTCCCTCCAATATTTGGCGCCCCTGTTTTTAACCCTATCCTTAAGCGGGGAGAGGAAGCAAGGTCCCAAAAAATTTCAAGTTTGAATATTATAAATAAAAAAAATGCTTATAATTGCAATTGAATGATCCTAGAATAAATCCAATCAAGCACAAATTTTCCTTCGTACTAATAACATAAAAAATATAAAATTCTAACTAAGATATTTCACAATAAAAAATAACAAATTCGGGTTGGTGGGTCGGCTGAGTAAAGCCGATTTTAGTAATTATATTTTATGTCATATATATATATATATATATATATATATATTAAGGTAGTCGAAACAGAATATTTGTCGGACAAACCTTAATAATTAAGTATCATTGAAAATAATTAATTTAACTAATTATAAGTGGCGAACTCTTCGCATTCCACTTTAATCGTGATTAATTAGACTAATTCAAATCAAAGTCTTAATTTATGCTAATTGACTCGTACACGTGCATCAGTTATTAAGCTGCCCTTCGTTTACCATCATTCTGATCGCATTCATTATAAGACTCCTAAACTATGGACAAGCGGATCGAGAGGATTCCCAAAAGCCCTTTTTCTAGAGTCGAAGCAAACCAAGCAACGTCACCAAAAATAAAAATAAATTTTTTAAAATGACTATGTTTTTAAAAGGTCATGTGATCATGTTTTTCTCAAAAATAAGAACAACATTTTCTTTGAGAAGAGGTAAGTAAAACATTTTTCATGCAATTTACAATCCCAAACAAAAAAAGCTCAATTTCATTTATCTACCAATAAAATATGAAAATTTACAATATTTTTTAAGTTGAAAATTAATTCATTCAAACACATTTAATTGACAATTTCCATTCAAATCAGTTTTAAACAATTGAATTATTTAGAACTTATTTTGTTTTCATACAAATTCGATGCTTGTAATAAAAAAACATCGTTAGGGTCCGTTTGATTACAAATGTTTCCATTTGAGTGGAAAGAAAATAAATTACAGGAAATTGAATTGTCTAAAATTTATTTTACCGGAAATTGTCGATTAAATATATTTGATTGGTATAATTTTCCTATTGATTTTTTTTTTTGAAATTTTGAATCTTTTGATATTCGTTTGACTTTGTTTTTTTTATGAAAATTGTCCATTAAAGTGATAAATTTTTTCGTCGTTGGGTCTAAAATTTGTTCTAATTGTTAAAAAAAATTAAAATATTATACAGAATATCATTTGTTTGACTTTGTTTTCATGCAAATTGTCAATTAAAGGGATATTTTTTCTTTACCATTCAGTCTAAAATTTGTTCCAATTGTCCAAAAAAATATTTTCCACAAAAGTAGTAGGAAAAAGTTTTTCTCACTTACAAGGAATTGGGGCCTGGGTGAGGGGGAGGGTGAGTGGGAATTTGAATTGATGGCAATTTTTGTGCTATCAAATAAAATAAAGTTGGGAAAATGGAATTATAAGAAAAAACCCTCCAATTAAACAAGACCTTAGTGTTTGTTTGTAGAAATTATAATGAAAGGTGTGGATATCAATTGTGAATACGTTATTAAAATTAATATTTGACTTTATTAAAAATAAACACTTAAATTAGGACAATCTAGTCGGGGATCTCATTAGACAATGCAAGGAAGATGGATCACGAAAGGAATTAGGGCCCATTTGACCGATTTCTGCTCCCTGTAGAAAAAAAATCTTGAAAAATAATACCTTATATTCGATGTTTGAAAATTAATTTGTGAAAGTGCTTTTAGAGGGAAGAAATACTTATATAAAACGGGTTTAAAAATTGCTATTGAATCTAAAGGCATTCCCAACTGGGCATTTATTAAAGGGTTTTGATGTTTGTACAGACTCTCTCACAAGATAAGGGTCCGTGTTCAATAAAAAAAGAATAATTTTACGTGTACAAAAAAAAATCTCACAAAATATGTACAAATCCTCGGGTTGTGCCGGAGCAATTGTCGGAGTTGTCGCCGGAGCAATCATCGGAGCCAATGAAAAAATGGAGAGAAGGTGATATAGTGGGGTGATAGAATGAAGTGGATGATGTGAAAATAATTAATATATATTATATTATAATTTAATACTTCATAAATTTAATTAGCAATTAATTTTTGAAATAATTTGACAAGTTTGTTAGTTTTGAAAAGTAAATCTTATATATAGGTGTTACATTGTGTTTCTATTAAATATTGTAAAAAAAATTGAGCCCCACTTAATTGTGTTTATTCTGTGAGAATTCTTTCAAGTGTAGCATGACCCATAAAAAAAGAGTAATGTTATTAGTCTCATTGGAATTATAATTTTAGTTTAGGTGGTATTAATGTGACGTTAAATAATTGATAAAATTAAATAAGTTATTTAATTTTATTTTTTATTTAGTCTATTATTTAATGTCCTCTAGATTGCAACACATAACATTACTCATTAAAAAAAATAATAATAATAATAAAAATCGCAGGCTCCCCTCTCTCGTAAGAAGGGCTGTACACCTGTCAAGCTTTAGCAAAGTCCTTTATTAAAAGCATAAAATATCCAGCTGAAATTATTAACTCGGTTTAGCCAAGCTTCTTCTTCGGGATTGTCGAAAATGGACGAAATTGAGCACAAGTACGTCGAAGTGAACGGGCTAAAGCTTCACGTTGCCGAAATCGGAAGTGAATCGTCGCCGGTAGTGGTGTTTCTGCACGGATTTCCAGAAATATGGTACTCTTGGCGCCACCAGATGATTGCAGTTGCTAAAGCTGGTTTCAGAGCAATCGCACCCGATTACAGAGGCTACGGCTTGTCCGATCCGCCACCTCAACCCGAGAAGACCACCTTCTTGGATCTGATATCTGACCTCCTTGCAATTCTTGATGCTCTTAGCATCTCCAAGGCATGTGATCCTGACCTGTGGTGATAATTGTGTTTTTGCTCTTATTTTGCAGTTGAAATTCTGGTTGGTTTCCTAAAAAATTGGGGGGGTTTTGTGGATTTATAAAGAAGAAAGTATATTTCGCTAAGCTAAAAAAATGTTTAATTTTAAGGTAATTCACTTATTAGAAAAAGTAAAAGTAAGCTCGTAAGAGTTAATTTCAAGAAAAAAATTAATACGCAGGTTTTTCTGGTAAGCAAAGATTTTGGTGCTTCGGTTGTTTCCACGTTTGTCCTCCTCCATCAGGAGAGAGTGTCAGGATTCGTCACATTAGGCGTGCCATTTATGCTTCCTCGTCCTCACACCCACCATAAGCACCTTCCCGAAGGCTTCTATATTTCAAGATGGCAGGTCCTCCGTCCTCCCTTTTTTTCTCCACCTCCTTTTCGGGATATCCTGATTTGGCTCCTTCCATAACTGTCGATAATTTTTTGTTGCAGGAGCCTGGACGTGCTGAAGCTGATTTTGGTCGACTTGATGCTAAAACAGTAGTGAGGAATATTTACATCATGTTTTCCAGAAGTGAAATTCCAATAGCTCAAGAAAACCAGGAGATCATGGACATAGTAGAGCCATCTACTCCTCTGCCCTCTTGGTTCTCTGAGGAAGATCTTGCAACCTATGGAGCCCTTTACGAGAAATCGGGATTTCAAACTGCATTGCAAGTACCTTATAGGTAACGTGAAGGTTTTCTACGTAAAAAATATTGTGATCTCGCGTCATTCTTATGATAATATGACTATGGCTTATGCGAATAGATACATGGATGAATCGAAGTAAGAAAAAATGAAGAACGAGTTTGTGAAAATTGTTTCGAGAAAGAGCACGTTTGGCTAAAAAACTACGAAGTCTTGGACCAAACGGGGTTGGATAATTTACTTTTTCCTTATCGAAAGTAACACTTTCCTTAGTCAAAATCATTAACCTGTGTGAAATTGCTTCTGACTGACTTTCGTTCTGTTTTAGGGCGTTTCTTGATCACAATAGTGAACTTAATATACCGATTCTGAAAGTTGAAGTTCCAGCTCTTCTAATAATGGGTGAGAAGGATTATGTTTTCAAGTTCCCGGGAATAGAGGACTACACAAGGAGCGGCGAAGTGAAAAAATTTGTACCCAAATTGGACATAATCTACATACCAGAAGGAACGCATTTTGTTCAAGAGCAATTCCCTGACCATGTGAATGAGCTTATCCTGAACTTCCTCACAGGTCATGGTTGATCATTTCTCTTTAATAGCCCTTTCTGCTTATGTAAACATTCTACTAAATAAAGGGGAAAATATTTCGAGTTTGAATGAGACATTGGGATCGCGTGTTTTGATAAACTAAGATGTATCTTGTTCAAGTTTTTATATCTAAACTTTGGAGACAGATAACATGAACGAGAAACCACTATAGAAATTATTGAATTACATATAATTCAAGCTCTCATCGGATTCTGCATGATTCGATTACTTCCAGCACAGTTTTGTGTGTCTCCGGTGATATCATGTTCAGCGTCATATGAAATTCCTGGAAGAATAAAAACACGATGATATTAATGACGTTTATCCAACCAAGTTCATACTACACGAGTTGCATGATAAATACATACCACAAATCTTTCCAACACTGGAACGAGTATTGCCAGGTTGTGGTCTGGAAGATATTCAGCAATGGCATTATGTACGCTCTTACTGGTAATCAAAAGGAAACCAAAAAAAAAAAAAACAATGATTTACGAGAACGATAGTCAAAATTTATGTAGGGAATGGATAAGCCGACAAAGGTGTACGAACCTTTCAGTGGAAAGGAATGCAAGAAGAAGAGCTGCATAAGCTTCTACAATCATTTTTTCAGCTTCTTTCTCTCCCTGTAATATGGAATCTTCATCATCCTGCATAATCACATTTGCACATAGAATTCAGCCATAAATACATTGTTTTCCCTGCATATTTAAAGATGGTAATGATGTTCACATCATTTTTCAAAAATAAAAATCATCTGAGATCTATTGGCATCTGATAATGGCTGTCAAAAACTTGTAGAAACAAATTATTCCTCTCCATGTTACTAAAAAGGAAAATTGCAACAGGGGTCCCCATCCTATTCATCTAGTAGAGAGTAAGTCCCTAATCTTCAAAAACAATCTTGTTGGTCCCCACTTTTCATTATAGCTGCAGAGACACGGATTTACGACAGTTTCCGTCATTGGGACTGACTTTACTACTAGGACCAACTTACTACTCAGGCAATAGGTTAGAGTACAATGATATGATTCTCTTTTAGGATTTTCGAAGAAAAATTAACTCGCTTGAATGAGAAGATAATTATTTCTCATGATTTCTAGGGATAAAGGCAATAAAACTTGAAAAAAAAAAATCCACGAACTCCGTTGGCTCAAATTGCCATACAGTTAAAGCTACACTTTCAACACAGAAAATATGAATCGAGGGATGGAAATAATACATAATAAAATTACACCAGTTTACTCACCCATGACAAACATTTTCCTTCTTCAGTGGCCTCACCAGCCCCTTGATTAGCCAAAAAGATAGAGCACAATAAAGGAATTACATCCTTACGGTCCTCTTCCATCCCTTCCAAGCTCCGTAATGAAACTCTACTTGTCGCAAGCCATGATCTGCAATGATAGATAAGACTAATTATTTTCTAACCTGTAATAGCAAAATCGAGTTACAGCCAATTTAAAGTACGTGAAATATGCAAAACGATTTAGTATGATCGTCGGTTCGTAGAAACATTGCTGACGGCCAAAATAACGTACAGCCAACAAAAATCATCACTTTGAATTATGCTCATTCTTTAGAGATTTTACATAATCAGACAACTAGAGAAACGTTGCTATATATAGTTACTTTTTTCCCTTATGATGACAATAATTATTGAGTAGAAGTGTAGAATATGGGAAAATTTTGAAAGTGTGTAGCTAGTTAACCAGTTCCCACCTGGTGACATATGTCCTCAATACATGAATGCAAAGAATGTGCAAATTCAGTGCATTGAAGATCTCATCTTGCACCCTCGTGTCATGGAAATTCTCAATGATGGTTGCCAGTAACAATTTCCTTCTTCTGATTCCCTGGATCTTTTCCAATTCACACCATCAAGGCAAACAAAACCAAATAGAAACAACAATACTGTGGTGCACAAATGTCAGGCTTTCCTATGCCAGTTTCTTTCACTATGTGGATCTTCCATCCCACTCCATCAAAGGTCATTTGCCAAGTTAAACTGCAAAGGTTCAAATCCTTCTTAAAAACTCATTGAGTAATTTTTGGGTGACCTGCAAAGTTCTAATTTTTCTTAAAAACTCGTACTATGCAATCTTTGAATGACTAATTCCTTCCGACACTTCTCATACCTGGTGCATCTAGCGTATCCTTCACTTTGGAGGTGTCCAAACCCATCTAAACTGAACCTAGCAACTTATCTTTCATAGGTGTTATATTAACCAATTCACAAATATATGCCAATTTCTATTTACCTTCTTGTTTTACCATTAGCCCATCTTAACATTCTCATCTCAGTCAAATTCTATTTATGTATTGTACAAATGTAAGTAAGATTTATCAAGTTCTCACTTTCAATAAAAAATATCGTCAGTAAAACAATGAAATTATGGTCATCCATTCCTCCAAAGTCCAAACTAACAAACAAAAAATGAAAAGATACAGGGAACAATTTACCTGTTGCGGCAATCCTTCTCCACCAAATTCACAAGCAAGCCCAAAATAGCAACAAGAAAGTCTAGCTCGTGATCAGTGAGTTGTGGGTAACTCTCTTGTTTAGTCTCCACAATGGATTTAGATGAGAAACTATTCTCCCTTAAATAGGGAGATGACGATAAGCTAAATGATGGAAAGTGACCAGCAATCAGAGAAGACAGCATCTCCAGACCCCCACAGTCAGCAATTTGCTGACAACCCTCAGGATTGTCATTGGTTAAGTTCATCAGAACCTGCAAATTAAAAATAAAGAAACTCAGTAATTTCCAGAATGCTGATGCATGAACACGTGAAAACATGCACAAACCCATAAAACAATCCTCCAGACAAAACAATGTCCAGAAAAATTAAGCAAAAGAAGAACATAAATCTCCTTTTTAAGCTAAGAAAACAAATTAAAAGAATGTGCACTGTTGAAGGGGAAAAAAACACCCTGAAAAGAGCATAAAAGAAAGGGCTCACCAACAGTTTTCAGCTGAACTTGATGGATCTATAATAACCTTATGACACACAGCAGGAAATAACTCCCAGAGACAATATAGGATATCTCTAGAAAGAGCTAATAAAAACCCTTAATCCTTAGTCTTCCATGGGAAACTCGAGGAAAACTCATTTCATTAAAATTCACAAATTGAAATTTTAAATTACCTTGACAGCCGTAAGAAGACAATCTGCCAGAAGATCGGAATTGTTCTCATCAGCAGTGGATGAACAAGAGGCCTCCTGAGAACAATGATTTTCCAAGTTGTCTGTTTCTTGTAGGTTCGACATCAGTCGAGAGTGACACCTGTCTTCATGGTCACTCGCTGTTGCCCCCCTATTTTCAGTTCGAGATTTCTTTCTCCTTCCAGATAACAAGTCCCACTTCGAGGGTTCATCAAATTCATCATGAAATGCGAAAGGATCCTGACTGTCCTTGACAAAATCAAGGTTGGCACCTTCAGAAACTTTATTTCTCTTGCCAATACCAAATTTTAATTCTGAGCCATTATTTCTCAAGGATACACCATTGATAGAATTCCCTGAAGTTCCACTGCATGACCCGGACGTGGAGGACTCAATTCTCATCTTCAGCAACCAAGGATCAGAAGCTATGTTTGTAGTTTCCAGACTGTATTTAGAATATCCAGGCTGATCAGAACTAATACATTGATCGTCTTGAGATGCACTAAAGAGTTTCTCAGAGGTGGTCCATTCTGTGCTACCACACCCTTCGCAAGGACTGAAAGACTTCTCAACTTTGCCCACTGCAATTTTAGAAGAAAACAATTGAACTTCTAATTTTCAAAAATAAACTTACTATTCAAAATACTTGTGCTGCTATTGTGAAATGCCTGCTATTCACTTTTTATTTGAAGCATAAGCTCTCTTAACACAGTGGAGTATAAATATCAAGTGAGATTTAGACTGAGTATCTTTATCATAGGTAATTTCTAATTTTCAAGAATAAAAATATTGTTGCAAATACTCACATTGCTAATGCGAGAAATACCGGCTATTATTTCAATTTAAAGCCTAAGCTCTCTTAACAAAGATGATATATATATATCAAGAGAAACTTAGACCAAGTACCTTTACCATGTGTAATTAAAGGCCTTTCAGAAGAACTTCCCCTCCCATTACAAATTCCACATAGTTTTTCATCTTGAGAACTGCCCCATGAGTTTCTCAGTAAGGAAACACCTATCATGAAACATATCTTAAGAACATTAACTATAATAAACAAAATCCTCAAGTCTATTGTGCAGCTATTACAAAAGAACCAATCAGGATAACTTAAAATAAAGAAATAAAAATTTCTAGGGGACAGTCTACCAGTATAAGATACCTGAGAGAATCTTAACAATACTTAGAATCAATTTTGTGAAAGTGCAAGGAGCTAGCTGACAGTCAAAGTTTCCTTTCATTCCAAGCAAATGGCACTGTAATTTATAACCAAATTTAAAAACAAATTGGGACAAATGAATATCAGCTAGTCGAAAATTAATCATTTAGAAGGATAGGGAGCAAATATATGACGATGTCGTCAGTAATGCAGAGATCCAGATTCAAGCTCAGTACCTGATTATCTTTGCTAAGAAAAGTGGCATTTTCCATGATTTTTAAACATTTCAAAAGCAGTACTAGGCTTTCTAGCCCCACAACATCTTTCGAATCCAGCACTAAAGACGGACTCCGTTCTAACCATCCCTGCATAAAGTTAATGAATGTTAGAAAAAAATACTTCTATAAACAAAAAAGAAAGCTTATTTAACTGGCTCACAAGAAGGTACAATGTTCTATTATCTCGCATCTATAACCAATTTATTTATCTCCAAAAGAAACGCATTTCAAGGTCGAAGGGAAATTTAACAAAGCCACTAATTTTTTTTTCCCCTAAACTCGTGTGGTGAAGAAGAGGCAGAAAATAAAGGATAGGCTGCTGATAAGAAATTTCAAGCTCAACTCCAACAGGTTCTACCAGGTGATACGAATATAATTCCCTTGACATTAAAGGCTCCACTAGGGTTTCAGACAAATTTTGGAAAGGTCCAAGAATTCACATAATTATTTTGGTATCTTCACAATTTCAATCTTCAAGTCATGTACTATCAGTTTCCATAATTTCACTCTGGTAGGGCAAAAGCTAAATACCTTGTCCATTTGAGCGGGAGCAAAGAGAACAAACGTAAGGGACAACAATTTTCCTCAGATATAGGAAACAAGTTTTAGTGTTAAAAACTGTGGATTAAGGTGCAATTACCCTTTTCCAGAAAAAAAGTGCTTCAGAGGTAAGGCCATCTCATTCAGTCATTTCAAATGAAAAGGATTTGACAGGCTCGATGAAGGGTCCGCATTCCCCCTTCTCCTCATAAAAGGAAAAAGGTAAAAACTAGAGAAACCCCTTCAAAAAGAATGGTAAAAGAAGACCTCTCCCCTTTCCTTCATGTCATTGGAAAGTCATCCACATTATTTTTCCACCCTTATTTTATCCACACGTACATTCAACAAATTAATTGCTGTACATGTACATGCATCATGTTAAAAATAGTAAACAATATTCAAAGAAGAGAACCGTGATTCATCAAAAGCTGTGGATTTAACTTCAGTTTCAGTCAAATGATATACACAAGGGATGACAGAAAAATATTCAGGATCTGCATGTAGCATATACCTAGACAAGAACAAACATAAATTAGAAGAGAACAAATACTAAGAAAATGGTACAATTGTCAAGCCATCTCTAAGTACTAGTTCAAAAACCAGTTCATAAACTATGGTCACTATTTTCAAGCTTATTATGAGAACCTGCATAAATCTTCTTCGGTTTTTGATCAATCAGTTATGCAAGAAAGTGAACTTTCAAACTAATAGTCACAATTTCACTGGTTATAAGCTCAATCATTGTGTAACTTCTAGAACGGTACTTGGTTTCCCACTCTTTATCAGAATATCTTTTTACTCAGGCAGGTGTCTCTTTAAAAATCTATATGACTATAAAGATGAGCTAGACCTTATCAGATCCAATAATAACATAAAATGAGAACAACGTACAGGTCACACCTCCATTACGGAATGACAATTTCTTGCCAATTCAAATACTGCAGCAAGTCCTCCAAACTCTCTTAATTTTTCCTTGAAATTGCCCCCAGATTTCCGGACAGTGCCTGAGGTGTCTGTATGAATCCAAATGAAGAAATAGGGGAACGGAAAAATTAATAGAGGTTTAAATACACCAAGAGAAGATGGCACCAAAAACATGCCTAGTAAGTCCTAAATTGAAAATAATGCAACATTTTTACAAGTTTTTTGGTAAGATGCAACGGCACTCAGAGATTTGTATGCAAACAATATATCAGAGGACGATAAACATTCCTTCATTTATAGTTGGAAGCAGAAAATAATGACAGCGTATTAAATATAGAACACGCATGACAAAAAGAGGCAGGAAGTCTGATAGTTTAATTGCAGACACAAAAAAACTGAAGGGGTAGTGGTCGTGCGCAGCACTTTGATTGAGTTTTTTTAGAGTAGCAAAAGGATCAGCATTTCATTACATCAATTGACGGAAAGAAGAGGGAAAGGTGGAATAGGAGAAGGACATGCAGAATTCAAAAAGGTCACATGTCAGCAAGAAGAAAAGAAAATAAGGAAATGCACATTGTGAGGCATGAAATGTATACATAGGAAAGATTCAAATGCCTTCCAAGGGTGTCCAAAAGCTTTAGCAAATTTGTCACTGACTGTTGTTAAACTCCTACTAGCATGAAGAAGTAAAGGTCTGATTTCACAAATTTATAACTACCAAACAACAAACATTTACTCATCTGGGCAAAAAAGTAACAAGGTGACAGTGCCAGAATAGTAATAAAATTCTAAAATGAAATTACTAAACAATAAACATCCACCAGTTATGTCAAAACAAATGGGATGTAGTATTTTATAAACCTTCAATAGAGACTATAGATAAACAAGCTTTTTCCATTGTCAGCAAACTAATCCACTTCGGAGTCAACTCAGGTCTGTCCCCTTCATTATATTCTTTATCCCTTGGCTTCATTTCCTTGCAATCGATAAGCATCTCCTGAACCTTGAGGATTATTGCAGCAGAGCTTGAATCTGGTCCCTTGGTCGAGTCTTGTAAGATGCCAGCATCTTTGCATATGCCCAGAAGCTTGCTACCGATGGTCAGTGCCTTTTCTTTGGCAGCATCGGATTTGAGTGGTTTCAACATTCTTATCAAAAAGCGAATGCAACTGTGAGAATCCAGAAGATGATCATCTTGACCCTGAAAGAGTGAGAATTCAAGAAAATCCAAGGCTCTCTTAAGAAGTGTTGATAGATGTCTAGATGATAGGCAATTTAACTACGAATGGAACAGAAGATATCAAATTCAATATCTATTGAAATCTAAAACCATAGGCAAAAACAAATCGGACACAATGATATATAGAGCGACCAGCACAACTGTCAATTTGTACCGCACACAACTTAAAATAGTCAAAATCCAATACCATAGGCAAGGAAAAAAATCAAACATGACTTGTCGACAACCAGCACGACTGTCTTTTCATAACACAACTAGAAACTTGGAAAAGTTCAAAATTTCTTCCCCAGAGGATGTGATCCAGTTTTTCTTTGAGTACATTTCTTCATGTGCCACTGGTGCAACAGTATGATGCAATCCAAAATCAACACTTGAGTTGCCTTGGCACGGGACTCAGGAAAGCAAATAAGTGCAATGCCATCTCATACTTTTAATCCATACTTCAAGATCTCATTCTTTGAATACAATAAGGGTCCGTTTGATTGCAAAGTTGGAATTTAGGTGGAAATAAAATGAATTACAGGGAATTGAATTGCCTAGAATTTGTTTTAGAGGAAATTTTAATAAATTGTGTTTGATTGGTATAATTTTCCACCTAATCCGTTTGGCTTTATTTTTCATGCAAATAGTTTGTTTTTGGGATAATTTTTTTTACAATTGGGGATAAAATTTGTTTGGATTGCTAAAAAATTTAATTTTTTTGGTGTTCGTTTGGATTTATTTTACATGAAAATTGTCAATAAAAGTGATAAATTTTTTTGCCATTGATTCTAGAATTTTTTTCCCCATTGCCTAAAAAAAATGAAAAAAAAAAAATGGAACTTCAAAAACCACCAAAGTGGTGTCAACTTCAATTCATCAATTAGAGGGAAATGGTGCACGTGTGAACAAAAGTGAGAAAATCATTTCCAAGGGAAAAAAGTGCTATCAAACACCAAAAACTAGGAAAATGGAAAATGAATTCTTAGTTCCATGGAAAATTCTTTGAATCAAACATGGCCTAAATATCTTAGAGCTACCCCTCCTAGTAGAAGTAGCTACAATTGTTGCATTTATGCAGTAAAATATTTACTCGCTTTAATGAGGTGTATCTACGGATCTAAAAAGTTGTTGAGACAAGATGAACATTTTGTAACACAAGGAAATTAAAACCCAGAAGATCAAATTCAAACCAAAGGTAGTATAAGCCCCTGTTTGATCCGCATTTTCAACGACGTCCTCCTAATAAAATAATTTTGCACATAAACTATAAATTTTTTCCAACCTTTTAACCACACATTCTAAAAAAAAATTACTTTTTACAAAATCTATTTCAAAAAATGAAGCTCTAACAGGGGTTAAATGTCAAAAGGGTATAATCAGTATTGTCACCAACACGATATAATACTAAGGCCCCGTTTGACCCACATTTTCATTTTCATTCTCATTCTTCTACTCATTTTCAACCACACATTTTTTAGTAAAATAATATTTTTCATCACATCAATAATTTTTCCTTTTTTTTCAACCACACATTTCTCATCATATCACTATTTCAAAATTCATTTTTCCCAAATAATCTCTATCAAACACACTCTAAATCAGTTCTTCCTCTCAGAAATGCTAACGTACATTTATTCCTCTTCTCTATTATTTTTGTGATTAGTAAAAAATTCAATCCTCCTAAAAGAGCCATGCATTGTCTAAATTATTGATTATGAAGAATGCCTAGGACTCTCTTTAACGAACTTGAACAAGATGACACTCAACTCTTAAGTAAAAAATTTGGAAATTCTTATCCATTTTGAATCAGCAATTATGGGCAGTGTAAAAAAACAGAAGCTATTAGATTGAAACCAGTAGTTAAATCCCAATAAAGTCTACTACCATCAGAAATACCTGCAGATTAAAAAAGAACTTACATCACTTGTCAGGATGTACAATAGAGCAGCGGCAGCAAGGTTGCTGGGAAGGTCATCAAAACTCAGTTCCGAAACCACGTGAATAATAGTTTTGGCCATCCTAAGAAAGATCTCAGCAAGTTACAAAGAACACAATAAACAACTATCAACGATTTGATAACTAACAATAAAAAATGGCAGAATTTTCACCCAATTATCATCCACATATTCAAATTGTGTACATGTGAAAATATAGACCGACCACTGATCAACGAATTCCCCATGTAAAACACCGTCTCACACTTTTCCCCAACAAAAGATGAAAAGTGCATGTTTCTTCTTTTACCTCTATTTTAGGAAATGTCAAAGACCCCATGGGATGGACAAAGGTGAGGGAAAAATGTAATAAAAGATGACTTATTAATTGCAATAACCTTGACAGCAAAGAATAGCTCGAACAGATGCTTTATTTTTGTCCTGGATCATTATGATTTGATATTAAAAGTATAATGATTTTCCTCAATAGGCAAATAACCAAAGACTTTCAGTTCTACAAATTCAGACCTCTGAAGCATTGCTTTCTCCTCGCAGACAGTTATGTTTTATAGCCTACATATTTTACTATTTGAAATAGGTTGACGAAGCCTAACTGTTTCTATACATGCATGATATTTTACATGAAAATATTGTATTGGTCTGTACAGCATCACTGAATGACTATAGCCCATCTAACTTGATTTTTTTAAAAAGGGTATTACAAATTTCAAAACACATAATAAATACACCCTTCTAATATCAGATGTCACGATAATTATGAAGGGAAAAATGAAACACTCTGGATACAGATATTGAAAATTCACATATCTGCAGTGGAATTTCATTTTTTGATAAGGGCATAATCATTTTATATCAAAATACAATGTAGTGCTCTCAAAAGCGCCCGAGGCTCACACGATGAGGCATGCCTCTTGCAAAGAGTTCGTTAAAAGCTTCGAAGCTTACCTTTTGAGTTTGATTCTCAAAGTTCACAACTGGATTTACACCCTTAGACAAGTGCTCCCAAGTGTTGATCTTTATGTGCTATTCTTGTTACCAACCTCAGCTTTTTGGGCTGGTTTTTCATATTTTATAATATTTTTAAGGGTTTGGTTGTTTTCAACACAACCATACCCTAAAGACAAAAAGAAATTGAAGATAAGATAAAAAGAACGAAGTGAAGAGCCGAGAAGGGCCTAGCTTCTACTTCTACAACTGAAGAGCGATAACCCCCCAAGTGAAGTTGCAACTTTTCAGCTGATGAGCGCTGACGAAAGACTTGTGACATGTAACTTCACTCTTGTTTCTCTTTCTTTTATATTTATATTGTTGTCTCTTTTCTTTTATTTTATCGTCTAAGCAAGCAAAATTGTTAAACATTTAGGCACGTGTTTCATTAGATTTAGACTTTTAGTTCACTGGTTTATTAGTACTCTTGTTATGCAATTATTATTGGGTTATTTCATTATTTTTTATTATGTTAATCCATTTATATTTTTCGCTACAAATTGAACTCTAATTTTATTGAAAGTTGTAATATGGACTTCTTAGATGGTTTATGGTTTATTAGAAGTACAATTATGTATTTTTTAAATTTTGAATTATTCTATAGGTTTATGTTGAGACATCAAGGCGTCTCGAGGCTTACACCTCACATCATAGAGGTAAAATGCCTCGAAACTTGATTTAACAAGTCAATTCCTAACATTTTTCAGATGAAATGAAGTGAAGAAAAACTATAGAAGCACATATCGGTTTTTGTCAGAATTAAAATGTGTTGAATAATACTAAAATGAAGTATCTATAACAATCTGGAAAGACCTACAAATATTTGGAGAAATTTTACAGGCAATTTTCCAGTTTCCTGTATTAAAAAATCTCAAATGCTTTGAACCTAAAATTGGCCCCAAGAAATCAAGCACCAGACATACCACCATAGAAATATAGATCTCAAGAAAATATCATGAAGTCTTGAATATTCTCTTATTCGTTCTCATTTATTATTATTATTATTATTATTGGTCAGTGAGTTTCTTGAGTTCTGTATACCCTAATGGTTCACATAATCTGAATATCATCCCAATAAAAATAGAGAAAGCAATAACATAACCAGATAACCAGACCTCAAACCTTGAAAATTCACATTTTCATCAATTCATTCCTCTTTTAAAAAGATTTTGATATATACGCAAGGCTTGTAGACAAAAAATTCTTAAAATTAGGCCAATAGATAAATAAGTATTTATCACGATGACTCAAATAAGTTGGACAAAAATAAAGGATGAATTTTAGATACCCATGAGCCCTCAACAGCCGCCGCTGCTGAGCAGTTCCACATATTGATAGAAATGAGAGCAGACTTGCCCTTCGAACCCTGGCAGGCTGCCCCTTCTTCAACCCATCTAGTGCGAAATTCACCTCGTCCATGTGCTCCATCATCTCCCCAAACTCTTGAGTCTCCATCAAGGTCGCTGGCAGCCCCACTACATCTGATCCCAACTCCTTTGCTTTCACTGCCTTCTTCTTCTTCTTATTCTTATTCTTATTTTTCTGCAAAACCCCGTTCTCTCTACTATCCACCTTATTTTTTCCAGAAATCTCATCGCAGTCCCAAGAAAACCAATTCTCACTGCTCTTTCTGGGAGGCCAAACCGCCATTTCATCAGACTCCTGCGATAAATTCAATCCATAGGGATCCAAATCAACATTCTTGGCCTTCTTCGATTTCAGAAAATCCCCATCAGAAAACTCGTAAACCCCATTTTCCTGGCCACCCGTCCCAGGAAAAATAACCAATTCCCTCGGGTCCTGCAATGAATTCGACCCATTTGGCTCCGAATCAACGTCAAACACCTTCACGTCATTGGGTTTCCATAAAACCCCATCAGAATCCTCACATTCCCCACCATTTCTTGCACCCAAAATCGTCAATTGCCTTGACTCCTGCGATGAATTGAAACCATATGAATCAGGCCAGTGACATTTGGTGGAGCCCTGGGACAAGTACGTAAATTCGTAAACATCTCGAGGGCATTCTTGGGAAAGACAGTCCGTATCAACATCGTCGAAGCCGTTACTCTCCGAACAGCTCCTTGTTAAGTTTCGATTCCGACGACCGTACTTTCTGCGGATCATATTTCTTATCCTTCAATAATTCAAATCCTTTCTCACGGAATCAAAAGGTTGGGTTTTTTAGTTATTAGCTCAAGAGTTGACAAGTTCTTCGTTGAGGTTTGAGCTTTCTGGATTTTGCTCTAATTTGAAGATTTGAAAAAAGACGAGAATTTCCAAGGGAGAGGCATAATTTTTACGTTAAAAATGGAATTGTAAAACTTGAATTGAATTCAACTGTAAAAACTAAAAAATTGAGTAAATTGAAACCTGGTAAGATCTGAGCCGTTGGCTTCACTCTTATTAGCAATCATTATCAACGGCCGATGGTGCAGATTGTTTTTTTTTTTGTTTACTTTGGCCTGTTTTTTATCCCCTTTTTTGGAAAATTAATTTTTGAAATAGTTATTTTTTGTATAATGCGTGGATAGGAATGTAAAATTTTTGGATTTATATATAAATTATTTCATAGAAAATATATGATTGAAAATAAGTTAAAAAAAAAATACGAGTTCAAACATAGAATTTATTAGTCAAAAATTCTCGACAGTGCGAGTTCAAATGTGATTATACAATTTGAAAATGGGAAAATTTCTCACCATTTGAACATCCACTTAAGCCCCTATTTGATAGTCATTTTCGGGAAAAAAAATGAATTTTTTTGATGTGATAGATGGTGAATATGTGGTTGAAAGAGAAAGAAAAATTATTGATGTGATGGAAAATATTATTTTATTAAAAAATATGTGATTAAAAATGAGTAAAAAAATGAGAACGAAAAAAAAAAATTGTACCAAACAAGGGCTAAAATATTCATGGGAATGTCTAATATTTGGATGTGTTGCATGGTTAACATATTGCTCGTTTAAATTAATTAATAATTTCATATTAAGACATGCTAGTTAGAAATTTAAAATATCAAGGAAAAATTACACTAAAAACATAGTTCAAAATTTTGTCTAACGTAACAAGGTGGAGAATGGTACATGGCAATGAGGCATTATAATCTTTGGTCGCATTTGGTTCCTATTTTTTCTCCATAAAAATGAAAAATATTACCGTTATCAATTACATTCAGTCATCACTTTTTACTTTCCATCTCTTGTGTAAACCTCATAACGACTATATTTTTCATTCACATTCTACAACGAATGAGAATCAAATGATTTATATGTGTGAAATTAAACTTTTTACATTCTTAATCACACATTTTTCATTAATCTTTCAATTCTTTTCAACCACACATTCTTAATAAAATAATATTATACGTAAATCTAATTTTTATTTTTATTTTCTAACCACATATTTTCTATCAATCTACTATTTCAAAATGTATTTTTAATGTATAGTGATTATTAATGTAAAATTATGTATCATGTCCAAAAGTTGACTTTTATTAGCTTTTTCTGTTTGCCAAAAGAAAAAAGAAAATGAAGCAGGCAGACATCCTTGAAAACCAAAGCAAACAAGTACACGAATTGCCTAATCCATTGACTAAGAGCAAGAACAGGTACAATGAGATAGAGATCTAGGGTTATAGATGTTAATGGGCCGGGTAGTGTTGGCTCGACTCGATCCTCCATGCTAGCGAGATGATAGAGTGATCCACGGTCATAGATATTAATGGGTAGGTTTGGCTCAAATCGATCTTCCTGGTGATCTCATGCTTGCTTTAGAACGAGTTGAGTATAAGCCAATTCACCTAAAAAATTTCAAACTCAACTCATCTCATTAGTTTTTTTTTATTATTATTAAAAAAATGTTGTGTTTATTAAAAAATGAAAATCTATGAAATATAAGTTTTAAATTCAGAAGGTCAAAAGGCAACCTAAAATTAAATTGTTGCAAATGCAATGACAAAAAGCAACCACCTATCACATAGATCAATGGTTACTTTGCAACAAAGATAGCAAGCCTGCCTGGCTCTTGAGCTTGTGCAAGCCAATAAGCGGCTTGTATGAGCAAACCCCCAACTCAACTCATAAACAACTCGCCTTAGGGATGAATCGAGTCGCGCCCATTTAATATCTCTAGTCCGAATTTAGATGAAAAAATATTATTCATTCAAACCCTTAAAAAGTAGGCTAAATACCTCTCAATTGTTTTCAAGCGAGACCATAAGGTGGCAATGGTTCTTTTGGCAGCCATAGTGCTCCTTCCGTTCATGTTAGAACAAAACATGAGGAAAATTCCATCAAAGATGTAATAGGAGGACATGGTAATTAATGTGACTTAGTGGTGAAAAGCATGCATCTGAAGATGACTCGAGCTCCAATACGGTCCAATACTTTGAAACATATACATATTTATACGGTCCAACCTAAATACTTTTAATACATATACATACTTATAAATCGATTGATAATTAGCCACTTTCTAAAGGAAAAAAAAAAAAAAAAAAAAAAACTGTATTGAAAACTTGAAATAACTCCCAATCTCGAGAATATAAACGTAAAATCTAGAGTTAATATTCTCAAAAATCACTAATTGGCATATTTGATTACTCGCTACACTTTAAGAGATTGAGTTTTGATCATTAAACTTCTAAAAATGTTGGACGTTAATCATTGGAATCACTTTTGTTCCATGTCTTTAACGAATTAACTGACCTAGCAAACGAAATTCACGACAACGCTCAATCACTACTAGATGCCCAATCAAAGAAGATGGACATTCTACACAAACAAGGCTTCTTTGATTGCTCACTATATTTTGACAGATGTATTTGATTGTTACTATACTTTAAGTTGGTCAATTTTTGGCCACTAAACTTCTCAAAGTGATGTTGAGATGGCATGAAAATATAAGTTTTGTTTATTTTTTGTGTTTTAATGTTGTGTTATCACGTGTTTAGAAAGTTCTTTCCATGCTGAATATTTTATTAAATTGTTTCGCTAATGGAATACAATATCGGACACAATCAAACTAAACTTGATCACCATTCCCTTTTGGTAATTTTATTTAGATTTTGTTTAATTAAAGTAACTATACCTTAATTTGATTTCACTTAAGATGACTTCATCCAGACATAATTATTTGAAAATGTTACACCCTTTATAAAATATCTTATTTTATTCCACATGTAGAAGATCATGTAGCATTAATGACACCGACAATATGAAATATGTCATCACTTCCGAATACTATGAAACTCGAAACTGTAAACATGTATATCACCAAACAAATATATTCAAACGTATTAAACTCTTAATGAATTGCAATATCACTACTCTCTTAAAAGAGAGACTTTTGGATTTCTATTCATTTGTGTTTTCTCCTCACATATTACTGTTACATGTGTGGACAAAAAAAAATTTCAATTTTTATGTTTCTCTGAAGCCACAATTATTGACTATTGACCGAGGGAAAGTGATGGTTTCCAAGGTCATTTGCTTTCCACTTAACCAGTTTTCACACTATAAAATTATGGAAATTTTCAAAAATGTCACTTTTTGTGACAATGCATCAATTTGCTTAAAAAAACTTGATTTGATCAAAAATATCATTTTTTGAATGTGAATTGTCCACGTTACCCTTGACCCACAATTCTATGAGCATTTAATGCTCCTTAATGATATCTTATATTAGATATATGTATATTATATTGTCTAATTTGAATTTAATACAAAAAAAAGATAAAAGAAGTTGAAATGTTAACTCTATTAATTACTTATTTTAATTAATTATTTATTATTTAATTCACTTGTTTATTTAAATATATCATTAATTATTTTAATTGTTTACATATATTATTTATTTACTATTTAATTAATTAATTAATTAATTAATTTTAATTTTTTATTATTTACGTATATGATTTACTTCACATTTAATTAATTAATTAATTTTAATTGTTTATTCAATATTTAATTTCTTTAAATATTTAATTAATTATTTTAATTGTTTATGTATATTATTTCCTTAATATTTAATTACTTTATTTAATTATTTGTTTAAATTACTTATTTTAATTATTTATCTAATATTTAATTTTGTTTTTATTTAAATATGTTAACAATTATTTTAATTATTTATGTATACTTAATATTTAATTAGTTATTTCGTTTATTTATTTTAATTATTTATTTCATATTTAATTTAATTGTTTCTTTACTTTTTAAATAATTATTTAAATAAACAATTAAACAAATAATATATATAAACAATTAATTATTATTTAACTGTAATGTTAATTGATTTTATGCACCCATCTGGTTGATAATTCAAATTTTATCTAATTTTATGCACTCATCTGTTTAGAATTATTGAGGTGAACTGTCGGGAACAACATTTCATCTATCGAGATTTACTCATCTGTCGAGAATTACTGTAGTGACGGACATTCCCTGATACGCAAGTACGAATTTCTATCAAGTTCTTTTTCAAATAAGGACAGGATTTGTAGGGTATTGAGAAATTTCATGAGGGTAAAAATGTTCAAAAGTGACATTTTTGAACTGAATCTTAAAAGGTGACATTTTTGTAATTATGAAAGTGAAAAGTGCTAGTTGATGTAATTTCCTCTAAAATTATCTAGTCTTCTCCCACTACAAAATCCACCCCTATTATTGTCGATGAGTTCTTTCTTCTCCCTCTAGAATTAATATAAATAAGGGAAGGCAAGCGATTGAATTAGGCTTATAAGTATAAAAAAAAATGCGTCAAAAAAAAAGTACGGAAAAAATTAATTTCTTAAGCTACAAGGTGTTAAAAAAATATATTCTACGGTTGACAAAATATCCTATTTACTATTGTTGACAAAATATCCTAAATCGAGTTACGACGTGTGTGCTGAAAAAAGATTTTCGAATTGGGGTTATGAGCACGATTCCAATAACCGTAACTAAAGTTATGATCGAAATACTAAAATATTTAGCATAATTATTTTTTAAGTCACTTTTTAAAATTTGGCCCAAATTTGTATGCACAATCTTTAGACTTGAGGGAAACTTTTATGTTGGTCATTTTTCCTAGAAAAATGGTGTGATTTGAGTAAATCATTTGTTGAATCCTACAAATAGATTTTAGTGGACCCAATAATCAATTCCATTACATAGATTTAAGTGGACTCGATCTCGTCTTAAGCAACGACGGTAGTAATTTTTTTATTTTTTTTTTAAATTCAAAATCAATTAAATTAAACCTAAAGTACCCTTTACCAGGGAAAGTTGAAACTACAAGGTAGAGTGAGTTGTACTTCAAATTAAGAAACAAGGACACCTTGATATGCTTATAAACATTTAGTTCCTATTTTGTCCATGACTTATATAAATATTTCTCTAAATAGTTAAATAAATTTCATTAATTCAAAAAATATTTAACCTCGCTAAAAATTACTTCTTTAAAAAATAAATAAATTTGCAAGTGAAAATGTGAATTTGGATGAAATTTTCAATGATTTTTAATCATGTTACTTCACGATTTAAGCCCTCACTACAAAATTGTACAGGCTACTTTTTTCTTTCAGATAAATAACGGGTCCACTATGAAAATAAGTTATATGCACCAACCATGTAAACTAAGTCTCCCGTTAATTTATTCTGCAAACAAGGTGAAAAATACTAGGATTTGTGAATTAGTCGCATGTGATCAATGGGTATAGCTTCAATACTTTTATATTACATTGTAATATTGGTATTATTGATCAACACTGCTCTCTCAATGGGGCCTTAATTCAGTTAGAGAATATTTTGAAAGAAGTTTCTCGTTGGATGTTGTTTCATCGGTTTTCATCTTGTTAAAAAATCTTTTTCCTTTTTCCTAAATATAATTGATGATTATTATATATTCTAGATGCAGAAGGTCAAATTTAACTTGGACTTTTTTTCTCTCACTTTTGAGTAATTTAATACAATTATAGAGTGAATATGAAGTACTATTCATTTTTGAGTTGTTAGTTTTCCCACCTAATTTATCAAACTGATTTAGCAATAGTTTTTTTTTTTTTTTGACAAACTATAAAAGAGTGAATATGAAAGTACTATTCATTCTTGAGTTGTTAGTTTTCCCACCTAATTTATCAAACTGGTTTAGCAATACTAATTTTTTTTTGTCAAAAATGTCGGCTGACCACGGAAGTCTTTGCTTTTTCTTTTTTTCCTCAAAAATTTATGTTTTCGCCTTCATTTGTGGGCTTAATTCGGGATATTAAACGAAATCGAAATATTATATTCTTAATATCATTTTGAAGAACTCACGACCTAATATTTCACTACGTTGATGGTGTGTGAAATGACCAATCATATCAAAAGTTACGTTGCGTCAAAATACGTCATTCCAAACTAATATTTTGAAAATTTCGATAACAAACTAACTTTACAAATTGTTTGACGATTGTACACTAGCCGAATCCATAAATCTTCTATATCCTCTCGAAAGTTATTTCGAGAACCATATCGCAGATATATCGAATGATCTAAATGAATATCGAAAATAGTTAAACGGACGTCAAACGCGTGTGTTAAAAAAGACGTATAACTCGTCTTTTTGAATATATTACTTATATTTTTGTCTTCATTTTCGGGTTCATTACGGAACATCAAACGAAGTCGAAATATTATATTCTTAATATTATTTTGAAGTACTCACGGTCTACTATTTCACGACGTTGATGGTGTGCGAAACGGTCAATCGTAGCAAATGTTACGGCGCGTCAAAGTAGGCCGTTCCAAACTAATATTTCGAGAATTTCGATAACAAGCTAACTTTAAAAATTCCTAGACGATTGTACGCTAGTCGAATCAATAAATTTTCTATATTATCTCGAAACTCATTTCGAGAACTATATCATAGATATATCGAATGATCTAAATAAATATAAAAAATAGTTAAACGAACGTCAAACGTGTGTGTTTAAAAAAGACGTGTAACTCATCTTTTTAATAAAACTTATGTTTTTTCTTCATTTTCGGGCTCATTAGGGAATATCAAACGAAATCGAAATATTACATTCTTAATATCATTTTGAAGTACTCACGACCTATCATTTCACGACGTTAATGGTGTGCGAAATGGTCAATCGTGACAAATGTTACAGCCCATCAAAATAGGTCGTTTCAAACTAATATTTCGAGAATTTCGATAACAAGCTAACTTTAAAAATTTCTAAACAATTGTACGCTGGTCGAATCGATAAATTTTCTATATCATTTCGAGAATTATATCATAGATATATTTTTTACGTTTGTTTAACTATTTTTTTATATTTATTTAGATCATTTGATATATCTATGATACAGTTCTCGAAATGAGTTTCGAGATGATATAGAAGATTTATCGATTTGACCAGCGTACAATCATCTAGAAATTTTTAAAGTTAACTTGTTATCAAAAATCTTGTAATATCAGTTTGAAACGACCTACTTTGACGCGCCATAACATTTGCTACGATCGACCGTTTCGCACACCATCAACGTCGTAAAATAATAGGTCGTGAGTACTTCAGAATAATATTAAGAATATAATATTTCGACTTCGTTTGATATTCCTAGTGAAAATGAAAAAGAAAAAAAAATGAGATTTTTTTTAAAAAAAATGACGAGTTACACGTTTTTTTTAACACACACTTTTGACGTTCGTTTAACTATTTTTGATATTCATTTAGATCATTCAATATATCTATGATGTTGTTCTCGAAATGAGCTTCGAGATGATATAGAAAATTTATCGATTCGACTAGCGTACAATCGTTAGTTTGAAAGTTCGATTATTATCGAAATTCTCGAAATATTAGTTTAAAACGACCTACTTTGACGCACTGTACCATTTGCTACGATTGGCCGTTTCACACACCATCAATGTCGTGAAATAATAGGCCGTGAGTACTTGAAAATGATATTAAGAATGAAATATTTCGATTTCGTTTGATATTCCGTAATGAGCCCGAAAAGTAATATAAAAACATAAATTAAAAAAAAAAAAAAAAATCTCCTTTTTTAGTTGCATACATATTACGTTTTTTTTACTTTTTTTTTTCAAATATGGAAGTCAACAATTGTGGGTAAGGAAGAAGTCTATATTACCCTTTTGTTTTGATAAATGATGGAGGGATAAAGTAGGGGAAAACGTTAATTGGTGGGGGATAAAACGGGAAGGAATTTGATATATATATATATATATATATATATATATATGTGTGTGTGTGTGTGTGTGTGTGTGTGTGTGTGTGTGTGTGTGTGATATAATTCTCGAAATGAGTTTCGAGATGATATAGAAGATTTATCGATTCGACCAGCGTACAATCATCTACGAATTTTTAAAGTTAGATTATTATCAAAATTATCGAAATATTAGTTTGAAACGACATAATTTGAAGCGTCGTGACATTTGCTATGATTGACCGTTTCGCACACCATCAACGTCGTGAAATAATAGATCGTGAGTACTTGAAAATGATATTAAGAATGTAATATTTCGATTTCGTTTGATATTCCGTAATGAGCCATAAACATTCAGAATTTTTTCCCTTTATCCTGTACTTTTAATCATTTTAATTTGAATATAGTTATAAAATAAAATGAAGCTCTACCCAATTATAATGTTTTAAAATCGTTGGCTTCATATTCATTGAAATCTTCATTTTTTTTTATATTTTGTATATTCGGTTCTACAACATAATTTGTCTATTGATTATACAGTTGTAATAGGTAGTTCTTTTTCTTATTGTATACATACATAACATAAGGTACAAATATGTAGCTATTCACATTGTTCAACAAGTTATTATCTTTTCGCTCATTCTATAAGTAACACATTATTTTCCCTACTGCTTTAACAAAAATGAATCCAAAAATGTATTTATATGTTGAAAATCAAATTTTTTTCTATCTTATCTCACACCTCAAAATAAAACATAATTTCACCCATTTAACATACTAACACTTCCTACAAAATAACCTAACTCGTACATCGTACGGGCAACAACTAGTAATATCAAAAGCACTCGAATTTTTTACTTCTACCATTCAACACGATAACTATAATAACGCGTAATAATTTCAAAAGTGAAATAATTCAATAAAATGTTTAATTTAAAAAGAACTTTCTAAACAAATAATAACACAACATTGAATACACAAAATAAACAAAACACATGTTTCTATATCATTCCAACATCACTTTGAGAAGTTTAGTGATCAAAACTCGACCATCTTAAGCCCTTGTTTGATTCCAATTAAATTATATTATATTCCATTTCATTTTTTCCTTCTTTTTCAACCACTCACTTTTTAAAAAAAAAAATATTATTCCACCCATTTTTATTCACAAAAAATGGGGATCAAACGAGGGTTAAATAATAGTGTGCAATCAACGGACTTCTTCCTTTCATGGACTGTCCATCTTCCGCGATTAGGTATCTGATGAGGCACCAACTGTGAAATTCATTAGAGATGCGAAGCGGAATTAATTCCAGTGAACCGCGTCTGACACTTTGAGAAGATTAGTAATCAAAGATTCAAAATTCAATATCCTAAAGTATATTGAGCAAGAATTTTGCTACTTTGTCAAAAAAAATCTTACCACTTGGATGACATTCACTCATATGTGATGGGACCTGTGAGAATAAAAAATACAAAAAAAAAAAGATGGGATCTTGTGGGATCCCCACTATTGTGAGGGTCGATAAGGGAGGGTGTCAACATCCTCCCTGTACCCATAGCTTGGCTGATTGAGCAATTGAAGGCACCAACATAATTTTAGTGGTGATTGGGTCAATCAACTCTAAAATCTACAAAATAAATATTCAGCTTTTTTTCGTAGGGATAGGTGTTAAGAAATCAAAGTTGTTATTTCTGGTTCTTAGTTACCGTTGTGTAGTCCTAGTCTTTGGGAATTAGTTAATTTGTTTTTGGTTGCTACCGTTTTTTATGGCTATTTTCACTGATTTATTTGCTTATATACCCATCGTGAAAAATTCCCAAAAGGAAAGGCATGGAGAGCTCAAAGACCACTAGAGTTTATTCATTCAGATATCTGCGGTCCTATCAATCCTGCATCAAATGGCAAAAAGAAATACTTTATTTCTTTTACTGATGATTATTGTCGGAAAATATGGGTCTATTTTTTGCAGGAAAAATCTGAAGCCTTAACAGTATTTAAAAGATTTAAAGCTCAAGTGGAGAATGAAGTTGGAATGAACATTAAAATTCTCCGCACTAATCGTGGGGGTGAATACATGTCTCAAGATTTCTCCAAATTCTGCGATGAGTATGGAATTCAGAGGCAATTGACATCAGCCTATACACCCCAACAAAATGGTGTATCAGAGAGGAAAAATCGAACTATCTTGAACATGGTGAGAAGCATGGTGGCAAATGAGAGAGTTCCAAAGCGGTTCTGGCCAGAAGCAGTGAATTGGAGTATTCATATTTTGAATCGGTGTCCTACATTTGCCGTTCAAACTATGACACCCAAAGAAGCCTGGAGTGGACGAAAGCCAACTGTTAATCACTTCAAAGTCTTTGGGTGCATTGCATATGCACATATTCCAGATGTGAAAGGAAGAAGCTAGATGATAAAGGTGAAAATGTGTCTTTGTTGGGGTGAGTGAACAATTAAAAGCTTATAAATTGTTCAATCCTACTACAGAGAAGATTATCATTAGCAGAGATGTAATTTTTGATGAAGAAAACACGTGGAGTTGGGCTGAAAAGGACATCGAGTAGCAGCATATACCATTGATTTTTTATGAAGAAGAAGCAGAAATACAGCCACAACAGCAAACACATGTTGAACCTACTTCAAATCAACAATTAGAGCAACAACTTAGCCTTTATGAGACTCAACCAACAAGAGATGATACTCGAACTCAACGAACTCGAAAGAGACCAGCATGGATGATTGATTATGAAGTAACAGGAATTGATCAAACAGAGGATCCACTGACCTTTTTTGCTCTATTTTCAGATTGTGATCCTATGTCTTTTGAAGTAGCAGTAAAAGAGTCAAAATGGAGAAAGGCAATGGATAATGAGATAGCGGCCATTGAAAAAAATAATACCTGGGAGTTAGTTGAACTTCCAGAAGGCCAAAAGTTTATTGGAGTGAAGTGGGTTTACAAGACTAAACTGAACGAAAAAGGGGAAGTTGACAAATTCAAAGCACGCTTAGTTGCTAAAGGTTACAAGCAAGAATTTGGGATTGATTACACTGAAGTTTTTGCACCAGTTGCAAGGCATGACACAATCAGAATGATGATTGCATTGGCAGCACAAAATTCATGGCCTATTTTCCAACTAGATGTCAAATCAGCTTTCCTGCATGGAGAATTACAAGAGCAGGTATTTATTGATCAACCTCCTGGTTATGTTAATATTGGTAATGAACATAAAGTGTACAAGTTAAAGAGGGCCTTGTATAGGTTTAAAACAAGCCCCACGGGCGTGGTATGGTCGAATTGAAGCTTATTTCTTGAAGGAAGGTTTCAAAAAATGTCCTTATGAACACACATTGTTCATTAAATTAGAAGATGATTGGAGGGTGCTCATGGTCTGTCTCTATGTGGATGATTTAATCTACACCGAAAATGATAAGGCCATGTTTTATAAATTTAAGGAGTCTATGATGATTGAGTTCGATATGAGTGATCTTGGGTTGATGCATTACTTTCTTGGAATAGAAGTGACTCAATCTGCTGATGGCATATTTATTTGTCAAGAAAAGTATGTGAACGAAGTGTTAGACAGGTTTCAAATGCAGAATTGCAATCCTGCAAATACTCCTATGGATACAAGTTTGAAGCTTATCAAAAATCCTGAAGGCAAGAAGGTTGACAGCATCGTTTACAAGCAAATTGTGGGAAGCTTAATGTATTTAACCACAACAAGGCCATACATAATGTATGCTGTGAGCATAATCAGTAGATACATGGAGAGTCCTAAGGAGATACATCTTCTTTCTGCAAAAAGAATTCTCAGGTACTTGCAAGGTACTACTAAATACGGGCTGCTTTACAAAAAGGGTGAAAATTCAAGTCTATTTGGATTCACAGATTCTGACTATGCTGGAGATCTAGATAATAGAAAAAGTACATCTGGTTATGTATTCATAATGGGAGCAGCAGCAATTTCATGGTCTTCCAAGAAGCAATCAATTGTAACCTTATCCACAACTGAAGCTGAGTTTGTAGCAGCAGCAGGATGTGCTTGTCAAGCAATCTGGTTGCGAAAGATTCTTGAAGAACTTCAGTTCAAGCAACAAGAACCTACTTCTATTTATTGTGATAGTGGATCAGCAATTAAGCTCTCCAAGAATCCTGTTCTTCATGGGAGGAGTAAACATATAGATGTCAGATTTCACTTCCTAAGGGATCTTACTAAGGAAGGAGTTATTGATCTCATTTACTGCAAGAGTGAAGATCAGATTGCTGACATTCTTACCAAACCTTTGAAGTTATCTGCATTTCAAAAGCTAAGGAAGCTGCTTGGAGTCTGCACACTGGATAATTAAACTGATAGTTTGAAAACTTTCAGTTTAAGGGAGGGATTGTTAAGAAATTAAAGTTGTTATTTCTGGTTCTAAGTTACCGTTGTGTAGTCCTAGTCTTTGGAAATTAGTTAATTTGTTTTTGATTGCTGCCGTTTTTTATGGCTATTTTCATTGATGTATTTGCTTATATAAAAGCTATTAGCTGATGAATATATGTGACTTGTTCTAACTAAGAGTGTGTTTGATAGGCATTATTTGGGAAAAATGAATTTTGAAATAGTGATATGATGGGACATATGTGGTTGAAAAAGAAGGAAAAGTTATTGATGTGATGTAAAATATTATTTTATTGAAAAATGTATGGTTAAAAATGAGTAGAAGAATGAGAATGAGAATTAAAATGGGAATCAAACAGGGCCTAATTCTCTCCTTTACATTATCACTATATTGTAACAATAGGGACACTGTGTGACAAGAGAAAAGCCATAAGAACGTGTTGTCCCCCTGAACACGTCCTGTACGTATAGCATAATCCGTGTGACAAATAGAGATAGGGAGTACGATATTTTGACCTTTTCATTTTTCCTGGATCTAGGGTTTTCTTTTTCATCGTCACATATGCTATTGATGTTGTACAGCTACTATTATGAAATCATCGTCGAACCCTGTATTTGAATCCTGAATTACAGTTCGGACGCATCAAGAAAATCGGCAATTCACCGTCAATTATTTTGATGAATCCCTAATCTGTAGACAGTATTACTTTTTTCTTGATTTCATCAGCAATAGATCTATTAACCTAGAAAAATCGGATTGATTATTAAGAAGAAACTATCCAATTTCAAGGACCGTTACATTGAATTATTGATTTTCCCCTCAAATATCACATACCGGTGAATTACGTACAGCTATATTGAAGAAGAGAATTTGGTTAAGAATTTTTTTTAAAATTTTTTTAATTTTTTTTTGCTAGAAAAAATGTATGGAAAATCGGTGGTGGTTTACGAAGGAGAAAGGGTGCTGGGAGAAGTGGTGGTGTATCCAACACAGTCCCAAGACGGTGTCGTATGGGGAGAGCGTCTTAAGGAAATTCGGATATCTCACTATTCACAACCCAGTGAGAGGTGTCCACCACTAGTGGTGCTCCACACCATAACGTCCACCGGAATTGCCTTCAAATCGAAGACGTCACAACATCAGGACTCGCCGCTTTCGGTTTTGCATGCCACATGTCTCAGAGATAACAAGGTATATTATCGCATTGCCCACAACCAAGAACAGAACACGAACTTCAAACAATTAACTAAAATCCCCGAACTTAGTTCAATTGAAAACCTAATTTAAGTAACACTCAAAGAACCCTATCAACTAAAGAAAACAAAATTCTTATATTTCTGAAAAAAGTTTAAACTCTGATACAGAAGTGAACTTGCAGAAAAAATGAATTCTGATAGATTCAGTCTTCATGAAAATTTCTCTGTTCCAAAACTGGACTCACTGAAGAAATATTGAACTTTGGACAAAATGATACTCGTGACACTGGAAAAAATTTACTGTGAATTTTGATTATTTTGAGTGCATTTTGAAGAATTATAGGATCTTGGAACTGCAGCTTTGGCGCTTACCAGGAATTTTTAGATCTCTGAAGTGTATCCTCTTACAAAGAATGTCCTGGGGAATTATTAAGCTAATTAATGAGATTCTTTCTTTGTTAACACCTATGATGGTTTTGATGCTCCAAAGACATGCTTTTTGTCGTATATGATGATTTTTACATGTAAATTTGGGCAACAGATAAAACAAGTGTAGAACGTGAGTTCTATTGGAACCTATATAATTATGTTTAAACATATTCAGTTTCGGACAGGATAATTCTTTTTCTGTCAAAAAAAATTTGTACTGTGAGTACTGAGATTTTCTTGAATTATGGTTTGATATTTCCTCTAGACCTTTTTTTTTTTTTTTTTTTTTTTTTCCCAGATCGAAAGTTTAGGCTTATAGGTTCCCTCTAGGAATATATATAAAAACGAAAAATCCTTCTTGCTATATGTATTGTGGAATCTGTAAGTTTTATATATTCTTTGCTCTCAGAGAGACTTTTATCTTCTTCATTTGTTTTTTCCTTTTTCCTTCTCCTCTACATTCTATTTAAAAAGTATCGTGTTTTTATTTGAGTTCCACTCCTCATTGTTCATTATAAATGTATTTGTAGACCGCAGTTATGTCTCTTGGAGGAGAGGAGCTTCATTTAGTTGCCATGCATTCTCGGAAGTACGAAGGACAGGTTCCTTGCTTTTGGGGGTTCAATGTAGCATCAGGACTTTACAATTCTTGCCTTGTCATGCTGAATCTTAGATGCCTTGGCATAGTATTTGATCTTGACGAAACACTAATAGTTGCAAACACAATTCGGTCATTTGAGGATAGAATAGAAGCTTTGCTGCGAAAAATAAATTCTGAATCTGATCCACAACGTGTTGCTGGTATGATGGCTGAGTATAAGCGTTACCAAGATGACAAAGGTATTCTGAAGCAATATGCTGAAAATGATCAGGTAATCGACAATGGGAAGGTGATTAAATCGCAGTCTGAAGTGGTTCCAGCTTTGTTAAACAATCATCAACCTATTGTTAGACCCCTTATACGTCTGCAAGATAAAAATATTATTCTCACTCGCATTAATCCTCTGGTACGTGTACTGCACATTATTTATCTTATATAATACTAAGTTGTTCAGCTGTGTCTTGTTATGTTAGTTTAGTTAGACTTAAGTTTGCTCTCATATCACTTGCTAAGAGAAGTTTATTTTTCATTTCAATTTCTGCTTTTTCTTGGGCGGGCGGGGTAGAGGTCGGCAGTGGCAGATTTCAGGTGAATTTACCTAATAGTTTGGGCAATGGTAACGAATTCAAGAAGATTTTATGGGCTTGGTACTTTTTGTCATATTATGAGTTTGAAGATATGTGTTATTGAAAGTTACTTTGTATTACTGCAGATACGTGATACCAGCGTCCTTGTTAGGTTGAGGCCTGCTTGGGAGGATCTTAGAAGCTACTTAACTGCTAGAGGTCGGAAACGATTTGAGGTTTTTGTTTGCACAATGGCCGAAAGAGATTATGCTTTAGAAATGTGGAGGCTTCTTGATCCAGAATCGAATTTGATAGACTCCAAAGAGCTGTTGGAGCGTATTGTTTGTGTCAAGGCTGGCAAGTTTTGATTACTGTAACTTAAATTTCCACTTTTGGTAGAATTTGTCGATATTACATAAATAGCACTTTTTTTGTGTCTATTGTACTCATTCTTTTAAATCTTAACAGGCTGTAGGAAATCACTATTCAACGTTTTCGAAGTTGGAAATTGCCATCCTAAGATGGCATTAGTGATTGATGATCGTTTAAAAGTGTGGGACGAGAAAGATCAGCCTCGAGTGCACGTTGTCCCTGCATTTGCCCCATATTATGCCCCTCAAGCTGAAGTACTTTCCATGCGTATATAATTTTTTAAATTTATGGAAATCTAAGCTCATTCAATAGATGACATGATGGAAAATTATATTCTCTACAGGCCAATAACACAATCCCCATTCTGTGTGTTGCTAGAAATGTAGCTTGCAACGTTAGAGGTGGGTTTTTCAAGTAAGTGTACATGGACCCTACTACTCATGCACAAGCACTCACTAACATCGGTTGGTAACTGCTGTAGTTGTTCTTTAGTTATAGTTTGTCAAGATTTTGGTTCATACCTCTTCTAGTGTTAGGAGTAGACTTGAAAAATATATTTGATACAGGGAATTTGATGAAGTTCTCTTGCAAAGAATGTCTGGAGTTGCATATGAAGATGATATTAAAGAAGTTCCTTCTCCGCCAGATGCGAGCAACTATTTGATTTCAGAGGTCAGTGACGACATCACTTTGTACCTTGAGCCAGTCCTGCCATTATGTTGGGTTGTCATGCGTCTGACATTATGAAATGATGAATTATTTAGTTGTTTAACTGTGTTTATGGTCATTAGTATAGATTATAGTGACGTTATTCAATTCCTTTCTTCTTAGGATGATCTTTCTCTTTCTAGTGGAAATAAAGATTCGATTGGTTTTGATGGCATGGCGGATGCTGAGGTGGAAAGGAGGTTACTAAAGGTGCAATGTCCCCTTTGATGAACTTCTTAGTTGATGCCCATATGTAATACGCCTTAATGACTGGTGAAAGTCTTAATGGAGATTAACAGAAAACTGTCTGTCTAATGACATCTTTTTCTTCTTCCTTTTTTTCCCCCGCTCGTCCTTTTCGTGTACTAAGAACTCTCTAAGTTCTGTTAGCTGACGGTAACCATCGTTTAACTTTAAACAACTTGAACACTCAGGATGCAAGTTCAGCTTCTTCAACTGCCCCTTTGACAATGACAAGTGTAGATCCAAGAATTGCTTCACCTCTCCAGAGTATTGTATCATCTTCTTCTTTCTCAGTTCCACCAACGACGACACAAGGGCCAGCTTCGTCTTTTCCCAAACAGCAATTACCTCAACTGACAACACTACTCAAACCACTATTAGCTCAACGTAGCAAAGCAGAAACAACCTTGCAAAACTCTCCTGCAAGGGAAGAGGGTGAGGTACCAGAATCTGAATTAGATCCTGATACGAGGAGGAGACTACTCATTTTGCAACATGGTCAAGATACAAGAGACAATGCATCAGTTGAACCTCAATTTCCTGCTCGACCGCCCATGCAAGTATCAGTACCAAGGGTTCCAGCATGTGGCTGGTTTCCCATTGAAGAAGAGATGAGGCCAAGGCAACTGAACCGAGTGACACCGCCTAAAGAAATTCCTTCAATTCCTGAGTCTATTCCTATCGACAAGCACGGGCCTCATCATTCACCATTTATCCATAAAGTGGAGAGTTCAGTCCGACACGGTAGAGTTCTTGACAGCCAGCCAAAGGAGGTAATTCACATCTAAATTTACCTGGTTTATAGCACTCAAGTGTATAAAACATAAATTGGAAGGACTATTATGACTGACAAAGGGTAATAAATACTAATATTCTAAGGTTTATATATGCAGGCACTGCCAAGGGAGGAACCACTAAGGTTAACCCAGTCACTGCCTAATTTTCACTCCTTGTCTGGTAAGACACATATTCTTGATGTTTGCTTATTCAGTTTCACAAGTATATTAGAACCTCACGGATAAATTTTCCCATGATTAATTTGATATGTACTTTTTTTTAAATGTATTTCTTCCCTTAAATTCTTGATAGTTTTTAAACTTTGAAGTTGTGATTGAATGATAAAGTCTGAAATGAAAAGTTATTATATAAAGAATTACTTACCCTGTATAGAAATTAGGTGATAGTTCATATTTTTTCTTGACAAAGCTCGTCACAAAATGCTTTTAGGTCCATTGATTCATCCGTCTCTTTTTGTTATATTTATTAACCTATGTGTGAATTGAATAAGCCATAGGATGCTATGATTCGTGAAATGGATTTTCTTGATGATTTTAGTTATTAATTAGTTTTTCTTGATAGCGCACATATAAAACATTCATACTAAGGGGAAATCTTAATATCATGTCTTTTCCGCTTCAATTTTGGTTCGCATCCTGAAAACTAAAAATTGAATAAGGACCGAAGTAGCTGTATTAGGGGAAACTCCGAGTTAACAAATAAGCATTACCTTGTTGGTGTTTTACCCCGGTTTCCTGGGCAAGTTTGTTGCTTATAGGGACACTTGGGGATTTTGAAAAAGCTCGTAGATGAATTTTGGGTAATTTTTCCTCAATTTCTCTGTAAAAAGAGATGTTTTGCTCAAAAATATGATTCATTTCTTTTCCTTATTGTAGAGCTAGTTTCATTTGGTATATATCACATACATCTTGCCTGTGCTAGCAATACAAGTGTGAGATACAGCTCTTTTTAGTGAAAGATAGTGTTATTGACGATATTATATTCCTGTTTTCCAAGGTGAGGATGCTATCATAGCTCAACCATCTTCAGGAAACAAGGATCTTGACCTTGAAGCTGGGCAAATAGATCCCTACCTAGAAACACCTGCAGGAGCTTTACAGGATATTGCATACAAGTGTGGAACAAAGGTATGGAACAGTTGGAAATTTTCCCTTGTATCCCTTCACAACTTGTCTTGTCACATTTGAGGTCTATTTATGGTTATTTCAAATATCTGTAGGTGGAGTTCAGGCAAGTACTCGTCTCAAGCATGGAACTACAATTCTCCGTAGAGGTGGTTTCACCGCTTCACTCACAGTTTAGTTGCATTACAGTACCTTCTGATAGCGACGACAACAATTAGAACTAAACAATTATGAACTAATTGTTAAATTATTAACAAAATTTTCTCTCAGTGACTGAATCTGTGGACTATTGAGAATTGAACAATTAAGAACTGATATTTAAATGACTAACAATGTTCTCTTCTCTGGCCAAAATATGCACAATTGAGAATCTTTAAAATATATTTCCAATATCTTTGTCCTTCTGCTACTAATTTGTTTTCTGTTTTGGAAACATTTTGTGAGAATTCCAATGAGATTGTGTTTCTTGTGGTCTTCTGTAGGTTTTATTTGCCGGTGAAAAAATTGGTGAAGGAATTGCTAGAACAAGAAGGGAAGCCCAGCATGAGGCTGCTAAGGGATCTCTTATGAACTTGGCTGGTAAGATATTAATTGTTGTCTTCTTCGTAGTTGATAATACATTTAGTTACTGTACGTAACTTGATTCTTTTCTGTATCACCGTTCAATCTATTTTTCCTTCATTTGCTTGCCTCGAGCAAAAAGAGAAAGTAAAACAATGTTGGCAATGGGATACTTCTAATTATTTTGCTGTAGCTTTTGGAAATGATATAACTTTAACTTCATGTTTCTCAAGTGCACTTCAGCTTGGCTCCTTTCGAATGCCAGGCTTGAAGATTGTCATGGTGCTATCTTGTCAGCTATGGTTGAATTTTAATTTGGTCTGTTATAGAAAATTTTGGGCATTGAAAAGGACGGGATTTGAACACTAGAAAATAGCTTTGACATTACTTTTGATTATACTCGATAAATTTTCATATTCTCTAGCTCAGGGAGGAAGGAGGCTTTTGCTTGAATTTGTTTTGGGGCATCGGTTTTACTAGAGGCTTCTCAAGCAATTTCACACACATATTTCTGTAAATTATTGTAGAAATTAGCTGGTTCTTTGTTTTTGAAACGTGTCATTAATTTGACATGTTCCCTGTCTCAACCTGATTTACTTGTATTTGTTCCTCTCCCTTTCCAGATCTCCAAAACCTAAAGATCATTAGTTTTTGTCACTAACCATTTGTTCTGATTGTTTGAACCTATATCTAATTATTCTCCAGAAAATTAGCTCCCTTTTCCTTCATCTAACTACATTAATTGTATAAACTGATTCGCTGCACAAGCACTAGTGTCAGGGAATATAGTACTACTCAGTGAAAAAAAGTAGCTGGCTTTATTATCCAGTCTCCTGGAATTTATAAGAACTTGAAGTGTTGGAGAATCAGAATATGGGAGCAAGGAGCACAAAATATGATATCCTTGTAAACTGAGCTGATCGGAGGACTCTGGAGATCAGTTATGTTAAGTTGGACTCCTAGTACTTCTAGTTGTGAAGATATGCAGGTGGAGATTATAGTATTTGTTTGGTCCGATAGATTACAAGCTGGCAAGAAGGAAGCTAACTTCTATAAATACAAGTCATGACTTTTGAGAGAGGGAAAATAGATTACATTTGTGAACTCTTATTAAGAAGCATAGTTATTAAACCCAGACTGGACCATCCAGAGACCTGGTGAACTGGGCCCCTCCCCTGTCCTGGTGATGTTATTGGATCTGGTGAAGGCCCCCTCAAATGTTCCTTGAGTTGACGTCACTGGGGTGACAATTAAACCGGTCAAAGCCAGAGGAAACTGAAGTGAACTAGCCGGGTTTTGGGCATTTCTGTGGTTGAACCGGTTTTGGTAAATTGTTTTTGTATTCAAAATATTAATGTGTCATGACACGTGACTTGAGCCTCTGACCTCGAGGTTGTATTGCAGACTCTGACTGTTGAGCTATCTATTTGTGTTGTTAGCTATATCAATCAAATTATTAATATACTCATAATACAACAGAAAAATAGATTATTTCTTGAGCATTTTATCTTTTAATTACTATCCTAGTTCTATGTTATACCTTTCTAAATAAAATATGCCTTTTAACTTTTAACTGTTATTGCTGTTTTATACACTATTTTTTCTATTATAAAAATATTTTTATTTAAATTTGCATCGGGTAATGACCTGGCGATTTAATTAGTGACCCAGTGACCTGGGGCTTCGGCCAGGTCAATGACTGTTGTTGGGTCTGATAAGTATGATAAGAAGTACTCCCATTGGTTGTTTAAAGCTTTTGTAGTTTCCTTTACCGCAGTTCTTCAAATTCTTATTAATTCTCTTTCCTGGGAAATATTCTAATTCTACTGAATTATCATAGGTAAGATAATTCAAAACCGGCTCAATAAATTATTTTTGGGATATGCAAACTGATTCTAGAGAGAGAATCTTTATTTCTTGGACCCTTTCACCTTCTCGCCTAAATTTAAATGTCAGATTGTGAGGCAAAAGTTTGTAGTTTTATATAAAATGGCCAAACGTGTAAATGTTGTGGAGCATTGTGTTTTATGAAGAACTAGATACATAAATGATTAGTAATGGAGACTGACGTAAATTATCCAACAGGATATCTTTTACACCAAAGAAATTGGAATTGGGGCTTTAATTTGGTAGGAACAATTAATAATACTTCCCATGCCTTGGATCCAAAGTGTTCCTATCCACCTATTTTGGCAAAATCTGTTATTTTCTTAACCAGGCATATTAGACGACAGCAGGATCAATCATGTTAAGTTGGATTCTGTGATACTTCTAATCATCTTGACTTAGCTATACCGATGTGGATACTAATATTTTTGGGGTAACTATTGAATCCCAAGCTGGTGTTAAGGTGGTCTACTACTATAAATAAAGGTTGAGATTTCTTTAGGGGACATTTACAACATTGCAGATTCTTTTAGTGAAAATATTTCCGTCGTCAGATGGCTGTCACAAGCTCTTTTATTCCTCTTTTCCTTGTCACTTCAAAATCTGTGTATTGCCTTCATCAGCAAATATTTTCCAATTATTCTGGAACTAACATTCGGCTAGATTACAAAATTTAATTTAGCAGACAGTCGTTTAGAGCCATATCAGACTCATATTGTTGGGAGGAAAACGTGCTGCACATACAGATTTTCTGGAGAGTCTTTGCATGGAAATGAGCTGGGATCCTTTTAGATTGTGGGCCTATCTTTTTTATCAAGTTATGGAATCTGGAGGGAAATGTTTGCTTTTGGATTACAATTTGATAAGGGGCTAATTTTCTTAGCCAATCTGTAATGAGGGCAGATGATTAATGAGAACTATTTTGTCTTTAACAAAATAAATCTACTTTTTAGGGTGCGGACATAGACGCTTCCTATTTTTTAATGTTGCAGAGTTAATTTTGCTAGTTTTCATAGAATTTCCGACGAATGTCTTAAACAGTTTTGAATTATTTGGCTGTCAAAAAAATTTCAGATCATGTATGCTTTCTGCACTGGTGCTGACTATAACAGACTGTTTGTTTGCAGATAAATATTTGTCGTGTAAGCCTGATTCCAGTTCCATGCCTGCGGATGGGAGTAGATTTGCTAATTCAAATGATAATGGTTTTATTCGTGATGCCTACCCTTTTGGATATCAACCATTGCCTAAGGAGGAGGCTACATCTTTTTCAATTGCATCAGAGTCACCCAGGATTCGGGACCCTAGACTGGAGGCTTCCAAGAAGTCTATGGGTTCAATCACGGAGCTTAAAGAACTGGTGAGTTTCTTTCTTATAGTCAAAATGCTACAATTTCTGATTTCTCTACTTGCCATTCCCCATTCACATGCTGTCATTATTCTATTCTTCAGTGCATGATGCAGGGCGTTGGTGTAGCATTCCAAACTCAACCTCAGTTTTCAGCAAATCTAGGCCAAAAAAATGAAGTATACGCACAGGTCAGCAATTTAGGCATTGTTGATAATTAAATAAAAAAAATTTGTTGTCTTGTTAGATGAACTTTCATTTCTGGGGTGATTAACCCCTCCTATTCCTCTCTCCCTTCCAGCCACGCCACCCCACCCACTCCTACAATACCATTATACCATCATTTCTATAAATCGTTAATATGGATAATAATTTCTTCTCCTGTACTTTATTGAAGCCTTATATTAGTCCCTTGACCAGATTAATTATTCTGGATTTCACATTGATCTGCATTCACGGTCATTTAGATTGCATTTGATAGCATGACCCTAGGAATTCTAAATTGGATTTAGAATTGTCCATATAAATTTGATCAGATTTTTCACTGAACTCCGATTTTAAAATCTTAATACAATGCCTTTAGCCATGCTGTTATATCGTGAAACATTTTTGAATCTTCAATGGTGCCATATCTGTATCTATTAATTTGTTTTGGGCTGTTTGGATTGTCAGATGTCCTTGGGTTCATAATGATTCCATACCTCGTAATCCTCATATTTGGAGGTTTTAAATGCTTTTCTATGTGCATCAGAATTTGAGTGACGAGACATTTTGTAAAACTCACTGGTTAAACCAAAATGATGGTTGATAGTGGATGCACGAATTAGCAGCTAATTTTTTACATGTCCGATCATATACATTCATAATGGTGATATCCAAGTATTCTTTATTAATAAATTGTGCTGTTTTTGGCATTTTAGGTTGAAATTGATGGACAGGTATTAGGCAAGGGAATTGGACTAACATGGGATGAAGCTAAGACACAGGTACTATGTTGCTTTCCTGGTTCCCTCTTGTATATGTTTTCCCTTCCACATTATTTCTTATTAGTGTTAGGGGCTTGGATTTTTTTTTATTTTTTATTTTTTGGTTTATTAAATTGCTCTTCATGTTTTGAACCCTATATTTTTTTTTCCCTTAGGCTGCTGAAAAGGCTCTTGGAACCTTGAGATCCATGCCCAATCAATTTTCTTACAAACGCCAGGATTCTCCAAGGTTAGTGGGTTTTGCTGTCTGCTGACATTTGATTAAATGATTGCACATAAAATTGAATTTCAAGGTGCTCTGCACGAGAATTTAATGTATGGCTAGAACAGTATGACCCTGATTATGCACCTGTCTTGGTTGTATGGTGTACATTTATTTGAAATGTGCTAGAATTTTTGGAGCATTTGAGTAAAGTCGATCGCTCAAACTGTTGTAAGGTTTGAGAAGAAATCTCAGAGCTTCAGCTTTCATCTTAAGTTTGTTTTACAATGCTGGTTTTCATGTTGGACAATATGGCAAATGAGTCGCTTTTGTCTATACTTCTGCATTCTCCATATCTCCTCAACTGCTGTCAGCTTCGTACAGCTTCTTTATGTACTAGATTTACCAATATGTCTACTATGTTACTAATTCCTTGTGAATCAGGTCATTGCAGGGGATGTCAAACAAAAGATTTAAATCAGAGTTTTCTCGATCTTTTCAGCGAATGCCATTGTCTGCAAGATATCCCAAAAATGCTTCTCCAATGCTATGAAACACACAAATCCATTTTCCTACTTAGTTGAGCCCATAGTTTTTGTTACCTTACATTTTGAAGCCTGTAAATTGAAGGCAGCCGAAATCAGGGTTCTGCTGGTTGACTTGTGGTTAACACTTGAGACTCCTTAGTGGTTGGAGAGAGAAACTTTTTAAAGCCTGAGAAGATGCTTGCCCCTCTCCCACTGTTCGGTTAAACAATGTACATTTGTGGAATATCATGGATTGTTGCATCAGTTATGTTGGCTCCGAAATGCAAATTCCTGGCCTGCAAGAAACCAAAAAAAGAAAAGCTCGGGATGATGACATCTGTCCATGATTTTAGCAAAGGGCTTGGTGTTTAGCCAGGGATTTCATTAAGCTTCCTCCTGAGGTTACACATAACAGGTTCAGTTGATTGGCTTCTTGTTTTTTTTCCTTGTTTAGTCACTGAACTGTGACAGAGATCAATTTTTTTGTTGAATACGGGTCAAGAGTTTTTTGAGTTTGAACTACAGATGAATACTGTTTTCCCTTTGACATTTAGCTAGCTGATGAAAGTGATCTTTTTAAGAATGGCAAGTATGCTTTACACATTTGTAGGCAACCCTTTTATCTAGCAGAATCTTTCTTGGATTGAAAGAATTAGTGGAATGCAAGAGACTAAAAACCAAAAGAATTTACACCTAGATTATATGTGGTTATTCGTGAAGCCAACATTTTGAAAGAGATTTGGTTTTGCATTAGACTATATTGGATATGACTGGACAAATCAGGATTGTCCTGGTTGTTTATGAGATTAAAAACGTAATCGTTAAATAAGATGGGATCGAATAGGACAGTAAACAAGTTTATGTTTGGCTAAACTATAAAAGTTACTTAGAAGTGACTTTGTTGGGAAATAGATCGCAAACTTACATTTAGATTCAACAATAGAAGCTATTGGTAGTTCCGAGGGGACGACATCCTCCTATAATAAATAGTTAGCAAGAACCTAATGGATCAAAGTTATAGAAGGACCTGATGTCGTCTTGGTGGAATCTATAAAACTTATGTGGGATTGAACATGTTATTTAGTCATTTGAAGCTTAGCCAACACAGGTTTATAAGCTTATAAAAAATATATTTTAGTTTACTTTTTTCTATTTTTGATTAATAAACTGACGTCTTATAAGAAAATTTCAGTGCCATCAATATTCCTTTACTACAATCAGTTTAGATGCAACATCCTCCACGATTTATTTCTGTTGTGAATCATTATCGATCAGTTGATCTGAATTGAAGCCATCATCTTTGCACCTAATTCTCACTGCCAAGAGCGGGTAATTTAATATGTGCTAAAGTTAGAAAAGTATAAAGAAGAGAAAAGCAAAAAGTGTAGTGGACAAATTTTTGTGTTAAAGATTCTTAACTTTATTTCGAAAATCTAAGTTTACCTTACGTTATGATTTAATTTCTAAAATTTAATTGGTTTCTAAATATTATTCTGAAAATGAGTAGATTATAAAGATATATGAAATTTACGATAAGAGTCGTAACTAATTATTTGTGATAGATCATTAAATTTAAAATATAGCAAGCAAAAAAGCGAAAATAATTATGTCTCGTTATCAATAAATTGTTCAAGAAAAAGCAAAAAGACACTTCACGAATTTTGAGAACAATGAGTCCATGTTTTGAGTTTCTTCTTACCAACACGTTTCACAAATTATATCTCCAATGATGCAGGATAGAAGATTATCCTTTAATTCTTACTTCTCAAGAGTGCGAGATTAAATTTTTTTCACCATCTCTTTTTTCACGATTTGGAGATGTGTCCCAGGAGCAGTAACCACCAATACTTCCTCTTGTGGAAGACAAGTAAAAGGAAAAGGAAAATGAATTAAAATTAGGAATAAGCTATTTGTACCCTTTCCCTTATTCGACTCCACTTGTTCCCCTCACATGGAGTGCAAAAATATTAAATTTAATGAAGTGGGACCCGACCTTCATGTGAGTGCTCGAGTGAGATCGTATCAACCAAAGGATAAGAAAAATGGTACACATAGCAAGACCTTAAAATTACCTCAACTTTGGATTCAAATTCTTTGATTGCAACGTCACATCCCACTCCGATTCCTCCACTGCATATAAGAGAGATTTAGAGAGAGAAATAGTAATATGTGAGATGGCAGCATTCCACGCGATAAGCATGGAAGGCGATGCGCCAGCGCATGCATTTAATGACGGTGGATACACTGTTTACGACGAGGGTTACGCCACATTCGCATTCACCATGCCTGACACTCCACCTTATACTACGGCGTTCGAGGAGTCAGAATATGCGACGGTGGATCACGTCTCGCGCTCGGTGGACAGTTCTGATCCTTTCGGATTCGAGTCGAATCCTGAATCCGTCCCGGTCTCGAATGGCAACGGGAAGGCACCTTATGATATTGGCCAAGATTCGAAGGGAATATTTAGCTCTAACGGGCCGATTCTTCCGCCTCCAACTGAGTTGCAATCAGAAGAAGGCTTCGTTCTTCGTGAATGGCGGAGGTCAGATTTTTCATACTAGTTTAGTAAATCTTTATGTGAGTATTTATTATTTGATGCGATCTATTGCTCAACTAAAGACAGCCTCTGTTGATTAACTTGATTTTGTTACGGGTTTGTACTATAAAGTTATTTATTTGTTTTGAGGAGGTCTTTATACTTTGGGACTTCAAGATTTATTTGTTTGTACTATAAAGTTATCCCTAGTACTCCGGGAGTGTGGAACTCAGTATTCCTTGCCATTGTTCAATTGATGTGTGTGATAAGTATGGATTTCATAATGAATTTTCTGTATTAAAATTACGAAATCCTGAAGTTTTTTAAACAAAATCACACCTTGGAGAGTTCTGTTCACATCTGTTGATTTGAACTCTATATATTTGGTTTGATGCATTGTGGAGTTTTTTATGAAATTTTAGGTAATGTTGTTTGGGAAGAAGCAAAATCTCTTATTATCAAGCGCCACCAATACCTGTTTAATCCTGGGTTGGCTGCTGAATTTTATTTATGACAGGTTCTTTTTTTTTTTTTTTTTTTTCTGTGATCGGTAATTATTTATGACAGGTTCTTAGTAGGTTTTTAGGTCAATGCTGGTAAAAGTTGAGGCTGTTTTCAAGTGAGCCACGTTAAGAGAGTCAAAGGTTCCTGCTTCAATTCTTTTGTTATTTTCTTCAAGACAAACATTAAAACAAATATGTTGGAAATTTCTTGTCGAATGAGAGGCTGCTAAATAGATTTTGAACAGTTACACTAGAGTCAATGATTCATAAACCAACTATATATAGCCCTAGTACAGATGAGTCCAGACGGTCACATTTCCAAACATGCCTGGTAGCCTATAGACTCAAGTGACCAGCTCGGTGAAAACTCACCCCTATTCCATGTGAGTCAGTGACTTCGATTAGACCAGACCAACCCAGAGAGGAACGTGTCCGCGAGGGAACCACCAAATGTTGTAGATAAACCTACTAAAGAAGAAGTTAAATATATCATAGCTGACCCCACCATGACCATTGGCTGGCCCTACTCCTACCCCGCTGCTCTCACCTTCGACTCTGCTGCCTCCGATCCAGCTTGAAATATTACCTATGCAATCACAACTCAGTCATCGACTGGCGAATCAAAATGGATAGTTTCTGGGCTGGGAGAATTGCGACTGATGAATCGCAATCAGCCACGGATTCCCTTGCTGTTGGATTCGTGCCTCAAGACTGCCACTGGGGCTTGGTCAGAAGAATCTACTGCAGCCATCTCTTCACTTAGTTGATGATAAACCAAATCTTAACAAAGATGTTTTGAAAGGTTTTTCCTTCTTCAGTGCATGAAAAGAGAAGCTGTTGCAATTTCAATACACTTCATGATTGAACTTATCCTTCTGTCTTTAAAAGCATAGATGAAATGAAACTTGTTGATAAATGATTTTCACAACTTCTTAACTGCGTGCAGGCAAAATGCCATTCGACTTGAAGAGAAGGAGAACAGGGAAAAAGAGCTGCAAGCTCAAATTATACAAGAAAGTGAAGAGTATAAGCAAGCTTTCTACGAGAAAAGAAATCTTAATGTAGAGACAAACAAGACCACCAACAGAGAGAAAGAGAAGGTTAATATTTCTAGAATTACTCTAGATTTTCTGTTCATTTGATGAAGTGACAAATTTGATTTGATTAATTTCTATACTGAACAGTTATACTTGGTCAATCAAGAGAAGTTCCGCAAAGAAGCGGAAAACAATACTGGAAAGCTATAGCCGAGCTCATTCCCAATGAGGTACCCAATATTGAGAAGAAGGGAAGGAAGAAGGATCAAGAGAAGAAGCAGTCAATAATTGTCATTCAAGGGCCCAAACCTGGAAAACCTACCGATCTTTCAAGAATGCACCATTTATTGGTGAAGCTGAAGCATAACCCTCCGTCTCATATGTTACCACCCCCACCACCTCCGGCCAAGGACGGGAATCTCGACAAAGATGGAAAAAACATCAAAAATGACAAAGATGTGGGACGTGGGGCAACCGGATCACTGGCTAAATAGGCACCTAATGCACCTGCAAAAGAGGCCACTTCTATTGGTTCTCCAGTTGCTACTGAAGAACCCGTTACTCCTGCCAATGACCAGCCTGCTAGTTGATTTCACCAAATTGATTTTATACTTCACAGTCTCCCCTACTAAAGGCTCTCATTATCTCTATAATTCTTAATATCTTATTTCATTCATGCCGGTTTGCTAAACCAATGTTATGGAAGATAGAGTGTGTAGTTAAAGACATATTCTCAAATTTTTGTGCTTTCATTAATTCAGATTTGTGGTTTTGTGTACTAATTGTTTGATGAAATTATATATAGCTCTATACCGTAATCTTCTTTTCTGGTATTTTTTCTTCGCTAGTATCTGAATTGCCCGTTAATGTTGCTAAAATTTATCGTCTTCGAGATCAGTTTACAAAGTTAAGGAATTTTTATTGCAACCTAGATGAACACACGATGCACAGATTACTTTGTCAGCCTTGATCCTTTGACCGACTTTTATTGCTTCCTTACCGGGTGTGGGGGTGTACTTCTATGCACGTCCTTTTCCTTTACATTTTTTCCTTTTGTTTTTAATTTTTTTTATTGAGATTAATTATTTATCTATTTACTCGTGAAAAGGTGGGCCATGCGATTTTAACGGTCCAGCTGATGGAATCCTTAATTTTAAGCAAGGAGCACTTGAACACAAGAAAATTCACTTAGGTTTTTAAATAAACTCCAGTCACTTGAACAAATTTACATGCTGAGGAGAGTTAAATAAACTAAAATGGGTAGGGAAAGTAAGACAATCAAATTCACGTAAAGAGGAGTTAAAACATATAAAAGGGTGGTTTAGTTTGTTGGTCCCTTGTCAACATCCTGTAGTATTAAATTTAAAAACATCAAGCCTGTTGGCCCCAGGTTGCCCAGTTAGCTTCACTCCCAACCCTTGGCATGCTATTCACTTTAGAGTAGGCATCAACCATGAAATTGGCTCCACACATTGCTCCTTCACTGTCAATTCTGGGCATGGCTTTCATTTTATTCATTGGATGCTCAAAGCTCGTCAATCCTCTTTCACTATGGTACATGCACCCTGCATTCATCCCAACACTGAGTTAGATTATGCATAATTGGGGAGAGCTCTGTATTCCTAGTTCTCGTGTAGCTGGAGCCTCTGGAACTACAAGGATGTTTAGATAGAATGAGATTCCCACTTAGCACCTTTTGAACAAGATTATAGAAGACTTGCTATTTGGGTCCAACTAAATTATGTAAGTTGTAAGTTGTGATATATAACACATATTAATTCAAATCTCTAGTCCGAATGAAGGAGGCTTTGCCATAGATTGACATTTTGCATAAAACTTAATCATGAATACTGAATTCAACATACCTGGTGGGAATGGGGCAAATGATTTTCTGCAGCTAGCTTTGACAAGATCCACATTATCAGAGATAATAACAGATCCATCAGCTGCAATGCCCCAGAAGAGTTTCAATGCATCATCTGCACCCTGCCCACAACAAAATCAGACAATTTTTAATATTTTTGTAATTGTAACATTAATAAAATTCAACACTGGCAAAAAAATCATCCCCCACATTTATATTTTGACAGAGTTTTGGAGGATGATCAGCACTTACAAGGGCAGTAAACACAGTTTCAGCCTTGTGATCATAGATCACAAATCCAAAGCTTCCTTCAAGATCCTTGAGCACCTCATGGGCCGGGTATGGGCCCCGGTCTCGGAGGGTTCGATATGCTTCAATTATAAACATGGCCTCATTACTACCCTTTGATAGGCCATATTGCCTGTTAAGGGTGCACAAGTTGTTTAAACTCCCCCAAAAAACGCAGTACATGTCATTTACACCACAAAACAACCTGCAATATCAGTTATCATTTATCAAAACATATTTTTCGACCAAAATAAAAAGACAAAAATTTAAAGAGATTGATTTGATCATTTCTCACTTCATGTTAAGATCTGAAGGAAAATACAGAAATCATAAGGTGGAAAGGGGTTGGTTTTTAGGTTATACCTTTGATGTGCCTTGAATGAGGGTTCTGGTGGGGCATAGGCCAATAATGCCTTATCACCAAAGCCAATGGAAAAGCCGTTGCAGGCATCAGATAAAAAACCCTTCAATATTTCCTCAGGATTCTTAGGGCTAACAGCAGCTTGAGGAGAAACTGGGCCATTCAATTCCTGTGGTGGATTTACCAAACCCTTCTTGAATATTGCCAGCATTTTCTTCTTCCAACAAGAAAATCTTCAAAAGAAACCAAACTGAATATACCCACAGAAACAAGAAATTTACACTGTATTTAAAACGTATACAGGATGTGAAATCCCTGTCCAATAAGTGTATTTTATAGTAATAGAAGGGGGAGAACCGGGGTGGTGGGGAGGGGGGGCTAACGTAGGTGGCAACATTATCCAAAACTAGAAGATAAGGGGAAAAAAAAAAAAAGATAAGAAAAGATTAGATCATTAATGAAAAAAGTACATAGTAGGCTCTCAGATCTCATAAGATAAAAATTTGTTTTTGCGGGTTTATATCTCAATTTATTGCTAAGATTTGTGAATCTTGAGGATTAAATGATAATGATGACAATCATAATTTATTGAAAGAGGCTTCATGTACATCAATGGTACACAACTTTGTACACATCCCTCTCATATGAGAGGGGGTCCGCGAATATTTTAATCACTATGGACCCCCTCTCATGTGAGAGGAGTGTGTACAATGATGTGCACCATTGATGTACAAGAAGTTTTTTTCTATCCACAATTACAGTAGACTATGACACTTTACCGAGTCAGCAAGTCCCTTTTGTCGTGTAGCTATGTGAAATTCTCTGCCTATTTTATATTTGTTATTAGACGATTTCTACAGTTCTTGAATTTTCTATCCATTTCAAAATAAAATGGTTTGTGATTTTAAAGACAGACACGATAAGCACAATGTGATTGAGCTATATGGTCTTTGCTTGTACTTGCGATTCTTCAATTTAATAGGATAAATACACTGTCAAAAAAATGTTGATAGATATCTTGACATAATAGGTGTTGATAAGATATGATTGGATGAAAAAATTAATTATATTTTAAACAGTCAAATAATAAAATATCATGTGACATTATCATTATTTCAATCTCTTTGACACTGTAACATGATTAATATGATTCATAGATGAGATGGTAAGCATAATTCAAGCTGATTGATTTATGTGAATTTTAGAATGAATTATAGAGCTTTTGATGTGATCCGGGTTACGACACAAATTCACGAAGGTTTGACGGATTAGCGGAAGAGATCTAAGTCAGGTTCGGGTCTTCAAGGAATCAACAAAAGTCGTATAATTGCTTGTTGGAGTTACAGGGCACAACATGTTGGAGGCGACGCGTCAATGACCAAATTTCATGTTGGGGTCGAAAATCGAAAAGACTTGAATCCACTTGATAAAACTGGCCGAAGATTTCTGCCCAATCGGACCGCTGGTCTACCGAACGCATCCTACCGAACGTCCGTAGAATTCTCTATCAATCCGGACGCGATGTACCGGACTTCCGGTTGGACCTAATTTTGCACGCTTTTCTTTCTATTTAACTAGGATTCGTTATTTTGGCAAGTTTTCTTAATTTTGGACTCTAAAATTCGTCATTTTACCATATTTTCTTAGTTTAGTATAAATAGAACTTTAATATTCATTGTATGGACATTTTGACATTATTATTGAGATATTCAACTTTTCTTGAGAGTTTTAATTTCTTCATGTTTTTGGTGGTTTAAAGTTCTAACTTGAACTTATCAAAAGGAAATCACAATTCTTTTGTGGCGTTCCCATTTCACGGTTTTTATTCCGGGTAATCAATGGGTCAGATTTCTTGCTTGGAATCTTGGTTCTTGGTACGGGTCGGGTTACTCTTTGCGCGACGTGATTTCTAGCTTTCTTGGGTTTGTTTCATTTTGTTTGTGGGTTCCCAAACCTGTTCTTAGTCAGGTTCACATCAAGTGGTATCAGAGCACAATTATAGAATTCAGGTCATCTATCTTTTAATTTTTGTTGGTTAATTCTCGTTTGAGCAAAAAATATTGTTCATCCGTACGGTTACTGTTCACGTACTGTTAAAAAAAATTCAATTTTTTATTATTATTGTTCTTGTTTGGCGTCATTATTTCCTATAGCAGTAATTGTTTTGTTGCCTCTAAATTTATTAGTTAGTTGTTATTAGTTCCTTAAACAACAAAAAGGAAAAGAAAAGGACAATATATATATATATATATATATATATATATATATATAGTCTCTACATCTTTGAACGTTTAGAGGCAATTCATATTTAGAGTTTGAGTCTTTGTTGTCTTTGTTGTCTTTTGCATTTAAGTCAATACCTCAGTCCGTATAAATTGTGTTGATTATCCGAAACTTGTGTTGTGGTGATGATCGTTGCGAGAGTTGCATTCCATTTTGATTGAAGTCGGTTATTTCTCAAGCCATTGAGAAAGGATGACGAGTGGTAAAAGGCAACAGTGGTGAGCTTATTATCGGGTAAAAGCCAACTTCGAGTGATACACAAATGCAAACACATGAGGTAAATCATCTTTTTTTTTGTTCTTCATTTTTGTATTAACTCCTGACTTTTGTTTTTGTGGTTGCAACATATTTATATACATGGATGAAAATATGAATAGAGGTGAGGAAGAGGCGGTACCTAAGGGATTTTATGTAGAACTTATGCGGGCTATAAATCTTAGGTTTGATCAATTGGATGTGGCAGTTGAACGTATTAGTGGTGATGTAGTTAGACATGAAAGTCAGCAGCAGAGGACACCTCGAAGGGTTCCTCGGGGGGTAGAAGAGATAGGAGAGAACGGAATCTTATGACTGAATTTGATGAGGAATACGAGGCGATGAGTGTAAGGAGTGATGATTATTATTTGGAAGGTGATATGAGGCGAATAAGGAATAGAGGAGATAGGTTTGATCGAGGGGTTGATAGAAATTTAGGAAGTATCAAACTGATTATCTCAGCTTTCCAAGATATGAGTGATCCTGAGACTTATTTAGATTGGGAAAAGAATGTTGAATTGGTGTTTGATTGTCATAATTATTCGGAAGAGAAGAAATTGAAGTTAGTTGTAGTGGGGTTCATTGATTACGCCATTATCTGGTGGGATCAGTTGATGACTAGCCATAGAAAGAACTTGGAAAGGTCGATTGAGACGTGGGAAGAGTTGAAGGACTGTATGAGAAAGCGGTTTGTACCGAAAAATTATTACCGGGACCTTCATCAAAAATTACAAACTCTTTTTCAGGGGTCTAGGAGTGTGAAGGATTACTATAAGGAAATTGAGGTGACAATGATTAGAGCGAACATAGAGGCAGATCGGGAGACGACCATGGCTAGATTTCTGAATGGGTTGAATAGGGACATCGCCAATATAGTGGAGTTACAACACTATGTTGAATTAGATGACTTAGTACATGTAGCTATGAAGGTGGAGAGGCAACTTAGGAGGAAAAGGGTAGTTAGGCTTACTACAGAACCCAACAGGAGTGGTGGTGATAGGAATGATCGGGTGATACTAGGGAGAAGGTTGAGGTGCCTAAGGTTGAGGAGGAGGTGAACAAGAATAAACCAAATATCGAGTCTCAAACTGGTAGGTCGAGAGATATTAGACGTTTTAAGTGTTTGGGTGCAGGGCATATTGTTTCACAATGTCCAAATCGAGGGTGATGATCCTTAGTGAGAATGGAGAGATTAAGTCGAATGATGGGAATAACAGTGACAGTATGTCTGGGTTGGAGGATATTAGGGGTGAAACTTGCGTGGAGTACCCAGTTGGGGAATCATTGGTAGTGATGCGTGCTCTTACTACGCAAATGAAGGTAGACAGTGAAAGCAATAGCGAGAGAATTTATTTCACACTAGGTGTCATGTTAAGGATAAGGTGTGCAGTTTGATTATAGATGGAGGGAGTTGTACAAATGTGGTTAGCACGACCCTTATAGGAGAGTTGAGTTTACCTTTCATGAGGCATCCACAACATTATAAACTGGAATGGCTGAATAGTTGTGGGGAGATTCGAGTTACCAGGAGGGTATTGGTAAACTTTAGTATTGGGCGGTATAGTGATGAAGTGTTATGTGATGTGGTTCCAATGCATGCAGGACATCTCTTGTTGGGTAGGCCATGGCAATACGATAAGAGGGTGGAACATGATGAATTTACAAATAGATACAACTTTGTGAAGGGTGGAAAAACTATTACACTTGTTCCTTTAACACCACAACATATCCATCAGGACCAATTAAAACTGAAAAGTGAGCGAGAGAGCAAAAATAAAGAGTGAAAAAAGGAGAGCATGAGAGAAGAAAGTAAAGTGACTAAGAGTGAGAAAAAAAGAGTAGAGTCACAAAAGAGAGAATCGAGAGAAAATTCCAAGGTGAGTTTGTATGCAAGAAAAGTCGAGTGTAAGCGGGTTTTAGTGAGAGTTAATAATCCCTCCCCAAATTTGGATATTTCTCCTTTGCAGGAATTCAAGAACGTGATACATGGCAGGATAATCTACGGGGCGCCATACATTGACTATCCATTTGAAGCGGAACACATGGAAAAATTGGTGAGTAATAGCGAAGATGGTTGTGACCATGTCAAGGCAACCTATCAAAATCTTGCACCTAGGCTAGGATTTAGAACAACTCATGGGATTGGTCTCTTGTACGTCGATTATGCACTCTTAAAAGTGATAATGCATTCAATAATTCTATGAATAGTTTCAGTCCGGTATCACATGCATTTATGGAAAATTGATTGCTTGTCTCTGATATGCACTTGTTATATTACGAAGTTCTAGCGTGCTACACCGAGTTAATCACTTGTGCTAGACAATTAGATTCTATTCTTGGGAGTTGTATGCAAGTGTGTTTGAATTCGTATCTTGATGTCATTACTTGTTATGGGTTGGATTTATGAAATGTGCTAGGAATAAGTTTAATATCTATTATTTTCATTCCACGTGTTCAACTAACGAGTGATTTTAATCTACTAACCTTGTTCAATTTCATGACTTTATGTATTGGTGTTAGTAGTAGCTTTGTTGAAAAGCAAGTGGCCATTATGTCATCGAGTAGAGTTTTATTTGATCCAGATGATGATAGTTGGGTGAACATGTCTACTAGGCGAATGCGAATTCAAAGGAGGTCCAGGCTACATCCTAGAGGAGGAGGATCTTTTCATATCCTTGCTTTGCGTGAAATCAATGGATACGACTTGATTCTTTTGGGTAAGTTGGTGTTCGTTGATATTTTGAAATTTCTTATGTTACTTCGTTTGATGCAGGTTCGGATTCGAGGTCGAATCCTTTCGAAGAGTGAGGGGATGATATGATCCGGGTTACAACACAAACCCACGAAGGTTTGGCGGATGAGCGAAAGAGATCTAAGTCGGGTTTCGAGTCTTCAAGGAATCAACAAAAGTCGTACAATTGCTTGTTGGAGTTACGGGGCACAAAATGTTGGAGGCAACGCGCCAATGACCAAGTTTCATGTTGGTGTCGAAGATCGAAAAGGTTTGGATCCACGTGATAAAATTGGTCGAAGATTTCTGCCCAATCAGACGAGCACTGGCCTACCGAACGTTCGGTAGAATTCTTTGTCATCCCGACGCGATGTACCGGACGTCCGGAAGGTCATCTGTTTGGACCTAATTTTGCGCGATTTTCTTTCTATTTAACTAGGATTCGTAATTTTGGCAAGTTTTCTTAATTTTGGACTATAAAATTCGTCCTTTTACCATATTTCCTTAATTTAGTATAAATAGGACTTTATTATTCATTGTATGGACCTTTTGACATTATTATTGAGATATTCAACTTTTCTTGAGAGTTTTAACTCCTTCATATTTTTGGTTGTTTAAAATTCTAACTTGAACTTATCAAAAGGAGATCGCAATCCTTTTGTGGCGTTCCCACTTCACGGTTCTTGTTCCGGGTAATCAACAGGTCAGATTTCTTGCGTGGAATCTTGGTTCTTAGTACAGGTCGAACAACGGATCGGATTGCTCTTTGCGCGGCGTGATTTCTAACTTTCTTAGGGTTGTTTCATCTTGTTCATGGGTTCCCAAATCTGTTCTTGGTCGGGTTCACATCAGCTTTCAATCGGATTTGACTTGTAGATGAGATGGAAAGCATTATTCAAGTTGATTGATTTATATATTGAATTAGCCTGTGTTTTCCTAAATAATTCGAGGACGATGAACATCCAATAGCAAATTACGTTATATCCGAGTTACAATGTCACTGTAGAGAATTCGGGCCCCATTTCCTCCACATTATTATTTCCTCATTGACATAAAATTGTTCTTGTCATTGTTGCTTTATTACAGGATGGATTCCTACCCTTATTCACGTGAGGAGACTAGAGAGACATCGGCTAATAAGACGAGCAACAAATCGCTAATGGTTTATATGAAACTTTTTTTTATTATGTGTTCCTTCCCTTGCAATATTGAAAACTCAGTCGCTCTTTAGATTCTATGCTAAATGAGCTTACTCGAGAATATTGACTTTATAAGGGGAAAGCCTAGAAAGGCATACGAATGCGCCTCTCCTATACAAATATGGCCTCCGTCCACTCCCATTGCACAGGAGTATCAATCAACTAGTCGGTGTAGGGTTGGCACCTTGGACTCTATTTTCCGCCAAGATCTTACTTAAATAGGACAACTTCGTTTTTTTAGGCCTTCGACACGTTAATATCAAAAGGAATAATATTAGTCATAATGAAAACTGTCGATAGTCACCCCCACAGTATACTCATGACAGATTGTTATTTGATGCATGATTTGTCATGTGTCACGTAAGGAGCTATCGATAATCTTCACTGTGGATAGACAGAGGATGATGCTGACTTATATTGTCCTAAGATTGAAAGATCGAAATTTTGTTAAGAACTTGATTTTATCGTAGGATCCCACGTGCTAGCCACAAGACTGATTAAGATTCTTCTCAGTTCTCTAAATAAAGGGCCATATTGTTATCTTTACAACCTGAATATGACTCGCATTGGTAACTCTCTACCAAAAATGGATTGTAGCTGTAAAATTTTCGTTTATCTATAAATAGTTGCCACAGGCAACAAGCCAACAACACGATAAGAATGTGTGCTACAAGAAGATCAAAGTAAAAGGAAGATTAAATGTAAAATGAAAATGAATCAAGAACAAAATAAGAACGATAAAATACAATAGAACTAGCAATTAATTTTGGCCATTTACAAAAAGTTTTTAATCATTGAGAAGTACAGCTTTTACAATTGTGGCAATTCCCTCCCACATGCATGCCTCAGTTCTACGTAGCTTTGACAATTACAAACACCATAACCTCCAAATTAGAGCACAGAAGATGAGTCTATATGAAGTCATGAAGCATAGTCCCTGTCATAATATTTGTCTTCTGGATAATATACAGCACTCACGGTATTGCCTCCAAATTTCCTGCCACTAAGTGCAGCCCTTGCTTTAGAACAACCAGCAGCATCAGAATACTCCAAAAATACCTTCATTTAACACCAGTAAGATGGATTAGAATACAAATATGGAACTCAATTTTTAAGCAAGAATAGAAATGTCGGTTTTTATCTACAGGAAAGGACATGGCCAATACACACCTTCAATTCTTCTTAGCATGCAAAGTTGAAAACTTGGTAATGTAAAAAATATGTGCTAGGAATTTTCATGATCTGCCTAAATTATGCTATGCATCTCTCGGCCACAACTTAGCAGCCCATCTCACATTATTCTATCCAATTATTCACAAATGAAATGCATATCATGTAGAGCTCTTAATTGCAAAGCTCTTTCAAAACCCAGACATTTTCTTAAAGAAAGGATTAAATTATTTAGAACCCTGTAAGGCTTGTCAACAAGGAAAACTTGCATACCTTTCCAAGACCATGACTTAGGGTGGCATTGGGAATAGGCCGCGGAATTACAACATCAATCAACTCTCCTGTAGTTTCACATAAAAGATAATAAATTTGATTTAACGAAATGCAAGCAGTAACTTGAGTTTAGATGATTATTTCATAACAGCAATACATACTTATAAGAGGAACAGGAAAGAGTAACAGAATCAGCTAGAGGACAATTAATATGGTAGTTGGAACTTAAAATTAATTAATAGTATTAGCAAATCCAGAAGATTCCCAATATTCAAATGCTACAATCTTTCAAACTAAGAACATGGATCAGCAAGCGAAGTTTGTCTTGGCCACTCTAGCGAATATTACTATATTCCGGAAAACTAATAACTTATAATCTCTCAGCAATTCAAATAAAGCCTCATTTTCTGCACAGTTCCAGAAAATCCATATCAATCACCCAATACATGATTTTCTCCAAACCAATTACCTATTAAAACCTAAGCAATCTTATGTCAACCACTTCTTTGTATCGTTTAAAACATCTCCATAAATAATAATTTCACTGGTTTAGACATTAACGTCAACTGAGTAGCTATCAATATCAAAGGTACACAAGTTAACAGAATAACCGAGTAAAAAAGGAAAAAAAACAGTTGAACATACATACCAAACTTTTGGCCTTCTTCTTTCATATCCTCAAGAATTTCGTCATATTCTCCATCATCCATCAACTCATCAGTAGAAATAACCTTGATGAAGCCAAATCATGATAAATGACATCAATAACTGAAACCTTGTTATAGATAAACAAAATAAGGAAGTCAAGGCTTAAAGTACCTCAGTTAAGCACAAAACCTTTGTTGGAGTTTCTGCAGTTACTGTTACTTCATTTTCCACACCCGAAGGATTCATAAGACCAGCTCCAAAAGCCATTTTCTTCTACCAAAGGCACAAATTAAACAAACACCAAAACCATACTAAAAGAAATGCCAAAAGTTCATCATAAGAGTTGAATCTCAACCTGCATGGCTATATGCTGCTGTGCCTGAGCTAACAAATCCTCCTGCTCTGATTTCACTTGCCCGCTGTACAAGATAAAACGACGAGTTGTCAAGGTGTGTATCTGGACTTAAATATCATCAACAAACTGCTATACATGAAAAGATTTAAAGCGGAAATTACAAGATCGATGAAATTTAAGCCTTATATGCAGTTAGTCATCATCGCCTAAAATATGAATGCCATACAAAAGCAAAATTTTAATTGAAGTTTTAACTGTTTAAACAACAAGCTTTTGGTTACAACAGAAGCTAGTGATACTGAGTAAATTTCTCCAAATATATTCTACAGAATCAACAGAAGTCATTGTCCGAAATTAAAATCCAAGTTCAGACTTCAGATTCCATTCATGTTGAGATAATTCTAGCACAAAGGTATGAAACTAGAAAGCTCAATTTCCTGAAACCAAAAATAACTTGGAGAATTTTACACTATATAACAAACAAAATGTTGGCATAAGATTCCCACAAGGTAAATGCATATTTTTTATATTTCCAACTCAAATCACTACTGTCCTATTACAGTTCAAAGTCTCCCCTCTCCCCTCTCACCACCAACCCCCCAACCCAAAAACGAAAGAAAAAAGATCATCCTCAACATTCTTCCAGCACATAATAGCATAACAATTGATTAAAGTATGAAAACTAAGACATTGCAAAAAGTCTGAAGATGATTAAGCCCCTTGTTCGAGCCCCATTTTTTTTGGGGAAATGTGTTTTGAAATAGTAATTTTTTGGAGAATAAAAGTTTTGGGTTTACCTGTAAAATTATTTTATGTGAAAATGTGTTGTTAAAAATTAGTTTTGGAAAAAATGGGGATCAAACTGGGGCTATATAAAAGCATCTGGGATACAAATATAGTACATCCGTGCTGTGAATAAGGAGCTTTTCCATCAAAGAGAACCAACCTCATGGTCGCCCGGCGAACAGTCAGGGTTTTATCACCCATTTTTAAGCCATTTAAAGCAGCACAAGCAATATCTGTTGCAGCAGGATCCTGAAGTAAACTCGAATTGATTAGGCGGTCAAACATCAGAAGAAACCTAATTCAGCAATATAAATTAAGAAAAGCATCATAATAGATAAAGTCCCTTGAGGCTACTGGCATTCAAGAAGCCAGAAAGAACAGAAAACTTAACATCTAGTTTAGATTCAAGAAACGAGAATATGCCTCAGTTTGGGATCCATTAAAATATTAATACATTTTTCTCTTTCTTCTTTTCAACCACACATTTTTCAATAAGATACAATTACATGTATACCCAAAACTTTTCTTTCCATTTTAAACCACATTCTCCAAAAAATTACTATTCCAAAATACATTTTTCCCAAAACCGCATTAATATGGAGCCCAAACAAGGGCTATATCTTCCAAAAAATTCAGTCTCAAGTTTAAGCAAAAACTCAAAAAGCAAACCAGAAAAAACTAAGAACTTTGGAACTCATGCCATATGTGCTGTAATACCAAAAAAATTAAGTTAATGATGTGTTAAGAATTTGAACAGATAAATTTTGAGATAAACCCCGGCATATGTCCAGCATCAGCTTTTTGTACCTTATAGATGCAGAAACCATATCCTTTGGAATTCCCTGTCTCCCTATCTTTAACAAGATCAAAACCACGCAAAGGCCTGAAATAAATCCGTTATGAGACGACGCTGCTTCAGATGACAGGATATTATAATAAGTATTCTGCCAAGAGCTCAGTCACCCAACAGTGCAAACAAACTCAATGTCATACCCGAAAGACTCCAACAACTCTTTAATCTGGGTTTCGGAGAGATAGTAGGGTACCCCACCAAGAAAATATACGATCGGCTCCCTCAGTTTCACCAGTAATGCTATCAAATAAATCAAAAAATCAAAATAACATAGAAGAGTAAAGAGTCAGCTCCATTCTATGTGAAGAAAATACAATCATTTATCCGACAAGATATATTTCAACTAAAGTAGATAACACGCAGGCAAAGTGAGACTGAGCCCTGATAAAGAAGATTGGAGAACAAGGTACTGGAAAGATCTAAGGAAGATATGACTAGAGTTTGTCAATATTGTTAATAGTTATTAAGGTCACAAGTAGAACAATTATGTACAGTGGAGCCCACGTATCACATCTTTTCAGCCCGAGATGGCTAGCTCCAGAGAAACTTTGTCCTTCATCAACTTTATTTAGTTCTCAATTAGTAATATTTCCTCCCTTGATGTCGGGATGAAAGACAAAGCCGGGAATGTGGGGTGGCAGCTTCTTACACAACCAAAAGCCAAAAACCTGTCACATACTCGGCAATATTGATAATAATATGTGTACATATCTAGTTGGTGGGTTCTTTGGTGAACCCGCATAATGAAGCTGAAACTTTTTTTTTTTGATAGGTAATCAATGCTTTTATTAATCAAATGATAATACACAAGGTGTGCATTATCAGTTTAAACGGGATAAAAATGACATAAAGTTTGGTAGCCCCTCTATCGGATTCCTAGTCGCTGCATTATACCAATTATACAATGTCAAATAAAATAATTTCCTAAACTGCTCTGTCGACCGTGCTTGATCTTCAAAACAGCGGTTATTTCTTTCTCTCCACACGCACCATACAATACAACCAGGAATAAGGTCCCAAGCAAGTTTACTATTCTTGTCTCGAAGTTTTCTTCTCCATGCTTGCACCACGTCCCTTATATGCCTTGGCATCACCCAATTCATATGTTGCATGGCTAGAATATCGTTCCACAGCCAACGCACATCATCACAATGAATGAACAAGTGGTCAATCGTCTCCCCATTCCTCTTACACATATAACACCACTCTGTAACATAACCTCTTCTTCGGAGATTGTCCACCGTTAACACCTGCCCCCTCAAAACTGTCCAGAGCAAAAATGCCACCCGTGGAGGCAATTTGCATTGCCAAACCCGCCTCCACGGGAATGAAATCTCCACAGGTTCCAACAAGGATCTAAAATATGTGCGAACAGAGAAGATACCGTTTGCTGCCATCCTCCACCTGCAACAATCGTCCTCTCCTACCCTGATGTGCACCTCATGCAAGGAGGTCAGAAACAGCGTGTAATCATCCAGTTCCCAATCCTGTAGGCCCCTCCCGAAGGTGATGTTCCAGTGAGGACTCCCATTATGTATAGTTAATACATCAATCACCCTAGCCAGCGGTTCCAAAGCAATGCGATGCAGAGAAGGGAACCTCTTCTTCAGTGGTTGATCTCCATGCCAACAATCATCCCAAAATCTGACATTGTCGCCATTCCCCACCACAAAAGTCAATCTATTCTGAAAATCGTTCCATCCTTTTCTGATATATCTCCACAAGCTTACCCCATACGGGTCACGGCCCTCCACTGTGCTCCAGCCCCCCTCCATAACACCATACTTCACCCCTATGATTTCTCTCCACCAACTCTCCCTCTCCACTCCAAATCTCCATAACCACTTGCCCAACAGTGCCTTATTAAATATAACAAGGCTCTTTAATCCAAGACCCCCCGCCGTAATAGGGGAACAAACATCACCCCATTTGACCAAATGAAATTTCCTCTCCTCTCCTAACCCAGCCCACAGAAACTCCCTTTGGATCCTCTCTAATCTCTTTGCCACTACAACAAGAATAGGGAACAATGACAAAAAATATGTAGGAAGATTAGAGAGAGTAGACTTAATGAGTGTAAGTCGACCTCCTTTAGAAAGATACATACGCTTCCATCCCGCTAACCTCTTCTCCACCCTTTCTATAATGTCATTCCATATAATTCTGCTTTTAAATTGTGCACCTAATGGAAGGCCGAGATATGTGATAGGCAACTTCGCTACCCTACAGTCCAATATAGCAGCCAACTCCTCCACGTTAGGCACCTCTCCCACTGGAATAGCCTCGGATTTCCCCAAATTTATCTTCAATCCAGAAACTGCTTCAAAGCACAGAAGCAATTGACGCAGGTTTCTAATTTGCTCCTCCTCCGCATCACAGAAAATCAGCGTATCGTCTGCAAATAACAAATGGGAAACCTGTACATGACCAACCGTAAAGCCTCTTAACAGACCCTCCCTCACTGCTTTCTCAATCATCCTACTGAGTGCCTCCATTACAATAACAAACAGCAATGGAGATAGCGGGTCCCCTTGCCTCAAACCTCTGCTGCTCCGAAAATGACCCTCGGGAGTGCCATTGACCAAAACTGAGAATGACACCGTTGAGATACAAAACTGTATCCACTTACACCACTTATCTCCGAAGCCACACCTCTTAAGCATATACAAAAGAAACCCCCAATTCACATGATCATATGCCTTCTGGATATCCAGCTTGCATAACATACCTGGAGCCCCCAGACGTATTCTAGAGTCAATACATTCGTTCACTATAAGAACAGAATCCGTAATCTGTCGCCCTTTTACAAAGGCATTCTGAAACTTAGACACCACTTTTCCCAACACCTCCTTTAATTTATTTGCCAAAGCTTTAGCAAGGATCTTGTACATCCCACTGACTAGACTTATAGGGCGAAAATCTTTAATATCAGACACTCCTGGTTTTTTAGGGATTAACACAATAAAAGTGGCATTAGCACTTCTCAAAAACCTTCCACATTCAGAGAAGTAGGTTATCACATCCATGATATCCGATCGCACCACCTCCCAACAAGCCTGATAGAATGAGAATGAGAACCCATCCGGTCCCGGGGCTTTGTCGCCATTCATACCAAACACCACCTCCCTAATTTCGTCCTCCTCAAATGGTCTCTCTATCCATCTTGCATCCTCCTCGGTAATAGTGAAAAAATCCAACCCCTCCAGCTGTGGCCTCCACTCGGATTGCTCCTGGTAAAGGTTCTCATAAAAGTCCACCAGTTGAGTCTTAATATCCTGTGGGTCCTCATAAGTAATCCCGTCAACCTCCAACTATGTGATCGAATTGTTGCGCCGATTGGAGTTAGCAACCCTGTGGAAAAACTTGGTGCATTTATCACCCTCTTTCAACCATGTGACCCTCGATTTCTGGCGCCAAGCAATCTCCTCCATCTCCAGCAATTTCTCCGCCTCTCCCTTTACCACGTCACGTCTCTCCTTCTCCTCCCCCTCCAGCCCTCGACTCTCCTCTTGTCTATCCAATTCTTCAACTTCTGAAAGACATTGATTTTTCCGACAATTTACATCGCCCACCACCTCTTCATTCCACCTCTTCAAATCACCTTTTAAAGCCTTCAGTTTCTGATCTAACACAAAACTTGGGAACCCCCTGAAATCATAAGAATCCCACCAATTCCGTACACGCTCTCCAAAACCTTCTACTTTCAACCACATCTTCTCAAACCTGAACGGTCTTCTTTCACAACCCCTCGTATTCCCAAATAGTGCAATAGGGAAATGATCGGAGTACACCCTCCTCAATCTCCTCTGAATAGCATCTGAGTACTTAGCCTCCCACTCCCCACTGACCAGGAATCGGTCTAGACGAGATTGAATAGGCCGATCCCGATTAGATGACCACGTAAAGTCTCCTCCAATCAACGGTAGATCCACTAACCCGTTGTCCCTGATGAAACTTGAAAAGTCCTCCATTGCCCCTGTCAGTCTCCCACCACTCGACCTCTCAGTAGAGAATCGAACCACATTAAAATCCTCGCCAATGCACACTGGGAGGTTCCACCAAGCCATCATACCAGTCAACTCATCCCACATACCCCCTCTATTTCCATCCGCAGTAGGTCCATACACTCCAATAAACATCCATCGAAAACCATCCCCAATATTTCTAAACAAAAGCGAAAGAGAAAATTGCCTTGCACTTACCTCCTCCATGTCACAGAGTCTAGTGTCCCACATAACTAACACACCTCCGGAGGCTCCCGATGATTCCAAAAACTGATACCCGACATGCTGTCCCCCCATAGACTACTCACAACAGCTCTCGAAACACCCTCCAACTTAGTTTCTTGTAAGCAAACAATGTCAGCCCTCCATCCCCTTAACAAATTTCGAATACCTAACATCCATAAAAGACAAACTAATCCTTATCATTCAAGTGAAATCACACATCCATCTCAACACCCTCGTTCCTGTTACATTCATTCATCTTAACATCTTAGCACATCGTTGTTTGTAGTTAAACCTATATCTGCCATGATATTAAAGTATATTTTTTTGTAACGTAAAAATTACAAGAGCTATCGTAGTAATTCTACAACTAAAGTGAAGTCCTATCCACAATGTTCCTGAGGTCACTTCCTCAGTTGGCCCTTTTAGGCTTTAGGAGAGACACTTCCCAAAAAGGAAGTGTATTAGGTATTCTTTCTTCAAAGCAAGTTCACAAGTTTGCATTTCACAGTATACCCATAGACCAATTTTCTCCTTAAACAGGTTAGGTGGTTCATTTTCAGGTTGAGTCAGGGATTGGAAACATTGCCTGTTTAATCAAATAGGCTGAGTTGACTTAAATTGCTGCATGTATGAATCTCAACACTCAACCAGCCCCTTAACCCAGCCAACCTGACCTGATGGTCACCCATATCTGGAGATTATCACCAAGGAGATTCATTTCATTTATACCATTCCAAACAGTTAGAAATCTGTGGTCCAATCTTCTCCAGTGACCCCATTCCATGGGTGAGTTGTTCATTTTCCAAATTCAAGAATATCAATAGAAGATCCCCAGGTTTTTTGTTGCTCTGTAAAAGGCCTACTTTTCCCAGGTCACAAGTGAGTTCAATTGTTATAAACAGCCTTCACCCGCAACCTTGAGGGTAAAACCTTCCAATTTTCAGCCCAGGTAAGTCAAATCCTTTTTTCTCAGTTACTACTAATCTAATGGCATTAACCCCAGCTATACATTCTGTCGGATTTAAGATTGATAATATCTCAAATTATTTGCTGAATAATTACCAACGCTTAGCATACAACAAATTGTCAAACTGTAGAATATTTAAAAACTCGATATGGCAGGATATCTTATTATAATTGAACTAAAACTGCTACTTGTTGCAAAAGACAGGGAGAGGACAAATAATAAAAGCCGTGTACCCTGGTGTAAGTCCAGCAGCAGCTAAATTGAGGTGAGGGCTTGGATGGCTGGGACCAAGCACTGCAGCCAATGAAGGATTATAGTCTGTAGGTCTTCGAACTCTTACAGAAACACCCTAATACAATCAAACAAATAAAAAATGTCACGGAGCTCATAAATTCATGTTAGTCTTTTCACGCTACGCTTGTTTCCATGAAGTCACGTGTCTTTGAAATTTTGCTAAGAAAATGCAACTAGTTTGAAATATTTAGTTACTCAAGACCTACTTTTGGGAATTAATCAAATGCAGAAGAATAATAGATAGGCAAATCCAGAAAATCAATTTCTCATTCCAACCACTAGATTTCAAAGATAAATTAAAATATATATTTACTTTCTGAGAGTCACAAGCTTATCAGATTAGCATTCTTTTGAATTCAAGCATAGAGTTTTAAAATAATATCCCATTCAAAAACACACTAAGATAATGAAACATGTTGTCATAGTCCAGAGCCTAGGAGAGTGGAAAAAACTTTGATCCATGTCAAAGATTAGGGTTTTCTGAATAGACACCAAGTGAAGAGAACATAATTATCCGGAATAACAGACACCAAATCATGTCAGACATTAATGAGTAAAATGGTATAGCAGCTATAGCTCAAGCATGGTTTCACAGATGCCCTAGTTTTAACATTATCGGTGCCCTCCTCCCCACCCAAAAAAACCGAAGAAAAGAGAGATTTTCTCCATGCATCATTTGGCAATTCTGACTAGAATTTTCTATCTGCAAGTTCGAGAAATTAAAGATTAGAAATGCAACCTGATGTGAAGCATCTACGCATCTAGAATGTATGAAATTGGAAAAAAAGTATGGTAAATGGCCGATACTACTGGAAGGATTCCTCTTTGGATATTAGGGATTGAAACTGGTAAAGTCTGAAGAGAATGCTATTTGGGTATATAGAATCAACAGCAATGGCAGCTTGGAAATCTTAGTTTCTTGAAGTTGGTGCTATCAATTAGTGCTGTTCATTGCAAATAAAGCTTAAAATAAAAGATTATTAAAACCATTTGCAAATGTTATTAGCATTGGTGAAAAGTTCTTCTGTAGTTTGAAATTAGATCTATACTGTCCCTAATAGTAAGAGAAATGGAGACAGATTACTTCATTGGTACAAGAAATTACGAAACCAACCATATTGTTAATGATCACTGACTTTAGATTTTGAGTCAACCTTGTTTATTTTTTTAAATTTTGATATGAATTGGTTAAAGCTAAGCTAAGCTTTACAGCTGAAAGGTAGAGCTGGCGAAAAAATTGTTCAATAAAATGTAATGAGAGAGTGAAGCCACGCCAACTCCAGTAGAAGCCCTGTCTGTGCAGAGAAACCATATGTTGAAAGTTGAAATATGCTAAGTGTTTGACATTATTTATTTGGGGCTAAAGTCTAAACCTCTAGGTTACATTTTCCCACTGTTAACTCAACATCGATTAGCATCTAAAAGGAAGTCGAGTCAACCATAATCTGAAACAATACACTAGTCTGGGGAAACAGAAAGACCATCACCCATTTTTAAGTTGGCATCCTGTAAAAATTGTGGTGCAGGTCTTGAAGCAGTGTGGAATTCCATCCTGCAAACTGGCTATGTTATCAATATCGTGACATGACAATAATTTTACAAGAACTACATATGAAACATAACTTCTTGTATAACCTTGTAGCTTTTAAGTCCTCATCAAACCCCTTCCCAACCCTATTTGTCCTATGTCTATAAATTGCACAAAACCATCACCCCAGGAAAGAGAGAATATTTGTTGCCAAGTGGAATTGAACTTGGAAAATATGGCCAAAGGAACCACTTAAATCATGGTTCTGGTCAGTGATACTGGTAAATTATCAAACTTGTAACAGATTTTTAGTTAAGCGTGTAACAAGTACTCTGGGTTGCTCTTTAAAAGGTTTATGACATACCTGTTCCAATGAAATCTATTTTTATCCCAAAGAATTGAAGAAAAGAGAAACTACATGAGATAAAAGGTAAAAGAGAAGAGAGGAAGAGAGGGTTCGGCATGCCTCGAACACAATTCCATCAAGCGCCATAGCGTTACTTGCTTCTTCAACAGTTCTCATCTCCACAAATGCAAACTTCTTTTCATGATTAATGTACACATTTACAACCGCATCACCTAAGATAAAAATTATCAGTAATATATTAACGAGTGAGGAAAAGGCTGACATGTTTAAAGTTACATTAAACATCAAAAGCTACTGACCTGTACCAGCAGAATTTCCTCCAATTGCAGTCATAATAAAGCTGAAAAACTTTGCAATTGTCTGTTTCAAATGCAACAAAATAGGAGAGAGAACTTAAAAAGTTATTTCTTTAAGCAAAAAGAAATGGGAAAATCATAAAAGTTTGCAGGGTAATTGAAGCCAATAGCCTATATATAACCTGTAACAATATCTCCTTATTCAGTCCAGATAGTAATCTAACGCCAAAGGTTAATATATCTCTGCTGAAACTCACAGCGGCATGGAAAGGTCATTTCTATATACAAAATAGCTATTGAAAATTTGTAAAAACAGGTTGAGACTAAATCTTAATTATCTCTTGAAAGATTTCAAGTTACATTTTCATGCAAGAGAGATAAGATATGACTTCATAGGGTGAGAAGAATCTTGGCCAAATCCATCATGGTCTATTTTTGAGAACATTGCATAACAGACCAACCTCGCATCTATCTTTAGGTGGGAAAAATAACATTATAAAGTACAGATGCAAAGTTGATTTCTTTGATTCGAAACTGACATCTGATATTTTAGGTGACTCTTGACATATTTGAAAGATATGTTGTCAAGAGGAATATCTATAGCACCATATATATACCCCACAAGTGCTGGCACACGACAGATCCAAGAAGAAACGTTACATGACATGCACAAACACAAAGGAAGAGAGAGATACTAGAGAGAATATGGTAAAATTAAAAAGTGAGATAGGCTACAAGAAATGAGAAACTAAGAGGAACTTACAATCAACAAATTGACAAATCTGTTAAACCTAACTGCAAATGCAGAAATAAAAAGTTTTGGGGTAAAGGAGGAGAATCAGTACATACCTGCTCATTAGCCAATGGTGGAAGGCCACCAACATACACTCGACGTGCATGCCTTGTAGCCTAGGGACGAAGTAAAGATTAGAAGAAAATTCAAAATTACGTGAGCAAGTGAAGGAGAAGAATTACTGGTTTACCTGCTGACTCATGGCTTGGATAGGCAACAATGGACTATAACCCAACTGGTTAACCTATTAGCATGCATTGTCTTTCATGAGAAAAATGATGGTAACCTTCTGCAATTTATAAAGATAGCACAAAATAAAAGGAAAAAGAGAGGGCTACTCAATGAACTCAGTGCACCTGAGTTGTCTCAGAGGTAAACATGCTATGAAACATTCCAGAGACTGCTTCAGCAGCTAAGGGAACTCCTTTCAATTGTTCTGCGCGATCACCGGTGTTCACAAATAAATATGATGATAGCATATATATTGAACTTAGAGTAATTTAATGTACTGTAACTACAAGGAACGGAGCAACACCATTTAAAAGCCCAGGTCATCTTCCCACAACATTGTAACACTAACTTGCTGGAAATAGATTGAAGTCAAGAAGCAGAAAACCTATTTCTTACCTAGAGTTATATACCACTCAGATTCTAATGTAAGAAATAAATTTCACCACTGCAGATCTGGCATAACAATTCAAGTCTACCAGATAACAACATTTGCGGTTGAAGATGATAAATATCCGGCTACTGAAGCATTGATTCCTTGTTGGCATATAATCTACATTCCTCACTCCCATGAGAAGCATAGCAGGATATGAACCTCAATATTGCCTTCTCACCGAAATGGTAACAAATCAAAAACATAGAACCACACACAACAGCACACAACGATGGTTCTTAGTACCGTAAGGATGATCATCAGAAAAATATAAGACAAAGTAAAGCAAGAGACAAAAGCACAAATCAGAACATACTTAAAGCTAAATGTTGTACCATATATGTGATAAAACAGATTGTTAGCTAGGCATATAGCTGAGGACTAAAGGAGAAACCTGAGCCTCCAAGCAAAGGAGCAGTATATTGTGGAGCCATGTCAAAGCCAGTTGTCCGCTTGCTGTGAAAAAAGACAGACAGCTCATAATTCCCGAAACAAATCATAGATAAAAAGGAAATTTTCAATATTAATGTTGGGAAGAGAGGCAATGATAGATAAGAAAAAAAAGAATTTGGGAAAGTTGATGTCATGATAGGGGGCTTCGAAGATTTTACAAAAACTAACTCCACAAGATTATAGTTCCAGAAGGCCATATATCATGGCAAAATTTCTATACCAAGGAGGAAAAAGGACGAGATAAACACAAAATGATAACAACGATCGAAAGCAGGCCATCAAATCCCTCTACAACATGGAGAAGCACCAAATATTTAAGACAATGATTGGCATAGAAATGTTTAAGGGTAATATGAAGCTCCAAACCTCCGTGGACGAGAAGGAGAATTTGACAAAGATCTAGCTTGCTTATGAGATTGATCATCTGACCGAGAGGGTGATCTTTGCCTATGATGCTTTTCTCTGTCCTTGTCATAATTATGATGCCTGTGAAGTGTCAATTGTTCCAAGTAAATACCACAAGATATTTTCAACTTACGTGTATATAAGCACATCGTATGAATTGGTTATACCTAACAATTATATGTAAATAGACAAAGGAACAATTTGATGCAGGGAGCCAAGAAAGAATCATATGAGGGTAGATACACATGCTATATATGGCAAACTAATTGTTTCAATCATCACAGCGTATGACAACTTAACCCAATCACAACCTGCCAAATTCATGGTTCCGTGGACGACCATGATCCTCATATTTGCTTCTTCCTCTGTAATTTCTCGAACTGTTCCCATGGTCTCTGGAATAGTTAGTCCTATCTGAATTCCACTCTCTTCTCTTTAATCTTTCGTCACCTGACTCAAGAAATTCGTCCTGCACAACCCAGAATTCAACATCAACATTCCTGTATTATAAACTTTTTAAAGGCCAGAAATCTATTAGCATAATGCAATCAATTGTGCATTTTTATGAAGAGTGCTCCTTCAAAAATTGACTAGTCATCATTAATTACTGGTTCAGCATTATAATGTCAATTCAAGTCTCCAACTAGAAATAGAAGTTATGCTTCTGCTTTGCCAAGTGATCCATTACATTTGAATTAAGTGGCTTTACATACAATAGAAGTTCATTTGAAATTCAGATGGAAATGCGCTAACATAACTCTTTGTTTTTTTTTTTTTTTTTTTTTTCCCCTTTCCCCGATCCCTTTCATAGTTAGAAGTAAAACCAATATACATAATTACGTGAAAAGTTTTGCTCTTTGGCAAGCTATGAGAACGCCATTACAGTTATTATTATCTTTACTATCTAATACTTTGGAACAACACGTCCACTATCATCCATAGGCCTTCCCCTCGATTTTCATATCATACTCTAATTGGTACTTTCCATTAATTTCCAAAAAGTAATACTTCCAATATAATCACCGTCCAACATGTTTTACACTCAAATTCTTTAATACAGTTTGAAGTCCAGGTAATTAATTTCTTTGATGATATCAGTCAACTAAAGGCCCGTTCTTTTTGCTCGAAGCTATCGTTAGATGTAGAATCATAATCGATAGTATCAATCATGTGGAAATTGAAATTAACCGAAATTTATGACAACAATTATCGTTTGCATAGGTCAGTAAATAAAATGACCTTAAGATGACGAGAACTCCGATCTTTGGACGAATCGTACGGTGTCGATCTCCTGTCATCTTTTCCACTGTAGCGAGGCATTTTGAACCCTAACCGCAACCCTAATTTAAGATTTCCACAGAAGACGAAAGAGTATATTTGGCCCGAAGGACATCAGTGCCAGCAGTCCGCATTGGCGAATACATTGCTACTCATTTAAAATGTTTTAGGCCTTGAAGCCCGTGAAATCTGCTACACCAGGATAATTGACACAAATAGCACTAACAGATCCAAAAAATGATTTCGTAACGGCTTAAGAAAACGGAGGAAATTTCAGCATCGGTTTCTAATATTTTCATTTTTTGCAGACTTTACCTTAATCTTCATTTTGTATCAATGAAGGTCCCTAACCTTTCAGAAATGTACGGCTAAAGTTCAAATGAATGGAAACCATCCAGTTGACCATTAGTTGACCGAAAAAGTTTTTTTTGACCAAATTTAATAAAGGCAAAATGGTAACTTAGTTAAGTCCATATTATTAAAAAAACAATAAATAAATAAACCTTAAAAAAAAAGGTTTTCTCCTCTACTTCACCCCGACCCACCACAGCCCCGCATTGGAAAATCAACCACCAGGATCGCGACCTGATGCATTGGACTCCAAATCATTGTTGACACATAGTAGTATGACTTTCAATTGAAATCCCCATTATTGAATTTGTGGAATCGAGCACCGGAGCCCTGCCAATTGAAGGATGGTTTCACGAGCACTGTGTGCGAACAGGAATAATGGGTTGCATAATTTGTTGGAAATAGTGGGAACCCATGGTGTCAATAGGTGTGCCATGATGTGGGGATGTTGGGTAGGGGATGGCGGCGACCATGGGCACTGTTGTCAATGTTGAAAATAATGTATGAATGTCACGTGTTCCCTCGGTCCTAAGAATAGCAAAGAAAATTTTGATTGTGTATTTTGTGATGATATGGGACCATGAATAGGAGCTCCTTGGTGAGTATGATCGAGCGATGATGTGGTAACGACATGGGTATTGCCAGTTTGGTCGAAATCTCCACACCCATTGATTTTGAGCAATTTCCATTCAGAGGTAAGGAACGCACCTTTCGATTTTGAGCAATTTCCTTAGGTTTCAATTGTTTAGAGGTAAGGAAACGCAAATTCCTTAAATTTCAACAATCTCCACATCCACTGCCTATACTAGTGTTTACTTTCACCATGTGCATCAATTGCCCTGATTTTGAATGGTTGGCCAAATAATTTGAGAAGTTAGGTAAAATCTGTGGATGCGGGAAAAAAGATGGAGTTTGAGAGAGGTAGAGGTAGAGGTAGAGGTGAGTGAACGTCAGTGCATGGCCGAAGGTGCTCGGTGGTGGGTGGATTTCCCTAAAATGGGTAGGTGGGAGTGCATGGGGAAGATGATGTATATATTCTTTTTATTTTTATTTTTTGTTTTAGTTATTCAATTCTTTTATGTGAAAAAATATCAAAGTTACTATTCTGCCCTTATCAAGTTTGGTCAAAATAAACGTTTTTCGGTCAACTAGATAGTTTCCATCCATTTGAACTCCAGGTACACATTTTTGAAAGGTTAGGGATCTCGCTAGCACAAAATGAAAATTAGGATAAAGTCTAAAAAAAATTGACAAGATTGGAGGACCATTGTTGCAATTTTTCTAGAAACAATCACTCTCCACTTTCCGTTTTGAGTTTTCTACTAAGCCCTTATTTAATTTAGATAAAAATTAGATTTTTTTCGAAAATTTTGATAGAAGTTAATGAAATATGTTATTGAAAAATTATGAATTTTATAAAATATATAATTAAAATTTAATTATTAACTTTAACTAATAGTTTAGTCAGCTTTTTATCTTAACTAAATGGAGGATAAAATGATTGGTTACGTTAGCTTGTATAAAAGCTCAAGCTATAAAATATAAATGCATTTGAAGAGATGAGAATTTTTTTTCTTCTCGTACTATCGTTATAATGGTGTCGCTTGACATTGGTAATGAAAGTGGAGAATTTTCATGGTTACTTAGAATATTCAAAATAAATAAAATGTGTATTTTTAGTACGAGATGATGTGTATAACTTTAAGCTATTATTTGATCCCCCATTTTTCTAAAATTTATTATTTTTAATCAAACATTTAACTTTTATCAAAATCTACTAAAAATTCGATTTGTATCCAAACCAAACATGGACTAAATCTTTTTACTAAAAAGTATTTTTAGGAAGTGTTTATAACCAGTTTAAAATTCTCTAAATATTTAAACAAAAAATTTATAAGTATTTATAAATATTATTGGAAATATGGGTGTTTAATCAACCACAATACACATTTACATCAACATTTTAATGCATAAAACACCAAGAACATAAAACTAAAAATGTGAAGAACAACAATGGCCGAAAATGGACAGCTCTCTTCTCTTTGTTTATGGCTAATTTGTAGACTCAGGAACACCCTTTCATGCTAAGCCAAGAGAGTTCACCAATGGAGAGCCAAGAGAACGAGAGAGAGAGAGAGAGAGTGTGTGGTCTTTTGGAAAATATGGTTCAACGCTTTTTGTATAAGAGAGTAGGTATATATTCAAATGTATAGATGAAAGTTTCTCCAACAAGTCACAAGAATATCTTCCAAATAATCTCCACCATCCATTTAATCTAAGACTCACATTAATCAAGAGATAAGAGAACCATATATATTCTCACAAATATGAACCGAATATAGGCTAAAACTTGTAATCTCCTATATAATAAAAACTAATCATTCACTAGAAGACTGAATACTCTCAAGTTCAAAATATTTTTCCCACCGTTAAATGATAAGCAGTGAGCAAGATCATACATATTTTACGTCTTCTCGCAATAGGTCCGTTGTTAAAATCGATAATTGTGGAAGAATTCCAAATATTCGTTCAACATAACAAACGATAAGAAAAAAAAAAAAAACCTTGTTTCCTATTTACAGCAACGCACATGCAAACGTATCTTTCGCAGTAGAACAAAAATGACAAACACTAAATAGAAATAGACAAACACGAATTAAGAGGGGTATCCTCAATTGAGATTGTGATGGATTTTAAAAATTCTTCTAAATTTAGATGTCCTCAATTGAGGATTTTAATAAAATCTATTAAAATTTAAGTATCCCCAATTAAGAATGAAATTTAATGAAATACTTCAAAATTTAGATATTTTCAATAACTAGTGAATTTATAAAGATTTCATTAATAGAATGATTTTAACATATTTGAACAGATTTCAAGCTTAAAAATACGTGTATCCAAATCTTTTATAATTTCATCATATTTTACAAGATTTTTATGGAATTTGTGAAAATATATTCAAATTCACGAAATTCATTAAGATTTATAATCTTTTAAAAACCATTAAAATTTTAGTTGATGACGCCCTCGTAAATGTAGTTGGACAAATCATCAACGATCACGAGAAACTAAGGGTCCGTTTGATTGCAAAGGTGAAAATGGGTGAAAAAGAATTGAATTGCAGGGAATTGAATTATTTGGAATTGTTTTTACCGGGAATTGAATTAAAGGTGTTTGATTGGTATAAATTTTCCACATTTCTATTATAATACGTTTGACTTTGTTTTTTATGCAAATTGTTAATTAAATGGATAAAAAATTTTACCATTGGAGACAAAATATGTTTAGATTGTCAAAAAAAAAATTAAAAAATTTATTTTTTATTTTTACATTTGACTCTGTTTTGTATGGAATTTGTCAATTAAATGGATAATTATTTTTACACTTTATCTTAAAATTTGTTTCTATTACTAAAAAAACGTGGAAACTAATTCCCACCATATAACAAGTCATTGAATTCCACGAAATCACGCTTCAAGACTTCAAGTGGTTGTACCTTGGAATTGGGTGGAAACCAATTCCATGAAAAAAAAACGTTATCAAACGAACAAAAAGTAGAAGTTGGAATTCGAATTCGATTCCAACTTCCAGGGAAAATTTTGGCGAATCAAACGGAGCCTGATTATAAGCATGAAATTTATGTGGAAAGAAAGTAAATTTTAGGCAATTGAATTGTCTATAAATTATTTACATAGAAAATGTCAATTAAATGTGTTTGATTGATTTTATTTACAACCTAAAAAATGTTATATTTGTCCCTTTTTTATTGATAGGAGATGAAAGAAAAGCGGAGTAGATGAGAGAGAAAAAGATAGTGAATTACTTGGAAAATAAAAACATACTTCAAGAAAGAAAATATTTTCCTTATTTTTAAGGAAAATATGACCCTACGACAAAAAGTATGAAAATATTTTTCATGAAAAAAATCAATCAAACAACACAAAAGTAAAAGTTTAAATGAAAAAATAATATTTTTCATAGAAAATATGGACAATCGAACACACTCTAAAAATTTATCATCTTAGAAAAGCAAGCAATACAACAGTTTCTTCATTCTCACAACTTGTCCTTATGCAAAATTAGAACACTCAACATTCGCAACAACTTGTGTGCTCCATTTTTCTCTAATTTTCCTCAGTATATATTCTATATCTAAGGGTGCGTTTGATACGCTATAATTTTTCTAGAAAGTTGGAATCGAATTCCAATTTCCACTTTTTCGCTGTTTGATAGCATTTTTTTTTCCATGAAACCAATTCCAAAGTACAACCACTTGAAACGTGATTTCATGGAATTCAATGACTTGCTATATGGTGGGAATTGGTTTCCACTTTTTTTTTTTTTTTTTTTTTTTTTTTTTTTTTTTTTAGCAATAGAAACAAATTCTAAAATAAAGGTTAAAAAAATTTATCTATTTAATTGACAAATTTCATGCAAAATAGAGCCAAACGTAAAAATAAAAAATAAATTTATTTTTTTTGGCAATCTAAACATATTTTGTCCCTAATGGTAAAAAAATTTATCCATTTAATTGACAATTTGCATAAAAAAAAAAAAAAGCCAAACGTATTATAATAGAAATGTGAAAAATTATACCAATCAAACACCTTTAATTACAATTTTCGGTAAAATAATTTCAAGTAATTCAATTCCTTTCCACCCAAATTTCACTCTTACTGTCAAAAGGACCCTAAATTCTTGCAAGTTTGGATGCGTGTAAATCTGTACGGAATTCAAGTTCTTACAAGTTTGGTTGCATGTAAATTTGTACCGAATTCAAGTCCTCGGTGTCAAACACAATAATTCTCAATGCATGACTCTATAATCTATTTGTTTTCCTTTTTATACTATATAATTCTTTTCTTTAATAAATTTGAGTCAAATCCAACAATTTTCACCTTGACCAAAATTTCTCAATTATGCCACGCCTCGATACTCATCATCACACCTCTTGAATGTTGGATGCCACAATTCTTCAATCAATAGCAATAGACATGGTGAATTTTTCATACTATAATCTTCAATTGTCTTGTTATGATCACAAAACTTGTCTTAGATATTTTTACAATCTTTAACAATAACCAAAAATCATATTTTCTGTCTTGATCACAACTTTACGTCTTTGTGACTCGATTATCACTGCTCCAACTCGGTGTCACATAATCAATGTAACTCAGTTACGATAACTACACTTCATGCATAAATCAATCGCCACCAAGCTCTATCTCAAAATTAAAAATTGTCACCATCTTCAATGCAATCAAAAGTTTGAACCACGAGCTCTAATACTACTTGTTGGAAAAAAAAAAAAAAAAAAAATCCCACCTAACTTAGTAGAACAAAAACTAAAAACACGAAAAGTGAAATAGAAAGAGAAAAACATGAATTCAAGGGATGACAAATCGTTAACAGACAACATGAGAATAAAATTTTAATAGCTAAGAAATCACGATGCAATACTGTTTTCACTCTCACAACTTCTTCCTACAAAACTAGAATATCATTGTACGTTACAAACATGTTTATCATTTTTCTCACCATATTTTCTATAAACTCTCACAATTTTTAATGACGTGATTATGTACGAATTCATGTCACCTTGGTGCTAGGCACAATCAATCTCAATGCAACGCCTTGAATCTATTGAAGAGATCCTTGAACTCTTTTGGTAAGTTTTTTTTTTTTTTTTTTTTTTTTTTCCTCACATTCAAATATTGTGTCCTTCTACCATAAGAGTTCTTTCCATGTTTTTGCCCTTTCTGTCATGTGATAAGAATTCTATTTAACTTTTCAAAATAAAATTCTTCTATTTAACAAATTCGGATCAAACCCGTTAGTATACTATATTTTGTATAATAAAAATATGGTCGTATTCAGTCTAAACTTTTTAATACTTTAATAAATTTAAAAAGTTTAGACATATTCAACGAAGATTTTTTAAGACTTTATTAAAGTCCCCCGGTATTCAATTAAGAATTATGCTATTTTGCCCAAGTTATGTTACAAAAGAGGGGGTGCCCAAGTGATGTGGCGCCCCCCATTAGAAGAGGCGGCTGGTGGGCCAGCCGAGGCCAACCACCTCGGCCAATGGAGGGGCGCCACATCACTTGGGCACCCCTCTTTTTGTAACCCAATTTGAGTAGTGTAGGATAGTTCTTCAATTAAACCTTTGAAAAGTCCTTACAAGTCCCGAGGTATTAAATCAAGCTCTTGTTTGGTCCTCATTATTTTCAAAATACATTTTTTTCTCTTATTTCAATCATACGTTTTTCAATAAAATAATATTACACACAAACTCAAAATGTTTTCTTATTTTTTAACTATAGATTTTTCATTAAAATATTATTTCAAAATGCATTTTTGACAAAAAAAAAAAAAACAAAAACCAGGCTCGACCAAACTCTTATAAGTTAACAAAAGTCACATATATTCAAAATGTCAATAATTTATTTATTTATTTTTAATAAATGTGAAAACTTGAGGAAGGTCTGTGGAGGCCCACATAATTATTTAATGAAGCCATGGTGGTTGGCCCAAGTGAAAACGAGGTTAAACACGATTCATATGTAACAGGCCTTTTCTAGTGGGCCCAGAAACACATTAGGAAGTAGGAACATGATCTTAGTAGAATTATTTCTTCTCAAATAATACTGCAATTATTGTTTCTCATATTCTACTCTTTGATGCTTTATGGCATTTCCAATGGAGGAATTTTTCAAAATGACATTTGAGCCCCATTTTTCCATCAAAATACATTTTTCAACAGTAATTTGATCGACTTCAACTACACATTTTTCAATAAAATAATATTACAGACAAATCCAAAAAATTTCTTACTTTTTTAACTACACATTTTCCATTAGTACACTATTCAAAAATTCATTTTCTTGACAAGAATGAGGCTCAAACAAGGGCACAATAAAAATGGCTCTGCTTCCTAATTTTTGGTGGTGGGGCCTGTATAGAGTAGCGGGGCTTGGACACGAACACGGTGGTGGGAAAGAAGACGAATAAGAAGGTAGTTTAAAATTTATAAAAAAAAAAAACTAATGAAGAAATATTTCTCTAAATTGAAATTGAATAATTAGTTGGTGTTCTACATTTGAAATGGCATTATTTGTGAAGCAGACAAAAGCATCAAAGTCATTGTCCCAACATAAATCTATAATAAGTTTTGTAGTATGATAAGAATGAAGATAATGCTTGTGAAGTTGGACGGTACAAGTTTGCTTATACTATTTCCTACCCCTTTAACCATTCTAAACTCCATCAAATATCCTTTTCCCATTCATCCCCCTTTCACCAATAACCTATAAATCAATAATTTCCTTCAACAACAACAAGCCCCCCCCCCCACCCTACCCTATCCTACCCCACCAAAAACCAATATGGCATGATAATTAGGCCTTGTTTGGCCCTATTTTATAAAACTGAATTTTTTTCAACCACATGAACTCAAATTTTTTTCCTACCTTAACTAATTCTTATCAGCATTTATGTCATTTCTCATTTAACAAATAAATGAAGTTAATGGGTTGACTTGATTGAAATATATTAATTAAATAAACTTAATTTTGATAAAATATAATCGAAGGACTTGTTTTACATTTATATTTGATTTTATATATCACTTTATCTTCTTACCTACTTTGGAGGAACCGAGTGAATGTGCATGTCCTACCTTATCCCTATTCCCATGGGACCAAATCAACTATAATTGTGAGCTGAATGAATCTGTGCATATTATTTGTGTAGAGGTGTTAATTGGACGTCCGTTTTTCTGCTTTATGTAAAGGTGTTAATTGGACGTCTGTTTTCATCAGTGGCGGATCCAGAAATATTGGAGAGCTAGGGTGGTTGTCAACCGTTGACGACCGCAATAATGAGATAGTTTATTAATATTTAATTATATTATATTAAAAAATTTCAATCAATATATAAATACAGTAAAACATAAAAATTATATACATATAAAAATATAATTCAATACAACTCAAAATAATAAGAAAAATACATGATACAATCTCACTCCGTAAACGTAAACTCGGACAAGTGTCGTCGTATTTTAAAGCGTTGCAAGATCGTCTCATTATCAATTTTTTCAAAAATCTCTCGATCTATATACACAATCAGATTATTATTCACTAGTCATACCTCATTTTAATGTGCAAGTCATTCTTGATTAAAAAAATTGAATTGAGCCAGATACTTCTTTGTGTTATCAATGTATTCGTGTGCTCGGCTAGAAACAGTGGCAGAACTAGATTCACTACTAAAAGAATTAGGTCAAGACTGTCGTTTCTGTTGAAATTTTTGTTTCATAATCTGTATGAAAGTTAAACACAAATTTTAGAAACTTAATTTTAAACTATCACCAATTTTCAAATCACAAACACATTATTACATTTTGAGTAAATCACAAAGTAGCACTGAAAATATTTGGGGACCGTGAATGGTACGAAGTGAAAGTTGAGGACAATTCTGTGAAAAAGTAAAAGGCTTGTGATTGTTGCTGCAATTATCCCTATAATATTCGGTCGAGTAGTATGATCCTTCTCACAAAATTAAAGAAATATTTATATATCTTAGGAGTATATCATGAAAATCTTTATTAATTATAGAAATATTTATATATGATAGGAATATATCTTGTACTAAAATTGTAAAACATGGGAGCTACTTAGATAAAATGCCAAAATAAATTCTAGGGACATAACCATATTATCCATAAAAGACAAGGGGCAGCAATATCTTAATAAATCTTTATCATTTGATGACCCCCCTCTCTTTCTCTTTCTCATGCATCGGTGGGTAGCCAATCTCTCTCTCTCTCACTCTCACTGTCACTCTCACTCTCACTCAGAGTTTGTTATTGGCATTAAAAATGAAAAGATACAAATCCTTACATAACACAAAGAAGATAAGTGAAACAACAAAAGAAAAAAGCAGCCATGGAACAAGAGCTTTTTTTCTACTGGCAAACAGCTAGGCTCCAAACAGCACATTTCGGCGGAGCCAGTGTGGACAACTGGGCCAATTCACCGGGTGTTGGTTCCGTCACTAGCAATCATTCTCTATATACATCATTTTTTACATTGTATCACGTAGCAGTACATCATTGGACAATTTTTTAATTCAATCAAATCTTGTCAATACTTGTCATGTTAGTATTAATGTCAACCAAAGAGTAAACAAGTGATATTTTCCAAATTGTAATCCCACAATTTATTTCTAATTTTACTATAGGGTGGTTATATTGTCATTGTAGTTTTTATCCGTTATACCACATTTTAATTACAGTAAAATTTTTCAATATTTTCTTTTAGCAATTATTTTCTTAATTTTTTTTTCGTGAAATTGTTATCTTCAGCCTTTTATTAATTAGTAAATATTTTCATTGATGATAATTTACGTTAAAATATTTTATTTACATACTTTGAAATAAGAGGAAAAAATTTCATACTTTATTATTATTATTTTTAAAAATAATATGGAAAATTAAGTAGTTATGGTCGTTATACGCTATTTCAATGGATTTTTTGACATCAACCGTTATCAAATACAAAATGTATTAATTAATAAAAAGTTTGAGTATAAGAAAGCCATGAAAAATAGTTAGGGACATAAATGTTATAATAAGTGAAGAATTGAAAACTTTAAATGTGATGGAAAAATAAAATTTGTAAGCTTGTAGTGTGAATATAATCATAAAAAAATGGAAATATTAAAAAAGATGCCCAACTGAGTTACTGGCATGACGTGGCTATTGGAAAAATTGGTGCATAATTTATATTCGACATCTAATTTTCTACGTGCAAATACTATATAGAGTTACAACTTATCGAAATCATGGTACATGTATTATAATGAACAAACCACAACTTACTAGATCATAGAAAATGTAGAAGGAAATGAAATGAAGCGAGGTATTCAGATGCAAATCTCCTTGAAACGAATTTGGCCCTTGCACTGGTGCTAACAAGATCAAATTGACCTTCCTTTGGCTCACATTATAATGAGAATTTGGGAAAAATATATTTTGAAATAGTAAGGTGGCGTTCTCTTCGTGTTTCAGTTTTGTGTTTTGAGTTTTGAACTTCATTGTGTTTTGTGTTTTGAGTGTCTGTTTTAAAATTATTGAAAATGCGTTCTTTTTATCATTTTGAAAAACTGTTTCTCAAAACAGAAAATTGAAAACGCGTTTACTTTGCAATTTTTAAGAATATTATTTGATAATATTTTATTCACTTAATTTTAATAGTTTAATGTTAATATAGTATTAAATAACATATAAACTTGAAATATTTTTGAACCTTTAAATATTTTTCCATATATTCCTAATTAACATATAAAATTTGATAATATTATTTGATAATATTTTATTCAAGGAATCTGATTATTCAATTAATTTTAATTGTTTAATGCTAATATAGTATTAAATAATATATACATTTTGAAGTTGGTGAATATTGAATTCTATTTTTTCCCCTAGATATAAAGACACAAAATAAATTAAATTTGACAACACATTTCAATAAATACGACTACAAGTTTACATGTCATGACAAAACAAACAAATACTAAACAAAATATAAAATTAATCCAATGAATCATGTACGACGTCTCGAGTTTGTCGCGGAATATAATTAACAATGCATTCGATATGTCGCATAATATATTTTAAGATATTCAATATTTGTAGTACGTGTCAAATTTTAATGTACAACTAAAATTGCAAATATATCCATTTAATTCCTTCTTTCTAAAATTCTAAGAAACATAAATAAAACTCGATTACAAGAATCAGTCCAACTATTGAAGATACTTTTTTCAGCAAATGGAATACATTCATTCTAGCTAGAGAAAATAACATGTAACCTACACATAAATTGGAGTCTATATATAAACACATCCTACTTATCCAAAACAACCTACTGTGGGGCTTCAGAAGCTATAACTATATCTTTGGACATGGAAACAACTTTCATCTTGACATTTACTTGTAAAATGAGTAGGAATTTTTGAATTATTTTTGTTATTAGACCACTGTTCTATAGAACATTTCTTGGAATCCATTCACACAAAAATCCGGAGAGCAACTCCTTTTCATCTACTCCGTTCTAATCGTGTACATTTAAAGAACATGAAGAATAAAGAGGACTGATTTCAAAGCCATAGGGGCCATTCACCATTAAATAAGCTAAAATTGATGGAGCCTATTCAAATCAACACTTGCAAATTTGGTACTTCAAATAGCACCATAAGTAGATAGATTGTTGCACCAAAAAATAATGATCAGGCCAACAGAAGCTAGGATTAATTCTGATTTATACAAAAAAATGCCTTTTAAACCTTCAGTTTCTACTTATACAAAAGATTTACTTCGTTCAAATTCAGGTAACCTTTAACCCAAAGATCAATACACATCTCACGGTCATCTACTTCTACAAAAGAACTCCCTGTATAAATCAATGAGATTTTCTTAATGTCCGAGTCTCACCCTTTTCAAAATCTCATGTCATATGCTGCTTAATTTTCTACTTCATCATCTGTAATATATAACCCCGAGCCAGAGGCAGTAACTGCATTGATAACTAATTAAACAAGCTAATGCCCACTAATAATATCCCTTCCCATTACACATTGTCCCCATTTAATATTATTAATAATTGCATACAGCAGCAAGGCAAGTCAAATTCCAAGTTACTTAAATGAATGTAAAAATTGAAGCAAATATAAGCTAATTACACAAACTTCATAAACAAAAAAGGGTAATTATAATCTTAAATTTCAATTTGCCGTGGCTTTCTTCTTTTCCAAATTCAAAGACGTTAAGTACACACAGAAGGTCAAACAGAAATATAAATTTAAAAAAAAATAAAAAATCAAAAGAAAGCAGCAGCATTTATAACAATCCGAATTGTGTTAGAGTTAGAATTGACCATTGCGAATTCAGTAAGACTCATTTGATTGCCGGCCAATTAATCAACTGTCAACGGTGGAGTCAAATGTTAGATCTCGCGAATTGTTGTGCTTAAAATATTTGGGCAGCAAATATCTCGCGAATTCACCTTATTTGGAGGGTTGAAGCAATTTTTTGGGAGGGGGGAGTTAAAAATAATAAAAAACTGGAATTTAGAACAAATAAGAATATGAAGAAAAAGGGATCAAAATTATCTGTATTGCTGAGTACAGATCTGGTTATATATACAGAGATTTGAGTGATAGCCAAGAAAGGAATAATTACATGTGAGGAATCGAAAGCGGTTACAACAACTAATTGTGGTCCCACAGTGCACAATAGCAGCTCTTCACTTCAGCATAAAATGATATCAGCTCACATGCTTGTACCTGATGTAGTCACGAGTAATATACAATCTTTACATCCTTCCTCAAGCTGGAGTTTATCCTTTTACTCCAAGCTTGTCTTTGAGAAACAGAAACCTGGTTTGAGCAAGTGGTTTGGTCATCAAATCTGCAGTTTGATCTGATGATGAAATGTATTGTATCTTAAGCTTCTCTTCAAGGACTTTATCTCTAACAAAGTGTATATCCAGCTCAATATGCTTGGTTCTAGCATGATAAACAGGATTAGAGGCTAAGGCACTGGCACTAAGATTATCACACCATAGAATAGGAGATGAAGCACGTTGTAACTTAATTTCTTTGAGTAATGATTCAATCCAAATTATTTCAGAACAAGCTTGTGCTAGAGCTCTGTACTCTGATTCAGTGCTTGACCTAGCCACCACCTGTTGCTTCTTTGAAGACCAGGCCACCAAGGTGTCTCCTAAGTAGACACAATAACCTGCTGTCGACCTCCTGTCATTCGGACATGATGCCTAATCAGCATCAGCAAAACCTGTGATATCAATTCTGTCACTTCTTTGTATCCAAAGACCTTGTTCAATAGTTCCTTTCAAATACCTGAAGATCCTCTTGACTGCCTTCCAATGTACATCTGAAGGAGATTGCAGAAATTGACTTAATTTGTTTACTGCAAAAGATATATCAGGGCGTGTATGACTAAGATATTGTAGTCCACCTATGGCACTTCTGTATGAGGAAGGGTCTACCATTTTCTCACCTTCATTCTTGGAAATGCACTTGCATGCTGTCATAGGTGTAACACAAGGTTTGAGGTGCTCGAAACTGAACCTTTTCAGCAAGTCCCTTGTGTACTTAACCTGAGTGAGATGCATTCCTGATTCATACCTTCTTACTTCAACTCCTAAAAATTGATGCAACTCACCCATATCCTTTAGTGCAAATTGTGTATTCAATCTGTCAATGAAGCTCTGCAACATGTTGGGATCATTTCCAGTGATCACTATATCATCAACATACACTAAGCAAAAAATAACGTGCTTCTGATTCATATAAAAGAACAAGGAACTGTCTGCCTTGGACTTAGTGAAGTTCCAGTCTAAGAGTGTCTTTTTTAATCTTTCATACCATGCCCTCGGTGCTTGCTTGAGTCCATAAAGGGCCTTTTCAAGTCTGCAAACAAAATTAGGATTAGACTTGTCAATAAAACCTTCTGGCTGATTCATGTACACTACTTCATCCAGCTTTCCATTCAAGAAGGCGTTGTTGATATCCACTTGTCTGACACTCCAGCCTCTTAATACAGCAATTGAAAGAATTATTCTTAGCGTGGATGCCTTTATCACAGGACTAAAAGTCTCATGATAGTCCACACCTGAGGTTTGTAGGAAGCCTTTTGCAACAAGCCTGACCTTGTGTTTCAGCACTTTACCTTCAATATCACGTTTAAGTCTGAAAACCCATTTATTTCCTATCACCTTTTGATTGGCCAATGGTGGCACAAGTTCCCAAGTTTGGTTCCTTATCAATGCTCTATACTCATCCTCCATTGCTCCTTTCCAATTTTTGTTGGACAAGGCTTCAAGTACATCATTTGGTTCGGTCCTACTTGTGTCCATTCTATACTCTTTGCATTGTGTTGAGTACACCTTTGGTTTAAAGATACCAGCTTTACTCCTTGTAGTCATAGGATGTTCAACAGTCTGTTTACTTAATTCTGCAGCCTGACTTTGATCAACCCCAACATTCAGTTCAGTTTGCTCAACCTCAACATTTTCATTTGCTTCTAGATTTTCCCTTTGAGTATGTTCATTGCTTGTCGCTGAGTTTTCATTGTCATTCACTTCAGGTACCTCATTTTCAGACAATTGTAGTTGATCTGATATGTGAAGTGCTACAGAAGGAGTTGCATCAGCATGACTTGTACCAGTTGAGCACGTTGGATTAGAGTTAGGAGAGGTGTGAAGAGGTAAATACTGAATAATGGTTTCAGATTCTTGGGAATTATTGATTTTGTTGAGAAAGCCTGATTGGAATGGAAATTCCTTTTCATTGAAAACAACATGTCTGGACAAGTAAACTTTACCAGTAAGACTGAGGCACTTATAACCTTTATGTGAGCTGCTGAACCCAAGAAATACACATTTTGTAGAGTGAAAACTGAACTTGTGATCTTGATAAGGTCTCAGACAGGGAAAACAAGCACAACCAAATATTCTAAGGGACTTGTAATCAGTTTGCTCATTGGTGAGGACTTGACAGGGTGATTTCATATTGAGAATAGGTGTAGGTAATTTGTTGATGAGGTAGGTAGGTGTGTAAAAGGATTCCCACCAATAGTGCAATGGCATGCTTGCTTGAGCAAGGAGAGTTAGGCTAGTTTCAGTTATGTGTCTATGCTTTCTTTCAGCTCTACCATTTTGTGCTGAGGTGTGAGGGCAGGAAAGTCGCATGTCAATGCCTGATTGTTGAGCTAATTTGCTAAATGCCCTAAACTCACCTCCCCAATCTGATTGAAGAGCTTTTATTCTTCTATCAAACTTGTTCTCAACTAAATTTTTGAATTGGATGAATGAGTTTAAGGCTTCTGATTTGTTTCTCATAGGGTATATCCAGGTGTACCTACTGTAGTCATCTATGAAGAGAATATAATACTTAAAACCAGAGGTTGATTGTATGGGTGCAGGACCCCATACATCAGTATGAATTAGGTCAAGGGGTGCTAATGCATGTGAAGTAGATAATTTGAATGGCAGGGAATGAGATTTACCCAATTGACAAGCATCACGAAATTGACTAACTTCATTAACATCAATTTTTTCATTACAGACTTTGAGCACTTGTAACATCACAGGACGTGTAGGATGTCCAAGCCTCATGTGCCATAGTTTTAATTTGGACTCATACTCTAAGGCACTACTGGACTCAACAACACAAACCGAGAATTTTGATTTATTTGAGAGAACTGACTCTTGATAGGATAAACTTTTAAACTGGTTTGGGAGTTCAAGCTGATACAAGCCATCCTTAAGCTTCCCTTCCAGCAGCACTTCCTTCGTTTGTTGGTCCTTGATAGCACAAAAATTAGGATGAAATTCCATAAAAACACCATTGTCAGAGGTTAACTGTGAGACACTTAATAAATTTTTCTTGATTGAAGGAACTAATAACACATTGCTAAGAATCAAGGACTTGTTATTCTGTGTGCTCAAGTGATTTGTGCCAATGTGAGATATTTGATGTTTGTTTCCATTACCAACAAGAAGTTTTTCCTTACCACCATATTCGTGTGCCTCAATTAGGTTCCCCTTTTCAGCAGTGACATGGTTGCTAGCACCTGAATCTGTAAACCATGCTGGATCTGTAACAGTCCTTGATGAGGCTATAAGAGCAGCTGGTTCTGAGGAGTAGCTTTGATAGTTGTGATCAGGTTTGGTACCCATGTACCTCTCATCATAACGGTTGAAACAATTTGCTGCTGAATGGTTGCTCATTCCAAAAATTTGACATGGTCCTTTACTTGTAATCTGCCTGCCTCCTCTGCCTCTGTTTCTACCTCCCCTATAGTAGGTGCCTCTTCCACCATAGTTAGACCGTCCTCCTCTGTTAGTGTTTGATCTGTGAGTGAAGTTTGCTGAGGCCTAACTTAAGTTGACTGAGGCCAAGCCAATTTTCATAGCACTAAGATGTTCAATTCTACTCTCATAAGTCATAAGAACAGACTGCAACTCATGCCAGGAGATTGACTCTCTGCTGTTAATTTGAACAACGATGGGGTTATATTCTTCATCTAAACTAGCTAGCACTTGAGTGACAAGATCATTGTGAGAAATTATTTTCCCAGCAATTTCAAGGTTGTCTGCTAGTTGTTTAATTGTGTTGAGATATTTGTCAACACTCATTGATCCTTTTCTTGTCCTTTGAAGTTCACTAGTAAGGAAGATGACCCTTGATTTGTTCATAACTCCAAAACTCTCTTGAACAGCATTCCAGAGATTGCAGGAGGTTGATGATCCCATTACTCTCATGGCAATCTCAGGTGTCATTGATGAGTACAGCCAACCCATCAACAATTGGTCAGTCGACCTCCACTTGCTATATTCAGCATTAGGTGTCATTTCAACTGTGACTCCAGCAGAACTAGTGGTTTGTGTTGCTAGGAATTCTGCTGGACAACCTTTTGTTCCATCAATGAAACCCTCGAGATTATGTCCTCTGATGATTGGCATAATCATGTTCTTCCACAACAGAAAATTGTTCCTGTCCAGCTTTACTGGTGAAACTTGAGTGAGAGTTATCCCAATTGATGGCATCTGATTTCCTCCCAACAATGAAGGCATCAGTGTACTGGAGGTTTGTTCAGCTGATTGTGCACTGTCATTTGATCCGGTATTAGCCATTGAAGAGCTCTGATACCAAGTTAAATAATAAAAAACTGGAATTTAGAACAAATAAGAATATGAAGAAAAAGGGATCAAAATTATCTGTATTGCTGAGTACAGATCTGGCTATATATACAGAGATTTGAGTGATAGCCAAGAAAGGAATAATTACACGTGAGGAATCAAAAGCGGTTACAACAACTAATTGTGGTCCCACAGTGCACAATAGCAGCTCTCCACTTCAGCATAAAATGATATCAGCTCATATGCTTGCACCTGATGTAGTCACGAGTAATATACAATCTTTACAGGGAGAGGAAATGGGAAGGAATAACAGTGGAAAATGATAGAGAAATTGAAGGAAATAGAAGGGGAGCGTTTTCCGCGTTTCGAAGTTTTCTGAATAAAACGTTCAAAAAAAAAAAAAAAGTCATTTTCAGTTTTCTTCACAATTTTTTTTTATTGTTTTAAAAAATTCGTTTTTGAAAATAGAAAAAAGAATACGTTTTCACTGTTTTGAAAAATCGAAAATAGAAAACGACAAAGAGAACGGGGCCTAATTTTTTGAAGAATGTGTGGTTAAAAAGGAATAAAAAAAATTTGCGTTACGTGTAATATTATTTTATTGAAAAACGTGTAGTTGACAAGAAAAGAAAATAAAAATTTTAATTTTAATGGGGACTAAATAGGATTTTAATATAACACAATATTAATTTCGTCAGACGAATCAAAACTTGACGGCACTTTTCAAAATCGGATAATATCGAATGCTAAACATCGGAGATAGAATGTCAGCAACAAGTGTTATGAAATCTTCATAAGCTAAGTCAGTTGGGATTGATTGAGACACCTTAGCAAAATATCATGGAGAACTCATATATCTCTTCTTTGTTTGTTAAAGTTGGGTTGAATTTATTTAAACTCTTTTTAAAAAAAGAAAAGATAGAGAAAATTATAAATTATTTTTACATTGCTTTCTTAATTACAATAGTTACTTGAATTTTTATTATTACTTTTCGTTGTTGTCAAATTCACGGTTGGGTCGAATTCTTAGAAGGGATATTATTTTTAATTGAAACCAATTGGTAAGGTAACTATTTTTAAAAGTATGCCATGTTTGCAAAAGGAAATTTGAAAGATCTGAAATGTTCATGTTGTAGAAAACTAGTCAGTTTCGTCGACATAATTGTCTAAAAAAAAATGCATTTTGGAATAGTTATTTGATGGAGAATGTGTGACTAAAAATAAAGAAGAGTTTTGAATTACATGTAATATTATTTTATTGAAAAATGCATGATTGAAATGAAGAGAAAAAATGTATTTGAAAAAAAATAGGAATCAAACAAGGCCTAAAGTATATAACAATTAATTTGTTCAAATTGAACTATATAATTCTGTTATAAGAATAAACCGGACTCATCAAATGACATTCTTGCCACTTGCCAAGTTTCATATAATTTCAAAGGAAGAGCATGGATTCGAATATTTACAATTATACTTGTATTAAAACAGTTAAAATCTAACAAATATTATTTTGTTAAATTTAGTGTCAAAATTCAAGAAATATCATAATGGTCAAGTTTACAATAATCCTTACAAGGTCACAGGTTTGAATCCCTTTTGATCCCCCTCCGCAAAAAAATGTAAAATAAAAATATTACACAACAAATTTGTTGCTAAAGAATTAGAACTCGAGACTTCCAATATATACATGCAAGTTTTAACCAACTGGGTTATAAGAGATGTTTGAAAATAAAATGAATTATCAATCATATAAGCTATAAATGTAATCTATTGTCAATAAAAAAATGCTCTCGACGGATTCAGCATACGTGGTCTCGGGTGCTGGATTCTCCCCTAATTGCAAAGAGATTTTTGTTTTCTTACTATTAATGCTTAGTATTTTCCTTATTATGTTTTTATGCATAGAGATTTCCTTGATATATCGTTATTTTTATATGTTCACCTCCATTCTTGTAGAAACACATGGACAATTTTTATCACATTAAAAATTAGGCGAGTCAGTCATAGTATTTAAATGGATAAATCTACTTGTACACACAATAGTGTACATAACACTCTACACCCCCTCACATGAAGGGGCCCACAAATATTTTATTATATGTGGACCCCTCCTCCATGTGAGAGGGGTGTAGAGTGTTATGTATATTATTGTGTACATGTAGCACATTCCTATTTAAATACCTGAAACATGACATTTTAGATATTTCATAAATAAAATCATTCGAGTCCACATAATTATTGTAACCAAACTCAAACTCAAACCGTTGATATACCCGTGATATTTAAAAAAAAAAAAAAAAAAAGTGAGCTGACAATACGAATTATTTAGCATAAATAAAAAAATAAAAATGTCACAAAATACATATTTCAACAATTTCTTAATCCATTGCAATTATGTAATCAAATAGCATTCAATATCTAGCATACAACATCCAATTTCGGTTGTGACTCTGTGCGGTGCCTCAATAAGGGTTTATGGGGCAAGCAACACATAAAGTGCAGTTAGAAAATGACTACGAACGAGAGTGATATGAAAAAAAAAAATACAAAATTTATAAAAATGATAAATTCGATTCTATAGTCAGGTACCTACAGTTCCGGTTCAAAAACCAATATTTGTCCTGGATCCAATCAGTTATCGATTCCGATTTTTTTTTTTTTTTATTGAAATTGGATCGATGGTTTCGATTTTAGTTTGAAAGGTTCCATTTCGATTTAAATGTTTACCCTATTTATAATAGCAACACGACATTTCTACATGTCATCTAGATTCTCAATACAATATTGTTCATCGAGCCTCGAGGAGCATTCATAAAACCAATTTTCGTACGTTTCATTCTGAATCATCAAGTTTCCATGCAAGAGTTATTTTCGGTCTAGAACAATTCTTGAATCTGCAGATATCAAGATTTTCTATTGGCTTTCGTGTGAGACCATATTTGATCGTTAAAGTTGGGGAGAAGCTTACGGCAAGAGTGAGGCTCCGTAGGTGACGAGAATTGGTGACATAGGCATTTTCATATATAAACAATGTTGACTCGTGGGAGGTGAGACGAAAATCTTAGCTCTAGTTCTCGATTGTGGGATCGAAATTGGAGTGGCAAAGTTCAAGAAATGAGGTCTTGAACCAATTATTACATGGTGAAGAAAAAAAAAAAAAAAAACAGAGTTTTTGCTATCTTGTAATTCTTTTTGTTTTTGATTTGAGACCAGTTATTTTGTAGACCTAACTTTCTATTCTTATTTCTTAGGCCATGTTTGATTGTCACTTAATTCCATAGAACTAGAAACTCTATTTCCATATTGACAAAATATTGGTGTTTGATGGTCAATTTATTTCCGACAATCTAAATTCCTACCCTCCCCGCCGCCCCGGTGGGAAAAATAATTTCAGATGCTTTATTATTATTTTTTTTGCAATCAAAAAATTTTTCTAGACTCAATGGCGGAAAAAATTTATCCCTTTAATTAACAATTTGCATGAAAAACAAAGTCAAACGAATGATATTCGGTATGATATTTTTATTTTTATTTTTATTTGCAATTAGAACAAATTCTAGACCCAATGGTAAAAAATTTAATCTCTTTAATTGATAATTTGTATAAAAAATAAAGTCAAACGAATAATATTCGGTATGTTAAATTTTTTTTATTTTTTTGATAATTCGAACAAATTCTAGATCCAATGGTGGAGAAAGTTATCACTTTAATACACAATTTCTATAAATAAATAAAAAACAAAGTCAAACGAATACCAAAAGATTCAAAAATTCAAAAAAAATCTGGTGAAAATTATATCAATCAAACACAATTAATCGTTAATTCCTGGTAAAACAAATTTTAGGTAATTCAATTCCCAATAATTAATTTTCTTTTCACCCAAAATTTCACCTTTACAATTAAATGGAACCTTAGAGCATGTTTGGTGGAGATTTAAATTAAATTTTAATTGAAAAACTAATATTTAGTGGGTCACATGTGTGAGATGAAAGTTAAACATAACGACTATATTTTCAATTAAAATTAAATTTAAATCTCTACCGTAGTTTGCATGCCAGTTGATTTGTTCCCGTCTGGAGTTTATCCTTTGAACTTTGTGTTCGTTGTCTACACCTTATGTTTTTGCATCTCTTATTCCACGGACTGACGAGTGGCAATCTGGTAAAATGTGGGCTAGAAATCTTAAACATTGACAAATATGTTTAGATATTTAAATTCTCCATGCAATTGAATAGAATAATTACAGTATGTCTAACAAGTAATATGTTGCATCAGTCGTGTGTGTTAATGTCATTCATAATATTTTGATGGAAAATAATTTTGATGTTTTGATTATCTATACTCACGCAAAAAATATATATTATGTGACAAGATAGCCGGTGTGGAAAAACGACAATATACGTGAATAAAAACACTATCGATACATAAAATCAGAATTTTGTAAGCATGTAAAATAAGAATCGAAAGAATTATAAACAAGCAAAGAGACTTGACAAGTAACAGCATAATTGATATGTGTGGTTTTTAACTGTCAAAAATGAATACTTGAAAGTCAATTTGATGAAATTACTATTTAATTTGGTTAGATTTCGATTGTTGTATGATAAACTTAAGTTTGGATGGCTATTGATGAAAACTGGACAAATAATGGGGAATTTTGAAGAATTGTAAAGTTTGGGAACTAAATTTTAAATTTTCAGAAGTTGATTTGGATCAAGAATGAATGTTTGAATATTATGTGGATCAAATTTTATGAATTTGAAGTTGAAGGACTAGAAACTACAAAAGAGGATCCAAGATGACGAAGAAAAAGCAAGGACCAATGGCTGTTTGGCGGACTCCGACGAGCAAAAGTGGATGTATGTGTGATCGCATGTTGTCCCCACCTACCGATTGCACATGGTTACGGTACACAAAAAAAACTTGTTTCATTCTTTAACTAAAAAATTTCATAAAAAGCAATTTTATCGTATTTTTAAACTACTTTAGAGGCGTAATTTTGTACTACCAAGTTTAAGAGAGAAGACAATAGGCAAGCAACGTGAATTCTCCATTCCAATTCATATTTTGAATTTGTTTTTTAGACTTTTGGGCCAAAAAAAAAAAAAAAAATGTGCAAAAGGAAATTGTAAAGAAGAATTGAACATATTCAAGGAATCAACAATTATCATTTTTTCTTCCCATATCAAGAATTTGGGCGATGTCTCATGTTTCAAACATGAGTTCTTGTATTTTTGTAATGATCGCATAAACTTTAGTCATTATTATGATAATGAACCCTTTATTATGAAGCTAACCCCTATTTGGTAGCCATTTTTAGGGAGAAGATGCATTTTTGAATAGTTGATTGATGAAAAATGTGTGGTTAAAAATTAAGAAAAAAGTTTTGGGTTTGCGTGTAATATTATTTTATTGAAAATGTGTGGTTGAAAAGAAGAGAGAGAAAAATGACTACGAAACGGAACTTATGAATTTCACTATTTCAGGACTTTGATATTTGATAATTGTTTATCTTAGATAATTATTATAGACATTTTTCAATAAATTAACTACTAATTGAATTGTTTTGTGATTGTTATTTAATTCGAAAGAAATAATAATGGAATTATGCTTTGTGTACATTGTTTCTGTAACATGGAGTTGGACACTTCATTGTTTTCAATTGTATTAAAAAATGAAATGGGCGGGAAACTATATTTTTTTTTAAAACTGTCCAATATTATGTCGCCATGTGGCACAGTATAAAATTTCATGTCAAATTTCATGTACTTGTAGCATGATTGATAATAATAAATATAGCACATTATAACAAGTTTTGTAGGATCTGAGAAGAGTCAAGAGATAAAGATATATCTTTATACCATACAAGATTTAAATTAGACGTTCTTGCGTTTAATGCATCATTTTCATATTCACATATTTCATAGATATATAAGAATATCACATGTGATTATATGTTTAATTCTAGTTGAGAAAGATTGTTGAACAAATAGAAACATTGATTAGTATAATTAAACAAGTGCCGCTATGATCTTGAGTCGTGTTAAAATGGATTAATAAAAGGGATTTTAAGTCTTAATACTTACCCTTAATCATCTTACAAACGCTTCTTAGTGGCTTGCTAGAGTATTTTATACAAGTAGTTATAAAAATCACTCAAATACAATTTGATTATTTGATTAGAGTTAATAATAATTATAACTAGATTAAGCCCCTGTTTGACAACCATTATAATGAAAATTTTTATTTATTTACGTGTAATATTAATTTATTAAAGAATATGTAGTCGAAAAGAAGAGAGATAAAAATGTATTAAAATTTTATAGGAAATCAAACAAGTGCTAAATACTCAGTACTTGAGGGAATAATATTTTACTATTCTGTCACTTGATTACACTATCGTATGCTTGCGGGATATCAATAATCTACGAAAGAAGGTTAAGCAAAAGCCATGTGAGAGTTACATAGAACTATCACTACCTAGTTCTTTGACAACCATATTCGAAAAATTACAATGTTGAAATCAAGATAAAAGGATATATTAGGGCAATATAACTCTTGAATGCCCTCAGACCACGTTAGAACATCTCCAATGATGATGTAAAATTGGACGTAAATTGATATCAACAAAATTAGTTTTGCATCATCATTATTATCCTAGTGGATTTAAATTCAAAATTTTCTTCAATGAAAAGATCTAAATCCACTTCTTGTCTATTGTGGATGTAAAAAATATATGTAAATTTAAATCTTTATTTTTTTTCACATTTTTGTCAAAAAATGTAATTTACATTTTCTTTGCATATCTCAATTGAGAGATTTTCAACCATTTCAAATATTTAAATCACAATTTAAATTTATTTTCCTACTACGATTGAAAATGTTCTTACCTACGACTATTCTTTTGCATTTTCTAACAAAAAATATTTATTTTACTTACATCTAATTTTCTATATAAAATTTTATATTACTTACCCCTATTAGGTACAATATTTTTAAAATTTATTTTTAATCACACGATCTGCCAATAAAATAATTTTACACATGAATTCATAATTTTTTTTCTTACTTTTTAAATATATATATTATTCAAAAAATTACTTTTCATAAAAACTATTATAGAAAAATGTTCATCTAAGGTGCCCTTGTAAACTAATGGAATGCCCTTGATTTATAGGCAAATTACACTATTGATTCCCAACTTAATTTTCAGGTAGTGAATTGGTCAATAAATTCTAGAAATGAGCAAGTTACTCCCCAACTTGTTAACAATTGCACAATCAATTATCAACAACAAAAATCATCTAAATTTTTGTTTCATCGATAACGACCATCTAAACTTTTGTTAAACCATGAAGTGACGCTCACGCTTCTAACTTTAAAAACGCATATTCAAGAGACTATCTATTTTTAAATCACATATAAGGCCCTGTTTGATTCCCATTTTTATTTTCATTCTCATTCTTCTATTCATTTTCAACCACACATTCTTCAATAAAATAATATTTTCCATCACATCAATAATTTTTCCTTCTTTTTCAACCACACATTTCCCATCATATCACTATTTCAAAATTCATTTTTCCCAAAAAATGCCTATCAAACACACTCTTAATAATTTTGAGATTAAATTTTTTTAAATACTCCAATAGCCCCTTTATCTTTAAGTACTCGAAATATGTATTTATTATTTTTCTCACTCACCAACTTTTCTCCAAATTATTATATTATTTCTTTTCATTTTCTTTTTATGTACTATTTGGTTGGATCAATATATATAGCATTGAAAATGGCAATATTTTGAATACATTTAACTATAGAAAGTGAATTTTGGAAAGCCAAATACACTTTCCATTTTAAAATATTAGTTTGAAGAGTATTTTGTAACATAATTTTAAGAGTTGAATATTTAAAATAGAGCGCATTTTACTTTTAAAGAACCTCTTGAAAATGCTCTAACTTTATATTTTGTTTTCCATCTTGGACGAGTATTCTAAAATTGGAAGCTACCCATGTTTCCACCTTTGGCGCTTTGTGTAGCTAGTTCGTGACTGATTCTATTTTAAACCGACCAACTTGAACTTTTCTAAAGATTTAGGGGTCAATTTACGAGTAAAGAAATATGTTAGGGACATTGGGGACTAATGATGCAATTTCCCAAAATACACGGGCAACAATAAGGCGAGTGGAAACGCAAATATCAACAAGGCGCTGCGTGGACCGAGTCACCGAAAGCTACTGCATCGAACGCAAAAAAAAAAAAAAAAAAAAAAAAAAAAAAAAAAAAAAAAAAAAAAATAGTGGCAGACACAAACAAACATAATATATACAGAGAGATGGAGATTATTTCTGGATAAGAGCGTCACATAATTTCGACTCTACTGAAATATATTTATTATTTATTCACTTTATCTTTATCCAATTAAAATATTAAAAATAATTATATTTTAAAGTGTGTCATCAACTCCCGTCCACGTGTCCGTTTCTTTTTTCATCTCTCCGCATTGAAATTGAGGAAGAAGTGGAGAAGAAAACAGAAAGAGAGATTCATTCAAAATTCTCTGCTCAGTCAGTTGTAAGTCTTCTTTTACGTTTCTAGAGAGAGAGGAAAATTAAGGGTTTTGATCTCGATTTTTAATTTCTCTGTATCAACAAATTATGAAAATTTGTTTGGATACACAGTGATGAGTGTTTGATAATCCAAAGAAAATATATTAAATTTTATTGATCAAAAGAGTGGTTGAGAGATGTACATAGGAGGCGGCGGAGCTACAAAGCGGAATTCTTTCAAGGATTCTCTCAAAGTTCTTGAAGCAGATATTCAGCACGCAAATACTCTGTATGTAATTCTCTCTCTATCTAACATATTTTTCCTTTTTATTTTTTGTTGAGTTTTTCGAAAGGGTTTTTTTTTTTTTTTTTTTATGATTGAAAAATTATTTACTTCTATTCTATGTTTTGTTTTAATTTTCCAGAATCAGTTATACTTTATCTTGATTTCATATGTCATTAATATTGTGTTTTGTACTTTACTGACTAGTGGTTATTAAATTAGTGGAAATAAACATAATTAATAATTTTTAGAAAGTAATATAAAGGTCTAGTAGTGCACTTGATTAGGAAGTTTTGCAAATGATGATGGTTTATAGAGTACTTTAGTGGTTACTTCAATTTGGGATAAAGGGATCTTTTCTATATTCAACTGGGAGTTAGCTTTTAACTTTTCTTTTCTTTTTTTGTGGCAAATTTATAACATTACGTCTTAGTTGAATTTCCTTGTGGACGGTGAACAGGAAACAATATGAAAAGAGGTGTGTCAAAATTCAAATGGTTGTTAAGGCAATGAGATTACAAAAAGGGAACTCTCTCTTGGAAGAGATTATTATTATTATTAGAACTTTTGGTTATGCTATTTGATTTACTAACAGCTTCAACTTTATCTCTGTATCGTTTTATTGGTAATTATTACATCAGCTTGCTATGCACTGAGGTAGTTGCTTGTATAATCAGCTGGCTTGATAAATTTTCTTGAACTTTTCCCATTGTTGTAACTTGAACCTGTTATTGTCATTGCAGGGCATCGGATTTTCCAAGGGAGTATGATGGTGCATGCCTACAGATGAGAATCTCATACAGTCCAGCAGCACATTTTTTCCTTTTTCTTGTACAATGGACTGACTGCCACCTTGCTGGAGCTCTTGGACTGTTGCGAGTTCTAATATACAAGGTTGATACTCGTCCGTTGATGCTTGTTTGCCTGCATAAGTTTTGCTCTCAATCATTGCAAGCAATTGAACGTAATGCTTTATCACACAGGTTTATGTTGATGGCACCACAACTATGTCCATGCATGAGAGAAAAGCAAGCATTAGAGAATTCTATGGTAAGCTCTGCGGTTGTTTCCTGATTTTACCTTTTCACGGACACCAACCTTGAAACTAGCATTTTCTGCTGCAACTTATATTTTGATATATCTTGTGATCAGCTGTTATTTATCCCTCTTTAATGCAACTTCAAAGGGGGGTCACGGATTCAGAAGATAAAAAACAGAAAGCTGTGTGCCTGGAGAGATACAGAAGAAGAGACGAAGAAGAATACAGGCAATGCACGGAATTAGATATCGAAAGGGAAGAAGAATGTGGGATTTGCATGGAGACGAACAGTAAGATTGTCCTGCCAAGCTGTAACCATGCCATGTGCCTGAAATGCTATCGAGAATGGTACTATATCTCTACTTTCTCTCTTTTTAATCTGTATTTAAAATAGCAAATCTTATTTTTACTTTCCAAGTATATAAATTAGATTTTTAATTCATTAATGGTCTCTATGGGTGTAATATATGATTTGGCTTAGTACACGTGATTAACTGGGAAGGAAACACATGACAATTTCCGCACTGGAGGAGAGTTCATTTCCAACTATATACATGGGGGGAATTCTTTTGTAATTTTTTCCTTCTTGGTCAGAGCCCTCTCGACCAAGGACTGGGATTTGTACTTTCTATGTTGGGGCCCAAAGCAGTATCTAGACCGTCATACCATCAAATTTGCTTTTCATCTTCTGCTGTAATTGCACTTCCTTTGTTGCCAAGTGAGGTTTACCCCTAGCGCTGGAGAGGCAAATGGAATATATGGATGCTTCCTGGAATCGTTCTCATTATTATGTTACTTAGCTAGTCCCCAGCCCAAATAAAAGAGGATGAGGGTTCTAAGTTGATAAACAACACAAGACTTTGTCACATCTTATTGCAAGAAGATATTGAGATAAAAAGTGAATACACTACAATGATGAGAAATGAAAATGGATAAATTAAGGGGAGGAAGGTGTCTGGGCCATGTCGTAAAGAAGCTCATGTAGTCATGTTCCAAGAGCCATGCAAGTCAGTGAGCAAGCTAAAAGATGGAGAGGTAGTGTTAGACCGCCAGTGCACTTCACGTATTCCAGGCGCAGGGGCAGGGGCAATTCTGTGAATCCAACCCCAGCTGAACACGTGAGAAAGGAGAATCCTATTAGGCAATATTGTTAGTATTTTGTTAGGGGAAATTCAACTTTCTGTTGGGGGAGAGGGGGTATAAAAAGGAGGGGAAGGCTGTAAAAAGGGGATCGAAAAAATATATTTTGTATTGAGCTCGCTCAATTAGGAGAGTTTCCAAGCCTCTCGAATGCTTGGTTGTTTTGACGAGTGTTCCATCATTCAATAAAAGTTCCATTATCTTTTGTTTCTATTCCTGTTTGGACTGCTGAATTGCTGGTGTGTATCAAATTGGTATCAGAGCAAACGTATCTGGGAGATGGCGGCCAAAAATGTTGCTCAAAGGATGGATTCTATGGAAGAAATGGTGGGGGCAGTGAACGTGGAAGTGGGGACGTTGAAGGAAGAAGTGCAGAGCATGAACCAACGGTTCGAACAATTCCTCAAGATGCAGGAGGAGATGGTTCGAGGCGGTTCAGTCCCACCTAAAGGGGAGAAGAGAGACCTTTTGTGGGGGAATCCCAAGGAATAGAAGGAGGCTTTGGTTCAGCAGGGTATCGACATGATCTCCGATATCGCAGGTTGGAGGTTCCACCGTTTGATGGTGTAAATCCCGATGGGTGGATCCTGAAAGCAGAACGGTATTTCTCCCTTAATTGACTGACGAATGAGGAGAAGGTGGAGGCGGCGGTGGTAGCGTTCGAAGGAGATGCACTGCTGTGGTATCAGTGGGAAAACAGGAAGCGGACGATCGTCCTGTGGGAGGAGATGAAGGTCCTTCTCTTGAAGCAATTTCGAGCAACGCTAGCTGGTTCGCTTCACGAACAATGGCTAGCGCTGGTCCAAGAAGGTAGTGTGCAGGAGTATCGCCGGAAATTCATTGAACTATCAGCGCCACTGGAGAACATATCGGAGGAGGTGGCCCTTGGAAATTTCATTAATGGGCTAAAGCCAGAAATTAAGGTGGAAGTCCGAATCCTTGAGCCCATTAACTTGGGTCGGGCCATGGACTTAGCCCAGAAAATAGAGGAGAAGCTGTGGGTAATTAAAACCCACAAGCAGACTAGTGGGTTTCACAAAACGGGAGGACCAATGCATGAGAGAGCTTTCCTTCACGAAGCTCCCAAACCCACCGGCTGTGGAAATCAAGGTCCGGCGAAATTTTCAGGGATGGTGCGAAGGTTGTCGGACTCGGAATTGCAGCGAAAGCGTGAAAAAGGGGTTTGCTACCGGTGCGACGATAAATGGTCACCGGGGCACCTGTGTAAGAAGGAGATGAATGTCCTCGTAATCCAGGACATCGACGAAGGGGAACTCTGTGAGGGTGAAGACTTGGAAGCGGGGGAGGTCAAATTGGGAATAGCGGAACGGAATCCAGTGGTGGAGGTCTCACTCCATTCGGTTGTAGGATTGACCACTCCCAAAACGATGAAATTGAAGGGGGCCGTCGGGGGGAGCAGGATGTGGTGGTGTTAATTGACCCAGGGGCAACCCATAACTTCATTTCTTTGGACCTGGTCCGACGGCTGCAGATATCGGTGGTGACAACCGAGGCTTACGGGGTGATTATGGGCACGGGTACTACCGTGCGAGGGGAAGGCTTGTGTCGAGGGGTAACTATTTCATTTCACCTGCAAGGGCTGGACATCGTGGAGGAATTCCTACCTCTGGGGTTGGGGAGTTCTGACGTAATCTTGGGAATTCAGTGGCTGGAGACGCTGGGAATGACACACACCAATTGGAAGACACAAGTGATGAAGTTTACCATTGGAAAGGAGCCCATCACGTTGCGAGGGGACCCGGCTCTGGGAAAAACTCTTGTCTCGTTAAGGGCTATGATGCGAACCATCAAACATGAGGGAGCTGGAATTCTGGTGGAGCTCAACCAGCTAGAAGGTGGGGACGAAGCACAGTCTGAAGTGCCATCATCGATTCAACTAGTGCTAGCGGAGTACGAAAACGTGTTCAACATGCCGTCTGGGTTGCCACCCACCAGGGGACACGAACACTCCATTGTTCTCAAAGAAGGTAGTCAACCGGTTAGTGTCAGACCCTATCGCTATCCTCACGCCCAAAAGGATGAAATTGAGAGGTTGATCAAAGAGATGATGAACGCAGGAATAATCCAAGTCAGTAACAGTCCCTTCTCGAGCCCGGTTCTTTTGGTTAAGAAAAAGGATGGGTCCTGGCGTTTTTGTGTGGATTACAGGGCTCTAAATAAGGAGACGGTGCATGATAAGTATCCCATTCCCGTCATTGACGAATTGTTGGATGAGCTACATGGTGCGACCATTTTTTCCAAGTTAGACTTGAAATCTGGCTACCACCAAATCAGGGTCAGCAACCAGGATATTTGTAAAACGGATTTTCGAACTCATGATGGCCATTACGAGTTCCTGGTCATGCCATTCGGGCTTACAAACGCCCCGGCTACCTTCCAATCCTTGATGAACGATATCTTTCGGCCCTATCTTCGGAAGTTTGTCCTGGTGTTCTTTGACGACATCTTAATCTACAGTTCTTCAGAGGAGTCGCATCGCCAACATTTAACACAAGTGTTAAAGGTTCTGCAGGCCAACAGTCTCTATGCCAATCGGAAGAAGTGTGAGTTTGGTAGAGCTCAAGTGGCTTACTTAGGCCACATCATTTCCAGTCAAGGGGTAGCAGCTGATCCTAGTAAAATACAGGCCATGATCGCTTGGCCAACGCCAACCAATTTAAAGGCCTCGAGAGGATTTTTGGGCTTAACTGGATATTATCGCAAGTTCGTCACAGGGTATGCTCGAATTGCGGGGCTCCTGACTGATCAGCTCAAAAAAGACAGATTCGGGTGGAGTACAGAGGCTGCATCTGCGTTTGAGGAACTCAAGCTGGCTATGTCGTCAATTCCGGTGTTGGCAATGCCCGATTTCACTAAGCCTTTCGTCATCGAAACGGACGCCTCCGGGTTTGGGTTGGGGGCTGTTTTTATCCAAGGGCAGCAACCGGTGGCTTATTTTAGCCAAGTTTTGGGCCCCCAAGCTCGCCTCAAGTCCATTTACGAGAAGGAACTAATGGCGATAGTGTTCGCAGTACTGAAGTGGCGCCCTTATTTACTGGGACGACGCTTCACTGTTCGGACAGATCAACAGAGTTTGAAGTTCTTATTGGAACAGCGGATTGTTGGAATGGAATACCAGAAATGGCTTACTAAACTCATGGGCTATGACTTCGACATTCAGTATCGCAGTGGCGCCAGTAACAGGGTGGCAGATGCGCTATCTCGTTTGGATAGTCCGGCGGAATGCACCACTTTGATAGTACCACAATGGCAGTATTGAGAGTCACTGAAGGCTGAATTAGCAGGTGATAAATTTCTGTTGAAACTCCGGGATGACATTATGGCAGGAACAAGCTCACACGTGGGATTTACAGTGGAACAAGGCATACTGTTCTATAAGAACAGGCTCGTCATTCCGCAATCATCAAAGCTTCTAGGTACTTTGATTGAGGAGTTCCATACCACTCCGATTGGCGGCCATTCTGGAGAAACCAAAACATACCAGCGCTTAGCAGCTGAGTTATGCTGGGTTGGCATGCGGTAAGATGTAGCAAAATTCGTGCGGGAATGTGCAGTTTGTCAGCAGCATAAGTATCTGGCCACGACCCCCGGAGGGTTACTTCAGCCCATTCCACTTCCGGCCCAAGTGTGGGATGAGGTCACGCTGGATTTTATTGAGGGACTACCCCGTTCTGAAAGCTGGGATGCTATTTTGGTCGTAGTGGACAGATTGAGTAAGTATGCTCATTTCATTGGTGTGAAACATCCCTTCACTGTAGTAACGGTGGCTGGCATCTTTATGCGTGAGGTTGTGAGGCTTCATTGCATTCCGCAATCCATTATCTCCGACCGTGACCGGGTGTTCTTGAGCCATTTCTGGAGTGAGCTCTTCAAATTACAGGGCTCAACCCTCAAACGGAGCACTGCCTATCACCCTCAAACAGATGGGCAGACGGAAGTTGTAAATCGGTGTTTGGAAACCTACCTACGCTGTTTTACCTCAGGTAAACCTCGAATTTGGGCTCGTTGGCTGGCTTGGGCAGAATATTGGTACAACACTTCTTTCCATTCATCCACACAATGCACTCCGTTTCATGCTCTCTATGGTCGGGACCCACCTCCCCTCATCAGGTATAAACAGGGAGCCACTACAGTGTCCTCAGTGGAACAACTATTGGAAGATAGGGATGCCATTTTGGATGATTTACGGATGCATCTACTGCAAGCCCAGCAACGGATGAAATTGCAGGCGGACCTCAAACGCCATCACAATGAATTCGCTGAAGGTGATTTGGTATTTTTAAAATTGAGACCGTACCGACAGCGCTCACTTGCCCAGCGTAAATTTGAGAAATTAGCGGCACGATATTATGGACCGTTTAAGGTGCTCCAGCGCATTGGGAAGGTGGCCTATAGACTGGAACTTCCCAAAAATACAAGTATTCATCCGGTCTTCCATAGTTCTCAGCTACGACCAGCTCGTGGAGTTTTTTCTTCCTCTCCAGCACTTCTACCCCAATTAACACCTGAGCTGGAACTCGTGGTAGAACCAGAAGCATTATTGGACGTCCGTCCTAAGTCCCAGAGTCAGACCAGTGAAATGGAAGTTTTGTTAAAATGGAAGTCCTTGCCCGAATACGAAGCTACTTGGGAGAATTTTCATGTGATCCAGCAGCAATTTCCTGATTTTCACCTTGAGGACAAGGTGAATGTTTGGGCGGAGGGTAATGTTAGACCGCCAGTGCACTTCACGTATTCCAGGCGCAGGGGCAGGGGCAATTCTGTGAATCCAACCCCAGCTGAACACGTGAGAAAGGAGAATCCTATTAGGCAATATTGTTAGTATTCTGTTAGGGGAAATTCAACTTTCTGTTGGGGGAGAGGGGGTATAAAAAGGAGGGGAAGGCTGTAAAAAGGGGATCGAAGAAATATATTTTGTATTGAGCTCGCTCAATTAGGAGAGTTTCCAAGCCTCTCGAATGCTTGGTTGTTTTGACGAGTGTTCCATCATTCAATAAAAGTTCCATTATCTTTTGTTTCTATTCCTGTTTGGACTGCTGAATTGCTGGTGTGTATCAGGTAGACTAAAATTAACATTACCTTTTGAAGTGGAAAAGGTTTAAGTTGAGTTTGATACATCGAACAGCAATGAACTGAAAGAAATGGTGGTTTAAATTTGTTTGGGAAAATGCAGTTTATTGGTGTTTTATAAATGTATATTTTTCTTTTTTACAATTTTTGGGGTGGTGGTTTGGGGGGTGGGGGTGTCTCAATTTTGATTTTAATTAGTTTGTAACTGTTGTTTCTGAGGGGATGAGGTTTCTATGAAAATTGGTCCTCTTTCTGCAGAGAGGGAAATAGAAGGTTGATATACCTGTCAAGCGAAAATTTAAAATTGCACAAATAGTGTTGAATTTGTCTTCTATTGCTTCAAAATGGCGCTCTAAACATATGAGTTGCTTTTATATATGCACCTCCGCTTGTGGTCATTGGGACCATTGCACTGCATACCACTTTAACCTTTGTATTTTGGTTTCAAACCTGGATCTCATTTTCTCTGTGTTTCTTTGAAAGCTTGAGTGCCATTATTATGTGTCCTTCCCGGTTTCTGTCTCCTTGTTTGGCTAAGCTTGAGCTTAAAAATTTCCCTTTCAAGTAATTAAGTAGGTTTTAAAATAAACAATCCATTATTGGTCAAAATTGGAAATACATTATTATTTTGGAAGAAAAATAAGATTTACTTTCATATTAAGTAATTTTTTAACTTGAAAGTAAGGAAGAAGTGACTTGTCCAATCATTCTTTGAAATAAATATTTACTTTAATATTAGATGAACATGCTCCAGCATATCCGGTAGCTCTCCTGTTCTGATCTCCCTGCTAGGTTGGATGAGGCGACTTTTTGCCCAAGGTCGTATTATCCATGTTTTAGCAGACATGTAGGGATGCTTATACTATCTGATGGAGATACAAACCTTTATACTTGGCATTATGTAATGGAACATTATGTATTTATTCTCCTGAGATGAAATTTGAATAGATATTAACACGATTGATATGCTTGGTGCAGGCGTACAAGATCACAATCGTGTCCGTTTTGCCGGGATAGCTTAAAGAGGGTGAACTCTGGTGATCTATGGGTATTTATGGACGGCAGGGATGTGATAGATATGGCGACTATAACGATGGAAAATCTTAGGCGGCTGTTCATGTATATAGAAAAATTGCCCCTTGTTGTTCCCGATACCCTTTTTGATACTTATGATACCCATCTGAGGTAATTAACTATCATCATCTAGGCGATGGTCTTCGGGTGGCTATTAGTTAACACTCCAGATTTCATGTGGGAGGCAAGAAATAATCTGTGGAAACCTAGATTTAGAAACTCAAATGTTGGTATCTGGCTTATGATTAGAAACCGCCTGGCTTTATTGTGGGGCAGGGTTTGAAGCTATTTTATGGAAAATGAAACAAGGTTAAAGGTGTGTGTAGAAAATGTGTACATGCTTGTATAGTTTCTGTGTGGATTGGTCCTATCCTAGACAATTTAAGTTTATATTTTGACAATTAATTGAAACATAACTTGGTGTTTCATATCTTGAGTGACATTCGTAGCTTTTTGAATAGTCACGTGTTATGAGATTCAAGAACAGTGCTTGGTGCTTATTCGTAGATTAATGGCCTTAGAACTTTGGTAACATGACAATTTACCTTCACTGCGTGCTTCCAGCGAAGGAGATTCAAGGAAAGGATAAAGGGCAGAATGTCAGTGAAAGAAAAGGAAAGAAAGGGGAAATAATTTTCCAAGAAAATGGGAAAACTCTCCACTTCATGTTTGGCGTAAGGGAAGAAAGGGAGAATTTTTTTTTAAGACTATAATAACCTTCCATTTTGAAAATAAAATTGACTACACAAGACTTTCACTGAATGAAGAGATTGGATAAAAATGGATCTGATTACATTTTGCACGATCAAATGTGTAGTTAATGGTGAAAATGTCAAAAATAAAAAATAAAGACATTTTGCAAAATAATATTAAAAGATATGGACGTTTTGTGTTAATTATCCTTGTAAAAAGTATAGTGGTCATTAGTCAATTTTACCATTTTTTTTTACATGATTTTCTAGTTCCCTCTGCTATTCAAAGTTGAACTTGAATTGGGGAAAAAATGTTAAAAGCCAGATTTATATGAAACAAAGTAAAAATAATCAACTTAAATGGAAAGCACGAAAGAAACGAATATGCTTTTTATGTTGTTTTCTTGCTCTCTCTACTATTTCACAGTTAAATTTTAACTTTTTATATAAAAAAGAGAATTTTATTCAAGGCAGCACGAGTGTGTTCAATAGGACTCTTTTTTCAATCTTGAAATACCAAATGCAAACAATGTAAATGCGTATTTTCTTCTATGCTAACTTAAAACTTAAAAGTAGAAAAATAATGTATTATTAATTATATTTATAAAAAAAAGTTAAGAAAAAATAAATTTGGAAAGCATGGGAGAAATGAATATGCTTTACACATGGTTTTCTAGTTTCCTATACTATTTCAAAGTTCATTGGAAAAAGAGATTTATTAAGGTCCTGTTTGATTGCAAGGGAATTCCATAAAAAATGGAATTGAAATTTCATTTCCACACAAAATTCCTTGTTTGATAGACAAAATTTTATTGGCAATTGGAATTCTCATTTCTCTACCCACGTGTGCATTTGGATATTGAGGAAAAACTTTTCCCATGATTTTGGTGGGAAAAACTTTTTTAGACAACTTTTTTTTTTTTTTTTTTTTTTTTTGTTGTTGCAATTTAAACAAATTCTAGCTCTAATTGTAAAAAAAAATCTATTCATGTAATCAACAATTTTCATGGAAAACAAAGTCAAACGGATGGTATTCGATTATTATTATTATTATTGCAATTGGAACGAATTCTATCCCCAATTGTAATATATATATATATATATCCCTTGAATGGACAATTTCATGAAAAACAAAGTCAAACGAATATAAAAAAAAATTCAAAATTACAAATTTTTTCGTGTGAAAAATTATATCAATCAAACACAATTAATCGACAATTTTCAGTAAAACAAGTTCTAATCCATTCAATTCCCTGTAATTCATTTTCTTTCCACCCAAATTCCATCATTGCAATCAAACGGACCCTCAGGCATCACAAGTGTTCAGAAGACCTCGTTTTCATTCTTGCAACAAGAAGAGAAAACATAATAGATATATCTTAAGATTAATACTCACTTGTTTTTAACTCTAACCAATTAGACGACGTATTTAATATGTATCTCATTCATTTATGATTTATCTTATCTATGTAGGACACTTCTCTTATCCAAATTTTGTGGCACCTTAACACTGCCATACATTGAATTGATCCATATTTAATATATGAGTCAAAGGGTTTCATTTTTCATATACTGCACCAGATTTAGGCATGGGCTTCAATTATTTTCTTTTTTCTTTATGTATTTTTGGATTCAAAAAGTTATGGGCTAGCATTTATCAAGAACCATCCAGCAAGGTAAGAATTTGCTCTTTTTTTCTTTTCTTTTCGAATTTAATTTTTTAAATATATTTAAGATTTGATTGTCTTTAAATATTGAAACATTTAAATTTTAAGATGAGCCAGGTCAACATATTGAGCGAGCTTGTTTATTTTTAGACCGAGTCTTTTGTCAACTACCGTTAACCCGGCTTCAAAAGTTCTGAAAATAATATAAAAATTTGATCAAATTAAAAATTGAAAACTCAATTAATTTCCTCCTTAAGATAAAAAAAAAAAAAAAAAAAAAAGAATCTGGTGCATAATAAATTAATGAGATAGGACCAAAGATGTTACAATCAAAGCCTTTAATTTGAATGAAAAAAAAAAGGAATAAAAGATGTGTTATTTTAAGTATTATTTAACGAACCTTTTAGACAAAAAAACATAAGTAGTAGGGCCACTTTTGAAGGTTGTATACAAGGATTTTTTTTGAAGGAGAAGAATCTACTTTACAACGATATTTTTATAATTTGGCATGCATTATATATTTGGGGTGGACATAGAGGGGGCAGCCCTGAGTTGCCCAAGTCCATTTACTTTTTATATGAAAATAATAATAATAAAAATAAAATAAAATTTTCCTCCCATGAATGTGGCTATGAATATATTGGAATCAACAAGATTTGGTGATGATAAATCGATGTCTAAGTCGAATATTAAACTTGCGTCTTTAATTTTCAAAAGGGATAATTGCAGTTGGAACCCCAAATTTTTCAAAAAGTTGTAGACTTTCCCCTAACCTTTCATTTGTTGCATCTGTCACCCTCAAACATTTCAAAACGTTGCAGATGAAGGCCCAATAGATTGAATCCATCAATGTTTTTGTTAGTTGACCAAAAAATTGGACTTTGATCACATTTTAATCAATTATAAAAGTACAAAATGTTAACTTTATATTTTTCACATTAAAAAACTCAAATAAAAACAACAAAAAAATTAGAAGAAAATAAAATGAAAAGAAAAAAAAAAAATCTTTTCTTCCTCACCCCAACCCCAACCTCTCAACCCAAAATCAGAAATCTCTGACAAAAAATAGAAGGACAACAGTGAAAAAAATGATTGGAAGAAGCTATTCTACCTTGCAACATGTAAATCTCCTCCCGAAGTTGCAATTTCTTGAATTACGATGCTATATATTTCAATTTTTTGAATGTTCTTGGTAGTGCTATACAATTGGTCATTTATTACAAACTAATCGTTTATTGTAGTCAAGAGATAGCAATTTGGAAGAGAAACATACCTAATACAAATAAAACCATCCTAATTGTTATTGTTTACCATTGTATTGTTCACCACGGCCTCGGTTTCTGATTTAGACGCCGACAACAATGGAGTCCCATTCTTGGATAGTTTATTAGGCAACTTTGTTAGCACCAGCCTCGGACTTTCCAAATAATTGCTTCCTCAAAACCTCGTCTAAATGTCCAACAATTCTCTCTTCAATGCCTCAAATGCTAAATCCAACCGCTCCATGGCATTCTTATTATACATAAACAACTTAGAGTACAAATCAAAGCTATCGCTTAATGTATTCTCCACCAAATTCAACAGAGTTTCGTATCCTTTGATGTTAATTTGGGTACTGTCCAATTATAATTTCTCCAAAATCCTCTCCATCATGTGCGTGATAAGCTGAGACATTGGGGTTGGGGTTGGGGTGAGGGAAGAAGATTTTTTTTTTTCCTTTTCCTTTTATTTTCTTCTTCTTTTTTTGTTGTTTTTTATTTAAGTTTTTTAATGTAAAAAATGTAAAATTATCATTTTGTCTTTTTATAATTGATTAAAATTGGTCAAAGTCTATTTTTTGGCCAACTAACAAAACTATGGATGAAATCCATCTATTGGAGCTTCATCCGCAACGTTTTGAAAGGTTTGGGGTGACGGTTACAATTAATGAAAGGTTAGGAGAAAGTTTGCAACTTTTTGAAAGGTTTGGGATCCCAGATGGAATTATCCCTTTGGAAAAAAAAAATCAATTAACTTGCACGACACGGCACTTATACATAGAGAAAATCCGGTAGTAGAATAGTGTTTGATGCCTAACAGTGTGATAAATTTTTGACTTAAATGGTGAAGGATGGATTGCTCATCTAAACTTTGAAATAAAAGTTGCTTTGATTGGAATGAAAAGGAAATAAAAGATTTCAGTTTCACTTCTTGCCCCCATGTTCAAGGCACATTTTCAAGTGGTAAAAAGGGAAGGTGGAGAAATTCAACTTTGCTTGAAACTGCTGCATCAAGAGTTCGAATCCTGAAATATGGAATTGACTCTTGGGTAAGTATAAGTGTATAAGCAGTCTTCCACCTTATATCCTTGGAAATATAACCTACGATTTACCTCATTCATCAAGGTTCAAGACAGAATAGGTGGAGGCGTCAGTAATAAAACGTAATAAAAAAAAATAAAAAATGAACCCTTCTTTAGTGGGGGAAAAAAAATGGTCGGTCACCTTGTCCCCACGGATCCTGCAAATAACCGTTATAATAATTGTTTTTAATTATTCAGTGGCTCTTTCAATTTTGATGGGCACTTACGATGATTTGCAGTTTTCCCTTTAAAAAAATGGAGTGAAGACTTTTTTTTTTTAATTTTTAAATATATATAATTTCGACCGATTAAACATGATTAAAGATTAACTTTGAACAATGACTATGCAAACTTCTTGAAATATAAAGAGCTACTCGCTTCTCTCTAATTCACGTATCTGATCAAGTATACAATTGACGCGTTCAACTTATTTTTTTGGAACGTGCTCCTTGTATAAGGAGGATTTGACATCCTCCCCGACAGAGATCTCACATTAAGGAGAGGGGGAGCATTTTTTAACATTTTTTTCACACGAGTCTCACGCGGCATGTGAGCAAATGTCAATAAGGTGGTAAACCATTTTTTTGTACAAATAATTTTTTTTATTATTTTTATAGTACCATTTACAGATTAAATCACGCTATTTACAAACTTTAAACTATTAAATAGAGAAAATAAATTATTATTTTAGCTTCAACAATAATAAAAGTTGAACAGTATATTATGTACTATCATAAAGAAAAATGATTCCCCCTTTTCTAAGACATGCCATCGTTGGATGAAATAATTGTTCTAAACTAGCCTCCAGGGTACATCTTCAAGTGGTAAAATGGGAAGATGAAAAAATTCAACTTTACTTGAGACTGTCGCGTCAAGAGTTCGAATCCTGAAATATGAATTTGATTCTTGGATAAATACAAGTATATAAGCAGTCTTCTACCGTGTATCATTGGAGGTATAAGGTATAACCTGCGATTTACCTCCTTCACCAAGGCTCAGGACAGGGCAAGTGGGGGCCGTCAGTAATGGGGCGTAATTAAAAAAAAAAAAAAATTGTTGTAAACTAGATTCTTGGGTTACCACGCCGGTTAGGGAAGGTTTTACGTACCATGGTTCATCAAATGAGTTTTCAAGCTTTTAAGATTAGCCGCTGTCTTTTTCAGCATGACTTCAAATAACTGACCGATGTTGTAATATAAACCAAATTCAATTAACGAATTATAGTTTAAGATAACATTAATTTTAAAACTTTTGTTTATTTAAACATAACTTGTTGATGTATCGGTATTAACCAAAATTTCAAGTAAAATTTTAATTAGGCATATAATTAAAATAGTCGTAATGTTTAAAATTAATTTTTTTCATCATATGACTCCTTTAATAATAATGTGATACCTAAAATATCGTTTTAATGCTTCTAATTAAATACACAAAAACTATTTTTTAGACCATTTTTTTTTTTTCAAAAATACTTCAATATTTTGATTTGAATACAATATGGAGGGATTCTAGCTGTGATTTCACCTTAAATGAGTACTTGAAATTTTGATAATTCTAATCGAAATGCTTTTTTCTTTGAAGGTGGTTGTTAAAGGAGAAGCAAGACGCAAAAAAGTTTCGCATACTAACATGTGAAAGAAAAGCGGTCAATAAAGGTATGTGATATTCGAAACAAGAAATTAAGGAAGGTTTGTGTAATTTCAAAAAAAATAAAGGAGTGTTTATGACATTGTTACAAATATCAGGGAGGTATGTGTAAGTTAGAACTCAAAACAAGGTAGGTTTGTGTAATTTTTTTAAAAGATATCGATATATTTGAAATTGTTATAAACCTCATAAAGATATGTGTTATTCAATTTCAGAGAGGTGTGTGTCATTCAAAATTCGAAATAAGTTAGATTTGTGTAATTTTTTGAAAGGCATGGATGTCTTTGAAATTGATAAACCTTAGGAAGATACACATTATTCAAATTTGAAAATAAAGAAAGTTCGTGTATTTTTAAAAGTGATTATATATCTCTTAAATTGTCAGAAACCTCATAGAACATCTCCGTAATTTCCCATTTCAACTAACTTATCAGCCAACAGAAGTCAATAAAAAGACTGGGTCCAAATCTTTTCAAAAACTTTCACTTAGGTTTTAGCTATTCTTTTAATTGCAATTGAGTTTCCAACCTTTCCTATTTGCAGCGACTACGTCCCCAATGGTACATTCTGTCCAAAAGGTCCGTTAGTAATCATGTCAATAAGAACAACACGTGAAAGTTGAAACACAGTAGACTCATAAAATGAATAAACACAAAAAAAAAAAAAATAGAAAAATGCTAAACAACCCACTTAGATGATCACTTGTTTGACCAAATCCTCACATGAGTGTGTGGGTCCTGCGAAAATAAAATAATATTTTTTCTCTCAATATGTGTGAGTGTGGTCATCCAAGTGGGCACTATAACATGACTCAAAAAAATATTAAGAAAGAAAAAGAAAAATAATTTTCACGACACGAGTGGAATTACAATGAAAATGCATTCGTACATATTTAGCCCCTGTTTGGGAGCCATTTTGGAGCAAATATGTAGTAAAATTCCGTCCGTTATACAGTAATTGTCAGAAAGGTGATGCCGCAATAATTTACCAAATAACTGAAAAATTACCGACGTGCCCCTACATATAAAATTAGATCTGCTGTATAAAATGACAATATCGGTAATTGACAAATATGTGCAGTAATAATTACTGCAATGATAGGTCCCACGTATCATTCATGATTCAACGGCCAAAAAATGAATTAAAAGTTGGCCAAATGGTGAACAAAAAGCGGCTTAGTATGTTGAATTGAATAAAACAAATGTAATTCTTTCATTGTATGATATCTAACATGTTCCTACTATCTTAAATTGTAAAGAAGAGTTCAATTTAGATAAACTACTCCATAATCATAACGGTCATTTGAAGTGACCCGCCAACAACGGAGGCTCGGACCCCACGGGTCCGGGTTACAGCTTGGGGAGTTTATCCCTAGCCGACCATTTCCCCCATTTTTGGTGTAGCAGCTGAAATCGAAAAGGTTTTATTTTCTCAAATGAAAATCCATTCAAAATCCTTTAAAGGAAATTGAATTTTTTTTTTTTTTCATTTAAATGAATTTTTTTATTATAACCTCTTTGGTCCTACCAAATTGATTATGTGATTAATTTGGTTTCTTTATAGTTTTTGACAACTTTACGCTCCTATTTGGTGTAAATTAAAATTGATTTTTTAGTAGATTTTGATAAATAAATAAAAAATGATGAAATGTACTGCTAAAAAATCGTGAATCTAATGATATATATGGTAAAAATCATTTATTAAATTTGATTTAAAATTTTAATTCAACTCGAATAAAGTTTGCTGACCAGTCAACAACTCACACTTTTTGCTTGTTCTCAAATCAACAGTAGCTGGTCTAAGGCTCAAAGTCTACTAATATATTAGACTATTTAGAAAAAGAAAAAGAAAATGGTACAACAATCTCGTTTTATTTATTAAAAAAATGTCTAAAAGTAAAAAAATAATAATAATAATTTATGGACAACTCAATCTCATCCAAACTCCAAAGTAACATAAATAGACAAAGAAGTAACATAAAAGGTTGATAAAAGCCCACGAACCGTGCCTTTTCGAATCCAGAGATATTATAAAGAGAAAATTACCTTAAACTAGCTTTTTAAAATTTCATTTCATTAATCAAGTATTAATTTTTTTTTTTAATTTTCAAAAGTCAGATATACTCCACTACAACACACTTCACGTGTCTCGATACCCTCCCAATTGCTTCCGTAGACATTGACGAAAATATGAATGATATTGTTATGCCGACGTCCTCCATTTTAACGGATGACAAAGAAATTATTCCTGTCACCACCACCGCAACATCGGACATAAGATTCGAGCCAGTGAATGACATCAAATGAGAGCTAGAAACTCACATCCGAAGAAATTCCCTCAGATGAAACTTCCAAACATGGTACTCTACTAGCTTCGGAATCCGACCTAAATGGATCTAAACATTCCCCCATTTCGCACTGAATTTGGAGGAAGAAGAAGAGCCCCCGCTGAAGAAGCAAAAATAGCTACATGTCTTGGTCCAAATTTGATGATATGTTACTTATAGTTTGTGTGATTTGTGTTAGTATGTGACTATAATCCATTAATTGCACAGTATGTGACTGTAACATTGTGTGATTTGTTATTTAGCATGTGACTATGACTTGTTTTAATTTCAATTTATAGATCACAACATTTATTTGAGGCCACAATAACGTACCACCTTTTTTGAAAAATTGAACAAGTTTGTTAATTTTAAAATTGTATTATTAAATTATAGTGGTTATGAAATTTTTCCTTGTAAATAATACGAAAAGAATTGAAGCCCGTGCCTTTTTTTCTGATACAAAGCATGAAACCTAACATATGACTACTAAATGTTCCGTTTGGTATGACTTTTGATTTTGTTTCTACTTTCTTATTACAGAAAAAATTATTTTTGGTTAGATTTCCTTAAAAACTCATTTAACAAGATAAAGCATTTTTTAATTTTACAAACAAATTTTGACTTTTCAAAAATCATCAAAAATGGACCCGAGGATTTGTATGATTCTCAATGTATGGCAGTCTTAACTCTTAAGCTACAACAAGATTGGATAAGAAAAGGGTCCCACGCATAGAGGACCATCGGATGAGATGTGTATATAACTAACAAAAATTATGTGGTAAATATCATTTCTGGGCTATAATCAGATGTATATATAACTAACAAAAATTATGTGGTAAATATCATTTTAGTTGTTAACTTATCATAATTTTCTTTCCTCATCTGATTTTGATATGATCTATGAACATACTTTGACTAGACTGGTATGTCCTATTTGTTGATCGATACATGTACATAATCAATTTTACAGAAGTCTAACAAATAAGACACAGTACGGGGTGGGTATTTTTATTTTTTTTTGCAATAGGGAGATTTCTGTAATGATTCTTTGATAAACAATTTTGTACACATAAAACTATTCTCGTTGACACAAGCATGTTGTTTTAAGAAAAAATGATCTAATATTTCGATTAAATCAAGCTAACATGACAATAAAAACTGAAATTAACAATCGGACAAAACCTTCAAATAGTAAAGCTGGTAGCTTATTATTTTGTGATGGAAAATGTCATCAAACACATGACATGTTTGGTGATAAATTGTGACTTTCTTGAGATTTCTCCTGAATAATTATTCGTTTTAGCGTTCTTTCTTCAAACATATGTCAGGACAATCGAATTAGTGCACTCGTTCACCCACACACATTATGGTTTCGTAACATGTACATAGAATGTAAATATAATTGATAATCTTACAAAAGTGTGTACATAAAAATGATATTTAATCAGTTTATAAATTCCGACTTTACTAAAGATGCACTTTATATTGTAATATAAAGTCGTTTCATTTGATTAATTACAAGCAAAACGGATTATATATTCATTATGAGTAAACTAAACCTCTATACTTGACGATAAATGCTGCTTAATGAAGTAACATTGAGAAACTAATTAATCAAACATTAGATTTGCTTAACGCACTCTTATTTACACGTGGGCCAACCCATCTACAGTATACTGCTGCTGCATTTTCACTCTCCGTACTGAAGACGTCTCCTATCCGACGGCCCAGATTTCCTCAAAGCCCACAAAACCGCGTCCCCCGCCTCCCACCCTTCCCCACCTATATATATAATTCCCACATTCCCATGCATCCACACATTCAGCATTGGTTCCTCTCTACTTAAGAAAGCACATTTTCTTTAAAAAAGAAGCACGCCTATATACTATAGCTTTTTTCTCCGGAAAATTCACCGCCGATTTAAGTATCCATTGACGATTCGAATGGGAGGATTCATGAAATCAAATAGCACGTGGTTTGTTTCGCTGAAATTGTTCTTGATTTCCGCTGGAATTGTGTCTCTAGCTGCGGGGGTAAAATTCTTCGTCCCGGTAATTATACACTGCGTAGTTCATGAAATCCCGGCGCTGTGGTCCATCTTACTGTCGTGGCTCAAGCCTCCTTATCTATATGTCATCATTAACGGAATAATCATCATCATCGCTGTTGCGTCTCGCTTCCACCACAGGGAATCTGAGCCGTCCGTTGAATCTGAGAATTTAATTTCAGTGAAAACGCCTCCGTCGTTGGAATATGCCTCAATACCATCTCCGATTGAGATTAGCACTGTTGTGGAGGAACCTCCTGCGGCAGTGGAGTCGGCTTTGGTTTATGAGAGTGAAGATGGAGCTGTCGAGGTGAAGCACGAGGTGGTGAACGATTCTGAGGTTATGGAAAACGACGACGTTGCAGAAGCTGAAGATGAGGACGAGTTTATTGTCTCCAATTCGACGTATAGAACTCTATCGCAGAGTACAATTTCTCCGACGTTCCTCTCACCGATAAGGGAGAAACCTTTGGCTTCTTCTAGATTCGGTAATCACCGGAAAAATATCAAATCCAGTCCCGAAGGTACGCCGAATTTTAACGGTCCTATATAATATTTTATTTTAAAATTAAAATTATTTTCCAGAAGCGGGTAGCCGTCAATTGGAGATTCCCGTTGTCCATTTTCTCAGATCTTCAAGCTTCAATTACACAAAGCTTGACGTCGTCGTTTCGAATATTCTTTGCCAGTTTTGCTCGCCTCCTTTAGAAAAATTAAAGCAATTTCCTATTTCCTATTTATCATTCATGGAAATACGACGTCATTCAAAATTGAAGATTGTGGTTGAAGGGGGAATAGTTTATTATTTTGTCTCATTACTCGTAACGAAGTTGAAAATTGAATATTTTTTTTTATATATTATTTCTCAGGGACAAAAGCACTAAGGGTGGCGAGGTCGAAAAGGCAAGAGACGCTAGAAAGCACATGGAAAATGATAACAGAGGGACGTCATGTACCACTGACGAGACAGTGGAAAAAGCAAGACATGTGGAAAGATCATGAGCATGACACGACTGGGAACCGTTCGAATCATGTGAACAAATTAGAGACCAAGAATAATCTAAATTATGATTCTCCCAAAGCTCCATTGAGTTCATATCCAAGTTTGAAGGTTCGAAAAGAGTTGTCGGTGGGTCACGAGGAGTTGAATCGCCGAGTTGAAGCGTTCATCAGGAAAGTCAATGAGGAAATGAGGATGCAGAGACAGGAGTCATTGAATCGGTATATGGAAATGATTAATCGCGGTGTCTAAAGTTTGAATTTAATATTGTGAATAGGTATTTGAAAATATATTTTTACTGTCCAAAAAAAGGGGGAATACAGATCTAAATTAGGATAAAAGATTCAATTTTGTTTTGGTGAATTCTTTAGGTGGGTTTTGAGTTGGTATTGTGAACAAAAAATTATAGAAAGGGTCTGTAAAGGATTACAAAATGAATTGGTCCTCTGTTCCTGTCAGCGTGAAATGAAATTGTGTTGTAGTAGTGTTGAAAACCATCTGTCATTAAATTATGTGTTCAGCTATCATCTCAATTCTAACAAGTTTGAGTTGTTCGTCCAAAAATTGTCTAACTTGCACCAAATGTGGACATAATGCACATTCAAACATGTGCAATAATGGATTGGCATTGACTTTGGTTGAAGGTAAATTATTATTTATTTTATCAGTTGAATAATAATCATTCTTTAAAAGTTTTTACTGTCTAGATAAGTAATTTATTTACTTATTTTTAATTATTATTGACAAAAAAGTAATTATTTCAATATAAGTAAAAATTTACTATCTTGATACATGCAAGTACTTTTTTTGGTGAAGTTTAAATATTTTTCATATGAGCAAATTACTTGCAAGTAAACAAGAAGTTTTAATATAAATTTTTAATGACAAACAAGTTACATATTTTCAGCAATAATAATTTAATTTTCAAAAATAATAATTTTATTGTGGAGATAAATAGGGTTTTTGCCAAACATCCGAGGCCCTGTTGACAGGGGGACGTGTGTTCCCTATTGACGGGGTGTCTATGTCCCAGGTCCTCTTACTGTAGCAGGTTTCAAATAAATAACTTCTCTTACTTAGATAATATGTGGTGAGAATTAAAATTAAATTTTTTTAGTAGATTGTGATAGAAGTTTTTAAAATATGTGGTTGAAAAGTTGTGGAACGCATGAAAGATGTGGTTAATATTGATTGTTTGATTTTGATTTATATTAAAATTATATTTTAATCCGATCCAAAAGGGCTTTAGAAAATATTAACTAAGAGTCACATGAACAATTAAATCATTTCATCGTTATCTTTATCATTATCGCTTGACGTCTTAATGAATTAGATAAAATAAAAAAAAAAAAATTATTTGATATGCACTATGCATAATCTTTTTAACGCGTAAGTTAACCATAATTTGTTAAAGAATTTCTGTGTTTTTAATTTTATTCTTCTCCTCGAGTTTCCAAACGGCCGGTGGATTAGGTTAGGTTTTGAGGTGATTAGCTTTCGGTCAAGTTTGCCAGCGACGGCGAGGTCGTCGTATTTTAAGCTGACCTTCTAAAACAAAACAAAATCAGAAATATTCACGAAACTTGCATCTACTTGTAAACTAACCTATACGTCTTTTTCCAATTGAAAAATCCATATGGCATTCAATTAAATTTTGTCTGACACGAAGAAATTGATTCTAACATGATCTCAACGCGAGTTTACATTGACCAACTTATAGTTGAGTCAATTATTTATATTTCATGAATCGTAGTTGGTTTATTTAAATATTCTAGCATTTTCTTCGTTCAAAAATGCCATCATTAAGCTAGGTAACAACCAATTGGAAGTCTACATGCATTGAAATCTGGCAAACATTTTCTCGTGAAGTTCTAGAAATATCACTTATTTCCACAAATTTGGTACGCAATGATAAATGGATGTCAATCAATAAAAAGTTTACACTATTCTTAGCCCATTTGATAACTATTAAAATGTGTTTTTTGAAAAAATAAAAATAAAAAAAGGAGTTTTGAAATATCAATTTTTTAAAGAATGAATAATTAAAAAGTGGAAAAAAGTTTTAATTTTATATCCAAAGTATTTTATTGTGAAAATGTATGACTAAAAATGAGTTTGAGAAAGAAAAAATTAATTTAATGATTGTTAATCTTGGACTTAATTACTCACGCAAACTTTGGGTTAAGGAAGTGGGATGGCTACTTCGGTTTTTTTTTAATTACTTTTCGTTTTCTTATTTTTATTTATTCATTAATGTCGAAATTGTTATGAGGCAAAATCAAAACAAAAGGACATCATCTATCACTAGTTTAAGCTATTTATATCATAATCGCGACTTTAATAGATATGTTGCTGGCTCTAAATAGTTTCATTTTTTGATGTTGATTATTTGTCGATATGTATCACCAATTTTATTTTTTTTTTTGGTTAAATTTAAAAGCGAAAGATAATATAAATTAAGACTTAGTAGCAAGAAAGTGGCTTAAGTCTAGTGGTCAGAGTTTAATGATGTGACTTTGGACGATTATGATTAATGCCCGTTAAACAAGATTTTTATTATCTGTTTTGGTTGTGTTTTCTAGTGGAAGTTTATTTATGACAACATTAATTTCTTAAATCATTAAATTTATCTAATTAATTACTTATTTAGTTGACAATAAAATTTATTGATTTCAAAATCACACTTCTATGCCCATCAATCTCTAAACCTACACAAGGAATACCTTAAACTTGCAATTGGTGGTGGCAATGAGTCGAGCTGAGCTCAGCTCGACTCGACTCATTGTCCTATGAGCTCGGCTCGGGTTCGGGCTCGTTGCCCAACGAGCTCGTGAGCAATGAGTCTAGTCGAGCTCGACTCGGCCCAGTTCATGAGCTCGTTGGTCGGGACGAGTCGAGTAGGAGTTCGGCCCGTGAGCTCATTTTTTTTTTTTTTTTAAAATATTATATAATACACGTTTTCTAAATTATTTTTTTTTTTAAAAAAAATTGATGAGCCACGAGCTGTGACGAGCAGCTCGTCTACATGACGAGCCAAGTTGGGCTCAATTCATTTGACATTTTCTAAGTTCGGCTCGTAGTTCGGACTCGTTTTTTACGAGTCGAGCCGACGAACTACTTAACTCGATTGTCATCACTACTTGCAATGGTAGCTGTCTAAAAAAGTGTCCCGATCATCGTTTGCATTCCAACAATTAAGTTAGAGTTGTAAATATAATAAGAATGCGAGAGAAACATTATGGACAAAGATTTGATCAGGAGTTTGATTTCATACATTGTCATTCACATTGCATAGAGTTTTTATAGATGGATTAAGAAAATGGTAAATTGGACCTTTATCCACCTCAAAACACACGTCACTAATAGGTTGGTGAGTGTTTCAAATTCTAGCATCTTCTATACACACGCTACATATTGATTGACGAGTTCGTTGTCATGCAATTGTAAGCACCTTGCTAATAGGGGAGGACACATTTCCCCCGTCAACTGGGCCCGTCAAGGGTCCTACTTGAATGGAAAAACCCATTTTGTTTAGCACGTTTTAATGATTTTAACTTACGTAATAAGGGTCCTCTTGCCACGTGCCAATGTGATTTTAAAATATTTCTTTGCTTGAGATAACTATTGTGAAGCACCATGTTTTGAACTTCGTTAACCTTTTCTTTGGCATTCTCAAAGGCAAATTGGCTCTCCATTTGTTTACTTCTAGGGTGAGGATGAGGCTTGTTTTTGTTTCTCATACTTAGGAGGTTTGTTGGAGGTGAAATCCCTCGTACACCATTTTTTCCCTTGTGACGAGTTAGGTTTTTTGCCTCGTTTCATCAATTCGATTCAAGCGAGTTACGGTTATCCTTGATGTGGGCATTTGTGATGTATCACCCTCGAGTATGATGTGGCCATTTAAATTTTTTGTACAAGTTAACAACAACTAGATTTAGGGCTTTTTGACAATTTTATCTCAACGAATGGTTTATAAATTTGCGTCTTCCCATTTATTCAATTTCAACCTCGTAGGTTCAAATTTAAAATATAAATTTCTTAAATATTTTAGAAGAAAAAGAAAACAATTTGATTCAATGCGCTTGGGTTAGTTATCTATCCGCAGACTTTGTTCAATAAGTGGATAGACAAGATGCTCTATCGTTCTTCGACACCTATAATAATACTCGAATCGTGGTCTTCAAGATAGTCTCGATAAGTTTCCATTCTTCTTTTTATATTTTAGTGATCATTTCTATCAGGGCTGACCCTTGCCCAAGGCAAACTAGGCTATTGATTAAGGCCTCAACTTTTTAAGGCACCTCATAAAAAAATTCCGGCCCGAACCTGCCCCAATCCAAAATCCACCAATTCCTAAAAAAATCATTTGTTATCTAAGGGTTAGATGAGATGAACGAGAATCGAGAGCCGTGAAATCTCAAAATGTTATGGGAACAATACGAGTCGTGATTTATATATATAAACCTTAGAAATTAAGTTGTAGATGAATATGAGTCCAAAAAAAGTTCAAACAACGAAACGTGTATAAGTCGAATAACCCTGTCGTTCGAGCGACATGTTAATGGTAGGCGGGTGATAGCTCCGCCGCTTGAGTGCCAGACGAGCGAAAGCCTCTAGAGAAAATATGTAGGAGTCGCTCGAGCGGAAAACTAGTGAAAATATGACGAATTTTCTTTCCGATCCATAATTCTTCAAAATCTCTTTAACCAAAATTTCAATACCCACTAGAATTTGGGTCAAACTACAACAAATTTTCACCTTGAACCAAATTCTAATACAAGAAATTTTAAAACACATATCCAAAGTAAACACCACTTTCCTTTTCCAAACAAGTCTCAATGGACTAAATCAATGACAAATACCAACTAAATTCAAACAATACTCAACCTTACTCACTACAATATCACCACGAGTAGTCACACCATGCACAAAATAATACATCACATCAATGTGTTTAGTCCTCTCATGTAATATCTTATCCTTAGTAAGAAAATTAGCACTCTAACTATCACAATATACTTTAGAAATCAACAAGTTTTCACTGATTTCACCAATCCATCCCCTCAACCACGTAGTTTCCTTACATACCTCTGTAATGACCATGTACTATGTCTCCGTTGTAGACAAATCTACTGTATTTTGCAAAGTAACTTTTAGACAAACGTTGTTTCAAGTGTAACTTGCTTGTCAAACTCATTGTCATGTAAAATTTCTCCAACTTCAACCATAAATGCAGCTACACTTTTCTCTTTTAGAACATCTTGAAGATTTTGATTTGATAAATGTAGATGAATTTGAGATTGAACTTTTCTATCCCTATGCTGGTTTTCATCCTATGTCCAAGTTGAAGGTATCTTATCAAAGCTAGACAAGGCTTCCTCAAAATTCATCTGCATGAGAACTGCTTTCACTTTCACTTATCATAAAGTAAATCTCGTGTTTCGATCCAATAACTAAATATCATATTTCATCGTTGCCATGCAGAATAATCAAGTTTATTCTGATACCACTTATTATGAATTGAACACAAGATAATGAAAATAATGAAATAAATAAAAACAAACTAAAAACACCAAATTTTATGTGAAAACTCAAGATGGAAAAAAATCACAGATAGGGGAGAATAAATTCACTATAATCAATAGTAATTGTATTTACAACGAGATGTCAATATTTTCAATTAAGATTTAAAGCTCTCAAAATATTGTATGAATATTATGAGAACAATACAATCCGTGACTTATACATATAAACCATAAAAATCAAGTTATAGATGAATATAAGTTCAAAAAATGCATCAAAATGCGAAACGAGTTTGGGTTGGATAACTTTGTCGTTCGAGAGGCAGGTGGGCGACAACTATGTCGCTCGAACGCCAGACAAGCGACAAATCTTTGAAGAAAATATGCAAAGTTGCTCAAGCGCCAGCTAACGGCAGACTGACAAAAATGTGATGACTTAAATATGAGTTTGGTGTAACTGGCTAGGATTAGCAAACAAAACAGATTCAGCTCCAATATCGTTTAAATATAAACATGTTATTTATTTAGATGTTTTAAAGTATTTTTGTATTTATAAAATAATTTGTGTTTAAAGGCCTCACGATAATTACGTCTAGGACCTCAGAAATCTCGGAGCCGACCCTAATTTCTGTCGAGAATTTTGTCCACTTTCCTTCTCACCTGTCCAAGTTTTTTAAAGTAATAGAGCTAAAAAAACTAATTTTGCAAAAGTAATTATTAGTTATAGTTGGAGCTTCAATTTATAATATGTAGCAGGAGATCATGAATAATAAATAAATTTAATTAAGTCCTGTTTGATTCCCATTTTCTCAAAATTTATTTTTCTCTCTCTTCTTTTCAATCATACATTCTTCAATAAAATAATATTACACGCAAATCCAAAATTTTCTTTAATTTTTAACCACACATTCTCCATCAATCAACTATTCAAAATGTATTTTCTTCTCCAAAATGGAAATCAAACGGGGCATAAATATCTATCGTGATTAAATAACAAATTTTTTTGCCGGTATTATGGACTAGTCAACTACTTTAATCAATAAAATCAGATTTGGATCTACCTAATTATATAATCTATATTTTAATTATATCTTGTTCTTTCATTTTGTATAATAAAAATGAGAAAATAAAATTCTTAATTATTTAATCGCGAAAGCACGTGTAGTGAGCTGGCGGCAGCCACATTGAACTACAATTCTGCCATAGAGAGAGCGTCAATGACAAAATTACACATATACAATTGACATTTTTTTATTGGTAGTTAAAAAAATTAAAGAAAACACAGCCAATCAAAAACTGTCACTTCATTTCCCCAAAAATGCCCGTCATTAACCCTATTTGCTCAACATTTTTCATTAAATTAAGGGTCTGTTTGATGGACAAGGACGGAAAGAAATTACAATTTCATGTTAATTGAAAAATAAAAACTCATAAAATCCGTAAAAAATTTATTTTTCATGAAAATAAAAAAAATGCAGTTTAAAATGATTGTGATTTGGAATTCGAATTTCATTTTCACTTTCGTATCAAACGATCAAAATGAAACTCATTTTTCTCGAATGTGATATTTTTTCTATTAAATTCATGCTTATCAAACGGATCCTAAAAAATAACAGTGCAAATGCGTATATCGTTTTCGATATTAAATGAAATTACCAAGGGTAATATTGACAATATACACAAGGAAGGTCAAGTACTCACTTCAGACAACCAGCCGGGCCAAGTCAAATCTAATCGCTTGCGTGATCGACGGTGACCCATCTACACCGTTAGTTTCTCGATACGTTACAAAATTTCTACAAATTCGCCATCAGAGTAGAAATTAGAAAAGTTGGAAACTACAGAGATGGTTCTCTGAAACTTCTTTCTATTTTCGACGATCTTTCAACTTTCCCGCTTTGCATTTTCCCTCTTTCGCTCCACCATTTAACCTTCGGAATTTACAAAACTAAGTTGCTATAGAATAATCAGATCGGATCTCGTGAACGAAATTTTCTATTTTTTTTTGGAGCTCCGAGAAAATGCAAACGAGGTATATGGAAAGATCAAATAGTATGGCGGCTAGAGAAAAACGTAGTTTGGATCCGAGTAGTAGCCAGGAAGCTCAACCTGATCGGAAACGTCCTGCTCTTGCCAGGTAATTTACACCAATATTGTATGAATATTTATGTATTTTTTTAATGGTTTTGACACTTATTTTTTGGTCCGTATGAAGTTAGGTATTGATTCGTTAGGAAATTTGATTTAGTTTGTTTAAGTGTTGACTTTCGGAAATCTCTTACTTTATTTAGTTATACTTATCCGCATTGTGTTATCTGACTATGCAAGTTCATTATTAATTTATTATGCAACCGTATTTAGCTCATCTGAATTGTTGTATTAATTGCTCGTTTTTGTATTGAGGATCGCTAAATTGATGTTAGTTGATGTATGCATTTGGTGTTGGCATTACAAGTGTTATGGCTGATCCCAGTGCTTGGCAGCATCATAAAAGAGCTGCTGACAAAAGGCAAAATAACAATTTAGAAGGACTAGACTAATGCCTTAATTGCTACTCAGAACAGTCATAGCAGAGTCACTTGGCCGAGCTCATGACCCCAACCTATTTTTGGCATAAAAGTTCTGCGCTTGTATAATAAATGCACACACTCCTAACACAGAGTAGAAGAACTCTGTTGATTGAGGTAAAACCAAGTGGATGTTACAAAGTTAGAGCCACAATCAATAAAAATGAATGAGAACACCTAGTCATATCAGGAAGCTCAACACTTGAGCATGTTGAGTCCATTAACACAAGTTCTCACTTTCGACTTATGCAAAACCTACCTAACACGCAACCGTGTATGGGGCAGCTAGGATTTAGGATTGCGACACATTATCAGCCCAGGTATGGCGGGCTTGCAGTCTCATAAGCATGGCTCTTCAACCTAACACCACTCCATCTGACCACTATATAAACCAGGCTGCAATCCATGATTATCTGCAAAAGGTAACCAGAATTTCACTGTAACTATATTGGGTTAACCTCTCGGGTACAGTAAAAATTTTACTGAGTATTTTAGAGTAACCAGTCACCCTTAACTTATGATTGGCAAGCAGAGCAGTGCTTGATTTTATAGAATTCAATGAACATGAAGTGCATGTAGTTGAACAGAATGCCCAGCAAAGTTAAACACAGACGGCGAGAATTCAGTAACAGAAGAAGGCTTAGCAGTAAAATAGACAGTTGTGAGTGCATGCAATTTTTTAGAGTTAATACTCGGACTAATTCATGTCGTTCCATACATTCACTCGTTTCATGCATTAGAAAGAGTGCCGTCTCTTGAGTTGATGATGAGTGTGAATGGGGCCACTGAGAATGCATTGGTCAGAGAAGTGGAGAACCATCTGTGGGGAAGAGTTTTCATACTTGGGGTTTATAATTAAGGCCATATGTGCTTTTAGTGTATGGTCTTTGAGGATAGGCCAAAACCCCGACGGAAAATTAGTTTCCATCACGAGCCCTCGGATTGATGAAATTTATGCTGGAGTTGCTTTTGGGGTGAAGTTATGTCGTGTGTGGACCTTCGATGGTGATAAACATAGGTGTAACTTTTATTTCCTGTTGGAAGCAAGGGAATGAGAGTAGAAGTGTTAAAAACTAAGAAGCGCCATATCAACTTTTCTCCATAAAGCTTCAAAACCAATCAAGTAGATAGACAGAAAATTAAACTACTCAAGCTTTGGAGCCTCCGTGTTCTCTGATATAATTTCATCTATTAATATTGTCATTTGTATTTAATCATTGACGGTGGATCAGCTATACTCTCAGGTTTAGCTGAGATGGATTCTTCTCTTGTACTTGTCACAGACTTTCATAATTTATAGGGAAACATAGGCGAACGGATACGTCTCTTCCAAGACATTGAGTTTTCTCACAAAAGCACCTTTTGCACTCATCTGACTCCATTTTATATAATTGACAAGCTTCTACTCGTAAAGATTGAATAATGTCTTTGAGCATTAAGTTGTCTGCAGACTCTCTCTATGAGTTGAACTGTGGAATTGTCTATAGCTGTCATCCACATTGTTTTGAAAGAACCATCCCATTGCGGGTGCATTGACTTCTTATTTCATACCAAAATACTGGTTTAGTGGTTCACGTGCTTGGAGATTAACTTTAGGCGTCTTATATGTGCAGTCAATAAACCATATTACGCTTTATTCATCCTTACTCTACTAAGTTGTTTTGTTCTTAAGTTTGTTTTATCTTTGTATTAATAGTAAAATCAACCCAACGCTGCAAATAAGCCAATCTGGGTAAATACACTCCTGCAGCCTCTAGTGAATTTTTGTGATCTGGCCCTTTTGTCAGCACACATGAGGCCTTCTGCAAAATTGAAAATGAGAAAAACATATCCTGTACAATATAGTTCTCATTGTTAAATATATTCTGGGAAGTCAAGTAGTTTCATTTCATGCTTTCTTCTTTATGGTTGCTCACAAAGCTATTTCTTAATAAATATACCGTCGATGCAGTGTTATTATTGAAGCACTGAAGGTGGACAGTCTACAGAAACTTTGTTCATCCCTGGAACCAATTCTTCGGAGAGTTGTAAGATAATTAGTCTTTTATATTGATTTTTTTTTTTTTTTTTTTGTTTTCTAAGAACATCTGACCACATAGACAAAAGTTTTGCATTCAATTATATGCAAAGAAATGTTCGATTGGTTGTTGAAAAAAATGCTCTATGCTCTTTAACTATTTCTGCAGATAAATGCATAGAAAGAGTTTATCTTAAACTCTAAAATCAACTGCAGTTACTTATCAAAAACGAAAATATTTCAAGAGTTCTTTTGCTCATCAATGTTTATGTTGAACTTCTAGGAGAACCAATAAAGTGATAACTCCTTAATTCTTCCTTAAGAAGTTTTGACTCATGATACAATATTTTATTACATATAAAAAGAATATCGGTTGTATGTGATGTTCTATTATGCACCATACCTGTTGCTATCTGAAATGCACGTTGTCCTGGTGTCTTCTCATTATAGATTGTATTGTGAGTCTCTCATTGCATATTCCATATATCCCTGCATATGATTTCATTGTGAATATGGTGCTAACACTCAATGAAACGAGCGAAATCAGAGGTATCATACATGCAGGGAGATTGTTCTCATCATTGTATTTGCTTTTGAAATTATTCCAATTTACTTCAATGTATGTGCATCAAATCCCATATTCCTGTTCAGAAACATGTTGTTTTCTGCTCTTCTAAATCTCTTCGTCAAATTAGTTGATAGCAAAGATAAATCTTCCATCAGAGCTTGTTTCCTTTCCGCTTTAATAATACTTAACGATGATAGTGGCATGCTTGTCAGATTGTTTTTGGAAGATTTCTTGTAAACTAATATGAATAGTCCATTTAGAATGTTCTTGGGGTTTGTAAATATTATGCCTCTGTTAATCAATAACGTGTTTGTTATTTCTCGCAATTTGGATTCAGTGAACCGAGGAATCTCATGTTCTTGTTTCTCAGTTTAATTTGCAGCACAAATTTGTTGGGATTCCTAGTCCATTGCTTATGATGCTTTAACGCTTCTAATGGATTCTAACTCATGAACTTGTGTCTTTCTGCTGACCAGGTGAGCGAAGAAGTTGAGCGTGCTTTAGCAAAGTTAGGTCCCGCCAATCTTAGTGGAAGGTATGACTTAACCTATTATAGTAAGCTGCTGCCTTGAATTCCATTTATTTCTTCTTTCTAGGCATTGATATCATTCCTATCAATTTTCAGTTAGTTAAACATTAAGTTGCCCTTTTGGCCACTTTATATAAGTAGTCGCATTTGTCAACCAATTTGAAGTACAACGTTGTGGCCATTATTTAAACTATTTACAACATTTGTGTACAAGTATCTTTTCCTTTTCAGAGAAACCATTTTTTTACAGTAGATGTAGAAGGATCATGCCATTTTTATTATATACATTACAAATGGAATAGGCCTTACCTCAATTACACAGGTGGAAAACTAAAAATTAAAATAGGAGTGGTGTAACCTGATCTGTCCATGAAATTAGATTGAAAACTAAGATTTTCCTAGTCTAGTATATTGAAAAAGATGAGCATGAGACGATTTTTAAACAGGCCCTGCAAGCTACTTGTATGAGCAACTTCTTGGGTTAAATACCGAAGCTCCCTTCATTTTTGCTATCTTTACCACCCTATATTGAATTTCTCCATTAATATGCAGGGTTTCTCCAAAAAGAATTGAAGGGCCTGATGGAAGAAATTTGCAGTTGCACTTCAGGTCCAAGTTGTCACTCCCTCTCTTTACTGGAGGAAAAGTAGAGGGAGAGCAGGGTGCTGCAATACTTGTCGTCTTGCTTGATGCAAACACAGGCCACGTTGTAACATCGGGTCCAGAATCCTCAATTAAATTAGATGTAGTTGTGCTTGAAGGTGATTTTAACAATGAGGATGATGCGGGGTGGACTCCAGAAGAATTTGAGTCTCATATAGTGAAAGAGCGGGAAGGAAAGAGGCCACTTCTAACTGGAGACTTACAAGTGACATTGAAGGAAGGTGTAGGAACCCTTGGAGAGTTGACATTTACAGATAACTCTAGTTGGATCAGGAGTAGAAAGTTTAGACTAGGTTTTGAAAGTTGCATCTAGTTATTGTGAGCCCTTCCATATCCGTGAAGCAAAAACAGAAGCCTTCACTGTCAAGGATCACAGAGGAGAGTGTAAGTAGTCCTGTCATATATTTACATTAATAATATCTGCTGTCTGTGGGTTTGGTTATAAGTCATTAAATTTCTGGTTTTATAGTGTACAAGAAACATTACCCACCTGCGCTGAATGATGAAGTTTGGAGATTGGAAAAGATTGGGAAAGATGGATCATTCCACAAGAGGCTTAATAAAGCTGGAATATCCACAGTAGAAGATTTTCTGCGTCTTGTAGCGAGAGACCCTCAAAGGCTTCGGAGTGTAAGAAGTCTAATTAGTGGTCCTGTTCAAAATTTGGTTCATTATCTGTTTCTTTCTGTTCATCTGATTATGGATTTTCTTCTTAGATACTGGGAAGTGGAATGTCGAATAAGATGTGGGAAGTTCTTCTAGAGCATGCAAAGACCTGTGTCCTAAGTGGAAAACTCTATGTCTACTATCCTGATGAGCTGAAGAATATTAGTGTTGTGTTTAACAATATCTATGAATTTAGTGGTCTAATCTCTGGTGGACAATATCATTCAGTTGATTCTCTTTCTGACAGTCAAAAGGTTGGTTGTCCTTTATGATTGAATAATCATTATTTATATTTGGTCTTATTCTTATGAATTTCACTCTAACTTTCTTTACATCAAAAAACAGTACAAATTCCTCAATATTGATTTCTTCTGTAAATTCCTCATTACCCACTTTCGACCTTGTTAGCTAAGCATTTGTGCATGTCAGCTATAATATTCAACTATACTATTATGCCAAGCCCAGATAAAATTCTGATTACAGACTGGATAGCAGAATATGCAGATGATTTTACACTGTCTCTTTCCACTTTACATATCATGCTTCAATTTTGCTGCTTTCTGTCCTTCAGTGTGCATAGGATTCGGGAAAAGGAATCTATTGTTCTCTCAAATTGAAGAGAGTTGACTAGACACCTTACTGTTGCATATTGCAGGAGTTTGTTGACACTCTAGTGAAGAGAGCATATGACAATTGGATGCATGTTATAGAATATGATGGCAAGTCTCTCCTGGGCTTTGATCAAAATAAAGGTTCAGTTGGTTCACAGATTGATCCAAAAAATCAGTCAAGCTCCTTTGATCCGCTAAGACGACAAAGTATTCCTGCCGAGCATCCTTCTATGGATCTGAATTCAGGATTGAGTATAGGAGGTATCTATCTTTCACTTGAAATGCTGGTAAAAATGTGGATCTGTGGCCAAAAGAAAAGGAAAAAAAAGACGAGATGGATGCCTGATTATATTGTGCCCAAAACTTTCATATGTTTAACTGCTTGGTTACTTTTATTCTAATATAACAAATCGAGAGTGAGAGGGAGATTTGGTTGCATCTGACCTTTGAATCCATAGTTTTCATTTTTTCTCTTTTTTTTTTCGCCTTAGGCTTTTGATTCTGTTTCAAACTGAGCGGGAAGGTGTACACACGACTAATTTGATACCCACATATGACATTTGGGAGGTTCTGTCTGAATTTGTTTGGAGATCACGAGATATCAAATATAGTTCAGGAAAATAAATATTAAAAGTTGATTAAAAGAAAAATTAGAGTGAAAAGCTTAGGGGGGGCGTTCTCTTCGTGTTTTAGTTTCGTGTTTTGAGTTTTGAATTCGTTTTATGTTTTGTGTTTCGGGTGCCTATTTTGAGATTGTTGAAAATTCGTTCTTTTTGTCGTTTTGAAAAAATATTTCCCAACCCGCGTTTTTTGAGTTTTGGCAGATTTATGAAGAAAATAGTCCAAACGTAAAAAAGTTTTCTGTTTTCTTCACAAAATTTTCAGCCGTTTTCAAAAACTCGTTTTCGAAAATGAGAAAGAGAACGCATTTTCAATGTTTTGGAAAACCGAAAACAGAAACGGCTTGAAAACAGCAAAGAGAACGCACCCTTAAAAGTTTCATATGACTATAATAACCATATATGTGCCAACATATTATCTCACAATGAGTTTCGGAATTCTCATAGGCAAACATATCTTTTGAAAGGGTTAAGTCTGATTAGGATATAATCATAAGCTTCTCTCAAAATGCTCTACTATCTGCCTATAAGCACATTTCATGTGCACTTTGCTTACTTTAAGAATGTTCTGCCTTTCACTAGGGTATAATGACACTACCGGCAGCAAATATCAGATGCAATCACAAAACATGAACTTCAAAGCTGCTATTCAGTCGGACAACACTCCGTTCCATCCACATGACCAGCCGATCAACATGGCACTAGCAGCTCATCCATCTGGAAGTGAGAATGTGCTAGCACTTGGTCCGTCAAAGTCAACTGTGCAAAACTTCCATGTTGGTAACACGTCAAACCTTATTTCTTATAAAGGATTTGAGGATTTCTGCCCAGAGGACGAGATTCGCATAAGAAGTCACGAGATGCTTGAAAACGAAGACATGCAGCATATGCTTCGTGTATTTAGTATGGATGGCCATGGTCAGGCTCCCTTTAATGGCAACGAGTATAATTATGCATACAACACTGATGTGCCTTCTAACTATCGTATTAAGGAGGATAGAACACGTTCATCTGGCAAAGCTGTTGTTGGGTGGCTCAAACTCAAAGCAGCTCTGAGGTGGGGCATCTTCATCAGGAAGCAAGCCGCTGAGAGAAGAGCTCAGATTACTGAATTGGATGATTGATAGATATGGCAACTGTGGCACTGCCAAGCCAGTGCTGGACTACCGGCTAATCTGTAGTCTGCTCAAGGCTCTGAGCATCAGCAAAGATATTTGTGGAATTTGAATGCAACACTTTCTGGCTGTAAAGTGAGATCTTTATTTTTTCCATTTTGACAATAAATTTTCAGCGCCTGCTAATTTTATGACAAGCTATTCATATGGTAGCCTGCGAGGATGGAAGTCACAGTATCCTAACTGAAGGAGAAGAACTTCAGCATGTTCGGTTAAGCTTAAAAGTCGAACTTACTTTTATGTCAATTATTGTTTTAACGCCCATCCAATGAAAATCTCAGTCGACAGAAGGAACAGCTAACTGTGTGAAATTGTTATTGTCCATGATTGAACCGGCATATAAACCTGCAGAAGAGCCTAAATAATCAGGTGGCTGGAATCTCTCTTTACCACTTTAAGTCTCGTTCTCTAACAAGTCTTTGCAATTTGAACGGAAAAAGGACTGGTGGAAGAGATGGGTCTCATCATATTTCACAGCCAGGTTAGCTCTTGGACTTTTGGCTTGAGCTTGTTCAGCAATTTTCAGAGCTTGCAGTTGTCTGTATAAAGTTGGAATTTTCAGTGCTGCTCTCAAATTTTTTTTTTTTTGTAAGTTCTGATTTCAAACTCTCAATTCCATTTAACATTATCGTACGATTGGTCTGATTAGTAGCTTATAATGTATTTTGGTTCTTATTTTCACGTGCTCAAAATATAGAGAAACAAAAATTGAGTTCATATCAATGACAGCTTTGCAGTAGAAGAATAATTATTTTCCATACCAAACGCAGTATTGTCTCAATATTCAAATTCTTAGATTCACAAAAATAGGGTACAAATACGGCCACAAAATGAAATCCGAAATATAAATATTCTTCTCAAGAACTAAAAACGACGTGACACTCAATTTATATCCAAAATGGATAGAGAAAACAAGAGCGCACGTTCCTCGTTTTCATCAACTATTGATTATATAATGCAAGATTCAAATTTCTATCTGTGTGGTATTGAGACGATAAGCTCCTATATGTAACTTACAGCCCTGCCAAAACGTAATATCACATAAAATCATAATCGTCGAAATCATCATATGTATCAGCAACAACGTCATCATCGGGCTTGCCAACATGCAGATTTTTCTTCTTTGAACCTGTAGACCGGATAATGCTCGGTTATTATATGTCCACTTGATTAATTGTAACCTGGTGCAATGGAAATAATATATTCACTCTCAAATTCACCTTTCTTTTTGCTAGCATTGGCTTCTTTTTCTGCTCTAATCTTTTCATTTGCAATCGCAGTGACAGAAGAAGCGATTTCTTTAGCATCCGCTCCTTTCAAAGAAGACATTGACAATCTCATCACATCCTTGAGCAATCCAATATAGAAATAGCTTTTCTGCAATAGAAGCAATAGCGAAATCATTATATTCAGATGACAAATCACCAAATGAAGATATAAATACAGGCAAAGCAAATCTGATAAGACCTCATATGGAGAGAGCTTATGAGAAACAAGTTCAGCATATTCTAAAAAGTCACTTTCGGTTTTGGGAATAAAATTATCAAGAGTTTTCTCGTCATCCCCTTTAGCAAACAACTCTGTAGTGGACTTGTAATCAGCCTCTTCAACAAGCCTATGAAACAAAAAGGAAGAAGTAATACCCATATCATCAATCACAATGACGCAAAGACAAATTTTTTTTTATCAAGTAGCCATTCACAACATGATCAGAAGAAATGATATAATTTATCACGCATTTGAGGATTTCAAGTTATATTTATTTGAAATCAGATAGATACAGTTTGAACAGGTTTTCAATGAGATCACACAGCCCATTCATGGTTCTAACACTAACCTATTTAATTCAACAATGAACAGTCGGCAACGTGTCTGGACAAAAAATAGTAGTAAAAAGAGACAGTTGTACAGAGAAAAATGGTCCCAGTCTTCGCTGTCTTACAATCCAAATTCGACCAACACTGTTTATTGCTTTCATGAAATTCCATCTGGTCCAATAGTCAATGCACAGTTGCAGACTATGCCCTGACATTAATTTAAACCTTTCCTCCCTATTCTTCAGGTGGAAAACAATAAAATGAGGAGACAGAATAAGAATGGGTGAAGGGAATGTTTGACACCATGAAGAAAGCAGATGTAGCAGAAAATAAGGTTATGGCAATAACTTCAGGGAGAATACACCCATATATATGTTTAGGAATGCAAACAATCCAATAAATCACATCGGCTGGAAGCAGGAAGACTTAGACTGGAAGAAAATATAACTTGAGTAAGAAATACTAGCCTATAATAGGAAGATGCTTATTTTTCAGTTGATTTGCTTGATCCACATAAGTTATATTTTGTACCGTCAAGGTTACCAAGAGTAACTATTGTAAGCGTTATGCCCTAGGTCCAATTAACTTTAGGCATAAATACTTTTGATATATGTTTAATGCATTTATTTGGGTAAAATTTATTATGATATTAACTAATAAAGTCCGTAAATTCAAGTCTCGGTAATTTGTTAATCACAATGATTTGTGATTGTGAGATACAAATTACATATGATTGAATCTTAAATCATCCGTGGTCGTGAGTAATAATGAGATATGAATATCGTTATTATGGATAGACCATCACGTGTGTCATTCATTACTTGTGAAGTAAGTAGCCGATCTCACAATCTAAAGTGTGGTGACACTTAAATGAACACGTGAATGTTTTATTATAGAACAAAATATTGGAGACCCGTTCCACATAGATAACTATCTGAGTGCCAGTGGTTAATCTCTAACGTTTGGTAGTGAAATTGGTCCTTTAACTTGAGGTCATAATAGTACCTTATGTGGGGACAGTCATACTTTGGTGATATTGGAAGTTACTCTGTCAAGAGCCGCTAATACGGCATCGTTCAGATATGTCAAGAATTATATGAAAGTTGTGAATAATTAATAGATGAATCGTCACTCTTAGATAGTAAGAGTTTATGATCTACATTTCATCCCGTTAAGTTGATAAGGAAATTTTTGGCCAATGTGTACACATAAGTCGAAAAGAAGTTTTCGACTTACATTGACTTAATAGTGGAATGAAAGATATGATCGATAATTGATATTGACACTTATCCATATTTCGTGATTGATCGGATCATATTGACGAAAGGATTATAGTTTCACGATAAACGAACGAGTTTGATTTTGTCATACTACGTGACATTTTTCGTCACATGTATTGCCCTAACGCATTGTTAGATGTCAATTAGTAATAAATCAAAAGAGTATTTTAGTTTTTTATCGATTTTGATTAGATCAAAATAATAATTAGGCAACGTGATTGAGAACCTAATGGGTCACACACAAAAGGAGAATTAAAAAAATGAGAGTTACCAATTAATTAATTAACAATCGTTGAATAATTAATTAATTGAGTTGCTTACTAATAGGCCCGAATTAATTAATTAGATTAATTGATTCATGGACCAAATTTAATTAATTGAATTAATTAAATATTGGACCAGGTTAAATTTAAGAAACGGGCCAAGCCCGTTTGGGCTTGTATAAATAAGCTGCTATGGTTTGAAAACAGTTGATTGATTTTCATTATTTTTGCTAGCACTAGTAAACCCTAGTTCCTTCTCAATCTTGTTCCCTGTGTGGATTCCATTGGAGGTTGGACAATTGGACAGTTGTCGGAGGCAAATCAGGATTGTTGGAATTACAGGAATAGCAAAGGAGTTTGCAGATCTAAAGAAAATTACAATTTCTATCTAAATACAAAGCAGATTCTTGGTAGAAATTGAAACTTGTTTAATTTTTCGCTGTGCTTGTTAAGTAAATTCCCAACAACTACTTTATAGAATATGACAACTTTTTTCAGACATCAAAATCTTAGCATAAACAAAAAAAAAATCAATTCACACCTCTGCTGGCGAAGTTTATCTTGTACAGGATCTAAGGGTGCATCCATTGCAGCTTCAACAGCTTTCCCTTTCTCTGCATCTGATTTTGCTGCAGGCTTTTTTGAGACCTTTTCAGGAAGAGGTTCTGCTTTAGGTGCCTAACCACATCATACGAATGAAGCACATTATATTCAGTAAAAGATTAGAAACAACAACATCAACGTCAACTGCACATATGTACCCTGAAATGGTACTCCACCAAATTTTAACATCAACTAAATTTTCTACATTTAGTTGTATGTACAGTACGGAAACGGCACAACCATTAAATATAATCCACACAAGGGAAAAGATTCTAGCCAAAAGTTGTTGCCTGTTAAAATTCAGGTTCCTGATCAAGCAAGAGAAAAAGTCTGAATAACTTGCCATTTTCTGAAAAGCTATTCGCCATTAATTGTCAAAACTTGGCGATTTCAACTCCTAAAGGAAAAAGAAACCAGCTAATCAAGAAGTTTATTTATAAAGATGAAAGAACTGGAAATAATATTGAATAACTATCGTCAAAGATACCAATCGTTGTTAAACATTAACGTCTTCAAACAACTGAGGGATGTACTATTTCCTTTTCTTATTGCCTCAGCATTTTACGTTGGCCGAAGCTGTTTTTTCCTTACATTTTGAGAGGTTCTAGAGTTGCTTTAAAAAAAGCACAACCCTAAAACTAGAAGAAAAATATGTGAAAATTAGAGAAGCAAAGAAGTGAAGAGAAAAGTACGCTGCAGCCCCCTACTCTGACAATTGAAGAGCAATTACCCCCTCCTAAGTAAAGTTAAAACGGTTTAGCAGCGACAAACGGCCAGTGGTGAGACTGCTACAAGTAACTTCCTTCTTCTTTTAGATGTTTCTTGCCTGTATCTCTGTGTTTTAGTTTTTTCTGTTTCTTTTTCTTTTTCTTCAACTAAATGGCCAGTTCCATCATGTTTTAGACTTCTACTTCTAGATATGATTAGTGGTCTTGTTATTCGAATCCTACTAAATTAATATACAACTTCGGCTATCCGTTTTATGTTTCTTGTTGCATAGTAGACTTTTAATTTAATTAAAAATGTTTTAATTTTCCTGTTGCAAAGAGCCTTGAGGCTTATGCCTAGCCTTGCCTAGTGGAGTAAAAACACCACAATCCAGATTTAGCCGTTTTACACTCTTGAACACTGGAAAATATTTTTCCTTTAATAATTTTCCTTTAATAATTAAAATAAAAAGGAGGATCTCTATGCTCATCCCACTGCGTGTCATTGGCTATCATGTGTCAGTAGTTGGTAATATATTATTATTATCAGGCAATTCGACAAAAAAAAAAAAGGCAATTAAACATGAAATGTAACATTGAAATAAGATGATTAGATGAGTATATGCCTTCAAACTGCCTGGACAATAGTTGAATTTGTAGCATATTAATTTAAAAGATCATCAGCTACAAAAATGTTATTAGTAAGACTATACGTTCTTCAAGAATACTCATGTATTGTTCCACAAGGCAGATCACACATGTACCGTCAATAGATGACACGTCTTTACACTTCCATTAAAAAATGTAAAATGCTGTCACGAGCATAATTCAAAATGTGGGCAGCACAATGGTCAATGCTGAAATCAAGTTTACATATGTACCCTTACCCTCTCTTTGCCGATTAAACATGCAACATATATCTAAGAAAAAAAATGAAAGATGAGTGAAGAAATACAAAGCATTCATAATCTAGAGCAAAATTGCATATTTTTCTTAAGTGAAATTTTAATGTAAACCAGCTTAGTGAAAAAGAGAAACTATCAGCAAATATACCGGTGCAGGTTCATCTTCATCTTCCCAAGATTCTTTCACATCATTATCATCCACATCTTCATCATCCCAGTTACTCTTCAGTTGCTCCTTTTTGAGAAGATCTGGAATTGTCTCACCCTCTGAATTATCAAATACGGCAGTCAAAAACTTATCTACCTAAAGACCTTTGGATAAATTTGATGAAGAGAATGAATATCATTACAAACCCTTAATAAGCCAAAAAATGAATAACGTAGATTACACAAATTTGAAAGCATGCTTCATTGTCAAACCTAATAACATCTTAATTTAGTTGTTCATACACACTGTGATGCCAAATTGATCAGACTGCGTAGAAGGGATTTATATTGTTTTCCTAATCAAAACCCATGAAAGTTTAGTAGAAGGGACTTCAATCATTTTCCGAATCAGAAGACATAAAAGTACCACAATGCATTGATTACACCAAAAGACACCTCTGAAGGACTTCTATTTATTGCCAACCAAGCCACAAAACTGTGACCATTGCACCCATACTCGTTAAGCAAAAAAAATACAAGTTTATGAAAATAGACCGAATTTAACAGCCAATCTCTTGTAGAAGGGAAAAAGAACTAATATATTGATTGATGTATGTTTATAAGAATCTAAAGTCATAAGAGTAAAGGGAAAAACTAAGTATGGTGCCTAAGACGAGGAAGAAAGAGATAAAGAATGAAACATTACCCCAGTCCTCCATCAACTATCAACTTTTGCTTACTGAAAGACTTCAAAATTTAGATAACTGCAAGAATTCAGATAAATTTATGACGAGGATTTCACAATAAAATACAAAACAAATTAAATCCGAAAATTGAGGGACAGATTCAAAAAATTATATATGATAATCATTAAAGGGGATAACTAAAAAATATCAAAAAAATACAACCAAGATTATAGAAAATAAAAACGTGTGTACCCGTACTTACAATTCAAAATATTATAGAAAAGGACGCGCAAGTGTTAAATTAGTATAAAAACCCTACGCACCGATTGACAGGCGAAAATCACAACTCGCAATCGAGAGAAGATTCAAAGATTTCAGTGAGCTAAGTAAAGACGGAGATTATGGAGGAAATCGAAAAGCCCAGACAGGGAATCTGATTTATTATTACGGATTTTCGTTATTTTCTCGTCTACTTTTAAAAATATTCGATTTCTTTTTCGACCTTTTCTTAAATATTCGATTTCTTTAATAAGGATCTCACTGTTATTTGGGTTTAGAAGAAGGCAGAAAGATTCTTTTTTCCTTTTCGAGTCCATTTTTGGTGTAGAATGCATTTTTAAATAATACTATTATTAATTATAAAAAGTTAATTCTCTATTTTAAAATATTAATTTAAAAAAAATTTAAAGCACAATTTTAAGAGTTGACTCTTTAAATTGACTTTTAAAAGGACCCTTGAAGTTGTTCTTAGTGCTAAAAAATTCTAATGTAAGACCTTGTTATTTCAATATCCGATAATTAATAAATTACAATAATATATGTCTTAAAAAATCCAGTGGTCTGTTTAAAATTTAAATAACTTAGGTAGACTCTTAATCATATGAAATACTTGAACACATACCAGCGGGATTATAACTGATATGGATATTTGAAATTTTTTTGGAAGGACAAGTGGAGAAAACTTTATTAAGCCCCTATTTCCTAGGAATAAAAATTATATTTAGTAGATTTCGATAAAGTTGATAAAATATGTTGTTGAAAAGTTGTGCGTCCCATAGAATATGTTATTAAAAATAAACGTTGACTTTGATTTTTAATTTTAATTTTAATTTTTACTAAATAGGGGCCAAGAAATATCACCATAACTGTGAAATAATAGAGGTATATTATTAGGAAAAAAATCATATATAACCAAGTAAATAAAAATATTTCAATAAATACTAATCATTATTTTATAATTTATAAATACTGGATATATATATATATATATAAAGCAAAAGTAAATCAAAATTACTAGTTCCATCCTCTCATTCTTTGCAAATGAAACCCAACCATAGCCCACCATTAATTACAATTCGTAATCATTGCTCAATTGAAAACCATGAAAATTTCAAAATAGAACCATGAAGAGGAAACATTGTGTGGGTTTGTTGAACTCCGAGATGACATACGATGTTTCTTTGAACTGTTGTTTTGATTTAAAATTTCTTTCGCGCATAGAATTCAAGGTAAAGACACACAATCAAAGTTGTTACAAACAACAATAACTTGTTGAATGATACAATATTTCGTATGAATTATTATTTACCATCATTAGTTTCGTATTTTTTTTTTCTAATTCAATGATAATTGTTGTTGTGATCTGAAATTTCTGTCGCGTAGTCGGCATGCAATCAAGAGAAACTTCAATGAATCACAGAAGTTAAAGGCTTGAAATAAGGAAAGTCTTTGGGAAGAGGTGGTGATCTTTTTGTTTGAGCGTAAATTATGGGAAGCATACATGTACTTCTTTTTTCAGTTTTTACTTATAAAATATCAGTATTTCGGTATATAAAATGTGGAAATGTAATATTAAAATTAATATCTTAAATAGGGTATCATGTGCAATTTCCACTGTTATCAAACGTGATGAGCTGAGCCCAATAAAATTTGGATCTGAAAACTAGATAGAGGTCCAAACAACTCATGACCCAGTCCGCTAATGTTAAGTTGAGCCAAAGATAGGTTATAAGTTATAACCCAATATAATTAGGGACAACTTACATAAATACTTTTAAATTAAAAGTAAAAAAATACTTTATAAAATTAAGTGAGACTTTTTAATTAAAAAGTGAAATACAATGTCACTATTTCATTAAAGGTAACATTGTTTTTAATTAAAAGTGATGTATTTCGCTTTCTTTATCGTGAACACTTAATTCACATTTAACACAATACAAAATAAATTATCATTAAAAGAAATTCTTATAAGCAATTTGAATGTTTAGCCAATATATATTATTCAATTAGAAATTGATCGTGTGACATTTAATTAAAAAGTTGCACAACATGCTAGTCATTTTTTAACGAATTAAGCTAAGACAAAAATGTATGTCTTTCCGTATAAATTAAGGTGCTAAAATTTTAAAATAACATGCTATGTCACTTTTTTTTTTTTTAAAAGAAAGTTGCATACTAGCTATCTCATTTGGATTCTTTTTGAATCAATTAAAGAGATGTATGCAAGGTATTCATGATAATTTAAATATGAACATGAATTTAAATTTTGCTTTACATTGAAAAGTGACACGATATAACACTTTATTTGTCTTACATATAGATTATTCTGCTGAAATTTAAAAGTGACATATTTGGTCACTTTTCAAAAAATATATCACACTATTTTATTTATATCATTTTGTAAATATAGATAAAATTAATATCTTCATCGAATATTATCATATATTTAAAGATTCGAGTTTTTATGAATTAGCGGAATTGCAATTCGAGTTTTTATGAATGAGTGGATTTGGCAATTGCCATAATAAAAGTGTACGCAGTACACCAACATTGGTAAAACCCAATGAATGTCATCCCACGCGACGTTTCTCAATAATAACTCTATGCAGTTTTGGAACCATTTAAGGGGACAACTTTCCAAAAAATTAAGAGGAAATTACATGCCTTTGAAGACCACGTTTCATAATTCAGGCCCAATATTTATTTGTGCAATTTTTAGGTTTCAAACATTTAAATTAATTTATAAACTAACCCCTACCCTACCTCCCTTACCCCCACCTCATTTCCCTCAAAATCATTCTCTCTATCTCTCCTCTCTCGTCTCACCACCGCCACCACCATCATCACGACTGTCGCCACCGCCACGATCAACACCAACACCAACATCAATATCACCACACTCACCAACACCACCTACACAAAACCCTAATTATTTTCATTATCTTTATTCCGCTGGATGCCGTCGTTGGGAGCCTTTGCCGGGAAGCGTCGCCAACGACATCATTGCACGACTTGCTGTTGATGTTGCATGATAACTACTACTGCTTTGCGTTCCTCGCTGCTCTATCCCATATCTATTTTTTATTTATGATTTTGGTCGCCGACGAGTTTCTATGTTGTTCGATTGTGGTGTGATGTGGGTAAGAGATGGTGTGTGGCGTGCGGTGCAACATGGTGGCCGTGTGTGATGTGTGGTGGTGGTGTACGTTGGGGAGAGTTTTTGGGTCCATTTATTTGGATGGTCATGGTGGTGCGGACGATGATGTTTGATAGTGGCTGAGACGGTGTAGATGGTGTTCGGTAGTGGGTCGTGATGACATTTGGCGGTAATGGAGATGGTGGTTGTGTCGTGGTCGTGGTCATGATGTTGGTGTGTTGTTGGTATTGTGGTGGTGGTCATTGTGGGTATAGTTGTAGCTGTAGCGAAGTGTGGTGGTGGTGGTGGTGGTGGTGGTTTAGGAGGGGACAGTGGCCTGTGTTGGCAGCTTAGGCGACAATGGTGGCTGTGGTGGTGATGAGGTGGTGGTCACAAGCATTTCTAGTGGTCACAAAAATTTTGGTTTACTGTGATCGTTAAATTAGTTAACCTGTGACCAATAAATAATGTGTGACCAATGAAAAAGATGAATTGTGGCCAAGTATTGGATCGAGATTGCGGTCAGGGTTTGGTGAATGTGACCATAAAGTTCGATATTATGTGACTAAAAAAATAATTTGTGACCAAGAAATTTGAAAATATGTGACCGATTGATAAATTGTGACCTATAAAATTATTGATTTGTGATCTTAACATAATCTGTGACCTATAAAAAAATTTATTTGTATCTCGAAATAATTTGTGACCTATAATTTTTTTGATTTGTGATATCAAAATAATTTTTGACCTATAAAATTTTTGATTTGTGATTTCAAAATAATCTATGACCTATAATTATGTAAATGTGACAATTAATTGTATAATTTTGACATTATTATAATTAATTAATAAAATATTTTTAATTAAAAAATAAAAACCTGATTTTTGTATTTTGACAACTTGAAATATGGAAATTGAAGTGTGCATAATTAATGCCTTACTTTTGAATTCTTCCCAAAAATTAATCACTTTTGATCTGTTTAATTAGCCTCCCTCCGGGTTAGGGATGGCAATGGACAGAGGCCCATCGGGCATTTTCCCGTCTTGTTATCCGTTTAAGGTAAGGCGGTCCTCATTTCGTACCCGTTTAATTTTCCCATATATATATATTTTAAATTTTTTGATAATTCATTTTATTACCACATTGATTAAAGTGAGACAATAATATAGTTATTAATTAATTTATTTTCAAAAGTTAAATTATTCGAATAAATTTGATAAACTAAGATTTTTATTGTCGTCATATATGGCATACACATGACAGATGATTATTTGATGCTTGTAGTAAGCGACTGTGAATAATATTATTTGTAAAAATGAGGATAAAAATATCAAAAAATAAAATATAGTGACGCTTTACACAATAACATTAAACGACAGGAATTTTTTTTTGGCTAATTACCCAACTATTTATAAAGTTTGCCAAAGCTCAATTTTTTTCCTTTCTATTGTATAATTTTTTGCACGAGACAAAAACCTGTTTTTTAATTTTTTGTAGTCAATTGAAAATCAAATAACCTTCAAATTACCCTTTTTATGAAACAAAAAATCAACGATGCTACGTATTTGATAAGGTAAATGATCAGTATACGAAATGGTTGATAAGAGGATTAGTTACGTTGATGGTCACTGATTTTGAGTAATTATACCAATGATCATTGAAGTTTTTTCTTATAATAATAATTATTCAAGTTTCTAAATATTATATTAATGATTACACGATTTAAAATAATAATGTTAAGTCCCATGTTACGTCATCGAGTCACATTGTGTTACCAAACGATATTATTATCATCATAATTATTATGCCAAGCCAACAAAATTTGGGAATTTGGAATTGAGAATTAAACACGTTCGATTGAAAAAAAAATGTAATGTGACTTTAATTTTGACCAAATCGGGCATAATAACCAACTAACGTCATTTGGTGATACATTAACATCTAATGATGTCACCATGATTTAACATTATTAATTTTTATCGAGTTATGATTAATGTAATTATAAAAATTTAAGTGACTTTTATCATAAAAAATAATTTCGTTGATCATTAATGTAATTAGTCAAAACATCATTAGCATAATTAACCATGATAAGAGTTAAATGAAAGTACGAAAGAATAAAGTGACATATTTAATCTATTCTTAATAGGGTATAGCCATTAATCATTAGTCCCACCTTCTCATCGAGAAGCACAAATTTGTAGATTATGAGAAATTACTTATTGCTTGTCCCGGCTTTGGGACAGATTTTGTGACAGTGACGCCCCCATCCCAAACCCTGTACCAAACCCCGTCCCACTCCATTCTATCTTTAATATAGTAATCCAATGCAATGAATTAATGTGATTGATCGTTAATCTTTACAACATTTCGATTCTAACAGTAATTACAACTAAATAGATGTTAAGAGTCAATCTGTAGATTGATCAACTTATCCCTATATGTAGCTTTTTCTAAATACCTTTAAAGAAACTATCTCCTAATTAATAGCTGTAATACAATTGAGGGCACAAGAATATTGACGTCAAATTAGGTTGGTCCAACATCGTACTGACTTCACTTTGGAGGTGAATCATGTCGAAATCAACTAATCTGTTTCAACCCATTTTACATCACTATAAACCTTTGCTTATGAATTTCTAGTTTCTTATTTCATTTCTCTATTGTTACTCTCATTTCTTCAGTGGGTAGCAATAGCGACTGGTAGCGATTGCCCTACAATTATTTCAATAAGAAATTTGGATCACACCTAAATTCTAACAAAAATAGATTTTTCTGTCTGTACGGAAGCATAGTTGCAAAAATTTCACCGAATGCTGCTTAGTCTATTTTCAATTTTTTTTGCCATTATCGAATAAAAAATTGCCGAGTGTTAATTATGACAGCATTTTTCTTTACACATTGCAGGTTTGTACAAAAATTCTAACTCGGACACTGTTCATATTCGTCAGTCCCATTTGGGCCTCAAATGAATACTACAATATCTTGTCTTGTCATCACTGACCAAAGATGACCCACCTGAAATTTGAAATGAATTGCAGGGAATAATTCACAGAATTCAGCACCTGTACGGTGCTTTTTCCGTCACTTTGGGTTCAAAATCAAAGAAAAATTGCCAAATATTGATCTGTAAAAAATTTGTCAAATATCTCCTGTAACTATAGCATACTTGATTTGAAACTCAGGCAAAGCAAAAGCAAAGCTCTCTTGACAGTAGACAGACACATGCAGACTGCAATCTTATTTTTCCAAATCTAATAAAAGATCTATAGCAGGTTTTCGGGAAACTCAAGTAAGCCTATAACCCACCCTTAAATACACCTTTATTTCCTGTGCCAACACAAACATTTTTTGTTTCTGTCATCTCTGTCACTGTCAAAATCAATGTCCATGTCAGTGACAAGTATATAATTCAATGACGACTACTCTTAGTTCACTGGAGTTGATGCTGGTGAAAATCCAGCAACCAGAGGATCAGCCCAAGGATTCGCCGCCGGCATTACCAGTTCGTCCTGTGTCTAGGGCCCGGCTACCTCGGGCAAGAAAGCAATTGCCTTTTGACTTCAAGTTTGTTGAGTCAATTCTTGAACCGGCTTTAGCAGACAGCAATGGTATTCGGGTAAGGTGAAACAATTTCTTGCTAAATTCTAACTGTTTTCTTGATTTTCCCTTTTATAATTCTTGAATCAACTGTCAAATCGGAGAGCTTTTATCTCCCTGGACTCCGAATAAGTTTCTAGACGGGCAGGTTTATCCTACAGAGTTCTTGATTCCAAGTCTCTCCGCACCGAAAATTGGGAGAGGAACAGGTGAATTTATGTTTCAAGAATTCCTTGTTTCTCTCTGATGCTAGAAGTTTGCTGATTACAGATTGGAGTGCTGGAGAATACAAAAGAAATAGCCCAAAAAGGGATATTGAAAATTCAAAAGTGCTATAGAGGCCATCAAATAAGATGCTATTACAGCAAGCTTAGAAGAGGAGCAATTGCACTGCAATCATGTAATCCCATGTTATTCCTACTGTATTAATGATTATGTGAGGGAGGACCCTCTGTTGTTCATAAGTTTACCCCACCCCGTATAAAGATGTGATTTGTATTAGTTTTGGATCAGAAATGGTTCAATACAATCCATAGGGGACTTCCTGCAATAAATTCAAGAGCCCGAAAAGCAAATACTTTCTTTTTGAGGTTAATTTTGTTAGATTATGTGGAGCCATCGACTGCTGGTCACGCTAATATTCCTCCTATTATAGAGATTTTTATACAGGCGCGTTTACAGTTCATTGCAGTGAAAACGTGTAGTGGCTAATGAGGATGAATCAATATAAATCTGTGTATTTTCTGTGTATCTGTAGTGGCTAATGAGGATGAATCAATATAAATCTGGCTAATGAGGATGAATCAATATAAGAATAAGAACGGATTAGAGCATAATCCACTAAAAGTATACTGTGGACTTAGTTCATTGGCTTGGAGACGGTCATTCTTATTTGTGGTAACTCCATCTTACTTTTATGCCTTTGCAGTTGCCCGCGGTGAAAATTCAAGAAAGGAAAATCGGTATCGAATTAAGAGGCTGACAGCAATCATCATAATACAGAAATACATTAGAGAGCACTTTACAAATGGAAGAATAAAACAAAGGAGTGCAGCAGTTGTATGCTTGGAATCTGGTAAAATAAAAAGTTGAATGCAAAAATATCATCCTGTTTTCGGACAAGACATCTTTGTTATGTATATGTACTGTATTTTGCAGGAATTCGATGTTGGTTGTCCCGAAGGCATTTCGATCACATAGGATACGTGCAAAAAATAAAAATCGACATTGAGAGAGATGTCAGAAACCTGCCTAAAGACACAGACAAGAAGGTATGTATGATGGAATTTCTAGCATCTTCAAATATGCTTAGTTAATCTTTGAACAAGGTCGAGGTGTTGTAGACTATAAATACATAATTGACAAAGAAAAACCTATTCTAGTTTTTGAACAAAAGCACAATGAGTTTTGTTAGGATTTCGTTCTGGTTCAGCATCTTGCTCTCGTTGATCTTCGAAAGAAAGCTTTGTGGACGGAGGCGAAACTGCGGAAGAAGAACGAGGAAAACTCTGCTTTGAAGATGCAACTTCAGGAAATGGAGGATAAATGGCGAGAATACGAGGAGAAGATGAAATCCTTGGAGAAAACCTGGCAAGATCAATTGACTTATATACAAGTGAGTTCTAGGTCTAGTCTACATCTTCATCTTTAGCTTGCTTCGACTCCCCTGCACTCGATATTTATGACATGTCTGATAGACTGGCCTCCATTTGGCAGGACAGATTTTAGGGAAAAAAGATATTAAAAGCTTGTTAGCTGTTTTGTCAAGCTCGGTACCAAACATATTCATCTAGATCATTTGAGGATAGTGAAAAAAAAAATGAATTTATGTGTTTTCAGTATTTTAGTTCCAGTAATTTGGTTGGTTTGATGCAGACATGTCTAGCAGCAGCAAAGAAAAATTCCACAGACGGAAGTATCATCGGGAAATTTGGACAACTTGATGCTACTTCAAGACATCAAAATCATAATGCTGATGATACAACCACAAGAACTGGATTTTTTTATGGAAATAGTATGGTGAACTCATTGAATTTGCCCAGTAGCAATGGATCAGGGCCACACATCATAACTAATTCGATTGATCACATAATCAAACAATTTGAAGGGATGTACGATGAGGATGGTGATGGTGATGGTGATGGTGATCAGGCTCAAGTTGCATCAGATCAGGTAAAGTTGCATCCTGGTGTTGAGCTTCGAAAACTTAAGCTTAGGTTCACAGCATGGAAAAAAGACTTCAAAACTCGGCTATGGGAAGCGGAAGCTACGTTCAAGAAGCTTAGCCATCTTGAAACAGAAAAAGGCCAAACGAGATGGTGGGAAAGAAGACAAATGAGAAAGGGGATTTGGAACTGAGACTTTGATGTGAGTTATTTACTTGATTGCATTTCCAATTTTATTGGGATACAAATTGTTTGCACTTAGTAATGGTTTGTCCGGAAGGTGAATTGTACAACCCTCAACAATCGAAAATTGAACCGGACTACTGTTAGATCACGAGGTCAAGAATTGGAAATATGATAACAATATACGTGGATTTGGAATTCTAACCTTCACTCTCATACATATTTTCAAAACATTCTTAGATAATTATTAGGATAATGTAGAAATGAACAAATAAATCATTATTGTCACATTCACATTCGAATTTGATAGCGACTCAATAGAATTCAATTTAAAGTTTATTTCTCGTGGGACGATACTCATTTTCACTAAAATATTACTTATCAACGATCTCGTATGCTTGTAGGATTTCATTGAATATCATTTTTTTTTTTTTTTTTTTACATTTATTAGTGTTATAATAATGTTACTTTAATTTTCTAAACTCAATATAATATAAATGTCAAGAGTATAAAAAATAAATAAAGCGACGACTTGTTAGTTGTTACTATACTAAATCAAGGAATATAAAATGTTTAATGATTTTTTATTTAGCTTTATTAAATTATTCTAAAATATATATTTTACTATTTATTTTGATATGTTTAATTATTTGTATGGATGACAATGGGCCGAGATCATGGTCAAGGTGACCTTCCCCATGTATTAAAAAAAAAAAAAAAAAAAAGATTCCAAATAGATTCGAGGAATCCAGAGCGAGGACCATGTTCCTCATCTCCACCCTGATTACCTAAATGGGATTAGAGTTAGACAATGTGGGACGGGTAAATTGTCATCTCTAATTACTTGTTAAAAAAAAACATATGCTGGGATACTTTAAGAAATTATTGTTACACGTGTTTTTCATATTTCTCTATGAAATAATATTTAAATAAATCAATTTAAATGAATATTCATTGAACACCCACACCCTCCCAGATGGAGTCCAGAATTCAATTTGTTTCCCTCAATAATATGAGGACCCATTGAAGAGTCTTTCTATCTTCATTCAAAACCCATTAAATAATCACAAGCAATTAACTTCTATTAGGAAAAACATACAAATATATATATATATATATATATATATATATATATATTTCTTGTTTAAGTTTATAGTGTTTATGTCATGGTCCACATAAGCACCCCAAGTTCAAGTAAGACTTGTTCAAAAAGACTAGTTAAACATGTATGACTTACAAAAGATCATTTCGTTTCATCTCACCAATGACCAACTTCTTCCATATCGATTATAAATTTGAAGATGGTGTCGACATGTTATTTGGTCACAAACTTAGCCTTGACATGGTTCTAATTCAAACTATCGAAAATATAAAAATCTGAAAATTATATAAATATGCTAATATTCAATTTTAATCATCGCACGAAAAGAATGATAATGAATTGAGTAGAGTCGGCTCGATTATTAGACACCCGAGCTCAGTTCGTATCCACAAACTAGGCTCGATTTGGCTCATAGGTCCCATGAGCCAAGTCGGGTTATCCACAAACCCATGAGTCATTTCGGTTTTTTTTTTTTTAAATTTAAGTTACTGTTTGATTTCGTTAAAAATCATTTTTTTTGTAAATTTAGATAAAAATTGATGTAATGTATTTTTGAAAAGTGGATAAAAGTTATAATCCCATGAAATGCGGTCCAAATTAATTATTGACTTTATTTAAAAATTTATTAACTTTTTTAGCTAAATTAAACATGGGATCATAAAATTAAGTCCAAACATATGTCTGCCATGAATCCAAAACCAGCGGGCTGTGAAAAAAAGTGTGTGACTCGATCAATGGCTGGTCTCAAAATGAGTTTGATCTCTCAATGGACCGGGCCAAGCCCATAGCGGTTCCACCTCTAATCACGCGTGTGGGCCATACTATTGTGGGTCCACGACCACATGTGAAATCCATTCCCATTGGCTGGAATTCTGCAAAATGACCAAGTAAAACGTGTAAAAACTGTAAACAGTCGTCAACTCGCTTCAGCCGCCGACTTAGAATCCAAAGCTTTCTCCGTTTCTCCACACCAAATCTGGACCATTAGATCCATAAAACTTACACATGTCAGCATCCCCTTTCAATTGTCATTTTTAATACTACGCGTCAAGTGTAAATAGCATATCACTAAAGACGTGTTTAAGATAAAGAAGACCGACCACTATCTGCCACGTCATCGAACCACCCTACTTGCTTCCCTAACCTATATCCTATGGCCACGTGTCCATTCCTAACGGCTAGTTTTTAGGATATTAGGAAAATTCAAGTCTTTTCTAGAAAATCTCAAATATTTTTCGAAGCAGATTTTTTTAACCTTTGACACTTGTTTGTTAAAAAACCCAAAAAGGAAAAATAATTTTGAAAAAGCCATTTTTAAATGAGAAAACTTGACTGTATATAAAGGACAGTGATATACAGTAAATGCATAAATATAGAAGATAGTTGGAAGTCGGTTCTTTGTTTCCTTTTACACTACAACCGTTACACCAATCTCCATTTACTCTCTGCTTCAAATTAGGGCTTCTCAAGATTTTGGAACGCTTTACACAAATATATTATCATTGTATACTTCTGCCAGGAAAGGATTTATAGGAAGTGAAATAGATTTTTTTACTGTTTTTGGCTAGTGGGCATCTATTATTTTAACATTTTAATTTGGGTTCTGGGTTTTTTTTGGATAATCTGATTGTGTTTGTAAAGAGAAAGAATAGCAACGACAAATGGCGTTGGGGAAGAAATGTGAGTCAATTGTGAATAGAGCAAATGAAGGGTATGTGATGGGACTGGTGAGGAGTACATCATTTGGGAGGAAAAGGGTTGCTTTGTCGAATATTAATTTGGAGTTTGATGGCCATAATGATTATATTCTCACCACACCGACAAAGAGACAGTGCTGTGAAGATTCATTTCTCTGTCCAGACAAGTCTGTTCTTGAAGCCCTGCCTCAGGATGTTCTGGTTAGTACTCTTTTTCTGAGTCAATTCTTTCAATATTGTAGAAAATTATGTTTAGCGGGTAATTTCAGGTATATATAACTGTTTATGATTGATAGTGAATGTTGAATTCATTGATTATTAGCAGTATTAGTGACAGTATTATGGTTACAAAATTAGAATGTCTTGTTACATTGTGTTCCTAAAATGGTGAGATTTTTTTATGCAGATTAGGATATTGTGTGGTGTCGAGCATGATGATTTGAAGAGGCTGGTTTTAGTATCAAAATCATTAAGAGATGCGGTAAGATTTTGTTGTCCTAAATATTTTGATTTTAATTACTTTTTTTTTTCCTGGGGATTTACTCGAGTATGAATATTAATTTGGGATTCTTGCTTGAATAAACAGACTCTGATTGCAAAGCAGTGGCATTTTGCATATAATACTCCAAGGAAGACTGTTGGGTTCCAGAATGTGGAGGATTTGGGTGAGTTCAATGACATTGAAGCTCCTAATGCTCCAAAGCAGTCGAGGGTTCCAAGGTCTCGATTGAGTGCAAAGAAGCTAGCCGACATCTCAGTGGCCTTGTTCGCTTCTGGTAGCGAAGACAATCGGCCACGACAAGATTTATTGGCAATGGAAACAGAAATATGAAATTGAGGTTATGTATAGTATAGGCATGCAATGTTCTCGTTGTTGCAGAAATAGTACATCAGGTTGGAATTGTTTGTACATGTTGGAGCAATATCTTCAGGCCTGTTTTCTTCAACTATTCCATTGAAGATAGTTTGGCTTGTCTTTAATTGTTTGTATACATGTATGTAGATGTTAGTGGCGGTTTACGGATTTTCTTGAAGGCCGAGCTAGCCCTTCTGTTTTGAATAAGATCTTAGGGTGTGTACATAAGGCATACTCGGTCTGATTTATTTGAATGAATGTAATAACATATTCCTCTCTAGCTTGGAAGTTCAAATGTCTTAATTTTGATATTGGTCAATTCTTCATGTTGATGCTGTACTAAATTATTAGTAGCAGAATGTTTCTTTGATCTGGGATGATTTAAAAAATGTAAGCTGGCATTAGCATGGATCACGATCTTGCTGTGGATAAAATCCTGTGGAGATTGACAGATATGCTCCGTGATCTTCGGGTGTGTGTATAGGTAAGCCAGCATACTCGTTCTGATTTATTTCAATGAATCAAATAACATTGACTCCTCTTTCGCTCAATCGTTCAAATGTCTGGCTGTGTTTTTCATATTGTTGCTGTAAAGACCAATGTATTTTCTCTGATTTGGAGAGTGTACTGATGTTGAAAATGTAGGATGGCAAATAGTGAAATTGATCTCTTGCCCTTGGTGAGCTTTCTCTTATCACATGAACAGTGGAAAGTCTTTATCCTGTTCACGGGAGTTAGGAGATTCGAGCTGTGGTAAGTAGCTGAAATATTATGGGCGATGATGTTGAAAAGTGTACCTTGATTCCCAAGCATAATTTCGCATTGGCCTGTTGGAGTGAGATTGTCTTCGAGTGTTCCTTTAGGGTAACAAAATGTAAATGGTGCATTAGAATCTCTCGAAGTCCCTCTCTTGTATTAAAAAGTACTTCTGAGTCATAGATGGAAAATGGGTTCGACCTTTCAATTGGTGAGTTAAGAGGATATTTATTTGCGTTGGGATATCGCCTAATTATGTATTAAATTTAGATTCCTTAGATGAGATATGATGTGTGATCACATTTGTATTCAACTTTGATCTATGATCTGGTCTGATTGAAAAATGCTTGGGATTGCCCATCTTAGGTCTTTGGAGAAGATCATTATGAGTCAGAAAGATTGAGATTAATATTTCTAGTAAAAGTCAGTGGGCTTCTAGCTTCTCAAGCACGAGTATGGACGTTCTCCCGTCTAACTATGTGCAGTTTCGACGAGTAGTCGATTAAAGAAGAAATTGTTGGTCGGGTTCCTCTAGGAGTGTAAATGGGAAAAAAATATTTTAGGTGCAATACTTCAACTGAGGTTCTTTATTCTAGGAGATCACGTTCTTCGTTTTCAATTTCTTTTGTCGAGTTACAAAGTTACTAACAAGAAAATGGAATTAAATTCTTCTTCACGCATCCGTGATTTTGAACTTTAATAAGGTTGCATTATGGAGTTGCTTGTTGAAAGCTAGGCGTCGAGGAACATGTTGTAACTATCTTTCAAGTTGTCTAGTACTGTACGATTCCACTTAATCAAACATGTTGCGAACGAATTTTCAGTATAAATACTATTTGTTGGAGTTTGGGTCTGAGTTAATAAGTGCGTGCTAGTACTCCTTCAAATTTTATTGAAAAAAAAAAGAAGAAAAAGATTCGAATTAAATGGGGAGTTGATGAGATTTAAACGAATTAAGTAGGGAGTTGATAACATGAAAACGAAGTTGAAAGTTGATAACACGTCAATGATATTGGCAAACATTTATAGTCGATAATGAAAGTGCAACGGCAATTTAAAGTCTCAATTGAGACTTTTAATTGTTGTTACATTTTCGTAATAGGATACTGGATTTTGATTGCCAAAATTATTGATTATGATGAACACCAATTTAAATCAAAAGGATTGATGATTTTCTAAATATTTCAATATCTAAGAAACGAGGGCAATACAATGAAACTTTAAATAGTAAATATAGGAACAAAAATCCAATGTTGCAATAAATGTCAACATGAAATAATTAATGATTTTGTCAATCAAACTAATTAACGGGTATTCTATTACGAAATAACAAATCAATTGATTATAATTGATTTTAATTTAAATCAAAATCATTAGTTAATTTAATCAGATAGAATTCACAATTTTTTTTTAATCAAAATCTAATAAAAATAATTCATCCAAACATGGCTAAATAAAATTGAATACTTTTTGAAAATCACTTGCAATTGCAACTGGACCCGACCCACGTGATCTGCTCTGGAAAGCTACATCAACGGTCATTAATTAACCATTGAAAACTTTATTTTGGGTTACCCTAATTTTCACTTTCCAAGTGCACGGTGTTTGTCTTTGAAGAGTTCTAATTGAATTGACGGCTAAGATTCATTGTCTGCCACATCTAACAACTGCCATTCCCATTCCCTCCAACTTTAAAGCAAGAAAGCAAAACACGATGTGTCCTCTTGCTTCGATCTTAATATTTCTCCATAAAGGATTGAGGAAAAAAGATCATTCAAACTTTCTTTATTGACATCTTTAATGTGATATGTGCATGACAAAAATAGTTAAAATGTGTCAAGTCCTTTCAATTTTAACATTACTCGTATCTTAAATTAGTCTGTTCATCTAATCAGATCGTGTTGAGCATGACCCATGAAAATGAATATGTAAATTTAAAGAAAGCATAGGGTGAGATTGAAAATAAAAATATTCAAAGACTTGCATGATTGACATCTTTATTGGTATGGTGGGACTTATGTAAGGTGGAAATTGAACCACCATTGTTAATTTAGGTCACTTGTTTTGTGAGTGTTTGAAAATTTTATGTTATGGTGGTTGAGCGTATTGACTTAGTTAAAAGATTTCGTTAAATGATGTTTTGAAGAGTAGTGCGTGGTTGCCGTTCGACTTATTCTTTTTCAATTGCAATAAATTTGATGGTTTTACAAAGAAAAAAAAATTTCTTTTATTGTTTCAGTTGACACAATGCTTATTAACTTCATGTGAACTATAGGATTTTTACGTTGTGATTTGTATCACAATCTAATAAATACATACAATATTCAAAGTAAGAATTGAAAATGTCAATAAGTGATATCAGAGTCAATTCAAAGATTTGAAGTTTTTATATTATGTAAGCAAAATATGAAATCGAAAAATATTTTGAGAACTTCGATAATTCAAATTCGTTGTAAGAGATTTGATATATTGGACGACTTTTTATGTTCCATACTTTAAAAATATGCTAATTTGTGAGATAATTTCAAACTACTTAAACACGAACTTGAGCATTATTGCAGTATTGCAAATTTCTTCTTATGTTATTTGTTCTATATTCCATTCCTTGCTTGAAATGCAAATCTTGGATCTTTTTCCCAGCCACGTTAGAGAACCCAAAAAAGATATCTACTTTTTACATATCATTTAAAGCACCTTCTTTATCCCCTGCCTTTCCTCTTCATCCACACATCTCCACATGTATACATATATATGATTGAATATTCGACGGAAAAGGAGATAAAGGACATGTACATGTACATGTATGTACACAGAATTAAACAAAGAAGGAGCAAAACTATGTGCTTAGTGAATGGCGAAACTCTAACAGTTATGCACTAGGTTAAATCAATTTTAGGCATAAGCACTTTTGATATATGTTTAATACATTTATTTTGACAAGATCTAATATAATATTAAATAATAGATTCCGTAGATTCAAGTCTCGATAATTTGTTAATCACAATGAATTGTGATTGTGAGTTACAAATTAGATTGAATCTTAAATCATCCGTGATCGTAAGAAATAACGAAATATAGATATTGTTATTAATAATAGAGCATCATGTGTGGCGTTTCTTACTTATGAAATAAGTAGTTCATCTCACAAGTTAAAGTGTTGTGGTATTTAAATGAACACGTGAATATTTTTTTATAGAACAAAATATTGGAGACCCGCTGGAGAGATTCCACATGGATAACTATCGAGTGTCAGTAGTTAATCTCTAACGTTCGGTAGTGAAATTGGTCATTCGATTTGAGATCATCATAGTACCTTATATGAGGACAGACACATTTTGGTAAGGTTGGATGTTGCTTTGTCAAGGGCCACTAATAGACATCGTTCGGATATGTCAAGAATTATATGAAGGTTGTGAATGATCAATAAATGATTCGTCACTCTTAGATAGTAAGAGATTATAATTTATATTTCATCCAATTAAGTTGATAGTGAAATCCTTGTCCAATGTGTACCCATAAGTCGAAAAATATTTTTCAACTTACATTGACTTAATAGTGGAATGAAAGATATAATCGATAAATAAGATTGATACATATTCATATTTCGTAATTGATCAGATCATATTGACCAAATGATTACAGTTTCATGATAAATGAACGAGTTGGTTTTGTCATACCACATGACATTTTTCGTCACATGTATTGCCCTGACACATTACTAGATGTCAATTTGGGATGACATATGTGAATTAGTGATAAATTAGAAAAAAATGTTTTGATTTATCGATTTTGATTAGATCAAAATAATAATTCACGTTGTTATGCATCGTGATTGGAATCTAATGAGCCACACACTAAAGGAGAACTAAAAGAATAAGATTTACAAATTAATTAATTGACAAACGTTGAATAATTAATTATTTTGACTGCTTATTAATGAACCCGAATTAATTAATTGGATTAATTAATTTTTGGATCAAATTTAATTAATTAGATTAATTAAACACTAAGTCGAATTAAGTTGTAAGACGGGCCAAGTCCGATTGAACTTATATAAATAAGTTGTTAGGATTTTAAAACGGTAGAATTTTTCATTATTCTTGCTAGCTCAAGAAAAAACTCTAATTATCTCTCAATCTTGTTTTATATGTGGATTCTGTTGAATATACAAATGGACTACTGTGAGAGACATATCAGGATTGTTAGAACTACATAAATAGTAAAAGAGTTTGCATATCTAAAAAAATGTATAAATTCTATCACAGTTTCTATCTAAATACAAAGCAGATCCTTGATGAGAATTAAATTTTTTTTTTAAAAAAATTTTCGTTGTGCATATTTAAGTAAATTTTCAATAGAAACTTGGTTTCATTCTAAGTTTTTAAATTTTTCGTTTTAAGTGTGATAATTGAAGTTCAATGATCAGATTAAATTGGAATGTACGACTAAAAAGATGGAAACTTGGAAATTTCCCCCACTTCTTTTTATGAGAGGAAACCATTCTTATGCAAACGGAAGGCAAATTACGATAATCAATTCTAGATATTAGACTATAAAGCTTACGTTTCATAAAGACAATAAGCTTTCTTGACTATCATTATTACTTTAAATCAGAATAATAGTGATGAATAAATTAAGCCCTGTTTGGATCTCATTTTAATTTTAATACATTTTTTTTTGTTTTTTCGAACACACATTCTCCAAAAATACTGGTTCAAAATATATTTTTTTTTTTCCAAAATCTCATGAAAATGGAATCGAAGCAATGGCTAATGGTATATATGAATTTATAAATTTTACAGTAGGGAGACTTGCTTTTCTTGATGCCTTCACCACCCCCAGGCCTACACCAACAAAACCCTGCTTAAAACCTATTAAAGCAGTCTCTTCTTGAAAAATCTATATATCTCACACATACACGCACGGCGGCGTTTTGTGTTAGTGCATGGCATAATGGAATTATGTAATTTCAAGTTAATCCCAACTCTGGCTTTGATGAATTTTCTGCTCATACATATTTCCCACAATTGAGTACCTTTTTCACCTTCAGAAATTCATCAATGGAGGAGAAGAAAAAACAAAGAGAGTCCGATTTCTTTACCTTTCTGCAAGAAACACTCTCCTTTCTTAGCTCAAACACTCTATTCTCCACCATCTTCACTTTCTACACTCTGATTCTACTGTACTTCCCAGCTTCTTTTCATAGACTCATTTTCTCCCCTGTCCTAGTTTCCACCTCAATTATCTTACTCTATCTCCTCCGTTTCGGTGCAAGTCAAAAAACCCAGAAGGAAACTGGAGCCCATTCCCCGGAATTCGACTCCACCCAGAAATTATTGCCGCAGAATGAAGAATTTTCTCTTCATGATCTCAACCGGGTTTCGTGTGAATCCCACATCGATCCGAATCAGAATTTGAATCTGGGTCCCAGTTTTTTGGCTGAGTGCTTTGTGGAATGGGACGTGAGGGCACCATTGGAGGTTATACATGAAGAATACGAAGGTGAAGAAGAAGGAAACGAGGGGTTTTGGGAGGAAAAGAGAGAGGCACAGATGGCTGTAATTGAAAAATACGCATCCTTGTCACTGTATTACCCGGAATCCGACACAGAAACTTCGTCGGAGGGAGATTCCCCGACGATCGAAGACTGGGAGTCATCTGAGAACTTGTGCTTCCGGTGGGAAGAGGATGATAAAGAAGGGTTGATAGAGATTGAACTGAACGGGAAGAATAATAATAGTGAAGTCGATGAAGAGAATTTGATTGAGATTGATCTTTTTCCGTCGAGATGACGTGAGCTTTTCCGGCTTTTATTCCGATGAAGTTTAGATACAGTTAACCTTTGTAATTAACTAAAAGTGGAAACGGTTTGGGGTTATGGGTTTGAGTAGATAGAGGGCTTACCATTGTATTGAATCAAATAATCAATGACAAAGTGCATTTACTCTCTTAATCCAAAGATTACTAATGATGAAGTCTTGTAATGACTGATTTGTCCTCGCTTTTGTGATTTTTTTTTCCCTTCATTATCCTTCTAATATGCAACTGGACAAAACTCAACAATATTAATTATATTCAGTATTGTCTATTAAATATGCTCAAATTTATTTAATTATGTGAAATCGGAGAATAATGTAATATATGAACAACTTTTTGGGAAGGAAGCATTTTGTACGTCACTTGTGGACTCGAGAGATATTTGGTCCTGAAAAAATGTGATACTTGTTACATTGCACCTAAAAGGTTATGAAAGTTTGAATGAAAGGGATTTGACATGCAAAAGTTACTTTAGATTTCTTCATTATTCAGCAAGCTGCAAACTGAATAATTGATGAGTTGTAGTGTAAGTTTGAAAGAAATTATAATAAAGAGAAGTAATGGGTTGTAGTGCAAGTTTGGAAGAAATTATAATCTCCTAAATTTACAAAACTTTTAGGGCGTTTACATAATCATATATAAGAGAGTTATGCTGCTTGGACATGGTTGGTTATAGGTGCTATTAGGATCCCTTTTTCCACCCCCCTCCCCCGAACTGGCCAATGAAATGTAGACACGTGTCTCTTTTTTTTTCTTTTTTCTTTTAAATCTTGTCACCAACCCTGTTTGTGTATCATAACTCTATATCAGAAGGCATTCACATTCAATGATCAACTCCATCACCCCGGGGATGTTATATAACAACTAGTATAAACAATACACATATTTATTTATTATGCTAAAGATTAAATTCCAAACTATAGATTTGAGACTAATTTTTTAAGAGGATCAAGAAAGAAATACTAAAGGGTCTTGATTTTGTCAAATATGTACACTTGTTTGGATTAACACCGTTGCATTATTTCGTTTGTTAATCATATATACACAAATAAGGTACTTTGTTCTTGGTCAAGCATGAAAGCTTTGAGGAAAAAGTTGCATCGGTGAATATTGGTGATGGAGTTTCCGAGCTTGAACCCACGGAGACTAAAAACTGGAAAAGGACTGCGAGAGTTCGGAGCACCGCCTCCATTCTTGACTATAATGTTTAGAATGGTGAATGATCCAAACACAAAACTCCACTATTTAATGGAGTTCCTCTGGTACTAGCTTCATTGGTTGGGACCATATCCAGTTCTTTGCAGAGCTTCTCCCCCAAAACTTTAAGGACAGAAATTTCTCTATATTTATTTACCAACTTAAGGAGTGATCTAAAATCTAAAATCTAAATGAAATGGGAAAGAGGAAGGGAGAGAGAGATTTCTCTTTTCCAATCAGTTCGATTGAGTGGTATTATGGGAGGTTGGTTACAAGCATGTTTCAGGAAAATAAGATAATTTTGTATAGTTCAACAAATGAAGATATTCGATTTAAGATACGAGTATATATAGAAAAAAAAGTCTACAAAGAAGGAAGTGAAGTAGGGTCGACACATATAAGCTTATCTTCTATTGAATAAGTGGACTATCCCCTTGACTCGAGCATTGAAACAAGCGCTAAACCCGATCCAACTCGTTTTGAAGTCGTAGTTTATCGGCTAGAGATTCTCCATTGAGTAGTTCGTATTTACGACTTGAATTATCTGTTTCGTGGCTTACAAAAAATCGTTATATCGAGAAAGAATTAAGAAAGCAATATTTTCTATTGAATTCTCAGTTAGCTAACTAGAGATTTATACCACTAGAATACACAAGGATTCCTTATCCACTATTATCGTATTATATAGATGAGATGTCGAAAGATAGAGATAGAATCGAGACAAATCTTTTTTCTTATATTTCTCTTCGGAAAGAGTTCACCATTGCGGCCCTGGCTCAATGGTTCCGTAGCAATTTTTTGGAACATTTTTGTAGAAATAGAGTGAATCGCTAAGATGACCACAAATTTGAATATCACGCTTTTTGCAATACTTATTTAGTTATTTTAGGCATTGTCTTTCTCTTCCATCGTTATTGCTTAAAAAAGTTGTACAACTTTCTTCTAGTCTTTATTATTTATCTATCTATTCTATTTTTCATCTCTTTCTTTTCCTATTTTCTCAGACTTTATTTACCTTTCGGCTTAGATAATTATCATCTTTATCCTTGTTTTATTTTGAGTATGGCGGGAGCACTGCACCTTCCGGCTCCTTCAACCTCATGGATGGACATCGAGGAGCTGGTCTCATTAGAGCCGTTTTCCGAAACTGAAATGGAAGGCCTGTCAGTAAATTCTTCGATCCCTGGGATAGTGCGGATGAATCCCAGGTATAGTAGTAAAAAAACTCTAGATTGGAATCATCAACAATCGAATTTTCCAAGAAGAGAATGATAATACCATTTTTCTTCTTGATTCTCTTCCAGATACGCAACACAGAAACCAAAATGAATTTGGCCACAAGTTCAAATTATACTAACAGCAACAGAGATGAAGAAATGCAAGCCATAATTTAAAGAAGCCTAAAATATTTTTTTCCCCACACTTGCAGAAGCAAAATCATAATATCTACATAAATGTGGCAACAGGCCAAATACTTATCGCCTAAAAATTACAGTGTTTACTCAGTTGTCCGATTGACAGTCGAATATCTCCTACCAACACTTGTAACAAAATGTTCATTGATACAACAAATAAATACACTCATCTAAAGCCCAGAACAGAAATTTCCAGCAGAAGACTGAAGTAAAAGACTTGGGAGAACAACAAACTTCCAGTCATACAGAGTCTGCCCCTTCTACTTGTTGACGTGCTAGATATCTTTCTCTTCTTTCTTTCTGAAAAACAGAATTTGGAAAAGAAAGACAGGAATAAATACTAGACAGAGAAGGGAATGAAAATCTTACAAGAAAAAGTTTCTAAAGTATCAAAAGATATCATACCCATTCATCGATGACAAGTCCTTCACCAATAAATGTTGGACCTGCGTCTTCTAGAGGCTTCTTGCGAGCCTCCAATTCAGCCTCAGCTTGAGCCAACTGCCGCTTCAGTTTTTCTAGAGCCTTCAAAGATTCAGCATGCAGATAATCTCACAAATCAACATTTTCAATGTAAAAATGCATGCAAAAGATGAAGCTTCGAACCAGTTCAGCGAATGCAGTATATGTTGTAGGAACCACTGTCTAGAATCATTACTTACAGGGCTAGGACGTTCCACATCTAGAAATACTACCCGAAGTATCTGTTCCACAGCCACTTGATCCTTCTGCTCATCAAACTGTTCAAGACAACATGAAATGATTAGAAACAATCAGGAGAAAGTTCAAAAGAGACTTTCTTAGACAAATCACATTTCCTAGACCCTTGATAATGCGATCTGCGCAACAAGTAAATTATTTTCAATATAGGTGCACAGAAATAAAGCTATCAGGAGAAGAAAGCGACAAACCAGTTCAGCTATGTAGTCCATCGGTCCATTCACCTTTTGGCTCATGATTTTAAACTTCACCTTGCTCTTCTGATCTGTTGGCTTTTCATTGTTCTCTGGAGGCTCTACAAACTTGAATACTAGTAGATTCATCCAACACCAGGACCAGAGCAAGAAATAAGAAATACACAAAAACATCCTCAAGTGCCCTGAATTATTGTGAAAGAAAGGGAAGTGCAGAAATCCACATATAAATATTACCGGTTGCTATAATACTCTCGCCAGGAGCGAGAACTGCCCCAGGAGGTCGCATAAAACAGCTTTTTGGTTCTGTTGTTTGGAACTGAAGCAACATCAATAAACTAGACTAATCAGATATAAGAAACAACGAGAAAGTATATATTACAGAGACTAAACTAAATCGAGAATATGTGAGATCAAATTGTCAATCATAAATTTCTATAGTACATCAGCATTAAAAAAAATGAGGATGGGGGAGTAAATAATTAAGTACAAGTAATTTATCATACCTTGAAAGCTACATGAGACTTGCTTGTATTTTTAATCTTAATAGCACTTCGGACCTGCTTACCAGGTTCATCTGGAAGCAATAAAACAAGACAAGAAATTTATTGCGCATAAACAGAGGGATTTTGCGAGGAATATATTTAGCCAATGAGGATGTTAACAGTGACAGGATGTAATTACTCAAAAAACCATAGAATCAATGTGGCAGGGGAGGGAGAATAATTGAGAATAGATTGCCTGAAAAATTAACTGGAAGATTTATAAAATGAAGAACAAAACAATAGACCCTATTCAGATAAATGATGTCAGGAGCCTGATAGTAAATATAAAAAAAACTAAGGGTCCGTTTGATTCAAAGATGGAATTTGGATGGAAAGAAAACGAATTGCAAAGAATTGAATTGCCTAGAACTTGTTTTATTGGGAATTGTCAATTAATTGTATTTAATTGGTATAATTTTTCACTAGAAAAATGTTGAGATTTTCTATCTTTTGGTGTTCGTTTGACTTTGTTTTTCATGAAAATTGTCAATTAAAGGGATAAAAATTCTTACAATTGGGGATAAAATTTGTTTGGATTGCCAAAAAGAATAAATAAATAAATAATTGGGCGTTCGTTTGACTTTGTTTTACACGAAAATTGTCAATTAAAGGGATAATTTTTTTTTTTTTACAATTGGGGATAGAATTTGTTTTTATTGCCAAAAAAGAAAAAAAGTTGAAAAACAAAAAACCATTTAAAAGATAGGAAAACCAATTCCACATAATCAAGGAAAATGCGTATGTGTGGAGGAAAGTTGGAAAACTAATTCCATGGAAAAAATGTGATATCAAACTGGCTAAATGTGGGTAATGAAATTGGTTTTCCAACTTCCATGAAAAAAAAGGGTATATCAAAGAGGCCTAATGTCAAAAGTTGGAAGAATAGTGGTGAGGGGAGGCTCGATTGAATAATTTGAATCGGATAACTTGACACATCATGCTTCTGGAAATGCTTTTAATTTCCTTGACAAGTCATCGTTCTCAGTGGTGCATCTGTAACCTCTGGTCGGTGGGATCAGCCATTGGTTACCATTAAAACTTCACTTTAGGGCCAATTTTCATAGCAATGGTTCGTAAAAAGGCTCTTTACATTGTTTATATGGCATTCACACTGATTAAATTAGTTTATGCCGAGTTCTTTATAGCATTTTAGATCTACTCAATATCATCCCAAGTAAAAATTCTCTCTTTGTAGCACTTGTCCCTAAAAAAAATCTTCAAAATATTTAACCATTAACCAATGGCAATAACAAATATATTTATCCTTATCTGTGTATAGCTCATATGGAAAGCATACAAATTGAACCTATCCTTGTCAAAAGCATACACAGACCGAGATTAATTCAAGTAAATAAACCGTTTTATCAAACAAAATTGATTTTAATACTAAGTATACCGAATAGCTACATGTATTGTAAAAACAACTGAAGATCAATTTTCATAAAGTAAGAGACGAAGAAGAAAGAGGTGTTACAAGGAAAATAGAGCTTGCTAGCAGGATCGAGCTTAAGACGACGTCGCGTGGGGAGCAGAGATCTGGTAACAGAAGAAACCGAGCTGGAACCATGAGCCTTTAGGCCTTCCACCTGTGAATTATCACTAATATTATTATGATTATCGTAACTCTGTTGCTGCTGATTATGACGAGTAAAACCAGAAGAAGACGGCATCGTAGTGGAGTGCTGGTTCCGGAATGGAAGCTTGAATAGGCCCCAAACCCTGGCATCCGATGACTTCTCGTCGGAGAATTCCATGTGAATTTCCGTCGCCTGAAAGTGAAAACGGGGTCGTGCTGAGAGAGTGTTTGATTTTAATTTTGAGGTTGCGTTTTGTTTGAGTTCTTTGTTAGTAATGGGGTGGACCGGTGGGGGAGAGGCATTCTGTGGAATCGTTTTAACGGCGAATTTTTTTTATTAATTTAGTTCCCGGGGTGGAATTGAAAAATATGGGTCAAACCGTGATTAACGGGCATACCTCCTTTTAATAAAAAATAGAAGATGCTTTTTGCACCTTAACCCGACGTATTGATTTATTCGATCTCACTCATCCTTTAATGTGGGATCAGGTCTTATGCTCAATAAATTTTTTATCGGTTATTTTACTTGATTTTGAGATATAGTTTCAAGTTAATTTCACGTGAATTAAACAGACAAAAAAATTTGGGTAATTTTTACAAAATATTCAAGTTTACATTTCAATGTTATTGGACAAAAATACTCATACCTTTTACCTTTTTTTTTTGCCATTTTCACCTCTACCTTCACATTTTCATTGCAAAAATTATCATTTTAATCCAATTCTCATGTAAAATGATAAATATACTATCTTATTTAAATAAAAAAAATTAAATAACAAATTGCAATTATACTCCCAAACTTTTATAAAAAAGTGCAAATAGTCCAAATAAATTATTAAAAATGTAATTAGCACAAAACGTCTACCTTTCAAAATGGATGAAAATGTCAAAAATGAAAGATGTTGACATTTTGTACAATAATATTAAAAGGTATGAACGTTTTGTATCAATTACCATTTTAGTAACTTATTTGGACTCATTTGCACATTTTTAAAACTTTAGGAGTATGATTGTAATTTGTTCTTTAATTTTTTTTTTATTAAAATAAGAGGGCATATTTATTATTTTACATGATGAATTGGATGAAAATGATTATTTCTACAATAAAAGGTGAATGTAAGGGTAAAAATGTCAAAAAATGAAAGGTATAAACGTTTTAAACAATAACGTTAAAAGGTAATGACTTTTTTGCTAATTACCTAAAAAAAATTCGATGGGCCTAATAAGCCAGTGGGTCAAAAATATTAATTTTTCATAGTCAAAGTCAGAAGTAATCTAAATTATTTAAGCATAATAAAAATTTGTGTTTCTATGTCCTCTCCTTCAATTTCTCAACCGCCTAATATGAAATGCCTTGCAAATTTCAATTAATTAATTTGAGGGATATTGGTTAGAGTCTTCAAGAGAAATAGAAAATCTTCAGTTCAACAAATTGAATTATATATGAGATTGAAATTAATCTTTTCGATTTGACGCATGTGGTTATTTAACATTTTTCTTCCTTATTTTATTGAAGTCAAATGTTAGTTGAGTATTAGGAATTGAAACGAATACAGGGAAATGCGTTGACGTCAGAGAGTTGAGTTCTAGAAACGAAGAAAGCTTGATTTTTATTTCCTAATTAACTTTGAATTAAATTACGGCAATGGGTTAGGGGAGACTGCAAATACAATATTATTCTCAGAGAACATTGAATGTTTAGTTCTTTCAGTATCACAATAATAAGGATTATGCCTCTACATGAAACTCTAAAAAATTTCATCCATTAGAACTATTGATGTTCCAAATTATGTTGATATATGTGATTTAATAATTTTAATAGCTGTGAATCGAAAAAGATTTCAATTGGCAACTGGCAAGTCACTAATTACATGACCATGATTTTTTATATTATGTGTGACTATTTAACCATATGCACAATGAAAAGTTATGAACCTTGATGAAGGGTGCGATATCGATTGTCGATCATATCTCAATATAAGTACCGTGGTGTTGAACATTAGTGTAGGTGTGAACATATTATATGTTCTATTAAATGTTTCATTATTCATTGTATTTCATTAAACCTGTAATTTAATGTCACTGGTGTTGCCATCTAAACTGGAGTTAAACACCAGTGATGTTAAATAGTATTATTCATCTGAAAATGTGTAATTTAATGCTTCAGATTAATATATGTCAAAAAATGCACCTATTCGCAAAAGACACGTTGAATTCATTTCATTTTTCTTTTCACTCCAAATCAATTGCAAATAAAGGATTTAGAATTCCTTCCCTCTCCAATTTCTGTCAAAATAATTTCTAAAATATTTTTTTTGAGTTTTTGTGTTCGATATTTTTAGAATTTGATATCATCCAATTTAGTAGTATACTATCAAGCTTTAATTCGCTCATCAAAATTAATATTGTGTTATTTTAATTTTGGAATAAGCTTTGTATCTTGAAAAACGTACGTCCCTTTTATCCTCTTAGCGTTAGTGTAGTGGACAAAATTTGTCTTAACAAGTTCATTTTATCTCTTTTTAATTTCTGCATATTATACATTACATTAAGTCACAATTTGTATATGCCCGTATCTTGATTTCGATAAAATTGAAACTCTATTTGGTATTTTGCACCAATACGTTGTAATTTTATCATATTCACAAGTACATGTTATTGGTTATAAAAGAATATAATTATGCACAGAATTTGCAATTTGGCATTCAGCTCCTCAATTGAACATCCGAAATCACTCTCACTAGATTCACCTACTATATATGCATATACAACAATCAGACCTAAACTAAATAACTATCAAATCTGTTTTAAATCTTTAAACAAACACAAAAATTTGCGGTAATTCACCGTTAATTGACATAAAACTGCTCACGCCGGAAACTTCAATTGTACGTTCTTTTTCTTTGCACATGTTTCCAAGGATAACCTTCATGCGCAAGTATTGGTTGTAGTGGTGGCAATGGGCCGAATCAAGCCGACTTAACTCATCTACCCACAAGCTCGACTCGTCAAAGTGACAAGCCGAACTCAAGCTCATTTAAGCATGAGCTGAGTTCACAAACTGAGTCCACGAGATCGAGATTTGTTTTAAAATTTTTTTTAAAATTTTATGACTTTTTTGTTCACATTTCTTGTGAACTTTTCGTGGGCAACGAACCGTTTGCAAGCTCGACTCGTCGAACGAACCCCCTACTAGGCCGAGCTCGGGCATATCCTTGTTTTACGGGGTGCTTTTCTTCTTAGCACATAAAGGGACACTATGCGACAGTAGTCTGCTCCGTTAGACTACCTTTCGCCTTTTCTCGATCGCTTTGGGACAAAAGAAAATTTTGATTGCAATTTTGTAAAAATTTTACAACAAAGAACTAGAATGCATTGAAAGTAAAATCATCTTTGTTTGCTGGAATCTGAAAATTACAATTATTTGAAAACTGAAAATTACAATGACTGGTGTAGAGGGCGAACGCCAGAAAAGTTTGAAAGATTGTTTGAAATACTAATACCCCCTATAATAGCTTGCGGAACAAAAACCTAAGTGATAGGAGTAGACGTTAAAAGGACGAGGAATCATACTCCACTATTACAACTGAAATAATTATTACAATGAAATTGAAATTACAACTCAAACTTGAACTAATATTTACAACGTGCGATCGAAGTTGGGCAAATTGCTGTTGCGGATGGGTCAAGAGGCTAAGTGAAGCTGCGGCCTTGACACCATGGACCGAGTTTTGACAAGTCAAGCTGACGAACTACTCGGTCACTTTGTCACCCCTAATTGGTTGTATTCATAACTTCGTAATTTGTACGACAATTTTGTGTCCGGAAGAGAGGTCCGTCTAATCTAATTGATTGTGTTCGTGTGTGGTTGATAATTGAAATCTAGCTTGTAGAGAGAGTTATACTAGTCGAGTCCTTTGATCTGTCCACAACCCACGATTGGTTAGGTAGGCCCATTACAGTTATCCAAATTTACGTATATGACTATCAGATTGTGAATCCGTTGAAAGAAAATGTGATTCATGTATAAATACTCATAACTTACACATTAAATTTAAGTGATTAAATAATTAATAGCATAAGATAGGAGTTGGAAGCCTTGGCTTGGCATATGTAAAGTCTCATAAAACATAGTAGATAACAACAACTCGGCACAGTTTCAAAATAAAATTCCTTTACATCACATGGAGATGTAGAATTCAACTCGTCTAAAGGTTGTATGTGTTTCTTTCTAATTTTTAAGTCAATGTGGCTACTAGTATGGTCCTTGACCCGTAACTATTTTAGTATTGAAATGACAATCGAATCATTACGATTATACTTGCACCTTTTGCATTTTCACGTCTCGAGACAATATTATTTCCTATAACTAACATTTTTAAAGATTATATATTAATTTGGTATAATGCAAATGTTGACATTATAAATTTTTAGGGCAGCGTCTTTGACGCGACTCTCCAAAAGAACAATTTTGTGAACTCAATTTTAACCACTGTTTGACCCCTACATTTGAAAATTTATTTATTTTAAATTCATTTTCAACTATACATTTTCTCTCTATTTTTCTCGCAAGAATGACATACTATTAGTAAATGGTTCTATGTCCTATATATAAAAGTAAAAAGCAATGTGAACGCTGCTTAGTGTGAACATCAACTTGAGATTGCATAGTGTGAAAGCACAGTATGAACACCAAATTGCGGCTGCATAGTATGAAAAACAAATTGCGACTGCATAGTGTGAACACCAAAAAATGGCTTTAACGCCACACATCTTTTAATGAAATAGAAGCAGTTCAATAGGCACACTCAAATATTGATTAAAAACGTACCACTTTATATAACGTTTTCGAGCACAAAAGTGCATTTATTTTTCCTCTACTCTTGTTAACATCCAATAGTTAATGACGCAGCCTCCTAATTTAGAATGTGTGTTGTGTATGATTTAAGAACACTTGAATATTATTTTAATTAACAAATTTATAATTGCAGAACTATAAATGATTGCCCTCCACATTTTCAATTTTTTTTTTTCACGAACTTAATACGTGGCCTTGACCCCATATGTTAAAAGTTTCTGTTTGGTGGGGATTAAAACTGGATTTTTAACAGATTTTGATAAAAGTTGATGAAATATGTGGTTGAAAAGTCGTGTGTATCATAAAATATGTGATTAAAATTAATTATTGACTTTAACTTGATTAAAATCTAGATTTTAATTTTCAGCAAACATGACAAATCTTTTTTCTGGAAACATCTCGAATTGCTTGGTGTCCTTCTAACTATCCAAAATTATAATATTCACCAATGAAAGACGAAGTATATAGCATGCCTTAAACAAATATACACGTATGTGCGTATATTCTTCGATTTGTATATGATAATGTGTGTATACGTGCACAAAATCTTAAAAAATAAAAATAAATGCATGGATTTGCTTAGAATGGCAACATGGCATACTATCCACACATTCCTTGGATCTAAAAACAGCTCATAAACTAATTATAAGTAACAACAATTGATAAAAGTAATTAGTTATTCGATGTTTGTTGGAGTAAACCAACAGCTCACAACAAAAACTAACGCATAATCCACCTAAAATTTTATACGTCTATTGGTCAACTTTGAAACTTAAGTAACTTAATCTGGTATTTGTTTTCAAGCAAACTTCAGATTTTCAACAAATATTTGCTTAGTAAAGAATAAATAATCTGCTTATCTGCTGATTAAGCTTGATTTCAATAATGGAATTATACTGTTGTCTTCTTGACAACAAGCATGGGGACATTAGCCTAAGATTACGGATTACTCTTAGAGTCTGTTTGGTTCTAATTAAAATTTGATTTTAATCTAAATCAAAGTCAAACAATCAATATCAACCACATCTTTCATGGGTCCCACAGCTTTTCAACTACACATTTCAAAAACTTCTATCACAATCTATTAAAAAATCTAATTTTAATCCTCGTCAAACACCATCTTAATCTTTTTGTATTAGGGATGTATATTTGTTTAAGTTTAGTTAATATCGAAAAGTTGCCATGTATCTGAAAGAACCCTAGATCTTATCTCACTAAACCAATAAAATAATATTGGAACAAAAAATATATATTTAATTGTATGTAAGGCAAGAGTGGACGAGAATGAGACACTTCTACACGTTATTTTGGAGTTCATGATATGTACATAGTCATAACGTGTAATAAAGTTGTCATTAGTTAATTGAGTAATTCAAGGAGACAATAGTTTGATACGTATGTACAAAGAAGAAGCTTTAGTGACAATGTTTTTGTTGTTCGTACTTGAAGTTCCATTTCAGGTGGCATCTTATCTCGGTCAATGCCCCACATTTGTTCATGTTGACATATGATGAATTTTTGGAAATGTTTGGAAGATTCAAAGGGACGTGTGGATCCAGTTAACCACGATGGTGAGAGATTTAACGATTGAAGAGGGCATCTCTTGAGAGGTGAAGATCATCGAGACAATGATAATATCGTACTTTGTTAGGGGAAAATTGTGAAGATACGCAAATAAAATTTTAAAATTAGCAAGATATGAAAGTAGCCAAGAGTTTCTACTCCAAATAGATTAACATTTTAAGAAGCAAGTTGATACATCACAACAAATGTTTAATATTTGATATTTTTCCGGTTGAAATTTCGCAAGCATGTAAGTTCGTGAAAAAGTAATATAAATATGAGTATTGTTTCCACGTGGATTTAGAGTTTAAGTAACTATGATTTTAATTAAATTATAAACATCTCTATTAACTAAGTGCAAAAGTAATTTTTAGAGAAGAAAAATCAATTATGAAAGTTGTGCTAGGAATCCGACTTCACGGCAATGTAATTCTCAAATTATCACTTTTAATCCAATTTATGCTTCATTTGACAATCAATAATCTTAAATTGCGTAGAAATCCTAATTCTATTTTGCCTGAAATCCACGTCAATTTGAATGTTATAAATAGAAACTCTTGTAACGTTATAAGGGATTGACAAATACATGTGCAAACTTCATATGCTCAATATCAAACTTGACTTCTTCCATTTGCTCATGAGATATAAAGTTACTTAAGTTTGAATTATTCTTGGTTTGGGAGATTTATTTGTGATTACTTATTAGTTCACAATTATTCGTCTTCTTGGTTGATGCCCAAATTTTTATCAATCTTGTGTCAAAGAGTATTTCCCCCACCCTTCGTCGCCACGACTCTTCGATTGAATCTCATGTCAAACGTGCTGGAGCTTGTTCACGCGTGCACAAGTGGATCTTGATATCCGTTGACACATTTTTTAGGGTCAACAATTACCACCTCAATTTCTATATATACACACTACCGGTTAGTTTCCTTATAAATATATAAAGAAGGGAAAATATGTTGTAGCCTTGAATGAAAATAATTGGTAACATAGGCTTAGGGATAACAATTTAACCCGCCCCGTCCCGAATGGGGCCAAAAAATCCGCCCCGTTGGGTTGGCGGGACGGGGCGTCTGGGGTCGCCAGCGAAAAAAAAATTTAAAAATAGAATTTTAATAAATGGTTAGTTTTATTTACAATTTTATAATATGTTTCTAATCCAACAATTATATTATAAAATTGTCAATTTAAAATTTTACATAACTAACAATTGTTTACATAATTTATAAATTTGGTCATTCAATCTTTTTATTATAATTAAATTATATAATCTGAAATTTTGAATTATGATAGTTAAATAAATATTTTTTACTTTTGAAATATTTATACCAATTAAATAAAGCAAGTTAATATCTTGATCGAAAAAACTAGAAACAAATTTAAAATATATGGAATGACCTTTAGGTTTTGGATTAAGGGTTGAACTTTAAATAATAACATAACTCGAATTTTGAAAATGTAAAAAAAAAAAAATTAAACGGAGCAACAAACGGGGAAAAAATTTCGCCCTGGTCCGTCCCGGCCCCCGCCCTGCACCGTTTAAGGCTGGGCAGGACACGGGGTGGGCACGAGGTTGGAATGAGATGAAATGGGGTGGGACGGGGTGAAGACGCCCCACTCCGAACCCACCCATTGCCATCCCTACATAGGCTTGACAAATAAATTAATGGGAGTTAAAGGTATTGCTTGAAGCCACGTATAAGGTCTACCAGTTGTAAAAACACTGGTTTCTTCTATTAGGAGGAGATTCCACCCAAGTATCTTCTTGGCAAAATTTATATATTATTTATAAATGATCAAATTATATTTTTAATCACAAATAATATATATTTATTCACACGCTCATTTCTATTTATTTACAAATTAAATTATTTATAAATTCTTTTCAAATAGAAGTTAAACTTTCCAACCACCCAAAACAGAACACGTAATCATATGTATCAAGTCACCTAAACATATAACATTTTTTTTTCTCTTGCATCAAGTTAGTTTTTGTCTGCCCAATCCAAGACCTTTCTTATCAAGAGAAACAATAATTGCTCTGGCACTCGACGTTGAGGGACTATGTCCCCATTTGATTCAACTATAAAAGTAGATTATAATTTAAATTAAAATTAATTCATAAATTTCATGAATTTATTTATTTCAAATCAATCTGAGGCTCAATAGTATTTATAATATGATGCATTACATGGCTTAATAATGACGGCTTGATTTTGAAGCCATGCACACGATGAGAAGCCGTGAAATGTCTGTAACACAAAGGTCTATGAAGTGGTCACTTTAAGGAGGGGCGCGTGGAGGGGTACGTGGACTTATATTGTTGGTGACAGCTAAAATTATTTCATTTTTTCTACAATGAAATGCAAATTTTGAGAAAGAGGTTGACTTTTTCCCCCTAGGGAGAGTGAGAGAAAGTTAAGATCACATTTCTCTGTTAAGAACGGGGGACACGTCGCCAGCACTGAATTACTTTGACATCTCCTCTATATATATACCTACACTAAGTTCCTGCACTTCACATACGGATCTACATCAATTTGATCAGAAATTTTAATAAATTATCTGAACCCTTCAACCAGAAGTTAACAGGTAATGGGAAGAGCACCATGTTGTGATAAAAATGGACTCAAGAAGGGCCCTTGGACACCTGAAGAAGATCAAATACTTATTGATTTTATACAGAAACATGGTTATGGAAACTGGCGAAACCTTCCGAAGAATGCTGGTAATTTACTTTTCTTTCTTTCTCTTTTGAATTCTTTGCACTTTGACGTATCAAATGTCCACTTAAAGTTTTGCAAAGTTGAGAATTTCAAGCCGATCAGCAGTTTTTGTTGAATTTTGTTTATGTAGGGCTTCAGAGGTGTGGAAAGAGTTGCCGTCTACGTTGGACTAACTATCTGAGGCCTGATATCAAAAGAGGAAGATTTTCATTTGAAGAAGAAGAGACAATAATTCAACTGCATAGTATATTGGGAAACAAGTAAGTTTAAATTAAGTTCTGTCTAACTTTTTAAGTTACATGGAAATTGAAAAAGTTACAAGTTTTTAATCATTTGTATAGATGGTCTGCAATTGCTGCTCGTCTTCCAGGAAGAACGGATAATGAAATCAAGAACTATTGGAACACCCACATTAGAAAAAGGCTTCTTCGAATGGGAATTGATCCAGTGACTCACAGTCCTCGCCTGGATCTTCTTGATTTATCCACTGTTCTAAACCCATCTCTCTACAATTCATCCCATTTTAATTTTTCAAGATTATTAGGGATGCAGAATATAATAAAACCTGATTTGCTAAGGTTAGCTACTTCTATCTTATCATTCCAATCTCAGAACCAGGATTTTCCTCTACAAAATAATGTTCAAGAAAATCAGATTTTCAATGATCAAGTCCAAAACCAGATGCCCCCATTAGTCCAACCTTGCCAATTACTACAAACCCCAGTTCAAGATGATCAATCCCAACTCATGATGCAATCAAACGGTGAAAATTTCCCACAAAATAGCCCACTGAATGAATGGCAAAGCAGTGGATTTTGGACAGAAGATTATGTACCTACAGTCACAAATTACGACTACTATGGGCCGTCCAATGAACCCATCATCATAGATCCTCCTCCATCTGATGATCAGACTTCAACATTTCAACCTAATAGCTGCAACAATTTCAGCTTCCAATCCGCTTTGTCGAATATATCAACGCCTTCTTCAAGTCCAACCCCAAATTCAACTTATATCAACAGCAGCAGTACAAGTCATGAAGATGAGAGAGAGAGCTACGGCAACAATATGTTAAATTTCGATATTCAAGATATCTTGGACGTAAATGAATTTATGCAACTTCATTAAGAAACCAGTGTAATTATCTTAATTAGAGGTTTTTTCCAAATCCTCTGTGCTTGATTTGGATTTAATCTTCTGTTAGTTTCTTGTAAAATTTATTTTTTTAAAAGCATTTGTTGCTATTTTCTGACCCGGAAAATGGTTGTGCATGCTTCTTGTGATATTTCCATTATTTAGCGTATAATTATTAAAAAAAAAAAAAAAAAAAAAATTGTTGTAGACACTAATTATTGTACGAATAGATATAAAATAATGAGATAATTAAATAAAATGTGCATCGGTAGATGGATATATCGTAGCAAAGTCTTTGAATATCAATATTACAAATATACATAATATTATTAAAGGAAAATTTGAAAGTCAATACTTGCATGGAAAATATCGAAGACTTTCTATATTCATATTTTTTTATATATATTACGCGTGATTTATGTATAATTTAGTGTCCCTGAGAGCCTGTCTGATTATTTTAAGTAAGCTCTGATGTAATATAATTATAAAGATTCATTTTTATATTTTAACTGTCCCAAAGGGAAAGATATCAGCCAAGCTGCAGGTTTCATAGATCCCAATAGTCTAATTGTTGAGAATGGTTGTTCAAAATCAACAAAAAATTGGAAGTGGAAAAGAACATAAAGGGCCATCTTTTGGCTTATGAGATTACATAAGCCAAATGGCTTGCGATCGCATAGGCATTAAGAGGGACTTCAAGTCCTTATTCGAGCATAATTATGGTATTATGCGATCGCATAGAAGAAAAATAGTGACTGTTGGAGACGATTTTCTATCATTGATCACTTGAATTTAGTATTTTTTCAACAATTTTTTTGGTACTATGAAGTTAAGACCTATATATAGAGGAGTCATGTTCAATGAAAAAACATGAGAAATCATTTGATATCAATACACATTCCACAAACAAGATCACATCTTTTTTGTATTCGTATTCTTACATTTTTCTTATTGTGTTTCTCAAGTTTTAATAGAAATATTTGTGTTTCAATATTTCTGCTACAAGATTTAATTAATCTTTCAAATCATTTGTTGAAAAATCCTTTAGCGTCTCAATTTAACTTGAGAGGGGACAAATATTGTTTGAGAACAACGATTACGTGTTTGAGCCTTTGTCCTTGATGTTTGTTTCAGATTTTGTTACTGTTCTTTGTATTATTTTCTCTCCTCTTCAAGTGAAGTTTTCCAACACTAACTCCCGCGACTGAGCTACCGAATCGGCTACCGGAGTTTTTCAAAGGAGACACCTGTCCAGCCACCTGTATGATTGTGTTTAAAAAAAGTAATGGTGTATTATATATTTGCATGGCTAGGTTGGGGGGTTTGACTTTTAACTTGGGTGGCACGTTTCAAAAAACTATAGGAGGATAAAGTAATGGGGACCACATGTAAAAGGCTTTGTTGAAAATCATGGCGTGGCTCTTGTGCTATTTTTTTTTTTCTCTTTTTCTGTCCTTGATTGAAATAAATAGGGACGTGTGTCCTACCAATGTATTACGTCACAAGTGAGACACTTGGGATCAATATTGAGGAGGGTCCCACTGCATAATTTTACCCGTTAATGTCTTCTTCTCCTGTTGTGTAGAAAGGATGACGTGTCATGTTATGTATATGCATCGAATACTAGCATATTCAATACACTCTTAAAAACATGAATCTCTATTTTAGAGAGTTTGAATAAATTCCATGATAGTTTCTATTTTAATTTTTTAAAATATGGGTTGAGTTTTTATTTTTATTTTGTAATGTTATAGATTTTAATATTTTATTTTTCAAATTATTCTAATTATATTTGAATTGATCGATTAATGACATATAAAAAAAATATGTTAAATGAAATACAAGGACAATCAAACGTTTCTGGAAAAGATAAAATGAAGAGCTAAAATAGATAACAATATTGAAGAGTAAAAAAAAAAAAGTATTCTCTAAAATAAAATGTTCTCTATTATACATAAAATGATCTTATGAACACAGAATTTCTTGAACATGCTCTAATTGAAGAAAAAAAAAAGATTTTGATGATGTTTTGTTAATAATAAATATAATTCATAGTCATACATTTTGCATTGTGTCTTCTAAAATTTGGAAGGTAAAACGAATTTTAGAGCTCGTCTGTTACAACTTCTACATTAAAAAAAGAAAAAGAAAATCATTTTTTTTTTCTTTTTTACCATTTTAGATCAATTGGGCTTCGCATGTGAGAGTTGCGGTAAAAAAAATGGCAGCTGCCATCGGTAAAAAAATGTATTTTTTTTGTCCTAAAAATTGGCTCCATACAAGTTCTTAGCCTTGTTTGATTCCATTATTTTAAAATTCATTTTTAAAAAATTATTTTTTGTCACATGTTCTCAAAATAAAATATTTTGTACGTAAACTAAATGTTGGAAAAACTGAGTTTATGGCCTGACTTTGACACGAGTTTTGAGTGGGATCCGGTTGTTCAATTTAGAAGATGAAAGTTGATTTGTGTTCTCCTCCGTGAGTACATCGAAATCATATACTTACTTGCCAAAGTTGATGCTCGGGTGAATGAGAAATTGAGGCTTAAAGTGCACCACTCAAAAGGGAGTTTATGTGGGAAAAATGAATTTGTCTCACATAGGAAAAAGATGAGAAACTCCAAAGGTCATTGTCATTGATGGTAGCCTAGCCTATAAATAGTGGCTCATTTTCCTCATTCCAACACACAAAAAAAAAAAACAAAGGCTTTCAAGTCTAGAATAAATAAGAAATTCATTTGCATAGAGTTTTTTTTTTTTTCCTGCATTTCGGTCTTGGTGGTGGTGTAGTTCAGGCACTAGTTCAGTTCGCCGGAGTGGTTCCCGTGGTGCTCGGAAGCTACTGGTTCTACCGTTGTATCCTGGGAAACGGACGCTCGTTGTAAACCTCAAGCACGAACGGTGAGGGGGCGAATCTGTTTTAAGGAAACTGTGTGCAACACAGGCCTCGGGTTAAAAGTTTTCGGTTCTATTATTCGTTCTGCGATTTCTCTTTGTTCATGTTTACATTCTGTACGTATATAGTATTAAGCATGATATATGTATGTTGAATTTGCGTTCATCGTAGTTATTATATTGCTAAATTGCATACCTAATTTCGCGTATATCGAATTTCTGTGTAATTTACCGGATTTCTGGAGTACCAACAGCATATACGGTATTTAATCTGTTAATACCGGATTTAAGTCTATTCCGGTCGACCGGAACTCTAGTTCGGTTGATCGAACCATAATTTTCGATCGATCACCGCTCAGTCGGAACTTGCCTAAATTTTGCCTAAGTATATAACAAGCTTAAAACAGATTTGTTTTTTTTTAAAGACAAGTTGATATTTAGTTTTTTGGAAACTAATTTTTGTGTGTTTTATTTCAGAAATGACAACCGAACCAACCAACATGGATGTGTCCCAAGTTTCCCAAACTGTGGGTATGGGTGCAGCTATGGGTGCAGGGCCTAGCTCTGTTGTGGCTCAGACTGTGGCTCAGGTGCCAAGTCGTGTTGTGAGCCAACATGTGGCTAATGTTTCGGTTAACCATGGGGAAAAATCGAAAAAATTCAATGGCTTGAATTTCAAGAGGTGGCAGCAAAAAATGTTATTTTACCTGACCATCTTGAATCTTGCGAGATTCTTGACTGAAACTGCTCCAATACTCAATGAGGGTGAAGGAGATATTCAAGTGATCAGTGCGGTTGATGCTTGGAAACATTCAGACTTTCTGTGCCGAAACTATATATTGAACAGCTTAGCAGACTCGCTATACATCGTGTATAGTAGTATGAAAACTGCTAAGGAGCTGTGGGAGTCGTTGGACCGAAAATATAAGACTGAGGATGCCGGGGCAAAAAAGTTAATTGTCGGCAGATTCTTGGATTATAAGATGGTGGATTCCAAACCAGTAATCAGTCAAGTGCAAGAACTCTAAGTGATTCTTCACGAAATTCATGCCGAAGGGATGGTTGTGAGTGAAACTTTCCAAGTGGCAGCAATTGTTGAGAAATTGCCCCCCCGCGTGGAAAGACTTCAAGAACTATCTGAAGCACAAACGAAAGGAAATGAACGTCGAAGAACTGATTGTTAGACTTCGAATTGAAGAAGACAACAAGGGTTCGGAGAAGAAGTGGTTCAGTCCTGATGTTGCTAAAGCCAATGTGGTAGAGCATGGTCAAAGCAGTAAGGCCTACAAAAGTAAGGCTGGGTCATCCGGTGGCAAAGGGACCAAGCAAGGACTAAAAGGTGGAATTTCTAAAAAGAAATTTCAAGGAAAATGCTTCAACTGTGACAAAGTAGGTCACAAGTCTTCGGAGTGCAGAATGCCAAAGAAGAAGAAGGAAGCAAATGTGGTTGATTACATGGCAAATGACGTGTCGGAGATGAATCTCGCAGCCGTCATTTCTGAAGTAAACATGGTGGGTTCTAACCCGAAAGAGTGGTAGATTGACACTGGTGCTACAAGGCATGTGTGCTTTGATAAAGAGATGTTTAATGCTTTCGAAGCAATTGAAAATGGAGAGAAGTTGTTCATGGAAAATTCAGCAACTTCTGAAATCAAAGGACAAGGGAAGGTGGTTCTGAAGATGACTTCAGGGAAAGAGTTGACTCTTAACAATGTGCTATATGTGCCGGAAATCCGCAAGAACCTAGTGTCCGGGTCGCTTTTGAATAAGCATGGGTTTCGTATTGTATTTGAGTCAGACAAAGTTATTCTGTCCAAAAGTGGAATGTTTGTCGGAAAAGGGTATGTTTCCGATGGCATGTTCAAACTAAATGTAATGGTTGTTAAGCCAAAAATGAATAAATTGAACTCTTCCGCTTATTTGCTTGAGTCTTCCAATGTGTGGCATGATAGACTAGGACATGTTAACTATGATTCTTTACGTAGACTAGTTAACTTGAATTGCATACCCGCGTTCCATGTTGATTCGAAACATAAGTGTGAAACTTGTGTTGAAGCAAAATTGACAAGGTCGTCATTCAAATCAATTGAACGGAATACTGAACCACTTGATTTAATTCACAGTGACTTATGTGATTTAAAATTTGTACAAACGAGAGGTGGCAACAAGTATTTCATTACTTTTATCGACGATAGCACAAAATACTGCTATGTGTACTTGCTAAGAAGTAAGGATGAAGCGATAGAGAAATTCATTCTCTATAAGACGGAAGTTGAAAATCAACTTAGCAAGAAAATTAAGGTGTTGAGAAGCGATCGAGGTGGTGAGTATGAAGCACCGTTTGCTGAATTCTGTGCACAACACGGAATCATACATGAAACCACCGCACCTTATTCACCGCAACAAAATGGCATTGCTGAAAGGAAAAATTGCACCTTAAAAGAAATGATGAATGCAATGCTAGTAAGTTCTGGGTTACCTCAGAACATGTGGGGAGAGGCTGTGTTGTCAGCAAATTACCTTTTAAATAAGGTGCCCCGAAAGAAAATGGAAAAGACCCCGTATGAGTTATGGAAAGGAAGAAAGTCTTCCTATAAATACTTACGAGTGTGGGGGTGTCTCGCTAAAGTGGCTATCCCAACACCAAAGAAGGTGAAGATAGGCCCGAAAACTGTAGATTGCATCTTCATTGGATATGCTCATAACAGTAGTGCTTATCGATTTCTTGTGTATGAATCGAAAATCTCAAATATACACAAAAACACGATAATGGAATCGAGAAATGCTTCGTTCTTTGAACATGTATTTCCGTATAAGTCCAAAGAAGAGGCAAGCTCTTCTAAACGAACGTATGAGATTATGATTGAAGATAGTCAGGACCAAGAACTAGAAGAGGGGGTTGAGGTTGAACCAAGACGTAGCAAAAGAGAAAGAACAGAAAAATCTTATGGTCCAGATTTTCTGACCTATATGCTAGAAAGTGAACCTCGAAGCTATCAAGAAGCTGTAAACTCCTCAGAAGGACCTCAATGGAAAGAGGCCATTAAAAGTGAAATAGATTCCATCTTGCAAAATCATACATGGGAGCTAGTGGATCTTCCCCCAGGAAGTAAACCACTAGGCTACAAATGGATTTTCAAACGAAAAATGAAAACAGATGGAACTATTGAAAAGTACAAGGCCAGGTTAGTAATAAAAGGTTACCGACAACGGGAAGGCTTTGATTACTTTGATACATATTCTCCAGTAACAAGAATAACATCTATTAGAATGATACTTGCGATTGCTGCTTTGCGGAATCTTGAAGTACATCAAATGGATGTTAAGACTGCCTTCTTAAATGGAGATTTAGATGAAGAAATCTATATGGAACAACTCGAGGGATTTTCATCTCCAGGGCAGGAAAAGAAAGTCTGCAAATTGGTGAAGTCATTATATGGCTTAAAACAAGCACCAAAACAATGGCATGAGAAATTCGATAGTGTCATGATGGAGTGTGGGTTTAAAATCAATGAGTGTGATAAATGTGTTTACGTCAAAGACACGAAAAATGGCTATGTCATTTTATGTCTTTACGTTGACGATATGCTTATTGTTGGTAGCAACGATAAGATGATCAAATCCACCAAGAATATGTTAAATTCAAGATTTGACATGAAAGATATGGGCTTGGCCGATGTTATACTTGGAATCAAAATTTCAAGAACATCAGATGGACTCGTTCTAACCTAGTCACATTATGTGGACAAAATTCTAGAAAAGTTCAGTAATGATGATACTGGCATGGCTAGAACACCGATAGATACGAGTCAACACCTATCCAAGAATAAAAGTGAAAGTGTTTCTCAAGTAGAATACTCGAGAATCATTGGAAGTCTGATGTACTTAATGAGCTGTACAAGACCAGACATAGCCTACACAGTTAGTAAACTAAGTAGGTATACGAGTAATCCAGGAGCTGATCATTGGAAAGGAATAGTAAGAGTACTAAGGTACTTAAGATTGACTCGTAATTATGGGTTGCATTATGCCAAATATCCAGCGGTCATTGAAGGATATAGTGATGCTAATTGGATATCTGATATGAAAGACTCAAAATCCACGAGTGGATTTGTGTTCACATTGGCAGGTGCAGCTGTTTCTTGGAAATCCTCTAAACAAACAGTAATAGCACGATCCACTATGGAATCTGAGTTTATAGCTCTAGATAAAAGTGGTGAAGAGGCTGAATGGTTACGTAACTTCTTAGAGGATATTCCAAGATGGTCAAAACCTGTGCCAGCAATTTGCATACACTGTGATAGTCAATCAGCAATTGGAAGGGCACAGAGTAACATGTATAATGGTAAGTCTAGACATATACGTCGTAGACACAATACCATAAGACAACTACTCTCAACTGGAGTTATCACTATTGACTATGTAAAGTCAAAGGATAACATTGCGGATCCGCTAACCAAAGGGTTAAATCGAGAGTTAGTTGAGAAATCATCGAGAGGAATGGGACTTAAGCCCTTGAATGGATAAGTCAATACAAAGGAAAACCCAACCTAGTTGACTGGAGATCCCAAGATCTAGGTTCAAAGGGATAACCTAATTGTAAAGGCTTGATGTAATCACTGTGGGGGATATTACCTCATATCCATTCCTGTGATGCGACAGTGATGCTCGTGAAGTTGGAGGATAAGCAATTGGCTTTTAATGATTCTTATGCGTCGGAAATCGAGCCAAGTAATGTGGGTTACTTGTAATAAGAAATCACCTATGTGAGAGAGAAGTGGGGCCGCTTCTAAGGGAATTGTGTGGGGCGCAATTCTAGTGATCTTTCACAGAACCAGGCATATGTTCATGGCCAAAACGAACATAATAATGAGAACTGAAATGTGTTAGGAAGAATCCTATGTGAAGTGTATTATCGTTTACATAAACAGCAGAACAGTTCAAGGACATCGCGTCTACTGATCAGCCAGTAAAGTAAATATGCTTTCACAAGGGAAGGTTCAAAGGGTAACACCTACCTATCCTATGCAGGTTTCAACTGTTGAACTATATCACCAAGTCGTCATGTGTCACATTCATAAGTCGTCATGTGTCACATGCATGAGTCGCTCCCAATTTTCATTCATGTGGGGGATTGTTGGAAAAACTGAGTTTATGGCCTGACTTTGACACGAGTTTTGAGTGGGATCCGGTTGTTCAATTTGGAAGATGAAAGTTGATTTGTGTTCTCCTCCGTGAGTACATCGAAATCATATACTTACTTGCCAAAGTTGATGCTCGGGTGAATGAGAAATTGAGGCTTAAAGTGCACCACTCAAAAGGGAGTTTATGTGGGAAAAATGAATTTGTCTCACATAGGAAAAAGATGAGAAACTCCAAAGGTCATTGTCATTGATGGTAGCCTAGCCTATAAATAGTGGCTCATTTTCCTCATTCCAACACACAAAAAAAAAAAACAAAGGCTTTCAAGTCTAGAATAAATAAGAAATTCATTTGCATAGAGTTTTTTTTTTTTTTCCTGCATTTCGGTCTTGGTGGTGGTGTAGTTCAGGCACTAGTTCAGTTCGCCGGAGTGGTTCCCGTGGTGCTCGGAAGCTACTGGTTCTACCGTTGTATCCTGGGAAACGGACGCTCGTTGTAAACCTCAAGCACGAACGGTGAGGGGGCGAATCTGTTTTAAGGAAACTGTGTGCAACACAGGCCTCGGGTTAAAAGTTTTCGGTTCTATTATTCGTTCTGCGATTTCTCTTTGTTCATGTTTACATTCTGTACGTATATAGTATTAAGCATGATATATGTATGTTGAATTTGCGTTCATCGTAGTTATTATATTGCTAAATTGCATACCTAATTTCGCGTATATCGGATTTCTGTGTAATTTACCGAATTTCTGGAGTACCAACAGCATATACGGTATTTAATCTGTTAATACCGGATTTAAGTCTATTCCGGTCGACCGGAACTCTAGTTCGGTTGATCGAACCATAATTTTCGATCGATCACCGCTCAGTCGGAACTTGCCTAAATTTTGCCTAAGTATATAACACTAAAAACTTGTTTCCACTTTTTAAATTACACATTCTCAATGATTTCAATATTATAAAATTCATTCTGATAAATTAATGGACATCAAACAAGGGCTTAATTGCTTATTTAGCCTTTTTCGGTTTTTGTTTTTTCCAACTCATTTTTATCACACTTTCACAATAATTTCATCCCTAATTTTTTTTGCATCCCTAATTTTTTCGAACTCAAACTGAAATTAATTTCATTCCTAATTTTTATGCAATGCATATATTACATTTTGGTATTTTTTTTTAATTTTTAATTTTATAGGAAGTAATTATTTCAAGGATAAGACAGTAAAATGTATATTTTGAAGAAATGGTTGGTAAATCATAGTTATCATCTAAATCGTGATCATTTCTTATTAGTTGTATCTAGTACCCATTAACCCTTGATATTCTATCATCGTATAATTCTCACTAAGATAATTCTATAGGTGCACGGCATCTATCACACGCTTGTAACATTGACTTGAAATGATTTCACGTAATATATTGATATATTAAAAAAATTATTCATTTATCGAAGTTTAAACTAATAAATTTTCTCGATTTCAAAATTATTATTATATAGAAAATTTTCTTTATATAGACATCAACCATGTTCCTCAATCAGATAAAAAATAAAGATTCGTTTTATTTTGTTTTTTCTTTATTTTTTTTACATGTTAATGTGTCTCCCAATAGGCAATAGGTCGAAAAACAAAGAAAATAATTCCTTACAATTTCACAGTATTATCTAGCCCTTGTTTGCTTTATATAAAAATTAATTTTTTAGTAAATTTTGATGAAAATTGATGAAATATATAATTGAAAAAAATGAGTCTTATGAAATTTGTGAATAAAATTAAACGTTGAAAATGCTTTGACGGAAAAGTGTGTTGAATTAAAAAACTGTCCAATCATGTGTCAACACATGACACAATGTGAAATTTGATATCAAATATAATGTACAAATAACATGATTGTATAAATTAAATTAGATGTACATGTACATCATTGGTTGACATCAAGGATGACATTTCCTATAAAAAGAAATTTGGGTGGCGATACGATGATGTGTTTAAAATCAATGATGTACATTGTTGTCATATGATAAAATGTCAAACTCATCATCAATCATGATGTACATGAAACATGATAAAAAAATCATTGCAAAAATGTAATTTTGGCATTATTTAGACCAAAACACCATTGTCAACAATTTACGATTTCACACAAGTCCAAAAAATGGACATTTTTGCAAAAAAAAATTATTGGCCTATAAAATTTTGACACATAACCTACTCCATGTATTTCAAATATCAAGATATCAAATCACAATTAATGCTATTTTTCGCATGACACATAAATGTCCAGAACGACATTTCAAGTATAAAAAAATATCATGTTTTGGAATGAAATGTCATTCTAGACATTTAATATGTCGATAATGACATTTTGAAATGTCGAGAACATTTAATATTGTGATTTGACGTGTGTACTTTTGAACTATAAAACGGGATTCAAATGTCGAGAACGACATTTGAAATGTCGATAATATAATTTTGATGTAACTTCTCATGGAAGCTTCTTTTTTTAATTCAAGGACATAATAGGCAGTTTAATATTAAATTTGAAAAATGGACATTTTTTAACTCACATCCTTAAAAGTGGACATTTTTTAAAATGCCTCATTTATAAATGATTAATAAATAGATTTCAAATATACATTTATAACTTTACTATTTATTATTTATATATTTCGTGTTATATGTTACTATTTTTTTTCTTATTATTCTTATTTTCAAACTATTTACAAAATTACCAAACAAGAGCTATGGGGGCTTGACAGTTCTTTTAACTCATTTTGGGTAACGTTGTTTATATGAGGTTGGAGAAACTTGTGTTCGTTAATTTTTAATCATGAACAAAAAGTTTTACAAAATTGACAAGTGTCCGCCCCCTAGCCGCCCCTCCAATAGAGGGCGATCACTTGTCAATTTTGTAAAAAAATTTGTAAATGGTTTTGAACTTGTAGTATCTTCCAAAATATATATATATATATATATATATATATATATATATATATATAGTGTTAAGGATATTCATAAAATTACCGAGTTTTTTTTTTCTGAACAAGAGTAAGGGAGTCGTCTATCCATTTGATTCTAATGAAAAACTGTTCAATTTACCATTTAAATGTGATAACCATTCTTTGGACCATTAAGACAATTTACTATTTTTAATAGATTTTGATAAAAGTGAATATAAAATGTGCGATTTAAAAGTCGTGGAGTTTATAGAATGTATACTTTAAAAAAATTAATTATTGATATTAATTTAAATTTTACTCAATTTTTTTTAGAGGAACCAAACATGCTATACGCCCAGATATCTTTTCTCCTGTCATTAATGTGCAGAAATACCAAATACATTTTTATTGAAATTAGTAAGGTCATGTTTGATTCCTATTTTGGGAGAAAATAATGTATTTTGAATAGTTGATTGATGGAGAATGTGCGGTTAAAAATTAAAAAAAAAAAATTTGAATTTGTATGTAATATTATTTTATTAAAAATTATGTAATTAAAAAGAGGAGTGAAAAATGAAAATCAAATGGGTCTAAATTTATCTAAGATATATAGAAATAGAAATCACACTGTTATATTGTTGAAGATTCAACTGTGTCTGCCCTCAAAGAGTACCCAAATTTGAAATTCCTAAACCATACGGCCCACTAATCCGACACTCCGAACCTTCCAAATTGAACACCAAATCAAGAGACAAATTTTCTTCCTTTCTCATCCTTCGGCGCCGGTGCAACTTCATAGATCTCTATATTTTGCATAATTTATTTTGAATAGACCCATAAGAAAAGTTCTTATCTTTACCAATTAAAGGACCATTTTTCGTTTTGTGTTTCCTATATAATATGTAAGAAGAATGAACCTGATTGAAGACGGTGTAATTGTTTTTGGTGGCGGATTCTAAACATTATATTGGGAGATCGATATGATTCAATCTTATTCCCCGGCAATCTGTAGAGAATGCTCGTGGTCGATACCATACTCCTCCTGAGCTTATTAGTCTCTGAACTTTTCTTTCACGCCCAGTTTTCGCCATGTCTAGGTCTCTCTCTCTCTCTCTCTCTCTGTAGATTGAATTCTTCCATTGTCGATTTTTTTTCCCTGCCCAATATTATGTTTATGTTTTCAATTTTTTTTTCATGCCTTTGATTGTCAATAGCGTTGTTTTTAAAATGTTTGAACTCTGCCTTTGAATCTTTCCCATATACTGCAAAGTAGTGTATTTCTACCATTGTTCTGAAAGGTAGTTTAGTATTTACTTCAATTAATCTGCTATATCAATGCAAATGCTTGTGCTTATGTATGCTTATATACTCTGGGCTTTTTGAAAGAGCTATGGTTTTAAGCGAAACAGATTTTGATTATGCTCATATAATTGATGAACTTTTTGAAATTGAAATGTTATTATTTTTTTCATGTTATGCGAGTAAAAGCGTGAGTATTGAAACTGTGGGAAACTTTTATTCTGACTAAAATTAGCAATTCACCTATTTTGCTGGTTGAGATTGTACCCTGCTAATTGAATGATTCAATGCAAATATTAAAGTTTGAAGTATACTACTATTATCAATTTTGAATGTCTTTGGAGTACGTCAACTCTGTGAAAACATGTGAATAGGGTTCAAATGAGTACTACACCATATATGTTGTTACTTATTTGAAAAGAAAATTCTTATTGGTGGGTATTCTCAACCTCTTCATGGTAATGCAGATTTCTGACAATTGAGAATATTAGGAGAGTTGGACAAATTTTGCGCAAAAATAAGATTAGCAACAATACTGAATGGTCAAACTATGGAGCACTTGTTGGACCAGGTTTATGTTCTTGTCAATACAAATTGTATTCGCAATATGCTAGTCCTAGCAGGAGACTTCCTGGATTTGCTATTCATGGAACCAGAAATGGTAACTGCAATAGCTACTTCAAGCATTTTTCATCCACACCTGCAAGTAATACTTTAGCACATCGTACCCAAGTTACGTGGAAGAGGTTGTCACAGAGGGCTTTACACAGTGGGAGATCTTTGTTGCCCTTAAGTAGGATTGCACAAGCAGTTAGCTTGGCGCTTTGCCGTTCTTATGTTGTCATTCCTGGTATATTTGCCTTGACCTGTGGAAGCAATGTAGCGTGGGCGCAAGCTGTGTCAGACATTGATATATTCCAGCCGAGGAATTATTTGTACATGAGTGCTCAGGATGGGCATGTTTTTTTGACCTCACTGATTCTTTCCATATTGGAAGGGATTTCTTTGTTGCTGAGAGCTTTATATTTGGCAGTTCTATTCTCACCCACCATTGCAATGGCTCCATTTGCTGATTCTTTTGGACCTGAGTTTAGGAAATTGTGGCTCCGGGCTGTTCATCAGACGCTAGAGAGAGCAGGTCCAGCATTTATAAAGTGGGGCCAATGGGCAGCCACACGGCCAGATCTTTTTCCTAGAGACTTGTGCACTGAACTTGCGAAGCTTCAAACAAAAGCACCTGAACATAGCTTTGACTACACTAAAAAAACTATTGAAAGAGCCTTCGGTCGTAAAATTTCAGAAATTTTTGATGACTTTGAGGAGGAACCTGTTGCATCTGGGAGCATCGCTCAAGTGCATCGAGCTTCTTTGCGGTCTCGATACCATGGCCGTCAGATCAAACCTATGCTTGTTGCGGTGAAGGTGAGACATCCAGGAGTTGGCGAGTCAATAAAAAGGGATTTCGAGATAATTAATATAGTAGCAAAAATTTCAAATTGCATTCCTACACTGAAATGGTTAAGATTGGATGAGAGTGTCCAGCAGTTTTCGGTTTTTATGATGTCTCAAGTTGATCTTGCACGAGAAGCTGCCCATTTGAGCCGCTTCATATATAATTTTCGCAGATCGAAGAACGTTTCTTTCCCAAAGCCTGTATACCCGCTAGTACATCCTGCCGTGTTGGTAGAAACTTTTGAGCATGGTGAAAGTGTTTCTCATTATGTTGATGAGCTCCATGGAAATGAACAAATCAAAAGTGCTCTTGCACACATTGGAACCAATGCACTGCTGAAGATGCTCCTGGTAACACATTAATTTTTTTTTTTTTTTTTTAATGCCTTTCATGTTTCTTGTGCTTTGTGAGTTGGTAATAATAATTACAACTATTTCCTTTTACTTCTTTATGTGGTGAATTATGCTAGAAGTGATTTTGATTTTTTCCATGTGATGAAAATTGCTATTGCAGCTTCACTGATTATAGCAATGTGAATTAGCTGCAGCCCATTTTTTGCACCATCTTGTTAAACAATTCTTATGGCATTTGAAAAGATCCCGAGGCTATGCCTTCTGGTCCTCTCTTGAAGCCGTCTTTAAGCACTTTGAAGCTTACACCTTGAGTGCCGTTTATCAAGGCTTACAGCTTGACTTACTAAGATACAGGGCAATAATAATGGATTTTATCAATTTTGTTATGTGGTTTACTAATTTGACGATTTATTAGTTGCATTGTATTGATCTACTTTCTGTTTGTTAAATTGTTTTATTATGGCTTTTCAATATGGTTTACAGGAATTGAAACATATTTCTGTATCTTTATATTCTTTTTGAATTATTTTATTGATTTGAGTTGAGGATTAATCCAACCTTATAGAGGTAAAATGTCTCTGCACCCAATTGAGCCTTTTTAGATGTTACTGCAATCAACAAGTCAGTTGAAATGGGCAACTGCCTGGGTTTCTTCATTTAGCAGAGTAGTTTCATTTCACAGTATGTGTCTGGTATATAATAGAGTGATACGCAGTTCATAAGTTGCCATTTCCATTTTTTTTTAATTGGTTATTATGTAGATTCATTACTTTGAGCGTACAAACAGCTTAGATATTCTTCTGATGGAGAATAACTGATTTCCATCTGCTTGACACTTTAGGTCGTGTTATGCTGTAACAAGGATGAAGATATTATTAGGGGTTAAGCTGTCGACTAGTAAACTATTTTTTGCAGGAACAGGGAGAGGAGATTTAACTTATGTGAACAAAATGCTTAATGCTCAATCTTGGCTTTGGCTTACTTGCTAATGCCACATGGAGATCATTTCCAATGCTTTTGCATTAGGTACTTAGCATTTTAGGAGTCATTACTGCCTCATACTCATACTGTTTGAATACCTCTGCTAGAATGAGAGAATGATATACCTATGAAAAACTATGGATTGGCCTCTTTTCTGAGATGTTTTTCTTCTTTTCCTTGGCAGGTAGACAATTTCATTCATGCTGACATGCATCCTGGAAATATCCTTGTTCGTGGAGCCCAGAGCATGCCTTCTCATAAGCGGCTCTTCAAATCGAAGCCTCAGGTCGTATTCCTTGATGTAGGCATGATTGCTGAACTTTCTAAGAATGATAGGATGAATTTAGTAGACTTCTTTACTGCAGTTGCTACTAGAGATGGCCAAACCGCGGCAGAGTGCACACTAAGATTGTCAAAGAAACAGAACTGCCCAAAGCCAGAGGCCTTCATTCAGGTGAATTTTGTCCACAACCACTTATTTTTGAAACAGATAAAGATTGTAAAAGATACAGTCGGAGTCGAGCATAGGAGTCATTTCTGCCTTGCAATTTTACTATGGTCGTTGACAAATTTTGTGGTTTTCATTGATTTCTTTGCTTTAACAGGAAGTGAAGGAGTCATTTGATTTTTGGGGGACTGCAGATGGTGATCTGGTCCATCCTGCTGAGTGCGTGCAGCAATTACTTGAGCAAGTTAGGCATCATAAAGTAAACATTGATGGCAATGTTTGCACTGTGATGGTGACAGTTCTTGTTCTTGAGGTAGTCTTCTCATAAAATTTTAGTAATTGTGGTACATATGTGATTCACAATATTCATGGAAAGAAATTTTTTTGTTTAGTCATGAGGTTAGTTCCTGAATGCAGCTAATAGCATTTACATATGTCATCCTTTTACTGGAGAGGAGAACATAGGAATTATGTTGGATATGTATTGCCTGGTCATGCTGTTTACTTAAGAATCACGGGTTATACTGGGTAGTCCATACATATATTTAGTCACATAATATTCTTACGATATATATATATATATATATATTAAGGATTTTAGAGAATGGTCATTTTTGTGACAATAGACGCGTGGGATCTGTACGCTTCTTCAATATAGTGAAACATTACACTCACGCATTGAGAGTAAGCCATTCAAACCCGTGTGTGTGCTTTTCGTGTATCCGATTTCCTTTTGTCTGTCATTGCTCTCGTATTTGGGATTAGGGCTTAATCCTTCGCAAATTAAATGTCTGGTATATCTTTCCACTTCACCACCTTTTGTCTATATGTTGAAGGAGCTCCTATGTCTTGATTTTATGCATAACATCTCTCTTTTTGAAGGGACAACAATTTCTGTTGTGGCGTTGTAGTAATTCTTTTTTTAAATTGCTTTTATTTGTAGGGTTGGCAGCGGAAGCTTAATCCAGATTACGACGTGATGCATACACTAAAATCACTTCTCTTTAAAGCTGACTGGGCAGAGTCACTTTCATATACGATTGAACGACTCATGGCCCCGTGAAGAAGAGCCTGCATAACATTTTTGCCTGCCTAGAACACATCAAAATATACATAGTTCAGTGGAATTTATATTTTGTTTCGACATTTTTGTTTTTGCTTCATGTGTTGCCTAGTCACAATTTTGTACGGAAATCGTTTATGTTCTAGTATTTTTGTATGTCTAGAGAACTGATTCACAACGCATGATGCAGATACTGTGAAAGCGGAAAGCCTATGTTGCTTTGATTTTTTTAGAGAATATCCTCAATAGAATTGATCGATCTGTTTCTACTTTTATTCTTTGTATATTAATTTTAAGGTTTTCTGATGTTGGGCAATTTAAGCCTTTGTACATTTTAAGGTTGTGTATTTTTAGCCTTTCTGTAGGTTTTATTAACTACAGTTGAGATTTTAGCTCATTAGTTTAAATGTAATTTTTCTTTTATGTTGAGTTACTCGACCCAGGTCAATTAAGGGTCCGTTTAGTAAGATTTTTTATAGATGAGTTTCATAATATTCCTTCCTTTTAAAGTTCTTTGCTTTAACAGACAACGCTTTTAAAAAATTATTCAAACATTTTTTTAAGAAGCTTCTTAATTTTAGAGACAAGTTTTTATTTTTCAAGCGTCCTAGGACTTTAAATAAAAAAATAAAACAATTAAAATCATAGAAAACTATTTTCTATCCAATTCTTAAAGTTGAACTTTGCGTTAAGTACATTATATTTGACACTACTCTCACATTCAAAAAGTGGAATCCACGATTAAAAGCATTAAAAGTGCATTTTTCATCCTTAAAAGCATCATTATTAATACGGGGTAAACTATTACACGATGTGTCTAAGTCATTCCAGCTGTGAAGTCTGCCTGATGAATTACAACACATTGTCGCATTGAAGTCCCGGGTACAGTACTCGTACACTTTTAATGTACATAATAAATGACAATCCTATCAAATGGAGAAATTCACACATAATAAATTCAATCATGCTAATGATGTATAATCTTGTTTACATCGAGATGTCTCATTCTCACATGGGTGAGGGCTCACTCGAATAAGTGAAAATATTTTATTCGAATGAACCCTTTCATATGAGAGTGTGAATATCTTTATGTAACCTAAATTATGTACCACTGGATTAATTATAATAAATTATGTGATTCCTTCTCTTAGTGAGGGAGTTGTCAATGATTATGTACACGAAAAATGTACATGTAAAACTATTCTTAAAGTTTAAAAAGAGACGGACGAGACAGAACCAGCCTGTCGACTTCTCTACAGTCCTTACTTTCAGGCATTTCCGGCTCAATCAACAAGAAGATGCATATACCAGCGACGATTTTTCAGAATAATATCATTTCCTTTGCCTAAAACAGAAACACGCAAACACAGTTTTTACAACATTCCTAAGAACCTGTCCTCTTTTAGGAATCAAACGTGGCAGCGGTTCGGCGGCAGGCGTTGGCTGCCTTTGGACGCGAGTGGCGGCGGTGGCAGCCATGTGTACGCGTGAATGATTAAACTGAGCTGGAAAAAATTGAAAAATAAAAATAAAAATTAATTAGTGGTCGAGATTCTGGATCACAACGAAAATGATGGTGACTAGAGTCTATTTGGTGGTAGTTTAGTGTTTAGAGAGCCGACATGCATATATATTTAGATGAGTTGAGACGCGTTAACCGAGTAAGACCCGCGTAGAAGGTCAAGTTAGTCCATGTACATTTAGGTTTATTTTTATTTATAGGCATGTGGTCATGACTGATTCTTCTCGCCCATTTTCGTTTAACGGTTTGAAAAAGTCTTATATCCTCCAAATTCTAAGTCAAGTTAAGTCAAATGTACAAAAATATGGTTTACAAAAAAAATACAGAAGTCTCACATGATGTGGAACCCATATGTTTAAAAAATTGGCAAAAATAACCCCACCCACCCCCCTATGTTTCTGTGTCGGTACAAGCCCTGTGAACCAGAGCCTGTACCTCAAGCTTAATTCTTCTAAGTCTCCGCGCCATAAAACAAGAGCCTGGCCAATAACTAACAATCAATTACCTTACCTTGGGTAACTACTTACAGTTTTACTATCGCCAAATTAAAAATCGTAGTAAAAGAGTTACATTAATTAGATGTTGTATACTTACATTAAGTTTTAGATCAAAATTGACGACTTTCAATTGGCGTTTAATGTGATTGGACCCCTAATTTATAGTACAGCTAACGATTTAAGTAACTTGATCTTGCGAGATGTAACGTGAGAGGTTTTCAAGAGAATTTAAAATTTATATGATTATGATAGTTATTATCGTTTGAGTTCGAACGCCCCACCATCCCAATTAAACACCGTATCTATTCTTGCATAAACAAGGTCAGTTCTCCGACAATAGTTTGATAAAACCGATTTGATCAAACATATGTTATCAACACAATTTCTCAAAGGTCGGATGCAATTCAAAGACTTGATCGAATGCGGTCAAACCAGCAAAATATGATTGCAAGTTCAGACAAGGGTAACCGTTAATCTAGCTTATCCAATTGAAAAATCTAAAATCATTTAAAAAACGCAATGCAAATGAGAAAAGAGAAACATAAATTTTGCACCAACCAAGTCAATTAGGGAAATGCTACACGAACATAATTATTGACATAACGGTTGACACTCCCCTCACACATGAGGAAAAAATGTTATTTTATTCAAGTGGGACCTACACACCCATGTGAGGGGGATGTCAATCATTATGTCAAACATTATGTTTGTTTAGCATTATTCAGTCAATTATTAGTTTAAAAAATAAAATCAAACTTGTCTTGACGTGACTGATAGTGCTCAAAGAGGGTGAAGCAATATAGAGGAATGATATGATCTTTAAAGAAAATATGTTTTGGTTTCTTTTTTTCGAAGAAAAATTTGTATTTTTCCTAATTTAAATTTTTACTATTGAATAATTTTATTAGGAAAATATAAATATTAAATAAATCGATATTCACTTTCAGAAATTATATTCAACCATAAAAGCAATAATATCGCCTTATTTAATTTTTACTATTATTGCCTTATTAATTTAAATAATTTTTTAAACCATCTTATCTCAATCATAATAATAAAAAATACATGATTGCAACATGTAAGTTATGCAAGGATACTAAGGCCATGTTGACATGACTTTTTCTTCTACTCCTAATTATTGTAGAAGTAACTTGAATCTATTTTGCCTAAAAACGTTTTTTAACCAAATAAAACACTTTCAAAAAAATTATCTAAACGTGTTCAAAAATAAAATTTTGATCTTGAAAACAACTTTGACTTTTCAAAAGTTCTGTCTAATGAGCCATAAGAAGTCTACTTTATAAAAATAAATATCAAAATGAAAAATGTTTTTTTAATTGATGGAAATTAATAAAAAATAAAAAATATTTCTGGACCTAAGACCTAAGATCAATAATAAAATAGAATATTCAGAAAAAATTAATTAATATGATCGTGGCGTAAAGAGCACGAACATTTTAGTCTCTGTTTGGGAAGAATTTATAAACAGTTTAACTTATAAATTGATATAAATAAATTGTGAATAAGTGAATAATATTTATGCGTTTATTGGAATGTATGATTTAAAATAAAGTTTGACAATTAATAAGTGATTTATAAATTTGTCAAATGACACAGACGAGTGGTGACAAAAAAAAAAGGTCACAATGCTGGTAATTTAAGGGAGATACTGTATTTTAAAATACATAATTTCAAGACTTGAAGGTCGAGGATGAAACTTCTTCAAATGAATTTATTTCATTCCAACACTCGATCAAAATACAATGTTCTCTCTCTCTCTCTCTCTCTCTCTCTCTCTCTCTCTCACAAATGTACAAATGAACGTGTAAAAGTTCATGAAGGAGTGCTGCTTACAAGTCTAATTCTAGTTCTATTTGTGTCAATGTTCCAAAGGCTAGGGAAACCTTAAAACTCTGTAACGGATGCATTCTGACTTCTCTCCACAGTTGGAGAGTAATTCTGTGACCCAAATATGCTATAAACGGGCCATACTAAGCGGGCCTCCACTTAACAAACTCAAAAACCTATGGCCCGCATTTTGCCTAGGATGGATATTGATCATGGAAGGGTTCTCTTTTAATAGAGCAGAAGTTCTAACAAATTGAGAATATCTAAGATTGAACAGAATAACTGTTTTGATTCCTCGAAAATAAATTTCTAATTTATATTGTAAATAATCTTAAAATAATATTTATAAAAAAGCAATTTGTCTTGATGTACTACTTATGGGCTATGCTGAATTTTTTAGGAAAGTAATAAGATTAGGTGAATTAGAAAGTGTTTGAAAAAAACAAGCGTGGCTTCAAATCTGGTATTTTTTATTGAGAGATGCTATCTGTCGCGGGTTTGTGATCGGTTTTGGGATAGGGACGCCATTTATCCCAAACCCTGTCCCAAACCCGGGACATGGAGCTTTGCTATTTTTTTATTACAGCGTATGTAATTTTATGTATCCTATCTTTTTGTAATTTTTTTTTACTTACATGTAATTTTCTACATTTAATAAGTTACAATGATTATTCCTGACACTATATTATTTTATAGAAACCCATTTACTATCATTACCCACCACCACCTTTTCAAATCATCGTATTTGTATTCTCGCTGCTAACACCTCCTACAAAAAATCTCCCCAAGCGAAACCAAAAACCACCAGAAATCACAATCCATAATCAAACCTACAACCATCTTGTCACTATCAACACCACCTTACCTCCTCTATATCCAGTCCAAAAACCACTCCAAACTCGAATCAAGTGATTAGTGTGGATTTCGCACTCATTTAGGCCGTTAAACTTATTTAGTTGTTAGTTTTCACATGTTGGTTTATACCTTATTTTGTTACTTCTGTTATTTAGGTTGATATCCGGGTTGTTGGATGATTTGGAAGGATTTCAAGCGTGAATTGAGCCAAAAGAATTGAAGATGAAATATTCCAAAATTCGACGATCTAAACCATGAAGAAATGGTGGTTGAAGCGTGGCTTGAGGAGGTGAAATATGGGCAAAAATAGGAAGAAAGGAAGTTGGCACCAAAAAAGTGCTAAAATGCAGAAATCAAAGGCTGTGCGCACACATAGTCTGCAGAGGCGTGCGTACGCACGCTTAGCAAAACCAACTTCTGAAGCTAAATGGCTTGTACCATGCGTACGCATGGTACAATTCTGGAGGGTTTCCCGGGTAGCGCAAAAACTCGATGTTTGATTTATTTCTCGGCCCATTTCACTCCAACCCGACTCCTAACATTCTCTACAACATAAACACAAGTTTTTGGGACCATTTCTAGGGTAAGAAATCAAGAGGGGAGCTGACCAAACACAAGAAAAAATATGGGTGCTCTCCCTCTACAACCATGGTGATTTTGGGGGAAGAAGAAGGAGAATTGAAGACTTCATCCATCTATCTCCTTCAATAAGCTTTTCTCTTTCTTTAATCTCGTTTTTATCATCTTGTTGTAGTATTTTGTTAGCTATTTTTAATACATTATGGTTAGCTAAGTGTTAATGTGATTGGGGGTTATTCTGGAACCCTAGAATGATTTTTTAATGTTTATTGTGTTATATAGTTCATGTGATTAATGTGTTTAATCTATTGTGCTAAAAGTTGATATTGTTATTCTTGATTGTTTGGGATGACAACTAAATGATTGAATTGATACAATATATGCTATTTTTGGATTTTCAGTACGTAATCGCTAATTTAACCAAAATTTAGTAGCAACTACATTTTGATGGATTATGAGGAATTTTCTATTGAATGTAGGTGGATTATCACTTAAGTTAGCAAATCGAGCTTGCGTGTTTGTGCTTAATTCAATTCGACTCTCTTGTGTGAATGCTTTCGTTAAATTAAATCTAACGAGCTTATCCTAGGTTGGTTAATGAATATGATTGGGTAACGATGCTTATCTTATTCAACTAAAATTAAGGAGAGTTTGAGGTAGTCAAACTTGTGATTATTCTCGAATTGTTGTTAATCATTTTAACAAAAATATTTTGTGAAAACGTATTGAAAAATCATTCTAGCGGTTAAGAATACCCCTTGATCACATTTTCGTTTCTTTGTGTTCTTTGTCATTTAGTTCTTTGCTATTTTCATTTCTTTGTTTTCCTTAGTTTAATCCAACCAACTCCCCCCATTTACTTATTTGCATATTTTACTTTCTTTTCTTACAATTGACGTGATTGAAAACATTACTCTGTGGGAATGACCCTTACTTACCACATTACTACTTGAATGATAAATTTCACAAAAGTAAGAAAATTATTTTGACGCCCCTTTGGGAGCATGTCATCAAGCCAAACTTACCACTCAAATCTCGAAAATTAAAATATGTAATCGAACCCACCACAATCACCACACCACCTACCTTCACTATATCCAGTCCAAAAAACCACCAAAAACTCTGATTCAAGTCAAACTCAATATTCCAGCAAATGTTGAATTGAATCATTCTCCTCCTCAAGCTCGCTCCTCCTCCACCACCACCACCGTTGCCGTCAATGCCAATGAGTAAGACTTGAGTTTCCTCGAAGAAGTCGAAATTGACGTCTCCTCAAAATCGAAATATGCTCATTCCGATGCTGAATTTCAATGATTTTGTGCGACGAAAATAAGTACGTGATGGTTGAAGCATTGTTGTGGTGGTGCCTAGTTTTTTGGTGGTGGTGTATAATGTATACCTTCTTTCAATGGCGGAGTCGGCTTATCGAAGTTGGGGGGTCCAGATTTAAAGATATAGAGGTGAAAGGTGGGGGGTTAAGGGGGCAGCGCCCTCAAAATTTTTTTTTTTGATACCTTATTAACAAAAAATCAATAAACGTATAAAAGAAAGTATTTCTTGAATACCAATATTTTATTTATCACAATCATACTTTATTACAAGCATTCATTTCGAGTTTTCATACTTTGATAACGTTGTATAACTACATCATCATCAATCATGTCGAATTTTCTACTTTTTTTTGGTATATAATAAAACAATAAAATTTTAAACAATCACACAAAAGTAAGAAAGAACTCAATGTTTTTTTCACTATCAAACTTAAATTTGGAGCCCCCATGATGATTCAGCTAAGGAAACCGCAAAAAAAAAAAAAAAAAAAAAAAATCAAAATTATGGGAGGTCTAGGACTCTCCCTGTCTCCGCCCCTGCCTTCTTTCGTTGAATATGGTAAATTCAATAGAACTCAACATAATTAAAAAAAATTTAAAATGCAAAAAATTTGTTAATTTCAAGTTTAGATAAAATTAAGTATAACATACTAAACATGCAAAGAGTTATGTATGAACTGGATGTATTTAGTAGTCCATGTTTGGTTTTGTAAAATTTATTTTCTTCCAACTTACAATTTTTATCAATTTTTCAGCCTCACATTCCATTAATTTTTATCAAAATTTATTTAAAATATGTTCGAAAAGTCGTGAATACTATAAAATATATGATTATAGTTAATTATTGACTTTAACTTATATTTTAATATGCCTTTTAAGTTGAATCAAATAGGAGTAGGCTAGTAACGGGCAGGGGGCGGACCCACCTTTGGACTTGGTGGGTCGAAGGACCAACCAATTTTTTTTTTTAAAGTTTTAATTTTTAAATTTTTTTTCTATTTAAAATCGGTATAATTTTGGACCAAATACACATTGAATGAGTTGGATAACTATAATAAAATGCAAGTAAATATATATAATACAAAAAGGAGAGAAAGGTTTAATGGAAAGTTTGTTTAATATGTTGTTGAAATTTGAGATAAGTTAAGTATTTCATAAAGAGTAATTCTATTTAGTTCCATTGGAATTATAACATTAGTCGAAGTAAAGTTTAGGTGATTAAGTTAAATAAAAGATTCAATTATCATCAAATAAGTGGTTTAAAATGAATTTGAGAAATAATAAGTTTTAAGAGATTAGGTCAAATATGAGCTAAATAATTACACATTTAATGAATCATATAATTCTATAAATGTATCCTTAATGCCCAACACAACTCTAGTTGACACTAATGTTATAAGTACAATTAAATAAATGTATCCTTAATCTTTAATCGCTATTCGCTCGCCTTTTTGCAAGCTTGCGGCTGCAGCCGTGAGCCGTCCACCTTCAAAATCACAGTCACAGACTAGGAATTTTGATGAAATTGTTGTAATAGTTGAGCTCCAATCTCAACTCAAGTAAGCTCTTTAACGATTTAACCCTTAAAATCTCTTATATTTTAGAGGTACAATTAATTGATTTGTGGACTATTTTCCTGTTATGTTGATTGCCCCTTGTCGTCTTGTCGGCGTTGTTTGTTCAATTATTCTATTGGTTTGAATGTCTTGTCACCTTGTCGGCATTGCCTGTTGGTTTGGATATAAATTATATCTTGTGGCCTTGCCGTCGTTGTCAGTTGGTTTGAATATCGAATAGTTAAAATTTTTTTGAGCTTTTTGACATGTTTTGAGTGTGACCCACTAATATAAAATCTCTGCATCCGTCACTGATAGCAGGATAGGACAACCTCCCCCGTCTCTTGCCCACCCCGTTACTATTTTAAGGCAAGGCGGGGCCCTAGCCTTTTTTATTTTTTATAATTCATTTTATTGTAATCATTCATTAAAGTAAGACAATAATATATTTTTTAATTAATTAATTAATTCAAATATATTCGATAAACTAATACTTATATTGTTTGTTATATTTTTTAAATAATTTTAGTTGACATATTCTATTTGAATTAATGAAATGTCATAGATTTTTTCATTTAAACTTAAATTCTTCAAAAAAATAAAAAATAAAAATTAAACGGGACGGGATGGGATGAGGCGGGGCCCTTGTGGGTAAAAGTCCTCGATCTGAACATCCGATTAAGCTGGTAATTTCCGTCCCATTCAAAACAAGTGCTCGTGAGTATGGGTTTGACTGATTTTTTTTTTTTTTTTTTTTTTTGTACAAGTTTAGTAGGTAAGTGTCTCTCACCCTGCATGCCCCATAAGCCACGAATGGGATGTATTTGTTTACAGTATGTGCCCTGCAAATAGAATAGGCCCACTATATTGTGTTGTCTTTCACTCAGAAATAATAATGATGCTGCTATCTGCATGCACTTTATATTATCATTGCAAATGTCCCTTCTTACTCCACATTTTATCATTTCAAGCCTGCCCTTTACCACTTCTTGCTAAAGGATCACTATACAACACTCATTCACAAACTCTAATATACCCTCTCTCTTTTTTTTTTCCTGAGTTTTTACTCCTTCAGACCGAAGGGTCATATTCTCCTTGTGTTCGACTTCTACTCAAGTTTTAAATTACTTTCTTAATCAGTTTACTTTTTAAGATTGTACTCTAAATCTCTACAATGGTATAGAGTCATGCTTTAAAATATAGCCACATGATTAAAGATGTCAATTTGACTCATCAGCTTGAGCTGCATGTGGTTCAACTCGAAAAAGCTTAATTAACCCCCCACAAATCACTCTATTCTTTTTACTTAACTATCCCCACACTTCCCCACCCGAATCTCCCATCAGGTACTTCATAAAATTGTCCCACTATTTTGTTTTAATTCATAACATTCGTATTTAATTTTTGGGATGAACTTTAACTCTTGATGGGTTGGTGGTTGCTACTATGATGGGATTCTTCTGTAAAAAGATTTTTATATGAGTTGTAAAGATTAAAGATCTAAATTAGCTCGACCCGTGATGAGTCGACCCTTAAAAAAAGAAAATAAATGAAGCTACAAGAAGCTGTGTAGTTGCCTGCAAAAGGCAGCAACACGCTGCTTGCAAGACAGCTAGCTACCTATGTTTTATAAATAAATAAATAAATAAAAAATGTGAGCCGGCTCGGCTCAATAAGGTCGGAGCTGAAAGTTCGGGTTGAGCCTAAATATTTTGGGCAAGAAAAACACGGCTTAGGCCAAAAAAAAGTCCAAACCATTTTTATTCAATCCGAGCCTCAAGTTTCGACTTGAGAGCTGACTCGACTCGACTCGTTGACATCGCTACACATGATACATAAGTTGAATTTCCTTTGCAAAAAATTCAAATGAAATTTGTGACTGTGAACTCTCAAAAACGTGAAATCGTCATGGGAACCCCCGCTGTTGTAATTTGGTATTCAATTTATAATGATGAGTATATTGAAATGATAATACATCCATATAGGTGTGTAAAGTAAGTACGAAAATACTGAAAAACAAAACGAGAAAAAAAATCGAAAGAGCTAGAATTTTGGCCTGGGCGAGTTCTTAAGCTTAAAGTTGGATGAGTGCTCAACGTCACTTTCAATAACTCGAGGCCAAAACCTTGGTCTGAGCGATCGCCCGATTTTGTTTTGACCATTCGGCTTGAAATTTTTGGTTCGTTTTTTGGCACAATTTCATGAAAAAAAAAAATGTATGTTTTTCATGAACCTTAGAAGTCTTATATATATATAAGATAGATTTCATTCATTTACACAATTATTACACCACCCAAAATTGAAAATCATTTCATTCATAGAGAGTTTTACAAAAGTCTTTTTACATATTCATCATTTTGAGCGTTCTTCAAGTTTTAAGGAGAAAAACACAAGTATTTAGTATATATTTTCTTCTAAAACTTGTTAAATCCTACAAATCATTTGCCTTGAGTTCTTTTTAAGCATAAAAAACAATCCCAGAGAAGGTAAATTTAGTTTTGAAGATAGCGATTACTCGTTCAAGTCAATTTTTGGTATTTATCTTTCTTTGGTTTCTTTTCCCCATTTCCTTGTTAAGATCCAATTTTTCCAATACCCGTATGTGATGATATAGACACTGATGGAGCGTGTGATCTTTTGAATGAAAGAATATTGACAAATGAAGTCAACGAGTAAGGCGGACTATGGTAATGAGGTATATTTTTGTTCACAAGTGAATTGTTTAAAACTGTAATAAATCTCAAATTAGTTAAACTCGAAAAGAATATTGTGTGAATAATGAGACTGATGTACTCTTCATAATAGGTTAATTTTATAAGAAATTGAAAGGCATTATGTATTAAATGAAAACTTTAATAAATTATATTACTCAGGATAATTGGCATAAAAGGTCCTTATACTTTACCACTCCATCAGTGTGCAAATCATCCCTATCTAACAAATTTGGCATTTCAACCGCAGGGATGATTTGCGCAAGTAAAGGTTGGTCTAAGGGTAAAAATATCAAATTTGAACCAATAAGGATGATATGTGCAAAGAGTGGTAAATGATAAGAAAGTTTTTTGTTCCAATTACCTTAATTGGGGAATCAGAAAGAAAGCAAAGCAAAAGTGAGAAGGAAAAAGCTAAAGTTGTTAGTCTTCTTATATTGATTATAGACTTATGGTGGGATTCTTATGAGCAAAGGGCTTTCTCTTGTCTCAATAAAAAGAAGAGAATCCTTCGGAACAATAAAGAAGATGTTGTGAAGCCAAAATGGAAAGAAAGAACAAGTAGAAGAGAACTTGATACAAAAGTCATTAACATTCTTCAGGAGCAATATGAGGAAGGTCCTCAGTCAAAAAGCTCAAGAATTAGTAAAGTATCATATTGTTGGCTCCTTTTCTCGTCACATGGTAAGAACATTCGTCACAATCTTTATCATTTCATAGTTCAATTAAATATAAAATAGATACAGATAAATATATTTATTATTTAATCATCTAATTTTTATACGAATTATTTTAAAATATATTAAATATTGAGTTTAAGTCTCACTGCTATACATTTATAAAAATCACATGACCTACAAGTACGCATGCATGTCAGCCACTAGAAATTTAATTGTTTTTAGTGTGCATGCCATTTTCTACAGAATAGGGATTCGTTGGACACACTCTTGAAGGACAAATACAATGTCTAGTTCATTTCAGGAAACAAACAACGTGGAAAATTAGTTTATTTAGTGGATAATAAATGAGACATCGATACAATTGTACTTGGACAAAAACGTCACTTAGAACAACTCATGTGAATGAGCTTCGAAAGTTTTGACTTTAAATCGAGAGAATAGAATGACTTATCATAATCAGACTAAGCAAATCACGAATTGATCCAGCTATATCGAAATAATTTCTTTTGAAGAGAAGAGTAGCAATTCGACTAGAACTGGTGAGAGATTGAATTTGATAATGAAAGTTCAAGCTAGTAAGTTTCTCTAGGTCCACAATTAACTATTTTCTGCATCGTTACTATACCCTCGATTACAAAACGCAATAACTAAAACTCTGAAAGAGAAAAACAAGTCGAAGCGTGTCTGGACAAACATTCTAAGTAATGACATTTATTGCAGTCACATTACCTTTGTGCAATTAATCACATTGTGAAGGCGACTCAACCAGCCTAATGTCCCACCCTGCCTCGGCTACTATGAATCATGTGACAATCCTAAAAAAATTTCATTGTTTTTTTTTATTTGTGGACGACACGTGTCACACAATATTCATTCAAAACCCTTTATTTTATTTTATTTATTTTCCTGGTTAAAAAAACACAGAAATAATGCAGCTCTGTTTCAGCGTTGCTTAAATGGCACTCAACTTCACTTGTATATTCATATCCCCTTCCTCCTCCCTCTAAAAGGAAAAATGGAGCTTGCTCTTGAAAATCCATTGGCAAGCTTCGAAGACCAGCAATACGACGGCGTTTCAGCTCTCTTCGCCAATGAATCAGACCACATGCCTTGTCTACTCTCCTTCAAATCCTCCGATCTTCGTTTCTTTATTCGACGCCATGCGGTCTCGCAAATCTTTAATGTAAATTCACTATCCAGAAAAAAAAGAGAATTCATTACTTTTTTGCGTTTAAAAATTAATCAATTTGTGTTTTTTTCTATGTATTTTTCAGGCGCAGCTGTGTTATGGTTTAGATCCGTTTGTAGTCTACCTCTCTGTCAATTACATCGACCGCTTCCTCTCAAAACAAGAAATTCTAGTAAATATTTATACTATTATTTGATTTTGTACTAGTGTCCAGTGAGCAATGTATTAAACTTGATACTAATCCAGGAAAAAAAGCCGTGGATTGCTCGCATTCTGGTAGTTGCAACCCTATCACTCGCTTCGAAGATGAGCAACTGTAATTTAGCAAATTCACTCTCCGATTTACAGGTACACTATATATCACATGATAAGAATCTTGCGTAAGTTAAGAATGCCAAATTTAATGCGTAATTTCTATTGAAACAGAGAGAAAAAGGTTTTGAATTCGATGCACATTCAACCCAGCGAATGGGAGGCTGTCATTCTGGCGGCTCTGGGATGGAGAATGCGATCCATCACACCTTTTCTCATTTCTCAATTACTTCATCATCTCTCTCTTCGAAAATCGACGATTCTTCGTTAGTCGTGGCTCTCTCAAACAACGAGCTTCATATATCATCCTTGATTCGCAACGCGGTAATTATCTACTTTTCAAAAGGTAAAAAAAATTGATAAGCTTGATGGTGACTAACATCGTTTAAATTTTTAATTCCAGAATTAAAGCTCCTGGAGTATAAAACCATCGACAATCGCAGCCTCAGCGCTTCTCTGTGCAACTCAGGACTTGATTCCACTCAAGTTTTCTTCGTTTAAAGACGGCATTTCTTCCTGTGTCAATACATAAATCAAGTAAGATACTATAAATTATACACATTTATTTTGAGTTCAAGTTTCGTCGAACTCAATTATAAAAAATTGTGCACATATCAACACATTTAATTATGAAAGATGGTTAATATTAACTAATTCTGTTCATGAGATTAATTTGCTATTTTTGCTAATGAGATTAATTTCATTGTGCTATTGCAGGAGAGGTGGTTAGATTGCTTGCGCGCGCAATGAAAGAGATGTTGGCGAATGGGTACGAGTCAAAATCTTCATGCATCACCGAGTTGTACGTTGACGCCCGTCAGTGTCCTTGACTTCCAACGTACAATATCTGAAAGCAACTAGAAATTTCTGTAATTCCGGGAAGAGACTGCACCAACAAACGGCGGAGATTGAATAATTTGTCTGCCAATCGAACGTTCAAGATATAGCAGACTCAGCAGTGTTGATACAGAAGTCAAGGACTAAACGCTGTACCTTTACGGCTTTACCTGTGAAGCCTCAGTAGGCGTTTCTTTCTCCAAGTATTAAATTAAAAAATGTACAAGAAAATGTTTTTAAAAAGGGGGAAAAAAAAGAAGAAGAAATAAATGTTACTATTTTTCTTCTGTATTTTTTAATATTTTTTATACCAGAGGACTTGGAGGACTTCTATTTTTGTCATTAAAATGGGTAATTAATTAAAAGAAAGATATTTTGGAACTTTTACCAGGAAAGGATGGCAATCTAATTTACTTACGAATCATGATTGCTAATGGGCCTGTGAAGAAAGCTTCTCAAGTTGATTATTGAAGGGGAGTTAAAAAGAGTCACATTTTTCCTTAGAAGGTTTGCTAGGAGCTATAGATCAACAAATTTATGTGCTCATGTCGACTACCTTGTTTATCGTTTACTAAATTATCAGTAACCAAGCATTGTCTAAATATAAGACTTTGGCTAGGACCAGGGCCGGATCTGCATAGAAGCAGATAATGCCGTTGCCCCTGACCCAAAATATGAGGGGGGGCATTTTTTGGCCCAAATAATTTCTTTTTTTATTAAGTAAACACAGCAATCTGTAAAAGAAAAATCTTGTTTTCTCTCATTGAAAGACCTAATTTATGGAGTCCACCTCAGATCCTGAAAATCACAGGACCGACTCTGGCTAGGAGCTAGGAAAGTCGTGTATAAAAAGTGAGACCTTGTTAGAAGCAATACAGAGAAACCCCATGCGCTGAATTGAAGAACTCGGAAGTAGTTATGCAGAAGCTAACACAACCCAATGATGCTAAGCTTGTCAAGCATTGTCAAGCCACAAGGCCAAGAGAAGGCCTTCATAAGCGAGAGCCTCGTTATAAACACACACAGCAACTCCATACAATTGAGGAACTCAAAACTAGCTACATTCGAAGCCACCCCGATTCACCCAAAAATTTTTAACAGCCGACAACATTACCCTCAAAATCCTAGATAAGACAACTTCATATAATCTGCTGAAGGACAAAAACAATTTTACCATCTATATAATATATTTAAATATCATATCTAGTGAGAATTGTTTTCTTGGACGATTCTAGCCATATTATAATTCAATTATTTTAATAGTACTTTACTTTTCGTTTTTAATATGTATTTAAATTATTTAACCATTTAGTTATTATCAATGTACATGTACACTTGACAAATTCATTTCATCCGCGTTGCTTTCATTAATGTATGGATTTCCTATTATTAATTCTCAATTAATTATTATTCATTTTCATCTATGCATTTCAGTGTTATTGAATATTAATTCTAATTATAAGTTAATTAGAATTTCGCATTCAAGAATGCATTTCATTATTCAATGCTCATGTATGCTACTTATTATTCAATTTTACTCAACTGAAAATTAAATAAATGATTTCACATTCATTGTTCCGTATATATTCCCTGATATAAATTCTAAAATTAATTAACATTCACGGATATTTCAAGTACTACTTTTACCGTACTTATAAAACATTTCATAGCACATTCAACGTTGACTAGTATAAACAAGTTCAACGTTGAGTATAAACAAAAGTGCCTGTCCTAAAACTTGCTGAAATTAATCAGTTACAACACTGTCTTGAGCATTAAAATAAAATAAGCCACCCAAAAACCTAACGTGGCTCTCACGATTGACCATTTTCAAAAAATTTCTAACATTTTTTGAGATTTTCCCGTTAATCAGAGTCAGTCCAACAAAAGGATGATGGGTGAGAACTTGATCCACAAAAGGTTTTGTAGTCAAAATAATGTCCTAAAACAGAGCGCTCATAGATCAAATTAGGATTTAAGGACTCAATTCAGAGTTGTGGAATAGGTGCCGCATTGAGACAAGAAAGCCAGTTTGGATGACATGTATACAAAGTAACAGGCCATATGAAGACTTAATCTAAAATCCAGCTTTTAAAAACATGTCATGACCAGGCTAAACATGAAGCATAATGCCCTTTTATATATTGTATAAATAGGGTTCCAAACCTGCCCATCGTCATGAAATAGCCCTTTCTATCATATTAGTCAATCCACAAGTCATAGAAATTAAATCAAATGTACCATTTGATTGGTAATTTTAAGGAACCATACAACAACATATATGCAACAAAGATAAATAGAGCTGGCTATCCATTTAGAGTGATGATCATAACCTGATATGATCCAAGGAAGGCAATGAACTACCAAGAGCTTTGAAGGATATTGAGAAGAGGCTAAGGTCAAGCTCGAGATTAATTAGAGTCAATAGAGCTATGCAATCACTTGTTCAAGTTACGGAAGTTGACGTTAACATGCCAAAAGAACGAGTTTCGTGTTGGGTTCAGGGGAAGAAACACACGTTGGAACAACTTGGTCACGGGTTTGGAGAAGGCCAATCGGATAATTATTTCGACCGCATAGTTACCCCAGCTATCATTGCAGAAAACGGGATGGACCAAATTTGAGTCTTCTATGCACGACGCACATAGATTTGCACTCTGCGATTGTATACACAGTTAAAACCTTGATGTGCTTTTTCCAATTTTTCGTGAAATCTTTTAATTATGTTAACACTTTAATTTTTAGTAACTTTTGTAATTTTTAGAACTATATTTCCATTTATAGTAGGGTTTACGTGAGTTCCTTATAAATAAAATTCATTATTTTATTGTATAAAAAAAACTTTTATTATTCATATAATTTGAGAGATTTAAGCTTGTGAGCATATTTTACTTTCAATCTTTTGTTCTTTGTGGAACTAATTTTGCGAAACTTATAAGAATTAATTTCTTGTGACCGTTCAAATTAATTCGAGTGATCTTTTTCTTAAATATTGTGGTTCACGAGGTTAGTATATTGTCGACAATTGTGTTGATTCTCTAGTCCAATATTTTTGAATCAAACTTCCAAAACATTGATTTCTTGACCTTCTTGGGTTCAATTCAATATCATGTGATTTTCCGAGCCGCAAATTACTATTATTACGTGGGTTTTGCATCATCACCTGTCACACGAGCATTATTATACAACCATAAGATTTTTTTCATAGTTTTAATCAATATAATTACATAAATTAAATTCCTCAAAATGGATGAGTTTCTCAGCACATTTACGAGGGACGTTTATGAAGTCGAGGAAATGAAAAGCATTTGTCTGCTTTTCAGTTGGGCCACATCAAACGTAAATCAAGCCCAGCAAAAGATGCATTTCAAACACTACCACATCATAGTTTAACATCATAAGTTAACGCTCGATATCGAATAACATACATGGATGCGACGTAGAAAGTATTGATGTCAAAGGAATTTAAAAGATGCGATATATAATATGCAATTGAAATTGAATTGCTCCTGCAAACTCAAGTCCTTCAGTTGCAGGGTTCTTACAAGCCCCCCAGCCCTGAACCACTTCCTAAATTGCTTAAAGTCAATTGCTTCAAGATGATCTCCCATGGGGCCGCAAAAAACCAGTTTTCCTCCCCTTTTTTTCCAAGTTGAAACCAGATTCCCCTCTCTTTGCGCATGGCTTATTGTTGTCGCAGACTATAGGCAAACCTTATCAACAGCCTTGAATTTCTCTGCGCATTTCTTATTTGCAAAAAACATGACCACAAAAACCACATTAGATCCAAGGCTACAAGTGACAGTGATCTGTTTGTGTAAGTGTTGACCCTTGCAGCTAGGACAGATGTAGCTCTTATCAAGAGAACTAGATTTCTTTTGTACGCTGGTATCTTCTGTGAAAGTAGATAGGGATAATGGTCTTCATTCTGAGTTTTTCCTTTCCTTCTGGACAGATTGTGTCAGTCAATGGACCTCTCTACTTTTTGCAGGAGCTTCTGGAGTTGCAGACGGCAGCCAAAATGCTTTCATTGTGCGGGAGTGCTTCCTCTTCATATGATGTGGCCTTCACACTGTTAGCCCCATGGAAACCATTTTTGGTTCCTTGTCCCAGTGAAGTTTCTTATCATTGTACTGCGGTACTGACCCCATGGTTTCTGTTGATCAAAATGCATCGAGATCTCGGGCTTTCCTGCAACATCAACGTTCTCTTCTTCCCTCTATCTTTTTTCCTGCGTTCTGCTGAGTAACATGGGCCGCACACCATTTCTGCAGGTGAAATCTCACACGCTTTAGGCACAACATCTAGGATAAATAGATAAACTTCTAAATGAGGTTTAAGTTTCACTAAAACTCATTAAAGACGTAATGCTTGTATTAGGAAAAAGTCACTTAAAGTCTCCAGCAGCTGAAAAACAAGTGGCACAAACTGCAAAGTACAGTAAATTCATTTGGACATGCTAATTTAGCTACTAATTTTCACCAAGCTGACACATATCATGTGGAAGGGGAACCAAGCACCTAAAGAGAAACTTATGGAAGTTTATACAACAGGAAAACAATAATAGGCTACACCTGCCTACACAATCAAAAAGTTATTTCAAGTAAGATCCGAAATAATTGTAAAGTTCTATATCATAACACCTATGAAAACGTTGCAAATAATAAAGCATCCAAGATAAAGTTTTCTCTTAAAAATACTCAATGCTATTTCAGGAACCATTCAAAAACAAATTCCCCCCTTAATTAAAAAAACGACAGATAAAACTGTAAACTTGAGATACCAACAAGAGTTTTTAGGTCTAATGACAGCGAGGCCATAATAAGTTAAGTTCCTTGCATTGAATGTCCAGAAGGTTTTATTGGGTATGGACATACTCTTTGCATTATTATGCACGGAACAGCGTACAATAATCGTGGTTGCATCCATTGCATTTTTACTCCTATTATCAAGACAATGGTAATATGATTTTTGTTCTAGTTAAAAAGGAGAAGTTGTTTCACTCTTAAATTAGAATGCCAACCCGCAGCATCTCAGGTTTCTGTGCAACTTTCGTTTCAATTCAGCTCTTACCTAAGACATTACCCGATAGGATGGAAAATGAGTCAGAGTCTGCTCTCTAACCGAAAGAGTTTCCAGAATTCCAAAAACCCCACATGTCAATTAATACTTCTAAACCTTACCTTAAAACTTCAATACATTCACAGATTCACAAAACCAACCCATCACACGTCATTCAACATAGGGACCTTTCCAGTTAGGCATCGATGCACAGAGAAATCAAATGATTCCAAGACCAAATTAAACGAATCATTTTAATCAACAGAACCACTCTGGTGTTCTTGACCAATTTAATGAGTTCATTATGTATGGAAAATCCTTTCTTTCCGTAGATTAACCAAATTGATATGAAAATTTTGACAGCAGAAGTAATACAACAAAGAAATCGAAAAATCAAATCTACATAAGACAGAGATAAAAACAAAAAACATATCAGGACCTTTGGAAATGTCTTTCTTTTGGGCCAAAAGACATTCGAGAAATGCATTCTTGTGCAAAAAGATCGTGGCCTTTCTGGAAAAAGACAGGGTGGTATCAATTAAATGGCTTCAAGCACAGACTGCAAGCATTCGTAATGTTTTTTATCGAAGTCCTTTGCCGAGTCTTATCTTTCTGGTACCATACCGAGTTTCTTCTTCTCAATCGTAACGTAAAGAACGCTAAATCAGTTGTTGTTCTTACGAGTTGTCTTTGAGGCATATTTTTGAAGAAAAATTAACAATCGAGAAAGACCAGGATCTGGATTGGGAAATCTGGGGATCGTAGAAACCCTAGAAAAGTTTAATGTCGATTTTGCTCCTACGGCTCGTATGGGATTTTGATAATTTTACAGAGCGGGTGACCTACTGTGTGGAATATGTGTACGTGTCTCTTGAAAATTGGATAGGAACTGTTCTCGTTATCTGATTGAGAATTGTTTGGTCAGATGAGAAGCGTTTTTTCATCTACAGGGGAACGTCCGTGTAAATCGATTCCCGTTTTAGGAGCCCGACACCTGTTCCCTAGTTTACAAATCCAAATTTTAACCCTTACCAATTAAAGAAAATAAATCCTTGAAGAGCATGGGATAAAAGAGGAATATACAATCACAAAGGATTTAATAAACATCTATATCTTGAATTTGACTCTTGGCTAGTCAGAGTGATGACTTCCTTATATTTATCTTCACTTTTTGTCTCATTCCTTTCCCTTCACCATTACCAACAAGTTTTACATACGAGTAAATCTCTTTCCTTTCGATCATACTCGATATTACAGATCCCATCACTTACATGAAGTGATTGCCTACAAGTGTATAACAACGACTTCGAAGCGAAGCAATCTCTAAAATAATTAAAGCATTTGACAGCGAGCCAATCTTGAAATTAACGGACAATGCTCGTACTAAAAAAAAACTCTTATTAACGAAGTTACCTTCATACTTGGACCAACAAGGCCTCTCTAATATTATGCCTCTTCATCCTCAAGCGAAAATGTGCCCAACCAACTTGGCTCAGGCACAATTTGTTTAATCACAACAATATAGATTTGACAAAGCATTGATTTGTTACCTATTCTTTAAACACACAATATCTTTAAGAGTATTGTGTTATGTATATAAAAATTTCAATATCTTCAAGAATTTATTCGAAAAATTGTTCCATTGTTGAACATTTTTTCAAAATAACTTATCTGAAAATTGAGTTTATTCATGACACATACTTGATGGTTCGGTGGATAAATAGAGAATAATTCTATGTTTGACTCATGTTTATGAATTGTTTATTCATATATTTTGAGAAATACAAAGTAGCTACATAAATTTTGGGCTCGACAAAGGAAAGTACAATCTGTTTGTACTGGACCAAGGTTAAGTAGTGATTTTATGTTGTTGACGATGAAACTTGGCTGCTGTAAAAGAAGAAGAGAAGAAGAAAAGGGAAGAAGCAAAGGTAGCAATTGCTACTCGGATTCAAGCCAAGCTTGAAGCAAAGAAAGGTCACGGCAAGGCAAAAGGTAAATCCAAATAGGTTATTTAGATAATTTCCTAATTTTGAACTTTGAAGACATAATTTTGGATGAAGTTATTTATCTATTATAATTCAGTAATTTAGAATATTGTTCAAAGAGACCCAATCTTAATGAGCCAATTTAATACCTGTT